>JADMLD010000622.1:0-1475000 GCA_017589585.1 Phylloscopus whistleri
GAAAGCCATGATGATCTCAGACTGTGCCTAGCCTCAGAGAGCACCTGCTGTGTGAATTGCTTGGGCTTTTATTAAAACTTCAATTAATGTAAACAGTTGTAATAATGGAACAAAAACTGAAAAATGGTTCTATGCAGCCAAGGCACAATCCAATAATGCTGTTTCCTTTCTCAAGCAAAAGCCTAATAAAAGCAATAGCCTGCTTGGAAAGGAAGGGCTGAGGGTGCAGCAAAGCGAAAGCACACAGGCTCTAATCCCATGTACAATCTTAAACCATGCATGTGACCAAAAAGCCACCTCTCCCTCTGAGGCAATTTGCTGTTGAAATGCAGCTGAACACAGCTGTGTGTCCTGTGCTCTCGTGGTATCTTGCTGCCACAAGTATTGGGTACATTTTGGCAGCAGGTGCCGATGTCCCAAACTGCAGCAAAGGCCCCACCTCTTCTGGCAGGTCCTAAACAGGAGAGGGAGGCAATGCCTCTCTGCATTCATTCACATTCCTGAATTTCTCTCTTTCTCTGGAGATATTCAGCTGAGAAAGATGTTCCTGCAATAACCTCTTCCTTTGTGGGCTCCTGCAAATAAAGCTCTGAAACAGGATGTCAGAGGAGGCATAAATGTCACAGGCTAAAGAACTTGGGATGAAAAACGCTCCAGTCTCTCAAGTTCCAAGGAAAACATAAGCTCCTCTCTGCCATCTCCACAAAATACATGCAAACAAATAATTTGAGACCTCACCTAACTTTACTCATGAGCACAGGAGGACAAAAGCCAGCTAACCAACTAGACATATCAGACATCTGCCATATGGTGTTGTCCAGCAGTAGAAGGTGATCAAAAGAAAAATCTGTGACAATTTCAAGCAATCCATAATGTGTCTGGAGGCCTTTGTTAGTTTTGTTTTTGTTTTTTTTTCTTCCAAAAATATAAATATTAGCTGTTGGTTGCAAAGTCTAGTTATAAAAAAAAAAAATCCACAAACACTTTATCTTCCCAATTCATTATCTAAATTAATTAGTTCAAGGCAGGGAAGTAATTAAAATGCAAAATTAAAACAGAGACAATATTTTTTGTGTTCACAGCCCCCAATGTGACTTGGAGTTAAGTTCACATGGGCTCATGCTGGCATGATCAAAGGAAAAAAAATTATAATTAAAAGTGTGTATCAAATCATAAAGCTCCCACAACTGGGAACAGCACTGCTCAATTTATGTGTTGCCCCAAATAAAATATTCAGTAGAAAACATGATCAGAAATCAGCCAAGCCATAAAAGTGCAAGACATAAGTATTTTTATATCTCACTATGGCTTCTGCCCCAATTCATTAGGATCTTAAATTAAAAAAAAAAGCAAAACAAAACCAACAAACAAACAAACAAAACCTAGAAAAAAAACAACCAAATAAAAACAGTTTCTGTATCTTTCATAACCAAATAAATGAAATTGGAGCTTAAAGTCATTTTGTTGATTTAGAGGCCAAGCAGGCTCATGAAGCTGTCTCCCGAGTACCTCCACTGGCAATCCTGCAGGCATGTGGATTTTGGATTTTCTGGAGAAAGTCAGGCTGAATTTCATAGTGCTTGGCACTGGCAGCTTCCCATAGCCCAGGAAGGCAGGGCAGCCTCCTTAGGGCCTTGCTGAGACCAAGAGTGGTGCTCCTTGCTTCAGAGGGTTCTCAGCACAGGAAAGAAAAGATTGTATCTGTCTTCCCCCACATCCAGGCACATACTGAGATGAAGGAAAGAAGGCCTGAGAAAGAGCCCAAACTCACTGGATTATCATGTGGTTTCTATGATATTTATATTTTTATATTTAACCCCTGTTAAATATAAAATATAAATATCATAGAAACTTGCATTACAAGTTTGCAACATGTGTTAAAACTTAAACCGTAAGAGAACCACTGGGATCAGTGTCACCCCGTCTCTCTCAGAACCAACACATTTCAATCAAAAAGACAATTTGACATGCAAGAACTTTCACTGGGATTTATGTGCACAAAATTAATCTTATTGATGGTGGTGTGTGAACCTTTTTGTAATTTCCTGTTACAAAATTAGGGTCACTCTTTTACAAAATTAGGGGTTTTTACATGTCTTAACACTTGCTCTTCCCAACACTCCAGGTTAATGTATTTCTTCACCACTCCTTCTAAGTCAGCAATACTGGAAGAAGAAAAAGGAGTATTAAGAATATCTTAGGGCAATAATGCTACTAAATACTCTGAGTGCTATCCCATACATGTATTTCAATATTCCACAAACACACATATGCACGTTTCTGACTAACCAAAACCACTAAGGATGTAATTTTGTGTCTAAACTTTTCTCAAGACTGACTTTAGATGGTTGAGCAGTAAATATAAATATCAGCTGAACCTAATTCTGAATTTTCTGTTGCATTTTTACATCCAGGATTTAGCTTGCCAATCACACATTTCAATTGGATTGTAAATGTGCTTAATCTAGCCTGATGTTATCCAAAGAGAGATGTGAGTAAAATGGGAAAAGGTTTTCTTTACATGTTTAAGAAATCTTGTGTAAGCTGTAACTTTCCTGCATGCATGGAATTTATAAAGGGCTATGGCAATTACTGCTGCACCTAAAATATAATGAGACAAAAGCAGTTCCCAGAAAATCAGAACTGCTGCAGGTGAAACCATCCTCTTAAGCTTGATAAACCTTTACAGGATGATCCAAAGCTGGATGATTAGCAAACAACATCTGCAACAGTTCTGAAATGTGCTGTGAAAGGCAAATGCTGCTGTATATTATATATAATCCATATATATATGGATTATGCTAAGAAACCATTCAGTCTAATCCTTCTGTTGCTGTTATGTCAAATATCCTACTTTTAGTTCAAACTTACTGCAATTTCCCTTTGCTGGATCTCAGAAAGGTCTCAGGAGTTAAATCCACACAGAAACACTGAACTCCAGCCAGCCTAAGGGCACAGCATGGGCTTTGCACAGGTAGCACTGCACAACAAAGATCACAGAGTGCTCCCCGTGGTGAGGATGCCCAGGAACCTCTGACCCTCACTGTTCACAGCTGCTAAACTACAAAACTAACAGGTTTGGAGGTTCCAAACCTCGAGAAGCGTAGGAAAGTTTTGTAAAGGTGAAATCATCATTTTCTTACTCCCTTCATCAAAACAGAGGTCTTAATTCACACTATATGGCAAAAATCAACATGTCCATTTTTATTTTTTTTCTATTTCATTTGTTTCTATTCAAGACTTTCTTCTGGTTTTCCAACAGCTATAACAGGATATATAATCATTAAAACCAGAGTTCTGCAGATCACAGATGGAATTAAGAGAAATACTGTGATAAATACTTTGAAAACGAAGAATGTTTTTTCTTATCTTGTCTGCAACTGAAGAAAAAAGGGATATTCCAGAAGACAACATACTTGAAATTAATGTGCAAGAACTCATTATTTTACAAGGGACAGACATGCCTGTAAAACTCATTTCTCCTAGATAGTTTCACCTTCTATACATTGCTAGACTTCCTCTAGAACTTAAGTTCCTGCCCCTGTCCTTACATTGAACCACTGTACATTGAACCACTTGGAGATAAAAACATACCCATGCAAACAGTGTCTGCTACCAGGAGAAACAAAGAATAAAGTGAGCAGTTTAGAAAGGTTCTCAGGGAAGCAAATATTTACATGGGGAAACAAAATGGGTTCAATCAGCAAGACTTTAAAGATATGTTGCAACACTAAACATTTTGCCTCAGGGAATGGCCTGGTAGACCTTGGGAGGGAGTGCAAGGAGTCCCTCTCTCTTACCTGATTTCTTAGCTACAGAATTCCTCCCTCTGATGCAGCTGTTGGTGCCACTTGTAGAAAGAACTGAACAGAAACCTGTGGGTGTTAGTGTATTCCAAAGCAAGCCAGATGCCTAAATGCTTTGCCAAGTGGCTCTCCAGGACTACCTTGCTCTTATTGACAGCAAACACTGAGCTACAAGAGGTAGTACCTCAAATAAAGGGAAGCACTTGTTGGTGCTGGGACAGTTCTGGCTGGATGAGACTAAATGAAAATAAGAACAAGATTTATTGTCTTATTGCACCTGTGGTTTTGTTGGAAACCTAAAAACAGTACAGCCAGGCTTCACATTCTATGGCAATGCTTTATTGAACTAATTAATCATTAGTCACTTCTCTTAACAGTTTGCAGAGGTCTGTCATACTCACTGTGATTCATAATTTGCATATAAACATATCACATCTTGAAACTTCCCTGCACTTCCTCTACAGCTCACTTCACAGACTCTTGGCTTGTAAACAGCTGAATTTACCAACTGATTGGCACTGACAGCAAGGACAAGGATGATGAACCCAGGAAAAACTCGAGAATGGCAGCAACAATTGAATAAACAAGTGGATGTTTATGGAGTTTTGATAGTTCTTGCTTGACCTTGTGCTTGGCAGTGGGATTGCTTTGTGCATCTCTTGTGCTTTTATAGGAGCAGCTAGAGATCAAGCACCGTTCATCTATTCAGCAGAATTGCTGCTGATTTCTTACTGATGAATAGTCTGTCATTTCATGTGCAGTACAGCCAGGAAAGAGAACTTTGGATTTCCAAAGAACAATCTGTTCCCATTGACTCTGAACAGAACCAGGAGTGTTATATTTCCTGCTGTCCTCACATTAGATTGATTATTTATAATGGTTCATCTGTACCAACAGTTGAATAAAATATCAATACTCAGAGCCTCTGTGCTATTGCCATTAAAGCTTTTCATTATGATAGATCCTGTCAAAATTACCTTCCTAACCAGCAATATCTCGTAGGGCATAAAACTTTGGGTTTGTTTTCTTTTCTGCTTTTTAAGATGTTTTCTTCAGTATTTTCTGCATCACCTTCAATCTGAAGCAGCTGGCTGAAAGGAACAGAATCCAAAGAGAGATAAAGTGCTAACAGGTTTTGTTCTTTGCTCATTGTTACACACATTGCCTGCTTGTTTCCTCTTCTTTTTTTCTTCTGATTGCCACAATCATTGCAAAAGCTTGGCATTGTAGTCACTTCTTCCATCTTTCAATTTCCTTTATATACCTAAATAATGTGCCTGAACATTATGCAATACTCTTAAAGGGACACAAAACAAAAAAAAAAAAAAAAAAAAAAAAAACCAGCTACACCTATTTAGAGAGCTCCCTGTAAAAGATGAAAAAGTGGGTTCAGCAAGAAATGTAGAACAAAGACTGCAGCCTCTCAAAGTATTAATGTTATGGCAGTAGAACCACTTCAGAATTGTGTTTGCATACCTCTGTTATTCCTGATTTTCATTTACTCAATTGAAAAGGTGCTTTGGGGTTTTGGATACAATATGGCATCACGGATACATGTGTCATTTGTGTACAATTAGGCATCACATTCCAGCTGTTCAGAAAGGAGGATGAGGGAATCCTTGGTTAGCACTTACAGTCCTTTCCCAGTGGATAAAAATCTGGGCAAGTCAAGTGCTGTCAGAATGTTGAATTGGCTCCACTTCATTTGATACGTGTTCAGCTAATGCTTTGCTTGATTTTCTGTGATATTAAGGTTTCAGATGAAAGCTGAGTTGCCCAAACTTGGAGTCTGGTCAGAACAAACAGCACTGTAGTCACTAGAGAGACACAGAGGGTGGTAAATACCACAGAGAAGTGGACTTGTTTCATTAGACTGCTTCTCTCCACCTAATGATTGCAGAGGAGATCTAGCATGACTCAATTCCTGACACAGAGACCTCAGCTAAATTGCTGATGGTAGGTAGGGTGAACAGGAGTGTAAATGTCATTACCTCTGAAGTCCCAATCTCAGTGGGAATCAGCTTTCATTTAACAAGAGTGGAAAAAACCTTTTTCAAAGAGTGACTAGACAAAAAATAAAAATCTGGCCAGTGCCTCACTGTAAGTACAGAAAGTCTATCCAATTGTCCCAAACACTATTCAATCTTTCTTTGACGAACTCAGATACAGAAAACTAAATCTGTCTCTCAGGAAGCCAATAGAAGTGTTGCAATCATCATCAATTAATTCAGAATTTCCTTTAGGAAACCAAAGCATGAGATGAAAACCGAGGTATAATGATTGGGTTTTGAGAAGCACTTTCAATAAAGAGGCAGTGTTGGACAGGGCTTTAAGCAACCTGGTCTAGTGGAAGGTGCCCCTGCCCATGGCAGAGGGGTTGGAACTGGATGGTCTTTGGGATCTCTCCCAACCAAACCATTCTAGGGTTTTATGCTTGACAAATGAAATGAAAGGGTGATTGACACAGAGAACATGTATTAAAAGAGGCACTGAGGTGTGAAGCAGAAGACAGAATGATAAAGTGAGAGCATATGTGAAAAGATGAGCACTGGCAGAAAAGAGGAGTAGTAGTTTGAAGTCAAGGGATCATTCCAGACTGACACTCAAATACTAAGATCAGAAACTGCCTTCTTATTTTGCCTTGGTAACCAGAAAAGGAAAAAAAAAAGAAAAAATCAGGTTTCCACAACTTGATTATCACAATCTAGAATCAAGTCAAGCTTATTAATCCAAATATGCCACACTTCATATCCAGTGTAGAATAAACAATGCACAAATCACTTGTTGAACAACAGATTGTGAGAAGTCAGATCTGAGTCTATTGCTTCCATTATTACCTAATCTCTAGAAAATAGCTAAATAGCAAGACCAGTTTCTCCAAGGAAGCCTATATCACATTGTATGTTCTCATCTTTGAATCATGCAGAAAATGATGTGGGAGTACATCTTCATTGGTATCACTAGCAGATCCAGCTCGGGTTTCACAGGATTTTCCTAGAGCAGCATTTCATCCCATTAGCATTGATTAACCTGGTAGTAGCTCTGTATTTGCCTGGCATTAAACGAGAATTCTCACATGCTTCATTTAAAGATCTAAATTTTTCATATGGCTGAACTCTTCGCCTTCTTAAACCTTAGAAATCGCATTGTACATGTGCTATCAAATTCTTACAGCTGTAACAGAGCATCATTGTCATTCTAATTCATGGCTGAACATCAATCGCTCATGTCATAAACAACTTCAGTCACATATCCGTGTCATGTGTCAAGCGACATGTCATCTCTGCTTCAGACAGTCAACATTGCAAATTCAACGAGCAATGTCAAATTACATCAGTTTGGCCAAGGTCAAGAGTAATTTAAAATTTCTAAGCTGTCATAGAGCAGGCAATAATTATGCAGCTGAAAGTACTACCACGAAAAACACCAGCAATAGGGGGAAAAATAATTAACTTCACCTGCTTATTCTGGATGTAACTAAGTCCACTTAATGGCTGGGAGTGGTAAGAAAAGCTTCAAGTTTCAAGGTTTTCTTCTTTAAACCGTCATGGGAAAATAATTTAACTCTGCTTTTTTATTTTTTTATTTTTTTTTAATAAAGATTTCTGCCTTAAGGGGCTGCTGTAAAATTAATATCTTGATAGGCTTCTAGAAAGTGGTAGCAGATCACCAGTAATTGTTATCAGAGAGCCTTATTGTGGATATATTCAGAATTATCATACAGCTTCAATTTTAATTTAAGAATTCCAGAAGGAAAGTTATGCCATATTGCTATATTGCTAAAAAAGCTAATCTGGTCTTCTTTCAGCTGAATAAAATCTGTGTTAGGCTGGCATCCTGACATTAGAGTCAGGCCCTATGCTTTAAAGGGAGAAGCTTTTTAAATACCATAATTAAAGCACATTAGGGTTTTTATGGTGAATTTCATTCCCTGCACATGTTCAGAGCCACACCTGAGCTCCTTAAGCACTTCATTTTTGTGTGGAATGAGCCTCTTCCTTTCTGTATAAAGCAGTAGCACTGTAATATGCAATTTCCTCTTGTGGTATTTTTGCTAGCCAGACACTGAACAGAGAGAATCGAGCACTGTTTTCATTTGCTGTTATTTTCTATGCTACACAGATGCATGAAGTTAACCAAAGTAAAACTGATGACATGGAATCCTCTGATATTTCAAGTGTTTTAAACTGTTAAGAGGGACCTGTATTTGCAGCAAAGGCAAACCTCCACAGAGAAACAGTCTCAGCATCTGAGAAGAGAGATTTAGAGCCAAAGAGCTCTTGCCAGCTCCTGAGCGTGACTGTGTGTGAGCCAGTGGCATCTGGACTCCCTGTCACCCTGAGGCTCAGATGTATATTTGTGCTGCAGGGAAAGGGAACACCAGGCAGTGCCACACCGGTGAGTCCAACTCACTGAGGGAACCAAGCAAGGCAAGAACTTTGGCAGAAAAAGCTCTGCATTCATGCACACACTAACCAAGACTCACCTCAGTTAGCACCTAAGCAGGCTGCTCAGTCTTGCCTGGAGGCAGCACAACACCCCACTGCATCCAGACCCAGAGTCAGGCTCTGTTTGGTGGCTCAGAACTGACAGTTTCACTCTGTGTCCTCCTCCTCATCCACTCCTCATCCAGAGGTAGGTGTCTGCATAGCAATGCTTCCCTTGATCTCACCTTGATGCCTTAGGTTTTAGCTTTCATATTTTCCAGATTCTGTACTGCATTAGTATATAAATCTGAACTCCATATAAAGTGTTAGCAAGTTCTCTTCAGAGTTTAGTTAGACAAAACAATCCTTTTCAGCACAAGAACCAAGGACACTGTTGCAGCTTCAGACCCAAAAAGAGGATTTTATAGGCACTATTTGGCACAGGCTGCCAGTCAGTACCCAGGGATGTCAGCAACATCCCTGTCCATCCTCCCAGCAGGTTCAATGAATGCACTTGCATAACATGTTGATCCATGACCTGTGCCAAGGCTCAATACACTCTGCTCCTATTTGCACTTTCTTGTCTGCTATTACTCACTATACTCAGCTGTGAAACAAAGCACAGTCATGAAGGCACAGTGGCAACCAGCTCTGCCCCTTTTATCCTCTTGATCTTCCCTTTAACAGTCCCTCTTCTGCACAGCAGAATCATTCATAGGAGCAAGTCGGAAAATCTGAACAAAGTTGTTCCTGCATCATGCTCCAGACACAACTCCCATTTGTCTTGTCCAGATGCACCTTAAACATCCAGACTCAGAGTGCCCCTGCAAAAGGCATAAAAGCAGGTGATCCAACTGTTCCTAAAGCAAGTTCCTGTGAGAACCCCACCAGACAATGTCCCAAGAAAGTTTTCTAATTTGTCCCTGTTTCCAGTGGGGATTTGACCAGATGCCCTCTAGAGGTCATTCCATTTTAAAAGGTCCTTTCCAGCCTGTTTTGCTACGATCCTCAGACATGATCTCCCTTCCACACAAGCTGTTTGCTGTTGATTTGCTGCTTATATTCTTTCAACAATGAAACCCTGAAGCAGGCCTGAGGCAGTTTGTATGTACCAAAAAGACAGACAAATCCACAGCTGGAACAGGCATCAGAAGAGTTTTCAACACCTCTTCAAAGTACAGGGTAGAAGCAAGCTTTTGGAAAATATGTTTTCAGGGCACCTATTCATTGTAATAATTGAAGGTGTCACTGATAATGAATAACTGTTCTTGCTACTGGCCTAACAACATTTTTTATCTTTGGGGTTGCATTCAGCAACTGTAACATGTTGATTCAGTGCTGCAACACACTGAAAATAAAAGCTGTGTTGATGTAATGCAAAAACAATCTATTCATCATCCTGACACCCAACAAATAACTTTCCCTCTTTAATCTGGAAATTATAGCCATTCCATGTGTTGCTAAATCATGCTATTGCTATTCTACAGATGATCCTTATTGTTCAGCTTTAGGTTTTGGAGTTTTTTCTTTTCCACTGGTGCATATTTCCAGCTTTCTCCTTCCATGTGCTACTGTAAAATGTCCTTTACAGGGGAACATGAGCCACATGAGCTACTGACAGTGTATAGCTCACACATTTGCTATTATCTACAGTTCTCATGAACTGTAGCAGACAGTAAGAAAAATTGTTCTCCCCAAGGAGTGGCCAGAATAAAACCAGCACAACCTAACGAGACCATCAAGTCAGAGCTGGAAATCCTGCTGGGATAAGAAACCAGTACCTAATGATTTCAACAGACTGCCTTTCATCTGACTGCTGGCCCTCCTCATTAATACCAGTGAGATGTTATATGGATTAAAGCACTTAACAATTTTCCCTTCATGCAAATGATCTATGTGCAGATTCTCTATTAACTACTAATTTGCTGCTTTTTTGAGACATGAAAAAATTTACTTCTTGGAACATAAATCAGACCAGAGATTCCCTGCTAAGTACCTGTCATATCATTTCACTAAGCATTCACCATTGATGCTTATTGCAGCTCTGCAGCTTCCGTGGGCTCTACTTCACACACCTTACTCAGCAAACCCCAAACAGTTTCCATGGGGCATTCAGCTTGGTGGGCTAAACCTCAGTACCCTTCCATCTCTCCTTACCAGGTTTGCTTCACCTATGGAGGAAAGGACCAAGGAAAATGTCCAGCATGCTCATCTGAACCTGAAGTTCGTGTTCAGAACTCTAATTCAGAGTCATATCCTTTTTACCAGCATTAAATGCAATTTCCAAGTCCATTTGAACTGGAACAACCATAGGCTAGTTACCATTAGAAAAATAAATATTTGCCAGGAGTTGCCAATGCAGCAGTGTGAGAGGATAAACATCACCAAAGATATTCAATTGGCTTCTAATTAGAAACATGATTTAATGTTTTACCTCCCTTTTTGTCTCTTTTTAAAAATCCACACATTTGACATTTTTGTTCATAAGAATATGAAAAAATGAACAGAAATTAATTCTGGGTCCATGGCTTAGATACATAAGAAAATACAATTTTTTTGTTGTTTCAAGCATAAGGCATTTTTAAAGCTTCATTTGTCAAGTAAAAACCAGTAATGTACATTCCTTATATAACCTGCCACATAGCTTCATTTTTAGTAATGAATGCTAAGTATCTGACTAAAGAAACTGGTAGAAAAGAAAGGACTTTTGCCAGAAAAACTGTATTTTTTTTAATGAAAAATTACTTCAGAACAAACCTTTCATTTCAGAAACATTGCCAAATGGGAGACCAAGAGGAAGTATTCTTCTCATATTTCTTATTACTAATCTCTCTCACAGATTTATCTTTTAGGTTGCATATTGTGTCACTGTTGCGACATAATCTTTTGCATCATGGAGAAGCCAGGTACATCATGGAATTCTCTGGTCAGAACATATCAAGAGCAATTCAATGGAGCTTGAAATCTCAGTCTTGTCATCTAAGAAAAGACAGTCATGATTCCCATTATGCACTGTAGCAGAACTTTTTAATTAAATGTCTTATTATCAGCCAAATACTGGCCTATTCAACCATTTATATTTTTGAAGGAAAATAATAAATCCAAGTGAGGTACTTGTGAAAACAGTTTTTGTCAAAACCCAATATTTTCTACAACATAGCAATATTTACTATATAAATATTTACTATAAAAAAACCCCCCACACTCAGATTATTTGGAGCAAATGGAAGAAAATACAAATAGCTACATTGGTTAGGAAAATTATTTACATATTTAACTTTGCCTTTGAGGTCCTCAGCTATTTCAATTTCTCTTGTCAAGGCTGGGTTTCATGGCAGCATATTGCCCCAACAGCACAGTGGCAGAGAAACGCTGGGCTACAGCTCCCTCTGATATTGTGCAGAGTGAGTGGCACAAACAGGGACCTTTAGGTAAATATTGCTCAGAAGCCTTTGAAATGCAGAACCAAGACAAAGCAGGGAACTTTATTAAATGGAAGTTACCTTCTTAAGGAAGATCTTTTAGTCTCACACTTCTGCACACAATTTCATTGATTTCTGTGGGATTAACCTCATACATCTGGTTTGCAAGAACCTCTGGCAGACAATCTATGAGCTGAAAAAAACAAAATAGCTGTCTGAACTGCAGTTTTGCATTCAAAGCAAGTTATGTCTCTGCTTGCCATCTGCCATAATTATTATTGTTGCTTCTGAAAGTTCATTGCATTTGAAATGTGTTTGAACAACATTGTTCTTACCAGTTATAAAATGATCCTTATAATGGGTTTACCAAATTATTGATTCAAAGCTATTTCATAAGTCAGCTACAGAAAACAACATGTTCCATAAATAATGCATTTTGCAGAGGATTAAGAAGAAAAAGTAACTAGAAAAAAATGGGTTTTCTTGCTTCTTCCCCACCTCATTTCTCTATGTTTTGTCAATAGTTGAATCAAAACTATGAAATTCCTATGCAGGAAGCAAATATCTGCACAGTGTCCATTCTCATATCTTGAATACTACAGTGAGTGAATTTTTTGATGCCCAAGTTCCCAGAGTCCTGAGATTATATTAAAAATTTAACAAACTTTTTGAGATAAATAGAGAGAGCAGGGAGGCTTGAGAACAAGCCTCACACATTTCCTCATATTTCAGAGAGCTGAATGCTTTTTGAAAAAGAATTAATGATTTTTACTGACCCTGGAGGGCTTTTTTAGAAGTGTAAGTCCATTCTCACGGTTTCTTTATTACAGGAGTTTGATTAGCAGCTCTTCACACAAGAGCAGTCAGTCATAATAGGGTGTAGGGTGGGTCTCTAATGCAGTTCAGAGCCCAGCCCCCATGGCATTATGTCCTGGAAAGGCACTTTTTCCATTCCAGAAAAAGGAATGAGATTCTCTGCATTACAGAGCATTCTGCTGAAGCTGTTGCTTTGTAATGGATTTTGGAGGGTGATTCGTTGTGGGCCAGGACTCAGGGCAGGCACAAAGTGCTGCCCACTTCCATTAGCAGCCCACGGGGTCTACTTTGGGCAGCAACAGCCAGGACAGAACTCTTTGAGTGATGGAAAGTGCATCAGCTTTCTAAAAGCTTCAGGAAGCAGGAGGCCAGGGAGGGCTACCAGAGTTGTTGAAAACCTCACTGTAAATCATCTCTACCTGCAGCACACCCAGAAATCACCCCTCACCAGCTCTGGGGGCTGCCTGCAGTGCTGCTTCCCCTGCTTCTCCCTGGGCAGTGTTAGAGCCACAGCAGGCACCCTGAGTGACCCACCTGAGGCTCCCTCCTGCCCAGCAGCCCCCCTGGAGGGTGCTCAGGGCTCCCTGCTCTCACAGCTGCTCCCAGGGCCTGACAGAGCACTGAGAAGCCGCATTTCCTGTTGCCTTCCCTTTCCATTTGGGTGAGCTGGCACACCCAGCATGTTCCAGGGGATGTGGCAGCCTGCACCCAGGTTACCAGCTCCGAGTGCTCCCAGAGCCCTCAGCACACAAGAGTTCAGCAAGGCCCAGCTCTTACCAAACCCTGTATTTCTCCCAGCAACAGATGCTTTCAGTTTTTCCACCATCAATACCTCTAGACTGCACACCTGAAGCTATGGTTGGTTATTTCAGGATACAGGAACAGATTTGCATAAACGTCTGCAGATCATAAAAAGACTGAATGATTTGGGTTAGAGGGGTCCTTAAAGATCATCTAATTCCAGCCCCACCTTCCCTAGGCTGGGCACCTGGGCAGGACCAGGTTGCTCAAGACTCCATCCAGCCTGGCCTTGAATGCTGCCAGGGCAGCATATACTTCTGAAAATCAACAGCATTTCACCAATAAGGCAGCTGTAACTATATCTCTCAATAAACTTCGAGTGGAAGGGGCCTTTATTCTACTTTTATATATATAACTTTGGAAAATTTAAAATTAAAGAGATATCATAGGATAATTCAGGTTGAAAAGCACCTCAGACAAAAATATACATGCTCAGAGATTTGAATTTTTGTTTGCAACTGCAGTGAATATAAAAAAAAAAAAAAAAGAAGTTTTTTTTTCCTAGTCTGTGTCTCTAAAATTTTTGTTTACTTGAAATAATGTAGGAGACATATATAGAAGCTTACACAAAGTGATGCACCATGCTGGGAGAGTAGCCTGTGTGTGCAAGCCAGTGCTTTGCCAGGACAAGCCATTCCCTGCCTGGCAAATTAACTCTGTTGAACAAAAGTTGTCTTTAAATAAGGCTCCTGCAATTTAGCAAAGAGATAATGCTATGTTATCCAGTTACAAATAGTCTCCCTCACATTGTCAACAAACATGGCAAACACAAGGCATTCATTTTCAGAGGGGGAAATGGTCCAACAGTGGCAGAACCATTCCCATGCCTTCACTGTCACTGCATGAAATAATTCATTTGGACAGATACACACACCTGGTGTGGGGGGAGAAGACCTCCAGCACAGAAGAGAGAAGATCTTTGCCTCAGAGTAACAGAAGTTACTCAGGATCTACCTTAATGTTAACAGTGGTTAAAATGGAAATATTTATTGGTACTTACATTAATATTAAACATTATCAGCTTGGCTTAAAATATTTTACCTTCAGAGCAATTAATGAATATTAGTTTTCAGGGATTTAAACTGTTTCTTAATAGTGCTTAACTGTGGCAAATAATAGCAGAAACAAGGAGTTTGTTACCCTAATACAAAGATATTCACATTATTGTTACTTAATAAAAATTCTGCAAGAAAATGTGTGGATTGTTGTTCTTACTCGGATTTAATACTATTACAGGTCTTTAAAGAAGGCTTTAAAAAGCAATTTTTGCAAATAACTTTGCCTCAAGGACCTTATAGTCTTAATCAACCAACTTAATTATATTCCTATTATATCTAAAGATGGCGATTAGATATTCAAGTATAAGAACCTAAGCGTATGAAATTAGATGCCTCCATCCACTTTGAGATCTGTGGCATTTTCACAGACTAATTTATGACCAGATAAAATCACTGGATTAAAAATTTAGAAATGCAGAAAATGTGATGGAACTATTTAATATTTTTCTCTCGTTAGTTTCTTGTCTGCTTTCACGTTTTGAGGCAAATTAGCAATAAGAGATTATGAGATTCTGCATATTGTGACAAGTAGATTTCTGAGGAACTTCCTGAGATCAAGCTTGTAATCTCCTGAAAAAAAATTTTTGTGCCATAAAAATATCTAAAGTTATAGTTTTACCAACAGAATCTTAGTGTTTGGTGCAAGTTACTCACAGTAAAAACATTTTTTAGTTTGAATTTTAAAACAAGATTTTTGCCAGTTTCCAAAGTTTCAAGCAACTCTTTTCTTTCTGCCCTATGACTGGGTTTGGTTTTGGAAGCTGATTCTTTCATATTTCTGACACAAAAGTCTTCTGAAATCAAGAAATAATTGGGGTTGGTTGCACATAACAGGGAAAATGGCTGAATACCTCTAAGACAGCTTAGCCTAATCCCTACTCTTTCCTTCCAACTTTTCCTTGCAAGGTGAAGGAAGTGGAGAAAGACATGCCAGGCAGCTTGACAATCACTATGTGTTGCACCCTTGAAGTTCCACTGTCATTATATATGTGAAACAAGGATAGTTTCTTGCTGAAGGTGATTGCCAGAGTGCCTACTAATTAATTAATTTCTATACTACCTCAGGTGCTGACAAGGAAAGAGTTTTTTTAATTCTTTTTTTCTGATTTGGATAGCCTATTAACATCTTTGTTTCTTTCTTCTCAGACTTTTGTTATAGTATTTTCTAAAAAAATTAAATAAACTCCAAATTTAATTTTAAAATAACAATGCCAATCACAGCAAATTCAGTGGCAGTGACAAATGTAGCACACAGTCTTGAGCATAATTAAATTATCCAACTTTGTATACTTACCCAATGGCTTTTTTTGCTTCTGAGATGTCATTGAAAAATGTCCCTTTAAACATTACATTTAATGAAATATATAATAAATGTATTACTGCTTTGTAATTTTATTTCATCTATATCCTCTAGTTCTAAATGACAGTAGAGTAAGAATACAGGGAAAAAAAAAAAAAAAAAAAAAGCTAGGTATCAGTCTGTCCAATAGCTTTTACTACAGAATGTCTTGATCAATTTGGGATGCATGTAGCCTGAAAGTTAATTCCCAGAAAATATTGAAAGAAGTTGATGGAGGTCTTGCACTTTAATTCACTGTATGCAATAACAGTTAAACATCAATCAGGCTTATTATACCTGCATGGAACAGTCTGTAATACACCCAACCCAACTACTACATTTAAAAACCCACTTGAAAGTGAGTGGAAAGCAGGTGCTGTTCTCCCTTACATGACACCAGTGCAATTGCACTGGAATTCAGAACATTCTGGTGCAAAGGCACAGCCAAAATTGATGCAGAGCCCTTGAGGGGCTGCCAAAGGCAGCTTCAGCTGGAAGAGGCTGTGCCAGAGGCAGCTCTCTGGAGTGCACAGATGTGTCACAGCAGATGGGTGATGGGATGGGCTGCTCCCACTGCCCTGCATGGGCAGTGTGAAATTTCCTGGCTGGGCTTCCCTCTGACAGCTGCTCTCTAGAGCATATATCAGCCTTGGCCAGAGTGCAGCTCCTCTCTTTTCTGCTCCTGTGAAAGTCCAAAGCAGCAAAGGTAGCCCAGCCACAAGGAGCCCATTGTTCTGATCAACAGCACCATGGGTCAGACAGACAAAATTCATCACTACTCCAAACATACTGGCCTTGAAATGTAACATGATGTCTGCAAAAAATGAGAAATGTATCTAAATTTCCCACACACTCAAGGCTAAATTCTGATATTCTGTAACTCAATCTTTGGTGATTATCACATCAAGCTTTCTCTCCACAGCAAGTCTCCATCGTGTTCTTCCTAAAAGAGCAGGGGGAACAGCATGCTCTATTCTCAGATTCTGTCTTGGTAAAATCCCTAATAATTGTTCTTATTACACACAGAAGTAATTTCAGGTGGCTGCTTTCCGTTTGCTCAGAAATGTCGTAAGCACTTGTCCCATGCCCCACCTGCCCTATCAATTCTCATTCACCATATCAACAGTCCTTACCTCTGGGCCTCTTTAAGGGACTTAAAGTAAAGGGTAAAATACACCAGTGAGCTTGCACAGCCAGCCAGTGCAGGTTACAGAAGAGCGAAGTACTCTGGCACATCCCACAGCAAGGAAGGCAATGGCCAACATTTAGAACTTGATCTCGTTGTGATGTGGGGTTTTGGTTTTTTTTACATACTGCCCTGCAACCGAGGCAGAGTGTGCTGCAGACACTAGAATCCAAAAGGGAATTCCATTACTGTGTTAGAGCTAATCCTGCAATTACAGCAAAGCCAAGACTTGGGAAAAGATTTTTCATTCTTCTTGATCACAGCTAATGACTGAGCAGCTGTGAACTGTCTAAAAGCTAATAAGGTTTTTAAAGGGTGGAGCAGAATAAACAGCAGAATTGGGACTCTTTAGCCCAGTCAAGAGAATGCTCAGGGCAGGTCTTACCAATGCATATATAAATATCTGAAGAGAGGGTTAAAGAAGATGAAGAGGGCGTGCAAGGAAGATGAAGACTGGCTCTTTTCAGTGGTGCCCAGTTAAAGACAGGAGGCCATGGGCACTGTCTTGGTTTGGAAAGACAGGTATCTGCCAGGGAAGGCTGGAGTTTCCCTTAGAATAGAGAATGTAAACCCCTCACCCCCGCCAAATTATAATTTTGCAATTAAGGGCTTTCAGGCAAAGATTTGGGAATAGGAATAACAGTTCTTTACTAGGAATATTTACAATACAAATGTAGTAGAAAACAAAACCACCCAACCAACCAAGCAAACAAACAAACAATCCTGGAAAACCCTGACAGAGTCAGAGCTACAACCTGACACCCTGTTGGTCAGGGTGTTGGAAGCAGTCCAAAAGTGAGTCCTCCTGGAGTGGCAGATGTGGTTCTGTTGGAGCAGAGATGATCCTGTAGAAAAGGGTCCAGTGATGGTGAGAAGGGTCCAGTCTTCCTCCAGGAATCCAGTGAAGCAAGATAGCTTCTGTTCCTGAGTCTCAGTTTTTATTTAGGTAGGAATGGTTGGCTCCCCCCACTGGGTGGAGCATCTCACAATGGGACAATTTGTGACAAGCTTGGGACAAGCTTGGGGAGAAGAACAGCTTGAGGAGTCTCAATGGCCCATTGTGAAAGAGATGAGAAACCCTGCCCCACCTGGTTTTAACAGGCCCATTATCGGAAGGCACCCGCCCCCCTCCTCCCAGAGTTACAAGAAAAGAAAAACATTTAAGAAAATAAATGAGAAAGAAAAACATTTCCCCAGCTGCTCTCAGCAGATGAAATAGAATACACATTTTAGGTTCCATAACCCAACCCAAAACAAGCACAGGAGGCTCCTGTGATCCTTAGGAAGTACTTTTGTAGTGTGAGGATGACCAAACAGGGGCACAGGATGCCAGGAGGGATTACAGAGTCTCCCTCCTTGCAGATACTGAAAAGCCATCTGGGCAAGAGCAATTTTTGCTTGTTGGAGTGGTCAAGAAGCCCCTCCCAACCAGAACCTTTCTGTGATATTGTGCTAAATACTAATAAAAAATGCCAGTATTAAGCTCTAATACAAATCATAGTTATTCTACTGATTGAGATACTAAAACTTTTTGGCAGTTCAACTTCTGTTTGTTTGTCCTAATTGGGATTTCTGTCTTGTTCAGGTATTTGATTACTCATGCAATCTGGGCAGATAAAACACAGTCTTCTTCAGTACAGTGGAGATATTACCCTCTCTTCCCTAATACAGAAAATCCTGATGAATTGTCACCTCTAAGGAAAGAAGCAGCTCATCCAAGCTGTCCCTTGGAATTACACCAGAGCATTCCATCCACTCTCTGGTTAGAACAGCAGCCATTCTGTGCTAACTCTGGACCTGGAAGCACTTCCCAGCTCTAAGATTTCATTAATCATGTGCCATATCCAAGCATCAAAAAGAGGTAAACAAAAATCAACTGCAATAGGCATTCCTACTAATCCTCGGACTGTCAGAAAGAAATAAAAATTAAGACATTAATAAGCACACTTAGACCTAAAGAGAAGCCCTCACAAGCAGCTGGCAACCATTTCCTGTGAGTACTGACATAATGCCCAAAACTGTATTTGTGCAAAGTGTAACAAATCGATTACCATTTATTCCTCACTTTATCCAGGAAGGTCACCAATTTATCAGAGATGAAAATATTGTTCATATTTGAACCTCATCAAATAACTTTGAAACTTAGCAAGACCCTGCTGAGAATGAGGTTCTATATTCATCACAAATGATTCACAAACTATCAAGAGAGATGGGCTCTCATATCCAGCTATTTCCTGGTCCCTGGGTGTGTTTCTGCCACTCATTTTATGCTGTGATTACATTTTCAACGGCGTGCCTGTGCATTCTTCAAGATGACTGGCATTGCAAGTGCTGGATTTCTTTCTGCTGGCCCAAGAAGACAGATCATGTTTGTGAAATTATATTATTCTGTTTGTAGTCAGCTGGGGGTTGGTCTCTTTCTCCAGGCAGCAACTCACAGAACGAGAGGACACAGTCTCAAGCTGCATCAAGGGAAATATAGGTTGGATGTCAGGAAAAAGTTTTTCACAGAAAGAGTGATAAAGTACTGGAATGATCTGCCCGGGGAGGTGGTAGAGTCACCATCCCTGGATGTGTTTAAAAAAAGACTGGAGGTGGCACTTGGTGCCATGGTCTAGTTGAGGTGTCAGGGAATGGGTTGGACTCGATGATCTTGAAGGTCTCTTCCAGCCTTGTGATTCTGTGATTCTGTGAATTCTGGGATGATTTCGAGAAGCATGTTTTTCACAATAGTAAGTAAACTTACTTAATTTTAGTTTAAAATGTATTGCTAAAAATAATTACTTCCAAGGAGCTGGAGGTTCAGTCCCTTTTCTAAAAGCAGAGCTCTCCTCCCACCCAAAACAGAGCTCCCTTATTTCCTCTTCCATGAGCATGACACTTTAAAGCATCACCCATGACTCTTTACATCACATTGCACATCATGATACAAATACTGCCAAGGGCCACATGCCTTCTTCTGAAGTTTTGAGTTTACTCTTGGCAAGTGAGACTTCCCTGTTATTCTTTTGAGGAGGTTGTCCTAAAGACAGCGAAAGGGATACAGAGAGATCTTAATGTTCCCTTCTTGGCTATGCTCAACATCTCAGCTACTCATGATGAAAAATTCTGGGACAATGTTTTACCCCTATTTCTCAAAAACCTCTCTTAACCTGTGTCAGAATGTTCCTCAATGGCTGTAGGAGCAACCTATGATCCAGAAGGGAGGAGAGATCTCTACCTGCAGCTACAGAAGTTATTTTAAGTAACACTTGCCATTTCTTATGGTGACTGCTGAGAGCATTTCTTGAGTAAGCACTTGTGAAGGGAAGACAAAGCCCTTTCCAGCTGAATCACCCCCTCTGAAAGCTCTGAACAGAAGACAGCAGTTTAAGACACTCTAAATTCTGGATGAGGTGAAAGAGGAGGTAAGCCTCTTCAGAGGAGGTGTCTCTTCATAAGGAGGATTTTGTGAACAACTGCTCTAAGGTAAAAGCACAAATAGAACATTCACCCTTAGTAACACACTGAGAATGGCAGCTGCATATTCAAAATTACTGAGATACTGCTTCTGAAATACAAAATACAAGAAAATACAAATCAGAATATGATTCAAATGCAAGGAAAAAGCACTTGAATGATAGTCTCTGGATTTTTAAAAAACTTTAGGAGAAACATGAGATCACAAAGAGTAAACACCTGGCATAACTTTTTTTTTGTAGAGGAACTGAAAAACCAGGTGAGTCCTTTCCATCTACTTGCCATTGACCAGTGCCTTATGGATAGGAGGAAACCCATGTTCCTGTTCCCCACTGTAATCTCTGTGAGTTTTGTCTTGATCAAGGGTTGTGACCTGTGTAGGCTGGAGACAGTTTGGGAGAGACTTTTATACTATTTATATTTTATATAAATTAAATGACCCTTCGAACTCCAGATAAAAGCAGACAAAAACAGGTGACTCTGTGGGAGTATTCTTGCACATCTTTCTCTGCCAGGTGATTATTTCCAGCAACTCTCTTCTGTTGTCTGCATCCAGGGCAGAAACCACCCTTAATGCCTGTGGCATGCTATTTTAAGGATTCCATTGAATTAATAGATAAAAGATCACATGAGGAAAATGTGACCTGGCATAAGGACAATTTCTAGATCCTCTGCTGCCAACTGAAGTAATGCAAAGTTCAAGCAAAACAGTCTCTCCATCATGGTGGCTTCTGCTGCAGGAACAACTCAGCTGTTGATGCAGCAGATACTGAATCATGGCATTTAGTCCAAAATACTTAGGAGAATGGGCACTACAGTCAAATTACTTTCATATGCTGGGTTTTAAAATTGTGTTGGTTCAGCAGAAGTATTCAGACAGCAAATACACTCTCTGAAACAAACTACTTAGGCCATCCCAGGCTACAGTTGTGCGTGCTAAAGGAGAAGGATCTTAAAGTGTGCAGTGCCGATCTCTAGATAAGGCTGCATTAGTCTGAAATGTCCTGATAAGCTGGCTGGCAGGGAAGTTGCTATAAGGCACAATTCCACTGAGTTTCAGAATAGCTGATGACAAAGCGTCTAAACAGAAAAATGAGCAATACATATATTTAAAGATGTTTGGTTGTCTATTTCTATTTTCTGTTATCTCACTGATACGTGAGGTCATTACCCACAGGAATAACATGTACAGACTAAAAAATGTGTAGGTCACATTAATGTCCAGACACAAAGAGGGATATGATTAACAAAATCTAATCCAATTGCTCTGAAAGCACAATATGTAATAGATCTCTATGAAAAATATAGCAGTTAGAAGTTTTCATAAAGGATGCTCTCCAACACAACCACAACCAAATATTAGTCTACTTCTCATTTGGTCCTAATTTCCCTGCTCAGAACCATTTTATAAACCCTGTCTGTTAAACTGAGCAATTCTCCTAAAACTGGCTGTTTCATTTTTATAAGATCAACAAGATTGTAAGTGTTCCTGGGAGCTGCTTTCAGGAGTTAGTTGTAGGGTGAGGGAATGGGAACATGCAGGTATGTGGCCTTCAGGTTCAGACAAAAAAGTATTCACTGATGGTCGAAAAGAAATAGGTGAAGATTTGAGATCCCTGGGTTTGCAAAGAAGACAATAGATAAAACACAACACCACTCAAAAACACAGCTAATCCTCTTGTTCAGTCAGACATTCCATCTTCCCTCGCGAGACGTCAACAAATAATGAACATCTGGTAAGGTGGGAATTCAGTGAGTTCTTGCTACTCATTACCTTCACAAGGGATGTTCCACTAGCACACAGACAGATGACTGGGTCAGGAAATAGGACCAGTTGTTACTTTTTCCACAGAATGAAATGACAGAAAAACAGCAACATTTTGAGAGAATTATACTCTACCTCTCAGCATACCTCTTCCAAAACCATTTCAGTTGTTCTGGTAGAAACTTGGCGTGCTGGTGTTCAGACTTCACTGGAGTCAGACCAGCACCTGTCCTCTTCATTTGTGCCTTAAAATGTGAGCAGTTAATTCTTTAACATTGAGACTGCAACAAGCACTCAAGCACAGCCCCTGTCAGACTGTCAGCTCTGTGGTGTTAAATCTACCTGGCCTCAGACTGCAATTCATGCTGGCTCCTCAGATGCCCCTTTCTCATCCCATGTGATATGTCTGCCCAAGCTGCTTCACCCATCCATTGGATTCCATTTTTTAAAGAAACTCCTGCAGGGAATGGGGCTCAAAGCATATTTGTAATAAACTTGTCAGCCTTCAAGTCCTACAAAGCTACTGTTGAAGAAGAAAGGACTTAAGCCAAATCAAAGCACTTTTAAAACCATGTTGTTGAAGAAAGAGAAGAATAGGCACCTCTGTTTGCAAATACTCCATTTAACAATCCTATCCAAAATTACAGTTTTGATGAAAAGGCAGAATGGCAAACCTCTTGACCCAAATCCCCTGTGAGATACTGAAATCCTGTATGAACAGTAAAACACTAATGGGAAGCTAAAGCTTTTCCAAGCTAAAAGCTGGCTGTGCAAGGAGCATTAAAACACCTGAACTAAACTTTCAAGAAATTACACAAAGAAATGGGAGAACCACCAAAGCAGAGCTTTCTAAGAGACAGCACCACCAAATTCTCGGTGCTGTATCTTTCAGGTGAGCAAACCAATTCCAGTAGTGCTGGAATCACATGCTTAATTCTAATCTTGGTGGTATTTCCTATGCTGCATGCCAGAGAGCAACAACTCCACCTGAACTTTGATAAGATTGGAATGGGAATCATGCCTTAGTGATAGAGGAGACAAGTCTTTTGATTTGTTGGGGGGCAGGAGGGGAGAGGAAGGTTGAAGACTTATAATTTCACAGTCCTTATAAATCACTTTACTGCTGCTCTCTTCAACACAATTCCACTTAAGGGGAAATAAGCAGTTCCTGTCCCTTTTCAAGAGCCTGACAAAGTACACATTTGTGTGTGCTTTTGTAATCAATTTAAAATTCAGATCAGACACAACATCTGGTTTGCAGCAAGATTCCCTTTTCCAAAAGAAAAACTGAATTAGTCTATTATGAATCATTTGACAATATTGATATTACAATCTGAGCAGAAATAAATGTCATAAAACTACCAGACAGTAAACATAACACTAATAACAGTAGGGGATCTAACTTCAAATTTTTTTTATCATTATTTCCGTGAATGTTTGGCATTCTCAATTTTCTGCCATATCACTTGAACACACACTGAGGCACTCCTTTCTTTCTAGCTCAGTCTATTTTCCATTTGGCATTTTGGTCCTGGAGTTCAACAAATGGCTAGAAAGGGAAAACTCCCTCTGCCTAAAGAGGTTGCCCAACACTGCAGAGTCTTTGCATAACTCAAAGAAAAATTGTTCAGGTGGAGAAGGTAATCCCACCAGAAGATCCCCCAAAAACCAGAGTTCACTAATGTATTCCCAAGATTGTAGGGCTCACAACTCTCTCACACACATAAGGTGATGAGCAGTTTTCAAGCCCAGTGTGCAGTGGGGTGACTCACCATAATGCAGCTGTTATCACTTATTATATGAACAATGTATTCTGATAATTCATTTGATGTGTGACTTTGGTGAAAATTTGAAGTTTGTGCTGCACTAGAGACCATATGTCTGGGTAGCAAGTCAGCAAATGATAGGTCAAGTTCAAAAGCTTCATCCAGGTACAGCTATTAAGCTTTAAAAATTGCAGCTATTGATCTGAATTATTTCAGTTTAATGCCAGGTTTCATAGAAACATTATAGGAGCAAGGAGCTCTTAAGTTTGCCAGAGCATAGTTGGCCTTGGATGTCCATTCCCAGAGACTTGTTTGAACTGAGAAAGAGAAATGCCCCAAATGAGTTTTTTCCCTTGTCTTAGTCTACAAAAAAACTTGATCCTCTGGGTATTGTTCTACCAGCTTTGGGTTTCATTTCTGGGCTTAAAACAATACTGGTTTCTATGCCTAAGCAGTTGGTGGTTTTTCGGTGTTTTTTTTGGTTTGGTTTGGTTTTTTTTGGATTTTTTGGTTGTTGTTTTGGTTTGTTGTTGTTGTTTTTGTTGTTCTTGTTGTTTGTTGTTGTTGTTGTTTGTTGGTTTGGTTTGGTTTTTTGTGGTTTTTTGGGTTTTTTTCCCCCACAAAATAATGGCAGCAAAAAATGCTCAAGCTGAAAGTTTTAAAAAATCTTGGTAATGTCCCCTTCCTTTGTCTCCCACTTCCCAAAAGAATCTCTCACTTGATGCACAAATCAAAAGCTTTTTTAAAGAAAAAAATCTAATGGTAGGTTTTGATCTCCTCTGATTTTAAAACTACTCAGAATCCAGAGGCACTCATGGGAGCCAGAGACCTTTCCCTCATCACAGGAACTCCTGCAGCAAGGGCAGAGCTGTGACTGGCCATGGAGTAATGACTGATGGATGAGTAATGCTCCTCCAGCAGCAGCTCTTAATCTTCTTACATGGGGGAATGGGAGGTGATTAGAAAAAGGGCAGAAGTTACTGTCAGAGGGACTTCCCAGTCTAGGTGCAAACACCAAATATATTGCAAAGAGCAGTATGAACTTGCTCAGCAATGGCAATGCCAGCTGGGCTGCTCCCAAAACACGCCATGGGCACGGGCACGGGCTGCACGAAGCAAAGCTAGCAGGAAAAATTAATGCACGCTGAACTTTTCATAAATGCACTCCTCTGATCCAGGCACGCAGGAAAGACTCATCTCTGACTGTATTCAAAGTCTGGTAGATCTAGAGAATATCTGCCAAGATCTATTTAGCTGAAAGCCAGGGGTTTGGTGGAGCAGACAGTATCAGCTTTCAGCAATGTGCAGGACTCTGCATTTATATTTACATAGCTATACAAATATGTGTTTATATTTAGAAAAAAACACACTTGTTGTCTGGGTTGTTTTGTTTTGTTGTTTTGTTTTTTTTTTAATTTAACCTGCTTGCCAATAAATAAATTTATTATTGTGCATTTCATTTCTTGCATTTATTTTAAGTGCAAGCAAGTGATTATGTGAAGCATAAATTAAAAGGGGCAATGGGCTCCCAAGGATGTCACTTGAAGCTTGATTTACTGAAAGTTAACAGGATGTAAGCTCTGATGTGCCTTTTTTCTTTTTTTTCCTTTTAACATTGAAAATATGCCAGCACTTCCACTCCTAAGTGCCATAATGATCTTATGGCCTTAACTTTACTTTTTAAATTATTTTTATCATGCACACTAGATGGTGCTCAAGTTAAAAAATGAATGGCAACTTCGATAGACTTTTCATGAGATTTAGCAAAATACATATCCAGAAATCAAGGAAAACTGACTACTCACCTGAGCCTCTTCCAGACTGCTGATCATTTTACCTAAAACTGTCTTTTTGCTGACTTTTTTCACAATCACTCCTGATTTTTAGTTGCATATTTATGAAATTTTTGCTGTCATTTATAGCATCCTGCATTAGTGAGAGTGGAATGAATTACCTGAATATGCGTACACAGCTCCAAACACCAAGGAAATACATTTCACCAGCCATCACAAATTCAGTATCTGTGTTCATGACAATACTGACCTTGTGGAAACATTTGAAAACAGAATTATTTCTTTCTCAGTGATCATATTGGATTAACCTATTAGTTTATGGAAAAGTTATCATCATATTTCTTGACATTTCAAGCAAACTGTACCAAGTATACCAAGTGTACTAAGTCACTGACCTTTATCCTAACTACAGTCTGAGTTTTGAGGAAATCAGGCTCTTTTCAAGTAGTGCAGAGAGAAAGGACTCAGCAATTCAGAGTCTGACACTGTTCAGTAGGTTTCCAGGGCTGAGAGACCCTCCTGAACCAGCAGTGATGGAACAAAAGTGATCACAGACACAGGTGAGGACACAAAACTGGCAAGGAGCAGACACTGACAGCAATGCTGAACTTGTCACAGGCACGCAGACAACAGATTAGCCAAAAATATACAGATGCTTGAATCTGGGTGATAACATTGCATTGATTAATGGGAGATATTTTCTATTTTTTCAATACCTTAATAGCTCTTCATGGAATGTTATTTATTTCTGCAGGGTTGATAATTCCTTGGGCAAACCCAGAGGCTGACTTGGGCTGCAGACAGATGGCCACTTGCAGATCTGGCTGTGCAGGTGAAGATGCTTCTGACCAAGGGATTTCTTTTCCGTGGCCATCAGAGGTTCTTCCCAACTCCCCTCTCTCATTGTTCGTGGATTTACTTGAATCCTCCTTCTCTCATTTCAGAACCACAGAGTTAAGCCTAATTTTCAACCTAACTTTGAAGCAAACAGCAGTCCATCTGTTCTCTCTGCTGAGAGAGGGCAGAAACTTTCAGCAGTGAATTAGTAGCAAGCAGCTGTTTCAGGGTGCTGTCTTCAGGCAGCATGGCAGTTTGCAAAGTGAACACCAACCCCAGCAACACCAGCTGGGCTAAAAGCCTTAGCCCAGACCAGATAACAGCTCCACTTTTGGAAAAATCATGACAAATTATTCCAGAATTGCAAATCAGTGGTCTAGGAGAAAAGGACATAGGAAGCAAAACTAATTGAATTTTACAGTACTTCACAAATCCCCCTAAATATTTGATCACAAAACCCGAAAGTGATCTTGATTTCTTTTATCCAACACCTGCTGCTCTGTCACAGATCAACATTAAAAAACAAATGACTCCAATCTGCTGGAAATAACAAAAGGTAAGAGAGTGTCAAGTGCTGTTTGCACAAAGAGGACTATGCAATAAAGAAGTTCATAAAATCATGAGCAAAGTTCACCTTTATCCTCTACAAATAACATTTCAACTTCCCTGTGTGTATATAATGAAAAAAGCAATGTTTCATCACATACAACCACCCTGTATTTACAGTGTATTATCCCATCTTTTTTTGCCATGAAGCGAAAAGCATTTAACAAGTTGTGAACAGAAATCACCATGGACTTAAACGTGGGGAGACCATTAGGAACTAGAAACCCTCACCCAGCCCTTTATTCAGAGACAAAGAATACATCTTTTTCTTCCTCACATCAGATAACAACACACATCCTCTGTAGAAACCAGTGACATCCACTGCTGCATCTGCCTAAATACAGACTCTATATACATTACCAGCTCCTGAATAGTCTTTTTTTTTTTCCACCCCCAACATTGCCATGAGGCTATAAATCTAAAAAGCATTTTTAAATAATTACAGGAGGATATTAGCCCTCACCTAAAGAGCTTACAGCTTAGCCTACAATCCTTCTTCAGGATTCTTTATTGCTGTCAAGGGGATTTGCACAGATGCAGCAGTTTGACCAGAAGGCCATTTCTAGAAGTGCCACATGACTTCATAGAGATTAATTCTACAGCTCCCATGGTGAGTGTGGGGTTCCACCAGAACATCCTCAGCAGAATAAACTCATCTGCTCAGGAAACCATTTTTCTGACTATGCAACTCCACAGTTTGAGATACTATCACCACATCTGAACACGCAGAGAACTGAATGGATAAGGAGAAGGGTTTTTTTCTATAATCACTCTGATTCTCTTTCAGGCACAGCAGAGAATTAATTGCAAAGTAAAGCCTCTTCTCTCACTGAGGACTTTAGCAATAAGAAAACAGAGGGTTGGAGTAGTTGCAGACAGTGCTTTGCTGGGTTGTTAGGCTGAGTGTCTTTGTCTTTGGTTATGTGCACCAGTGAGTTTAGGCACTGGATTTTGAACAGTACACGTAGGTTGGCCCAGATGGGCAGAAGGCTGAAATCAAATCAGCAAAATGAAAAGAGCTAGTGAATCAGATTTTCTCAAATTAACTGCTATTTAAAAATAATAAGCAACTGCAATTGATTCTCGTTAGTGAATCAAGGGAAGATGGAGAAAATCCAGAGCTAGGCAGTCACTTCATTTATATTCTTCTATTGAAATCTTGCACATTTAATCCATATGAGCAGTAAACAGAAGAAAGCTACTCAGCATTTAAGCAGTCGGTCTAATTACGGGCTGGCAAGGAATGTGCAATAGGTACAGTCGAGCCAAACCCTAGAGCAGAACTCCTCTAAAAAATAGCCAGACATGTTGAGATTGCAAGTCTGAAGGAAGCCTTCATTTTTGGAAGGGGAAAATACAGAACCACTAGATCCAAATAGCCAAGAAACTCAGCCTGTTTAAAATATTTATCTGGATTTGAGTTCTGATGATTTGGCCAAAACACTGTCTGGGCTTACTGAGCTATAAACCCACATCAGATGTTTGCTGCCCTCACCCCAAAAGGTACAAATATTGAATTTTGAAGACTATGTCATTTCAAACAAGGTCTGATGATCTTTTACCAGTAAATGAAAGACCAATGGAAAAGAAGGTGAAAAGGAAAGCACAATGGAAAAAACAGCCTTCAATTGAAAAATGAAGGGGTGAGGGAGCAAAAATTTCTAGATGTTCATAGCATCTTGATTATAATCTTCCTTGACATCATTCTGAAAAGTGAGTTAAAATCCATAGAGATTAGGGTTCAACAAAGCAAAGAAAACATAATAAAACCTAGGCTTAGGGTGCCTGAGCATCGATGAAGCAGCTTAGAAGGAGAGTGGATCCAAATATACCATTGTGATCCAAATATACCATTAAATAAGAGGGCTGGCAGTGTATTCCAGTTATGCAGCAGTGGAATGGGAACATCTCCAGCGGGCTCAGCCACTCTGAACCATGCATTACACTCCAAAGAGCAGCAGTGCCATGGAGCTTTCTTTAGCCACAGAGGAAGACACTCTCCTATGTGTGCCAGCAGTGCCAGCCTGACAGGCTGTCCCCACACCTAGGACTCCAGAGGAAGAATTATCAGAGTGGTCTGTAGTGCCCAGGACAGTCTGTGTGCAAAGGGACAGCCAGCAGTGAGCCAACCTTTCCCTCCCCCAGGCACTCAGCAGCAACCCACAAACCCACACACACTGGGAAGGGGAGCATCCTCAAGCCTTCCTTTCTTCTGAAGACATACAAGAAACAGGAAAGCAAGCAGAGATCATAAAAAAAGGAGAAAATACCTAACCATGCCTTAACTATGCATGTACAAATGGCAGGATGGAGCCTGATCTGCTTGGAAAAGCCAATCAATACTGGACTTACTGCCTCTAATACAGAAAATAAACAATGGGGCAGGATTATCCAACAGCTGGGATTGAGTCAGGCTCCTGCAAGCAGGCTGTGCAACATAACTATCTTACTATAGATTAAATGCATATCCTAAGGATCAAGGGTTTTCAGTGTAACTTTTCTTAGATTCACTGCCTGATAAAAAGATTAAAATTCCAATGGAAATCAAGACTGAAGGAACGAAATCAAATATAGAGCCACTCATCAATATTATAGCCTTCAAATTTTCATTGCATCTGCCCCAGTAACTTATGGAAAAGTTAAAGTATGAGAAGTTCATTTTGCCAGTGTGATGATTGGCACAGTGATGGAGTTTGAACATAGGAAAAGCAAGTGCAGTGTCCACAGAACAGTAACAGAAAGGACACTTTGAAAGGATGATCCTTCAGTCATGAACAGTTGTGCCCATGTAAAAAAAAAAAGGAAATCATGTTCAGTGTCCTATTCTGCTGTATCCTGCTAGTTTAATGTTGTATACTCTTTACTTACTTCTTTGCGTCCTACAAAATGCCTGTGAAAATCTTTTTTTTTTTTCTATTATTATACAAAATGGTTATTTATGTTCCTAAGTAAAATAAACTAGGGAAAGAGCCACTTTTAACCCAAAGGTGATATGAACTGCCTTCTCCACATTAATAAAACTATTGATTCAGATTACTGAGGAGCAAAACTTCAAAGTAATAATATAGCTAGCCAGCAAGGGGAAAATATCCCTACAAATAAATTAGAGAGTTGCCATGTTCCTCCAGACTCACTGGGACTTAGTTTTGGTGAGGAAATTCTGCAGTCATGAACTGACAACTTGGTAGGAGGAGAATCAGCATCAGAATCTGTCTCTAAACCTTTTCTTCCCATTTTATTTTCCAAAGCAGTACAGATCAAGATTTATTTCCTGAAGGTGATTCTCTTCCTTAAAAAACTCCATTAAACCATTTAAAAACAAATGTCCTTAGAATATCAGTGCCAATTTTAATGCTTAAGGAACACCCCAGCTATACAAAATGGACTTTGATTTGAGTGTCTATCTTAAATATTATTAGTCAAAGACAGTTCTTTGGCCTGGCATCTAGGTTTCATCACCATTTAAATGAGTAATAACGAGTTTTAATTTCCATAAAGAGCCCTCTGCTTAGCTCATACACACTTTAATGTGTACACAAATAATGTATATTTGAAGAACCTTTGGTCCTGCCACATGAGTGGCTGTAACATAACAGGGCCCTAAAGCTCACACAGGGTTTTTACACTAATTTGGTAACACTCATGCATCAACTACTTACCTGTTTAATAAAGCAGCCATAATGCTTCTGACTTCATGGAAGAATGTCATGATGTCAGACCAGCCTCACAGAAAAGCTTTCTGTATTTACAGTGGTTTATGAAAGTTCTGCATATACCAAGGACCAAAAAAAAGTTCTTAGCAAAATGCCCTCTCCAATAATTTCTGCTTTCAAGTAGACAGCAGAGCCGTGGATTTTTTGTTTTGGTTGGCTGTTGGATTTTTTGGGGTTTGGTTGGTTGGTTTTTATTGCAGGGGTATTTATATTTTTTTTTTTTGATTGCTAGTGCAAACGAAAGAAAAAATGTTTAATGTCCTTTTATTGCTGAAGCTTTGTATGTGTGATCAGTACCTTTACAGTGAACCAAAGAGCTGAGAGGATAAAGTTATCCCTTAGGTACCTGTTTCAACCAGACATGGGAATGGCTTTACAGTCATACTTTGAAAGCAATGAGTACCTTGAACTTCCTCCTTTATTACCAAGATTTCTTCTAAGCCTGCCCAAGCCTGGTTGAAGAGATTCCCAGTGCCTCAGTTCTGCCAGCAAAGGACTGCTTCCAGAGATCATCCCCTCCATGATACCAATGTTTCACACCCAGAAGGACTAGCAAATACAACCCATCTTGCCAATTAAATCCAAATGCCACCAAAGAACTTGAGCTCTTCTACTTGGATCTACATGGGTGTCTTTAGGGAAGGAGGCAGAGGGGAGGGAAGGAGAAAAAGATAATCTGTTCTAAAACAAACATTTGAAACAATATTTAGCCCGTGGACCAAGCATCCTGCATTCCCCAAGACAGACTGGGGAATTAGGAGATGGAAGCAGCTGCCTTGAACAAACCTGTGAAGCAGCCATGCTTACTTCTGTACAGAAGACCTCTATCTGATTCTCCTCTGAAAAAAAAAAGTCCAACTGATTTGCTGAAATTAGTTTAGATGTCATTAAAGAAGAGAATTCAGATGATGTTCCATATTTACATAGAAGCCACCAGTTCCAGGTGCTACCAAACAAAGATACAAAGTTTTTGACACTAATACCAACCTGAGAAGTTTACATGGGGCAGTTCACTGGAGACTGCAATGCACTGTAGCTTCTAGTATTGCTTCTGTGGGCTGTGAGTCCTCTTGCCTAGATTTCAGTTCAATCCTAAGCAGCCTTCTGGTGTTCCAGTGAAAAGACCAATATCTCATGTCTCACTTCTCCCAACTTCTGAGCCTTCTCTCCTCATCCCCTTGTTATCTACTTGTATTTTAAACACTCATGTAGCTCACCAATCTTCAGTCTTTTGACTATTCATTAGTCTACTGTAAAACAGGATGACAGTACCAATGTAGAAACTTAGTTTCCTGCAAAAAGGGCCAAGAGTCACAGAGTTTGTACACAAAGACACTTTAATGCAAATCAAATAGTAATGCTCCATTCTAAGGTGCTCCACATTCTCAAACACCCAACACTGAGCTTCCCAGTTTCACCATTCCATTGAGAAATTCACTTTTAGTCTAAACAACAGAAATTTTAAAAGACAACTCTTTAATTTTTCCTATTTTTTTATTTAATCAATACCAACTGTTAAATCTTTATGAGCAGCAGGAGCACATTCTGTAAATTTGTTGATCACTATATAGTACAACCTCAAAACTCTTATCCAAAACCCATGTATTCCAAAATTAGGTTTCCTCCCTCAACATGCAACATTTGAATAAAAAAGTCCTGACTTACTCCAAAAAAATCAACTGTGCAGTTATATAAACTCAGATCTTTTGACAACCCCTCTGGCTTATGAAGACACAGTTTTATATAAAGAAGGTTCAAAAGAAAATGAAAAATGAATATTATTTTGCTGAGATTTGCAAAGAATTCCAACAGTTCCATTACCATAGCAGTACATATACATAAAGACACTGTGTCCAGTAATATAGTATTTCTGAAGGACTATAATTGTTCTCTGCAAAAGGCTGTGGCATGTTATGCTGTGACTATATCAGAAACTACTGTGCAGCCATTCCATTTTATTTCAGCCTTCATAATTAGGAAAGTATCTCTGTTGAAATTATATTTATTAAAAAAAATAAATCTTACTTTAGATCACTAAAAAAGTGCACATTCTGTAAGTGCAGGCTCCATTTCACCGTTTCTAGTCCTTGTTTGTTCCACATTTCAGTTCCAATTCCCAGTTTTTCATAATATGCTGCAAGGCTTGGACTGCAGAAACCAAGGCTATATTTGCCTTTAACCAAAACACTGGTTTTAAAGATGTTTTCATATGACCAACACATTTCAGGCAATCTCAAGTATTTCAAACCCTTCTTTTTCCATCCTACAGAATCAAAACTTCCAGCACTAAGTCGGGGCCTTTAAAAAATAACCTGAAAACAGTATACAGAATATTTCAAGAGAGCAGAGCAGCTATATAGTTGAAAATGGCAACACAGACACTTTAGACATTAAAACAATCTTCCTACTTTCTATATGAGGCCTCTGGACACAAAGAGATTGTGCATTTTGCATGGTTTTCCAGCCCCATATTTGTAAGTGGAGAGGCAAATTTTCAGAAGGATTTCTTATTTAGCTAACAGAAAAATAAATCATATTGAAAATGCAGCGCTGTTGCTGCCCAGATTCTCTCACTCATATCATTGTAAGTATCAAACTTCTTGTCCTTGCTTACAAGGTTCATGTTTATACTCAGTGTCATTGTTGATGACTGATATATGTTGGCTGGTTTTAAAATAAGCAACTTGGGAAGATTGATAAAAAAGTACAGAGCTCTGATTTGTTGTGGATATACTGTTTCAGTTTACACAGGAATGTGTCATCTTTGCTCACAGCCAGTGAAAAACACTAACAGAAAACGTGGAATTGCATGATATTGTGATGAGGAGTTTCACAATCCCTACAAAAATTTAAATCTTTATGCCCAAACCCCGCGGGAGGAACACAACTTCAGCAGATCTTCCATCCACGCTCTCACTCGAAATTCACAGGCAAATCCTGCATCCACCTCTGGAGAACATCTTGAGGGACAGGTGAGAGGGAGGGAGAGCAGGTGAAAACTAAGGTGCAATGCCTGGTGTGCAGTTTCTGTGTGCGTAGGAGAGAGGAGCTCCGTGCAGCCGCACGCGGAACAGCTGAAGGAAGGAGCAGGAGTTATCCCAGCAATCTGTCTCCTCCGGGCCTCACCCACGCCAAGGCCCGGCTGTTGCCACCTGGGAAATGGCTCTGCTGGGCAGAGCTGGAACATCATGCCCAGAGGAAGCACCTCAGCAGGAAGCTGCAAAGGATTCTTCCTTACCTTGGCCACTTGATGCAAGGGATGAGGGTATCAGGCAGCTGGCTGCTGACAGGGAGCTGTGCTACCAGTCTCTCTCTCCTCAGAGGGAAAGAAGGAAAAATGACTTCACATCGGACTATTACAGATACTAATACTTTTGTCAAAAGCAGAAACACGCAGAGATTTTACAAAATGCTGTCTAGACACTGGAGCACACTGACTAAAAGAAATCATTTGAGTACAAGCTTAATAAGGTTAAAAAAAAAATCTACCACCTTACAGCTAACAACACTTTGAAAATGAGTCTGCTGTGTGTGATTTCACTGATGTCTGAGGGAGACAAAGCTCGTTATGTTCATGTTTTTCATACTTCCAGTCAAACAGATTGCTGAATAATCATGTTTTCTTTATTCTAATGGGTGAGGAAGCTATTATACAGAAGGTGTTTCCATATGTTGCAGTTAATAAAGGCAATTCTTACTAATAAGAGTAGGTTGTCTCCACTCAGCTATCTGATAAAAAGCCCTCCTGTTTAGAGGAAAAAGCAGATCCTGTGCCTAGAAGAGACTCCTAGGGCTGCACATTTAGGTGGTTACTGGAAGGTACTGTAGGCAGATGAATCCCAGCTCTTCTCCAACTGAGTCTGAAGCAATGACATTCACTAAAATGTTCAGGGCACTAGGAGCAAGCACTTCATGTCACCAACCTCTCCTCATATCCACCCTTTTCTTGCTGGTGAAGGACAGTGGACAAGACCTGGATCCATCATTAAGGAAAATCATCAGCAAGTCCCTTCAAGAGGTCAGGATGCTTTCTTCTTTCAAGAAGCATCTGGTTCACTATCTTAAGAGCTCAAAATTCTACATGGAAAGTAGCTCAAAATTCTACAGGGAGTATGGCTAGTTTCAGGCTGAGATCACAGATGCTCTTTCAGACTGAAACAATAAAATACATGGGGGGGAAATAATTTTTGGGGCATCACTCAGCAGTATGAGATGTCACTTACATCCTTGTCTTTCTAACCACAAAGCTGGGTGCATGTCCACAACTGGCTATTGTGGACATCTGTATTATACTGTTAGAGCTACCTAGTAAAGAGAGAGGAAAAAAAAAAAAAAAGAAAGTCTTGAAGCTCATCTCAATTTGCTATGATGTGTTCAGTGTGTGACCACACCTTTAAAAGCCATATGGAATCCAAACCTATTGAAGGACAACTTGCCTCAGATGATTAACATATGCCAACTAGGTTCACACAGCAGTGCTACACACTGGTTTTCTCTGGATTTCAAAGTAGGGCAGAGATTGTTCACCTGTAAGTACCTGAGTAGAAAAAAAGACCTGCCTCTGTTGCCATTTCCACCTTCAGGGAGACTGACAGTTTCCTACAAATAGTTTCAAAAGGCACATCATCTCTCCATGGTAAGTATCCATCTGTAGCCTTACATTTATGAATTCAAAGCATTCTGCAAGACCTCTTTTTATCCAGACATATAAAAATGTAGAAATTATTTTGTGGAGAGACATTACTGATAGGAAATAATCTATTTCTTCATGTTTTCTGGGAATGGTGTTCTGCTGGTTTTCACTATTCAGAATAGGCTTCAAGAAATGCAAAAAAATACCCAAAGAAATAGGAGGATGCTTTCAAATATAGAGACAATGGGACCAGTTCCTACACATGCAACTAGTCCAGCTGGATGTTCACTGTCACACGTAATACTTTCCAGGATTTGAACCAAATCTAATACGGCCAGCATTTTCAAAATTGGCTGCTAATTATGGGCATTTCCTAATTCAGCCTAAGTTTCAGAACTGCTGAAAAAATACCTTGTCCTTGTGGACAGTCAGTTTAGAAAATCAAATCCAAGGCGACTCAAGCAAATAGTGAAAAGTATGAACACTCCAAGTTTGCAGTTCTGTTTGAAAATGCAACCTCTCAAGGCTCAATCCCACTTTAAAGACACAAACAGTTTTGAAAGCTTCATATTTGTTGAGCCACTAGAAGGCATAAACAAATCTGGTGGGTGGACTCTGCATCCATTCAGTGGGACCAGTGCAAACAGCCCCTCCCTGACCAGCCAACATTGATGTCTGGGAATGGAGGGAATCCAGGATAGGCCTGTACAGTGAACCAGAAGCAGCCCCTGCAGAGAGGAGGGAAAACAAGGGCTGCTGTTGGATCCTGCCCAGAACACAGAACCCAAGCCACAATATGTCCACACAATGTTTCTGTCTCAGAGATGTGGGAAGTCCTGTTACGTCTGCATTCACAATTAAACATGATTTTGACATTATTATGGTGCTGATGCTGTTACATCTTCAGTGTATGATGGGTCCTGGCTCTGCTGGGGCCTGCCTATTGTTCATGAGAGACTTTGTCTTTGCAATGATCGGAGAACAGGGTGTTCTGGAAGCTCTTTTCAGCTGTGATCTGGTGAACTTCTTACGGATTTTTCTGTAAGGAGGGAAGGAGGAAAGGAGGGAAGGAAGAGAGAGACAACAGAAGAGATAAATCTCAGTCTTTAACAGAAGACTGCACAAGAGCCAATAACAAACATAACAAATACTCTTACCAGAGCAGGAAGGTTAGTTCATGGAAAAGAGACTTGCAGTCAACAAGAGTCAGCCCTGTCCATCAACTGATGATTCAGAGTTGTCTGATAATGATCCATCAAAAAGTGAACTGGTGTTAGATAACACTTGAATAATAGTATTTAATTACATGAAATCTTGGGCCAGAATGCCCAGGTAGTGAACCCTCACATGTGATATCCAGACTGGAATGAAGGACCACAGAAGACAGGACCGTGTTAGCACCCAATGAATTTGCTGCCTCTGTAAGAGTGGGAGCCAGTGTTGTTATTTACACTGTACCATTTCCTCAGATAACACATGACCCAGAGCTCTGGGCACTTGTATTAGTGCCATTCAGATGCAGTAAATTCACTGTCATTTCAGCTGAGAAATGAAACATATTAACTCCAGGTGGCCATGTTGGTTGTATTGAAATCTTAAATATCCAAGGATAGTTAATTTTGAAGCATAAGTCCTTGCTGTATTTCAACTGCTCTGCCTTTTTACTATTATAAATCAATAACGACAATGCTGAGGGTATCCAGGGTATGGGATCAGAAAACACAGAAAGACAGACCTGAACATTAGATGCTGCTGGAAAATGACCTATTTTCTGAATTTACTCAAGAATCCCAGCCTTTACTTCGGTAGTTTTTTAAATTGCAGGGATTTTGAGCTTTGGAAATGAATTAAAGCAAACTGAGGCTTCTAATATTTAATGAGACCAGGCTTTCTAATTCAGACTTTTTGACTTGTAAAATGTGACCTACAAACTACAGGGTGATGAGGTGCCTACCTGCATCAAGGCTCTGAGATGGTAACTCAAGGAGTGTTTTTTCCCTTTCATCTAAGTGGGCTGTTACCTCTGAAACTGAAAAATGGTGGCACGTGACATTGGAAATACATGATCAGCCGTAAATAAATTCTATTGAATTCTGAAATAACAATTTGCATGTTAAACTTCAAACACTGTTTTGTTACCACTTAGTTACAGTTGAGTGTTCCCCAGGGATGTAAGCTTCCACGTTAACTAACTGGGCCACAGAAGAGAATATAAGGGGGGGAAAAGCCCCAAATACACAAAAAGCAGAAGAATATACTCTGCTATTAGAGGTTAAAGGGAGCCTGGAAAATACATTTTGGTTAATATATTTTAAAGGTTCAGAGATGCATTCCCTTTTGAAAGAAGGATGTCTTCATGGCCTGGAATACTAAATTAGGGTTTAGCACCATTCAGCAATAAGTACAACAGAAGAAAAGAAAAAGAATCACCAGAAAGTTAGGCTTTAGCTTTTCACACAATCCCACTGAGAAAAAAAAACTTACTGTTTGAGCATTCATTTTATATGGTCATCTCAAATAAGGCCAAAAAAGATATTAAATTGATTGCAAAGATACTGCATACCTTCCAGAAAAGTAATTACATAGAAATGTAATCTCAGACTGGCAGAAACGTGTCTATCTAAAAAAATGAGACAGCCAGGTTTTGTAAATTCCTGTGAATAGACAATAGCTATCACCCACACCGATTACTAATGGGGATCATCTCAGCAAAACCTTGCAGAACTGGATCCGTTTTGATATATTTGTCTGCAAAACTTTTATTTATTTACAGAAGGAATGTGGTCATTAATCATTTGAGAAGCCCACGGTTTAAATAATATCAGATAATCATTTACCCTTCTGAATTTTTAATAAGGTAACTTTACAAACTGCCAAGAGGTTCCTGCTTATGAAAGTAATTTGCAGCTGACACTACATGTAAGGACAGTAAAGGATTTGAGATTACAATGAGTCATTACTTTGTATGGACAGTAAAGTAAAAGATATAGTTATTCCCATTAAACACTGGTTCAAAACCAGCACAAAGAAAGGCAGAACAAAAAGGCTGTCACATTATTATATCAAGCAAGCTACAAACTGAGTCAACTCCTTACTGAGTATAAATGAAGCTAGCTCTACATGCTCTGTCAAAAAAAAGCCTAATCTGGTATGGACTCTTAAAAGGCAATCCAGCACTTCTGTTTAAACAGGATTGTGAAAATGCTTCCAGAAATTAGCTTTCTGGGATACAGCCTTTCAGAAATAAAAATGGAAGAATGGAAATTTCCACTGACTACATTACATGTTATATTTAAACAATCGTTTCTCCAAAAGCCAAAATTATTCTTTTTACTGTAAAAATTATAGGAGATAGAGGGACTGGATTCCTTACACTGAAGAATTTAGCATGTAAACACAGTCTAGCTTTTTGAGAGGCATTTGTCAGGTTTTATAATTCTTCAGAGCCTTTTTAACACTTAAACAGGCAAGGTTGCAATAATAGCTGACAAAAGACAGGATATTCAAAGATAAAGTCGTTGTCACCTTTTCACTCGTAGCACTTTGCCCTCCCCCAAAGATACACCGAACTAAGGGCAGAGTCAATTTTAATGCTCAATTTCCTGTCCCTCTTTCAGTTAACACCAGCCATATGCTTTAATTACATAAAGCTTTTATCTGGCAATGGCAATAAATGGCTTTAATATCTGTATCGTTGGTAACATCCTTTGCAGTTGTTAGGACAGATTAATTGCTGTTTTCCCTGGTTTTTTTTTTCCTTTGACTTTTGTACCAGTTCTTGAAGCATGACGCATTACAGACTTGAAATGCAAATTCAAAAGTACTTTAAAGACTTTGCTTTGTATTTCTAGCCTTCTTGAGACCAAAGGTATGAGAATGAACTAAATATTTAATAGAGTACCAGTATATAAAGCCCACTATGCTCATTTTTAAGTCAAATGTGATGCACTGGTGTAAGGTTGGAATAATACACATTCTTTATGTCTGCATGACACTTCAATTAGTAACTGCAGACAAAGGTCCTCAAGACCCTTGGCATCTAGTCAGGGAAATATGGAAATGTACATAAGTCTTACTAAAGGTCCAGATGAAGACCTAATGTCTCTGTTCAAGTTTCATACACAGACTGGAACCTCATAGGTAGAAATAACAGTTAGGCTGTACAGGGCATTTATGCTGTACTTAAATTTAATCGGGCCAGTCATTATAATTAATCAACCCTTCCTCAGGATCCAAGTGTGCTCAGTGTAACTCACCATCTGCTGAAGTGAAGCACAATTCTATATAATCCATTATGTCCCGATTTCTCAGGAATATAAAACATAACCGGGAGCAAAATTACACATTTGCAAAAGCTGACTCAAAGTTCCCTTCTGCAATTCTGCCACACTAAAACAGCATCAATTTTTAAACTTGAATAGAATAAAGAGAGGCCTTCAACTGGTGTTAGTCAAGAATGTGTTTTCAAGCCTTTTCTAGTAGGACTGGAAGGCACTGCCTGCTTTAAGTTTGTTGATATAGAGTGTTACTGTGCTATAAATAAACTGCTGTGCATCCCTCTTGCCTCCTCTGCGTTGGACTCAGAGTTGTGATGACTACACTGACTTTGGTCTTAGCAGCTGCACCAACAGCACTTAAGAAGCTATATTAAATAAATACAGCTTATGGGAGAAGTTTCTACAGCGAAAGAAAGGAATTGCATGCAGGAGCCCACTGACATTTCAGCAGATGACAAACCTTTTTGAAAGAAGCATTTTCCTAGGAAGAGGAATTGCCCTCAACACACATGTACTTGTGAATTGTCCATAACTCCTCTTAAGTACCAAGGTCCAGAACGCTTTTGGTGCTCTGTTTCCACTAAAAATTCACTAATGACCTAATACAAACCTGACTACAGGGTTTGAAGCTCAAGGACACATTTTTGTTTTCCTCACTCTCCCTAAATTAGTTTGATATTTTTGCCTGAGTCTTTCTTAGACTGATGCCATTTGAGCAACAACCTCATATGTAAGAACTGGTGCTGTGGAATATATATTGTTATCCAATTGCTGGTGGCACAAGGAGCACCCCCAGGTCAGCAGCAGGCATAAGAAAATTGATTTCCTGCACAATCATAATTGAGATTCCATATAATCTCTCCATTGGAGTGAAGTATTCTGCCATGACTTTCCAAGTGTAAACAGCAACATAAATGTTCTTGGCACATAAATACTGCCAACACTGGCAGAATTTTGTGTTCTGGCACAAACTGTGTGTGAAACTTGCAATCAGTCTTACCAGAGAGCCACTCAGAAAGAAAACAAGGCAAAAAAATAAGAAAAAAAGGTATTCTAGAGAAATGTTTTTGAGCTTGCTGCTGCTCCAGGGCAATATAAATTTTGTGCAATGTAAATTTTCAGTGCAAATTGAAGGCCACTTAGAAAAAAACCAACTATTTAAAAGAATAACCACAATTCCTTGGTGGTTATTAGATGCAATATTCACTTATTTCTCTGAAGGCTTCTTTTATCCAGAGGTACATTTTAACTATTCAGTGAACTAAATTACAGGAGGGGGTACTATCTTAGAAAGCTGAGAGGTTTTTCATTAATTTCAACAGGCTTTTAAACATAGTGAAAGGCCAAAATGTGTGCAGTGCTGCTTGCTGAAAGAGAATTTAACTGGGATGAAGCTGTAGGCACAGAACCTTAGAAACCTGATATGTTACTGACTGAAGGACTCACAGCACTTCCTACATTTCTACCTGTGTGCAAATGAGAAGTATTTTATTTAACTCTTTGGCTTGCTGCTTTAGACCTTTTTTTCCCCCTCAACACTTACAGGATAAAGCTTTCCCATATTGCATTAAAATTTTAATCCAACTTCAACATGAGAGAAACTAGTTAAAAATAGTTTTGGAAGGCAGAAGTGGGTTGACACTGATACACCTTTTAAAAACAAGGGCCTCAGGAAACGTTAGTTTATAAAGACAAAATGGAAGACTTTAATAAGCATGGAACTATTGGAAAGCTGTTGCCATGAGCCACATAGTTGCATTGCAAAACCCATACAGATGGCAGATAGAGTGATATAACCTTTATGAGATTAAAGAGGTGCTGCTGCAGACACGCCAACATTATTTAAATGTTTTAAGAGCTTATCTTATTTTTCTCCTCCTAGCAAGGAAATGTTTTCCTTTGCTAGTGTTTATCTTCCAATATTTTATCAATATTTATGGAGCAAGACTGTTCTCTATGAACAATAGCTTTTAGACACACCAGTTAAACATGCAGGTTGCAATCTGACACAAATTACAGTGTCAGATCTTCCTAAGCAGCTTAAGATAATGCATTTTTTCAAGTACTTCATCACCTTGAGGGCTTCTCTGATGTTTTGTGTTTCAGAGCAACAGCTTATAGCTACTGTTTATATATAGAAGGCCATTAATAATGGAGTTGAAGCATTTTCTTTATTGGGAGGAAAAATCTAGGTCAAGGGTTTAAAGCAGAGACTTCTATGGCTGTGGCATGCCTGACCTGTTGTATGGCTCAAGCCACCTCTGTCTCCTTGTACCTGCTGCTGGTTTAAATCAAAATCACCTTGGAGCAGAAACCAACTCTTTATGTGCATTTCTTGAGTGCCTAGAACAACAAGTTGATCTACTGTTGAAATATCTACTATTGAAATTACTTCTATCCACCTGAACTGCAAACAACTGTCATGGCTTTGGGAAAAATCACCTAGTTCAATAGATTTTTCCATATTTTCATTCCCCCTGAAAATATTTCATTAATATTCTAAAGTGGTTTAGGAGAAAAGGAATTAAAGAAACATAAAGCCCTAGTCTCAGCACCACTATTCATTTTTCAGTTGAATGCTGGAACTGAAAAAAAACTTTCTAACCCCTAAGAGACATTATAAAGAGATGCTGTCATACCCTGGTCATCACATGATGAATAAATCTAGATCCTAACAATCAGCAGTGAGATTATCCTCACTGCTCATCTCTGAGCTTGGTATTTACCACCAAGAGGCTAAGGTTACCTACTGCTGAGACAACAAAGGCTACACATCAGTTTGGGTGCAAGGCTGACTCCTCAGAGAAGCCAGCAGCACAGAGGCCCTGCCAGGGGTAGGAAGAGTTCAAAACCCCTTTACCTGGTTGGTAGGAACCATGGACACCACAGACTGAACATGGACTTGCCTGTGCTTTTGGGTGGAGCTCTGTGAGCTCAGCAGGGACAGCACCTGACACACAGCAGTGATGTTCCTCAAACAGTCCTTCCCTCAAACCTGTCTTTGAATTCATGGCACTTCACCACTATCCAACTTTGTAGAGTGGAATAGAACTAGTAAGTCCTAGAAAAGGAAACTTGATGGAATGGGTAAAAAAGTAAATTATTCATACTCTTGAAAAAAAGCAATGGCTTAGGCTTCAACAGACTTGTAACCTGAGCTACAGGACAGCTGCTCTGCACTTTATCTGAAATTCATTAGCCTCCCCTTAGTTACCTTACCCTGCAGAGGCTGCAAGGCAGGAAGTCTGCTTTATCCAATAAAGGGATGCTTAACCTCTCCTCCCTGGGAAGGAACACACAAGATCACTGCAGATGTGTCAATACACCAGCACTCTGGGAATCCAGGGAGCCAGAAAGCCTTCCACAGCTCACAGGCACAAACAAAGCAAATCCTTTATTCTTCTTAACTATACCAGCAGGGTGAGGATGAATTCCTACTCTACCACGAGGAATTTTCAAAACCATCCATTTATTCTGCAGCAGGATGGCCATTCTGTGTATTGATTAAACATCACCTGCTATGAAGTGAAAAATTTACCCACATGGCAGCATATAATTTTTCCTGAGACAAGCAAGAAACTGAGGAGAGGGTGCATCAGAGTGAGCTGGCTAACAGTGGAACACAAGGTTGCTTTCAACTACTCCCCAAACACCTTGCACATTAATTCACAATTCCAGCATTATCTGAGACTCTAAGATGAGAAAAGGGTACAGAACATACAACTTCTGTTTCTGGCCTTCAGCTACAAGCATTAAGTGCCATTTCCCCAGCAACATTAAATACTGCATTGAAAACTTTCAAAAATATTGTGCCAACAAAATGTGCTTATTTAAGTCCAGGATAACAGAAAACTCCTTATTATATTTTCCATAGGGAAAAAAAAAAAACAAAAAAGACAGCATACTTCTACAATACTATTCATTAGTATTTTTCTGTCTTTCTTTTCTTACCTTTCTTATTTCAGGGTATGCTTCATCTGAAGGTTTTGGCCTGAACACTGTGCTTTACAATATAACAGCTTATAATATTACCTGAGGCTCAAAAGTATTGACAATAGGCTTCCTTTTTATCAATTATGCATATACTTTTCCTGGAATAACATATGTGCCAATAGGGTATATTTGGAGGAGGTTCTTGGCATCCTGGGTACTTGCTGTTAAGCAAGGGATGAAAAATAAAAATTATTCAGTCTTACCAGAAAGAGCTGGAGAGCAAAAGTTCCCTCACAAGCCCATCCCCTGGGGCTCTGCTTCACACCATCAATCTCTTGCATAATCAGCATTTCTCTACATACAGAAGCTCCAGGGCAGAATATGGATTACAAATCTGTAGTGTGGCATGGACAGAGGAAAGCTTTGCCACAGAATGAATTGATGTTAATTTCTAAGGTCATTTTCACGTCAAAAGTTGAAGATTTTTTTAATTTTTAAAAATATTTATGTGACCAAAGGTCTGTTGAAGTTCATTTTCTGCCACTCATCTTTCTCTCCACATTTACGGCCAGCACTTTTCAGCATCTCACAGTTCTTGTTGGACTGGCTAATTAAAAACTGCACAGCATCCTAAAGAGTAGGTGTACACCAATATTACTCAAGCTTACAGACAAAATGGTGGAGCTAGAGAAAGGCTGAAATAAATTACTTGTCTGGTGTCTGACATCAAGCAACCTCGGAATTTTAAAGTTTGGATCTGTGTTTTCTCCACAAGAAAAACACTAGAATAGTATTTTGTCAAATAAATGTTTTAGCCTCTACCCATAGCACAAGTTACAAAAACAGCCAGTCAAGCCTCCTTAGATGTTTGACAAGAACTGTTAAGTTATCTCTGTGATTGACTTTCACAGTCACAGTCAATATGTTCTCCATGGTATTTTATATTTAAAATGCCTGTGTAGTTACTTATGCAAGCTTTTTCACAAAAAGAGACCAACTGACACTTGTTTTTCCACAGCTTTACCTACATTTATGCCAGAGGGTCATGAGTTTAAAAAAACCCCAAATTATCAGGGAATGTATTAAGAATAAATGATTACATATATACACTGAAATATGGACTAATTCAGAATTAAATCCTCTAGCTGTAATTTGAAATGAAGACTCTGATAGCGGACAACATAGGAATTAAATTTAGTGGGCAGTTCTGTGTGAATTTTAAGACTGTGAGGATCACTGACACCATATTTTTGAACATATTCACCACGGTACAATTTTATAATCTTTTTTGCTATTTAACTTTAGCAACAGTGTGTTCATCACAGGACTTACATAGTTTCCCTGCCTACATGCACATTATTGCTGTGTATTTCTCTGCCTTCAGATGAAATAATTCTTAACTCTGTGTCCAGCTTCAACAAGTTACTATTGCTCACAGAGCACAGAAATCACAAAAAGTGAAAATTATCTCTGAACAGTGACATTGCACAGTATTTGAGGATTACAATCATCAATATCTAAGATCTAACATGAGAAAATACCATGGTTTATGCATAGGAATGGTGAGAGTAGATTAATTTTAGCCCTAAGCTGATGTTAGTCTAGCCTTGCTATAGGTAACAATTGTCTAATTAATGTTGTCTCTATCTTTTCTTTGATACTTAAATATGTTGGCCCGACAAGTTTGCATTTTTATTTTGCTTTCTATGTTTCCCAAAGCCGTGACAGAGAAATTGGCTTCCCATACAAAGATGCTTATTTATAGAAAAATTTCTTCTTGTTCAAAACCAAATTGGTTTTAACTCCCACAATAGAAGATGGCCAAATATTACAAGATGACACATTCCCACTGGGTATGTGGATTTAGGAAGAAGCTAAGCAGCAAGCTAACAAAAAGCTAAGCCCTAAGACTTTCAGTTAAAACATTTGATAAAGAGGATTGGGTTCAGCTACATCAAATCCTCTGTGCAAACACAAAAGACAGCTTCTGAAAAAAAAAAAAAAAAAACCAAACCCTTCTGAAATGGGCAACCATACTGCAGGAAACTCAAGATTTGTCAAGAACCATAAGAAAACAGGTTAAAAGGACTGCATGGCATCCCAATCTAACATCAGACATATAGAGTGTATTGGGGACTATGGGATGTACTCTAGCTGATGGATTGAGCTCAGGAATGGATTTAAGGGCTTTGCTGAAGTGGGTCTGGAAGGTCCAGCAGAGAAAATAAGGTTTTTTGAAAAGTCAAGTCAATCATCCCTGTATTTCATATAAGTTGTTGAGGGGTTTTTTTCCCTCCCAAGCTTCCCAAGACAACAAAATTTTACAAAAAACCTCATTTTAGAAATTGTATTTCCTTTCCCAAATATAATTTTTCTGGCTATTTCTGCACCTACTGTCTGAATGTGAGAGAACATTTGTCAACAGCAGTGGAGAAGATTGCAAGTGGCTGAGTGACCCTTCTAAACGTGCCTTTGTTTTTAGCTGAGTCACGTGAATTAAATACATTCAAGCTCTGACCTAAGATGAAATTACAGAGCAAACTTCGGTATCTAAGCCCCCCTGGAGAGGCAGCATATTTGAATATCTGCTCACAACAGGGCAGGATCATTTCACAAGAGCCAAAGGTGTGACTTTTCAGGCAGCAGTAACTAGGTCATTTACAGCCATCTGTTCCCAGCCTCAGCCTCCCTGCGGTCATCACCAAAGCTGTGTGCTAACTAATTTGCACCTGCTAATCAGTGGAGGCAGCTCTGAAACTAACAAATCATTCAGTTTCAGTCAACAGCTTCTGGACTCCTGTAGGTGGCATTTCCATGGGACTTCATTACCAGTAAAGGTAGAGAGTTTTCTCTGAAAGAAGATCCCCTCTGAGGCTTCTGACCTGCTCCACATGGAAAGGTGGTCTGGAAGAACGAGGAGGCTTCATCTGATTCTTCAGGCAAAGAGCAGGAGTTACCTGTCCTTTGCCTCCAAGTCTTCAAGCAAGCCCTTGGGAACCTTCTTCATGTTGTGTTTGAGCATTCAGGTGTATAAATGCTTGGAGATACAGACTTGAAAGACCTGCTTGACATATCATGGGAGGTCTGTGAGGAAGCAGGGAATGGAATCATGGTTTGCCAAGCCCTAGAGAAGTGCTCCAAACACTCTAACACCCTTCCACTTCCATGTGGCTTTCAACAGGGCAAGTAGCTTACTGCAGTGCCACTGAAGCTGTGAGAAGATTGATCTGTAGCACCAAACCAGCGTGACTGTGTTTCATTTTCTCTGAAGACTGACAAAGCAAACCCCAAAACAGTATGGGTTTTTCAAACCTCCCAGCTCTATCCAATGTCACAACTAACACTGAGCTCTGAGGGGGTTTGGGGAACATGTTTTCCTTGCTTATAGCTATGATTCCTTAAGTTAAAAAAGAAATTCACATTCTTCAAATGAGTTGTTTTAGTTCCATGGGATGAACCTGCTTTTAAAAACAAACATTTGCATTATCACAATAGTGTTACTTTGATTTAGTAGGTACTATAAAGGGTCCAACAGGAAAAATTCATCTAGATAAATATTGAAAGAAAATGTCTTTAGACCCACAAAAGCTGCTCAATGAGAAATGAATGGTAGGAGTTAATGATCTAGTTTCTATACTGCTGCTTGTGATTCTGTATCACAGTACCTCAGCTGGGGCTCAGAAAAGTATGATTTATAAGATATGAACAGTGCACAGCATTCATGAATAGACCACACGAAATAAGGTCAAAATAACATCTCACAGGAACTATTATGCTCTCTCATGAGCATATAAAAGCTTTGAATGGCAGTTAACCAAGTAGGATGGCCCCTAAACTGTTGCAAGGACAGTTCCTCCTCGAATTCCTCACACACAGTTATTGCCACAGCGCCTGGAGAGAGCTGTCAGTTCACCTGGACTCAGATGTGGCCAATCAATAAGATATTTGCAATCCTATCAACGAGGATTAAACAGAATTCTAAGGGATATATTCTGTAATCCCTGCTTTTCAAGATGTATGACAACCATATAACACAACAGAAGTAAAGGAGCCAGAAAATTACATCCTTAGAGGCTGACACAGTTTTTTGTTGGAGAGCTGGTACATCACATTCTCAGGCTTGCAGCTGATGCTCCAAGAGTGCAGCCAGGCTTCTTCTTGCAGCTGGTTACAGGACTGGGGTCTAAAGGCCAGGGTGCCATGCAGGTAAGAAATGAAAATACACTATGCCCAGGATCCCGATTCAAATCAAAGTGCCTCATCTTTATGAAAAGCAGAGGTCAAAAATACCTATTTTTTTTTTTGTTCTGGGGCACAAATTTTTTTGCAGAGTTGGGGCCAACTGGAAAAGAGAGAGCACACACACCCATGGACATTTGTGTGATAGGAATTGCACGTGTGAAGAGGAAGAAGGAGCAGAGCAGTTAGCACTGGAACTCTGGCTCAGATGCAGACCTGCAGCTCTGCACTGTGAAGAGTGAAAACTCCTCCAGCTTTCCCTTTTCTCCCAGCAACGTGCTGCAGCTCCAGCACTGTGTGTGACCTTGCCTAAGGCTAGGTTAAAACACACGTGGGGCAGAGAAGGGGCAGGTCACCCACAGCTCTTAACTCAGGCTTTGGCTCTCAGGGGTTTTCAGTTTGTGTTTCAAGGCAGCGGTCGGGGTCTCCACAGGTAAAGCTGCACTGCAGAGAGGGCCAGCAGCACGTGCAGGAGCACTAGCAGGGCTCTCCCCCACTTCTGCAAGAGAAGCAGACCACTGACAGCACAGCAAGACTCAGCATTCTGCAGAAGCTGGGTGTCAGCCCCACATTCTCTTCTTTCTCGACATGCAACTTTGGATTTTAAGCTTTTTCGTGTGTGCTATGAGACATGCATAAATAAAAATGAGTGGTACCAGGTAATTATCACAGCAATTGTGATATCCTTACGCAGCACCTCAACAAATCAAGGGAAGATTTTTCCTTTTCGAGGCAGAACATAAAGTGAGGGATAAGGAAATTGCCTACAGAATGCTGCCACGGAGATGCCTCTCAAATCATTTTATCAGCAAAAAAAGGAAGCCATGTCTGCTGGTAACAGCTAAAGATCACGTTCTAATTTTAGCAGTTGCAGTTAACTCATTCCCAATGGAGTTGCACTTACCGTGAGAAGGTTTCTAACTGCTTCAGCACTGAAAGGAAACAAGCATTGAGTCATTCAACTGCAGATCTATATGCAAATATGCTTTTCGGCCCATGAAGGGAAAGCACATAGAATCCGCTGCTGTAACACAGCCAAACATTTCCACACATTTCTCATAATGCAAAGGCTGAAAGGAAAATAATTCATTTACCAAGCAGTGTTTTAGCTGTCCCTACACAAGTCTGAGCATTGGCATGCACATGCACTCTGTTAGGGACAGAGCGTGTACAGAAAATAGAGGCACACTGCATACCTAGAACTGGTAAGAAAAGTTTTAATCAACAGATATATTCCCCTTGACATCGAATGGTTCAACAGCGATATTACTACTTTTACTCCAAGATTATATCTTATATAACTCAAGATATATTAAACCGATATATTACATTTTACTAAGGTTCTGAAGACCATCATATGAACCGTTCAATTTTTTTCAATTATTAACTCCCAGCGTAGCAATTCTGTATAAAGAATTTAGTTCTTTATACAGAATATGGTAATTTCCTCTGTTGACCTCTAACTCGGCCTGCAATAGAATCCACATCACCCAAAAATCTTCCTTATAGCAAAGCTGATTTTGTACAAAGAAATGAATAAAATGCTTCTATAGTTAGGAGACTTCTGGCTTATCCTAAAGCATGCACGTAGTGCTAGGAGAATCCTAGCAACTAATATCTAAGGATATTTAAAAAAGTAAGGAGACTCATTTGGTGAGCAGTGATAAACATGAGGCTCTTTAAAGAGCGATTTTTTCAGCAAATTGTGTAAAGACATTTGCACTTTAGAATAAATTCTTGAGCAAGTTGTTTCACAGTAGGGAACGGGAATTTCTTTCTCATTCAAAAAGGATACGGATAAAGAAGAACACAAAAATATTAAATCCAGTAAAGGTCAACATAAAATTATGATGCAATGTCAAAAGGTAAGTGTCCTTGAACTGCCATGTGGTTTTCTGCCTAGATTCATCCCTGCTGTGAGCCTGTGAGTGAACAGAGGCAGGGAAATCCCATGGGAGCTGGTCTCACCCAGGCATCAGGGAGGGTTTGGAATGGAGAGTGCAGCTCTTCACTAGAGATGAAATAGCACAACTGGGGACCTCTGTACTCACTGGCAAAATTCCCTGAGCATGCTGGCAGCATTCAGAAGGACATCCACATATACACATAGCAAAAGTCATGAGGGGGATCCCTTCAAGGCACTAATCTGCAGGCAGGTGGAAAAATTTTGTCTGCCCCCCAAAGTGGCTGTGGGCTGCAATGACTCAGGCTCAGCACCATGTTAATGTGCAGCCCCACCCTGCAGAGGGAGATAGGATGGGATAGAGGGAAGCATCAATGGGAGTTCTGCTCCCATTTTCCCCCAGATGTGCAGATACCAATGAACAACGGGTGAGGAAATGGCTTTCAAACAGCTACAACTTAAAAACAAAGCTGAAATGTATGAGGATGTGCATTACAGCTGATAGAAAATACATTCCTGTTCTGTTCAGAAGGGTAGATTAGCACCTAAAAATATGTTCAGCTTCAGATGTAAACTCCAGCCCTTGTGTTTCCATGATGCACAAGCTCACACTAATTTTTAAGAACACCTGCAGGCATTGTTGAACTGTAGCCTGAGTGTAGAGAGAAGGGCACTGCCATAAAACTATAGGGTAAGCCCAAGGGTTAGCCTGGAAAGCTTAGATGATATATAATTCCCATAGTTATTTTCACTGCTCTTCATATTTCACATCCATTACTACAACTATCTCAAATATGTGAGCAACTAGATACAGGAGAGTTAACTTTACAGAAATATTACTGCTGCTTAAATTCAGAGAGAAAAGGGTGATAATTAAAAATTAGTATTACTAGAATTTTTTCTGAAATGGAGTAATAAATACATACATTCACCTATCCACTGATGAATAATAACATTGAGAATGCTCATGTGCATCTCTGGTTTTATTAGCATGAAATAGACTCATTTAGTCTAGGAGCAATATTATTACTCTTCTTTTTTTCTCTGCAAATATCAACAATCAATTATAGTATAGGCTTTTTAAGCTAAATTTCTGTGAAAATTTACCCTCTAACCCCCCTACTTGGTGTTTTATAGAAATGTGCATCTTAAACATTAATTCACTAGACAAAAAAAAAATTTTAGGACAGAAACAAATATTGTTGTGGATGGACCGTTGCAAACAAAATGATACTGAAAATTATTTCCCTTTTTACAGGCTTAAATTACACTCAAAAATATTCTTCCTTTTGCTATAATTAGCATGTGTCTCTCTCATATGTATTTTTAATGAACAAGTTCACATGATAAAACAGATTGGATCCTGATGGAGCACAAAAAAAAATGTTCCCTAAAGAACCAGTTGTGACTTTAGATGGGGTGATTATTTCTGAGCTGAGTGTTCAGAACATGTTCAGAACCTGATGGCTGCTCCCTGGCAGATCATTCTTATCTGTTGCTTTTTTTTTTTTTTTTTTTTTTTTTCCCATTCTGTGTCAGGACTGGGTAAATTGTGTGCTGTTTTTTCAAACATCTCCTCCCTAGACATCTCTTGAAATGCATTCAACTTTGTCCTGGCAGTGCTGAGCTGTATGATCTCCTGTCACAGGCCAGGCTGGCTGAAAGGAACTGCTGTCTGCCTCCACCTGCCCTCAAAGAACAGAGCAGGTAATTGTTGTCTTGGACATCAGGACATTTCTAGCAGCAGAACCAGGCAGTGCTTTCCACTTGGAGCTTTAAAGGCTGGAGACTTTCAGAGCCCAGGGGAGAACGAGCCACCCCATCTCTAAGTAATCTCGGAGTAAAGGTGAAAAGAATCAAAGGAAAAAAGTAGAAAGGAGACAGCACACATGAGGCAAGGAGTCAATGGGGATGCCATGAGGACAGGAAAAAACAAAAAACAAATAAACAAGCCAAAAAACCCCCCCAAAAAAACCCCACAAAAAACCAAAAAAACCCACAAACAAACAAACAAACACCAAACTGTGAAAGACAAGGACCAGATCTCATGTGAAACACAGTTACAAAGGATAAAAACCATTCCCTGCTGTGCTGCTCAGCACCTGCCAGAGTGCTGCAACAGCACATGTTCAGGCACCTCCTTGTTTGAGGAGTATCAGTGAGGTCCAACTTCCCTGTGTTCCCCACACCAGGAGGTTTCGAATGTTACTTTAAACTGTTCATTATTTGGGGAAGAGCAGCAGACACAGACCCCTGAGGACTGTGACCCTTGTTTATGCCCCACCCTGGCTGCAGAGCCAGAAACAGCTCTGCTTTCTCCCTGGCCTGGGTATGGGGTCTGCAGCCCTGGGAGTGGGGAGGGGGATTTCCTAGGATGAGAACAAGCAGAGCTATCACAGGTGAGTGATTTGCAAAGCCAGGACTCATCCCACAACACTTCAACCACCTCAAATTTAAACATCTAGTCCAGGTAAGTTGTCTGGGCTGCCTCTGAGATCACTGGAGAGTGATCACTGCCTGTGTAAGACTCTTCTCATCCTTTGACCGGCACTTCTCTATAACATTGGGAAAAAAATAAATTGAAAATTCTAAAACTTCAAAAGGTAATCAGTCTCACTTTCAGGATCCAATTGCTAGGGATTAGTCGGATATTACTGAGGTCTTTGTATCAAACAACCCTCAAAATGCCATCAATCTGGGCCAGAATCAATGCCTAAAAGCTCATCAGCTCATCAGCCTCTTACCACTCTCTCTGAATTGTTGCATTCCTCATCAAAAAAAAACAAACCAAAAAAGTGCCATAATCAATTATGTTGAAATAACCACCAAATTATCATGTGCTAGTATGTTAACTTTCCTAGCTGAATCTGCCATTAATGGGATTAAACGTGCACCTTTTCCTTTGTTATCCCTATATTTGCATATATTCTTTCTCTTCCCTCTTTTTATTATTTCCATTTTTCTTCAACTACCAGCTCTTCTAAGCTTGTGAAATAATCACAGAAGTGAGGAACGGTCTGATGTTACTTGCTGTAATTAAGCAAGATATTAAAGGTTTTTAAATAACAGGCCAAATAAGCACAGCTTACAAAAAACAGACTGTATCTTATTGTCTTAGTCTGAATTAAATCAAGGAAGGACCAGACAGGGGAAAAAAAGAACAGAACAGAGAAACCTCCAGAAAACTAGTGACTCTTCATCAAGCTCTTTTGGGAAAAGTGGAAGCTCATTAAATTTTACCAATTAATCTGTAAATGAAAGGCTGAAGAAGATTATCATATCAGTTGCTTTTAAAGGAAATCAGCTTCTGGCCTGGAAAAGATGCTATCAGCTGCATATTTCTCTACTATTTTTCAAGTTCTGAATATTTTAGAGGATAACCTACACTGTAGATGCATTTATATTTTGCTGGATGATCAGAGGTGCCCTAAACTAAAATAAGTGAAATTTAAAAGTCCTAATCTTTACCACAGAGAAGTAGCACTAAGCCTTGTTAATGAAATGCTGATAATATTAGTAGATAGAAGATGCAAAGTTTGGCATGTGCCAAGCACAGCTCTTTGCTGTAATGCAACCTCAGACAATAATGCCAAAACCTGTTATTGAGATAATGGGTCAGTAACACGTATGCAGTGAAGCCTCATTCCCTGCTAAGATTTCATTTTTTCTTACCTGGTCTCTTCTGTAGCTATAAAGAAACCATCATCTGAAGCATCAAGCCAATTTTGCCTCTGTCTCTTGATCACTGGAATGGTGCTTGTCTTAATGGCACTTGCAGTGGCTTGCAAGGCCTTACCATTAGTCATATGGATGTGGGGAGCAGCATGCTGAAACCAAAATAAAAGGGAAAGGTGTTTGTCTGAGAATAAGCATAATTCCATTAATGAATGCTGTTGGAAAGGGCAGCCTACACACATCTCAAAACCCAGCTCATCTGCTTCAATCAGTACTTGGGGGTAAGAGAACAACCAACTTGAGGCCATTGACATGATTTATGCATAGGTTTTAAAGCTCTTTAAAAACCTAACTAACTATTGCTAATGCCATTTTATATAAAAAGATATTGAGGCATGAGTCAATGCTATGAACTAAGCAATTCAGAAACAGAAATCCATTGATTTTAGGAGAGAATGAACATTTTCTGAGCAAAAAGTCTAACATCCCAAGCAATGAGACACAAGACCGATTTTTTCATCCAAGTATGGCATTAAACTAATTCTAAAAAATTCATACTTCTCACTTTGCAGGTCCTTACTCTGCCTTTCTTTGTTTTTTAAATAGAAGCCACTGAATAAGACAAGTGGTTTGTTCCTGCTGCTGACCTGAACAGAAGCAGGAAAACAAAGGTTTATATCACCATGCTGGTGCCATGGTTCTTATGTTTACTCACTGGTCTTTATCCAGTTAGAGCTATCTGCAATACCTCTGCATTCACTTCACAGCTGATAGCATCAAACTGAAAACGATGCATTGATTTTCCACTGAACCTTTACCTGGAGCAACTGGGCAATGAGAGCAAGTACTCAGATCTAACAGAGAAGCTGCCCTCTGACACACGAGGAGAGAGCGAAAGTGTTTTATGTATCATCTATAGGTAATGTTTTGGAAGAACACAGTTTGACAAAAATATTCTGCTTGGAAATCTGAATCTTGTTTCCCACATAATTAGCAGCAGGACTAACTGACAACAACTGGACAAAACCAGTTATGATAGAAGACGTTATACAAGGATGAAAATTTGCTTATTTTATATCACATGGAAGAAGTAGCATTTTCTTGGTGAAACGACACCAGTATTCCACATTACTTTTTGTAACATTCCTAAAATGCACCCAGTGCTGCACATTCGTGGGAGTGCAGGGGACCAGCACCACAGTCACTGGGTAAGGAAGGGGCTTGGTAGCACCCACAAAGAGCAGCAGAACAGAGCACAGAACTGATCTCTTAAATCATGTCATAAAAACACAAAAGTCAGAAAAGATAAACAAGGTCATAATTTCTTCTGAACAATTCTTACACTCACATTCAAAGCGTTATATTCACATTTTGACACAACTTTCACCACACTCTTTACTTTCTCCAGTAGGACAAATTTTATGCATTTTATGCTACTTGCAGTAGCATAATGAATACTGGAATTTTCTGTCCAATGCATAAAATTGGACAGAAAATTCCAGTATTCATTTTGCTACTGCAAGTAACTGAGCCATCTCCTCTGTGATTCCTTAGACCTCATGTAACAAAACCAAACAAGAAGAGGAGAAACAAGACATCATATTTGAGTGAGCCACATATAAATCGTTCTTAGAGCTAAACTATTTTCCTTTGTCTTAAACACAAAGAAGATTTATGGTGAATTTAGTTGTTGTTGCTCACAGGGTCATAAATCTATCTTAGTAGCCCTTTTAAATAGTTACTTAATTTTTTTCCATTTTTTTTTCATTCAGTGTCTAGACTGCAGTTTGGCTTTCACACAGTTTTTTGTATTGGCTTTGGTGGGGCCAAAAGACATAAAGACCTAAAAGACATACTACTAGAAGTAATTTAGCTCTATTTAGAATAAATTCAGGAAAAAATACACAGGTGTTATGAAATTAGAAATTCACTAAGGTTTTTAACTGCTGATCTATTATTGTACATAGTGGGTGGTGCTCAAAAAGAGAGTAAAAAGTCATGCATGGAAAACACTGCCACACATCAGATTTCCTATGAAATATTTGTACCTGGCAGTTGCCAGGGCCATACACTACAGAGAAAAATTCAAGGGCTCCAATGCATTCAAGGGCTCCACACATTTTTGTTGTGCTTCTCTACTCAATAATGGGTTTAAGTTATCTCATATAATAGTTCAGATCTTTTCCCAGGCTCCTTTCTAATACAGTGTTGAATGTTCCCTTTAGTCAAGATAAGAAGTACAGGCAAAAAATGTTCAGAAAATATACAAGGTACAAAAAGCATCTTTTCCTGTGGCATAAATTCTGAACAGTGAAGCCTGATGGAAAAAGTACTTGTCTTTCCACAACACTTTTTCCCCTAGCAGAGCCTAATATTGCAATTCTGAACTTCTGTTTTTTCTACTTTTATTAGCCCCTAACCCTCATTCCAGGCAAGAGATAACACTATAGAAAATGACACAAAGCTTAAAATACCATCTCATTTCTGTTGCATCAAATTGGTTAGAATTTTCTCTTTTATTTCCCTTCTACCCCAGCCCTTTCAAGCTGTTTGAAGAAATTAATTACATTTCACATAAGGACAAGAGAAAATAAGACCATTGTTCTCCAGTCTGTGCTAGGGACTACATTAATTTCAAGTTAATAAAAACAATTGAAGCTCTTGACCAGGCAATCAGTTCATTAGTTCCTCTCAAAAAATATATTCACCAATGTGTATGAAAATGAGCATTCAATGCCACTGTCACACTAATATCAACACCAAGACTAAAATTAACTTTCATACAAAGTACTTGTTAAATGCTTTTCTTTTATGATGATGATGAATTCAAATTTTCCCCCCTGGCACACAGTTATGCCAGGAAGGTTATGAAAGCCTCAGGAATACTCCCTGACCTACCACAGAAGCCCTCCTCATTTAAAACTCTGCTTGCAAAGAGCTTCAGTAATTTCCTCACAACACCACCATGTGCAATCAGCTGCTGCTGCTGCTTTGGTTTTGACCCTGTACATCACTAATGAGCTGTGCTCTGAGTTTGCAGCAGAGCCACTGGTGTTCAGGGGCTGCATGCCAGGGGCACATCGGAGCAGCACCCGAGCACCAGGAGTTTGCATTTTGGATAAATCTTCCTCTGTGATGAGGGACTCCTTTCTCCCAAGTTCTTCATCTCAGTCTGAGTACATTCATTGAGATCTCTTGTTCCTCCGGGACAAAAAAATTGTTCCAGGCTTAGAAGACATGAGGAGAAAAACCTTGGAGTGCACTTGAAAAAAAACTTCTCAAGACAAAGGGAGATCTGATTCAGGCAAACTTACATCCCATAGAGAACACAAATGTTTAAGTCATCACAGGGCTATCTCTGGGAAGTCTCACCTGTCAAACAGGTGGTGTCCAAGCTGCAGACTGAAAGCACCCTCAGAGACCACAGGCAATCCTTTCCAGGTCCTCAACAAGGAGTATTTTACATAAAGACTGGTTTTTGTGCAGCTTCACCTGCCTCCTGCTGATCCATTTCTCTGCTCCTTGCAAGTGCTGCTCATCAAAACTCACCTGGCAGGGACAGGAGTTTCCCATCTGCATTCATTTCACAGTGGGCAGCTGAGACACCTCCAACTTCCAAGGAATGCAGGTGATCCCTTCATGAAGGAGCTATATGTCTTTGTCCCTGCCAAGCCTTCTGGAAGCAGCAGCACAGAACTACAATTGTAAATCAGGGCTTTCAACACAAGGTGCACCAGGCATAAGGCTTTGCTGTGGCAGGGAAACCAAGGAAATGACTGAACAGGATCACTCTACACCTGATTCTACGCTAGTGGGAGCTGTGAGTCCAATGAAGTCTGGATACCATCCCCAAACCACTTTATATGAAAGTGGCAACCTAATATATCATTTAAATAATCAAGAGTAGGTCTCCTGTCCTCACTGGCTCCCAGAGAAGCACAAGGATACTGAGATGCATGATGGTAAGTCACGAGAGGAATCCTGTACAAATTCAGAACTAGAACCCACATTCCAGTCAAGGTTCCTGCCTATAAGTTGCTCAGTTTGTTCTGCTATATAAGGGGTAGAACATTTATTCACTGAGAGCCACTGAAAATTCTGAAAGGACACTCAGGTCTGAAAAGACATTCAGCTTTGAAATAAAATATGTAAAACCCACAGTAATTCAAAGTGTAAAAACTAACAGTGAACATTTGTACTATGGCTGAAGGAATATTTAACTGGACTACCATAAATTCCTAAGTGGATTTCGATTTATGATTTCTTATGTTTTCCCCCATTGTTTCAAAAAGAAAAGCATTCCCATTATCTTAAATTCACTTTTTTTTTTCTGTTGCATCTCTAAACAAGAAAAATCAATTGAAAGCAAGCAGAGCAAAAGAAGCTCTCTACAAGGAGAAGAAAAAATCACTAGAAGAAATCAGCTATGCACAGATGACTGGCAATAACCCATATTAATTGGTTCCATATATTTTGCATTGATCTTATTATACAATACATAATTTAAAACAAGTTTAGAATTACCTTAAGTTTAAATCAGGTATTGATTCTCTTTTGCCACACCTGAAGTTTTCCTATTTCCAAAGGGATTAGCATTATACCTTTAATAAGCATCAAGGTTTGGGGCTGGTTTAGTTATTCATAGAAATGTGAGATGAATGCAAAAATTAATACCCAAAATCTCTACACGGCATGAAGTCTCAAATGTTGATAATAGCATGCAGGCACACAACCACTTTGGGTATAGAATTTCATTTAATAACCCAAAGGCTATTAAAAATGAAAGATTTTCAAACAACAGATCACACACAAGAAAATAACCAAGTACTTAACACAAGTATAACTTTGAAACCTCTGGATTTGCTACCAAACCTTTCACAAACACCTACAATAGTTGTAATGCTGGAAATCTAAGTCAATGACTTTTCTGCAAAAGGGAAAAAACCACACTAAAAAAAACCCAAAAAAACAACCCAGCTAAAAGCTGACAGCTGACTTGTCAAAGCATCTGGGCTAAAATACTGCAATGTCTGTAGTCCCTGTTTGTCATATATGGTACACACAAGCTATATAACCTCTGAATAAATCATGTCTTAGAAGGTATCATTTGGAAACAAATAGTTATTTATGGAAATCAGTAAATTAGTAATGAAAGATTAAGCTAGGCACCATGCACAGAATAAAAGGAAATTTATTTTACAGTTAAAACAGAGCATACCCTCCCTATCCCCCCATCACACAGATGCTTACAATATTTTCTGGCTTTTTATTTTTCTGAACAAGAATCTGGAACAAAAAATAGGCAGCTAGCATTGCATTTAAATACAGAAGAAAAATTCTTGTAATGTCCTCAGAAAAACTGCACTTTGTTTTTTCAGCAGAGCACATCCTATTCCTGCTGGCTTTGACTTCAGCATGAATCTGAATCCTCAGAGACAAGATCAGATTTAATGCCTTACATTATTTCAACACCTATAAATGCAACTTCAAAAAAGTTCAAATACTTTACCTTGGTAAGACAAAAGTTCTTTTAAATCAAAGCAGCCAAGGCAGTAATAGAAATTTGCTGTGGTACCTCCCACATTCTGATGACTAGAGGTCATGCTTTAACTTTTCATGTTACAATACAACTGTAATCAGTCAGAAAAAGGGGGCTTCATTTCAGAGTAACTATTTATTGCAGTAGTGGTGATACACTGGCTCTCAGCAGCATTGCTTTACTACATCTGTGCTGAATGTATAATCTCACACTGTTTCTAACACAAGGAATACCATCTTTTCTGGTTTTACTGACAATTTACACTTACTCATTGGGGAGTAAGAAATTTTCTTTTACACATTCAGTTATGCCTTAGTTGCAGAGAAGAGCAGACATTACTATAACGATTCCTCACTTAGCAGAATACTTACTTTTATTTCTACCTGTGTTTATTTAAGTGCAATGAACAATTATTGCACACTGACTGCAGAGCATTCACTTGAGGTCTGAGCTGTCTGAGTTGTCAGGAGAGGTTCACAACACAGGCAACCTCAAGAACTCAAGCTATTTAAAAACCTTTTCCTTCTCTCTTTGAAACTTAGGACATGTTTTGGTGTGAGAAAAAAAAATATATGGGAAAAAAACCCCACTCTTTTGGCTCAGTTTTTAGAACTATTCTGATAAATTAACGGAAAAGAGAGACTGAATATCTTCAGAGTACAATTAACAGGACAAAAAAGAGTAGAGGTAAAGCAGAGTGAAGGGCTCACCAGTTTCAACACAATTGCCCTGCTCTTTTCCCAACACCAATGCAGCACAGAAAATACATTGAATAGTTTTTCAATCCCTTCCAAAATTTTATAACAGAGGAATATACTTGAATAAATATATATAAATAATGTATATATTATTTATATATAATATATTATATATATTATTTTAATATATAAATAAATTTATACTTGAATAAATAAGCATCTTCTTTTGAAATGGGTATATTTAAAACAAATTCATGAGCAACAAGGATTACATCACATCCAGTAGGAAACAGAAACATGACTTTTCCAGACATCTCTACTATTTTGAAATGTTGGGATCTGTAGTCCTTACCTATTCATAATTCATTTGCACTGGATTATTCATGGCCATTGATGATAAAGGCAATGGACTATATTAACCTTTTATCCCCTGTAGAGCCAAGAAACCCATAGGGGAATTTACCTGTCCCATGAATGCCATACATAAAGAAGAGGTAAATAAACTTGAAGGGACACCCTAAAAACCATAGGAATGAAAACAAACAAGCTCATGTCATGATTTGCTGGGCTTATTCTAAGATTTCAACACTTGCCTCAAAAACTGGTCTTTTGCAAAAGCAGAAAGCCCTCTTCTCAAACACCCACAGGACAGGCATCAATCATTCCCTGTCAGAGAAAGGTTTTCTCTACATGCATTGTTGTTCAGCCCTTACCTAACTTGGAGTTTGAAAAAGAAAGAGACCAACATTTCTCACCCTATAAAAATGCAAGATAGACACCAAATGCATGACTTTTTTTTTTTACATAAAGCTTTCTAATCTCATTTTTGAAGGTGTATCTGTCCACTTAAACATTTCCCCATTTCTGGAACCCAAATTATCAAACTCAAGTCAGAAAAGTAAAGTCAGAAACTGGCCTCTGAGGAATGTGATGCAAGAAATTACTCAGCTATTGTTCTGAAATTTAAATGTGCTCTGCCCCATGTGATAGAGATAGAATGCAACAAATGTCATCAACACTAATTTGACATAATCAAAAATCACATAAACACAGAATTTTAATTGAATTTTTCAGCTATTCAAACTGAGTACTGTTACCTCTTAAACTCTTAATCTCTCACTTTTTTTTCCCAGGATTTCTGATGAAATAAAGACAGACTCATTTTATGTCCACAATGATATTTGACTTCATTAAAAAAAAAAAAAAAAGCCAATGGCTTAGGATACTACTATACTTACTTCATTTTTAAAGGAAAAATCATAGCTACAGGCAGATCAATATAATCCTATAATCTCCTCTCTACTTACCATGATTGTTCTTGTTGTATGGCTGGATGATTCTGGAAAATAAAAGAACCACAGCATGTTAGAATATTTTCTTTATCCACAAAAGCCCCACGTTCTGATGCTCACCTCAAAGGCTGAGGTGCTACTGCTCAGCTGCAACAATGAACACATCAAAAACGCAGAGAAAATGGAAAGAGTTCACATGGAACGAGCATGAGACTCATCATTGGTCCTGAACATATACAGCATGCTATGATATGCTGTTAACTGCACTTCTTCCCTTTGCTTAATTATCCTCTTCTGCAAGAAAATATAAAAATGGAACTAATTCATAATTCATGCTTGAAGTGGTGAGGGTTTTTTGTTTTTTTTTCATTTTACTTTTAACATATGGCATCATGAAGGATTAGCTCTGCAGACAAAAATACAGATAGTATCAACATAATTCCATTACTGTTCCCATTTCAGAAAAAGTTTTATAAAACTAGACAACCCCTTTTCTGAGAATTTTGGGGTGGGTGTTCAGCTTGAAACTGACAAAGCTTATTGAGAAATGCAACATGCAGAAAAGTTAACTATTCTCTTCTGTATGATAAATCAGGATCCAGTCAACTGAGTTCATTGCAGAGCAATCACTACTAGGCCAATCATTAACATAGATTCCACCCTGCTGTTTAACTCAGATTACTTTTTCTTTTTTTCTTTTCCCAATAACAGAAATCACACTCTCTTTGGCTTTAAAATGTTACAATTCACATATTAGAGACCTTGCTCTTTTTCAAAGCAGTGCAACTCCAGTAACAAAACATTAACAGTTAAGAAACCTGCAAGAAAACTCACTGCTGGTCTATAAGATGCAAGATGATGCTACCTGCAGTCTCACAGACTTCATCAAAAACTTGGATAGGACAACTTGTTGGCTACAGAGAGTTCTTAAGGAAGGGACACTTATCAAAACTACATGTTTTTATAAAATGTGCACAATTCTGAATGAATTGAATCAGCAGAGTCTCAGTTCTGCAAGCAAGATTAATGCTAAATAATTACTTTCTTATTATTATTATTACTCTTGTCTTGGTTCTAAATTGCAACTTACAAGATTTCCAACTAGTATCACTTACACAAAGAATTTTTGAGGTATTTCATTATTGTTAAAAATAGTATTAAAGAGATTAAAAGGACATGAGAACAGCTGCATATCTTTTTTCAAAAAAAAAGGTAATTACACTCAAACTGGCATTTCTCTTTCATTTTGAGGAGTCATCTTAACCAGTCTGAAGGTAGTTCAATCACTAACAGAAAAAAGGTATTTTTTAATTTTACCATTGTCATTTTAAACATCTCGACCTATTTCTAAACCCCAACATTCAACAGAAATTCCAGGATCGAGTTTTCATTTACATTTGTACAAATCTTTATCCTTAATTTTAAAAAAGAAATATTTGTATCACTAAGGTCACATTGACAGAGGTACTATAATTTGAATACCTACCTAAAGCCAGCAATATCTTAGTTGTGAGCTCCTCTACCAGTCCTCTTTTCCTCCCTTTTTTCACACAAAAGTTCTTATATATAAAAATACATTTAGGTCACCAGTCCTCCAGGCAATTTTTAAACTGGTAGTATAAGAACTAAATATTGTGACAGTCTACTCCTTCCTGATACTTGAATACATTTGGAACTCTTATAGAGTAAGAGAAGATCACAGAAGAGTGAAGAACTCTGTAATCCGTTAAATTTTTATCTTCACAGTAAAGTAATTTCTGTTATTAAAACTTTTTCTCCTTTTTTGACGTCCCAGTAAAATAACATTTCAGGACCTGAATATTCCTGAGAAAACACAGAGACTGCATTAATGAAATAACGAATTATTGAAATGAAGATTTATTCCATTTATAAGCATGAATATACCCAGAAAAAAACCCCAACCACCTTATCCCCAAGAGCACAATATTTCCTGAAGAATCCTGAACTTAGACAGAATTATCCACAAAGTTAAACACAAAGAATGGAGCTCCTTGTCTCTTGAAACACAGAAGAGAGACATTACAGAGTGCTTTCAGTCACTCCTAAAATGATCAAAACCGACAAAGAAAAATCCATATTTTTTATAATGAGATGCTTGAAACCTTCCCTCTTACTCAGAGGTGCTGTTCCTTTGGCATAGCTCTATATGTCAAATCTATAAAAACGATGCTGAGCCATGATTGTCCCAAAATACCCAGACATGCTCTCAGTCAGCTGTCTGTGAAACTGAGAAGATCTCCCTAAAATGAGCTGAGGAACAACTGAATTTTCCTGGAAATTGTTAAACAGTGTGTTTTTGAAAAGAACCTGACAGATGCTGTTAATGCAGTGCCAGCAGCTGTTTACTCCAGGATATTACCATATTGATAACCTAATAATAAACCCAGCCAAGAAGTGAAAAATACATTTGTAAATTATCCCTGTTATACCAGGCAATAGAATCATTCTCTTTTTTTGCATGTATTTTTCTGGCAGTAGACACTGAAGTATCATCTAAGTTGCCAAACATCAGAGATTTGAGGATATCCATGAATACAAAGGTAGGAAAAGAACTGCTTAATAAGTAGATATAATCAAAAGATTCTAGGATCTAGCAAAGACTACTAATTAAGGTGCCACTGTTGCACAATTTAAACTTGTATATGCTCTGATACACAAATATTCTTTAAGACTTTAGAACTGAGGAGACACCAATTTCTTCCAGAAAATAATTACACCCTGACTTGGCAGGATCTGAAAAGCACTTATGCATGGACACACCAGCCAATTTAGTGGAAAACGTTTAACTGAGGCAACTAAGGAGGAAAGCCCTTGCTTACAAAGGCAGTCACACTGACACTGTTAAAGACCACAACGACACAGACTCCAACTTCAGAAGGCTTTGGCATTTTTTTCTCTTTTATACTGTTCTACAGAGAACAACTCGGTGAAACAAAGGCAAACTTCTTCAATTACATTGGTCAAACCAGAGGGACATCAAGAAGTCCTCCCTGGGGAAAGGAATGTAAACAAAGTTAGAAAAACATGTCTCTTGTTCACAGAAAACTCTCTGGAAAAGAGTTTCAGAAAACTAAAACATCTCAGGGCTACATCACACAGCTTAGAAACCTTTACAAAGGGTCTGCACACCAATGCAAACTCCAGCGCAGCTTAAGGGCATCAGAGATTATTTTTAAAACAACCAAAATCCTTGGTGTTGAACAGAACAGAAAACAAAACTTTGGATTTTCATTTTTAATGAAATGCCGTTGGGATTTGATGTAATCTGGCTCAAAATTCAGTGAAACTGGCACCAGTGGACCCTTGGTTTGTAAGTAAGCTCTTACAGCAAAGGATTCCGTGCAGGACAGTGATCTGTACTTGCACCACTCCAGTAGGAAGGGAACTCCAGGATGGAAACTGATTCTCCCCTTAAGGCCCCTGAAGTGCCAGGGAAGGGAATTGCTCCCTTTTAAGCAGAAGTGGCCAGACATCATCACCACTAACAAGGGTTTGTAGTGCTGTGATGTGGGGGAATTTCAGTAAATGCAGCTTCAGTGCTGACAAGATGTTTATAAGTTTATTATTGTGGAGAAATTGATGCACCAACAGCAGAAGCTGCCTAAGATGCTCCTGTGCCCTTTCTACAACATATTTATCTGACCTCAAATAGAAATGAGTAAGCTGTAGAAGAAATTTCCTCACATCAGAATGTGCTTTAACAATCATATTGATCAATCAAGTGTTTCTCCCTGTTTCCAGGCAGTAGGACACCATAAAATTTCCCACTGTAAACCATTTAAGGCTAAATCAGAAGAAGTGCACTGCTTGGGGATGATGTCAGCTACATAATAATTTCAAGTTTACATATTATTTCCCAGCAGTATGTTATTTTTTATTACACATCAGAACCCTTTTCCAGCTGTTCATGTGTTGTTTGTATATGTGATATTTTTTATTTCTGCTGATAGAAAACTGAGTTATCTGATATTTCTCTTTTTTATGTAATGGGATCATTGACAATACTAATGGGTGAAGCATGTCCTACTTCCAAAACTTCCAGAATAAATATGCTTGAAGATAATGTGATTTTGACAGGTGGAAAATGAAGGCAGACTGGAAACACCAGAGCTGTTTAATCCTAGCAACATCTCAGCTTATGAGTGCATGAGACTTTAAAGGTTAATTTCACCTAGGATGGACCACTTCATGAAAAAAATCTGAGGAAGGAAGACTGCTTTATTATTTCTCCTCCATTCAGGTTATGAATGCTTTGAGAAACCAAACATAATTGCTTTTTTCCTCCCAGTTTGCAGCAACTGAACAAGTGATATTTTTAATTCAAAAGTGTTATTAAAAATAAATAAATACACATATATGTCTGATGCTAAGAATGATTTTTGAGGAAGACCATTATTCTCCCAAGACAGAAATGTTAAACACTGGAGAAAGAATATACAGATTAAAAAAAACAAACAAACAAACCAAAAACAACAACAACAACAATTTAAAAAAAAAAAAAAAAAAAAAAAAAAAAAAAAACAAAAAACAAACACACACACACACAAAAAAAAACCCAAAAACCACCACCATCAACCAACCAACCAACCAAAGCCCACACAAAATTATCACAGACCAGACAGAGGATCTTTCCAGTCCCACTACGTAAGCACTTTGTGAAGGTGCCTTCCCTATTGCATTTATGTACTAAAATTGTTAAGAACTATTGCTCTGCAATCACAGCTTACAAAAAATCATCAAGCTGCTTGACAGTAATCATACACAGAAGCACTTTGAGTATGAACTCCAGATCTTGAATCCAGAACACATAATTCAGGAGGCAATATGCTGCTAATCCTGTTATCAAAGAGACAGGATTCTCTTTCTGCAACTGTAATTCTTTCAAATAATACCAGGGGAAAGTAGTGATTCTAGGAATTAAGCTCTGGCTGTTTTGTGGTTTCAGTGTTAATTTAATTACAGCATTGTTTGCTGCTTGAAGAGCTGATTCACTCTGCCAATTAGAAAAGCTGGGGTTTACTGCAGTTTCATGTCTACACATTACCTGCCTATTAAAATAAGAAACACTGACTCAACAGCAGAAATGGGGCACTTTACCCTGAAGTGCCCTGTCCTCCTCCTGGGGTCCCACATGCCTTGCTCTTTTCTGATCCCTGCTGGCACCAGTGTAACCAGAAACATCTGCTGCACTGGTGAGTTCAGGGATAAAACACACTGATTTTTCATAAGCATTCATTTCCTTGGCACAACAAAAGCAAAGTGATCTATGGCACACTCAAAGTAGTGTTTTAAAGCATGAATGTGACTCTAGATTTGTGTTTTTCTTGTGAATCAATCGTAGGCAAAGAAGCCTTGGAAAACCAAAGAGACATTTTTGAAAGAAAGGAATAAATGCAGAAGGAATTAATAATAGTCCCTTATTCAATTTCTAATGTACTTTCACCCTCAGAAATAATTCACATTTCTCCAGATTCAGTAAACCTGAGCATTTCAGTTGAATGGAAATTGTATTTTGACTTTGGCATAACAAAAGTAATCACTGTCTGTATTTTGAAAAATAGACAACATGCTTAGGAGTAGTTCTTTCCCAAAGGAAATCCAAGGAAACCTGGGTTTGCAGAAATGCTTTTTCTCCTCCCAAGCACTCCTGTGGCCAAATTACACTGCTTACTCCCTGAAAAATAACCTGCAGTTTAAGCAGTCATCAGACAGAGAATGGAAGACTGTCCTTCTGTTTGTAATCAAAGGAGCTCAAATACTTGGAAGATAACTGTAATGTAAATTCAATGTACACATTTATCATTGTGGGATAATAAATCATTTCTCAGTTTTAAGAAATTCTACGGGTAAAAGATATTTCTCTTCTATTTTTTTCTTTTTGACAAAAGTATTTTCGTCCTACTTGGTTATTTTTCATGTTAAGTCACAATATCATTTGCATCACTGAGTTTGGAGAAATGAAGACCAAACAGAGAAGTGGGGAATTATCAACTCATTGCTTTATAACACAAAAATTTTAACAGGGGAAAAAAAAAATACTTGATCCATGCAAACATGAGATGCAGACGTTTAGTTCTACAAATGATTGACAATGTCAACATCCTGGGGTAATTAAGGGCTGTGTCACTTTCCAGGCCAATTATTTGGGCTCTGGAAGTTGCCAGTAGTTCATCATCTTCTGTATCATCATTTGTACCTCTGCAAAAACAAGAGAATTTACTGACCACAGAAATGTAAGCTTTAGAGCATTTTAGTTTCCTAATAAATATTTAAAATGATTGCTTCCAACTGCACAGTGAAAATAGAGAGAAATTGGCTACTCTTGTGCAAGCTGCAAAATTTAAATGTGAAAAGGTTGTTAGGTCAATCTCTTGAGTGTCAGAGATAGTTTTAATGACTTTGTATAGCAAGGTAGGACTAAGCTCTAAGTATTTCCTATAATGATATAAGCAGAAAAGCAATATAGAGCCATAAACACCTCTTCATATCCCTTTGCTTCCCCAGCAAATGACAGTAACACAGCATCATTTTTTCCTGAGAGATCTATTTCCCACGTTCACATTTCCATCAATACCAGCACACACATTTGACTGAGAAATCTGCAGCTGAATATTTTAAAGCATTTTCTGGTTACACCAAAGCCCAAAGCTAGAACACACAAGTCCTAAGCAAACTTCAGAGGGAAAACTGACTGTGGAGCAAAGGATAGCTTTTGTCTCTCACTTTTGGGAAGAGTGAGGATACACAATCCAGCATTAATCATACCTGGTGTTTTAGCATGGAAGAAATGGCAAAATTTCACACAGCAGCTTGTTTGCCACAATTCATTTCTTCTCTTTCAGCTGGAAATCACTGGTATGTTAAATGAGGTTTATAACAATTTTTGGTAGGTTTATAGTTTATTAATGTGTAAGGGAAACTTTAGGGTTTTCTTTTTTAAAGTAACAGAGGACCAGATGTTTTCTGATGTGCAATCCATGCTGCTCCTCTGCCACCACAGCAGAACATCTCTACCAAAACATGGTACTGTGATAACAACAATCAGGCACCTTTGAGAAAAAAACAACTCACTCACTGCTGAAAAAATACATCCTAGAGTGAAACTTCCTTCCTTATAATGTACTTTCTCATAGTGTTATGTGAACTTAATTATAATGAAGCATGTATTATCATTATTTTCTCTGTTTCAAGAGAAGCTGGGACAGGAGAGGTTTTAGTCTCCCTGTGTGTCAGTCAGGCTGCTTATGTTTCCATTGGTTTGTCATAAATTCCCCATGGAAAATTAGGAGTGAAAACTAAGCCTTTCTACCTTGCTCATCTCCTGGATAGCCAATAGTATCAGTCATAAGTATAGAGGGATTGACCAAAACAGTATTTAAGAGAGAAGGTACACCTTTTTAAGGTCTTTCTCCATTTGCCTATTTCTCTTGTCACCACCTCATCCTGCCAGGCCAGAGATGTGTGGGTTCCTAGGAAAACAGACCCCAAAACTGTTGCCTCATTCCTAGACACTTCATGTATCTGCTGCACACTTCAGCATCTTCCAGAACTGAAATTTTACTGTTGAAAGAATCCTCTTGAAGGCAGCAGGACATCTCAGACTGAAATACAGCACTAAAGGTATGGCAGGGAAGAGAGGAGGAGGATCAGGGCTGTTGATTCGAGTCTCCTCAGCTATGAAAAGCTGGTTCTTTTATTTTTGCCCACAACATGAAAATGGTATCAACAGGCACAGACCCATTTATCTGTCTCATTAGTGACACTGGTGCCTTGGACATCCTGTGGATATTTCTGGTTCCCATGCATGAAAGGTAAGGAAATGCATGCCAGATGACAGAGATTATTCCTGTGTAAAACACCTCTACCTGATGTTTCCAAACACTATAAGCAAAATTATCATCACTCACCCTGCCAAAACAATAGGCTGACATGAAATTTGACTGCTTGGACGCACTGTTGCTCACAGTTAAGCAGCTTGTGGGAGAAAGTAATTGCTTGGAATAATTTCAGACACTGTAATTTAAAGATCAGATTCAAAATATCTGAAGCACTTTACAGTCACACCTAAATCTTCCCATCATCAACTCCAGTAACAAAATTGGATACATGTAACCTTCTGCAACATCGTGATTTTCTGAAGATGGAATTTTCCCACTTGAAAGAGGGTATCTTCATGGCAGAGAACCACTTAAATCTCTTATGCTGACTTTAATTTCAGCAGCAATTGAAATGCTGCATCTCAGAGTAGTTAAAAGCTCCAGCATGTATATTACACAAAAACTTTTCAAAATTCTGTGACTTTTCCAGAACAGTGAAATGCCAGTTCACTGACATTTTTGATGACATCTTACAGAATGCAGGATTTGCTGTTTTTTGAAAACAAAAAAATAGGTTTCTAAGACCATCCAGCCGAAGTCTTCCTCCTGATAAAGGACAAAAAAAAACCCAACCTGCAAGATCCTCTCTAGCTACAATACACGGTGCTTAAACAGACCAATTTCACTCATGTCCATGACTGACAAAAACAAGATATCAGGGCACAACACCCCCATTAAGAAAAGATAAATGAGCTCCCTCATCATTCTCAACAATGATCAAGCAAAATCAGTCCAAAAGGCCAAATTCCCTCACCCCTATCAACTGCACCAGACCCTTCCTGGTGGTGCATCCATGGAAAACTGGAAGGGAATCTCGTGCTGCATTGGCTAAAAGCAAAACTCAAGCCAATGTAAGACTTGTATAAGAAATGGTAATCATATTCTTGTTTATTACCCTCAAAAGCATTTAACTAAATATTAATGACATTTCTCATAAACTTCCCCCACTTCCCCAAAGAAGCATAAAAAAGTTTCATTTCCATAATGTACTGCTATATTCAAAGCAAATAATTATTAATTTGCTCAGAAAGAAATTCTGCCAAAATAAGGCACTCATCTAAGCACTTAGATTGACTTAAATTATGTCAATCTAAATATATATTTGCATAAGGCTAAGCAACATTTATTTGAATGCTGTGAAATATTGTATATCTTAAGTAAACATATTTATGTGGCTTTCTCACAAGAAATATCTAATACTGTTGGGGAAAAAAAAAGTAAACTTGAAAATGCAGACATTTCCATGTCAATAATACTAAAATTATGAAAATAGCAAATGAGATTTAATATAAGTCCCTCTATAAGTGCTCCTTTTTGTTTGCTCATTTCACCAAAGCAGGCATTGAAAGGCAGAACCTGTCATCATCTCCATATCAGACTTTCTGGATACTGTTAGTTGATACAACACAATCAAACCTGCAGCAATCAATAGTATTTTGAAACCAAAAAAGCTTTTTAGTGTATTTATAGTAACACAAAAACTCTGGGGGCTGGCACAAATAGTACACAGTGGTCAGGGAAATGACACAGAAACCACAATTTCCCAAGCTGATCTGGTACTGAAGAGAAGCTAGATGAAACACAGAAGCTGGAGGAAGCAATATATATATATATTATATTTACCAGTAACCTGAGGAAGAGGCAAACGGTAAATATTGAAGGTAATCACTTTAAAGTCAGTAGAAATGGAATCTGTGCTGTTGAGTATCATTACTACTGGTGTGTTACTTTTTCATTGCATTTTATTTACACTTTTCCACGTTTTAATTAAAGAGAGTGGCAAGAATAATAACCAAAATAGCCATTTTTAATACTAAGATAGTAATTTTTGCCCTAAAAAAACATACAGACTTCACTTATTTAGGATATATGTTTTCCAGTATGTTGTTTTCACAGAAAAGAGATAAGCAGAAATATCTCCTGAAGCAATGACTTGCAGTTCTTAATATTAATTTTTCAAATTAGATGTTATTTTGGGCCAAATGCCTTAACACAGCTGACTGTTTGATACACACTAATTAGCATAGCTAATGACTGGTTTTACACACTTGTTACTTTGAGGAGAACATCCATACTAAGTAGAAGAAAATTTTTGCAGATTTCCAAGCATGCCTCCTTACAGAGGCATAAGGAGGGGCTTAATCATAATAATTACCTTGAACTTACTGCTACAGCCTTCTCTGCTGGAGAAATGTGCAGGTTGCAGCAAGATGGAGTCAGTCTCTTCTCACAGATAAAAAGTGATAGGAGAAGAAGAAACAGCTTCAGGTGATTCCAGGGAAGGTTCAGGTTGGATATTAGGGAAAACTCCTTCACTAAAAGCATTGTAGAGCACTGGAACAGGCTGCCCAGGGAAGTGGTTGAGTCACCAACCTTGTGGCATGTAGGGTTTAGTGGTGGGCTTAGCAGTGCTGAGTTAAGGGTTGGACTTGATCTTTGAGATCTTTTCCAGCTGAATGATCTTTGAGGTCTTTTCCAACTGAAAGTATTCTACAATCACCTTTACAGCCAGGGGAAAGCAACTCATCACTCAGAGCTTACACAGAGAATCCAGTCCAATGGCCAGCATTGGTGAAGGGGGGGGCCTTTGCTCACATTCTCATGCAGCAACTACTAAACCATCCATGCAGAACTCCACCTTCAAAGGCTGCAGTGGAAAAGCAGCCAATGAGTGCAGCTATCATATTTTCTTCCAGCTGCACGTCCCGTGGTGTCACCTTGGTGCCCCAAAGAGCCCGTGCTGCCCTGAGTGTTTGTCTGTGGTGTAACAGCTGTATGCTGGGCAGAAATGCAAGCAGTCCCCTCTTCTGTGTATTCTCAATAACCACTGCTTCTCAAAGGATGTCATGATTCCTATCTAGGTGTCATTAAATGTACAGTAGGTGTTCTCACTGCAGTATACAAGTAGTGTTTGCAATGACAGAAAAACACGATTATGGGGAAGATGATGGATAATGTTTTTCTCCCTTTGTTTGGAATACTATTTCTATGAGCTTGTCTGAAAGGCAATTCCTCTCCTTTCTACCTTGACCTATTCTGTGAAGCATGAAAGCAGACAGACACCTCTTTTGTGAACATCATCTCCTGAACAGTCTATTTGAGAGCCCAACGTCTGACAGATTTCTACCCTCAATAACCTTATTCAATTACAGAACAAATAAGCTAATGGCTTACAGAAGTTAGATCTCACAAAGAGCTATCAGGAATGCATGCATGCATTCTCTTTTAGTTTAAACATTATATCCTGCTGGATTCTCCTCTTATTTGGACAAGGTAAAACTGTTTACGGTTAGAGTTGAGAAATCTTGCTGTTTGGTAGAGATTTAAAAAAAAAAATCATCAATAATGCACAGTCATTTTCAGGATTAAAAATAAAGATTGCTCAATAAAAGCAATCTTTCCTCAAGAAAAGATTGAGAAGATTTTGGGGGTAAGACTAGGGTCTTACCCCCAAATTTCCATCCTTTTTGTTATTTTGTTGTTGTTGTTTGTTTTCACACAGCATCATTCCTGCTTTCAGTTTGCACCAAGGTGTAATGAAGTGGCTGGATACACCAGGCCTAAAGATCACCTCTGGCACTGCACAGTGTACAGAAAAAGCCTCTCCTGTACCTGTGTATGACACACCTTTTGCTTCCTCCTCTGCAGGGACAGACAGACTTTCTAAGGTGCAGTGCAAAAAGCCCAAATAAAACATGCTGCATCTCTGCCTTCACCAAATTTGTTTAATTCTTTTCTTGTCCTTTTTTGGTTAATCAAGATCAGTAAGAAAAATGGCAAGTGGAGTTTTTGTAAGAGAAGGCATTAATATATCCTTATCCAATGAATAACTACCACCATTCGTTGCACTGCTGCCATAAACCATCCATATCCTACATTTTTCTAAGTCTGTGCCCTCTCATTTAATGTTACCTCAGGTTCACAGAAAGTTTTGCAATTCAGAGAGTTAAAGAATATTTCTTTTATATTCCTTCACATACCATCAAGCCCATTATGATGGCTGTAGTTTCTTTTCCCCAGAATACTCAATGAAGAGTGATTGGAGGGTGCAAGTAGTCGTTTTGCACTTGGACTTTGAAGGCTTGCTGTTGACCTGATTACATTGGGTTTCACAGCAGGATGTATCTCTGTTTGAGACAAAAGAGAGAGAGAGAAATGATATCTACTTGGTTTTAAAATATATAAAACAACCTATTCCACATATGAAATTTATTTTTGATTTTCAGTGAAAAGAAAGTTTCTTCTGCACTTGTGTTTTTATAAGACCTTGAACAACATGAGTCCTCATACCCACAGGTTTCTTACTTACCCTCCAAGTAAGAAAAATCTATTTCACTTTAGATTACCCAACTTCAATCCCACAGTTCAGATATGTAAGGATTTGAGGTTGAAGAGCTAATAAATGCAAAACAGTCTGAAATGGGTGTGTTTATATTTTCCTACCCTTTTGAGGTTTGTATTGAAGCTACACACCCACAGGTGTTAGTAAGCAAATAAAAGCATTTTACTGTAGTGAAACCACCTCAACACCTCAAGCTATTCAGTATTTTCTGTCACAATAACAAGCTTTAAGGGATCTTCCCACACACAAGTCAAAAGGTGGAGGAGTCAGGGGCCAGACATTGTAGGGCTCTGCAGCTCAAACTACCCCAGAACTGCAGTGGGAACACTTCCACAGAGAGCCATTACTGGGGAGCTTCAAACATCCCAGAGTTTCTAGTATGCTTCATGGAGCAAGATTATTTTGGAGAAGGAGGAATAAAGAGGATGAGAGACAGCAAAGCACACCTGGCCAGCACATTTCAGGGTGGCAGCTGCTGTGTTTGTCAGGAGCTGACACAGCTGCATGGAAATTTCTCAGTTATCTGCCAGATAAAAGTGGCAAACGGGAGCCTCGGCTGAGTCTGCTGGTCCCTCACCAGGAATTTGCTGAACCAATTAATTAATTCCCATCACACATTTGGATTCAGAATGCCACCACTGTGTCCAGCCTTGGGTGGACCCAGACTTGTGTGAGAGGTCAGCTGCCCGAGGGCAGGTCCCTCTGACACAGCTGCTGGCACTGTGCAGGCCATGGGGTGCTCACAGCCCAATTACAGCAGCCCTCTGATGACCCCAGGCAGCAGGAGAGGCTGAGAAGGTGAGGGCAGAGGGGCTGGGAGTCAGATCAGCAGAGTCAGCTGCCCAAGACAAGTGAGATCAGAACAAAAAAATTAAGTGCTTTCCCATTTGCAGCCCAGGTTTACACCTCCTGAAAAGTGCTTCCTCTTTATCAAATGGAGCACAGAAACTGAGGAGATGCAAAATCTACAGTGAGACCAAGTACCCAAGGAGAAGCCTGTACAGCCTCTGCCATCCATGGCTATCATTCAGGAGAAAGAGAAACCACTGCATAAAGTCAAAGCCCACTGCAACAGGAGGTTTTCCCTCCTTCAGGAATGCCCAAGGTCTGATATCCAAGAGCTCTCCTGCCCTGCCTGGAGCTCTCAGTCTCATGGCCTTGGCCAGGCTGTACAGGAACAGTGTGCCAAGAGGAGACAATGCCAACAGTTCTTACACTGGACAAGACTTTGCTTCATTGTTCACCACTGGTTTGGTTGGGGCTTGCAATCACACTCTCCAAGCATGAACGCCCTCCCACGAGAAGCTTCAAGGGGGCCATATAAGAAACAGTAGGGCAGAGAAACACACAGGCAAGCATCAGAGAGCAGAGAGGGAAGGCACAGGTAATCAGGCACCTCAGGGCAGAGCTGAGGATTTGATGTCACCAAATTTCCCACCACTTAATAAGATGAGAGCTTTTTACTGCCGTTCACTGCAGAATTCATCTACTTTTCATACAGAAAAGATTTCCTAGCATGTCCCCTTTTTCTTGTCGTGGGGAACAAGCAGCTCACATTTTGCATTTTTACTAAAATGGGAACAGAGGCATGCTTATTGTTATGAACATCAATGATTGCTAAGGCAAAACTCCAAACTGAAATAGAAACACTCATGCCATTTGCTGAAGGTAACTGGAATTTGCATTCTAAAACGTTCATTTAGCAATCGTTTCCAATTTTCTGAAGGAAATGGTAGATTTCCAGGGCTACCAATACTAAAATATTATTTTATTTCCCAAAGAGCTCAAGCAGCAACCACAATAATCCCAGCAGTTGCATCAACATATGAGAACTCCATCTCTTTTCATCTGCAACCTATAGGAGAGGCAGTTTTATATTTTTAAGGTGAGAAGTTGAGGAAGTAAGCATTTCCTTCCTTCAACTTGTATTTAGTTCAGAAGTCACTAATCCTCCATTAGTTTACCACAAAAGTTGTCTTTTCTCTTTCTGCAGTGGAGGAAGGTAGCAAAACCAAGCTCTACATACATTTAAGTTTAGAAAGGAACTCAGTTAAACAGCCAGGAACACTTCCCAATGGACTGAGTCCTTCCTGTGCAGACCTTTACATCTTCCTTCACTCCACCTCTACATATACATTTGCTTCAAATATTTTTATGCTTTGGATCAGCACTTTATAACCAGCTGCCTCATCACACCCAAACAGAGCAAATAGGCATTTCAGGGGTTTTGCCTATTATCCCTTCATATAATTGTATTATGGAATAATAGTAATTAAAATCTTTTAATTCCTGCTGCTCTTATCCTTGTTCTATTGCTTAGCACTTCACTGAAAGTCTTCTAGCCACCTGCACCTTGTTCTAACTCAGGGAACTGACTATAGGATTCAAATTATCCCATTACTCACATAACAAATAACCAGCCAGCCGCATTATGAAATTTAAAAAAAAAAAAATAGAGTAAGAGATAATGTTTCAAAAAATATTAGGAACCCATTTTATAGGACCAGATTTCAGCCTCAAGCAAGTAAATAACAATAACAACATTAAAAACTTCTCCCTTTTCCACTATGTCAGGAGGGTAAAAAACAAAAAACCCAAAGTAAACAAAGAGAAGCTGAAGTCTTCTACTGAATCACCTCAATAAACATCCAGGATTCCAGAGGGGCTTAGGCAGCTGTACCTTTCTCTCACCTCATCTCCTCAACATGTATCCCAGCTGGAGTGTTAGCCTGGTTTCCTCATAACTAGGAGGTAATATAGGACATTTAATTAGCCGGGGGTTCACCTTAGCAGCTTTGTTTTAGGGAGCACAGATGAGACTGATGAGAATACAAAGGATTAACTCCAGCTCTTGAGAGAACAGGGCATCATTTTAATGTTTTAATGCTTGTCCTACCTCCCCTGTGGAACCTGCAGCCAAGATGTAGAACAGGGGTAAAGGGAAGTGATGACCCAGGATGTGCAGGGCACTGAAATCCTCTCTGCCTTACCAGAAAGGTTGGAAACAGCAGTGCCCTGACACACTGTTAATCGTATGCTAATAAATATCTGTGAGAATAGCAAAGCACGAATCTTAAAAGGAAGACAAATGTCTCCCATACAAGTTATGACATGATATATAATACTAATTTTTATGAGAAAAACAATGCAAGATTATTTACTGAAAATGCAAAAATCCCAAATAAACAAAAAAAAAAAATCACAAACAAACTAAACTAAAAAAAAAAATCCAAGACCAAGCTACATGGCAAACAAAAAGCCATTTTCTAGCCATCCCTATAAAATTAATTCAGATTAATGTATTCAACAGCACTGGGTTCACTTATATCCCCTAAACATGCATTGTTTTCCTCAGCTGTAGTGAGACACATTGATTTGCCATACAGTCAAGTACTAAGCAGCCTCTACAGATACCTGGCATATTTTAGCACTGTTAATCTTCTACCAGACCCTCATGTAAGTTCACAAAATGCTGTCTGACTGACCCTGTTCATCCATTTACTGACATTAAACCTACAGACTCCCAAGAGGGGTCAAGACATCTCCTCAAAGGCTACATAACATGATACAAAAAAACATGTGATGTCTTCTAAGTTCACCCACATTACCATTTCCTCTTTAGATGCACAGACAGGTCAGCTGGATGAACCATCCCCTGTCCAGCTTCCATTCTCACAGCCACGACTCCAGCAAGTCAACCAAAGTAGCCCTTCCAACACACATAACACACACACAGCTGGGATGTCTATAGGAAATTCTCTGGTTTTTTTCTTAAACTCCAGGGCAGGAGGAATCAAAATTCAGTGAGAGTGGCATTAATTCCTTATTACCCACATTCTTGCAGTTAGTATTTTGACAAAACTGATGTCCTGGAAGAACAGTTCTAGAATGTTAATAGCCGATTTCTATTTCAGTAAGGCAAGAGACTTACTGTTTACTTTGATTTAGTACAAAAAAACCTCCTGGTGACTGAAATTATGAGCAAAACATCTAGACTTAGCTCTACACCCAGCTATAGAGTTCACTTCTGTAGAACAGAATTAATACACAGCAGAATTATTCACTGCTTCTCTGATCAATGGATTGATTTCTATATTCATTTCAGGATTAACAGCCCCTGGGTTACCACAATTCTTACATGGTGCAAATATTTAATAGTCACTGATGGTTCCTTGCAAGGAATCACTAATAGAATTTTTCCTCTCTTCATTAAATTATTGGTTCATTGTCCTCTTGGTTGTGAGCTCAGTATGCATTTTATTGCACATTTTAAACTTAGGTCATGAAATTACAAGGTATGTGTCTCAGTGTGGCTGAGGTCCCCCACTTTTAAGTAAAAAGTAGTATTGTAAATGGATACAAAGGGCACAGTAGAGTAGCCCTGAGCATACTGAGTATCTCCCCTTTGAGCAGTTATTCTGTTTATTTAGACAGCCAGACTATTTTTCACATTCTAAATTACATCAGGTTTCACTCTGACACGTTAAACCAGTATCAGGAGGACTTCTGCCTGTGTCCTGCAAGTTCAACCAGGCAGTTTTGCAACTCATAGTGGACCACCATTCTTACCAATTTATTAACTTCAGCATTTCTTCTTGTTACTAAAAGCACAAACCTCTCTGTGCATGCCAGATTATGAAGCTTCAGTACACACTGAATGCTCATTTGGTTTGTTATTCTCTGGAGGCAGATACCCACCTAAATACCCAATGATACATGACAGTGGTTTTCTGGTGCTTTTTATCTTCAGAGGGTTCCCAGCAAGTTCACAATGTCGATCTGCATCTGAGAATTTTAAAAAATAAAACTCAGTTTAAATATTTTACTATTATAAACAGATTCAGGACACACCAACCAGTTTCGGACTTGCATTTTTAACACAAATTCCTTTTTTTCTTTTAGCCCACCTTGTAGGTTCTCCTTTTTTTCATCAATACTTCTAATCATGAATATTTAAAGGCAGGACATGTCCTCATTCATGCAAGTGATGTTATGATTTTTTATTTTAAGTTAACCTAAGTTTTAACACCAGTTAGATTGTAGTTTTTGCTTACAAAGTTTTTCTGGAAATAGTCAGCCAGGCAAATGAAACACAGATGAAAATATGAATATTAAAAGAAATGCAGGTTTTGCTATTAAAAATTATTTACATTGAATTATTTTTTGTTTTCTACAAGCTTCTCTGTCTCTAGATGGGGTAATACAGAGTTAAGGACTTAAAGCTGGGACTACTGATTTTTGTCATACAACTCTTCACTGTAAACAAAATGGTCAGTTGTAACCAAATACTACAGAGCTCAAAGGTCTCAAAGATTGTAACTTTCTGCTAAGTACATGAAAACTAGCAGTGCAGCAACTGCCTTAATTTCCTGCTGCTACTGTGAACAAGCAGAGATTCCATCCACGTGCCCCAAACACAAAGTGTTAAGATTAAGAGGTTCATGCTTAGACAAATGAAGTCAGTCAACTTAAGGCAAAAATCCACAAGGCACTGGGTTTCAGTAAATAATTTCAAGACGACTGGAAATAGATCACCTCTTTTTTCTTTTGAATTATTCAGAATGACGGGTTATCTGTCTTCCAAGAGCACATAAAAGCTCCCATATAGAGCTTCCAGTATCCCTAGAATACAGGTATTCTGTTCTGGACAAAATTGCATTCATACAGTGATTATAGATCATAGATGGGGAGCTCTCTCAAATGGAATGACTTCCCACAAATACCTACCTACAGGTTTTACAGAAGGCTCACATCATAAATAGATTATAATTGTAACTCCTCCCTGTGTTTCACCAAACTCTTTGTGTTTGCTTCATTCCAGCACATGAGACAGAGTAAACAGTAACAGGAAGAGGATAAGACACCATGTAGAAGAATTTACAATCCCTTTATCTATTCTAATCTAGATCTGGGAAAAAAAGTCATGAAGATGGTGAATTAACAGCAAGGACTGGAATAAGTAAGTATTTCAGATGTTCAAGGAGTTTTCAGTGCAGCAGACAAAGCACAACTTACTTCAATAGATAAAGGAATCTACCTAAAATTGTGGAAATTCCAATGGGTTTCAAAGGTTCCAGAGCCCTAATGCTGAGTACATGAAGTACTTCACTATTTTTTCTTAATCACAAAACATACTGTGCCAGGAAAAAAAAAAAATCAAAAAACCACAAACCTGGTGCCTGGAATATTTGTAATATTGCAAAACACCTGAAGTATTTTAAGTGGTGGAGCAGAATGATGTGTCCCCACTGACTCCCTCAGTAAAATAAGCAGAGGCTATACAGTATTTTATAGCTTTGAGAATGGCAAAGCATCGCCTAAGAAGCAATTAGCAAGAAAATTTTCCATCTACGTGTCTTCACTGTAAAAAAAGATATTGAATCATGGAGTGGTATTTATATGCTGACTGGGAATACATACTGCAAGGAGAGCACAATTTTCATGCTTGAGATAAAGCATGTTCATCAAAGGTGAGTATTCCAAAGCCTACCTATCTATTGAAACAGTAAAGTGTGTTTAAAGCAGCAAACTTTGATCCACAATAAGGTGCTCCCATAAAAAGTATAATAAAGTTTATGATCTTTATGCAGAACACAGGGAAAAACACAGAAGTTGTACTGTGCATCATTCTCAAGTGTAAAACTCGAGAATAAAATTTGGGTAGGAAGTTATCAAAACTCCCAAAATTTAAAGCAAGTCCTAAAATCAAATATGATCTTTTATATGAGCAATAAAAATCTTAGTAAGATCAGTGAAATAGTGGAAGCTATGAGAAAAAATACATTTATAACAAGAAGGAATCTTATATTTTTATTGTATTTTTCAAACATAGCAAAAGCAGAAAGTGTGCTGGTGTCTGTAGCAATAGATTAGGAAGGTGTGATGAAAATGTAAGATAGATAGATAAGAAAGATAAAGGCACAGCAGAAAAGCCAAATTCATTCCTTGTACCACTGTTCATTGCAGAAGCACTTCAAGAATCTCACTTCCCAAATACTTTTTTGAGGAAAGTATGAGAACTGTGTCACACTGAAGTGTCCATAGGAAATATTTCAAAACAAACTGGTTAATCAGTAAAACCAAGTTACCAGGATCAGGTGGAATTCATCCAAACTGCTGAGCAGACACGCTGCTGGTGTTCAATGAATGCTTAAATGGTCTTGGTTCAAGAGAACAAAAACAGGGCAAATGTGATAACATTCTTCAGTAAGTAGGGCTGCAGAGTGGCAAAAGGTTGCATTATTAATAGAGGCACATGGTTAAATTTGGAAACATCAAGGGAGCCAACAAAGACCTTGGAAGGGAAAACAAGTTTAATGTGTTCTCATTACTCAGTGGTGTGTCCTTGCAGCAGGAAGGACGATGGCAGCACGGGGAGGGAGCTCACCTCTCCCCTTGGTCCATGGCAAACAACAGCCAGACCCCGTGTCCAGCTCTGGGATCCCCACCACGGAGGAGATACAGGCACACAGGAGCAGGGCCAGCTGATGGGGACTCACCAAGCTGATGGGGACCCACCAAGCTGATGGAGACTCACCAAACTGATGGGGTGTTCCAGTACAGCACACACAGGGCCTGGGGAAGCTGGGGCTGGGCAGCCTCAAGACAAGAAGGACAAGGGGACACCTGGTTGGCACCTGCAGCCTCCCCCCAGCAGAGCACAGAGACTCTGAGCCAGACCCTTCTCAGAGGAAGGCAGACACAGGACAACACATTGTTCCTGTCCGTGGCCCCAGCCAGGCTGGGAGACAGGAAATTGTTAGATATAAGGATAAAATTATTTACTCTGAGGTTGATCAAACACTGGAGCAGGTGTCCAGAGAAGTCATGCAGTCTCCATCCTTGGAGATACAAAAAAGCTCATCTGGCCAAAAGGCCCATGAGCACGTGAACCTTATGCAAGAGGTGGGATTAGAGACCTCCAGGGTCCCTTCCTACTTACATGTCCTATAATCCAGTAACTGCCAGCCTCACAGGCCTGCCAGGATCCTCTGAGGGGACCATGACCTGTCCACATGCAGCTGATCTGGCATGCAATCTGGCATTTCAGAGAGCTTTTACCAAACTGTCAGCAAAGATCTCTGCTGTCCAGCTGTTACAGGATAAAATAGGCTTGATCAGGAATTAGTACCTTATTAAAATTAATTGTCTATGTAATCCCCAAATGATCTGTGCTGTTCAACATATAAAAGGGCAAGAAAAGAGGTGATTAGAGAGTTAAAATTTCCTGATAAGAAATTTCTGAGCGTAATCAAAGCTAAAATTGATGGTAAAGGACAGGAGCAGCATCAAGCAATCTATGTAAATGAATTCTGAGGGGGTAAAATAACCATAATATATAGATATAATGATGGCACCTACACCATCACAAAACAGAAGAGTATTCATGGAGTCAGCATCAATAGCTTTCTAAAAATACCTAGACAATACTAAAAAGAAATAAAAATCAGAATGTTAGAAATCATGATGATAAGAAAATAGAAAAGATGACTTTCTAAAATTATGGGTAATCTGTATCTTGAAGTGCACATAATTTGGGGCACCATAACCCTAAACAGGATACAGCACAACTAGAAAAATACTTGGAAATAACATTACAAGCCAAAGTGTGAAACACATTTTTATGAGGCTTTAAAGCTGCCAAACATGACGACTGATGTGGGCATTACCAAGGTGAATGAAATCAGTAATGCCAAGAAGAAGATGATAACAAATGAGGCTGTGCTTTTAGATATGAAAGTATTTTCTAATTATCTCCTTTTTTTAAAAAAACTAGATTTGTAGGTCTCTTAAGCTTAGAGAGATTCTCATTAGCAAGTTATTTCTCTTTGACATTCCATCATATCCCTGTCAAAATGCAGATCATCTAATGAATGTACTGTATTCTCTGAATTGTATTCTTCTTAGAAACTCTGGAAAAAAATAGGATGTTGTCAATTATTTTGCTGGCTATTAAAATCTGGCACAAATTGTATTCAAAGACAACAACAGAGAAAATATTTTCATCCTAGATACAGCTAAAAGCTCTTCCATAGCTATCAAAATCAAGGATACAAAACATAGTTCATGAACCAATACCCATAAATGTTACTCAATTCAGATGAATGGGTAGCTTTATGTCAGTAAAATACAAACTTTATGATTACAAAGATAAATCATTAACATTTTGCATATTCTACTGTTTTTACTTGCCTTTGTTTCATCAAACTAGATCACCAGCAAGTACTATGTACCACATTTGTTAATAAATCTGATTTAAACATGATAAATGTTCATCATGATCAGTACACCCATTTCCAGATAACTATACGTATATTATACAGATAATATATTACCTTGCACTGAAAACATTTTAACAATCATGTCTACACAGCATGTAGTTATCCAGATCTAAATTGCTATAATTAATACATATATTTATAGTGATAAAGCTATATCCAAGCAATGGGGAAAAAATATCCCTCAAAAGCCTCCCTGTGCTGAAGCAATAATGTTTACAGACACATGGCTCACTGCCAGGCATTTATCAACCTGCCTGTGAGCTGCAAACAGATCCAGGCTCATCAGTGACTGCTGAGAAGAATGTTCATTTTGCTTTTCTCTAATTAAGAGACCTTCCCCAGACAGGATGGTCTTGCTTAACTTTCTAAAAAAAAAACATGCAGCACATTCCAACTGAAAATGAGGTAGTGCATGAGATTTAGACCACGAGATTTCATCTTACCAAAGCAGTTCACCAATTCTAATTATTCCTGAAAAACCATCAGACAAGTTTACTGTCACCAACCACAGTGAGTCTATTAAGTTCAGGCAGAACAAAGTTGGAGCTTTCCATGATGGGCTGTGCTCCTAGCAGGAGGTGCTGTGCCTTCTCAACCTCCTGGTGGCCATCCTGAGATTGAACTGGGCTGTAAATGCATCATCTCCACTACCTCCTGCTGGCATCTGAGCAGGGGTCATGCTATAGGCGTCGTTAATGAGGGAAATTTAATTCTCTGCACTAGCTGAAGGAATAAAGAACACAGAATAGGACCTTGCTTTCTGCCAGTGGATATAATGGGCTGAGGGAGAGGATGTGGGTGGAAGTTCAGTAAGAGAAAATGCTCTGTCAAAACTTGGTTTTCACCTAAAAGATGCCTGGGCCTTAGGTTATTATTCCCAGAGTCTTCCATGCTCTTCCAAGACAGCAAAAGTACCTGCAGATGTATTCAGGTACACAGGTGCAATGCAAAAACCAATTTAGTTTATGACTGAGCTCTGACATGCTCATTCAGACAGTCTTTCTCAGATTTGGGAATCAGTTTCATTTACAACCTGGCACTTCAAAATATTGCACAAGATTAAGTGAGCATAAAACCTGGTATGCAGCTGGGATAAGTGCCCTAGCAATCCTTCTGTCTTCAGATTTTATGGTTGCTGAGTGTTGTTATGGTGCCTAATGCGATATAGTTGGGAAATGCAGTTACATTTTCAAGAACTGGTTTGGCACGCACAGTCAGGTGAGTCTGACAAAGCATCTAGGCAGCCATTAGATTCAGGTTTCAGCAAACCAACATGGAAAACAAATTCCAAATCAGTTCTTGGGCACTGTAACCATCTCATGCCATATCATATCATGGGTGACCTGGTACTCTGGCCAGACTGCAACATTTCTAAGACCAACACAAATATTCATTCAATACTGTAATTACTCAGTGGATCCAGCATAGGAAATCATTAGTGCTAATTAAGAAACTTGTTTAAAAATCTAAAAATTATTTGCTTCAAGATAACCTTAGAAAAGGATGCAGGGCATTCTCAGGAAAAGAGAGACTATTCAGTTATAACATTAAAATCTAGAGAGTGCACTGAGAACAGGTCACTAGATGTTAGTAAAGGAATAAAACTACTAACCTTTTTTCTTTACTTTTTTGCCTTTACTAGAGCAAGAACACAACAATGACAATGCAGGTAAGAGCACTGGAATGATTCCACAGAGAGATTGCCAGAAATAGAATATGGATTGTGGATATGTATGTGTGTACAAAGAAACGTGACTTAAATTAGTTGAGGTATAATTGGGTTTCCACCATTAGAACATTATTTTAATGCTGTGTTCAAAAACCAATAACAATTGTGACCTTTTTTTACTCAGCCTATGTTAGGTCTAATCAGGAAGCATCAGAATTCAAAGAGATTAAATCACAAGGTCCAAAATTTGCTTTAAGCTAAAAGAATAATGAAAGAGACACTACATGGAAAAAAAAAAGTCTTTCTCCTCTTGCCATTAATCTGATCTAGAACTCTTTCAGTCAAAGAAGCAAAGAGAAAACACTCACAGCACTGCCAGGCTGAAGCAAGAATGAGTATTTCCTGCTGAAAAGCTCAGCTTTTCACTCCTGTCTTTTAAAGCTGAACATGTGTTCTAGTATGATGATTAACAGTTGGATAAAACTTTTTTCTTCTGCTTTTTCTTCTCCTTAAACAAAAGTTTCATCTTTTGATTTTTTTTTTTTACTGCAGTGAGTGAGAAAAAGCAGGGATATGGATAAAAATATATAAGGTCAAGTGAACTTCTAAATTTTCCTCCATGATTCTGAAGAAACATAAATTTAAAGATACAGTACCTCTCTCTCAGGAAGTAACTTTTATTTTGGATTGAAGATTAAAAATATAATCCTAATCCAGCCTTAGACATACTTCTTCCATGAAGAATAACTCATTTTATTCACACAGCCATCACATGGTTTCCTGAAATCTGAAAATTGTTTCTGACTTGCATAGATTCAAAAGAAGAAAGACAATGGCTAAAAGAACTAAAACATTAGACAAGGACAATGAGCAGAAATATTCAGCAAGTTTTGGTGTACTGTAGAAGTAGGTGAAGAGTTTGCATATGCGTAATGGCTGGTCTTAAAGTACATAAAGGGAAAATAATTACTCAAAATCAGATTTTATGCCTCCATGGAGTAAATTTCTTATAAACAATGCAGACATCATCTGCATCCCGGATGAGTATGCTGGGAAAACATTTAATGTTAATCTAGTGAACACGGTTACAAACCCCACATCTAATGATCTTAAAAGTTCTCTTCAATTCTAATACAATTGACAGTGCAATGAGCCAGCATGGCTCATCCTGGAATACCAAGCATCTGCTCCAAGAACTGTATCTATGGAAAACTGGAAATCATAGCCAGACAATGTGAACAGTAAAAAAAAATGTGCCCAGTGCAGATACAAAAGCTGTTGAAATATTCAGTGACTTTGCAGCAGAATTTATACACGTATGCAGGTGGAGAGACTGACTGTAGCTACCTACAAAAACTCATAGCCTTTTCTTATACTACTAGAAACTCATCAGGTCTTTATATTTTGGCTATAAAAAGAACAAGCATAATACAGAATTTTATTTAGAACTAAAATTTAAAACTGGAACAGAGGAAAATGATGCAACTATGATGTAATAATAAACATGGCCATCACCACCCTCTGATTGTCACAGTGACAAAGGACTGTATTGCACACCACATTGAATTTATTATGAAACCCCAGCTCCTGATTCTTTGACCAACCCCACTGAAAAAAAAGTGTAACATGTACAGATCTATAGGTTCTGCTTGGCAAACGAATAAAAAAACAACAGAAAAGCACACTTCTTTCATGCTGCCTAGTAGGAAGAATGTATGTTGTGGCACTGATTTTCCCCTCCTGCCCCCCATTTTTGTTAATGTCAGTTTTTGAAATGAGGTACTAGTTATCCCCTTTTTAATTAATTTGAAATGTTTCCACAGCCCCAGATTTCTTCAAGGCAACCAGACTTCATCCAACGTGTCGGTGATATGCCGGACAAATGAAAAAAAAAATAAAAAATAAAAAAATGAAAAGCAAAAGCGTATAGACAAGAAATGTTTATTGAAAAAGAAAATAAAATTAAAAGACAAAAAAAAAAAAACGGGTGGGAAGCACAGCACACAGAACCAAGAATTAAAAAAACATCTTACATTCTGCCTTAATGGCAGCACAGTTAATAGGGACAAAGGGACGTCGCGCTGCCTGCCGCAGCCGCAGGGTGTTTTTGCAGACCTGCCGGGCCAGCTTTGTCCAGCACGTGGTGTGCAGGAAGAACGCCTGCCGCGTCTTCACCGCCGACTTGGGGCTGCCCGTGTTCCGCACCGGCGTGCCCTGCGTGGCCTGCCGCGACAGGTGGGTCCGGACGTGCGGCTCCTGCGGGAAGGAACAGAGAGGGAGGGTAACACACAGCGCTCCGGCATCCCCGAGCTGCAAAACTCACTGCAATGAGCAAATAACATGTCTAAGCACAACAGAGAAACCAGGCCTGTGCAGGGAGCTGTGAGCCACAGAGCAGACAACTCTATTGAGAATGGATATATAATACTCTGCTGTCTCGGGTTATGGAACCAAACGTGTATTCTATTTTATCTGCTGAAAGCGGTTGGGGAGATGTTTCTCTCTTGTAGCTCTGGGGGGAGGGGGGAAGATGCCTTCTGATAATGGGCCAACTGTTAAAACCAGGTGGGGCAGTGTTTCTTATCTCTTTCACCCTGCTCCAGGGGGATATTTTCTGCTAATAGGGCCATTAAGGCTCACCAAGGACATGACACATTCTATCATCCCATTGTGAGATGCTCCACCCAGTGGGGGGAGCCAACCATTCCTACCTAAATACAAACTGAGACATAGGAACACGAGGGATCTGGTTCCACTGGATTCCCAGAGGAAGACTGGACCCCTTCTCACTATCACTGGACCCTTCTCACCATCACTGGACCCATTTTCTCTCAGGATCATCTCTACTCCAACAAAACCACATCTGCCACTCCAGGAGGACTTACTGTGGACTGCTTCCAACACCCTGACCAACAGGGTGTCAGGTTGTAGCTCTGACTCTGTCAGGGTTTCTAGGATTGTTTGTTTGCTCGTTTGGTTGGGTGGTTTCTTTCTACTACATTTGTATTGTTAATATTCCTAGTAAAGAACTGTTATTCCTATTCCCAAATCTTTGCCTGAAAGCCCTTAATTGCAAAATTATAATTTGGAGGAGGTGAGGGGTTTACATTCTCCATTCCGAGGGAAACGCCAGCTTTCCCTGGCAGATACCTGTCTTTCCAAACCAAGACACCTGCTAAGTGAGATATCATGTAGTGTATTTAACATTTCAGAGATAACACACCGTTTGACTGACAAAATGACATTTGTACACCAAAAATGCAGGAAGCCCATGCTTGTTTGTACAAGAAGTAGTCAAATAAAGATATGGCAAGGCCTGAGCATTGTACAGTTCTACTTAACGCAGAAAAAGGATTAATAAACTGAGTTCTGTAACACCAAAGTTGAATACATTAAAAAAATTCCATTAAATAATCAAATCACAGCAGCCTTGTGAAAGCACCACACTTTGTTTTAGAAAAGTTTGTCTACACAATCATACCTCTGTAGGTTGGCTGGAAGACAGTTTATCTTCATCTGTCTGTGTGGGCATTTTCAGGCCACCATATTTCTTCCAATAAATCCAGCAAGATGCACACAACCTACATTGCATATTAGGAGGGCCCCAAGAATACCACTGGTGAGACTGCGGAGCTAGGGAGGAGAAAGCAGCACAGGTGAGCTGGTGCATGCTACAATCACTACAATAAATCCAAATGCTGGTACAGATGATTATATGTAGCCATAACATATGGCAATATCAGAGCATTGTATGGATAAACATTTAAAATATTTGACATGGAAAGTGAGAACTTGAACTGTTTGTTGCTTTATTTTTTTACAAAAGCACCACAGAAGTCAACTCCATATAGAAATTTTGGAGATGCTTTTTTAATGAATTTCAAACCAGGGACTTCATATTGCTGAGATTTTCTCCCAAGGGACTACCAGATAAAAACCAAACCCAGTATTTCTAATCTCACCCTGGAAGACAGGCTCATTATGTTGGATTTTATATCTGCTCTCACATAATCTCTGTTTGGGCTGCTATTCCAAGAAGTCCAACAAAAATTATCAGAAACACACAAAATACTAGAAAGAACAACAGTCCTCCCATGTTCCCCAACAACAACAGAGGGGGGAAAACACCCCAAAACCACTCAAAAAAAACCCCCTACAGCCTCAAAAGAAACCAAACCAAAGATAAATTTGAATCTAGCTTTGCAAAGGTAAAGAAATAATATATCAATGCCATCATATTATACTACTTAAACTTTCTGTGCTTTATGAATTGTTAAAAAATAAATCATAAACTAATTTGAATACTTTAATTAATACACTGAAGGCAGCTCTAACTTTAAAGTCATTTCTGCCATAAGAGTAATTGCAAATTATCCTCTGTCACATGCTAACAAGGGTACATAACCTTTTTTTTTTTTTTTAAACAGCACATACTAAGATTCACCCAACTCTTGAGTCATTAAAAAATGTATTTACTTACTATAGCAGCTTTCACAAGCCCGACCTATTACTGTGGCTTGTGCCTGGTAAGAGGCTCCCATTGCTCCGTTGACTGCAGCAGGTTTCCCATTGTTGCTGGATATTTGATTGGGATTTGGCTTATTGCTTTAAAAAAAAAATTTAAAAGTTGGAAAAAAAAAAAAAAGGTGGTTTTATTAACTGGTTAGTCAACATGAAGACAAACAATCTAATTTTGGAATTCTGTTGTGTGCTGACAACATCTATAAAATCTTTTCTAAACAAGAAGAGTAATTTTTGTACTCCTCTATTATTTTCAGCATTGTCATACACTTGCTATGTTAAGAGCTGCTCTGATACTCCAATTTACAGCTCTTTAGTGTGCTCACATGGTCTAAGCTACTTGGCAAGCTCATAAAAGACCAAGTCTCAGGGTCAAAGCATTAAAAAAGTCTGACACAACACGGTGCTTCTAGTCAACAGATAGGGTTTTACAAGTCCAGGACGGGCTTTGGGTGAAGTAAAACAAGAGTAGCAACAGTGCCTGTAATACTACAAGGTTGTTCATCCCAGGAAAGGGTCAAACAGCCTCCTGTCTGAAAAAGATGTACACACAGTAATACAAATGTCTTATAACCATGCCAAAACTCATCCACATATCAGGTTGTTCTGTCTCAGTTATCTTGTAAACTACATCCTCTCTGAGAAGGCTGGCTAACTGTTTTTGGACATTTCTGTTTGGCTTTTTAAATATTATTATACAATATCATTCTTATAATTATTGTAACCTCTAATACTTTAGTGAAGTAGGACTTCATAGGTCAATTAATTCAGAGAACATTAATATACTCCTCACTAGATGAAGTGCAATATTTCCAGAGTTTCAACTTTGTGAATCTTAATTACCCTCAATACAATGCAAGGCTGGATACATTGATTCCTATGATAATTATCTGTCACTTTAGGTAGCATAAAATATACTCAAAAAACGTTAAAATGACAATTGAAGAAACCTTTGCTGTATCAAGTCTCTATTTCAAATGCCAACAAGTCTGTCTCCTGCTGTCTCCTTTTTCACTCTATCAGCAAGGGACAATTTCACAGTTTCCACAAATTCTTTATCCAATGCTCAAGGTACAGGAGAAGAGATTGAAAGACAATTAAGTCTTCCACATTATGATCTGTTGCTTAGTTACCTTTCAGAAAAGCCATGAATTGAAAGGGACTCTCTGGTATTGAGGACAGAACCTTGCATTTTCAGGAAATACCTAATGATCAAGTTCAAAAAGGTACTCAGCTCTGAGAATCAATTCTAGTCAGATTCCAAATGCAATAAATTAGTCTTGAAGCAGAGCATTCAGCAATCCCATGACCACTGCAGATACCTTGAGAAGTCCTACCATCCTCCTACTGTTGACTAGAGATTTTGTCTTGAAATGGAGGCAAAAGACAGGCAGTAAGACAAAAATGCAAAAATCCCATATTTTGAAACACGTTTTGTCATCCAATACAGCTGATCCCTACTGTGACCATAGTGAACATGGACCAAGGAAATTAAATTCAAAAAGCATAATGTAAAGACTGAGCAACTTATAGTTTTCCTAAAGCAGCCACTCATCTGAGAAGGTTAGGGAACACTCATACTAGAGTTTTTAGCTTTTTTTTAAACAGTGTGACTTGTTAGAGATGTGAGTTTCAAAACTCACATAATTTATTCTAAGATTAAAATAATTAAATAGTCTGCTGCTTTCATTGTTATATTTGTTTAAGAGAGAAAAGCCAGTATGAAATATGGAAATGAAATTCTATTGTTTGTAATTTATACAACCCATCAAAAATCTTTGCAAAGTACTTCCTTTGGTATTACATTCTTCTGTTATACAAACACTCACAACAATGGGAAGTTCATATATAAGTAAACTGAATATACTCACAGAAAGCTTAAAAAAAAGTGATTTGCAATCCTTCCTCTTGTCATAATATTGAGGAAATTATAATATGAAGGAGGGATTTTATCTTTTTTTCTGCAAACCACATGTTAACAGAAGCAGACATAGTCTCCTTTTTAAATTTAAAAGAAATACAGAACAAAAACCCCTCAAAAGAAAACAAGATTGCATTAATAGCACGTGATCAAAGATAGAAGGTCTGGGGCTGTGTGCTACCTTTCATTTAGAACCAGAACATCTCTTGTCTCTAGATGAAGAACAGATTTTATCAGCCAGATAAAACTGTAATGGGAAATTATCTGATTTTATTTTATGTAACTATATTACCATTGCTTCTATTTTGAAATATTGCATTTACGCAAATATGAAGTGTTGTGCTACAGGGATTTAGAAGAGATTATTTTGGAAAAAAACACTTTTTAAATTAATAGGCTTGTCTTGCATGTGAACAGTCCACAAGCAGCAATTGATCAGCCTTTGTAAAACTTATTCCAGACAAAAAGACTGCAGGTCAAAGCCAAAGAGATCAGTAAAGTAAGAAGGTTGCACTGAAGACCAGTATTTCAAGCATTTTCTGATTATATCTCTGCATATAACAAATGCTGTGAAAGTAGACATTAAAGAGATGACTAGGAAAATACCATGCATGTAACTGCATGTTACTATTTCAATTTTACCTGTATATTACTCAAAAAAATGACTTGGTGTTATACTCACTAGGTGGGGATGTACACTTGTTTCAATTTACTTTCTGCTTCAGCTGCTTTCAGACGTTTCTAGTTGAAAAAATAACACATTAAAATATTTTATTATATTAAGGCATAACATTTCATAAAACTCAGACAGTACATCTTTAAACTATTTCTATTTTATGATTTCACAAGACCCTCCAAAACAAGTTGTCATAGGTTAACATAGCTTGGATTTCTTTGGAAAAGACAATTCTATCAGGAGTTTTGTCTTTTTATATTAAATATAAAAAAATAAACACTTGTAAAAAAATTTAAAAGTTTCATTTTTTCCTTTTTTTCTCTTATTTTCATTCTTTTAATATATATATAAATAATCTATCTTTGTAATTTTAAAATAACCCTATTTTACTCTTTATATTCTCCTAATCACATAAAATATAACAAATAATAAAACCATCACACAAGTGTAAAAATCTACATGTAGAAAATCATGAAAACCAAGTTCTCAATTTTTATTATTAGTTTGAAATCATAATATGCTGTCCTTCCCAGTAAAACTCACAGGCCTCATGTATGACAACAAAACTGTAAAAATGATGATGACAGTTTACATAAATTACATCTATATAAACATGTAGGACATTGTGGCTACCCCTCATTGCAGAAGTAAGTAGAAACTAAATGAATGAAATTGTCTTCCTCATCAGTCATGTAACAAAACCTCTTGTCTGCTCTGTGCATACTGAGGCTGAGCTTTTATAACACAGTACAAGTAACAATAAAGTCCACTGGCCCTTAGAAACAGCTAAACACTTACTAGCATTAAATGCCATCAAAACCATGACTCAGGAGCATCACAGTAAGAAGACAGCTACACTACTGTCAAGATAATCTGAATTTACTAAATCATTACTTTCTTCATATTTGCAACAAACTCAAACCATTTTGCATTTTACAATTTTAGTTTTAGTTGCTGCCATATATTATACAAGTAACTCAGACAACAGTTTTTTCAGCAGTAGCACAAGAAATACAGAGTTCAGGTGTCTACAGGTTATCCAAAACATTTGTATGTAAAAGATGAAGAAAAAGCATTATTTCCCTGCACTTTCTGTACTCAAGACATTACTTCTGTTCACTTGAGAAAAAAAAAAGAAAAAAAAAAACGGATTTGAAACATGGTTGATTTCTTTACAGAGGATAAAAAAATGGAGTAATTTATATCCAGCAATAATATATCAGTACTACTTGTCTTTATCAGGTGATTAAAATTCAGTCCTTCATTTCACCTACAATAGCCACTTCTCCTCTCTGCTATACTTCTGTTTTTTGATAACCAACTTTTGCAAGGTTTATAATCCAGGAAAATATTTCCCACCTTGAGAAAACTATCATTAGATGACTCTGCTCTGAGAGTCCCTTGCCTGAGCCATGAGGTGAATTACAGGGTTATTCAGCTTTTCTGGCCCAGCAGTCTGACTAAACCTCCTGATGCAAACTGCTGTTCTTTTCCATTTCATTAAGTTGCCTCTGTATTGTCCATTTATAAAACTCTCACTTATAAAAATTGCATGTTTAAGGAGTAATTTGTAACAAACAGACTTCTAATCAGTCCATGCCACCATTAATTAACTCCCATGCAGTATGAGAGCTCTTTCCCATTTATCTCCAAAACAACAAAGGTGGTTGTTTTTTTTCCTTACAGCTTTTTGCTGCTCACAGATGCCCAGTTGTTTGGAGCTACAGAAGTGAATCCCTGTACAATCTTTCCCCAGTGCCAGGCTTGGCAACACTGCTCTACCTTCAGCGTGCCCATAGAAAAATGCAAACACGGTCTGCTCTGCCTGCTTGGGTCAGTTTTTACAAGAGCAGGGAGAAGGAACAGCAGCAGCACCATGCTCCGAGTCTCATAAACTGGTAGTTTTCAATCTGAGAACATTTCACAGCCCCAGCAGAGGAGCTCTCAGTGGTGAACTCCCTCTGCTTAACAGCAGGACACAGGTTTTCCATAATTGTCTCTCATTCATTTTCATATTACATCCAACAAAATAGAATTTGTTTTCAGCCTGAAAGAAGCACATGAAGCTGCCAGGCAATGGGTTACCACACATTCCTCAGAGCTTCCTAGCTAACAGGCTCCATTCTACAAAAAAAAGAGTAAATCTCACTGAACACCTTCACAAAAGAGAAAATACAACAAGGGGCAGGAAAGGAGGAAAGCAGCCCTGAAGCACTGTCAGAATGTAAAGGCATGTGTGTAGGAAGCCCTGATGGCAGTGTCAATGAGAAGTGACTATATAAGCATTAATTAAATTTTAGCTTACTTTAATACTGGCATGGGGGTTGTAAGTAATGCAACTTAACAATTGCTTTTCTCCTTTATTTACTAAAGTGAATGATGTACTGCCTTCTAAAAAAAAAATCATGCAATGGCATTTCAGTAAAAGCTATATTTTTGTACATTAAAACTATAGCTAATATTGGTCCCTAACAGCAACAGAACATGTCACAGCTTGAATTCTCACTGACATACCAACTTCTAAGTACTGAGAGAGAGGAAAGGATGCAAAAAGAAAACTACCAATAATTTGCAGTATCTGGGATGAAACCTCTGTCTGTTGAAATCTAGAGACAGAACTGGTAAAAGCTGTAAGTTGAAACTGAAAATATTTAGACAAGAAACAAAGCACCAGTCTGTAACGAATCCCAGGAGCAATGTAATAAATTACTGGAGCAATGTAACAAAGAGAGCTGATGCTTAACCTGGAAAAAAAATTTACATCTTAAACAGTATTTCAAACAGGTCTTACAGACTGCATTGCAGGGGAGGTCAAACTACACTGATCCAGTTTTTCACCTGGGGTCTACTGCTTTTAATGAACAAGCACTGAAAATGAATGTTTGTGGGTTTTAAGAACTTTTGTTATGAATATCAACTTACAAATATCCCAAAAAATTACCAATTCCCTAAATTAGTACTGTTTTCAACAGTGGAAATAAATAAATGAGAAGTAAATGTAATATATTGTAGCAGTAGAACAATTTAGCTACCATTTAATGTGTTCACTCTTTTCCTCTTAGGAAGTCTCAATAAAATCTTTTCCCATTCAATTGTACTTTCAAGGAGAACACCACAAATAAATTCTCATCCAGTAGAATCAATCAATCAAAACCTGGCCTTCCTCAAACACTATAAATAATGTAGTGGTCATGGTAAGTGCCCTATCACCAGGAATGATTACCCAAGGCTGAATTAGTTTTGCTAGACAAGTTCAGAGGACTTTAACATATTTTCCCTTTGCTTTGACTTGAAGGGAAGATGTTCTCAAAGCAAGGTGGTAGAAGTACCTCCACTGCCATTAAATCACCACATTTATAACTTAGCAAGAACACCATTTAGTAGCAATTATGATAAAGAAACCTTTCTTCTGCCTGACACAACACATCCAATTCACACAAAGAAATAAAGATAATTAAAAGCCATTTTTCAAATTAAATCACACCAATCTGGAACTCAGAGAGTGTATTTTAAGATTCAAGTATGTGCACTGACCTTTTTCATCTTCTCAATCCCACCAGTCCCCCTGTCCCTCAAGCATGAGATTTAGAGAAGAATGACTCTAAAATTGCCACTTTATTACTGAATACATTTTCTCCCTGAACTACATTCAATTATCACTGCTTGTTCTTTTTGAGGGAAAAAAAAAAATCAACCCAACCCTATATTGTTTTTACTGAACTGTATTAATTTTTACCATACCACAAAAAAACTAAACAAGGGCATAAAGAACTTCTGATCCCTTCTTAGGAAGGATTACAGAAATGTTAACCAGGATAAAAATTAAGCATTTGGCCTACACTAGTTTCATTATTGATGATCACATAGTGACTCTGAAAGAACATGTCCAAAGCATTCCATGCTGAGTGTATTGCTATGGTCTGAGTGGGACGTTGGAAGTTTATTTAGTTACAAGTAAAACACAGGCATTTACAAGAGCATTCGAGTTGCAGATAACCATAAAGTTGATGTGATTTTCCTGTAAAAATCCTATATCCTGTGAAAGGATATGCAATCTTAACACACACACCTTGATCATTGTAGCAACAGAATCATAACAGAGCTCTAGAGAACTGCAAAAGGAATCTTTCACCAACCACTCCAGAGCAAGTATTGCAGAAAAAAGTCACATTTTTATCTGATTCTTAAAGATAATCTGTTGCCCAGCCATTAAGAGCTGACAAGATGCACAGCAAATTTCTGTTGACAGCACCTTTCTAGGATAAAAATTAACCACTGTTAAAAAAAGGGATCGAAGGTGAAGTGAATGATGACAAACCTAGAAAAACATGCCTTTATATGGAACATATTACATTCCATTTGTATTATCCTCAGAACTAAAATGTCCTAGTGATACTTCCAGACTCTACCATGTGGTAAAAGACCTTTCTCTTACTTCCCATGTCCTAACAAGATGATGTAGAAACAATTTCAAATAAACCAGAACAACCTGAAGTAATCATCCCTCTGATACATTTAATCTGAAACAAGTCCAAAGAACCATATAACAGCACAGCTGTAGTTATTACAGCATAAAAATTATTTTCAATACACTGTCCATAACATCACCATTAATTATGTGCAAATAAAGAAGCAACGAGCTTCAACATTAAATTAGAAATTAAAATGGAGTCTTTTAAAGTATTTTATGTCTAAACCAAGGAGTAAGCATATAAGGAGTACAGTATATAAAAAGAATCAACACTGACATTTTGCCTAAAACTGCTAAAAATATCCTAGTATTCATACCCAATATAATCTCAAAATGTTTTTGCTCCAGAGCAACCCAAACAGTTGAACATTCCATCAGAAGGATGAACACATCCACTGTGTGCACAATGGTGTCAATTTTGAAATGCTGGTAATGCCAAAGTAATGTTTTGTCCAGAAGTACCAACAAAAGGTTCAGAACACCAGCAGCCACTTTAACACAATGTATTTTTCTGCTTCCTTCAGTCCCATGGCAGAGCTCAACAGCCCAAAGCATTTGCTCTGCAGCCCATTTCCCTCTGATCTCCTACTGTAGGAGGAACCAGGAATCCTATTGCTTCAAACCAGCATTCAATAGAAATAGCCTAAAAAGCTCTTCACGGCTATGGGGTGTACAGCAGGCATCAGAGAATTCAACAATGCAGACCCACTGGTCTGTACCCCAAAAGACTACCTTAGGCCTCCCATCATATATCTTTCCAAGAACACAAACAGCTTTTTATGCTTTAACAAGATCACTTTTTTTAAAGAGTGTCTCAGACTGGTTCATTCCAAAATAGTCATTAAATTACCTGCTGCACATATCTGTCAGTGGTTTTCCACATGTAGTAATACTCAATGATGCTAGTCAGCGACTTCCAAGGGAGCTGAAAACCAATGGTTACAAGTTAAAATGGTTTCAAGAAATTGGAATGTCCACTTCTTGTTAAACACATGTTAAAATCAAGTATAGTTGAGACAAATACTAAAACCTGAATGTATTGAATAGGTGCATTAGAATTCATATGCAAATAAACATATATTGCAATTAATAATACATAACCTTTCCTTATAGTTAACAAGTATGCAGAATTATGGTATCACACATCCAAATCTAAATGTAATTTATTCTGTTTAAGCCATAGAGTGAAACAAAATGATCCAAAGAGAATGCAGATTTCCATCAGGAAACACACTAGGTAATATTTCTATTATAAAGTGTGTCAGATGGAGAATAACGTTAGGACTAAAAGAAATCATCTTGACAAGACTGTGCTCGAGTCTCATGATAATTTTACTCTTAAAAAAATACAAAGGATACCATATTTAGTTCACAGATTTTTCATGTCCCATAACAACTCAGCTGCTCATACATTACCACTAGTTTTGCAAAAACTCCCACGTGCTCTCAACTATTATCAAGAAACAAAAGGATGTGAGGGACAAATGTTACCCTGAGCAACAAGAGTGATACTGGCAATAAATATTTCATTAAAATCTCTGCACAAACAAGGTACCTTTGATAATGACAATTATTTTGGGTGCCCACGTTCATCAGTAAAATAAAAACGTGTTAACCTAAGTGTAGGGAAGAAAATTAGGCAATCCATTTTAATTATCACCAAATAATCTATTTAACTCCACAAGGTCTTTCTATAATTTAAATTAGGATGTCTCATCCAAAATTCATGCAATTTTTCTTCATAACTTGGAAACATTACTAATTTGTGTGTTGTATTTGCAAATATCATCTGCTTTCTAGAAACAAGGACAATGTTTAGGAAGTTCCAGAAAATACACGTGTGGAAACTGATCTTGCCAACCTTACTGACCCCACTAGGCAGCTTTCTGCATGTCTTAAGCCAAAATAATAGTTTCCTGCACCTTTAATTTTATTAATATTTTAATTCCTTTATTTAAATATTTTCTATTCCTTATTTTAATTTCATTAATATTTTATTCATATTTTAATTCCTAAAATATCAGAGGAACACCTTCTCAACCTGCCTCTTCCTGCATGCAGGAGCTCACTAGTTTTTCTACTTGATTCAGGTTCAGAGTCAGAAGTTTACCACAGTGTGTGAATCCCTGAACATTTACATTTGATCCAAAAGTAGCAGTGCATGGGATGCATATGCTGATGTCCCAATAAGTAGTAACACAATTCAAGTTCCTAAAATCCTTTTGCTTTCTCAGGTAAATTATGCCTTGAGAGAAACCTTCCCTCAAAAAGGCCAATGACAAGAAGATGTGTCTGGTGTGAGGTGACAGATGAAAGAAATGATTCTCAATCTCCAGGTGCACATTCTTCCTGGCATCCAGGTGAAATGCTGTCATCCCAACCACCTGCCATTGTCAATTAGCACATTTTACCATATCCATATTTCTTTTTCTTTCCTGGATCTTTATTAGCATGTTCATGCTACAAATAAGCAGCAAGTTGCCATTTCTCTTGAAAATACTTTAATCTATTTTAACTATGGCTGCAACATACTGCTGACAGCATGTTCATTCACTCAGTAGGCATCTACAATTAAAGGAAGGTAATTAAGATGCCTGGACCAAATACCTCTAATCCTTTTACACTTTGATTCAAAATTTAGAAAAACTGTTTGACAGACTGAGTGTGGATAACCTGTATTCCATTTACCTATGCACTTAATGCTCTGAACTGCCAGTGAAGCTGTGAACAGCCACAGAATAATATATTGCCATTACCAAATTCTGTTCTTGAAAGTAAATATCCTCATCTGTATAACATTTTTGCAGGAGAAAATTAGCAAAAGCTATCAGCTCTACAAAAACAGGGGGAGGGGAATTTTAAGTTTCTTTAGTTTCTCCAGGCTAAAAATATGCCAATCAAATCACATCAGCAAGAAAATTTTAGGACTATAAAGAATCCTAAAATGAACATGGTAATTTTAAGGCATGTTTTCAGAATTTTCTAAAGCTAGAAAACAGTTTCTCCTGCTTTCTATTAACAGTTCCTATTCTTGATTACCAAGGCCTTTCCTGCCATATCTGAAATGTAATATTTAAAAATTCGTGAAAACTGTTAATAATGAAAAGCTAAGAATTAATAACATCTTTATCTTACTGTTAGGAAAATAGTTACATTTGGAGAACATAAAATATCCATTATTTTTCCATTCTACTACTCTGGGATGTGAAATAATTAAAGCACATCAAGTAAATTGAATTGCCTATAAGGTTTAGCTTGATTAGGATTCACACAGAGCCTTAAAGATAGAAGAACCTCTCCTACAAGAGTCAATGAGTCAACAGTTGATGAAAATTATTATTCAAAAGCTAGATGGTAACTTGATTACAAATGAGCATCTCCTATCTATGAAAAAAAAAGGTGAATAGTTCTATACCATTTAATTTATAACAATCTTGTTTACTAATATTTAGTGTTTGTAGCTCAATACTTGAGCTGCACATTGAACATCAAACAGTGGCAGTTCACAGTAACTGCTGGAAAAGTAAATGAATCTGCCCTTTACAGAAATGTAAGGGCTGCAATTGCAGCTGCTGAGCCTTGCAAATCTGGGCCAACTCAGAAAAGGCAACTCCTCCGGGATGCAATGACTCAGGCAGGTACTACATCACCCCTCTGCTTCAGGAGGCTGCTACCAACCCTTTTCTGCCATGCAATGTGACTTTCTTGCACCACTGCATGGCTGCTGAGGTTGGAGTTTAATCTCAGGCACTGCAGACTTTAATTTTATCATTAGATCCCATGTGGAGACCAGGATAAGTTCACACATACACTATCAGTTCATTATCTTCTTTGCCCTTGCTCTTACAACACATCTAAGAGTACTTAGATACTTATCAATAAGTAAATTTATCAATGGCTCCCCTCTGGAGAGAGGGATGATAACAGATAGAAGTATTATTGTGGAAAATCACTGCTTACATGCTACATGTTTATACCTACCTCACCTTGCAGAAACTTTTCACATATCTATGATCTAAATCTCAAAGGACTATTTTCTATGGTTATTTAAAAAGCAAATGTGTGTTTTCAAATCCCTGCACTTTTAGAATGCTACATAGGAAGTGAGAACACATAAATTTTACACTAGAGAAATTAAGATATCCCAAGACTACATAATGACTAACATAATTGAAAGATTTTAAATTACATGGAATTAAATAAAGACTGCACTGTTCTTAGTACCATATAAATTGAGATACAAAATAGATGTTCTTCTAAGGATGTTTTTAAAATGACACTTTTCCAAAGATTAAAGAAAAAAGTGACTAAGAATAGATAATATCCCTATTCTAACTAAATGAAGCTATAATTAATTAGTGCCCCACATCCATTTGTGCTGCACTCTGACTCATGCTTAAGGTGCCCTCAGTAGGATCTGCAATACTATCACCAGATCTGCTATGCTATCACCAGATCTGCTTGTGTCTCCTGCTTTGAGAGGAGACCAGGGGAAAACAGTTGCATTTTGGGAAGGAAGATTTAGTGAAAGAGGGAAGGTATCAGGACAAAAATTGATCATTGTAAACAGCCTCTAGTAAAGTATTTCAAGTATCTAGCATTTGAATATTACAAATGCCGAAGCAATTCTTGAGACAAGTTACTACACTGCATCACTTCAATGTAGTAGTAGGCAACACAGAAATTATAGAGAAAATAAAAATACTACATAAATACCAGAGACAAGCCTTCTGCGTGCTTGCTCACAAATTGTGTTAGGACACAACTTGTAAAACAGCCAATAAAACATGCTATATGCTTAAGGCATTTTCAAAAACCAAATATTATATATTAGGAACCATTTAATTAGGAGACATAGCTCCTGAACAATTGTACAATTACGAATGAGAACCATTTGTCTTTATAAGAAATAATAAGGAATGTAGTTTACATTAAGATTTTGGTTCTAAAACATCTATGAATATTCTTTTTCAATAATATTTTCTTGAACTTAGAAGAGCAGTTTCAGCCATGATGCAACTTTCAACCTTACGTCATGAATGCAGCGAACATTTTCTCCCTTAGGAATCTCAAAATTAAGCATGCAGATATAATACACCTATTAAAATGTCAGTTCTTTAGAAAAACAATAGCCTTCCCTTCCCACCTTCATTCAATTACCTGTTCCATTTCAAATCTGTGAAAATGAAGGAAAGACAATTCAGCTCATTGCCAAGCCTCCTCCTACTGTCCTGCACTCTGCCTTGGAAGGACTTCTGCATTTACCATACAGTACCTTTCCGCCCCCCCCCCACAAAGATTTATTAATAAACTTCTGCAAAGAAAATGAAAAAATCTGAGCTCTCAGAGTGAAGCAGAATGAGATTAATGTGAAAATGCTTCAATTGACTTCAGTCTTAAATAATGGGATTCCTTTGGTTCAAATCTTAACTTTTTCATGAAGCCCAACTTGAATATGGTACAACAGAGGAAATATCTTTCCTTGAAAGAAAAAGGCTCTCCATAAAATGTGGAAAAAATTGCAGCAAATTACTAGCAATTCCAGCAACCAGTGTTAGAATCCATTTAATTTCATTACTCTGAATTAGAATTAGCAAATTAAAGGTTTACTGCCATAGAGTCTGATACATCAGTACCAAAATGATTGTAGTTAGAACATATTGGAAAACATTTCTTTTACTTTTCAGAACTGCCAAAACATCTAATATGTCAAAACAACTCCCTGTAGTACATTTTAAAATGTTCTATCTGAATACAAATTTCTCTCTGCTAACCATAGTAGGAAACCCCAGCTTTCCAAAAACACCCAGGGGAATCAGCCATGTAGCTGCTAATGAATTTCACTGGAAATTGTGGAAACACTCTGCAAAGTTCCTGGACCTTGTTCAGATGCTTGTAACATCCTTGTAAAAATCCTTATTGGAATGTCTCAGCACGAGATGTCCTACCTGCTATTAAACCACTAAACAAATTATCTTCTGTCACCATCTTTCCAAATAACAGCATTGAACAAGAAAGCATAGTGACTTCCAGCCAGATAAAATGTATGGATGTGTTAATCACATGTATCAGCTACACAGATTTCTCCCCTAGCTAAACCTCCCAAACCTACAGAAAGCAGCTGTGCTCAACCATGGCAAAGCACAGCTACAGGAAAGGGCACTACTTTCATACTTACAAAGTCTTGTCGAATGTCATTGAAGTCCTTGCCATACTTTTCCAAGGCCTCTTCAAATAAACTAGCTTCTGATGCTGACCACTCTTCCATTTCATCTCTACACAGGACAGGCCCTCCCAGAGGCACCAGGACACTGATGGCACTGCTCAGATCGTAGTTGTGTTTATGCAGTGTGTCCATTGCGTGAAACTGGCAGGGGCAAGGAGAGAATACAGACGTGTTTAAATAGACAGCAGTCCATCCCAGTACATGCAAATTCAATACATGATTCTCTATAAACCAAGCTAGAAGCCTCAATTAATGCTAAATTTAGACTCTATCTTGATATCATGGTTTTCTGCTGCGGAATATAAGGAAAATAAATGGTTTATTATTTAACCTGGGAAAGGAAATACCTTGATAAAATGTTTAAATGACATTAGTTTATTAGTTCCTGCAAATTACTAACAAACACTTCTAAAGAGTCTCTTGTTGGTAGAAATTGGTTCCAAGAAACCCAATAAAGACAGTGGCATATATTGACTGTGGGGCCATTTTCAATTAACAGAAGCTCTAAATAGTAACTAAACAGCTGCTCAGACATCTATGAGCTCAATATTCTCATTGCTGGCAAAGGAAGACATTTATTGTTTTCGTTATCATCATACTGAAAGAATAGCAAGATTTTTGTCCCTTGCTAAATACTGTTGTCACAGACCAGTAAATAAAGTTTCTTTGGTTGATTTCCTCTCTGTTATAAAAGGGGAAAACAGAAAACAAACAAATTAGAACAATCTTTCCACTGTAGGTGACACTGAACGCTTCCATTGTTAACCAATGATGGGGAATATGAAAAGTAAACAATTCCAGCTGTTGGGAAAATGAGCAGCACACAAGAAGCATTTCTGACTCAGCGTCCCAAAAGACCCCATCAGCACCATCCAGCTGGCTGTGCTGAAGGAGGAATCAGAGTGCTAAGTGTGATAATGGTTGTGACTCTGTACCAGCCTCCTTCCAATGTGTCCCACCACAGTGCTGAGCTCCAAGAATAGCATGTGTGCAAACTCTCACAAGGAAGGAACACTCCTGCATTATGTGTCAGCAATTCCAGCTGAGCTTCTGCATACAAATCTACTGCAAATAATGGATTTTTCTGATCTTTTGCCATCTTCTATCAATGATTATTGTCTTTCTCCAGTGTTTACTATAAGTGTTTGAGTGCTATCAAGCACAAGATTCTGAAACTGTTCTGTCTGCAAGAAGCAATGTCATTATTATCCTGCAATATATCATTTTACTTATGGTTCAATCAAATTCACCAGCCTGGAGAAAAGCCATCGTTAAAATCAAGTATTCTAATATGAAAGTATGTAACTTAATGTATAAAATCCATCAGCTTCATATCAGACAATGTACATTGAAATCACTGGTTTATTGTTTACCATTCAGGCAATGAGTAGACCAGGTCTAAAGATTGAACCCTTACAGTAGATGTATTACTGAGGTTTAAAGCTTTGTTTAAATTGCAGCCCTCACAGACAAGCAGTACACACAGAGCATCCTCCAAGTAGCTGCTGAATCCAGATTTATTCACTGATACCAACTTTCATAAAAATGACAACAATTGAATAAATTGGAATCTTGCTCTTGCTTTATGTTCATTTTTTATCTATAATAAACATTTGACTCCATAAAATTTTGTTGGTACTACTAAAGAAAAGACTCATACTGAACTGTGTGGATAAGTGCTGTTTTTGCTGAGCTATCCTGTGACAGAAGATCGCTGACAAGTTCTTTGATAACAACTCTGCCTTCTGCAGGTTTATCAGCCCCTCACCTGCATCAAACTTCCACACTGCAGTGCAAATTGTGGTAGCAAAAACAAAAGAAGCCTGAAGCAATTCATAGAGGCTGAGAGAAAAAAATTCTGGAGTATCTTCTTTGTATCTGCTTTACCCTAAGAAGCAGGAGGCTGGGAGACCTGGCATTGCCTCTCCCAAACAGGAACCAGAAGAACAGAGAAATAAGAGCTTCCCTAAGAGCTCTTGCCCAGAGCATGCTGTCCAGCACAGACATGGGGGCCCATCAGAGGAAAAGTGTTAGCCATGCAGGTAAGAGGCAACTTCAAGTCCAAATGTAAGCAGGCAGAGGAAGAAAATTTCCACCACAAGCTAAGGAAGGGCTGCATAGAGCTGCAAGAAAGGGCATGAGAGGGCATCCTGCAACCAGCCACACAACACAGCTCCCAAACCAGCTGCAATTCCAGACTGAGCTGCCTCCAACAAAGCACTCAAACTGGAAACTGACTGTGGATTCTCCAATTCAGTCATATCTTAAGTCTGTTTACCTTAGGAGCCACATATATGGAAGTCTAATAAAAATTATTAAAAAGACAACACTCAAAATGCAAAGGAAAAGACTGCTCATAGTTTTCATTTTGAAGAGACATCCAATATCAGATTTAGATCCCTACAGTAAAGTCACATAAGCTCTTCTGAACAAACCCACCACAAGAACCAAGTGATGCCATCAGCCTACTTTGCTTTAAATGACTCTCATGGTCAGTATATGAACTATGAAATATTTAGGAATCTGAAACAGAAGGTCTTCACAGTCTCTTTCCTTTCTCAGAGTCAATTTTCATTATAAAATAAAACACTTTGAGAAAGCCAGAAACGCAAGTTTTAGTTGCTTGTCTCACAAGTCTTTACCACTGTAAGAGAAACACATTTATTATCATCTAAGAAGGTAAACACACATTGTTTCATGTCTTCAGTAGGGTTTTCTAAAAGCAGGGGGTTTCCTATCTTGTCTCATTACCATCCCTATGTTTTCAAAACAAAGGAGCCTGAAAGCAGCCTCTCAGTTGTTATTCATCTGCAAGAAATGTGTACATCAACCCTGAATTCATCTATGTTCATAATCTAGGAGCTTTTTTTTTTTTTTTTTTTAATATCAGTCTGTTTACAGTTATCTCTGATTGAAACTAATTAGGATTAAAACTTAATTAGGAATACTGGAAAGCCACAGGTGTGGTGCACAGAAATCCCATTAATAGCACCTCAGGTACAAGGGTTATCTTCCCTGCATTAAGAAGATAGATGGTATCATTTTCTTAGTGTTTTGCACCTATATCCAAAGTATAAATGAGATACAGCACAAGTTCTGCAAGCGTCTCTACCAACTTTAACTGCTGCTGAAAATATGCTCCCAATTAACATGGAAATGTCTGAAAAAGTAACTACTATAATGACAAATATGTCTTTTCTTAACTTAGAAGGAAGTACGTTGCCAAAAAGCAAAAAAAGTAGGGTTTGAAAAAGCTGAGGGGGTAGGAAAATGAGAAGAGACAGACACAATAATTAAGCCTAGGGTGGCTCCTCTGATGCCTCATTATAAGATATGCCTTTCATTAAGTGTAATGGAACTTAATGGATCATTTGCAATGGAGAAACATTAACATGGCACTCAAAGAAAGTATCCCTTTATTAGCAGCATTGCACATGTACTGTCAAATGAGAAACTGCCATAAGGATAAATCCACCCTATTAATCACTGAATACAGAATGCAAACAAAGAAGGGATATGCAATATGTGAAATTTATTAGAAATTCTTAATCCAACAAAATATTAACAAAATAAAAAATGTTAAAGAACTATTTTGATGAACAAAATCAAGTATTTAATGTGAACTGAATTATGTTTGTAAAAGTTGTATTAGCAACTGTGAAACAGAAAATGCATTTTGAGTATTACTGAAAACATTACATATTGCCCCTGCCTTTACAGTACTATCATATAGCCCAGACTAAATCAGTTTCCTGTTCAATAGCCTTTGAGTACACTGCAAAAGGTAATAAATTAAGTATTTTTCTCATCATCATAAAAATTTTATTTTATCCAGGATACAAGAACTGTCCCACTGAATCAGACCAATCACCCATCTAACTAAGCAGTGTGTCTCTTACAGTAGCACCAAGGAATATTAGCTAAAATATTCAGGTAAGTCTAATCACAGTCTGAGGTCAATTCCCATTTAATTGACCAGCATCTACCAAGCTTCAGAATGATGACATTTAGAAGGTACACCTTTCCCTATCACCTCAGTACTAATTTATGACCTATATGGCTACATAAGTTTTCTAACCTTTTTTTAACCTGCTGGTACTGCCCATTCCCACAAAATTTTGAGTAACTGAATTCTAGGAGCTCTCTATTCACTTTATAAGGTAGTGCCTTAACTATTTTAAATTAATCTGTTTGTTTTATTGAATTTCCTCTAATTCTAATACTCCAGTATTTAGTAAATAGCTGGTCTTCTTTAGCCTAAACTATGTGATAGTGTTTAGGTACAAAAATACCTAAAATAATAAAACAACAGTTGATGTCTTTGGAAATCTAAGTCAAACTTGATTCTCTGAAACAGTAATTCTTTTGGTCTCACATAGTGTTTCTGGCATACTTTATTTACTGTAGCACACATTCTCAGCTGGTATGATTACACAGAAACAAACCTGTAATCAATGTATTTTTCACTTTCTCTAAAAGATGCAGGTGCTTACATTAACAGTGAACAGCATACTAAGGAAACATGGTAGGAGTATTCTAATTAAAGTGTTCTTTAAAAATATGCTTACAAAGTCAGGTTGTTTATCCTTCAGAAAATATGATGACATATACATCCAGTAAGCACAAAGTATTATCCACACAACTTACAATCAGCTTTATTACCACATCCTTTAAATGACACTGCACTGAATGAATCCCTGTACAATGTGCACTATCCTTTCTGCTGTGGGTGATCCACAACTAAAGCCAAATGTTGCACAGTGTGATTACAAGGGCAGCACTGAGAGGCTTAGAGAAAACACACAGGATTTTCTAACACACACACACAACCCGTGCATGCAGGTGTCTAAAGGACAACAGGCAGAAAATGGGGACTTTGGAGTACCAGATAACGTTGAATTCACGGATATAGAAGCTGTAGGATGTTTAAGAAGCCACCTACCAGTGTGATGTCTCGGGAAGCAGCAGCTGCACTCATGTGTAAACTGGGTTGCCTGACAGAACTACTGCAGTCCAAGGCTCGAGCAAACGTGCCAACCGCACTGCAAGAGAGGAACAGCAGCAACAGTAAACACACAGAAAGATGTGATCTCTTCCATCAGACTGTGCCATATCCATAAAAGTGACCTTTTACACATGGAAGTCACATACTGTTACTGTTAAGATTTCAGATCTTTGCTAACAAAGAACAACTTGATAAAGACAAATTCCTAAACACGGCAGCAAAAACTCTGACCTTCTGCCCCCAGAAGTAATGATGTACATATAAGAACAGCAGCTCAGAAACAAAAGATACCCAGAGAATTCTCATGTACCAATCACTTAATGTACGGATTTTTAAATTAATTATGAAGTCACGATTTGGGATTTACAATCAGGACTATTATTTCTAAAATTACAATGCTATAATAGTGCTTAAAAATTATAATTCTAATTAGAAAGGGGGTTCACCATGTTCCCGGGAGGAAATTAAAAACATTTTATTCACTTCAGCAGCACGTGTCTATGACTTCCATTAGTGAGCCAAAAAAAGCATATTAGCTTAGTCTAAGGTACCCCCAAAATCCTGGTGTTGTCACAGGTTTTAAGCAATAATGAAATAACTGGATCTCTCAACCTACTTAATTTAAGCATTCCATTATTGAAATGGACATATTTTTTCCAAAACTTTACTTTCTTTTCCACTTTTGTTGATGAATTGTACATGGCATCTATTATACTTAGACTGTTTTAAACTGTAAAAGTTTCTTGGAGAGCAGTAAACAATTCTTAGCAGTACAACTATGTATCATGCACAGTGAAGGAAAAGGTGCATAGAGAATTTGACTGGGCCCAGCATATCATACAGGAAATGAGCAAAGATGCAGTGACACAAAAGGTCATTAATTAACAGATCAGAACTTTCTCCAGTACCTGGCCTTGTATAATGACTCTTGGGGTGCATTGTGTCACACTGCTATCAGAAAAAAACCCATTTGTTGCAGTTATGACATAAGCCTTTCTAAATTCAAAGACCCACTTAGGTAAGAAATGTAATGCAGTGCAATCCTCTGGCTTAGAGATTCATGCCTCGCTCAGCAATTACACCCCACAGAACTTACAAGTGCAGAATTATACCAATGGTGAATGTCACTGACAGATAAACACACATTGTTGTATCCTATAAATCTGGTATTCAACAGTAAAGTAATATGCACCAAGACTTAAACTCACTGAAGTTATAAATGATCATGGAGAAACTGAAATAAAGTATGCTACTGTAATTTTAACTTGAATCTCAAAAAATTTATTACTGAATGCATGTTTCAGTACTTGCTGCCACAGTCTTACAAGTTAAGATTCAACAGCAGTGATTCAGACCCCTGGTATTAACTGCATTAGATTTCTAAAGGCTGGGGAATAAATAAGTAATATTCAAATGTTTTTCCACCACCTTTGCTCCTTCTTTGTGGAGATAGCAAATATGAGACGAGAACACACACACACACAACATACATTCTATTTTCTTTTTTTAAAAAGCTTGGCAGTACATAAAACAGTATTTGTCCACAAATCATTTCCAAGAATAAGACTATTATGAACACATTTCCTGATATCTGTCAGCCCCTTTCAACATGTTGGCATTGATAAGGGTTGTAGCTAAGCAGTCTTTCCTGTCATCCTTCTGTCCCTACTGCTCAAACCAGTGAAATGTGGCATGAGTGCATTTCTCTTCTGCTGCTACCTGCTAGCTTCTTATCTTCCTTTTGCATAATTAAAACAATTTCCTTTTGACTACATTTCTTAACTAAAGTCTGAGTATGCTATGAACACTATAAAGAACTTTCTCACAGTCAGTCTCTGGCAGATCAAACTTCAGAGGCTGACTTCAGAGCCCAGGAGTATTGTGTTGCTCAGACTCTAAAGTCAAAATTAAGAGCCAATATAAAGCTAGGTTTCTTCTGAATAAGTGCTAGAGAGGTAAGAGCTGATGCAGCAGTGGACATTGCTTCCAGTGCTGTGCTGAGTAGGGGAAGATTGCAATCAACAGAAGCATGATGTGTGGAGGTTTGGAGTACGTGAGTGCAAAACAAATTAATAACAAATAAAACACATAAAGACAAAATAAAAGAATAAAAATTATAGAAGAAAAGATAAAAAAACCAGCATCAACATAATGGAACAAATATGATAATAACAATAAGAACAAAACAATAAATAATACATAATAAAATGCAAGCAGTGTACCATTTGGGGGGGTCAGTGGGGACAGGACAGGGGGTGGGGATGGTACAGGATACAAATTGGGGGGTCTGGAGGTGTGAGGTGTGTGCATATCCGTGGCTCTCTTGAAATCAAACTAACTTCCAGTTCTCCTTTTCATAGAAACTTGTGAAAAACAGTGAATCTCCAAATAAGTGTAGAAACTCTAGAGCATTTGGCTGTTCAGTAGTAACTAGGTTTAAAACTAAATAGTGATATACAATCTTTTGTATAATCTAGCTATGCAATTCAGATCCAAATTCAATATTAATTTTAGAAATCACTAAAATACCTTACTTTTTATATTTTTCAATTAAAAATACAGATAGGAGGCACATCTTGATGGAAAGGTCAAAAACTACCTTCGTCATTTTTCCTTGCATGACTTTTTTGTAATTCCATCATTAAATAGTTGTTTTAGAAAAGGAACAAAATAAATAACTAACCAATGTCATTTCCAGAAGACACAGTATTGTCTTCACCTACCTAAAATAAAACTCAATTAAACCAACACAAGCTAAACAGTCACACCCTAACCACTCCTTTTTCTTAATAAACTTTCAATATTCATGTTTCAATATTATTGTTAATCTTGTAGAATTCAAAGAATAATTGCAAATAGTTAACTGAAATGCTATTTAATTCAATAATAACAGTAGTAAACTGACAACCCAAAAAACTGTGCTCAGCAAGCTACTTATGAATTATTCAACATGTAATTAAAATACTTAGACTTCAAACAGAAACCAACACTCCCCACATTTTCCAAAATAAGCTAAAGCCAAAAGTCACACAGATAGTGAATTACAAAAGTGGCAGGGAGATGGACAAGACAAACAATTGGCATTATCAGCAGGGGGATCACTCTCTGCAGAGTCCGCATCAGCCAGCAGCTCTAAGAGCTTTAAGGGTTAGACCAAATGATCCAGTGTTACCTTAATTAGGTTTTCCTTGGTTTAATTATCTTAAAGCGCAGAACCAAGAAGGTTCTCTCAAAGATTTATAACAGATTGCAGCTGACAACCATACAAACAAAACAAATGGATACAGTCCAATGCCAGGGTTTAAGATTATGGATCAAATCCACAAATTCAGCAAAACTCAACAAGGTCTATGCCCAAAAACTGTGAGAGACTGCTGCAGTTGCTATGCCTGTGCACCCTGCATTTAGGCGAAATTTCAGATTAGATTTTGAACACAGAAAATACATTGCTCCAAATTTCTTACAGCTCTTAAAGTCTAAGACATTAAAGGAAATAATTGTTCAAATTTTTGCGTAAAATTAATATTAGTGGTAGCCAAAGAAATTAAGAAGCAGCAAACACTACAGACTGTCCTAACAAGCTTCCAAAGATTTGGTGGCTTGTCAGTAACCAGTTCTTAAAAGGGCTGTTATTTACCAAAGAAAATCTGGAACCACTGCAATTACACATCAGGATAAAAATAGCCTCTGCTTCTCCCAGCAGCAACAGCAGTCCAGCATCAAACCAGATCCAGAAAGTTCCGGATGCATGCAAGTAACTCTCAATTTTCTTGTACCTTGTTTCTTGAAAATCCAGCTGAGACAGACATCCTTCTCAATCTGAGGATGTTTATTTCAAAACTGTTCACTTTTTTTTTTCACACTGCTTGTCTGTTTCAGTGATGCCAGACAAGTAGCAGGTATACTCTGGACTAAGCTGTTGGAAGTGAACCACATCCATGCACACGTGAAACTGCAAATGCAGAATTCTCTGCAGATACCTGCAAACTAATTAGTGAGTCCTATGCCTCACCTCTGAGCTAATATTTTTGAGGAAAACAGTTAAGTGATCTTTGGTGGTTTTCTATATATTAGGAAAGGAAACCTTTTGTTTTGCTTCTCTTTACTCCAGTGTTCCTCTTCACACTAAGTTGGAAACAGTGCTAAAAGATGACCTCTTAAACTGCTCTGAACTTAAAACCCAGCAAATTAATATCTGATTGCTCTTTAAGAAAATATCATTATACTTAAAATACTGGAAAGAAGAAACAAAAAAATCTTCAGTGAAGACACATACAAGCAACAAAACATTAATTTAAAACTGAAAATACACTAGATTTTTACTTCTCAGTTTTGCAAAATCTGACCTGCAGAACATATTCAAAGTAAAAGCATGCTGTTACAAAAGATTTTTTTGCATTTCTAAGCAACTGCCTTTACAGTGCTATGCATCAGTATTATCACTTCAAGTATTTAAAGCACAAAAGGAGATGTCATGATAAACATGAAAAGTCACCTGCCACTATTCTGTTGCTGAAAGACTCTCAGAGTAATTGTGGCATGATATATAAGTGTATGCTACAAGCAACCTTCACTTTCGTTGCTATATGAATAGAAATGAAACATATGTGAAATCTTTCTTATCCAACAGAAATAGAATCCAATAGATAAAAGTAGTTTAATTCACAGGATGTTCTTTAAGGCATCATCTGTATGCCATCCTGCAATTTCACAGTCACAGAGGAGGAGATGTACAGCCTCCTAAAAGCAGGTCCATGAAAACTCTGCTATGGAAATTTATTCTTTATACTGAAATAGACTCATTAAATATATATATATATATTTATACTTTTACTTTTTTATACATACTTTTACTTCCAGCTTTGCCTGTTCTCTGTCACCTAATTCTCCTGTCAAAAGGTAGATGGGACAAAACACTTATTACTCACAGTGTATTCCTCTGTGTAGTTCTTGCACTATGTTTAAAAGAGATATTGTACATTTTATATATATATATATCTATAATTCAACTCCAAGTCTGAATTAGTTCTTTTTAAATGAATTTGGGTCAAGAAGTGCAGTAATACAAAATGCACAAAGGAATAAACATGTACTAGGAGGTATGACAGAAACACAGAATTTTTGATATGCCTAGTAAACTTGATGTGAACATATTTTTCTTTTTTACTGCCAAACCATCTGCCTGCCATTAGATGCTGTAATTCACCTTGCTAGCAAACACACAGTTTTGTGAGCACAGCATTGGCATCAAGATTTTTCACCATTTTTTCTGCATAATTTTATGTTGCAATTCTGCCATTAAATTTAATTACCTCTTTAATGAACTTCAATTCCTTTTGCTTCTCAGCACCTCCAGAGAATGCAGAAGCATTGTAATGCTGAAGACTGCAAACTGATGTCTTTTATGGATTTATTTTCATTTATGAGCTTTGGGAATCTGGTCTACTGCCACTGACTACAATGAATTATTTCACAAGAACAGAGCACTACTTTTTGACTTTTTGATCACACCTATAAATGTTTTTACTCATGGTTCTCAGTTAATGAGTGCATTATTTTCCTCTGTATAATGAAAGACACCTTGCCAGTTGAAGCTGCGAGATTTATCTTCCCCACTGTAAGATAGATTAATGTAACAATCACAGAACATCTCCAAATACACCAATATACTGTGAGCACTTATAGTAACAAAGAGAAAATGAATATAATCACTGTCCTAGAGCAAATGGAAAAGTGGGAACAACACGGGAAGGATCAAGCCCTAATTTAACATGACTAACAAGTAATTTTCCATTCTTCTATATGATTTTACATCAAAAAATAAGCAAGCATCCAAATGAAGATAGATACATCAGATAGAGGTGTGTAATGCCATTTTAATGTCATAGAAATCAAAGTACAAAATTTTAAGGTAGAGATGCAATGCTTCAAGGCCATTTTAATTAGGTTTCAAAACTCTGGTTTAGTTGGAAATAAGCTGGGACCACAAATGTCTGTAAAATAGCTTCATTTAGAAATATATTCCTTCCAGAAGACTGTGTTGGTAATGTAGTTAGATGAAGCAGAATAAAAGAACTACGTTCTTAATGGTTTCACTGAATTATAAAGCACATAAATGGAACTAGAATGTACCTAAAGTGTATCATGCAATGAATTGTAGACCAAATTAGCAGATAGAAAGAAATTTTAAAAAAAAAATTAAAAGGGTCATTTCTTCAGCTTTCAGCATCTGTCTCACACCTCCTATTGCATTTGAGACTGGGCAGGATAATTTTTGACTCTGAAAAACCAAAAGAAAGACTGGACTATTATGTTATACAGACAGTAGGAATGCTTTTATTTCCTAACACTGTGCAGCTTGGGACAGAATTAGAAAAGAACATAAGATCTGGCAATGAAATAAAGTATTCCTTGTATATTAGAAACTCTAAGAGACTGATGACTGGAGGAAACAGGGTGTATCTAAATCAGTTCAAATGAGGAATGCTGTCCCCAGCATTTTTATCTACTGCATTTTAACCACCAACAAAAAGTATCTCACAGCATACTGACTGGGTCCCTGTTAGAAGCAGTTCCACACACTCCCACATGTTTAGTCCACAGGACCTGATTAGAGCTATGACTAAAAATAAATCTGCTCAAAATGTGCAGTGTGGACACTGGGCCCTCAGCACCAAACATTTCAATTCTACAAACCCATTTCTACTACACTGAGCTATTTGCTAATGTGGGCAGATGAAAATGGCTTTTGCAGCTTCTCAGACTCCTGTCCTTTGAAGCTGGGAGGCACAGAAGAAACATGGGCAATGCACAGGACAGAAGGAAAACTGGTTGATGCAGTTGTATCTTATTTGAATGCAGTAGAAAATGCTGTTGGACTTCTCATTGTCACAGCACAAACATCACCCAAAAGACAACTCAAACCCAGAATACATTAATCTGAGGCCTCAAGTTTCTCCTAACAGATGCTTTTGCCAGCTCAAGCAAGAGTCCTTACCCAAATTATGCTTCAGTAGCAGCAAGAAGGTACTTTCAAGATTTGTGTGTCAGGTAAGACTACTTGGGGAGGCCAAGTTTATGGATCCTTCCACTTTTTTTCCAAATCTCCACCTTTTTTTTTTTTTTTTTTTTTTTTTTTTTTTTTTTTTTTGGCACTATTACCTCTAATTTCTGCACAGGATAAGTATATTCTACCTTTCTACCCAGGAAATTATCGAATAGTAGGGCTTAGTGAGAGGCCCAGACCGACCAGGCAAACCCAGGAAAAAGGCCGCTCATTCCTGAGACAGTAAACAAACCTTGTAAGACTGGGAAAGCTACATGTCCAAGGTAAAAATATAAATGGGCAACACAAATAAAAAGAGTATTTAAACACCTTCTAAAAATAACTACAAAGCTGCCTGTGTGATTGAAAAAGCTAAAGCATTTAAGGACGAAAGCAACTCTTCTTTCAACCAGATTAGACTGGGAAAAAAAACAAGAACAAATGCTCAATTCCTTCAACACAGCATCTAAAAAGGATCACTTGAAAACGCTTTTAAAATGTCAAACACAATAGCATACACATACTTAACGAAAATCACACCTGGGAAGGTATTTAAGAAAAAATTATTTTTGTCACATTTTCAAATTTGCAGAACTAAACATAACCAGAGAAAATATCATTCCAACTGGAAATCCAGCAGGCACAGCCAATGCTTGGTGTACCAGAGTTAGGCTGCAGCAGAGCTGGCTGTAGGCACTGTCTGTAGGTAATACCAGCTCTCCACTGTTACTCGGTCAGCTTCTAATGGTCCAGTAAAATGGGCCAGCACAAATCCTGTAACCACACAACATGCTGAATTGAACACTGCCACCAAATCATCATAGAACTCTCTTTCCAGAAATTCATAAAAATCTGTCTCAGAAGCCACTCAGTGCATCCTGTGAATCCAAGAATGTAGGAGCTTGGAAACCATTTGTGTCAGTCAAAAAGCAACTTCTAAAGATGAATGGAGCTCTGTGCAAGAACATCCACAATGCACCTGAGTAATACCTGATTACAGATGGCCATCCAACTACAAGACCTTGGATAGTTACAATTAATCAGCCATGATCCACTGTAACAGAAACCATCTTTACAGACATGTATCAACTTTAAAAAAAAATGGTCTTGGTCAGGGCACAGCATTGCAAAGGATGTCTTAGATAACAGGGAGAGAGAAGCATATTCTTCTTCAGTATTTAATTATTCTGTTACTTCCCAGCAGGCTGCTTACTGCTACACTCCTCTGGGAACATTTTTGCCTCCACAGACTACTACTTCAGCTCCCCAGAGTGGCTGAGAAATAGTGAGAAGAGGAATGTTAAAGCAAGGAATGAGCTCTTCCAAAACTCACAGTCTTCATGCAGATGTTTCTTTAGGGCACACCATAATAATCTGGCCATACACCTCCAGGTATTATATTGCTGGTGAAAAAGTAGTTCAGATTCCTGGTTTCTACGGAACATCTACCAGACCCTGTGACTTTCTGAACACCTGTTAACACCTAAAACCCTCAGTTTTGCTTGAAAATTCAACAAGGGCAGGTAAAAAAACCCAAAACAAAACAAATGTTAGTATTTTATAGAAAGGATACAGTATTCCAAGAGAGATAGCAAGGAAAAAAACCCAAGTGGATCAGCACCTGAACTGTAAATGAATAAATCAGCAACCCATATCACCATACACATAAGCTGGAAAATATACAGCAACTTTTTTTCTTTTTTCCTTCCTGAAATGTTTTGTTTTTTTTTTTGAAAGGTAGAAAGAAAAAAACCAAAACCTAGAAACCATGTAAAAGGATTATTTGCTTAAGAAGATTTGAGATTACACTCTGCAAGAAGGTTACCAAAAATACAGGAGATGGATTTATTCAGGATAAAATCCATGTGAACTCTGTTATCATTAGAACAGTATCTTTGTAAGTATGAATTAGAGGAAAGGCAAAACCTGCAGTATCCTATGAATGCAGAATTGTCCTTCAGTAAGAAACGTACAAATTTTTGAAGTGGGTTTTTTTGGGGGTGTGTTTTTCTTTTGTGTGTGTGTGTGGTTTTTGTGGTTTTTTTTTTTTTAAGTAGAGAAATAATTTCTAAAGGCATTTATTAATTCAAAACACTTTGATGTCTTAATAAATCTGCATTATCATGGTAATGTATAAAATTGGACTGACCTGATTTTTTTCACTAATGAAATACATGACTTCAAAACTTTATTTCAATATTCATCCAAAATAATTGCACTGTATATTATTCAGCTTACATGCATACGTGGCAACTTCTGTACCCATTTAATTTGTTAACATTTTCTTTATTTCTACTTTTAACTTCTAGTTTATGCTGTGAAATTCCAAGTACTGTAAAACACAAGATTGAATTATTATTAGCACTGAAATCATTTACTCTGAGGGGAAAGCAAATTGACATCTACATTCAAGGTATCAAATTTTAGTATAACCTGAAATACAGGGAGTGTAGCAATATTCCAAAACTCACTTCCTTTTTCTCTCTCCTGTATTGGTAGCTTCAACAAATATACAAAGGGTCATGGTCTGATTTTCTCTTTTAGTTAACTGTGGGAAAGAGAAGGGCTCACAAAAATGGCAAACAGGATGGGTAACACGATACAGGGGAATAAACAGTCAGCATTAAAAGGATTTTTTATGAGAGGATTTTAATCTTACCGTGCTACAACTAAAAACTGGTCAATCTGACGGTCAGTAAGGGGGCTATCTGGATCCCACACTTTTACTTCCAGCTTTGCCTGTTCTCTGTCATCTAATTCTCCTGTCAAAAGGTAGATGGTACAAAACACTTATTACTCACAGTGTATTCCTCTGTGTAGTTCTTGCACTATGTTTAAAAGAGACATTGTACATTTTTAAACATACACACACATGGAGTACTTAACAATCATCAGCAGTTAACCAGTTAAATACCATAATGCAGCATCACCAAAATAAATACCTTCCCTTAGCATCAGCATTTCAATTTAAGGAGACATTCTTAGAAGGTGTTATATCAATGAACCTTAATAAAATGTTATTTATAAAGTTGAAACCATAACCTAAGTAACCAATGGCTTCTTTAAATTGATTGTCTAGTATATCAAAGTTACTGTTTCACTTAAGCCATACTAAAATTAATTTTACACTTAACCAGCTTTAGCAATTAAATTCTATCCAATTTGTATTCTATGCCCTGAAAAAATAAATCATTATGCAAAACTGCTGTCTACTGCATTTAAGCATTTTTTACCTTTTCAGCCACTACGCTATCTGCATTGTTAATATAAATCATACTACTAAAATTGCTGTATACATTGACTAGTTCTATCCCCTCATAAGCTAATCTATAAGGCTGCACCACAAGAAAGTTACTATATACTACATTTCCCATCATTTCCCAACTTCATTTATGTGAACAGAACAATTTGTGTACACGTACATGGCTGAGACAATGGGGGTGGTTTCCAAAATTTATTTTGCCCTATATTCATTATTACAAGAGTATAGCATTTGTATTGAATGGAAGAATAGTGAAGTGTGAATTTGGTACAAGGATTCACATTCATAAGAAAGACTTGATCTTTTCTTGCCTACTACACCAATAACTTCTCCTGTAAAATAAGAATCATTTCAGAGGCTGATGGAGGAAGCACCACATATGCTACCAGCATGAGAAGATTTACCTGTGGGATGTAGCCAACACATTTGTGGCCACGAGAGATGACAACAGTAAAGTCAGAATCACTGTCTTTCCCTGCTGTTTTAGGAGTGTGTTCTTCCCTCAGCAGACATGTGAAAACCACTTATGTTTAGCTGGTTGCCAGTACTTGTCTGTGACTTTTACAAGCTACTACAAGAATGAAACCCTGTTGTCAGATAGAGCCATTCCACTCCCTTTGAAAATCTAAGCTGTGTAGGTACCTCTCTGATCACACACAAGATCACTTTAGTCTGTGCTATTTCTTATGAGTTAATGAAAACAGCCAGTCTAAACACGCACAGTGTCATCAAGACACGAAATAACCTGTACACTTAAAAGAGTCTGGAAGCAGACTGCAAACCAAGCACTGGCTCTCCTGAAATCACATCCTATATGGTGAGTTCTCTAGCACATTGAATCTGGAAAGAAATTAAAATGTGGTATATATTTATTCCTAGCAAACACACAAGTTAGAACTGCACCATGCTGGCTGGCTAATGTTTCAGGAACAAATTTCACAGTCGCATTCTCAGAAAAACACAGTAAATGACTTTCTTCCAATACACAGGCAATAAAGCATTGGCTGCCTAATGGGACTTCAGCTTCTGTTCAAGCTAATTCACATCCAGTACTGAAGACATGTTAATTTCTGGCATCTTGGAAAGGATTTTAGGTCTATAAACTTATTCTATCGATTGCACACCTGTCAATACATTCATTTCTTCCATCTGTGACAGACACATTGTGGGTGATGTTCTACATTTTATAAATATTCTCTGAGCACTTCATTTCAATCTGTTAATATATAATTTTTAAATATCTTTAATGTTAGTTAACCATTTCAGGACATCACAGTCTGGAGATCAAGCATTACTCAGGTAGATTTCACTTCTCACAAAGAGAAAACATCATACAAACACTGCACCAGTATTCAATCAAAACATGCCACTCTTCTGAATCGAGTTTGTAAAAAGAATAAAAAAAATTGCAATACTACAATTCTTATTTCAATTAGAGGTAATTAAAAAGTTAATTAAATAATTACTTTATAGTAACAATTAAAAAACAATTGTTACTATAAAGTGTTTTAAAACTCTTGATAAAGGTGAATCTGAAATACTGCCAAGCAGTATTTTGTAATGGCAGTAGACATGAATAGGGTACAAGCGATGGAATATCTAAACCAAAATAATCTAAACACATGTAATAATTGCAATATTAAATATCACTGCAACAATGGCAGACAGAGGTTTCCAGAAAATAGGGGGAGTCTGCCAAGCTGCACTTTAAAAAGGTACTTGATTCCAGATTTTCCTCTTACATGGCAGATATAATCACTTAAAGAGGGAAAGTGACCTAAACAGACCAAACCATGGAGGCAGTCAAGCAGTGCTGTAGAAACCTTAGAAAAGTTCATTTCAGGAATAAGTATTTTGTTAACTTCCTCTGCCTGTGCTGAAAGCATCAGTACAGGAGGATCACATGAACAGGTCTTTCAAAATAACCATTGCCAACCCTCTGTGTTTTACTTGAGCTGTCCATCCTCAGCTGATCATGCCTGTACCACATCCTGTAGGATTTTTAACACAGCAAACCACTTTAAGATGCAATTTCTCTGTTAGCACATCAACATTTACCGTCTGCATTGTTGAATTTGACACCAAAGACATTCAAGCTGAACAGATGATAAAGTTGTCATAGTATTAATTCATTGTATTGCAAAACCCAGCCCACAAAGGAATGGGGGAGTTTTACTTTACCATTTTCAGTGCATCTGAGAAGGTCAGTTTTAAAAGTGTCACCTTCCCTCACCACCACCAGCAGCATACCAATTACAGCTTCTGAGTAGTGCTGGGCAATTTTTTTGAATAACTGATATAACATGTCAGTATACCCAACTTATTCTAACCACTGCTTATAATTATATTATAGCCAGTCTAATCCTGATGACTAATTTTATTGGAAAATAGTAGTCAGATGGTCAGAAATACATCTGGTTTACTCTACATCAATAATTCAATTCCTTATTTATAATGGCTGTCTTCTTAAAGAAAAAAGTAAGATTTTTCTTTAAAAAAAGTTTAAAAATTTTGTATTTCGGTTAGTCACTTTAGACAAATGAAAGCATGATGTGCCCTCTAAAAAAAATGGAAGAAAAAATTTATAAAACAAAAGTAAACCAAACGTATTTAAGATGAGGTACAAGAAATTAAAGATCTAATTAGTCTTTTATATTTCACTTCCTGCAGATAAATACCCCAAAGATAACTAGTTCATCAGATTCAGCATGATTCTATGCTCTTCTTGTACCCAACTAAAAGAAAATAACTTTCAAAATAAACAGCTTTTTAGAGTTAATTTCTTTGAATTTAATAAATACACTACTACTATTAAGAAACTGAAATATGAATCCACAAGTTAGGTTTTATTTTAAAAATAGTTGTCAATGAAACAATACAAATTCAACTTTTAATGACAAACAGTTGATGGGGTATCTAATTTTAAAGACACTTCTGATGTATAAAGTCTTATTTTTTGTATTTTGCACGATTTGCACTATTTTTCAAAAAACCTTTTTATTCTCCTTTTCAAAAAGTAATTCAGCCATCAACTCAATCCTAACATGCAAACTAAACACCTGCAGTGCTCAGCTTTCTGAATTAACACTGAATTGACTTCTTACATATGTGCTAAGCATTAAGAATATGAGCCTTTACAAATGCCTTCACGTTTATCTACTGAGATGTCAGCTTTCAGGATATGCAAAACAGAGGTGCCAGCTGCTGGATCCTTAATTACATGGGACAGAACATCTGTAGCTGTGGGGTCACAGTGAGGCAGTAGATCTATCCATGGACAGAACTGGAAACCAGACCAAGAGTTTCAACCACAGAGTTCCTCCTAGGAAGCAAATTCATTTATTCATACAACCTCCTGAAATCAGCCTGTTTTGATGTGTGTGTCAGTTCCTCAGACTCACCAGACATCTAAGCAGATAAATGTGAAGGCATTTGTAAAGACTCATATTCTTAATCCTTAGCACATATATAAGAAGTCAATTCAGTGTCTTCATCTCTGTGTTTTTGTTTTGTGCTTGTGGAACAGGAATATCTCAGCAAACATTGCAAGGATGTGGAAGAGAGTACTTGTAGGTTCTTATCCTCCCCTAGATGAGTTCAGCATGCAACAACAATGAAATTTCTTTCACTGAAATATGGATTTAGCAAATAAAGCATTCAGCAGGTTTTTGCCAGAACTCTTTGGGAGTATACTACCTGCAGGTAATCCTAAATGGTTTTCTGAACATAGTTTCAGGTGCTGTTTGTGTGCCATCACTGCAAAAAGAGGCAACTTATCAGTGAAAATGAAGTTTCAGTTCATGAACCACATTCTCATGCTGCTATTTAGACAGTCTGCAAACATTTTCTCTAACTTGCAGAGGAGAAAAATAGAGTCACATTGAATTTTCTTATACTGGATATGAACAAAATTCCAGACAGTAAGCCTGTCTGTCTAATGTAAAGTCTGAGCTTTCTCCTTGGATGAAAAGAACATTAGCTCCTCACTAAAACAGCATATTCATCCTGCATAAAATTCTTATTACTCATTTTTATTTATTTATTTATCATTTGCAATTCTCACCAATAAAGATAAAAAAAATCAGAAGAAAAGCTCAAAATTTACACTTAACTCTTCAACAAATATAATGGAGTTATGTGCAAATAACTTCTCTGATCAAAATAACATGAGAAAGCTTAGATGAAAAGTGTAGGCAAAAGAAAAATTATTTGTTTACTTTTCAATTCCAAAACTATCTCCCTTCTGCCTTAGCTTGTCTGAGAGAGGTATATTCAGATTTCAATTATTCAGATAAGGAGTTATGTGTTTACACAAATCTCATGTAAAAAATTATGAATGTAAGATCTGTATAAGGACTAGAAATTAAAACCAGGCTACATATACAGACTATAAATGAAAGATATGTGACAAAGGCCTGTTACTTCCCTACAAGCTTTTAAACTGCTATTGGGCATTTTTAAAGCCAATAAACCATGCATAGTCCAATCGCCACTTATCTTCTAGAGCTTGAGTTTATAAAAAACATTTAATCATTCTGCACTTGAAAAATCCCTTTCGAAATAGAACTGCCTCATGACCTTAAAGTTTTCTCTGTGTTCAGCTTTACAGCACTTATAATTTAATCACTGATGATCAAAAGACAAGCACTCACAAAATGCTCAGAGCTTTAATTCATCATGTTCTAAATTCCTAGAAATTAACAGAAAGAATTACACTCAAGCTCAGAACAAACTGATCGGCAACCACACATTAATGACCAACTTCTACATAATGCTGCATCAAGGATGGCTGGCTTATGGAAATGCCCAGTTATGGAAGGAAGGAACAAATGAGGCTGCCTCTTTCTCAAAGCCCTCCAGAACTGTTTTCAGTTTTGCTGAAATTCCTGAAATAGCAACATATGAGGTAATAGGGTTTTCAGGAGAGCATGGTGAAAATGGTTCTGAATGTAAGTAAAATAACAGCAGTACTACATATTAATATTAGTATTATTTAAAATACTTGCTTTGGAAAAAGGGATACTACGATGCAGAGACATTGTATTCTCAAAAAAAAACGAAAAAAAAAAAACCAAACCAAACAAAACAAAACCAACCAATCAAAAAACTAATCAACCAAAAAAAAAAAAAACAAAAAAACACCCACCCCCCAAAAAACAAAAACAAAACAAACAAAAAACCCCAAACAAAAAAAAAACACACCACACCAAAACCAAACCCTGACTAAATTAAAATGAAATCTGTGGTCCTGCAGTTTTGGGTTATGCTGTGTTTTTTAAAAAAGCCCTAAGGCTAAAAACATGCAAATTCCCTTAAGCATGCTAAAGAGAAATAAGACTTTTCGTGCAAATAAATGTAAACAAAACAGTTTAGAGAAGAACTTTTTGTTTAGGTTGAAGTGTATTTTGACTTATTCAAATATAAAAAAACACATTTCATCAGCATCTGCTATTTGTTTTTCAGCTTCTACAGAAAAAAATTAGAAGAAAAAATCAGACTTACAGTAAAACAGCAAAGAAACAAAAATCTGAACTTACAATGAGTCTTTTTAGGCCAAGTCACTGAGGTAGAAAATACCAGCAAAGTCAATTAAACACTAAGACGTTGCTGCTTGAAAAGTGATTGGAGTGCTCACAGGGATAATAAGCACATACACAGCACACAATAAATAACTGTACCCTTGGTAAGACTGACTACCTGACAAACCATTCAGTATTTGAACAATCTCAGCTAAGGCTCTACAGCTATTATTAGCAACAAAATCTTTCTGACAGCAATCATGCACAACTTGCCACACCAACAACCCAGCACGGACCATTCATGCTGCCCTGCAACCAGAGGCAGCTTTAACCATTTCCTTCAAGTTGTAGAAAAATAGGAGGCTCATAACAAACAGAACACCAATAACAGAAGCCCAGGTCTCCTCAAGGAGCTAAAGACAGCAGGGTATCATGGTTCTTTTTTTACAAAGACTGAAAATTGACTTACCTCAAGCATAAATCAAACTGGAGAAAGGCAGACATGCTTTTAACAGTTCAGGGGAACCAATGAAGAAGAAACTAAACAGTAACAGAGAAAACCCACTCCAACTATCCCCAAACAGGACAACCCACATAACTCACCTCAACTGTTGAACAGCTTTTATAAAATCTAGTTGATAAACAGCAAAGCTGCTACCTCTTCTATCTTATCCTCGACTGTTAACATAGAAGTTGTGAATGTTCTGACAACTGAAGCTCAGAAATTTCCATGACCACATTTGGTCTGTTTGATCAAAATTACACATGCACTTAATGCCTCAACAAATTGGACCAGAAGACAACAAGTATTTTTAAATAACATCACTGAAAACACTTCATAAAACACTCTGGGTTATGATGCAAAGCTTCAAATACCTAATTGAGCTTCTGTAGTACATGTGGCCACAGCCCTAAAGCTACAGATTTTCCTTGCAAACACATGATTAGGCAGAAGCAAAGCCTTTCCTGAAAACAGGCATCAAGGGGCCATTTACAGGTGTTTTCTAGTAAAACTGATAAAATTCTATAAGCATGCTTTTAATTACCCAGCACAAAAACTGATAACTCAGCTCCCTAGAAGAGAGATTGGCAAAAGTGATGTAAAGGATATTATAATCCTATTAAAATTTGACTTGAACAACACTGTAAAGCATCTTTTACTGTTTGTGAAAATCAAGCATTTGACAGTTAATTATGCAAAATTTACTGTATGAGCTCAATAACTAAAAAAAAAATCTTCCAATCTGACAGAGGACTACCATGTTTAAATTGGCTAACCCTCAAGAAACAGCTCCTACTTTTAAAAGGTATTATAGAAAAAATTCAAGTTAACTCAAAGTCAAAAGTGCAATCAACAGAAACCCCATTTGAGAACAAAATATATTTGAGCATATATAACCAGGAATTTTATTATTTGTTGAGATTCATCTCACCTAAATATCTGATCTATTTTAGATGTACATTTTCAGCTGAGATGAATCAAGTCTCAGCAATATCTTCTATTCTGACCATAAAGGTGAGTCTTACTGGGTTAGCACCATCACACCTGTTATGTCTGGTGTTCTAGTGCAGCTTCCACAAATAGGAACTCCTAAATCTGCTTGTTGTGTCTTCTGTTCCATGCATTCCTTCTGAAAAGTGCACTGAAATAGAAAGCCATCATCTTATAGTTGAACCAAGATTCTAATCAACATTTTGAAGTTTTCATTTATTTTGCTGCTGATTTACCAGATTTTCTGCCAAATATAAAAATTCAATGCATTTCACACTGGACTTGGTGAAATCAATTTCTACAAGGCTCCTAGGCATCTAGAAGCAAACCTGAGGTAGGAATAACCATCTCCTTTAGTACTTGCCCCTAAATGTATTTTCTATTTCAGACTTTGAGCTTTGCTTTCTGCTCTCTAGATCCCATAAGGTCATCTTGAATTGACAAGAAACCTGGTTTTAGACACTGACTGTCAACTCCCAAATTGCTGTATGTAGAACAAGGGAGGTATGCAAGCGAGTAGATGCACTAGTTCCTCAACACCATCCAAAAATAACTTTATGGTTGACAGCTTTTTCCACAAAAACCTTTCCCTCACATACTGCTGATCCAAGAGCCTAAAGGTGCTGCTGTTGTCACCTTCTGTGGGTGCACAAGAAAAGCAACTCTTCCTTTGATCATACCTAAGCAACTAGGTTTACTCTAATTCCACTTATTTATTCTTGTGATGGCACTTTATTTCACTCATAAAGGAAACACTGACATGGCCCCAAAAATTATCAGGCCTCATGATTTTTAAAGCCAGTTAAATACAAAAGGTTAGAAAATATTTGTGAAACACTGAACTCAGGAAAAAAAGGCAATATTTTCTGAATTTTATTTTCTAAGAACTACTTACTGTATTAACATGTCCAGTTCATATCCAGCAATTGTCAAAAAAGTGATCACTTAGCACAAATTATAGACCATATTTTCTGGAAATCAATAGGACACAAAGACACAATATTTGTTTATCCTGTCAGGTATTTCTCACAGGCACACATTATCTGTCTTTAGAGTATCTGTCCAATTTTTAATTGAAATATTGGAATACAGAACCTTCTAAAAATACTTCATATCAATGAGTTTTAAAAAGGACTGATTATTATCATCTCACAATAGAATTAAATCATTGCAACTACATCAACACTAACAGAAATAATCCAGCACACAGACTTTTGACAAGAGAATCAGATGCACCATTCCAATTACTGCTGCAGGTCTCTGGCTGTATGAGTGACTTTCAAATTCAGCAGTGGTTTGTATAATACATGGGAGAACTATGTACCATGAAGTAACAGAACAGATCCCTCCTCATGAGAGTTGAGTTTCACTATTCTAAGGTATATTTTTCATCAATTAAACAAAAGGCAAAATATTTAGTTATACAGGAAGCATTTATAGAACCACAAAACACAGTACACCAAGCCTAAGCGATTCTGAACTTTCATAATATTAAAAATCCAAACAGATTGCAAATGAGTTTCTCATCTGCCTCTTCAATTGTAATCATGTTTAAACTTAAAATCCTGAAATTCCAATATTCCCAAACATTAAATGGCTTGAACTCGGAGTTCAATAGTTTCCATTTGGTACGTCTGGTCTATTAAAAACAGCATATTCTTACAGTGGAGTTGCAGTAAAAAGCACAAAACCAGTGAAGACTTTAGAAACCACCCTTCAGAGAATTAATTTATTCTTTTTCAAAAAAGAAAAATTTTAGAAACTTTGAACAGTTTCTCTGTATGTCATCCAAAATTTGCAGCTGAAATTTGTCCAACTGCTCCCCTTCTTCCTATTAAGCACTCAATTAATTGAACAGCATTAATTCTAAAATGCCTTGGCTTCAAAAATGAATTCAGCTGCACAACAAATGCTGTTTCTAGGCACTCACTGGGTATTTTCAGGTGTGCAAGAAGGACTCCAGCTTTTAGCTTACAATTTTATTTACTAAAAGAAAAAAAGCTCTGAACAGAACATCTTTGCTCCAGGCTGCCTCTTCCTCTATTTCAGAGACTCTAATTCCCCCTCTGTGTGTCTCAGTAGGGGGTACCCCTCTTCCTTGCCCCCTCCACGCTCTTTGTGTTGGTTTAAATGGCCAGATCCGCTCCATAAAGCGTTCCCTAGGGGCTCCTTTTAAACCCAGATGCAAGAGATAAGCAGCCCTGCCGGGGAATGGGGCTGCAGCTGGGAGGGGACCATCAGCATGTGACTCTAAGAATCCCTCCAGGCTATGAAAACAGGAACTGCAAACAGTCTGGCATTGCTGCTGGGCACTCAATTAGGACTAACAGCCAGTTCTCCAGATAAACCTTTAAACCGAATCATTCCACATCATACTTGGCAATGCCTTGCTGCTTGTCTCCTTCCATGTCCCTCTGCAGGGAAACTGAAAACACTTCCCAAATCAAGGCTAACCCTTCCAGCATCCATCATCCCATGTCCCTCTCTGACATGACTCCATTCTGCCCGGTGAAGTCTGCCTCTACCTGACCTGCTCTGCACTCTCAGGGCAGGCAGGATGAGCAGAGATCATCCTTTTCAGATGTTATATACAGGCAATTAACTCGGTAAATATCCCTTCCCTGCAGACACCTCCCCTGCTCACCGCTGGCCGGGCGCGGCTGCCGCTGGGATGCTGCCCAGGGTAACACAAGATCCCAGTGCTGGCTGACATCCCCTCGCTGTCTGCCAGAACCGCAGGGCCTTTCCCTCAGAGCTACTCATCTCAGCACCTTCATTCCCTAATAAATTTCACATATTTATGAAAGATATGAGCGAGAGTACTTTCATATGCTTTAATGTTCCCCCCAGCTAGAAAAAAATTAGAGACATCTCACATCACAGAGGGAGAAAACTGTCCTTGTCATTGAAGCACGTTAGTAGGTGTGGGGTTATTTTTGTTCTTGTCACTTTTCTTTTATCCTCCTATTTGCTACAACACTGTCCAAATTTCAGAGACCATTAAAATGACTAAAGTCTTCTCAGACCACCAATAGAGTCAAAAGGTCTGTAAACCACCAAAGAGTCCAAGAACTTGACAATGTGATCTATTTAAAAAGGAAGCAGAGAAGAGAAATTCAAATTAATTTTTTGCATTTGTGATGACTGGACAGAAGTGGAGAGGTTCACATGCATCATGAGAGACCTAGAAGACACACCTTAAAATGATGCATCTATAGGAGAAGTTAGAGAACAATTACACACTGTGAACAGTAACAAGCAACTTGAGTTTGGACAAGAATCCTCTCCAGATTTCTACAGGATCTCAGGAATATAACAGCTGCTAATCGAGATACATGAGCTCAAACCAAGTTGTGTTATACCTAGGGTGTGAAGGAGGGATTGCAAGCTGAAGAAAAATGTGGGCAACTAAGCATAGTCAAGGCTCACAGCCAAATTAATCAAAATTGCAACCAAGACACAGTGCTCAACAGGCTTTTCATAAAGAAAAATCCTCAAGTGCTGAAAAACGATCACAGAGGTTCATAAGGAAGCTCAAGGTGACAGCCTATTGGATTTCTAATAGGCTTTAAACAAATTTTAAGAAAAGTAAGAAACCCCAAGTGACAAGACCTCCTGCAGGGATCAACAGCTGATGGTTTGATTCAGCGTGGTCCTTCCTACACTGCTGGGCTGCTTTTTTGAAAATCCTGATTTCAACACTTAAACATCTTAAACCACACTGTTCTACCAGATCCTGGTACACAAAATCAATTGCAACATCAGAAATTTTATGTTACTTAAAAAAAAAAAAAAAAAAGGAAATTGTTGTTCCAAATTGTTATCATTTTCTCAAAAATACAATTGTTTGGTTGGGACACTTTTTGCCAGAAAGTTTCACTACACTTTCATACCATGCCCCAAATGCAGTCATGATAAAATTTTTTGTTATATTTATTTAGAAAATATCCTTTGCTTCATACGTTTATTAGAGCTTTGACAGACAGAAGAACAATTATTGACCTTTTTTGACTTGGTTTCAGCCTTTCCACCTGATTTACAACACCATGAATGAATAAGAGCAAGCATTACTTAAGAAATTACTGATTTGGCCAATGAGATTACTGTAAACAATTGGCTTCCCTATTTGCAACATGACTTCAATTGTGTTTGTTTAGCTAAGCTGTCATGCATTTTATTTTGTGCAAATGCATTTAAATTGTGTGACAGCTGCAGTTTGGCCCATGGTGGCATGCATCAGGCAGAAAGAGCAGCATAGGCATGTGACAGGAAAAACAATGCATTAGATAAACTCCTACAGAGCAAAAAAATTCCCAGTTTCTCCCATTCTTAAGCATTAGCCTGCTACATAAACTATATCCTTAATGCCATGCTAGCATTTTTCTCTCATTCTCTGCTGTTTTAGCCAACCATGTAAAACAACCTGTTACTGCATCAGTTGTTCCACTGCATGAGACACACTGCTCAAAATGCCAGAATTGAAAAACATTTGGATTTTAAAGCTGTGAGACAAGTAAGAATCAATGTTATATAAAAGTCTACCAAGAATCTAAACTAGTTTGCCTGGGTGCAATCTCCCTGTACACAAAACATGACTCAATAAAATCTGTTAGTTCAAGGTGACAACAATTTGATCATATTCAGAACAATTTATAGAAGTATGCCTTGTAGCCAAGTAACAATAATAATAATGACTTGCCCAAACCAACACTGTATAGGGTTTTGTTCTTACTTGTTTAGGGCTTTTAGCTTTGTTTATTGAAGTTACTAGTCACAGATTTTACAAGTTGTTGATCAGATACTGCAGGTGAGTGCACCACACAGCAGCTTCTGGCCACCACATACAGAGAACCAGACACCTTGGGCCTGTGCTGTGGAGTAGGGACCCTCCACAGAAACAAGATACTCCTTGCCCAAATTCATGCTCTTGATTCTCAGAGACAAACCTTTTTATTCTTGCTTTGCAGAGAGGAGAAGAATGCTACTCACCCACCCCCAATGCTGTAAACAGATGTGTAAACAACATCCACAGAATAAGCCACTGGAGAATGTGTTGTTAAAACAAAGAAAGGACATTCTACAGTATCCTGCTAGCCAGAATTTGAGCCAACGCTGTAGAACAGTCCCCTTAGTTGCTTTAGTTTACTTAAAGCAACTAAAAAGACTAAAAATCTTCAAACTAGAGTGTAGACAGGCTGTAACACTTGGCACTGGGGGGACGAAAGACTTCACACAACCATAAGATCATTCAAATCTGACAACTTTTACTCCCCACTTTTACTCCCAAGAATGGTGACAACAAAAGTCAGAAGAGACTGAGGAAAGAAATCTGCTCTGGTCTTTCTCCAAAGTTACAGTCTTCACTAAATGTGTGATCCAAGCGATTTAGCTACACCATCACAAACAAATGTGGATGGATTTACAAGGCTTACACATTTTCAACCAAATTTAAACTTTGTTTACATTTGTTTACTGCAATTGTGTAAAGGATTTATGATTCAATGTATCCTAAAGTGGAAAACCAGAAAACAGTTGAGTCTGGAAGACTTTATCATGCATCTTGAATTTAATAAAATTTTTGGTCTTTTGAAAGTAGATGTTCTTTTCATTTCAAAAATTAAAGAGCAATATAAATTTATTTAATACACCCCTGGGGCAGCGAGAAGCAGATATGCTGCATTGTCTGAAGTTTGACCTAATCACCTGGGTTTGCAGTACGTTTTAATCAAGGATGCAAAAATGGCAACATCGAAGCAAGGAAAAAAAATCTATTCCTACAAAAAACAAACATAGTTGTCCAACAAACACAAATAAAAAAAAACCAAAACCACCACAGTCCATTCAGATAGAACATAATTTATCACAGCATGGAGAAAGTGCAAGCAATGTGAAGTTTTTATCAACTAGAATTCACCAGTGTATTTACAACAAATTAATTTCATGTTTGTAGAATATCTTTTTACTTTTCAGCCATGTTGTGACTGGCCTTTTAAAAGCTAATCTTAACTGTCTTTAGTCATTTGAATTGGATTTATATGCCAGTAACTTTGAAAATAAAAACTGATGGTGTGTGAATATTTGATTTGTCTATTTTTTGTTGTTGTTTTGTTGTTGTTGTTTTGGGGTTTTTGTTGGTTTTTGTTTGTTTGTTTGTTTATTTTGGTGATTTTCTGTAAATATAAAATATGCCTACCAACCACCTTCAAAAAGGTATTCTTCCTTTAGATTACAGAACTAGTTTTATGTGTGAACAAATTCAGGAACACTTTTTATTTTATTTTTATATCATCTAATAATACTACTATTTGATTATATAAAATCTGATTTTTCTGAACTGACAAGATGTTGCCTAAATTCTGTCTTTTAATTTCAGGTGACAGCTCCATACTTGGAAAGAGTTACACATTAGAGCAAAATAATTTGGAGATATAGATCACTAGCCACTTTTAACATTACAGGCTGAAAAATGTACATGAAGACAAAAAAATCTTCACAGAATCCCATAGTTTCCAAATATAACTTTTCCAATCTATTCATTTTAAACATTGTTTAGATTTTTTTTTCCCTGAAATAAAAGGCTTGACAGTGAATGGATTAACTTCCAGGCTGTCAGCTTACATAAAGACACAGCAACAGCTGAATCATCTTTTGTTTTCCCTTGGAGGTCAGAGGGCTATGGAAACATTTAGAAAAAAATCACTCCAAACTACCATAATTCAGATATTTCTATCATCCCAAAACCAAACTCTTTTTTTTCCACCAGCCATTTGAAGTAAGTGCAAATTAATCCAACTGAACTCCTCAAGTGCTCCATGTACCAACAGATCCTTGGTTTGTGGGCAGCTCCATGCTTCTCACTTCTGATGGATTATTATTTCCTACTAAAGGCAGCAAGAGGACTGCATCACTTATTGCATTTTGGGGGTTAGTGGGGATGAGAAAAAGAAGGCAGTGAAATCCTATCTTCGTGATGTATGAGAGAGACTATCTACTCATTTTAACTAAACCAAGGATTTAACTCAAAACGTTAAGCTCCAGAAGAACTTGGTGACTTTAGCTGAAAGTAGTATGGATTTTAACTTTAGAAAAAAATCAAACAAGTAAAATTTGAACAGGAAAAAAAACCCCTTTATATGTAATATTCACTATTTCATAATTAGCCTCTGTCTTTAAAAGAATTCAGTAGGAAAAGACTTCCTGCCTGGCAGACAGCCCTAGCTTATCCTAAAACCCCTGCAATTCAACCAGGTACTTGGGAATCACATCAGTACTTCCCACTTGCCTCTCACACACTGAGACAGCCATTTTCACATTAGCCCTCTGGCATGCTTTCCTCCTGAGCATATGAACATCCACAGGACTATTTTTTCCCTATGGCAGGTACACTTCACAGCAAGAACAGCAGTGGATATAATCTATTCATAAACCTGTTCTGAAACAAGTTTGTACACTTTATAAACAAACCTGAAGTGACTTCCTATAGTCTATTTCTGGTCATTAAATGAAAAGTCAGAATAATAATGCAGGTGATCTATTAAATAGCATTCATTGTAAAATAATCTGCCACTTGCCAGAAATTAAATTATTCTTGTTTTATACAGTTATTAAATAAGCACTGTAGAAATCTGAAATAATGGGGGGTTTTGTGCAACAGAAAAAGTACAGCAGCAAAAAAAAGTAGATCACAATGAATAGAAAAAACAACACTTAAGGTTACAAATATATATGTTTGTGGCATTCAGAACTCCTTGGACTTACTGCAAATGATGTTCTTTCTTTTTAAAGAATAAATACTGTGACTCTTGAAAATAATATCTATATCCAGATGCTTCCAAAGAAACTTTTTTCTTTTTTGAAAAAAATTGATTAGCAAATACACTTGTAAACATAACAAAACAGTTACTCATGCTTCTTAAATATGATTCAAACATTAAATAAATATTTTACTTGAAATTATGTTTAAAAGAACAGTTCTACGTAGCAAAAGACTAAGGCATAGGTAGTTGTACTAGGTTATTAATAAATAAATTTTTTAAAATAACAGTGATTTTAAAGCCATGCCAAGGCTAAAAATAGTTGTTTCAAGCCTGCTACAAAACAAACAAGATGTTTTAAAGAAAGACAATATTTTGAAATAAGACACAAAGACCTGAATTCTCTATGCATTGTTTGCTTTAAAAGGGAAAGAAGAAATATCTTTTTCACTTATTTACTGCAATGCTATTATTTTACAAATGGGTTGGTCCTTAACATCTTCTCTCAATGCCACCTACATTAAATAACTAACTAGACCAAATAATTAAATAAACAAATATCAAATGCTTATGCACAGACTGGAAATGGACATGTTTTCAACAGCTATTGAATTATCCTTTCTTTTTTCCATAATATCTACAGATGCTCATAAATTTTTTCAGACCTACCATCTTACTTTGTCAGCATGAGCAATAACACAATACAAGGACTTTTATTTTGTTCCACTAATCAAAGATCAAGTATTTACCTTCCACAAGCATGTCTGGCACATCTGCTTGATATCTGGGCCCCACTCTGATTTCTCCCTTGTCTGCCAAAAGTGTTTTCAGTGATGGATCGTACACCAAAGAATAAAAAAAAGTATCCTAAAAAAAAAAAGACATTTGCAATGGCATAATAATTTTTAAAATTAGATTTGCAAACTTGTAACACCTTCCCTTTGGAAATTTGCATACTTTACAGAACACAGATTTGGTACATAAATCTTTATTTTACATAATACAGATGTTTCATGAGTGCTTTTAAAGGCCAATCAAGACCTCTCATTGTTAGGACTTCCTTTAGAACAGAGCAATAATGAAAAGATTCCTACACAAAAATATAGCAATGGATTTGAAGAGAATGAATGTCAACTGCTTTCTGAATTTAACATGTTTGCACTCATAAGTATCCCTACCATACTGACTTTCCATTATAAATAAATCTCAAAAACTAAAACACTGTCTGTGAAAACCCTTTTCAGGCACTAAAACAGTATTGGCAAATGTGGTATAGTCACAAAAGTATAGGCCAAGTCCTGCTTTCAAAAATATTTTTACTGATTATCAGTGGTTTGGTGTAAAAATTTAAAAATAAAGACATGCTAATTTCAGTTAGAAAACATTGCCTTCCTGATGTTATATTAAGACATTTCAAAGAAAAATATGTTTAATCTTCATGGCATTTTGCAATCTTTCAAGTTCTTGGGGAATTTTCTTCTTCTCTGATAAAGCTAAACATCCTAAGTATCTTCCAAAGGAAGGTGAGGAGATACTTTCCATACAATCAAAGAAAAAAAAAGGAAAAAAATAAGGAGGAAAAAAAGCACTATGTGAATTCTCCCTTTAGTATCTGCTACAGGGAAACATCTCTATATTTTCCTCTGTAAGATGCCATATTAATTACTTCAAATTAATTATTTTCTAAATACAAACAGATTCATAATAAAACGACCATTTTAAAGTGTCAATTAAATTTTTATCCAATAAAATTGTTTAAGTCAGTCTTTTGAACAACATAATTTTTCTAACCTATCATCCAAAATATAATTTTCAAAGTATTGTTTGCCCATTTGTTAAAAATACAGAAAGAAAAATAAACTTATCCCAATATTTACTTGAACAGAAATCACAATTACCTCTTTCTCCAGGTATGACAGCACAGATTCTGTCTCATTCAGAAGTGCAACACTGCATTTTCCCCTACACAAACATAAGAAAGAATTATTACTTTGTAAAAAGTTCAAATTTCAAGTAAAGAGTTACTTCCAAGAAAACAATCTAGATATACTTAAAACTTCTACACTAAAAGCATAAAAACATTAAAATATATAAAATTTAACATTGCCATACTTCGATAATACCAACATTAACATAAAGCAACAGAATAAATGGCTGCAGTGATCCGAGCATTCAAATACATTGGAATTCCACCACACTGGGAAATAGTTTCAGTAATGGAGAAGCAAAAAAAGAGAAGAGGTACAATGGCAAACAATAAATATTCACACAATTAATAAAAAGTCCTGGATCAAAGAAACATCACCTCCAAGTGATTTACCTACAATAAATTCAGTGTATAATTTGAAAACAAATAAACCAAACTAGAAAGAATATAAGGCTTTACTTTTCAGGCTGTGAAAACAAAGCGCTTTTCTCTTTTGAATGGAAGTATTTTTAATAATGAATCATGGAATTCTATTAGTTTCCTCTGTGCCCACATTAAAATGCTAATGGCCACATTTCTGTGGAGGCTCTTGCTGCTCAGCAGTGGTGCAGACCTGCCCATGTGTAACACAAGCAGTCAATGCAATGGGACTTTGACCCCACCACCCTCATCCCCTTCTCATCCCCATCTCCCCCAGAATCTCTCTGCCTCAAATTCCTCCATCTCCAGCTTCTCTGCAAATAACCTGCAGAATTATTTTTAACGAGTGGTATTTTAAAGAAACACTCATGGATGTGGATGAAAAATGTTAAGGGTGCTGAATCACCTTGCTAGCAACTCGCATTTTAATATTATAATTTACAGCTGAACTACCATTTATATATGTGTGTGTGTGTGTGCATATATATGTGAAGATATATTTATTACCCCTGTATTTCATGCACCAAAGTTTTACTCAGTTTAGTGGGTATTTGCCAGGAGATTCCTGTGGCATTATACATCCAACTACAGAAACTATGCCCAGAATACCCATCTCCCCTCATGGAACAGACCAGAATACAAATAAAGAGTAATTGTTTGCAGAGACCTTCTTGATTTGAAGATAACACCAAAATGGGTATTATAAAAAGCTGTCACTCTGTCAGGGAGTGCTGACTCTAAGCTCAACCAGAGGCATTAGAAGCCAATTGCTGATGGCTTATCATTAAGTGAACATACCCAGCTAATGTCTTATTCATTGCCACTGCACATCCTGGGGAAGGGGGCTAAGCCACACATCACTGTCCTGAATTTCTCTTCATCGTCATACCTGTCAGGAGAACCACACCACCAAAGAAAAATGGTGGGAAGAGGGGAGAAGAAAAGTCTGACCACAACAGCAGAGTAAAATCCTCCTGGAGCAGAGAAGTAGGAAACCTTCTAGATACCCCATCATGTCTTTCTTTGAAGGTTTTCTTGAAACTTGTGGACTTGATAATTCCCGAGCATTCGCTTCTAAAAATTAATTGTGTTGTAACATGAAGTTAGCTTTCCAAATTTAGTTTAATATTTTATTGGGTTTTTTTTAGTGTAAAAGGCTAACCAGGAGTTTACCTTTCCAGTCTGCTACTCTTCCACACAGCCTGAGTATGCTCTCTCCCTCCACTACAGCCTGCCCTTATTTTTAAACTCCAATTACCACAGAAGCATCCATTGCTCCACTGCCATCATGGCTACAAAAGTATTTTATTGACCAACCTCATCTTTTATTGCTGCTCCGTTAAAAAATTCATTTTATTTTATTAAGTTACAAGATTAGTCCCTGCAGCATGGCTTCTAAGTGAGTGAATTTCTATTTGATGACTTCTTTGTACAGCACTTTAACCACTTAATGGCTGGAGTCACACAGAGGTAACATTTTGTATGCATATATGATCTCCTACATGCATGGGCTTATGTCTCAATGAAGACAGCACTAGACCTACAGTAGACACTAAAATAAAAATTAAAAAACAACAACACTCACACTTGAAAATAGGTAAATTACACAAGTCTTTCCACTTTTGATTTCTATATTACAGTTACCCATTTCTGTAATCTAGAAACCTGCAATATTTCATAGAAGTGATTTAGAATCCTTAACAAATTCATAAAAGCCTACTGTTTATATAACTCCTCCTCTCTTTCTTTCCCATCAGAGGAAAAGCTTCTCTGTCTAGTTGCAAATGCTCTGGTGGGTTGAACCAGCATGTAGTTCATGTGTCCAGCACCCCTCAATCATGGATGCTAAGGAAATAACTGAAGTGAATATCAATTAGCAGTAATATGCCCCTTAATATTCTCCAACCACCACTGCACTGTTCACCTGTTCTTCAATACTAATAATCAAATGTCCTGGAGAAAAAGTTGATGTCATTTAAACCACATTACAACATAACTTTGGAGTTAATTCTTTGGATACATCTGAAAACCCATAGCTTCTCTGGATTTAAAAATAATATTTTCCTCCTTACAGTGTTCTGGAGCTATAGCTCTATCTGTCCCAATTATTTCAGATAATTGGGACAGATAGAGCTGTATTGAATAAATAATCAATGTAATAGCATAAAATCTGACTGTTCTAAACTAGACAGAGAAAAGAAAGGGGGAGCTAGCTACCTATAAAAACAAGTGAAAGAGTGTATGCTGCATTTAGCAGATTATAAAATCAGTTACACGCCAAAATAAAATTATACTCTCCTCTTTCAGAAATTCTACTGTCTTTACATTTTGAGTATGACTTAGATTAGTGGCATACAATGCCACAGGTTCATTGTTCTATTGGAGTCTCCTGCCTGAAATGTGTCACTAAACTGAACTCAGGTTAAAATTACAAAGAATTGCCAAGTTTTTAAAAAATTACCTAAACGAATAAACGAGTTGTCTACTATTTTTCCACATATGAAACCTTCTTCCTCTTATGTAACTCTGATTCTCTGATTTAATCTGTATTCATCCAAGAAGCAGCATTCTTGACTTAACTGGTATCATCAAGGTGAATTATTAGTTGACAGCATCAGAAGGTCTCAATGTTAAGATGGCATGTCAGATTTCGACGTTTTTCTCAAATTAAAAATATTCAGAATTATTTTTTTACTTCCTACAGTATTAGGCAAAACATATCTTGTAGGAATGTTGAGGGAAAGTTTAAGCAACCTTAGCAATGCACAAATAGCAGTAAAACAAAATAGTAAATTAGCTTTTATGTATGTCTTCATTACAACTCAATTTTGATGAGATGAAGTTGTACCTTCAGAATCCTTTCTGCTCTTAGATGTACTTCATATTTAAACTGGTCACAAATAAAGAGTTGTTACATGGAGCTGGCAACAATGCCAACAAAACTTATTATATAATTAAATCAGCCAGCAACAGAAAGTAATTTAGAGGTCTTGCAGTAAAAGGAGACAATAAAACTCACTTTTAAATATATGCTCATGGTATTGCCAGCTTCTATCATATAAACCACTTAGGATTCAATTTCTTCTTCTGTTCCAGTAACCAGAGCCACGAGTCATAACTTTTTTCTTTAAAGCATTAATCATGTGAAAGCTCTTTTACCATGCTACACCTTCCTTCACTCTCACTTGTTAGAAGCTTTTGTCTGCTTGTAAATTTTTTCATATGTTCCAGGTGACTTCACCAGTGAGTTGATGATTCCTGATCATTTACACCCATCAGCTAAGGGATGCCTGACAAGCAATTTTTCCACACCTACAGCCTACTTCCATACCTCAGGGAAGCCCTTCTGTTACAATATAGAAATGAGACTCACACTCTCTCCAAAAAAATTAAAAAATAAAACTTTAGAACTAAAGTGCCTTAATGATTTTGTAGGAAAGGATTTCTTCAACAGTCCTAGCGGAAACCCAGGAACACACAGCCCCCAAAACAAAACTCTAACCACCTACAGCAAAACTGAAAGCACAGGGACACTAATGAGGAAGGAAATGGTAAAAAATATTAGTTATCATGGTAGATAGATGTCTCATTGCTGGGAACATGAGGCTTTGTTCCCCCTTCCCTCCACCCTTGTTTTATGGAACTATTTTTCCTGGGATGGGTGGGAGGCTGTTTACTGTGGAACAAAGAAAAGGAGAATTAAATTCTAAAAAATAAATGACAGCTTTGTGAGACACTCATAGGTGAGACTGTCTTGGACAATTCAATATGGAGCTCATGAAAATCACCATCTATGTGAGATATGAGTTACCATGCCAGTCCTGAAGGTGAGGTTTCACAGACAGTAAGCTAAGACCTATGAGATCTTGAAAGCTAGAGATAAAAATGTGCCGTATTTCAGTAAGACCCAACAAAGGAATGAAAAACATGTAGGAACTTACTTCAGACAAGAATGTGACAACAATCAATATTTAGATGAGAGAAGGACAAGACTGCCCTTACTAATATGTTACAATGAAGGCAAAAGATGATAATAACCAGCTCAAGAATTTAAGTAGCATGAAAAAAGGTTGTGCCAAGGTTGTTATTATACCAGACATTTCAGTATAATCTGGTTAAACAACCTAGAGAAAAACACCAAATTGCCCAGAAGATACACTGAAATGCCCTCTTGTTTCCACTGTCTAGGTAATTGTTCTTTAATGAGCTTTTTCTTAAAGAAATCAAAAATATAGATTAAAATCTTTATCAAACTTTTAAAAAGATGATTCAAACACTTATATTTTAAAACTATCAAAATTAATAAAAATCGAGAGCAACTGCCTCATCTTTTAGAGTGCCTGTTCATTTCAGCCCTAACTTTTAAACCAGTGGAAGCCTCTACAATCCCTGCTCTGCTGTTCTTGCAGGCTATTTCTTCATGTTTTCACCAGCTGAGCAAGATAGCCCATGAGATACAATTTTGTTTTTAAATAAGGATTTCTTGGAACAGGAGGTATGCAAAAAAAAAAAAATTACAGAAAGAAAGTACAAGAAACAAAACACCTGCTGCCTGTTAACCAGTATGAATGATAGGAATGGAAAAGGCAACCTCATGGGTTCAGTACCACACCAACAAAATCTCCTGTTGGAATGTAGACGCAGCCTGGGTGACAACGATGCAGTGCAAGAACTCTCAGAACTCATTACTCTGGGCTCCCACCAAGTCAGTGAAACTTTATATGCTTTGCTAACTCAGGTACAAGCTGAAGAAAAAATAAAAACATATGCAGGCATGACCCCAGAGACTTGGAAATAACAAGTATTAATTGCCCTCCTGAAAACAACAGAATGATGTTGGATAATTTTGTACAGATATATACCAATCGTATCTTGATGATCCGCATCAAGAAATGTTAGTGTCTCAGTAGACATTTGGAACACAGAAGCATGAGTCACTAGCCAGACAGTCTGAGAATAAAATAACAGGAAAGAATATTAGGAAATATTATGCTTGTGAGAAAAATCTGATTTGATTTTAACATATGCTGTTACTTCAATGACAATCAGAGATTAAACTCAAATGAAGGTGCATAATAAAGAAGCAGGTGCAGGAGTAGAACTCCGGAATAATCTTTCATACATCTAGCATAAAGGGAGAAAAGGGGATGAAAAGGTACAGATTTTGAGTAAAGGAGGAGAGAGCTACCTGAAATAACAACACTTTTTTTCCTGAACTCTCTTAAATGAGAAAGTATTTTGAGGACTTCCAATCAAACATCCACTCTGAGTCAAGTCTTGATCCCTTACAAGCAGCCTACACTGCAATGATCATCACCAAACCACAGTGGGAACTGAGTCCAAAGAGCTTCTACTAATTACATGAAATTGATTGCCTAGTCACAGAAAGCCAATACTAATTGTACTTGTGTATTTTACTTTGAAGCACAGTTTAAGGGGCACAGAATGATGCTGACAGACACATACCAATGTCTCTATAGCAAATTCCAAGTTCTTGAGACTGCAAAGAGATTAATTGGGGAGCAAGCTGTTCCATAACACTAAAAACAAACAAAAAACCCTTCAACATAGTGATTTAAACCTGTAATGGATCCCTAACTACAATTGGACTTTTAAAATATTCAATCAATATCTAGAACTGACAAAAAAAAAAAAAAACCACAACTCTGCATTGTATTGATTCATAAGTAATTGGCTCAAGTTTGTCTCTGTTAATTTACAGAGCCATCTCAAACATAAGGAAGAAAACCCAAACAACAAACAAAAAATATTTGATAGGTGACTACTACTGCAATCTGAGCCTCTGACAAAGTAACACCAATCTTCTAAAGAGTACAAGGTTGTCTGTGGCCAAAATATAAATCAATAAACTTGATATTATCTGATTAACACACACTTGATCAAAAAAAAGCAGCATGAACACCAAACAGTAAATGTCTGGCATCTAAACGTGCAGAGATCATATGGATGGCCCAGGATTTTGATACTGCATGTAGCTTTAGGTCAAAAAATTCAGAGTTTTAGTTTTAATTAGAGCTGGAGTGCTAATTTTGTGAACTCCAAATTGGTAAGATTTACAATCTCCTGAAACAATGGTGCCCAACTGACGTGCACTTAAAAGTAATTAAAAGGTAGAAATTTTCTCCGTGTGGCCATAGTTAAAACGATACATTTTGATATCTCAAAACAAGCTCATAACTGTAGATCTACTTTCTGTAAACTGGAAACTGCATTCTTGCAAACTCAAGTCATTGATATTTTTTTCTCTAGGGATTAATTCATGCTAAAAAGTAAAAGAATTGTTGCCTTTTAGCACAGCAGCAGTGATGCACATGAACTGAACAAAACCACAGGAGGCTGGTTAGGAACGATTTTCCATACAATCATGAATCAGTTTAGGTTGGAGAACACCTTTAAGATGATCAAGTCCATTACAAGCTGCCCAGCTCAGAAGCAATGCACATCACTCCATGCAACTGAAAGTAAAAGTTTTGCACCCTATGAAAGGCTCTTTTTAATTATATCACAACAGGGAAATATGCACTGATTTTCAGATATTTAAGTGACAGTTTTCCACTGATAAATACACTTTTTCTTACATTGTTACTAGTACTGGCTATTGACCACATACAAAAACACGATTCTGTCCTGAACTTTCATTTTAATTCAAGCAAAAATAATTTGAAATCAATTGAAAAAAAAAATAGTCAGGCATCTTTCAAAAATCTCTTTGCTCCAAATAAACTCAGTCCAGTAGGGAAGAATACCTTGCTTAACAATCCAATAAGCACATGCCTATGCAAAACAAGTTCAGTCCTTATCCACACTGATTTATGCCAGAAAATAATCAGACTTATAAGGTTTATAGTAAGCTTTTAAAAAGTAACTAAAATTTGTATATATACTTACACACCCTGTATACAGAAACTTCTAGTTTACCAGGAGTGCCAAAACTGGAAATCCTGAGGTAATACCACTAAATCCTAAAGTGCCCTGTCTTGAAAAGTAACACTATAAAATGACCTGCCATATCTGTCTTGAGCTTCAGACCATTTGTTGTGTTTTGAGTGAAGGAATCCCACATTCCCTCAGTGGGGAATTCCCTCCTTTCTAAAGAAAAATTATTTCTCTGTACCTTAGTTTTATCACACAACTTTCTTTTTTGCTGTTCTTTCTCCTTCATGATCTCATCAGGACTCACTAATGTTGATACTTCAAACAACTGAGTCATTTTTAACACATCTAAAGAGCACCACACTGTTACGGTTTGTAAGCATGACACCTCCTTATAAACCTTCTTAAGCTACTTTTTCTGCTATGTCTACAAAGTGGCACCAATCAAAGTTTCTTTAGCCTACCCAAGAGCAACGATACCATTTAACAACCAAAAATGCAGCCACCAAAATAACAAAAAAACCACCATCACCAAACAAACAATTAAAACGAACAAAACATCAAACTGAAAAAGAAAATAAACACAGTGCTCTGAATTTCATTAATGATCAGAATAATGTCAAAAGAGGGAAACCAAGGTTTTTATAGACCGGTACTTTAGAAGTTTAAGTACAATTTTTAGTATGTTTACATGCAAAAATATGCAGAGGGTACAAACTTCTTGATAAAAATTGAACTCTTCTCGTGATCTGACTATTCAGATGCTCTTTAATGTCACATATGCACAGGCATTCTGCAAAAATACTCACATTCTCCCCAATCATATTAATCAGCTCCTAATAAAACTATCTTATGCAATCACAATTTTTAAAAGGCTCATGAAGTCCTTTCTGTGTTGGAACAGAAGTAATAAGCCAAGCCAAGACCATCTTAAGATGGTTTTGAGGGTTCTTTTCTTAGTTTTGCCTTTTGTTTGTCAGTTTAAAAAATAAAGGGTACATGTAAGAATATTTCAGAATCAATGCCCAGAAAGTTTTTTTTTTTCCATAGGTGCATAAAAAAATTGAATTTGCTGTTTATGCCAAGCAACAAATAGAATCCTCTTAAAAACATAAGAAACACTTGGTTTATCCAATTGCAGATTGAATAAAATACTCCTCATTGAAGATTAGGGTGTAAATTTACTACAGTTTTTGGAAAAAAACCCATCACAACAAACATCTACATAATGCACAGATATCCAACACATGTAAAATGAAATGCAAGAAAAAGAATATTATTTTCTTTTCTGTGTTGTTTGTTGTTTTGTTGTTTGTTTTTTTTTTTTTTCCTGAAGGGGGTGGAGGTTTTTATTGCAGTATAAAGCAGCCCAAAAGATTCACACCTGCTTTTAACATGAAATCTGAGAATGCCTGGCTTATTTATGTTTTCCAAACACGTAAAATATCATCATCATCTTACATAAAAACCTCACAACCCTAAGACTGGAACACCATAAGCAAACAAGAAATAAGCAAAGATACTGAAATGGTAAGATGAACATTGATGTATAAATAGATTCTTCTACACAGTTTTTAAGAAATATTTAACTTTAGAGCAATTACAAATGAACTTAGACCCTAATGCATCTTTTACAACAATCTAAACATGTTTAATAACTATTAACTCTTGACAGCTTAAGAATGAAAATTAAATTTAAAGCCCAAATCACAAGTCATATAACCCAATGCATCTCCAATAAGAACTATTTGCAGATTTTCATACCAGAATCCACTTTTACCACATGCTAAGTTTAATGGTGAATTTTGCAACACTGGCAGATAATTTCAACTTTCTGACAACTTCATTCTTCCCACCGTAACTTTTCATGCCTTTCCAAAGTGCTGTATTGGGTAATGCTCAAACCTCTGAAACCCCAGGCACACAGCACTGGCTCAACTCAGCCCCTCTCTGAGATGGGGGAGGTCCCACAGGAGCCACCTGCACCAGTCCTGGGTGCACTCACTGTGTGACATTAATGAAGGAGAGAGGCTCAGGGAGTCCAGCTGGCAGGACAACTGTGACAAGGACATCAGGGATTAGAGAGCCTGGCAAAACTGCATCTGCAACATGCAGGGATTAGGAGGGAAGGAGATAATCCACCAGAGGGGTGTTACTGACTGCACACATTTGAGCAGACAGGGGAGGGAATAATTTCACTCTTGACAAGTAGGCAGGAAGGTAACAAGCCCTGCCTTTGATCCCCAGACCAATAAATGAGCTTGTTCTGTGCCACACACCGTGACTCCAGAACAAGCTAGGCAATTCCACCTCCTTAAACACATTCCACTGCAAGAACTCTATCCACAATGCACCACTGCCACATTTAATTACTACCCACTTCTAATTCTTTTCTAAATCTGCCTCTTTGGGGTTTTCCTATGCCAAAACTTATGCTGCTCCCTAAAGCTATTGAAATGGCATTGTGACATCTAATTTAAAGGGGAGAAAATATGAAGTCTAAAAAAATCCCAGCATTTCTAACAAAACAAAGTGCATATCAAAACAGTTACATATAATGCATACATAACAAAATAAAAATATCAGAATGAGGGATGAAACTGTATTTCACTAATACAAGAGCAAACAAATTACATCAGAATTATTCAAAACCCAGAGCTGCAGACCAAAAAGCTCCAGAATTAGACATGAACATCAAAGAAATCTAACCCACTAAAATAACTGCAAGGTAACTCAACTGTGAAATAACAGCAACAGGTGTATAAATGAGAAATCATTTGGAATTGTGAATTAGAACAAAAGTAACCTTAGTGATAGGGGATTTTTTTTAGAGGGGAAGAGGTATAATTTCCTCTGCCATTCAGTTTGAAAAACATAAAAAGGGTAAAGTTAAGAAAAGAAAGAAAAACAAAAGCAGTAAAACCTTATTAGTAAAAACTAAATAAAAACATACTAGGTAAGATTATTTTACTCCTTCAATTACAACAAAAAAAGCAATTAGTCTCAGATACTTTCCTCGGCTGAAGACAGGAAAAGTTCAAGACCTGTCAAAAACTTCCTCCATTCTCTTAAAATTGACTTGAACTTTTTCCTCTTCCTTCCAGAGGGGTTGGGTTTTTGTGGTTTTGCTCTTTAGAGAACTGATCTCCAATCTCCCATCTCCAGTCTACACCACCACATCACTTGCTCCTGTAAATCTAGCCCTTCCTAATGGCTAAAACTGTAGGTGCTTAGAGCAAAGGCCCAATGATGGAGCTACCCTGGTTTTTATTGCACAAATATCCCCTAGCTTTCTATATGGAGGGAACTGGTTTGGTAGAGCAGTGACAGCAGAGAATGTCATTGAACCTGATTTCAGCAATGTTCCAGTGTCCTTCAAGCAGACTGGAAACAGGTAGACAGGTAGAAAATAATCTTGGAAAAAAACACTGGACTGGAAAGGCTGTGGTGAGTGAGACAAAGTCCAGCTGGTTACTTGGGGTACCCCCCAACTGCTTACCCTGGGAAAAACAGTTTAATACCTTTATTAACCTCAATACACTTTCAAGTGTACAAGTCTGAAGATGATATTAAAGCAGATTTATTCACTCTTGAGGTATGACAACTAAAAGGAGAAATTCTATTGCTTTGTTCAATTAGCTAATGAAAAGATAGATAACTAAGATGGCAACAGGCTCCTTTCAGAGAAGTAGAGTGATAGGACACAAGGTAATAGACAAAGTTCCAATAAGTAAAATCCCAAACAGATGACAGGGGGAAAAAATCACCACAACAGTCATCAAACACCAGAACAGACAACCAGGAAAGCTGTGATATCTGCATCCTTGAGTATTCTGGAATACTGATGGAAGAAAGCTAGAGGAGTGGCACCTTCTCAATATTTCTATCCCCTTTAGAGGCAAGCTAATTAATAAAAGTTAAGAAAACTACTGAGAATCACAGAATGTGAACACTAGTAAGTTAAAGAGCTAAGTAAGGCATAATTTATAGTGTATTTGCCTTCTTGTTTCCATTTAAAGAGTCTTAAAACGTTGAAACATCAAGCTTGTTTCTTTGTCTGGTAAAGGTCTTAGCAACACGTGACAGCAGAGTCCTACAACATTCATCTGTTCTGAAAAGTGGATGCAAGTCATCACTCTGCTTTTGGCTGCTGTGCTGTGTGGCATGTACTATGAATTCACGTGCTTTTCTGCCTTCTTTGTGAACTATGTACTGGAGAACCTCTATTGTATTTGCTCCCTGAGTTGTGAGGTGAGAAGACATTTACAATACTTCTTCTGTGTAATCTTCCTCTGCAAGGAGAATACCTTATTTCAATATCTAAATGTCAAAGTAAAAGACACGGCACAGGATTATTATCTCCATGCTATAGTTGGAGCAGCAGAAAATTGACAGTTAAATGACTTTCTCAAAGTCAGAACAAGTAGCTGATTAAGGCACAAGAAATTAATACAAAAATTTCCAACTTCCAGTTTTTGTGTTGTCAGCAGGAGAGATAAGCAACATCTCATCTCTGTGGTGCCCAGTACAGGACCTGAGGGAATGGCCTGAAGTTGTGTCAGGGGAGGTTTAGGTTGGATATCAGGAAAAGGCTCCTCACCCAGAGGATGGTTGGGCACTGGCACAGGCCCTCCAGGGAAGTGGTCACAGCACCAAGCCTGGCAGAGCTCAAGATGTGTTTGGACAATGCTCTCAGGGACATGGTGTGACTCTTGGAGATGGTGCTGTGCAGGGCCAGGGGCTGGACTCAGTGATGCTTGTGGGTCCATTCCAACACAGAATATTCTGTGATTATGTGATTTGCTAATAAGAGAGAAAATCAATATGCACATACAACGTGCTTCTCCTGTTGGACAATATATATCCTTTTTTTTGGTAACTTCTAGACATTTATGGTCTGAAATTTATTGGTCTCTTATAGCCAATAAGAAAGAAAATAAATATGCACATGCAACCTGCTCCTCCTGTTGGACAATATTTATCTTTTTTTTGGTAGCTTCTAGACATTTATGGTCTAAAATAGCTGGGGGCAGCTGGATGTAATGAGAAAATGAAAATTCCTTAAGAATGCAATGTAAGAATGCATTGTTTCACACTAAATTAGACACCCTCCTGTCACTGTGCTATTTCTTACCCATTTCTAAATTCATCATACCCTCATCCCAATACAAAAAAAAATTTTCCTGATTGCTAAATAGAAGATGTCATGAGCACCTACGTCACTTACTGAAAGAAGTCAACAAACACTTTTTGAGCTTTAGCAAGCCTCTTCCTGCATTAGCATTAAAGGCAATTTAAAACAATACTCAAAATGCTTCTTAACATTTAGCCAAACTCAGTCATACTTCTTCACATTTACTGAAGTTGGGGTTATTTTAATTTTACATGCATGCAGTCCTAAACTGCAGATCTGACCAATGAGTCAGTGCCTTCTTTCCAAACCCATCTGCTGTTTTTGAGGCCAGACAAAAGATTCCTTTGGCCAGCAGAATAACTAAAAAAAAAAATAGCTTTTCCAAAGTAGTAACAGACTGACTTTCCACCAATTGATCAACTGATGCTATCAATTGGCAAGCCAGAGCTTTGAGACTCTTGTCCCTTCTAAGGCTCAAGCATCAAGTAACAAGGAAAAAACAAAGGTTCTTCCAAAGCAGTTCATGGCCCAACTCAGCTCAGACCAATGACACCGTTTTGCAAGGCTGAAGCAGCCCAGCAGATGGGCAGGCAATGCAGCCAGCAGAACACACAGATAAATTGCATTTACTACTTCTTACCTGATGTGCGTTGCTGGTAGGGACTCGTACTGGCGAGAAAGGAAAAGCTCTCTGTGCTTCAACTGATGTTTCTGTTTATCAGTCAAATCAACCTCAATTGTAGTTTCAGACTCTTCTTCAACTTCTTCTGCAGAGAAGCAGAGCGTAGGTCGAAATTAACTCTGTTGCATAACATCATTGCAACCATTTCATTTGACATCCCCCCCACCCCTTAGCAACCTCCTTTAGTATTTCAAAGAAAAGATGAGTTTAACAAGACTACAGTTTATGTAACTTGACAGAATGTTAAGTATTTTGAATTATACACTTCTACTTCAACCCTTTAAAAAATTATGCTCCTCTCCTCTGTACTACGCATTGATGTCTTTCACACAGTTTAAGAACAATCCTGTCAACATTACTCATTCTTTTTTCATCTTCCTTCCTCTGGTTTTTCCTCTTGCTCACTGACCAGTTTTGGGTTTGACTTTCTCTTGCCAGTATTACTATTATTAAAACTTTTACAGAAGTCCTGGAGAAAAGCACACTTTCTCTGAACTGAAATTTACTAAACATAATTTCAGTCTAAGACTGCAAAATCAGTCTAAGAAAGCTGAAAAAGCCTGGTGTCTTCCATTATGCTAACCTTCTCAGATACTGACAACAAATGCAGTGTATTTGCATTTTAAATAAGATTTAAAGTTGTTTCTATTTTAAGCAAGGCAGGAAGAAATAAAAGCAGATACTAGAAAGGGTCACATATAGAATTGAAGGGCAATGATCCCAGTGCTTTCTAACACATCACACTATGGCAGGCACTCCAAAAGAGCTATCCTGGGATCTTGATGGCTGAAATCTGCCTTCCTAGTGGATTTTTTCAGACATGTGGAACTTGAATCTGTACTTCCTCTAGCTTCCCAAAAAGGGCAAAAAATCTTTCTGAATAATGGATGGAAAATTACAGACCCTTTAACAACTTCTCTAAGATTTGGCAACTTTCTACCTGTAAATTATCCATCACCTGCAAAACTAAGTGTAGTTTACAAAGTATTTCTCAGAAACTCAACAACAGAACCTCAGCATGAGATAGTATTTCATATAACTACCTACAACAGAGGACCTCACCCGCTCTACTAATAATAACTATTTTTACAACCAACCTACAAACACTATTTCAAAATGAAGCCTGCCTGCACTCTCATAGCAACCACAGTTCGCTCCAAATGCAACACTACTACTTTTTTTAATCATGCCTGTCTATAGTTCATTCCACTTCTAATAGTTCTTTTCACAAAAGTGATATAACAACATACCCTGATATAACCAACTTCTTCAAACCCAATTCCACTTTAAGTCTATCTTGCTGTAGACACGCCCATCCCATTCCCTGTTTTGGCATGTTTTGTGGAGAAAGAGGGCAAGAAAACAAAAATGAAAACAAGATGTTCACCCATGTCACCTGATAACCTCACAGCCTCACCTGGCATAGCTACAGGTTCAAGTCAGACTATAATTCAATTCAGAATTATTTTGGCATCTGTAATACTGATGACGAATAAATCTTAAAAGAAATTTATGCCAAGGCGAATAATTTTTTAATTAGGCAAGTAATTAATTAAAAAATAGAAATTCATGTTAAAAGGTTTATGTTTGGTTTAGGTTTGCTGGTTTTGGCTGGGACAGAGTTTTCTTTACAGTGGCTAGTATAGGGCTGTGTAACACCCTGTCTTGGGTTATAGAACCAAAAATGTGTATTCTATTTCATCTGTTGAAAGCAGTTGGGGAGATGTTTTTCTTTATCTCTTGTAACTCTGGGGGGAGGGGGGTGGATGCCTTCTGATAATGGGCCAACTGTTAAAACCAGGTGGGGCAGTGTTTCTTATCTCTTTCACCACCTGTCCTCTCTCCAGAGGGATATTTTCTGCTAATGGACCATCAAGGGTCACCAAGGACAGGACACATTCCATCATCCCATTGTGAGATGCTCCACCCAGTGCGGGGGAACCAACCATTCCTTCCTGGGTAAAAACTGAGACACAGGAACATAGGTATCTGATTCCGCTGGATTCCTGGAGGAACAGTGGACCCTTCTCACCATCACTGGACCCTTCTCACCATCACTGGACCCTTTTCTCTCAGGATCATCTCTGCTCCAACAGCACCACATCTGCTACTCCAGGAGAACTTGATTGGACTGCTTCCAACACCCTGACCAACAGGGTGTCAGGTTGTAGCTCTGACTCTGTCAGGGTTCTCCAGGATTGTTGTTTGTTTGTTTGTTTTCTACTACATTTGTATTGTTAATATTCCTAGTAAAGAATTGTTATTCCTATTCCCAAATCTTTGCCTGAAAGCCCTTAATTGCAAAATTATAATAATTTGGAGGGGGTGAGGAGTTTACATTCTCCATTCTGAGGGAAACTCCAGCTTTCCCTGACGGATACCTGTCTTTCCAAACCAAGACACACCCCATCAATGAGGAGACTGGGGAGGCACAAGGAGCTGGGAGGGGACACAGCCAGGACAGCTGACCCCAGCTGACCAAAGGGATATCACATGGCATCATGATCAGCATCTAAAGCTGGGGGACAGAAGAGGGGAGTGGGGACATTTGAGGTATTTTGATGTTTTGTCTTCCCAAGCCACTGTGGTGTGTAACAAACCCGTCTGTCTTGGGGATGGCTGAACACCTGCCTGCCTGCGGGAAGCAGTGAATTAATTCCTTGTTCTGCTTTGTTTGTTAATTCCAATTCTCCCCTCCATCCCACCTGGGGTAGTGAGCCAACAGCTGTGTGGTGTTTTGTTGCTAGTTGGGGTTATACCACACCAATGTTTCCAGCAATTAATTTCTACAACTGTTTATTACATTAAGTGATCCTTACAAGCTGCATTTTGATTGTCAAGTTTAAGCATTAATAGTTCTTCTAGTTACCTTGGATTTGGAGCTTTTTTCCTAAGTAATTTAGGCATCCAAACACAAGTTTGGTCAACACATCAAAACATCTGACTGCAGATAAGGCACAAAACATAGGACAATATGGGCCATTTAAAAGTTGTTGCTGGAAGCCAGAGATGATATTCCAGAGTTTAAAATGGCTTTAGACACCTATGCTCATCTCAATATCTTCCTCAAGTAAGAATTTAAATTAAAAAATTAAGAAGAAAACCCACCACCTTTAAGCAAATTTATTTCACTAGTCTTACATAAGACATAAAAATGTTGATCCAAGAGCCTGAAGCTGAAACCAAACGTCTCTTAGACTCATCTCTTAAAACACTCTGAACCTAAACATGAAACAATGTAAATTTTCTGTTGTATTTTTAAAAGTAAAACAGATTAAAACAAGATGATCTGACAAGCTCAGTAATAAGTAGAACAAACCATGGCCAGACACAGAACACTCAACATAATTTACCATCAGGAAAATTTTACAATTTTACTATTTCCTGCTTCACCATTAAAATATAAAACCAATCTTAACAGTAGGATTGAGTAAAACAAGTAATAGTTTGTCCCAGCAACCACACAAGCCTGTACCTGGAAAGGAAACTGCAGAGGATAAAGAAGAGATGAAGCTAAGTTTGCTTGATGGCAACACAAAGAATTCTGCATCTGATAAAACCTCCAGAGACCTGCTTTTGAAGCAGGTTTTTACAATGATCAGGCCTTAATACCCATTAGAAGGAAAGTGGTAACAACCTTGCAAAACTTTTAGAGATCTCTTCACACCTTTGACTTGATTTACAGCACATGTGAATTTCATTTGCCATTCAAGGAGAGATTATTTCTATCAAAAGGAGTGAAATAGAAGGTACTTACAGGAAATCATAAAGCAGTACCAAGCTAAGCACATTTCAGCACTCAGGAAAGGAAGAAAAGCAATAGCTCAGAGGGAGCAAATATTTTTATGCAGCAATATGGTGATTACATACACAGACCTCATTGTTCCATGATTAGACAGACCAAAAAAAAATCAATTTCAAATTGCTCAGCTAACTATACCTTTGAAACTCTAAGGTATGACTCCAAAGATGAACACTTCATATATACACACAATCACATTTTGAAAATTACACACTCCCCTTTAGGCCTTGGGCAAAATTTAAGATAATGCTGTTTTGTAGCACTTTTCCTGGTTTACAAGAAATATTTCATTATTTAAAAGAAAAATACTGGTGAGCAAAAGCAGGCATCTCCAGCGAGCTTTAAAAGCTTGTGGTCTATTTATATGTGGGCTTTCTAATTATCAGTGGCAAATAATTGCTGTGATCCTGAAGAGAAGAGTGATCTGGCGATGCTTTCAGGGACAGCACTGCAACTTTCCCATCTGATGTAAATGAGACGTAACTGACTCAGGTAAGCAATGGATACCAGAAAGAAACTGTAACCCTCACTCATTTTACATGTGCATCACCACTTTTAAACATAGTGAACACTCTTTTTTTCCTCTTCCACTTAATTTGTGGGATTTGCTGTTAGAAAATGGTGGTGTTAGTGAGCCTGAGAAGAAAACTGTCCATGCCACCTAAACTTTGTATATAGTATCTTTGTTTATAGTTATGTGATGAGTCAAGCTTGCTACGAGGAAGAATTGCTTGTTTCTGCAATTAAAATGAAAACAATCTGAGGGCAAGACTCTAGAAATACAATACTCCTATTTAATAAAAAATTATTTTAATTTTTTTTTAAGTCCTGAAAGACATTTTAAGGTTTACATGAAGCTCCAACAACTGTATAGTTATTGATCAGCTAGCAAAACAAGGTCAAATCCTCAGACATACCATCTTTAACTAAATCAAAATAACCCCCCATGTGCTCCCCTTGTGGACTACAACAGAGTAAGAGAGATTAATTTAAGCATTGAAGACTATCTTCAGGGAGGAGGAGAAAATCTTCAGTACTAAAAGAAAGGAGAAAGTTCTCCTTCTACTGCCACCAAAATACTGAGAGTATTCTTTCCAGCTAAAGTTGGAATCTAGAAAGTCAACCAAAAAATCATGGAAACAGAGTAATTCAGGCTGGAAGGGACCTCAGGAGGTCCCTTGCAGAAACTATACTTCAAAATAGACTCAGCTGTGAGGTCAGTCCCTGGTACTCAGTAATTCAAAATCTCTGAAGACAAAAGATCACATAACTTCTCCATCACCCAGTAATGGAGAAAAGCTTCTACACCCATCTAATCTGAATCACTCCTGTTTCAATTTAGTCACTGCCCAGAGTCCAACTCCATCTTTTGGTCTATAACCCTCATAGGCACTGAGAGTCCACATCTTCTCCAAATTGAGGAAGGTCAATTCCAGCTGACTCTCCTAGAAGGGCAAGTGCCCACCATGATGGTTTTTGCTGAATGGGTTCCAATTTATCAGCAACTTTCCCTTATCAGGAACCTAAAACTGGATGCAGCATAATTTGATGTAATGCAATGGGTGCTTAATAACCAGGGAGCATAATCTCTTGCCTTGATCTACTGGCTATGTGCCTGATGATACAGCCCAAGATGCTCTTGGCCAACTCCCTTCCTTGTCAGGGAGCTGCTGTCTGCTGGCAACCCCAGGGCCTTTCCTGCAGAGCTGCTCCCCCAAGCCCCTCTGTTCTCAGCTCATGCTCCTGCCAGGAGCTCTTCCTGCAAGGCTTGGCATTTGTCCCTACTGAACATCATCATCTTCTTGACACAGCACTCCTCCTGCTTTCTAGGAATCCTGCATCCCAGCCCTTCCCTCGAGCCATCACCTGGTCACCCTCCCCATCCCTGTGTCACCTGCAAACACGGTAAGAGTGCACCACGCTGCCTGCTCCAGTCACTGCTAAGGACAGGTCCCATGTGAGGGATTCCCACGTGACTCCACACAGTGGGGAGGCTTAACCACCACCCTCAGACTCAGACCATGCAATTAGTTTTTTATTTACTTAGTTGTCTCTTAATCTAGGTCAATTCCAATTGCTTGGCCTGCCGGGCCTACAAAGAAAAAAAAATAAAGAATAAGAGAAAGAAGCAGAAATAGGAGACTGGGAAGACATAGTGGGGAAAAAAAAAAAAACCACAAAAAACAAAACAAACAAAACAAAACAAAACAAAACAAAAAAAAAAAAAAAACAAACAAAAAAAAAGACTCCTTTCAACAGCAGCACAGACCAAAGCTGGATAAAAACAGTAGAGAACCCAAAGTTACAGTGCATTAACGTCCTGCCTTAATTGCTTCTACTCTTGAAACCAGACCTCAGCTTAGCTGCATCCATCTTATGCAAGCTTAGATGGAGACATTGAAATCACCACCACCATTTGTGGAGTTACAGGCATTTCACTGTTTTGTTAAAATACTTTTAAGTTGTATTAGATCAGTATGAGATCAGAATTTCAAGTTCAAAGAAAGCCTCACTTTCAGAAAACTTTCCAAACTTTTTTCCTTTCCTCTATACCTTTTTCTTCAACACTCAGCCTAAAAAATATGTGCATTCCAGGTATCAGCAACATCTTTTCAAACCTACAGATAAAAAGCTGAGAATGCTGAAGAGAGGCAGGTTTATCACACACATCAAAGGAAAGGTGGCTGTTCATAAGTCTCTTTAAGCTTAGATGGTTGTGACAAAAACTTGAAATGCACATTTGGCAGTTAGATGCTTCAGCAGTAACAATTATAAATATAGATTTTGGGGGAGAGAGAGTAAATTTAATTACTGCCAAATTTCATAGAAAAGAAAAACAGTAAGTCTAACCATCTGAACAGCTTTATTCAGACCGTGAATGAAGAGCTCTCTTAGGTTACCAGCTGGCCAATTTGCTCATCTGCATGAGGCTTCTTGACACGTTTCATTGTACTAACTTGGTTGTGATATTTAACATCCTAAAGCTGTAGTAAGGCCGTGTAATCAACTTTGTGAGCTAGACTATGCATGGTTACACTTTCCCTTTGAGTGAGGAAGCGTCTCCCAAAGCTGAATTAATTAGCTTTACTTACACCACGTCTGTTGCAATGTTCAGATGACTTAGAATATCTAACAGCAATTTGATATTTGCTGTTACTTTCAGATAGGATAAGAAATCCAAAGAACAGTTTGTATGTACTACAAGTCATGCAAATAGCATATTGCTATCTAAAGCATGAATCTGAGCAATTTTGCAGGTAGAAAAAAAGAAGTGATCACTCTTGTTTACAGGGAAAATGTCTGCTTTTAATTCCTGCTGGTTAGCATGGATATACATGTGGCCTCTAAGGGATTATCCAGTTTTCCTACACAATTACCCAGGTGATCCTCCCACACTACCTTATCATTATTTTTCTAAAGGAGGTCACAAAACAAAGAAATAACTACTGTGTAGCCATTAAGAACTAATACGCCACACCTACTTTCCAATAATAAAAATTATTTCCAAAATAATGTAAAATGGTTTTTTTGGTACTTCGAAGTAGCATGCTATGGTAATAACAATTTCCACGATGATAGTCAATCATAAGCAATTGGGCAACCATATCATGTTTATCACAGGCCTGTAGCAAAAATGTTTTATGGAAACCATCACACCTTTCATCAGCAGATAAGTTCACCTTCTCAAATTTGATGGGTGGGGGTTATTTGATAGCTGGTTCTGCAGATTTTTGAGAGCTTAGGAGCTTGTGGGTGGAAAGCAAGGAAGGATTACCTCCCTAAGTACTGTGAATCATGGTGTGCTACATTAATAAATAGATCCTAATAAATTAAATATAACATGAATACATGCAAGAGCAAGCACAATAGTTCTTTTAACCATTTTTCAGCACTGCAAGCTACTTTGTAACAACACTACAGAACAGAAGGGTCCCACAGGAGCATGAGAACAATAACATGGGTGGTGAAAGTGGTGAAAAAGGTGGTTTATGTATCATAAACTTTTCCCCCTTTTACCTGATTTCCGTATCAACTATTCAAATGCAAATTCTTTCAAATGAGAAAAGTATCCTGTTACAGGGCTCAGGTTGTGTTTGGTCATGTGTACATCTGTATGAACTGCAGCAGGATTTGAGAATTAACAGTCCTGGGTGTTGTTTCTTTAAGCAGCTCATTAGTAGCAGCAAGCAGCAGACTCAAAACTGTGCCATGGACACTGCTATTTGCAACATGAGGAACATCCAATTACTGGTTGCATCCAGCTCATCAGCTGAATCAGAAGTCAATTAGTATTTTTTTTCCAAAGTGTACATATGTTTAGTTGTGTGGGAAAGAAAGGAAATTTTAATTCTACCCTCAAATCCAGGCTGGCAGACCACCATGAGCAAAAGTGTACATGGTTAATCTGACAGAGCCCAAGAAATAATTTTTAAATCCATCATCGGGCTCAAGAAATACAAAGGCTACCTGCAACACTGCTATGTAACCTGCATGAATAATTATTACACCTGATTTGAAGAAAAGGGAGATCTGTATCTTCCATTTTCCTGAGACAGCTGCTATTAACAGTTTTTCCCATCACTTAGATTTTCACCATTTATCTGTGAAACTCCTGCTCATATCTCATTAAAACAAGATTTCCTTTCCTTTAGCATAGGCAACAAGTCTGTTTGATCTAGCTGGTTAACAAGCTGCATGGTTGTCTCTCCTTAAGAAAATGCAGTGTAAATATATAAAAAATAATGTAGCATGAGAAGAACTAAGCGCACAAAAAATGTGGTCTTATGTGTTCTGTAAGAATCCAAAGTCCATGTTTAAGATCCACACTGGCATTTTCTTGCACTGTGTGACAATAACCACAGAGCTTCAGAGATCTAAACTGCTTTTCTAACATTCAGTTCACATCCTCAAAAGCCGATAAACAACTTTTCAAAATTTGTTGGCAGAGATGAAAAGGCACAGATTGTACAAGCACTCTCCTACCCCTACTCAGAACAGCATATGATTCTGCTTATAAAACACAAATTATTTATCTTCTACAGTATCTCCTTACAGAAGGGCTGAATTTTGTTGGATTTTTTGCAGGAAGGAAACAAGAAGTAGGGAGAAAATAAAAAGAAAGAAAAGGGAAAAAAGGAGAAAGAAAATAAAAGGATTTGTATATACTGTTCTTGGGTAAACCTAATCAAGACAAATTAAGGTTCTATGTGTGGGATTAGGAAATGAGGAGAATATTATCCAAAAGAATGCCTGGTCAATGCCAACATGTTAAGAAAGCTTTTTTCTCTACAGACCTGACAAGACAAGCAGGAAGAGGAGGTAATTCACTCTGATGGTCTGTGTAAGACCTAAAGGATTTTTTTTTCCATTTTTTTCCCATCAACTATGTTAGATATTTATTTTCCAGGATACATTATTTCCTTAATGCCTGTACAGAGATAATGAGATCATAATTTACAGGAACTATATGTATGAACTGAGAAAAGTGTAAAGAGATATGAATACATGCATTACTTTAAATTATTAAAGCATTTTAATTTATTAATTCTGAAGCCAGGAGGAAAAACAAGCAAACAAAACAGTATAGGAATAAACATCACCTTGTATTAACTATTCAAATTTTAATACATATGCCATTCCCAACTAAACCAATGAAGTTTTTCATCTACTCTCAGTACTTTTCTTTGTAGACAACATGTTCAAATACCATTTTTGTTGCAGCAAGTAAAATATCAAAAATCTCCACTTAGTCATCTATTACGTGGTAAATCTTCAATATTCTGATTCTGGCTTTTTTCCCTCTTATTAAAAGCCAAAATTAAAATCTAAAAGAAAGGGGAGAGCGTTATGAAGGTAGATGAAGCTAGCCCCCATTTGAAGGCAAATATAAATATAAAAGTTGTCCATATATCAAAACGTTTTTTCTTGTATAATACTTGGCAACTGAGTCCTTGGCCTCTCAAGGGCTTACTGAGAACATGTATATGAAATCCTGCATCAGGATTTCAGTCCTGACAGCAGCATCAGTCAAAGGATCTGCCTAAAGGCACTGCAGAGGGCCACAGCACCCTGTAGGGTCTAGGTTACAGGTCACTGACTCTGCCAACACTATTTCTATTCTGGCTTAAGCCAAAACAAGGCTGCACTTTTAATACAGGAAACTGAAACATGACTCCCTTCAGCATTGCATATCACTGTCACAATCCCCCACATAAACAAGAACAGACAAAAATTAATTCTATCATTCAGCATATCAAAAATGGGAAGATAGCTAATTTAGTTGTGCTGGTTTTGGATAGATGTTTAACCTGTTGTACAAGCAGAAAAGGCACATGCACTCACATAACCCCTGGATATATGCATATATAGTGCTCTATGCATAGCCCAGCAGCTCTGCTACCTGCACAGAGAAGACATCCTATGTACTGTGATAAATCCTCAAACAGATTTTGGATTCAGGCAGTAGGTGACAGTCAAAATCAACTACCTAGCTCCCTGAAGCCTTTTAGGAATTTGATAATGTAGAACAGGCTTTTACTGAAAAAACTGAGCTTTTTACCACTCAGACTTTTTTTGCTCATGGGAGTGATGTATTCTACATCAGTACAAAACAATCTCTCTGCAAGGACCACAGAAGCATTTCTTGCATATCAAAACCAAAAGCAAAGCAGACTCACACTACAGATCTTCACTTGATCAGGGGTTACAAACCCCTGATCTTCACTTGATCAGAGAGGGTTACAAACAGTAGCTGAGGTAAAACCCAAAATATTGATCAAACAGACAAACTGCACTGCGAAACAGCACAGCCACTCCAGCCACCCACTCCATGTGGCTTGGGCCATGACAAGCCCAACATATTTGCTGACTTTGAGCCCTGTTACTTGTGCAGGCTACCTTTAACAGAAAGAGAGTTTATAGATAAACCACACAACTACTTTAGACGTTCATTTTATCTGCTGCTTCTGCCTAGCCCATAATAGCTCACACCATATACATATATACACACACACTGCATGAATCAGCTTGGGTAGGGAGCATTACACTCAACTCTCACACACAGCATTGCCCAAACTAAAAAGCTCCACCTCTACCAGCATGTGTGCAGTTACAGGCATGCATGAGTATCACCAAGGGCAATTATTGCACACTTCATTCCACTGCAGAATACAGACATTCAGGAATTACTGCTGGTGAGCCTTTAAAGCATCAGACGTGATTCCCGAATCACACATTTAACTGCCACTGCATGATGAGAAAGTTTTTCTATATTAATAGTGAGTTTACATCAATCAGATTTATAAATTATATAAACTACTGATTCAATTAGACTATCAGAGAATTCTTTGAAGACGTGAAAAGCATCTCTAGTTGGAGCTTTACAGATAGAGATAACCTTGCAATGATTTTGTAGTCTAAAATTTATGCCTCAAGTGTTTTGGTACAATGGGGGTGCACTGGGAAGAAAGTGGGAAAAGTCACTTAAAATTAGGAGCCAAGAAAAAAAAAAAAAGACATAGAACCATTTGAGATTACAGAAATTTATTTATCTTCATGAGACAAAAAGTTATGATCAATAATATCAATTTAAATACTACAAGTATTTTAAGGGTACCAAAAAAACCAGTGTAGTATCACTTGCATGCACAACCAAGAAACATGAAAGAGGCAGGAAAGCAGCTGAGAGAAAACAGTTACAAATCAAAAGAAACCCTGAACAAGTACAGTAATGATGGCATGTGTATTTAAACTTGACCATGAGGAAACGAGTCCTAACATTCATTTCCTCATGGTCAAGGGAACACAGGGAAATAGGGGAATGCACAATGCTTTGGCAATTTTCTGTCAATACTCTCTCCTTCTAAAGACTCAAACGTGAAAAATTTATTTTGGGAGTAGACCTCAAAAAAGTGACACCTTTTGTACCCTACTGAGCTTTACCAAGGAAACTTACTAAATAAATACTTCTGGTATTTACGGAATAAAAATAAAAGCTGAGCTTCATATATCTATTAAACAGTTTTAAGCAAAAATATGAACTGATATTTTACAGCTTTTCACTCTTCACAGCAAATTCACAGAATTAATCCAGATTTTAGGTTTAGTTTGTTTTTTCATTCAGAGAAATTGGCAGCAATGTATTCAAGCCTCTTAAATTCTGTGTTCAGAAAAAAAGATTGATGAATTTGAAAGAAAATTAACCTACACACACTTGCCCAAAATGATAAGTTTATACTTTGGAGGTATAAAAATGAAGGTAGCAGGAACTAGCTAGACAGTAACTAGCTAGACAGTCCATGGAAAAATTCAGATGTAGTTATACAAATTGTACAGAGCAGACAATTTTTTATATGAGAAGAGGCCACGCATGATCCAAACGCAAATCACACATACACAGGTGAAAAAATAATGTGTTTATGCAAGTTTTCCATAAGAGCTGAGAACTCCTAAACTTATGAACTTAGTTATAAATCCATTCATCCACTAAGAGAAGATCATTAATATTCTCAATCTAACAAGCCATTCTGCACCAAAGGAGGAGCCTGAATGGACACAGAAGTTAATAATTCTACAAGATACTTGGGGCTGACAGTAAACTTGTTAATGAGACAATATAACTACTAATTCTAAATGTCAGTCACAAAAAAAAAAATACTCAGATATTGTCAGAAGCAAAACGTTCCTCATTACTGGTTCTTTATTGCTTTCACTGTTGAAGAGAGAAAACATTCACAAGTTCTTGAACAAAAATCAAATGAAGAAAACACATAATTTATTACACTACCCAAAGCACCCTTGAAAAGAATAATTGGGAGCCTTGAGACAAGTTTTTCCTTGGTGACAAGGAAGTAGTTTTCAACAAGGCTTGCTGTATTTCAGCAAGTTCTGATTTTTTTTCCTCTCTTCAAATAAATTGCAACTGATGGCATTCTCTTGGGTAAATGAAGGAAAACTTGATGTTCCCTTGTCTCAGAAGATCAAAGAGATCATGTCTTCCCCACAAAAAACCCCAAGCTCATTTTCAGTGAAAGTGATAGTTAGACTAATATAGGTACCTTAGCATAAAAGATACTCTGGCACTGATTAAGGAATTTGTTATCTCTAGCATCCTTAAACAGTCCTCCTAGGGTGTGTCTCTCCCACATCACAGACTTCAGGATCCCCAGAAGCAACACAACATACCTGAATTTGCTGCTGCTTAGTTTACATGTCTCTATCAGATGACTGCAAATAAGTATTAACATGTAAAATTCCAACAACAGCAACACTGGAACCCATACACCTAAATTTCCTGGCTTACTATATTTGGGTTTGTCTCTGTTCACCACCCCGTCTTCAAAACAAACCCAAGAGCCTTCTGATGAGTTGCTCACAGACAGGGACTTCTGAAAAACCTGTCTTGTCCTCAAAAAGAGGGCAACTATGTGAGATCAAAACTAATTTTCTCCTAATTCTTGGTGTGTGTGTGGACAGAGATGACAGAGCCAGGGACACTGAGCTGCAAACAAAACACTGGTTTATATTTACAGAAGCCTTGAGATTAACAAGGCAGTATCTCACTGAACCAGTTACACCAGTCTGCTCACTCACTCCTCAGGCAGATCTAGCAGCCAAGCCCTCTTCCTTATATCCAATTCATGAGATTCTCCTGCCTTTCATTCCCAGCTCTGTCTTTCCAGGCCTTAGCTCCTTTTTCTCCTATCCAACGGGAAAAATGGTATCTTTCATCACAGGGTGATATCAACAGATCTCTTTTCTTAGCAGCAGAAAGAGAGGCTTTCTCACCAAGTGCAAAATGAAAAAATGAACTGTAACCTAACAGAAAACTTTCCAAAAGCCACAAGATTCCATGGAAGTGTTACTTACACTACTGTAAGAGACACGAATCAATTGAGCTCTTGAGCTCTAAAGACTTATTTTATTTTGGTGTTTTTTTCACCAACATGACCATAAGCAAGACCAAAAAACTATTTGCCATGGGGTTGATTTTTGTGGCTTGGAACTTTTTTTTTTTTTTTTTTAAGAAACTGAATTATTTCAACACTTAAAATTATCAAGGCAGAGAAAATGGATTGTATGCAGTAGAAGAGTTAATATCTGCCTCTTGGGTTTATTTCAGCAAAGATGCTTCTAACTGAACACAGGCTGCAAAATGGGTATCAAGGGAAGCAGTGAAAAAAAACACCAACCAACCAACAAAAACAAAACAAAAAACCAAACAAACAAACAAAAAAAAACCCCTAAGATTTCAAATAACATCTCAACATCAGTCAAAAGATACTTTTTATGCTAAGACATTATGTGACTAGAATTAGGTAAGAGGAGAAGTCATCTTAAAGTGATTTTTCAGAAAAAGGAGTGTGGTTAAAGAAACATTGTATCCTTTATTAATAACTGTTTTGTTTGATGTACAAGAACTACTACGATGAAAAAGAATCACATCCAAAAAAAAAAAATCCACCAAGTTTCTGGTTGTGTTACAATCTGGACAAAAACTGTCCAGTATAGTATTCTATAAATGTTTTGAATTATACTGAGTCAAATATGTGATTAAGATAACAAGACACTGAAGAACACAAGGTATTTTAAATATTTTACTCTGGAGCCCTTTCCTGAACCCCAAGGGTCTCCACACCCATAACTTTTTTCATACAACTTTCTAAATGGTACTTTTTTGATTGTTGAAGAGGGCAGGAAAATTTCTTGTGTTTTTCCTGGAGCTAAGTGTTAAGAATACCACTATGCAACAGCAACCATATGTTGAAAAACCTGATGACACATGAAAGGAATTCACATTTCAGTTCTTCGTATCTTTGGGAACATCAGTGAGCAATCTGCTAAACACTACTGCTCAAGTTAAGCTCATTTTCTTAACATCTTCAATGATACCTGCTAACCTGCTGCTCTACTGAAATAAAATGCCTCTCAAAAATTAGATGGAATATTAACAGCTTCATTCTCTCAGATGCATCTGGAGTGCTGGCAGTTAGCACAGACAATATGCAAAATATTCCTCCTCTCAACTACAAAGCACTTCAAGGGAAGGTAAGGAGGCTCAGCAGCAGCTAAACTGCTCTGCAAGATCAGGCCATTTCCAGGAATGCTGGAACATTCTTGATATTATATAGAAAATAAACTACACCTGTTTGTAAGGTGCTTTGAGATCTTTTAACGACAACTATAAAAACATATTGGTATATTAAATATTTTTCACCAACTTTAATAAGAATTCTAATAGGAGCATTGCTTTACAGGCAAAACGACCTGAAGTACAGAGAGAATACTGGAATTGTTTCTGATTGCAACACATTAATGTCATACAAAGGTCAGAACTGAGTACAGACTCCAACATTTGATGATAAAGTTTAGTGGGCACAGCAGTGTTCAGTCAAAGGCTGGATCTTGGAGGTCTTTTCCCACCCTAATTATTGTCTAACCAGGAATCACTAGCAGGACTCTTCTCCTCCTAGATATCTATCATGTACAAAAATTCTGTAGCAGAGACACCATTTTACAAAGCAATGTGACATGAAATGTCACTGATCAAGAGCAAAAGAATAAAAGTTTTTAAAATGTGTAACAAGATGTAAAGCCAGTAAGTGATCTCTTAAAAGAACAACTGAGATTGAACATGATTTTTTTGTCAGCTTCTGTAATCTAGAAAAAATTAATTTTACCTTTTATCTCAGTCAATGAAACAAATATCTCAGAGTTGTTTTTTTTTTTTTAATTGAGTACTGTCTCATTCACAAAGAATATCAACTGTGTTAATGAGAGAAAAAATACATTCTGCATGGGCTTTATCACAGGCCCAGAAATATTCTTGGCACTTGGTCAGCATCTCAGCACACCTAAATGAAACAAACCCTCTTAATAAATCAGAAGATGAAGGACTCCAACAACAGTATTTTTTTTTTTATATTCTCACCAGATGGTTGACTAGGCAAAAGCTGGCTGAGGAGTTGCAATAAGAGAATGACTTCAGACACAGTATGATAACACATGATCAGATAAAGAACTTAAAGTGCAAAGAACTGCAAAAAACGGCATCACGTACTCAGGTCACTCCACTCAGCTTCAAGAAAGTGAATAAACCTCAAATATCATATGGGTTTTGGAATGGTCCTTGTGCAGGGCCAGGAGTTGGACCCAATTGTGCCCCTTTTAATACAGGACATCCTATGATTCTGTGATAAATCTATTGCAAAAGAAGGCAGAACATGAGCCCTTCGCTGTAACTCAAAACCAGTGCTGGTGCAAAGCTGATACAGTCTCCTCTCCACAGCTATTAAAACCTTGCCCTAAAATACTTACATTAATTCTACTGAAGATAAAGGATCATCTACACTTTATAGGTTCAGCTACAGCTGGCAATTTCTCAATCCCACCATTTAGTTAGGAAACATCTCTATGCCACCTCTTTATGTTTGCTTCACCCATTTTAATGAGCTGAGTGTTTCTGTCCCGGGTCTCCAAGTTCACTCGCCTACACACTCGGGTATCTGTTGCAATATCTGTCTCTTGTACTGCCTGCCATCCTCTATTCACCTCTCCTCCTTCTTTCCCCTGCACAGGAAGCCTTACTCTGCTGGTCAATTCCTTCATGCCAAGAAAGGAACAGCCCCCTCGCAGTGACCCTGCAGTGATGACTGCAACCTGAGTGCTGGTGAGTGTTAACACCCCAAAAGAGCTCTCTCACTAAGCTCAGGAGGCTGCACAGGATCAAGGAGCTGATCCTGGACAGTATTTTGGTTTGTATTTCAAGCTGACCTTACCATAAACTCTATTTTATAGTAACATAAATCAAAGGTGAAAAAACATAAAGCCCTCAAGTGCCCACAAAACATTCCAAATCCCCGGATTTAAATGGCTACAGTCAGCTTCCAGAACTATTCCCAGATCTAAAGTGATGGCATACATGATGCTGGTAGACAAATAAAAATTTCCTTAACTAAATTCCACCTGAAACACCAGGGAAAAAAAGACAGCAATACAGTTTCCTCACAGATTAGTGACATTCCTTGAAAACAAGGGAACTACTCTGTACCTCAGTATTTTAGAATGGCCTAAGGAGAATTTGATTTCCCCCATCAATTTGTTACAATATCTTGAAACATTTTGGAAGTCAACTTAAAACAAAAGCAAACAAACAAAAAATCCCCAACCAAATTTAAAAAACTAACCAAACAAAAGAAACCAACCAAACAAAAAACCCAAACAACAACAACAACAACAAAATGACAATCCTAGGAAAAAAATATGACTCCTTACCAATGGAAAAATCACAGATCAACTTTATTCCACGTTTCCTAAATGTTCTTTAGAGTAATTCTGAAACTTTTTCAAGTCACTGAAAATCTTTTTTTAAAGTTCCAAAATATTTTCTTACAAAGCTGTTTTCTTTTAGTAAATGGGACTGTATCCACATCTCAAAATGTAACCTTCAGAAACTGACATGTCAGTCAAAAAACCCCAACCCCCACATGCCAAAATCTTGAGAAAGGCATAACTCAGACCAGTTTTCCCATCATAAAAAAAAAAAAAAAAAAAAAAAAAAAGAGAGAGAGAGAGAGAGAAGAATGCTAGTAATACAAAATATCATTAGAAAAGATCAAGCAGAACTTATACTTAAAAGACTTCCCCAAACAGGCACACAGGAGAAATCAGTGGCTGAACTAGTTTTCATTCCTTAAGAAACTTGTATCTTTTAACATTTATTTTATACCAAACCAGGTAGAAGTGTTGAAGTGTTAACGTGTTTAGCTATATAAATCATTTCCAAAACACTCAATTCATAAATATACAAATATTTTGTTTACACACACCATATTTTTAAACAGAACACTGTGTTATTCCAGAACGAAAGCCTTTAAATTGATTTGACATTTAACTACATCTGCTCTGTGAGCTATAGGAAGCTATAGGCAAGCCATCCTTCACTATGTGCTGTCCCCTGTGAGTGTAACAAACATCTCCTAAGAGAAGGTGGCACTACAGATCCCACAGGTTGGCCAGAGCAGAAACATTGTGTCCAGAGAAAAGGTTGATAGAGAAACATAATTCAGAAGGCTCATAACCTGTGAGGCACAGGCATTGTAAAGATGTTTGTTGAACCAGCTGGAAATCACATTTCTGATTTCTCCCTGCAAAGCCACAAGAGCATCCCAACAGAGAACACATGGTGGAAGACTCCACGGCACTCCTAGTGACACCAACAAACCCCTGGTATGCTCCAGGAGAAGAACAACAGACCACCAGCAAGTCCTTTCTACCAAAGGGCTGACAAAATGGCAATCCAAAACTCACAAAGGAAAAAGAAAAACCGTATTCACTTTTCCAGACTGAATCATACCCACAGGACTAATATACCCTTTTCTAAAAAATAAGCCAACTAAAGAAAAAATTTACAAGATTCGTGTTTCTGTACATTTCAGCTGGAAGAACCCAAAAGACTAATGATTGAGAGGGCTGATGATCAGGATCATAAATAGGTCACAAAGAACTATAACTATATAAGAAAAACATTAAATCATTTTCTTAGTATATAAGCAAGAAGTATTGTCTTGCTATAAAAACCAAGCCAGTACTTCATACTCTGTACTTATTTCACCCCCACTTCTCTAAGACCAATAAAAGAATAAAACAAAAGCCAAAGGTAGGCTGTTTCTCTTCACTAACCATACCTGGATGAGCAGAAGTACCAGAGCTGGACATTAAACCAATTGCAGGGTATTTATGAAATAAATATATTATTTAAAGCACCTAACTACACCATCATATATCTGCATTAAAAAGTTGTCGTTGTCTAATGTCTTTCAAGAGATTCATCCCCATAAATTAGAGATTTATAACCCCTCCATAGCTTATTCACAGACTAATTTTGAAAACTCGAGCATCATATATAATCAAAATGGTATTTAATAGCATATGGCAAGAAATTTATGTTGACATGCTTCACGTTTCAGTTATTTACAAATATGACTGGAGTATTTTGCAAATTACTGTTTTCATCTCAGATTTTTAGGTTCTGAATTATATTTTCAGAATTGTATTTTTTCTCTTCAGAATTATATTTTTCATCAAAAAGTTATGGAACAATACAATGTTTCACTTGTATACCAAATGGCAGACACCAAAAAAAAGGTAGGTTCATGTTGAAAAAATGGGGCTTTTTTTCACCTATTACCACTTGTTGTTTTTCTGAAAAAAGGAGAAAAGAAAAAAAAAAAAGAAAAAAAAAAGAGAAAAAAACCAACCTACCTATTTTTTTTACTCATATCTACATTTAGCATAAATGCACATAAAAGCTCTTCTACAATCCCCAGTGATTTTTCAGTCCCCAATGATGCATTTCATTCTTTACATTTAGCAGTACACATTTATGTCTAACTCAAAAAACTCATATCAAATAATCACAAGTGTTCTTAAGCTTAAATTGACTTACAACCAAAAATTACTTTTGACATAAAAAAAAAAAAGAAATATAGCTGTATCTTCCAGATGAAAAGATACATTCTCTTTTTCCCAGATGAACAGTCTCAATCACATGGATACAACTTAATTTCATTCCAAGAAGCAACTGATAGGAGCAGGAGAGTATCAGATAATACTAAGCAACTAACTGGATATTAATAAATGCCTAACATAAATACATATTTCACATGCCAAAAAACCACACAATTTTAAGCAGTTGCAGAAATTGAGCAGGCTCTGTTAGTAAGAAAAGGTGCCCTACACCATCTACTTACTAGCATGCTTATCTGCAAGCATTATAAGGCTGTTAGAAATATCTCTTCGCCTGTAAAAACACACCACTTTTGCTTCCACATTCCCATTGGCAGTCTACAAAAGAGAGAGAAAATCAAGTCAGAATGTGTCCTCCCTCAGCTGAGTAATTCAAATTAAATGCTCTCTGCTTGGAGTGCTCCCTCATAGCAGTAGTTCTCACATGATCAGTCAAGCTGAAATCAACAGAATTACTCCAATAAATAAAATCTTCTTGAGAGAGGCCAGTGCCAACTTCAGACCAGACAAGAGGATTAACTACAATTATTGAGTCCTCAGAATTTATATTTTATTCAGGTGTTCAGAGGCACAATGCCAGTATCATTCCAACATAAGAATCCTTGTGAACTTGTCTTTACAATCCAGCTTCAGACAGAAATGTATATGTCAAAGTACTCTAGCATTTTTCTGAACCTCATTTAACATAACATTTATTGAAAAAGTCTTTTTGAAAGACTTTTGAAAGGTTTATTTGAAAAAGTCACAACAGCTCCTAAAATAAAAGAGCTATTTATTTCAGTGTTGTTTTCATGGCACATTATAATGATCACAATCTTCTATAAAGAATTTACTAATATTTGAAGAGCTGTATCCTCCTCCTTCAAGGGTACAAAAGTACTTCTTTACCTTGAGTTACTTATTTAATACTAAAAAGTATAATATTTTGGTTAAGTTTATTACAAAAAAAGTATTGCCCCTGGTAGAACAATAATCAAAGCATTTCATTACATATTTACATAACACCTCCACATTTGCTTGATACCTTTAGCACACAAAAGCAAACCATTCACATTTAAGATGTCTGGACTACAACCTCCAACCTCTCTTTAAGAAAAAAAAAATCCATACATGACTCTGTTTTACTCTGCACGAGCAAGATTAAATTATAGCAGTGCAATTTAAAGATAATAAACATTACATTCAATACATGACTGGAATCACATCAACTACTGTGAATAAAAAATTTTCTTCTCCAATAAAAGTCAAAAATTATTTGCCATGCACAAGTTCAGTGGATGTTGTGTTGGACAGCACTAACAGTAAATGTGGTTGATGTCTGCTATGGCATAGTGTTATGTTTCATTAATAAGAAGAAAACCACTTGCAAGTCACCAATTTTTTAATTTACTTTCTAACCAGTGGGGAAAAAAATTACTTAATCATTACTTACATCATGATGAGCATTTTGATAATTAACTTTTGATGTAGCGCATCAGTAAGTTTTAATACTGCTTGAGGGAAAAGTAAAAAAAAAAAAATAATACATATAGAAATTCCACACTATTCTTAGTAGTGTAAGACTGAAGAAAAATAATCATGTTTTCTCCAAATTGACAGCCAATAGAGCCTCCATTTCTTAGGAAAATACACTCAGGGTAAAGACAGAAAACACAGTCTGTACTTTATTCAAAATCCCATTCTTCCTTCCCAGCTGCCAAAAGGCAGAGCAATAAACAGCCACAGAAGTCACATATTCTGTTATTTGATCACTGCAAAGTCTCCCTGGTACCTTCCAGCTCTTTAAATGCCTATCCAAAAGCAGACACATTACATGGTGCCTGTCATTCCAGATGGATTCACAGTGTCTTTGTCAGCCAGAGAATTCAATTCATTCATTTCTCCAAGAATCCATAGGAATCCTTAGAAAATGTTTGCAGCAGAGTAATCCTGTTCACCAGGAAGGAGCAACTGGGTGTTGCCTTAGGTAACAGGGTAGAATTACAGGATATCACAGAGCAAGTGTTCAGTAACCACCAGAAAACCCTACCACAGCAGAAATCTCAAGGGATGGAAAGAATTCTCAGGTTTCTACAAGCACACTGAGTTGCCAAAAGTTAAGAAGGAATCTTAGATATTTGTACCTTGTTAAGTTCTTCAATTCTCCTAATGAGATATGGATTGCTGGAAGAATTTTCAAAATAAACATAATCTGCAAGAAAAAAGGGAAAGTCACTGAAATACCAAAAATTATGTTAAGACATATCATTATTAATGCAAAAATTTTCTTCTAAACCTAAAAGTTTTCAAAGGGCTGAAATTTTTTCATAAATGTTGGGACAGTAATGTATTCCTATGCTGAGATTTAATATAATTTGTTCCTAAGTTCTGGTAATAACTGCACTACACCTGCTTCAACAACCATGCTGGGAAAAAGTTGAATGCTTTGCATTGAAGCTTACACTGTAATCCAGTCATCCACACACTTCATAAATCTTGATAGACAAGGAGCAACTTCTCACAATCGATTGGGGAAGATTTGGAACTGAGCACTTTAGTGAGTTTCTGTATTATGGAGATCAACATTTCTGTTAAGAGATGACACCTCATATTTATGATCAGCTGCTGTGGCAGTACAGTTGTCCCAATGAGTAATGTATGTTTTATGATATTTGCTCTTGTTGCTAGCTCTGTCCAGTAAGATGCAAACTATATTAAGCAGGAATTGTCGTGAGATTAGCAAGGATCTTGCAGGACAAAATCTCTTCCAGCATCATTAATATAAAAGTATTTTAATAGAGCATATGGAAGTTTACTCATATCCTGAAAGCTGCTCCCATGCAGCATACAAAGAATTAACATGCAGTGCATTTCCTTCAATAGTTTTCTGAAAACTTGTATTTCAATGAAAAAGTACCCATCAACTGCCAACCACACTTTAAGTTTGATATTGGAGTTCTGCACCATGCACCTTGCAACCTTTGTTTTTAAAAATCGGACAAGAAAATATAACAACGTATAAAAGTCTTCTGCAACACTTCAATACGATGAAAAGAAAGTTCAGGTAGCTCTAATGAAAGAATACGATCTCTGGATAGTGATTGCTTATTAAGATTACAACGAAAAAAAGGAGAATTGGTGACCTAAGAGGTAAACCCTACCCTACCTGCTCGGAGAAGGATTACTCTCGTGAGTAAAGGCTGATGGGACTACAATCTAAACGCCCTAAAGAGGGAGGATGCAGATGGAAGAATTGCGGCTCTATCAGCATATCTCAAAACACTTGCAGAAAGGGGTTCAAACTATATCACCCCTCATTTCCATGCATCTTCCCTCTCAGCTCTGGCTGTTGGGAGAGCAGAAGGACAGAGCGATTTTTGAGCACCCAGTGCTGCACACCTAACTCGAGCGGTGCACCTGAGCCACAGCACTGGGCACGCTGCCACGCTCGTTCCCTCCGCGAGGGAGCAAAAGTTATCCGTGTCATTTTCGACAGGCTGGGAACGGGAAGACAAACGTTCGCCGTGTTTTTCACCGCCTAAATGCCCTCTCCCCCCCGCCCCTCGCCAAGCAGTCACGTATCAGGGCGCTCCTCAGGGGTCACGGCGGTAAGCAAGGGAAGCTGACAGAAATCCCCCGGTTACACAGCCGGATTAATTATTTATCCCCGGCAGACCAAGGAAGGCGCGGAGAAACTCCTGGCCGTGCGAGCGAGGGAGGGCGCGGGGGCAGGGTTGCGGCGCGGAGGGCAGCGCCCCGGGGTGGGCTCGGGCTGCCGTGCGCACCGCCCCGCACCGCACCGCGCCGCCAGGGCCCGCCAGGCCGCGGCGGGGCCGGCCCGGCCCGGGGGCGCACGGCCGGGCAAGCGGAGCCCCGCTCGCCCCGCGGGGCCCGGGGGGCGGCCCCTCCGCCGCTCTCCGGGGAAGGAGGCGAGGCGCGAAGGGCGGCCGTGCCCGGCCCGCGGTGCGGGGGCTGAGCCGGCGGCGCCGCTGCCCCCTTCCCCGCGGAGGGCGGCGCTGCCCTTCTCCTCCTCGGCGGCGGGGGCCGGGCTCCCACCCGGCGCACGGGGCCGGCGGGGGAGGAACCTCCGTCCTCCGCCCCGCGGAGGGCCCGGCGACCCTTTGCCGGACCGGCTGCCGCCTCCCGCCGCCCGCCCGGGCCCGGCCGCCCCGCTCGGGACCGCGCCGGCCCCAGGGCCCGCGGCGCCGCTCTTCGCCCCGGCCCGGCGAGCACGGCCCGCGGCCCCGTGGGGCCCCCTGGCCGTGCGCGGGGGGCTCCGTGCGGGCGCCGCCGCGTCCCCACATACCTCCCACTCGGTACATGTTGGCCGCCATGTCTGCGCTCTGCGCCGCCCTCCTCCTCCTCCTCCTCCTCCTCCTGCCGCCTCTGCCGGGCCGGGCTGGGCAAGGAGGGAGCGGCTCCCGCCGCCGCCCCCCCGCGCCGCGCTCGCCCCCACCCCGCGCCGCCACCCCTCCCCGCCCGCCCGGGCGCAGGACACAGCGCCCCACGGGGCCGCCGCCGCCGCCGCTTCCGGAGCCGCCGGCGGGGAAGGGGTTAAACGGGCGCCCCCGCCGCTCCCCCCGCGCACCGGCCCCGGGGCGGGTCGCGGGCAGGGCCCGGCCGCAGGTGGGGTGGGGCGGCCCGGGCCGGGCGGTGCCGGGGGAGGTGCGGGTGTGGGGCCGCGCTCCCCGCCCTGCCCCAAGCGCGCCACGTTTTGCGGGCTCCCGCCGCTTTGTCCCTCTCCTCTCCGGCCCTCTCCGGACTTGGGGTTTTTTTTTTTTGGTGTTTGCCTCTTCCCCGGAGCGGCCCAGGGGTCTCTTCCTTTTGGCAACTCGGAGTAGTATCCCAGAAAAAGTTTGTTTCTTGCGCAGCACCTGTTGGTGACGGGTTTGGTGGCCCCTTTGTTCGTCCCCGGAGCGCGGTCCCGCGGTGCCCCCAGCCCGCCCCGGGCACGGTGCCTCTCGGAGCTCTCCGCCTCGGCTTGCTCGCAACAGGCAGCAGAAAACATCTACGACAGAATAAAGACAAATCTTGTCTCGGAGGCAGGCAGCGTCGAAAGAGATGCTTTCAAATCATCCGATGAGAGAGATGTTCAAAAACACCAATACTGATGTAAGCCGTTTCCCCCGTTTATACAAAGTTCGCACCATATGAAACAATCCATACACTTTACAAGCAAATTGATCCTGCTGTGGCATGCTTCCTGGGAAGAGAAATGCTTGTTATCATCTTCCTGCAAGGAAGGGGATGATTTATTACTTGTTTTATGTCCTGGGTATTTACGTGTGCAGCTTGAGTGTTACCAAGCTAAAATTTCACTTCATCCTGAGCTGCAGGAAAATGTGTTGATTAGAAGGAGGATGATCTCTGGTGTTTCAAACTATTATATCCTGTCCTTCTTTGCTTCTCTAAGCAAATCTGAGGCTATTGAATTAAAGTTTTGGCTACTTCTAGGACACTTAATTTCCCAAGTGACTACAACTTTGTGTCAAAACGGCGACAGAGAAGCAAATTTCTGAAACATATGTAACAGGCATATGATACAGCGATTGATTCTTCTTTTGAAAACAGCAACACATTCAAGCATTGAAAGGAAAAAAGGGGAAATTTCCTCTCTTGAAAATTGCTGTCCTCTTTTCCTCTTTCCTCTCTGTGGGAGCTGAAAACAAAGTCAGCAGAAACTCCTTGGGAAGTACCAGCTCTGTCCAGCTGGGTATTTCCAGGGGCACAATAACATGGCCCTAGCAGAGCCCTGAGGTGTTATTTTTACACTCCTGGCTTAGTGCTTGGGTAAACGAAACAGGTTAAGCTTTCGAGGCAAGAGAAGCATTAATTCAAACAGCTGGTTTGTCATAGCCATTACCAATTAAACAAAAAGCCTCCAAGCTCTTTTCCTCATTTTAAGTCTGCACTTGGACATGAGCAGTTCATTTACAGTGTCCCCTCATCCAGCAAGGAGTGGGTTTGGACAGAAACAGACCATTGCTTCCATCAGCTGAAGGCATGGCCTGTGGAAGAGCAGGGCAGCTCCTGAAGATACAGAAGGTGAGGGGTGAGCCCAGGGAAGCCCACGGTCCCAGGCTGTCCTTTCAGGTGGGCAGCCTGAAAATAGAAACAAAACCACCCTTAGCCTAGAGCTGCCAGACTGAGGCTGCATCACAGACCAGAGAAATGGAGAAAGAATGACCATTTTAAACCTTAGTACCCATCACTGGGCCTTATTGACCACAGTAACAGGGCTCACACAGTCGGCACCAGCACTGCCTGAGGTGCACGGCATGCCCCTACTTCAAGGTCACTGCTTTGGGGGTGGGCACAGCCAGACAGTGGATACAGAGTTGCAGCACTGGCAGTAAATTTTACTTTGGTGTAACATATACAAAAGCCTGGATACAGTTTATTTTCAGTGCTCTCTGGGTGTAGAGAATGGGAAAAATTAAAATTATGTAAACATCTTCATTTTTCTAGATTAAGTAGAACGGAAAACTCTCATTTCAACTATAAGACTGTTAAGAAAAAAAAAAAAAGATATATGAACTGTGTTTAGCTATAGACTGAGACTACTTTCAAAAGAAACCACATTTCTGTGGCAATTTAATTTAAGATGCAAGACTGATTATTCCTCTTAGAGACACAGGTTACCTGCGAGCTTCATTTTACAATTTTCTTTGTTGTGCCGCCCTGAACAGCCCACCATTCCTCCTCAAGGTCCTTCAAAGAAAAGCCAAGAAGGAAAGAATGGAGTGTTAGAAGGATCATTTTAAAGCACAGACTAAACTACCCCCATGGTGAGCTAGATCAGCAGCCCTGAAAGAGATGGACGTCAGGCACTGAGAACCTTTCATGGTATTCCCAACACAGTACCTATAAGATTGACTGGAGCTATATAATTGTCTTAATGTATTTAAAAGAACACTATTATGATTTTTTTTCCCATTAGAGGTAGTACAAAAAATTTCACTTTTCTTCATAGGCAATTTAAGGTTTCTTTCTTATATGTGGAATTATGTGGACAAAGGCAAGAGGAATCTGCTATCAGAGAATTTTATTCCTGAATTTCTTTTCAAATTGAATTTTCTCATTTTCCACTATTACAGAGCCAAGATGAAAGTTTTTAAAAGTTCTGACAGTTTTATCATTCCATGAAATCATAGAATAAGAGAACTTCCATTGCAGCTGTCATACAGCTTCTTGTTTTGTGTCCATAGAATTTAATTTCAAAGTTTCCCAATTTCAAAAGTTCCTTAATTACAAAAAACTCTGAATTTTAACACCACCAACCTCACCATCAAAACATGTCCAACCTATAAGCTTCCTCACAAAAGATACCAGAACTGAAGACAAATCTTCCTAAATTGCTTGTTAATGATTATAGTGACAGTCAAGAGGACTAAAGTAAAATATATTGCTAAAGGTGTGTGTTTCAGATTGAAATACTTCAGGATCTTACAGGTAGGAACATCTTAATGAAATCAACAAAAACATTGAAGAAGGAGTTGCTTGAACCTTCCTAAAAAAATGTTCATCTTCCTGTAGGGCTTTTACAGAGACTCACCCTTGTGCTAATGCAATGGAAAAGGAAAAGGCCTTTCCCATTCTTGGCCCATATCTATGGGATCCTTGAGGGTTTGTTTGGTTTGTTTTTGGTTTATTTGGTTTTTTTTTTTCCACAGGTAATTTTGAAGCACAAGAAACATTCAGCTGTTCAAGTTTGTGAGTTTACACCAAGGAAATCCAGCTTCCTTGCTAGTAAAACTTTCCTACAACGAATTAACTGGCTGCAAGCACATAATGCTTGCAAAGGGTTAAGCAAATTACAAGGGACTTCACAAATGATCATTTCTTATCAGCTCAAACTGCTACACTGAAAGTAAATCACCACCATCAAGGACTTGGGTAGTTTATGGACTTGTCCTGTAGCTCAAAAATAAAATGTAGTCTGTAAAAAGTCACTTTGCTTCCTTGTGAACCAACATGCCAGCTAACACAGTCGCACATCTTACAGGCATCTAAAAGTACAGACGCCTTTTTTCTTTAACCAACACAGATACACACCACAGCTTGCAAAACCTCATTAATGAATTTGTAGCAGAGACGGAATTCATATTGGTGTCACTTAATTAGTCACAAAACAAAAATATTTTTCCACATCCATACTCATGATTACATTTATAAAAAAGCTTGTATAACTACCAATTTGCAACAAACATTATATAAGGTGGGGGGTTGTTTACAGAAATACAAAATTCAGTGTTTATTATCACAAGCAATAGAAACTTTTAGCTGCCTCTATAAAACAGAAACTAGGTGCAATCTGTAAGAGATGCTTTCACACCAACTTCTATATAAATCAGAAAAAAAACCCTCTCACAAGAGAAAATCATCTGCTCTTTGCATCAGAAATAACGTTGGCTTTTTTATTGACTCTGAGTCAGATCTCTCAAGAGATTCTTAGTTAAATTTGTCACTATTGTCATTAAATATGATTTAAACAATAGCTTAAAGTTAATTGCTGAATTACTAGCAGTCTGCAGATTTAGATGTTGAATCCAAATCTTAAAGTTGTAAGATTTTAAATCAATGTGCAGAGAAAAAATGGTGCTTATGGTTGAAACAAGTTATTAATTGAGAGGGTAGTCAAAACCAAATCTTGGGTAATGGTTTTTCAATAAGTATCATAGCGTTACATAGATTGGTGCTATAGCCTACCAAATGGCTCTTCTTTGATACCACACATAATTTCATTTCCTATAAATCATACAATTGAATCAAGGTATTCTCCTTTTATGGGGTGGGTTTTTTGTTTAGTTTGTTTGGGGGTTTTTGTTTGTTTGTTGGTGGGTTTGTTTTGTTTTGGGGTTTGTATTTGTTGTTGTTTGTTTTGTTTGGGTTTTTTGTTTGGTTTTTTGGGGATATTTTGTGCAAAATAAGTCAGATCTGGACCTATAGGTACCCATCTTCTTGTTATGACTGAATTTGCTTTAATGAAAATCAGTCTGTTGCAGTGGAAAAATTACTTTAGGTTTGAGGGAGGAATGGTAAAGTAAGGTTTATTATTAATCTTCTACTAAAGGCTAGATGTATTTCTTCCACTCCAGAGGCATAACTCTCAGTTTTTGATAATAATCTCAGTAACAGAGTAAATATCTTATCTTTCTGATTAGATTTAAAAAGAAAAAAATATGATTTACCAATCTAGAGCTTTCGTTAGAGATACCAATTTATTTTCCAGTCCACATCTTAATGAAGAAAACTCTGCAGCTCTAGGATTCAGTTTTGTACCCCATTTTCTTTCCCAGTTTTAGATGACTAGTTTATGTCTAGTTTCTGTTCAATTCCATGCAAATTTTGTTGTTGACTCCAGTGGAGCTAAAGCAATACCATTATATAGTTTTGGGGTTTTTTTATCTTTGAGACAAGCAAGGTTGCAAATGAGAGCAATTGGAAGCACACTGGAGTATTGCACACATCTGCAGCACTCTGAAATGAAGCCATTTGGGGCTTCAACACCATACTAGGTTAGATATTAAACACTCCACAGCAAATTTACTCTTTATCTCTCCCTTTCTTTCAACTGATCTATTTTTCGTGCTTAACACCTGCTAAAAAGCTGTGAAAGGTGCTTAATGACACCTATTTAAGTAGAGTACAGTACATTCATCTGAGCAGAACTAATTTAAGTCAAGGACTCAGCATCTGTTCAGTTCAGTTTTTCTGGAGCTTGAATGATCTCAGGCAAGCAACACCGAAGTGTGACTTATTGAAATGTACCCTCCGTGCCTTCCTGTGTCTCTAAAGAGTGCCTGGTGTTTCCATTACAGATGCATTTGACCTGAAATTTTCAGGTACAAATTCTACCTCTAGTTTTGAACACCAGAACCATTTCCTTATGCAGGTAGCAGGTCTCCAGCTCAGTGCAGTGAGAAGATGATCACCCATTGTTGTGTTGGTAGGAGGAACTTCACTTCTGAATTCAGGCTGGATGACTCCCAGGGACACATTTATCAGTGCTGTAATGCACACACCTTCTTCTTAAATCAAGGGCATCATGCCTGCTTACACACAGTGAATTTAACTTTGTGTTCAAGTGACCCTTATTTCTAACAACAGGTGGTGTGACAGAGGAGGTCAGCTTGCCTGCATGATGAACAGATGTCTGACTAGATAGATGACTTACTTCCAAAATCCACTCTGGAGGATGGTGACAAAGAGCAGCAGCACTCAGCACAACAGCAGTACTGCTGGTATTTTGAAAACTATTGGCATTGCATTGAAGCCTTTTACCTAGAGACAATCAAATACCTGTCTCAAGCCAGTGAGGTTCATGAAGTATTTTCTCAGGATGAGTGGAAAGAACAAGGAACACGCCTCTAGATGGGTAGATTACTGCAGGTAGAGTTAGTACACCAGGCAAAAGGTGGCAACACAAGAAATACTGCAAGAACTATAGGATCCCTAGTTGCAAATCTGTCAAGATTGTTGTTGTTTGGAATTATTTTGTTGTTTTAAATCAGCTATGTTTTGCTTGGCAAGAGAAACAAACAGCTTGAAAACCCCCTTCCCCACAGTACACAATGGGCTGATGGAGAACACTTGTGCACTCAGAATACGCTGAGCATTCCTCCAGTACAGCAAGAGAACAGATTTTACACACTTCCTATAGCAAAGAGCCTAACTGATATGTCCTGCAAGTAAGTTCTTTAATAATGGTTGTTTGAGCATTTGTACCCAATAGGCAAAAAAAACAAACAAACCAAAAAACCCCCCACCTAAACATATTTCCTGCTTCTGAAATATCCATATTCAGTAAAAATCCCCCCACTATTGCAATTGAGCCTCATTTTGTCAGAAAGGCAAATGCCAACTCTACTATCTGAAGATGTGTCATTTCCACCTCAGTCTGACAAGTTTTACTTTCTCTCTGGCAGACTAAAGATTTTTGATTCTACAGTCCTTATACCCATTTATCAGATGAGCCTTTCACTACTTTTTAACCTCTGCAACTAAGCCCTTTTGCAGCTACAGCTAGGAATGAAAACCTGTAAAATCTGGATACCCAAGATTAACAGTCTGAAAGTACCTGAGTTTTTATATTCCAAAATATTTTCTAGAATACAAAAGAATATTTTATACCCTTGCAAGAAAGTTGGTTTTATTATTCATATTTCAATATGAACAAAAAAAAAAAAAAAAAAAACAGGGTGAATCAGTTCTCTTTTCCTTCTGAAGCTCCTTTGGGATGTAAGAGCACAACACACAGCTGAGATTAACACACACAGAGAACCAAAAGTTAAAGTTTTCATTCCCCTGTCTTCCTCAAAGCTTTCCATCCAACCACTCTGATATAGGGAAACAGTAATGGGGAGCACTGCTAGAGGAAAACACAAATTCCTGCTCTTCAATAGGTATATGACTAAAGAAGCATCTTTTATAGTATGTGCTTCAAAAAAAATTTAAATCCTTCATCCAGTGGTTCTGCCATACAACTATGAAAATATATCGGGGTCCATCCTGCAAGTTCTGCTTTGGGACAAAACTCAAAAATTCCTAAAAAGAGAGATGTGATAGAAGGAAGGAATTGTGGACTCCCATGCATACAGTATGCTTGGTTTCCTTTTCTTCTAAACAGAAGAATTACCTGTACTGAAATAACCCCCTCTTATACTGTTACAGTTACTTCCCCTTTAGGTATCTGTAAAAGTTGTTAAACTAATGAATATGTGCAGCAATAACAAAAACAAAACCACCAGAACCCCTGAAAAACCAACCCACCTACCCCATCCAAAAAAACCAAACAAACAAAAAAAAAAAAACACCACAACCAAAAAAACCCACCCCAAAAGTTAGTCAGCAAGATATCCAGGACCATTTTCACTGAAGCTAGTTCCTGAATTTCACCAGAATAACCCCCAGCAGCCAAATCAAAGTAAAAACATAGGGGTATGTGAAATCCCAGAAGACATCACAGAGAAAATAAACAAGGCTCATAGTGCTAAATCACAAATACACTGGGACAGAAGCAGCCTGTTCACCATGTTCCTCAGATCTGCTTTCAGGAGTTCTGGATTTCTTTCCAAATGGATACTGATATCCCTTTGAGGCCTGGCTGGGTCCATAAGTAAACCCTGGTCAACACCCAAGCCCACGACTGCAGAGCTGCAGCTCTAACAGATGCTGAATGCCAGCTGCTTCCGTGGACATCAACCAGATGATACAGAACACACAAAACAGGTAGAAGCAGGTCCTGGGCTCGAGCCCCACGTTGGGCACCAGCTGTTGCAGGTGGAGACCCACAAGAGGTGTGGGGAACAGCGAGGCAAAGGCAAAGCCTACCCTGAACCTTTAGTCACACTGTGGTAGCGATCACTACCGACAACGACACAAAGGATGAGAAGGAGACTTCTTCTCTCTGAGCTTCCAGGGTTTACTGCCACTGAAGGGGTCAGGGAAAAAGAGCAACAGGCACTGCTGTGCAGCAGCTTTTAAACGAGGGGTGGAACATTGGGAGGTACAGAACAGTAACCAATGGGATTCAACAGGGTGGGGATTACGGGGGGAGGTACAAGGGGCTGAAGTCAATGGGGTACACAAAGGGGTGTTAAAGTCCAATCAGTAACCGAGAAACATGGAACTTTCTAGAGGAGGAGGTAGGGACAGTCTGTGACAAACAGGTAAGGGAGGTTGGGTTAACTTTTGGGGTGCACCAATGATGGGGGAACAAACAGCCCTCCAGCTTTTCCATGCTGGAAAGTACTCACACAGGAAGCACCCACACTGTATAAGTTCTCCTAATAATTATTCATAACATCAGTTCCATAGGGACTACTCCATTAAACCAGTTGAAAACAGTACACCATGACAGGGAGGGGGAAGTTGCAAAAAAACCCATCCCAGCCATAAATGACTGTTAAGCCTTTCAGGACATAACATTTTTAATAATTATTTTAGGAAGATTTCATGTTGTGATTGGAGTCCTCTTCAGCAGCTGGCCAACATTTTGAGATGAGAAAGATTATTTATGATTGTTTGAGGAATACCTTCTGAACGTGAGTCACTGTGTGTTTTGCTGTGATCACTTCACATAAAAATAATAAATGACTGAATAGAGCATAATGATCTGTTGTGGTGGGGGAAGCAGGAGAAGGTGTCTGGGTAGGGGCATAGTGTTGCCTTGTGTAGGATGGAATGCATGGGCTTTACACTGCTTAATCTGACATTTTACCTGAGCTCTTACCTTGCTCTTTAGCAAGCCTGATGTAATCTATAAAGCACTGAATATGTTAAGATTACATTAGTTCTATCTTTAAAATTTGAAGTAGCACACTCCTTCATAGTAATTATGACTTAAAAGGGACCAGTCTTTTTGAAAGGCCTTTTACACCTTTCCTCATACATCAAAATGTAAAAATCAAAGTATCAACTTGTAGTTTAAGTCCCTCTTTCTCTTAATAGGACAAACTCTTCTGCTGAGTATCATTCTTATCCAGCTACAGATTTCTCTGATGAAAGCATCACCAGAACTGAAAGCAATATTTGCTGTTGTATTCATCCTTAGCAAATTCAAAAACATTTCTGAATGGAGTGCACAGTTCAAGAACTTCGTTGTTCAAAGATGAGCTATTCTCTACAAAATTTGGAAACACTCTTACTCTTGCACCAAAATTATTTCCCCACCATAGAGGACAAAAATAACTATAGTTCTTCATGATCTTTTTGGAATTGTGTATTCACTTTCTGTTGGAGTCTGCTTTTCTAAATAGCAAAAGGCAATGCTGCTCTTTCAGACACACCAATCTTGCAATCCCCCACAAGTACAAAATTTCAAGGCACAGAGAATGCATCATATCACCATTCACAACTCTAAAATTTTCTCCATTGCTATTTCCATTACCAGCCCCTACTCCAAGGCCTACAACTCAGCAGTAAAAGTTCATGCTAGGCTGAAATTTGTCCTGTGAGGTTTAAGGGAACCCAAGAGCTATTTTCTTTTTTACTACAGAATCACTTCCCTGTTGTAGGAGACAGAGAGGATTGCTTTTACATCAGCAAAATAATCAAAGAATCTAATGCCTGCACTCGTATCACGCAATTTGTCCATGAGAAATAATTATTGCATTATTCATAGTATCTGTCTCTTGAATCAGTTGACCTAAATGGTCACAATTTCTGCAACACAGATTCCTTTCAATTGAATTTATCTTCTAAATTTATTAAATACACCAAATACTGGCACACTAGACAGGCCATCATTACTAGCAATGCAACTGTATTACTTTATTTGCCCACAGAGACCCAGAAATACTGATCCATTATTAACTCTGTCACACTTCTGTAAATTCAGAATAACTCTATTGGTATGGTTGAGTTCATCCACTGGAATCACACCCTTGGGGAAGGAAAAAGAACTTGGTTACATATTTACAAAATTCAGCAATAGGTTGAAACTTTTAAGACCCAACCCCATGAAAGGAAGACTGTGAATTTCTGTTCTGCCCTAGTATGGGATAGGAAACCTTAAGCTTCAGATTGGTAATAGGTGTGCCAGGTCTCTGTGGCACACTGGGAGCAGGAACACGGGGATGCTTCAACATGCTCACTCCCACAAAGCCACCGGGAAGTGCAGGGTTAGAAATCACAGCTCCACAGGCTTGTGTTCATCTCGGCTTTCAAGGATTGCTCCTCAGGAAATAACAGAAGTGTAAGAGACTGCAAAAATCAGCTGCGCGAGCAGACAATCCAACTACACATTTGGCTGGGTATTTTTCATGTTCGATGAAGCTACTGAAATGCCAAATTTGAGAGATGAGGAGGTTGAAAGGAATATGTTCCAAATAATCTCTGCAAATAATGAGAGCATCAGGTTCTGGCACAGCCTTAATTTCTGCTGGGACCCAGGCCCTGGCAACTTCACATATCTCAGAATGGGTGACCACAGCCCATGCTGAGGTCATCCTCATCATCCTCTTTTTAGAAAAAGATGCTTGGTGCTAAGAAGAGAGAAGGAGAGAGGATGAATGTATGACTTAACGAGAAGGACACTCACAAATAGTTCCTAGAACAGCTCCTGGAAGAAAGAAGCATAGGATTTCAGTCCAATGTTTTTATCAGTATTTGTGGGTTTTAATTGGTGTTTTGTTGGGGGTACTTTTGTTTTGTTTGTTTGTTTTTTAATTTTAATTTTATTTTGTGTTTTGATTTTTCTTAAAAACTTATCTTCCCTATTCTTCTCTTTTGAAGAAAACAATAGTTTAATATATGAATTACAAAATGAATTAGGAAGAAGACACAGAAAATCAGCAGTATAAATTGGTGAACTAAAGGCAGGTCTCCAAATTAAAGATATAACTCTAGGAGAAAAGCAATCAAACAAACTGCAGTGCAAACATGAGATGTCGGTTCCCAGTTCGAAGTTTGCTTTGCAGCACAAATGTTTAAACAGATGAAATTTCTAAAAAAGAGAGAAGAGAAAGTGTCACATTTAGACATGCTGAGGGAAAAATGTGTTAATGATTTGATAACAATACTCTACAGAAAAAGGAGAAAACAACATGATCCTAAGGCCATGTTTTGAAGCATTCAGCATAATACCACAATACAACATAAACAACCAAATAAATAAATAAATAAAAACAAGAAGCCCAAACCTTCAAACAGAAAGAAGTTCCAACAGCTGAATGCTGCAGTCTAAGGGCAGAGACTTGCTGCTGAGGGGTTGAAGTCTTCTGAAACGAGCTCCTGTGTTATTTAGTATAATTTCCCACTTTCGAGAATCAGGCCAATATTATATTCATTGAAGTGCAACACAGAGCAGTGCATCTCATTAAATCATGCTAAGCTTTCTAAAGAGACGTCTACAAATGTTTCCTTGCTATGATTATAAGATTACAGATGTCTCCTGCCTTGTTTGTGCAATAGTTAAATAAAAAATAAAATAAGAAGAAACACAAAACAAACTCACATGGATCAAAGGAAACCACATTTTAGAATCTGCAATGAGCAATCTATTTTATTCTGGCTCCTGCAAGGACACATCTATAAACCTGCCTGAGCAGCTTAACATGTAAAAACCCAAATTCACCAAAAATCTTGATCAGAATAAGTTTGCATACTTGGCTCTGCAGACAATATTACCGATTTGTTTCCTAGCCATCATTTCCAGAAAATACCTGTTTTGTCATCACTGTTGTGATGATTAATTTTCCCCCCTCTCTCAAGGCTAGAGTCAGCCCTAACTAGATGGCAAAGACGTTCCAAAGTCACTCCAACCTCAGCAGCTCAGTTTCACAGTTTATCGCCACGGGAAGCAGGGAAATGAGGGGCTGACTAAATTGCTAATGCCGGTTGATTATCTCTCCATCCTGCAGGTACATCAGCAGCTGAGTCAGAGGTAGTGGCCATTACAGCAATGCAGGTGGCCCACTTGCCGTTCAGTTTCAGCCTGACACAACTGGTTTTGAGCACTGCAGAGTCCACCAGCAGCACTTTCCAACACACCATGTGATGGTTCTTTTTCAGCTGCAATTTCCTTATAAATTTGACACATATTTTTGAGGGATACCACGGGCAAACTGCTCCTTCCCCAAATCCCACTCCTCTCTCCCTAAAGAGAGGGTGTGGAATTTACCTTTCCCTCCTGTAATTAGCAGGAAAAGAACAATTAGTCAACATATTGCAGCTTTCCACAAAACAACTCAGAATCTGTAACTTTAGTGACACTTGACTTAAAATGTGGGGGCAGGTCTGCATGTAGGTAGGATCTGCAGTTGCCAGCAGAGAAACAAAAGTGTGTTGAAATAGGCAAAAATACATGTTAAAAAATATCATGGAAGTGGTACTTGCACAAAATGAAGCTGCAGTAACTTATACCAGAGATTCATACAGCATAAAAACTGTACACAAATATTTTCACAGTATGAAATAAATAAAAATATGTTCTCATGCAGTTGTATTAATCTTGAAAGCCAAATTCTCAGATATTTCACTCTCTCTTCTGTCTAAACGGTGCTCAGTCTACCAGATCATTCTGGTGGATTTTGTCACAAGGATTTGTACCTGACCCAGACCATCAGTGGTTACATCTTGAAGTCATAACTGAAAAACATCCCTTTGAGGGCCACTCTTCCTTCATAAAATGAAGGCAGAGAAAGACAGGCTCACCCTGCCTAGGAGATATCTCTAGCTGTGTACTGGAGATAACGGTGTGCTCACTTTAACTTCCAACTCCGGGACATAATCCAGTCTCTTGCATCATTTAGAAAAGAGTCACTTGATGCAAATGGGGAGAAGTTACTGCTCCTGAAAGCAGATACTGACTTGCACCAGTGAACTCGGGGAGCATCTATGTAATTTGTTCAGATGTTGATGGTGATTATGTCAGCACCTGGGGAGACCTGTCTACAACTGCCTACCTGCAACCCAGTTTTGTAACCTCTTTGCTGGAAGCCAGAGTCCTCTCCGATATTCTGCAGATAAGTTACAGCAAGTAGGAGGGATCTTTAGCTTCTCTCTGCCCAGCCACGAGGAGCAAGCTGCCATTTAATGTCCTGTGCTGCGAGCTCAGGACAGAGAGGCTTTATTGTCTCTCCTGGAACTGTCATCGAGCCATGCTCCACTTGTTCCCGAAGCTCTGATAACAGGAAGGTTTTAACACCTCGTTGCACTGCAGAACCAGGTCTGCCTGTGCCCTGAAAATGGATAACAGCCTCCTGCACTCTCACTAATGCTCCAAGAGGCTCAGGAAAAAAAGGTATTTTGTAAAGACATCTGATCTCATTTTCTCTAAGAATCAAAGGATTTACACTAAGAGTTTATTAATTTTAAGTGGATGAGTATTTGACTGCTGATTTAGTATTTTAAGAACCTGAGCATCCTCTTTGATTTCTAAATAGTCATCCAAATATTTATCTAAGTTAGCAAGCTTGACCATTTTCATAAACTAGTACAGTCAACAGGAAGAGTTTCTGGGGTCTCTGAAAGAACATGTATGATAAAAAGCCAAATAATTATTTTTAGAAATATATGTCTCTCATGTAAGGGGTAAAATCTTTGCTAAATGATGCAAGAGACCGGATTATGTCCCAGAGTTGGAAGTTAAAGTGATCACACCATTATCTCCATTGCATAGCTAGAAATACTAATTTTTGTATGCCTGAGTGTAAGGTAAGACCTAATTCTGCATCACTTACTGTAGTTTGGTACAATCAAGTGCACAGTAGTTAACAATGCTGCATTTGTGAAGAGCAGAAGAAGGAAATATTTCCTCTATTCGTAATGAAAAAAAGAAACTCTTTTCAAAAATGCTTTATTTAACTCCATTTCCTCTGAAGTGTGAAGTTTAGAGCAGCTTAATAGCAAGACAGGGTTTCTAACTCTCTTCTCCCTCCCCTAAAACTTTAGATACCTAAAATGAAGAAGTACAGGATTTCTCACTAAGGAATAAAAGAAATTAACCAGCATTTCCACAAACTTCATTTTAGAACATTTTTTCCACAGATCCAATAAAACCCTACTTGTGAGAGACTAACTCACTGTGATTACATCTCACCTAATTAGACCTCCAGGCTTATCACCTCCTTTAAATAAGCAGTCAGAGCAATGTGTGCTGTTTTCAATGGCTCTGCAGAAGTCTCCAGCAATGGGGTTTTGGTGTCCCAGCTGCCTGAATTCCCTTGCCAAACGCTATGAGTGTCTTGACCTGAGACCCAACCAACACAACTTCCAAGCTTCTGATCCTGTGCTTCAAAGAGGCCCAACAGATGCTGAGGGCTCAGCTCAGCCACCGAACTGTGGCATGAAGTGTCCCCTGTGTGAAATTGCTGGACATCCACAGGGGCTGCCAGATGGGACACAAAAGGTTCATGCACTACTGGAGCAGCAGGTGGAGAACAGGGTAAATCACAGAATCATGGAATCACTTTGGTTTAAAAAGAACTCTTGGGTGATTGAGCACAACCATTACCCCAGCACTGCCAAGGCCATCACTAAACCATGTCCCTAAGTGTCACACCTACACCTCTTTTCAACACCTCCATGGATGGCGATTCAACCACTTCCCTGGGCAGTCTTTCCAATACTTAGCATCCCTTCTGGTGAATAAATTATCCTAATATCCAACCTAAACCTTCCCTGGTTTTAGGGGACAATGCTGGGGACATTTTCTCTTGCCCTATAGCTAGTTACTAGGGAGAAAATGGAGAGCACCTCAAGTGGCATTAGCTCCTGTAAGTTTAGGTAAGTGAACTGAACTCACAGCCTTTGTTGAGGATGAAAGTAGAAAAAACATCCACAAAAATGCACAACAGTAGCTCTTTATGCTAGCTAGTGCAAAAAAAACGGGGTAAGATTGTGACAAAATAATGCTTATATACATTTAGCTGGACCTATCCTTCCTAATCTAAGAGCACACTTAGGATTCACTCACATACATGGCTTCTCCAAATCCCATTATTTCTCTCCATCTTCTCTTCAGGCTGTTTCCTTTCTCCTTGGTAGGAATTTAGAAAAGAACCTCTCTGGTGTGAAAACACATTCCCATGTTGTACTCTCCTGTGAGGATACGTTCATGCCTTTGAATTATCCATTATCGAGTCTCCTTCTAATCACCTTCCTCAGGCAAGAAATGTCCTCTCCGGGCTTTGCATCCGCCTGCCTTGAGTTCAGATGTAACAAACTGGTTTATCCTCCCAGCTAGCAACCATCTCTGCCCAAAAGGGCTTCATTTGATTCAGTGATCATAGAAAATGTAATAGTCTTCATAATTAGCCCAGGATCAGGGACAAGAAGTTTTGCTGGGAGTTTCTCAATGTAGAGGTGAAGGAAAAGAGAGAAGGTAGCTCTCTCTCACATTAAAAAAATCTCACAGTCTGACCCACAAATACATCAAGTCCCCAGGATCAACTCTTAATTGGTCACAGCCAAATTTCCCAAACTGTTATCATGTTTCATGAAGTAAGTTAGTCTCATTATAAATGTCAACTACAGATTGTATTCTGTGCACATGTATATATATGTGAATACGCAGTTCCCTACTAAATGTCATTCATCCATTTTTAGAAACACTTATATTCAAAATTATTCAGATTTTTATAAGTGCTTCAGTGACAAGGGAACTTGTACTCTTATGTCAGGTGCCACTGGCAATCCTGCATCTGTCATTAGACTGTTTGTTTGGTAATTATATGCGGCAATAGGCTCACCTCCTGAAAGGTTTTCTACATAGCCCACAAACCAGACTAAAGTAGAGGGGCTTTGGTGCAGAGAAGTGAGATTAAAAAAACCCCAAATCTATTTGAAACCATTTTTTCCCAAACCCTAAATGAAATATAAATGCAAACCATAGTCCATCTGTGCATGCAGAACCTTTTGAAGCATTTGTTCTGTTCTTTATATATTGCCTTTCCAAATAATTAAGAGAGAGATGGCTAAATGTGGCAATATGTTTATTACCAGAAAGATTGGGGTTTTCCCCCCACAATTTTACATGTTATATACTATATACTCCCTAGCCAGGAAGATTTTTTTTGTTCTGTGTTTACAAGTCTATCATCATGGCAACCTGCTCCACAACTAGAGTTCCTACATGTTGTAGTCATAAAAATAATCAAGATTCCTGACAAGGCAGCCCACTAAAAGCCAATTTTGCTTGCATTGAAGTCAACAGCATTCAGTAGCTACCTCAGTAGGAACAGAATCTCATCCCGAGTTATGAAAAATGCCTGCCATCAAAATATACCATTTTTTTTTCACATACAGGAAGGCAAGTAAAGGCTCTCTTCTCTAAAAACAAGCTTAGAGCTGCACCAGAACACAGAGCACTGGTCTCAGCATGGAGCCAGAAAGATTTAGAAGCTGTAGAAAATATTTCAAGTTCATTAAATATCCCTAGGATGCAATAGCACAGTGCAAGCCATGAAAACAAATGTTGACATAAAGAAAGCTACTTTTACATAATTACTATTAATTGTGAAGTTCCTCCTGGGCAGCAAAGGATAACAACTGTAACACCAGGAAAAGCATAATTGCTTCGATTCAGCATCCCAGCAGTATATCCAGAACCTAAAACTCAAACCAAATCAAGAACAAACCAACACGACAACCACCTGAACACAACTGTCATTAGCCTGTTAAATCCTTCTAAAGTTTGCCTTTATGCCTCATACTTTTTTTTTTAACATATAGGGTGAATACTCTTTATAAATTTCTATGCTGACCTCAATGAATTTATTTGGTCACTTGTTTGTTTTTTGGTTTTTTTTCACCAGTTATGTACCATTTTTCAAATCAGGACAGATGGAACTTTCAAACACTATTTTTTGTTGTTGTTGTTACAGAATTGCCTTTAAAAAGATCTTTCTCTTAATATATTACTAAATGTTTTGCTTATGGCTACACGAAGTCTTCAGTGTTTTGGTTCTCCATCCTATTTCTTCTAATTTCTTGAGACATTCAGTCATGAAATTAAACACCACCACCAAAAAAAAAATAGTTTACACTCCATGAAGTCTCCTCAAAAATTAGGCAGCTCCAGTACAACAACAAATCTGCTATTTCACAACTCCAATGGGGTAACCAATCTCAAAAGTCAAGAAATGAGAACTCAATTTTTTTTATTCAAAACCTGCAAATTCTGTCTCAAATCGGAGTTTTTGTTCCTGGTAAATTGCTGTCCCTGCTCTGAGAAGATGTACTTTACAGTTGTTAACACCAGCTCACTAGGACAAATCTCCTCAATTGTAAGTCAGCAGTTATAACTAAAATAACTAGAGCTGAACATGTCAAACTACAGAGGAAAAGAAAACATCACTGTTTCCAGATTAGCTTTGCTTATATTGAATATTCTACAGTGTAATTCTGAAGGAGGAAATAATTACATTCTATATTTAAAAGAAACTGAAAACCAGAAATAGGAGTAGGCATTAATGAACTCACAATGCCTCATCAAGAAACCCACTTTAAAGATAAAGTCAGGCCAGCACTTTACCTGTTCTACCAGACAGCTTCTTAACACAGCACACAAAGCTTTGTTCCTCTTGAAATAATTTCTAGAACATACACTCCAATATTTCAACAGAGTTAGTAAATGTGTGTCTTCAAGCTGTGTTATTTGTACTCTGCTCTCTTCCTCTGCAAGCTCCCTATGAGGGATGCTTAGAACATATGGAGCAGGAAGCCTGACAAATTGCAAAGTCAAAAGCACCTGGGTAACTCATTAGCACTGTCAGAGTTCTAGTCAGGTTTTGCTATTTAATTTTTAAGCAGCTTTTCTAGTGATTGCTCCTGAGAGAATGAAATACAGAAAGTATACATCAAAGAAGGGAGAAATTTAGTGCTTGCTGCTTATAAAATTAACAAACAGAAGAATACATTAACTGTACCAGGGAAGTGGTTGAGGTACCATCCCTGGAGATATTTAAAATACGTGTAGGTGTGGTGCTTAGGGACATGGTTTAGTGGTGGACTTGGCAGCACGGGGTTAATGGTTGGACTCGATGATCTTACAGGTCTTTTCCAAGGGAAATTGTTATGAATAAACAGGGCAGGAGATGATTATTAACTCCTTAAATGCCTTTATTTAAAGGGGAAAGCTCAAGGGACGCCACCCGGCTGGCAGGGCATCTGTGGAGGCTTTTCACCTCCTCACCATAACTTAAAAGGCACTCAGAAAGAAAGACACCCCTGGACTAAACCGAGTCCAATGAGTTCCTGGGAACTTCCGTGAGGACGAACTCCCGGCTGTGCAGCGTGAGCCGGGAATCGACCCGGGCCTCCTCCTCGGCAGTGCTTGAGGGAGCAGCAGCAGTGGCGTAGGCAATCCCTCGAGCTTTCCCCTTTTAATAAAGGCATTTAAGGAGCTCATAATCATCTCCTGCCCTGTTTGTTCATAACAGAAATGATTTGATGGTTCTATGAAAGCAGCTGCTGGAAGGAAAATCCTCTCCAGCTCCATGAAAACAGACATCAGCACGTCGAAGCAGACACCACAAATGCCCTTGCTGTGGCAGAGCACCGGCCGGTGTGTGTGCCTGGGAGCGCCCGGGAGCCCGGGTGAGATTCCTGGGAAAAGCGGGAACCGAGCGGGAACGATGACCCACCGCGCCCTCTGCTGGCCGCACCGTGCCACAGCCGGCGGTGGCGGGACTCTCCGTGGGAACCGGGTGTTTGTTAGAGCCTCTCCAAAGAGTGTTTTAGAAGATGACAAATAGGCTTAAAAATAGTAGCGCTTAATAATATCATTCTCATTTTTTTTAAAAACCCCTAATTTTTACTACACAATTAGACGACTATTCATTTATTTTGATATGCCTAAATGTGCCTTAGAAATCTTAGAAGTAACATGGCAGCAAGAACAGCCCACAAAGTGCATACATCTAGAGCGACAAAGAACGGGGACGGGAAAACACTGGCTTAACCTAAATGCCCTTTTAAAGACACAACACCTGAGTGACAAATCTTTGGCTTTGGTTTGGAAAGGACATACTAACCTGCCCTTTCTCCCGATAACTTGGAAGCATCTCATTGAAAGGGAGAGCTGTGTCTCGCCTGCTTTTTGGCCCAAGATATTCCAGATGTTAATGAGCCTAGAAAATACCTCAGTTTGGAGAACTGTCATATTCGGGTAAAAAATGAATTAAAAAACCCATTAGTAGCAGAAATGAAGTCCCTGTACTTGACGCAGCCAAATTAAATCAAAGCTTAAGAGTGCAGACAGGGTCGTAGTAGCTAATAACTGCTTTAATCTTGAGAACAGGTGCAGGACACAGGAACACAGGAAGCTGCAGGAGCAGAGACCTGAGACCAGGATGGGCAGAAGCAGGGAAGAAAACTGCCCATTGCACCTGGCTCTTCCTGGTGTCCATGCACTATCTGAGGAGGAAAAAGAGAAGAGTCTCCCTATCCAGACGCGCACGGCGAGGGCCGGGGCGGATGTGCTGTGACAAGAACCCTTGGTGTTGCAGGGAAGCCCGGCGCTGCGGCCGCCGCTGCCCGCCACCGCCCTGCCCTCGCCGGGCACCGGGACCGCCCGCCGCCCCGGCAGGCAAACAAACGAGCTGGAAAAGACAGGCGCTGGCCGTCGGCTGCCGCGAGCAAGGAGCGAGCTGCATCGTGCTCGAGCACTTCACTTTGAGCTTTTCTGGAGGGGGGAAGGAGGAACGCCCACAAAGTGTTACTTGCGTTTAGTGGACAACTTCCAGCAAGCGCCGCTTCGCGGACAGCGGGGCTGGCGGGCCCCCGCGCTGCGCCCAAACCCTCTGCCGGGAGGGGTCCCCGGAGGGCGGCGGGCAGAGGGAGCCCCGCTCCGCTCCGTGTGCGGGGGAGGGAGGAGGCGTGTCCCCACCCCGCCGTCGCCGCACCGCCCCTAGCTCGCCTGCCAGCCGGCACCGGCACCGGCGGAGCGCAGCGGAGCGGCGCCGGGCGCGGAGCTCCCCGGCCCCGCCATGCCCGCGGCCGCGCCCCCGCCCCGGCGGGGCCCCGCGGAGCCGTCCGCCCGCCGGCGCTGAGCCGCGCCCGCACCTGCGAGCGGCATCGCCCCGCTCCGCTCCGCTCCTGCGCGGCCGCTGGGGCGCCCGCGGCGGCGTCTCTCCCGCTGTCCCTCCCCCCCTGCCTCCCTCCCCGCCCGCTGCCCGCCCCGTCGCCGAGCGGGAGCCGCCAGCGGTGCGCGCAGAGCCGGAGCCGGGGCAGCCGCTGCCGCCCGCGCTGCCCCCCGCCTCGCCGCCCTGCCCTGCCCGCCGTTCCCCTCCTCCGTCCCGCCCAAGCCATGAACTTTGGCCGCGGTCCCTCGGTGGTGTTGAACGTCGGGGGCACCCGGTACTCCTTCTCCCGGGAGGTGCTGAAGGATTTCCCGCTGCGCCGGGTGAGCCGCCTGCACGGCTGCCTCTCGGAGCAGGACGTTCTGGAGGTGTGCGACGACTACGACCGGGAGCGGAACGAGTACTTCTTCGACAGGCACTCGGAGGCCTTCGGCTTCATCATGCTGTACGTCCGGCACGGCCACCTGCGCTTCGTGCCGCACATGTGCGAGCTCTCCTTCTACAACGAGATGATCTACTGGGGGCTGGAGGGCTCCCACCTCGACTACTGCTGCCAGCGCCGCCTCGACGACCGCATGTCCGAGACGTGCACCTACTACGCGGCGGAGGAGCCGAACGGCGGCCCCGAGGGCAAGGGCCGGCGGCCGCCGGGAGCCGAGGGCAGGAAGTGGCTCGAGAGGATGAGGAGGACTTTTGAGGAGCCCACGTCTTCCGTGGCCGCACAGGTCCTGGCCACCGTCTCCATCCTCTTCGTCATCGTGTCCATGGTGGTGCTGTGCGCCAGCACCTTGCCCGAGTGGCGGGCGCCGGAGAATCGCAGCGTGGAGGAGCAGAGCAGGTACACAGCAGAGTCAGTGAGGGAGCCCTCAGGGTAGGAGGATCCTTTATTTTCCCGCTGTCCAGTCCCCGTGTGTCCCGTCTAGTGTGTCCTTCCTGCCCCTTGTCTTGACGGTCCGTGGCTGTAGCCTCCGCCGGCGGAGATGGTCTGCGCGCCTGGGAAGCCCGGCCCTGAGCCGGGGGCCGGGAGGGATGCCGGGGTGTCGGGGGAGTGGCGCTGCTCCGCAGCTCCGGCTCCCCGCGGGCTCTGCCGGGCGCCCGTGGCCCCGAGCGCAGGGGACGGGCGGGGGATGCCCGGAGCGGCCGCGCTGCAGGCGGGCCGGGGCCGGCGGCAGGCTCGGGTCTGGGCGGGCTGGCAGCGCGGCGGGGCCATCGGGATACGGCTCCTATTCGCAGTGAGGGAGCCTCCCTCCGTGCAGGTTCTTGGAGCTCTTATTGTCCCTTTAAGCAGACACGGGACCAACACAGAGAACTTCAGACACTCCGAAAATCAATTTATGCCTTACGATTGTGAGGAGAGAGAGAGAGGGAGAAAAAAAAATAAAAATAAAAAGGGGGGGGGGAACAACCCCCCAAAAGAATGCAATTCCTTTGTCTTTTCCTGTTACGATTCTGCTCTGGTAAAATCCTGTATGTAGAAACAGCCTGACACCCCCCTTCCCCCCGTTACATCTCAGATTCTCTATGCGGGGAGCACAGGAGATGATCAAACTGCACATCGAGCTCTTGCAAATGCATCCTTCAAGCGCTCCAGTGTATAAATGTAACAGATGTTTACATTTCCTTTAAGCATGATAAACATTGCAAAATAGTTGCAGAAAACAGGGCATGGGGTATAAAGCTCAGTCCTGAGCCTTACAAGAACAAACCCTTTTCCATCTTCTTGTGACCTCAGATTAGGGTTACATTGATGCAACTCTTGCACTGACTCTTCTGTTCCCTCTCTCTCCTTCCTCTTCCCTGTTCCCTAGAGAACAAAATTGAGACCAGTCTGGTAGAATTTTTCCCATAAATAAGACTGACATATAAAGAAAGAAGCAAACATTTCTGGTATTTGCTAGCTTCTCCCCTTTTTAAAAACAGACAGGTTATTCAACAAAAAGTTTTCAGCTTCTGGTCTTCTAAAAGAGCACTACAGTGAAATTCCAGCCTTGTCATTATGAAATCATCTTTTACCATAGAGTTAATTGGAATGTGATATATCTTAGTAGCCAGATTAATTCCTTGGAAAGTATTTTCATAGTTTCCATTAGCTTAATGGAAAACTGCACCTGTATTTCTCATTGTAGTTGAGCCAAAGAATTAATTGTATGAACAAAAAGAAAGCAGATGCAGTGTGAGAAGCTGTTGATTCCTGCTTAGATTCAGATACGTCAAAAGAAGGTCCTAAAGGTTTTTCCAGTTAAAAAGCTGTACTTAAGCTTGGCAAGGTTATTTCAAAGAGTAGATGCTGTGCGTGACCTCTTTGTACAGCAGCAAATTGCTGAGATACTCCCAAGAGGGATGGGAAAATAGATGCAACACTACAAGAGCATTAACCACATCGGTCATGTCTTTGTTCATGTCTTTATGGTGTGGGAATCAACCACAAGTTTTCTCTTACAGAAGGAGTTCAGCTTGCAGAGGAACGTGGCACAGGATGTGTAATTTTTCTTTCACAGTGCCTTTGTCTTCAAGATCCTAATTTTGCTCTTCTGAGCAATTGCATATTGTATACCAAGTGTTAGAAGGATAAGGTGCTAAGTACTTGTAAGGTGCTGTATAGCCAAACAGTTCCCAGGGCACTGAAGGCTCCTTTTAGAACCAGAAGGATGACTACCAATGATGGGATGAGTTTCTTCTCTGCCAGCTGTAGTACTCCATGTTATTGCAACCAAAAAATAGAAAAGTTTCTACCAGCTGAAAAGTTTCTATCAAAGTCACAAAAGTCTGTCGCATGTAAGCACCAGTCTGACCCAGACAGGCTGGGTCATCTAACCCACGCAGTCTGACTGCACAGGAACTGATCCCAATCTGATGGCAAACACATGGAAAATAGACACAAATGTGTGCCTCCACAGGTAATCACCAAGCTGGAGGCACTCCTCTCTTTTGCACATGCTGCACCATTGCTAAAAAGTCTGTTGTAGCTGGAAAAGAGCATGGTTAGCTACAGTTGCTTTTAAGTGAGCTGTCCAGTTTGGTTGTACCATAGGATTGGACCTAACATGCCCAGTTGTCATCTGACTTTTTTTTGCCTTTATGTGTTTATGATTGCTTTACTTTGTAGTTATTTCATTTAAAAATAGTTGGGTTTGCAAAACTGAAGTAGCTAAGTGGTTTATTTGAAAGCCTGACCACAGAAATCCTGTGGGAGTTCCTGGGATTGCATACTCTGGCCATACAATCCCTCTTACGTGAGAAGGCTTTTAAAAATCTGTCCACTTGTTTCTGATACATTTAAAAGTTCGAAACAAAATTCTGTCTTTTGTTTATTAAACAACATTCCTCATCAAAATAAAGAAATTCTATCTGACACAGTAATACAAAAATTTAATTTTTTTCCCCTAAGAGAAATTGTTACATTAATGCTGTACACGAGTGAGTTTTGACTCACATGGCACTGTAATTACTAGTATATGAAGATTTTACATTATTCTAAAAATGTATTTTGAGAAGTTTTAGGAGTGACAATTGAATAGGCTAATCTAGAAATCCTTGGGCTGTAGATTTGGATGTAGTTGCTTATTCAGCTCAGCATAAGCCATGGAGGTGAGGTGAGAACATCTCAGGAAACACAACAACTCTGATATTTTCCATCTCTCACAATAAGCCCCCCTGCCCTTGGCTCAGTGTGTTATGTCAGAAAGGTGCCACAGGGATAATTTCTGTGGCTGACTCCCATGGTAACCATTCCCAGAATTGCTTTGGACAGCTGTACTGAAAGCAGCTGACCAGCAATTTGTCTCCAGCTTACCTGGACATCATCTCAGTAATCACTAATTCTGGTATTTACAAAACAGCCTCTTTAATGAGGTTTGCAGTGAGGGCTACTGGGGCTGCCAGCTAACACCAGCTGTATTTGTTTTCCTTGTATGAACACCCCTTCAGCAGAAGAGGAATTAAATCCACCAAACTTTTCTCACAAACCTTAATGTTATGCCTTTTCATGGTGACCATGCTCTCAAAGGATGAACACCGTGTGGCTATTTCTGATTCTTTGGGATAACATCCTTTAGAAGGCAACAGAGAACTCCAGGAGTAAGCTTTATTCAAGGAGAGATGGATGGGAAATCCGACCTCAAAATTTCACAGATATTACAGACATTGAAATACAATTCCCTGATTGCAGAGGGATTGCCTTTCCCAGGCCTGTTCTCAGGATGAGGGATGAGTTATTAAATTTATTTCATACTAAGATTTTTGCTCCATTCTCTGCCTTGGCAAGTTCCACTTATCAGAGCTAAAGATTTGCATTAGATTTGCAGAGTTTAGGAGCAGACAGCAGGAATGCCTTCTGTTGCTTCTGGCAATTTCAAGTCATCTTTGCTGTCCTCTGAACTGTGCCAATAGATGCATACTGTGAGTCTCTGCTCAGGGACCTGTCCATACACTGATTGGGAGCATAATCTTCTAGGGAGAGCTTCTCAAGCCTGTAATAGGAAATCATTTGAAGCTGCTTGACTTACTGCCAGCACAGTTCTATCTACCTGCCCTAAAACTATTTTTCTAATGCTGAATACGAATAGCTGGTTAGCACTGAGAAGAGATGGTTGTCCCCTTTCCACTTAATAATTATGATTAGGTTTGTACTGAAATAATCACTGACTTATCAAGCCTACATGATTGCTGTGTTCTTAAGCAAAAGCAAATAAACACGGTAGTTTCTCCAAACAGCATCTCTCATCAAGAACCAGTGGGCTTTTTTTAATCTCTGCAAAATATCAGCGTAAAAATTGCATTTGAATTTTAGACATACAAAAAATATTATTCCTTTATAGGGGTGGAATTTCAGAACACCTTAATGTTCATGCTCAACATCTCTTCAAAAAACAGTATGAACTCCCTTCCTGGACAAGATCTAACTTGAATACCCCGTTTTTGCTAAGTTAAAACAGTGGGCTGAAGGTAAAGAAGGGAACCAAACACCTAGGTTAAAAACACAGGCATGGATTCTTCTATTGAATTTACCAGTTCTTTGAAAAATAGAGGTGAAACAAAGAACAGATGCCTATCACTGCCTGGGCACAGCTGAGCCTTAGATTCACCAGGGCTAGGTGCCAGTCATGTTCAACATCCATGGAGAAGATGCTGAGGATCTCAGGGCTTAAGATGTTTGTATCCAGGTCTCCCCCTTTGAGCTGTGAAAGGGATTTGCCCCTTCCCTGGGGAGTGATGGGTCATTACAGCCTCCCACACAAAGCACCAGAATTTAATGCATGACAACATATAATTTCTACTAAAGCGGGGACAGAATGGAAAAAAAAAGTCAGCAGGGTTTTTAATTCAGGGAAACTAGCTGTTCTGTGGCCTTTGCTCCACAGTTTGTAGTAAGAAGGAAGCCCTTGATTTCAAAAGGATTAGAAACCCCCGAATGTTTGCTGAAATCACTCAGTAGTCTTTCTGAGAAGGAATTTGATCATTCTAGCTACTGCTTGGACATTTTTCAGGTTTAATGTGCTTTACATGGAAATAGGCTTTAGCAACAATTTAACAAATCAGTGCTGACAGTCTTTAATCTTTAATCCTGTCATATACTGTCTTTAATCATATCATCTGTTTTCCTTGTGTGTCCTGTTGCTGTGTATGTTTTATTTACAAGCTTAATAGATAATGGTGCCACTAAGGAATACTTTGGCTCGATTTCAACCAGCTCACCAGGGGATAGTGAAAGTATATGAATTGGCAAGCTGAGACAAAGAATATTGCTAAATTGAAACAATTCTAAGACAGTTACAACATGGTTTTCTTTTTTTAGTAATAACAAAGTAAACTAGTTAGTGATTAAAAAAATGATTTCTGAAATGGTTTAACTCATTGTACATAAAGTAGCCTATTCTGAGAGAAGGTTATCATATGGAAGAGAAAACTGAACAGTGATGGGATTACAGTAGGAATGAGGCTTGCAAAGGCTTGATTTTCTGTTTATGGACAAAAGACTCATTGGAGCAATCTTGAAAAACTGCTAAGTAAAGCAGCTTAAAATTTTGTGAGAAAGACTCTCATGTGTTTCTGTCTGGGACAACAAACAGTAAGTTTGAGCAGGAATAGCCTGTAACTGAATAAAATTTAGGACTTAGTATTTTCTGTGATTATTCATAAAATCTGTGGGGAATCTTCAAGGAAATACTTCATGACTCAGTTTTTAATTACCCCTCTCCTTTTTGGATACCAGCTATTTTAAAACTGAAAAAACCCAACCAACCAAAAACTGTGATGGAAGTGTATAAAATAGGTACTATATTTTTACCAAATAAAATAATTATTTAATTATATAGTTATAGATTTTAATACAGCATTACTCCAAACATATGCAATAAAAGCAGTCTGTCCTGTGAATATGCAGAAAATATTTTAAGAATTGATTATGAAAAATACAGTTACTTTAGTCTTTTGAGTATATGCCTTTTATTTGGCTTTAACTTCATACTCTGTTGAGTTCTCTTAAGGACTAACTGTTAAAATTGCTTTCCTTATTAGATGTTATTTATCCACTGATAAGGTTAACTACAAAGATAAGTCACTGCAAGGAAAGGGAGACTTGATGTGAAAGTGGAAATGTAGCATGCAGCACTCCAGATTTCCCAATGTGCCAGAGGTTTCTAGTTTTTCTCACCAAAGCACTCATTTTTGTGTGATTCACCAGCACTGCCAAAATCCATCTACACAGGCAAAAAAGGAGTGACAAGAGAGGAGAAATGAAAAATGTTTCACTGATGGCTGAAAAGTAAGTAGAGGAAGGAAAAAAATAAGGGACACCCTTCTTCCTTATCTTCTCCCCAGCCATGAGAAAGAAGGATGGATACAAAATGGAGAAGTGGAAGTACAAATTAAAATGGAATGGCATTAATGTATCCCCCACTACCTTAATCTCTCTTTGTCATTTTTGCATCAATCATGTTCCTTAGCTCACTTCAAATCTGTTCTACAAGAAAATCCTTCTCCAGTCATTCCCACTGAAGTATAACTGATTTACAGTATTTCTTGTCCAAGGAACTACCAGAGTAAAACAATATATTGCTCATATTTCATGGACTTTTATTTGTGCAACTATTCCCCAAAGTTGTATGACCACTGAATCAATGTTGATTCATGAAGAAAATTTCTACTGTATCACAACGATCAGGACCAAACTTCCTTAAATCTCAACCCAGAGATAACCTTTCTAAGGGGTGACAAAATGGAGAAATCATGCTTCTGACATTATCAGGGCATCAGGAGGAAATACAAAATGAAAAAGCTTTTAATTGTATAATTACAAATTTCTTTTTTATTTAAATGCTTCATGTCATAGGATACAGACAACACTACCAGAGAAATCTCATAAAATGTAAAGAAATAGTCTGTTGGAATTGTTGAATATTCCTAGCTGCAATTTTCTGTCCAGATACAATTTTTCAACTAGCCAACATATAAGTACATTCAGACATCATCAGTTTGTCCATTACCATGATCTTGCTGTTTGATTGTACTGGGGAAATCTTAGGTATTTCCTCATCATAAGTAAAAAAGATATAAGTAAACTTGCCCATTAAGCTTTTTTTCTTGATTTTTTTTCCAAACATAAAGGAAGTTTCCAAAAGCTTAATTTTTAAGAGAACACCTAGTTCTTAAGAGCAAACTGGTTTTGAACTTCAAAGGTCTTTCCATCAAAAATTGCTAACATGAACTAGTGTTCTACAAGCCCTTTATGAAGAAAGACCACTTGCTCACAGAACTTCCATTGTTATTAATGAAAAAAGGAAAAACATGGTCCAATTTTATGTGACTAAATATTTAAGTAATTAATTTATGTTCATTTAAATTTACTGTGGCTAAAATTACAACATACCTTATGACTTTACATCAAGTGACTGTTACTGTTTCTTACAATTTTAGCTAAAAACTGAAGAGAATGAATGAAAAAATAATGAAAAATAAATAAAATTTTAGTATGTAAAACATCTATGAAAAAGATAGTTTATAGAGTCAATAATTACATCAGTTAGAGAAGAATACTGTCTTTCTAGCATGCCACCATCTTATTAATAACAACAGAATTCAGAACTGGGAAGAAATTATGCAGATGTGTTAGGGAAGAAAAAGTTTAGGTTTGAAATGACAGTTGGATTTTCACTTGCAAATCAAAATGTTTCAACAGACACTACCTTGTTAGAGTCCTTGGAGTAGTGAAAAACTCTGGTTGTATTTTCTGGCACTAATTTTGAATCTCTGATTTCACACCAGTTTGGTTTCAGAGCTGTTGGTAAGAGAAGGCATCAGTGATGGTCTTTTTCTTTGCTCAAACTGTTGGTTAAAAAGATAAATGAAGGAATGGGAGGAAGGTTAGCTTCCATGCCCTCATGTTTTAAAAAAGTGAGCAGTCTGAAATCTTAGGTAGATTTGTGACCATGTGCACAACAGTTACTAAATAATCTTTGAACGACATTTTTATCTTCTGTTTCTACCTTCCACTGTTTTCAAGTTGAGATAATCTCAAGTCTCATTCAATGCACTGGGACTTGAAAATATTGAAGAACATACTGAAATCCTCTTCCAGGATTTCTTCTGCATTTGGCAAGAAGAGGATCTTGCCTATTACCTTAACATTTGGTTACCTTGACATTTTTGCTGCAATGTAGTTTAGGTGGACTTACATTTACAGCAAAAGAGAAAATTCAGTAATGCAGAGCATAGTGGTAAATGGGAGGACACAAGCTTAGTACTTTGTGGATGCAGTACTGAAAAATAAAATACCATCTGTATTTAGTGGCAATACCTATATAGGTCTGAATGTGGTTCTAGGTAAGCCCCTGTTTGGGATGCAGATCAGATAGACTGGTTTAGGTTGGTTCCTAAAGAGCTCATATGCATGAATCAGCCAATACAAATACTTATTTTTGCCTATTCCATCTGCATTTCCATTTTAGTTTAGCAATCTGGTTCTATACATTGCTGTTCATAACCAGAAAGTTCACTGATCTACAACCCTTGGCATTCCCAAGTGGATCAGGCCTCACAGACTAATAACAATAATAATAATAATAAACAAAGTAAAACAAACAAACAAACAAAAAACCCCCTCAAAACTCAATTAACAACAACAAAAAAACCACCAAAACCCCAAACCAAATGGTTCTAGATAAGGTTACACACTGGCATTGGTGTCCTACCATTTCCTGTAGGGTTCCAGTTTTTGTAGGCATGTTTGCCCAGTACTCTGGCTAGTAGCAATCTATAATTCAAAGAACATGATCAGTGAGTGAGTTCTTAGTAATTATCAGTTTAGACTCTCACTAGATCCTCAGGTTAATTGTTGAAGTCCAGTGCCAGGTGCAGGATAAGGATGGCATGGCTTTCTGTTTGTCGTCTGTGAAAGTCTTAAGTGTCACTTTTGGTAATATCTGTGAACAAACCAAACATCCCCTGAAGACTTTGCACAGAGCATAAATACTGTCCTTTGTTTCTTTTGGCAGGATAATTGAAGCTATCTGCATAGGCTGGTTCACTGCAGAATGCATTGTGAGGTTCATCGTCTCCAAAAACAAGTGTGAGTTTGTCAGAAGACCTCTCAACATCATTGATTTGCTGGCAATTACTCCTTACTACATCTCTGTTTTAATGACAGTTTTCACAGGGGAAAATTCACAGCTTCAGAGGGCTGGAGTCACCTTGAGGGTCTTAAGAATGATGAGAATCTTTTGGGTGATTAAACTGGCCCGTCATTTCATTGGCCTTCAAACTCTTGGTCTGACTCTGAAGCGTTGTTACAGAGAGATGGTGATGCTACTTGTCTTTATCTGTGTTGCTATGGCAATTTTCAGTGCACTTTCACAGCTTCTTGAAAATGGGCTGGACTTGGGAACAAAGAATAAGGATTATGCCAGCATTCCTGCTGCTTGTTGGTGGGTGATCATCTCAATGACCACAGTTGGTTACGGTGACATGTGTCCCATCACTGTACCAGGAAGGATTCTTGGAGGAATTTGTGTGGTTAGTGGCATCGTTTTATTAGCCCTGCCAATCACTTTCATTTATCACAGCTTTGTGCAATGCTACCATGAGCTCAAGTTCCGATCTGCTAGGTACAGCAGAAGCCTCTCTGCTGAATTCTTAAATTGACCCAACTTGCATTCTGTTGTACTTACCTGCTAAGCTTTGTCTTAGAAGAGAATGGTGGAAGGTCCCTTCACGTGTCCTCCTTGACTGGATGGTCCTGTGGAACAACATTCTCACCAGCCTGGAGAAAGCCCGTCACCATTCAGACAGGAAGGATGTCCATCTGCCTTGAGCACCTTGCAAGGAGAGGGAGCGATGTTTCAAATTTGAGAGAACAAAATTAACAAAAGAGGATTCAGAAGTCCTCAACCAGACCAGTTTGGTGTTCAGTTTGCCTTCCCACAAAAAAGCAGAACAAAAAAATGGGAGTAACACCGAGATCTGTCATTCTTGTAATTATATCCTAAACCATTCTAAGCAATGTGTAGCAGAAGTTTTTCAAAGATTCCAATATCTAAATGCTTCACGGAGGCATTGATAGCTTCTTGCCTGAAGTATCTCCGCTTTTGACTCAGATAACCAAATTATAAGCTGAAGGAGAATCACTGCTACTTTTGTGCTTTGCAACAAAGTAGAGCTGGTTCTGTGACTCAGGAAAGATGAAGAATATAGGTCTGTAGGACAAAAAAACCCTTGAGGCCTGATTCTGATCTTTGAGGAAGCACATAAATCTTCTGTAAACCCAGTGAAGTCAGTGGCATTTCTCCAAATTTGAGAGTTCACAAAGAAGTGCAGTAAGTGAACCTCCAAATGTTGTAAGCAAATTCTTTAGGTCACAATAATTTCTTCTCTGGAACCAAACTGTAAGTAGAAGCAAGTATTGTATTTTACAAAGATCAGCATAAGAAGTCAGGGATTGATATATATATATATTTCCTGCTAGGTTAGTGGGGGAGCTCTCCAAATTTTATATATATTCAGCTCAACTCCATCCACCAGAAAATACATACTCATAAGCACAGATTTTTCCTCCCTAACCAACTCCCTGCCCCACATATCTTAAACATAGATATTGTAGTGAGAGTTCTCTTAAGACAAATTGTAACATTCCATCATTTGAAGTGGCCTGGAGCAAGTACTGGAAAACAAGAGTACCTGCTCCCTGTCAGATAAGACTCTTCATCATCTTAAATTCTGCAATCCTTACTGAAAGATATACCTCAATGGAAGTTTTACAACTGTAAAAAGCCCAGAGCATACCAAAGAAAGTAAAATGTAGACGTGTGAGTTGCACTTGGCAAAATGGTGTATTCTCCAATGTTACTAGAAAATTAAAATTAATCAAGTTAGGTTCTGAAATATTGTTGACTGCATTTCTTTTGTAGCTCTGCTTAATAGTATTGTCCAATATAATTCTGAAAGGCTGCTACATAGAAATGTGCAGTTAGATACTAAAACACATTAAGGTACAGCTTTACGAATTTGGGTACCAATAAACGTCAACAGGGAGCATTCATGCTAACATGAAAGTTCAGAGTCATCAGCACAGCTGAAATTTGTGTGCTTGCCTGAAAATACTGCATTTATTCTTACTGTGCTGTAGAGGCATCTTTTATGTATGTAATTGTCAAAGGCTTTAGAAGTGAAATGAGTACCACCTAGAAAACACATCCCTGGAATTGCTCACTTAAAGAAATCTGCCACATTTCTCAGTAACCAGTACATTGAAGGCTCTTCCCTGAGACCTGAAAGAGTCATTATCATTCTAAGTGGTCTTAGTCTTAAGTAGTCCTAAAGAATCACATTGCAATCACAATTTTTCTGAAGACCTGGAAAGAATTTTAGTAACCTTCCTACAGACAAGCTTGACTTTCCCTTCAAGACTCCATTGTTCAGTGCTGTTACAGCCATACCTCTGTTTCTTGCCACTGGTGTGTTGAAAGGTTAGCTCTGTAGTTCCCTACACTACTATATTTATGCCTTTTCTATCAAAATCATGTTGCTCAGAAACCTGCTCCAGCATTCCACAGAGAGGTGAATATGAGATCAGCAAAAATTTCTTTCTTAGGTGAGATTCACAGCTGATGTTAGTTAGGCAAGTTGTGACTTCAGAGACACTTAGATGTTTTACAGCAGTGGAGATGCTGGCTCTGTATTCCTGCATGTGTACCTATATATATCCTGCATATATTATATATTATAGTCAGTTGAAATGTTTGGGGTTTTTTTATTCCTCACAAAAAAATTCCTCCTTGACAAAATTAAAATTTCAGACTTTAATCCAAACATAGGCGTTGAAGAAAATGACATTTTCATCTTCTAATGAAAAGTTATTTTGACAATATCAAAACCATTTCTAAGTAGAAAACTGTTATTTTTTTTCTATTTTGCTCCATTTTTTAAATTTTTTTTACGCTATAATAGCTTAAAGACCCCATGTAAGAACTTAGCCCTACAGATTTTCATGTGCTGTTTTGAATGCTTGGGAAAAATACTGTTTGTCATAAAATTCCTTAAAACTTACTTTGTTTTTTGTCCAGGTATTGTATTTAACCAAAATACAATATTTAACCAAAATACTCTAAGATACAATCCTCCTCCACAAAACACCCAAACCACCACCATGATGACAACAGCTTAAAATCCATGCAGAATGTGAACATAAAGAATGTTGCAATCTTGATTTCAAGTCGAAATAAAATGTGTTTCAGTACCACCTATAAATCTAATCTTTAGAAGCCTGTAGAAAGGAAAAACATAAATTAATGCACATAATAACTTGTGAATACCAATTTGCACCATGAATCATTTTTGCATAAGCAATTAAGGACAGGAAGTTTTCAATGATCCAGGCTATATATGGTATACAAACAAAATGTTTCATCCTTCATCAAGTGTTTTTCAGATGAAGAATCCTTTCCCAGCGTGAAAACATAAATCTAATGAAAATAACTGTGTAAAGGAATAAGTCTGTGGAGATTATCTTAAGTCATACTATGTTTTTTTGAACAGTTTGTGTTCAATTTTTATATGGCAAAATGTGAACAGAATAACCTAATGTATTTTTTAATTTGAGTTATAATAAAATATTTTCAAACTGCTGTATATAAGCCCACCAAGGAGAGATCCTGTGGTGGGGTTTTTTTGTGTTTGTTTGTTTGTGGGTTTTTCTGGGTTAGTTTTTTCTTTCTCTTTTTATTGTTGTACGGTTATCACTGTGTAGACTTTAGTTTCCTTACAAACCAAGTTGAAATAACGTAATTTTCATTGTAGCCTTAAACCAGAATTTTATAGGATAATTAGGATGCCTGACTTCTAGTAATGACGTCATCTTATTTTCAACAGACCAGTGGTTTTTTTAGTGACACTTTAGAAAATATGAATTATATGTGTAGTCAAAAAATAAGCATATTTTTAAACAGTTGAAACTGTTTTGTGAAATTTTCTGGAGACCATGTTTTATGCAGACATGGGGTGCAGCACTCTATTTAAAAATGCAGCATTTCAAAGCCAAAAGCCAAATGAAGGCAAGCTGGCTCATCTCTAATCACTGCCAGTGTGAACCTTATAGAATAAAAGACTTCATGGGCAGTTTTTCTTCACATCTGGAACAAATTAGATGAAATACAAATAGAATAAAACTGGAGAAAAATGAAGACAGCTTGTACAATGGTGATCCAGCATTTTGGTTCATCTGAAATGGAAACCAATGTCAATGAGTTTTGAACTGCCAAGGTTAATCATACATTATATATGAGGTTCAAATCTTAGGACTGATTTATTGGGAAATATATTGGCTGTAATCCTTCAAGGTACTGCGTGTCACTTAAAAGTACTTGATCATTAATGAAGTCCCTGAAATGGAAAGCTCTCTAGGGTATTTTCCTTCTAAAGTTCTACATGAAGCATCATCCCAAATATCACAATGAATGGAAGATTATCCTTTCCTTGATGTGAGGCTTGAAAACAATATTGTCTTGATGAGTACCCACCAAAAAAAAAATAGTTTGGTTGACTGATGATATTAAACAGTCTTAGGGATGAGCCATATAAAAATCTGATATTAATTCTTATTGTACAGTGGCTTATACTGCATAGCAGCAAGTTTGAGAATCTTGAGAAAGATTGAAATCCTGGTAATGTAAGATTCCTATCTTGATATTCATGTATTAAAAGAAAAGGCACAGCTTTTTCATATCATGTATGCAATTCATGCCTGTAAAGGAAATGATGTTCCTATTCCAAAGTAAAACTGAAGTCCTCATGGGTTCAAAACATTTGTCTCTTCCCTTTTGGGTAACAACTACAAAAATCTTACCAGATCTGAATGCCTTCCAGGAGGTGGACATATGCAAACACCAGCCAGCTAAACTCAGCAGACAAACCCCATAAGTTTCCTGGGAACCAGCACAACGAACAAGGTCTGCCATGCTCTGAATTTTCTCTCTCCTAAGAGGTTCAGGATCACTTGAAGTTTTTAGACTTATTATTTTAGATGAGATACTAAGGAGACACTTGCTGCAAAGTTAAATAACATAAATAACAACATAAATAATAACAAAAAAAAAGATACTACTTTATAAAAAAAGTTTTCACTGATTTTAAAAAAAGGAGACTGACTCTCATTTTCTGTTATTTGTTTGTAAAAGCAAATATGCAGGTCAGGATATGTGATGATAATTAAACTTGCTACCTAAAACAGATCCCTGTTTAAAATACAGAGACTTAGTGTGAAAAGTCTTCCAGCTTTGCTAGAGCTGTAACAGCTTCCAGTAGCTGAAAAGCCGCCCCAGCACACATGGAGGAACAACAAAACACCAGTTTCATTGTAAAAAAAGTGCAACACAAATTAAGGAATGTGTTTCACACAACAGGCAGGTTAAGCATCAACAAGCTGCACAATGAGCAACCAAGACACAATCTGCTTGACAAGAAATGTTAAGAGCCACAGAAGAAGATTATAAATCTTTGGTCAAATTAATAAAATATGAATGTTTGCAACTACACATTTTAGAGTCCTTTGTTCTTTACAAATGCAAAGGTTTATCATTTCATAGATCCTTAACTTTATATATTGTCTGATTATCTGTAAGGAAAAATGTACTCTATAATTTGGTAAAGTAATAAATGTGGGGGGTTTTATGTAAATACAGAATTAATTAGATAAAATAATGTAATAAATTTGCTGGTCTTGTTGCCATATTTCATGGACTAGTGGTCAAAACAAATGTTTATAAAATATTTTCTTTTAAACAAGTGAATTCTATGGCTATTCATATTGGCACTGTACCTCTGCAAAAACATTTTTTTAACATATTTTGGCTACTGAGAATTTTGCCATTTAGAACCCAGGACTTTTAATCAATATAAAATTTCAATATTTGATCCAGAAGTATAAGTCTGAAGCAAAAAAATAAAGTTAAACATCCACAGGGTTGTTCTTCAGCAACTGAAGATCTATCATAATTATCAACTGTCAAAAGAAAATGAAAAGCAGCCATGTAACACATTATCCCTGAGGGATTATTTTTAAAAATGAATCTGGAAAACTTGATTGAATTTGGCTTCAAGTTCACTGATTTTTATTTTTTTTTTTAATTAAAAGAAACCCAAACCAACCCCAAACATCAACATGGTATTCATTCTGGAATGTCAACACAACCAGAAATTTCAGCAGTGCAATCGTTGCATTATTGTGAATGGATCTGAGAAACTCTCATCAAGCTTTAAATGCAGCCATTTCAAAAGTATTTCGAAAAAAAAAAAAAAAAAAATGTACTTCACAACTAATGTTCTTGTAAAAAAAAGTTGAATATTTTAAGAGATCACTGAATTATAAACTATTCTGGTATCAATTCTCTGCATTATTATGAGAATGAACAGACTTCATTTGGAAATCATGAGCATTTTTAGTTCTGTTATTTATTAGTTTTAAATATTCTACATAAAATCAGACAGAGAAGAAACAGAAGAAATAAAGCAGATGTCCACATAGTCACAGAAGTATTTTTTTAGAAGTGTTTTTCTTAAAAGGAATTATAAAATATTTGGAAGCAGAAGGGTTTTTTAATGTTTAAACACAGTTACTGTTTTGCAGATATGCTCAGCACTTGCACCTTCCATCAATTTGAGATACGACTGTAACTGAATAGAATCCTCCAAAAGAAGATTGATTCTTTCTGCCTTGGGGAACATTTTATACATTTTTTTGCTGTAAGAATTTAAAAAAAGAAAACACTAAAGATGATCATTAAAATCTAGGAAATCTAGAACTTCAATATTGGAATTCTTTCCCATGCACTCCAGAAATCCTCCACTTCTGCTTTCATATTCTTTGCACTGCCCTTTTACCAATATTGTAGTAACCAGGAGCCACAGAGAGGACCAGGTTTCTGTCGTACTAAGAACTCTACAGCTACAGATCAAAATTACACTGCTGCTCCCAAAACCCCTACAATTCAATACTGAAACACAAATCAAAGCACTTAACAGTACAAGCTAGCAAGATGGCATTTCTCTGTAGCACGAGTCTGGCTTATCTCTTGAGCCTGATATACTGTTAAGTACTAAGTGTTGACATCCATTTTTTTTCTCCACAATTTACAGAGCCTCACAGAGAAGGCAGCACTTAGAGGACAGTGTTTTCTCCACTGCTAAAGGCCTTGTCAGCTGCACTGGCTGTGCCAAGACAGCACAGTGTCTAACCAGGATTTCTTTCATTAAGGTTTAATATTTGAACTTGATGACACTTGATGGGATGTTATGAATTAGTAACATTGGGGCCATTTATCAGGATAGCATCTTGAATCATCAACGCTATAAAAGGATTCTATTGTACACATGCCATGAAAGACTAAAGAGAAAAACAATCCTAACAATGTATTCACTAAGTATAGTCATGCAGAGGCTAACTGAAAAGAAAGGCATCACTAACAAAATTACTTAAATTGAAATAAATACAAATCTGGATTCCCACCAGAGATTCTTGCCTATAGCCCTCAAACTCATATGGATTCCTTAAGTATCTCTGCCTTTGGGTGCAGTGTCTTTAAGCTCTACCTCTTTGGTTCTCTGATAGAAACTCAGGCTATAGGTCACAGCAGTTTTTTGTTCTCCATTGACTCAAGAGACTTAAAAACCAGGTATTTCTGAAAGCAAAAAGCTTCAAGGGAGCCAGGCAACCAGCAATGAATGACATTTAGATAAGATGAATTTTGGTTTATTTTAGAAAACATATTTCTCATCTGTGTTATGGAAGACAAAGTCTTGAATATAAATACCAGGTTGCCCTCAACACAAGACCAAGGACCATGAACTCATCTGCTCCCCTCTTTATAGCAGACTCCATCTTCAGCATCTCTCTTGTTTTCTCAGACCTTTCTCTTTCTGCTTTCACCTAATCCTCCCTCAAGAAGCATTAAGGTTAAATATTAACACCCACAGACTGAGGCTGCTGTTACCCTTGCCTTCTCTCCATACAGACTGTCCCATTCACATCTGAAATCCAGTTCAGATTAGATAGCTTAGAATAAATATCCATACATTTCTCTGTGTCAGTGTAGGATAAGAAGCTCTCTCCTCCTCCACAATAAATGTCATATATAATGGGAAAAAACAGTCATGCAAAGCAAAGCTTTTACAAAGCAATACAAAATAGTCTAAATCATCCTCATTCCGTCCTTGGCCCAGAGTTTTATCCTGGTGCTTCACGTCCCACAGGCCATTCAAATCTCTGCTCAAGTCTGCAGTAAAGATCACCTGTAATCCTTTGGCCACCTGCTTCTGTCAACAGGATGGACTTGAGAGCTGCATTACCTATCTGTAATAGGTATTATTACAACACCTATAGGATGTTGCAGTTGCAGATTTGTACTTCTTTGCCTTTTTTGGTTGATTACTCTAAACTGCTGTTTCTACTAAGAAGCTGTAAACAAACTGGCCAGGCTTGGACAGAACACTTTCAGTGGCTGATCCACTTCCACCTGCATGTAATAGTCTTGCTTGAAGCAACTGCCAGTCTTGGAAACTGTTAGGCTTTCACTGCTGTATTGAAGAAACCAGTTTAATATCGGTAAGAGGACTTAATACTTCTTTGTTTCCTGTTTAGAGACATGCTTATTAAGAGTTCAGTGTCACACAAACCACAGGAATATTGTGGAGAGCAGGTGGAAGACTAATGAAAAAAGGAAATAAAGCAGATGGATAGGGAGAGGTTAAAAATGTTAAACCAAACAATGCAAAAGGCTCTATGCAATGAAGTCCTTTCTAAGTGACTCACTTTCCATCCCTTTTCTTTACCTTTCGGTTTTTACCCTTTTCCTAACTGCCTCTAGGAAGAAATTTTCTTTCCTAGCTAGAAATTTTCTTTCTGCTGCTGGCCACACCTGCAGGCTTCTGTGCTGGAATCAAGTATTACTAAAGCACAGGGCTGTCCCATCCTGCCTATTCTTTGCTCTCCTACCTTCATTTCTATAAGAATATTCTTATTTTAATTGAGCATCCTGTCCCTCAAGGACCTGTGCTAAAAAGTAGTTTTCCAGACCACTCATGCATGGCAAGTGTAAACCAACCAATACCTGCCTACTTTGCTAAAATGAAAAGCTTTCACTTGTTTCTTTGGGTTACACACTGCAACAACAACTTGTATGGCCAACATTTATGCTTTACTACTTCCATCTCAAGGTTGTTTGAATGTGTCTCTGTGCAGATGCAGTCTCCCAGATCAGGAGAATGGGAGGGACTCTGGCACTGTCTTGTGCCACTCAGAAGTTGTTTTCCTTTCTGTGGAGTGCTAATGACTACCAGGAAGCATAAGGCATCCACACTAAGGGGCCCCAGGAGCCCCTGAATTCTACAGGCAACAATTTAAAATACACACAAAATTCAACAGAAAGCTTTGACTTAAAACCTCCCCAAAAATCACATTCTTTCCTTTCACAGATGACCACTGGAAACTCCCATGAAAGTGTGCCATCTCAGCATGGAGAGGCCCTACACTGCCTTTAATCTTGATAGCTGCTGTCGCAGTCGCTGGCATGTGTGGCAGTCGACATTGACACGGCACTCGAGGTGCTGCACCAAAATCATCAGAAGGCTTCACACATCTATATCTTGTTATTCAAACAGTCTCCTATATCTTTCTTCTTTGTTGATTCTAAGAGCAGCTCCACACAGCTCCAGCATTGTCTCTTCTGTTCCAAGTCCGGCTCATCCTGCCCCTAGCACGGCCACCTAACCCTGTCTATCCTATGTACAATATCTTACAGTATCTTACCTTCTCTGGCCCTTGCCAGGACCTCCTGTCCCTGGGTCTTCACAGCACGACTCCAACTCAGTTAACTCACTACTTATCATGCCCAAGGCTGTGAGGGCAAGGTGTTTCTACTCTGAGATAATTAACACAGCTGTAACCTGTTAGAGGGGAGACTGCTTTCTGCAGCATCTCTTTTTGTATCACCACAATTCCCCATTTCTTTTTTTATAATTAAACATTTCTAGAAACACATGTTTAGATAGATTGACCATTATAACATTCAAATACTGTCTCCATTTTTTCTAGATTAATCTATTTAACATCTCCCATTTTCTTCCAGACTGGCATAATCACTTGATACAAGTGTTACTGTTGAGGCAGTCATTACACAACCTTCTTAGAAAAGTTATGTCTTATTATTGCTAGTTGGTGGCTCACCTATTTCTAGGTGTCTTTATAAGAGAATCAGGTCTGGACCTCCCTGTGGCTTTCCCCGCCACTCTCAGCTTCACCAACGCTGCCTCCCCCACTTTTCCCAGTGGGTCTATGTTGCCAGTCTTTTTTTTTTTTTTTTTCCTCAATAGTATATTTTTTTTTTCCTCAATAGTATATTTTCTATTTTCCCATTTTTTCTTTTTTCTATTTTCTTTTTTCCATTTTTTTCTATTTTCTTTTTTCCATTTTTTTCTGGTTTTTTTTTTAAGTTTTCCTTTTTCTCTATTTTTTTCATTTTTTCTATTTTTTTTTTCTGGATTTTCGTCTTTTTCTTCTCCTTTCTCTGCTTCTCTACTGTAGCTATATTTTTTCCTTTTTGAGCTATATCCTTTTTGAGCTATGTTTGATTTTTGAGGACGGTCCAAACAGATAGCTCAACTGAGAACAACTACAGGATAGCCCCTCAAACCACATTGATTAATGCATTTAACATCTTGGCCATTTTCTTCCATTCTGGCATAAACACTTGATACAAGTTGAGGCAGTCATTACACAACCTTCTTAAAGAAGTTATGTCTTATTATTGCTAGTTGGTGGCTCACCTGTTTCCAGGTGTCTTTATAGAAGAATCAGGTCCAGACCTCCACGTGGCTTTCCACGCCACTCTCAGCTTCAACCCACACTTTTCCCAGTGGGTCTATGTTGCCAGTCAGTAGGACCTCATAGGGATCCAGGCCAAGTATGCAGTTCAGGCTATTGTATTAGTATATAGTTCTTGTTATATCAGTATATAGTTCTCACATTATTCTTCACATCACTCATTACGTCGCTCCTCGCATATGTTAAATTTCTTTTTTCTTTTTCCTGCTTCCTAAGTTTGTTAACATTTACATTTAATCTCTCTTTAATACTTCCCAGAATTTGTTTCTGCTTAATCTCCTTCCCTTATTCACTCATCATGTTGGATGGTATCTTTTCTATTTATTTTCAGTTTATTTTCCCCTCTTCACATAGCTCATCACGTCACTACTTGCATCGCTCATCACGTTGGGGTCACCAGATGTCGCAGTCGCTGGCATGTGTGGCAGTCGACATTGACACGGCACTCGAGGTGCTTCACCAAAATCATCAGAAGGCTTCACATATCTATATCTTGTTATTCAAACAGTCTCCTATATCTTTCTTCTTTGTTGCTTCTAAGAGCAGCTCCACACAGCTCCAGCATTGTCTCTCTTCTTCTGAGTCCGAGTCCGGCTCCATCCTGCCCCTAGCATGGCCACCTAACCCTGTCTATGCTAAGTACAATATCTTACCTTTTCTGGCCCTTGCCATGACCTTCTGTCCCTGAGTCTTCACAGCACAACGAGCAGACTCCAACTAACTCCAACTCAGTTAACTCACTACTTATCATGCCCAAGGCTGTGAGGGCAAGGTGTTTCTACTCTGAGATAATTAACACAGCTGTAACCTGTTAGAGGGGAGACTGCTTTCTGCAGCATCTCTTTTTGTATCACCACAGCTGCTACCTTAAACACAACCTTTTGCTCTTGACAGAATGAAGTTGTGGCCAACACCATGCCTGCCAATGCCTCATGCCCCAAGGCTATCAGTAACATATGCAGCAAATGGTCCTTTGTTCAGATCTGTAACTTGGCTTCCAAAGTGACATCCTCATTAATTTTCTCCTATTATTTTAAAGAAGAATATACTACAAACAATACTGACTATTTTGATTTTCAAAAAGAGTATGAAACAAAAGATCAGCTAAAACAACATAAATTTTCTGGGAGACTGGAGCAAGAAGATAAGCACTAGAGTTTTCTCTGGTCAAATGAGATACAGTTTCCCTGAATCAAAAGATATTCATCTTGAATGTTAAAATTTAGAAGAAAAATTAAGTCCATTGTAGAAACCTACACTTATTTACCAGTAGTCATCAGTAATCCATAAACTCTCTACTAGGTCTTTTGCTTCCTCTTTATATATTAAATGTAAAAATCATATTTTATGGTTCATTTTTTAACCTGTTTTAAGAAAGTTTTTTAAACTTTAAGACTGCAGTCATCCAAGAAGGAACAAAAGGGAACACACATAGGTATTGTACTAAAGTTCAAACTGGTTTATGTATGAATCAATGTCAGATCTTAGATTACACCTAAAGTATATGGGATCCTAAATTAAGTGCTTTTCATAGCATTTGGAGACTTTCCCTTGTCTCTACCCATGAAACTTTCCTGTAAGGCAACCATGTAGATCACTTATCTACATTACTTATCACTGAATATACTGAGTTGGAAGGGACCCACATGGATCATAAAAGTCCAACTCCTCAGTGAATGGCCCACACAGAGGTCAAACCCACAATCTTGGTTATTAGCACTATGCTCCAAACAGCATAGCTCATCTCTCTCATAGACCATTTCTCCCTGAAGCTCTCCTAGCATGGTTCTATTAATTCAATAACCTGTGAAAGCAAAGAGAGAATTTGGAGTAATTGTGTTCCTATTATGTTAGTGTCATCTCTGCATTACAAGGCAAGTGTTTAGTGTAAGAAGCTTGAGTTTGTAGGTTCAAATTATAATAATCTGACACCGTCTGGTGGCAACTGGATCTAGGACAAGCAATTTAATGGAGTCAAAGTGGTGCCTCCAGCAATTCTGAGGATGCATAGAAGCATTTCCCTTCTGCCTTTGAACAGTGAGCAACAAACACTGTAGCCTAAAGGAGATGGGGAATCCTTCAGGAAAGCATAATCTTCTCAGATCCACACTGCAAAATCTGCAAAAGAGAACTGTCAGAAGGGGAAACAATCAAAAGTATGTAAAGCAAAAAGCATGTAAAATCATGATGCCAAATCTCTATTTCTACACCTCCTCACAGCTCCTTTTCAGTTCCCTTGGGCTGTAGAATAGGATACAGCACTCTAAAAAGAACATGCCTGCCCCACCAATGATACTGCAAGCTCTGATATTCCCTGTGAAAACAGAGCTCAGATTTTCCCATTTTAAAAGCCTAGGCTGCTACATATTGAGCCAAATGAAACTCTCTGTGAGCGATTGCCATCACAGAACCTACGCAAGACAAGGGAGCCAGATATGGTTCAGCAAAATTTACTGCGAAAAATCTTTAGCAAGGAGGATATTGTCAAAAGATACATTTCCAACAAAATTTTTACTCAGATGTGGTGTGGTCAGCAAGTGCTTCCATCCACCTACAGAGACCTGCAGTCACACAGGTCATGTCTTCCTTGGGAAGAATCTATAAATAGATGTGCAAAGCACATAGGATGAACCCCAATCTATCTATAGGCTCTGTAAGGCTGTGTGTGTTCTGCCAAAGAAAAGTTCCCTCACAATGCAGAGGCAGATGTTGCTAGCAGCATTTACTTGGAGGGCTCCCTATTTCTGCAATCCTTTAATGTGTGCAAGGACTTGGCTCAGGAACAGCTCCTTTCAGCTTTCCCTGCTGTTACTCTACTCACTCCAGCACACTTGAGTCCTCTTCCCAGCAGAGCTGTTACTGAGCTTCCCTCTTCCCCTCACACGGGACTTCACCAGGTTCTCCCACGCTGTAACCTAATCTTCTGAACTTCTTTCTCCCATATAGAGAAATGCTGTGATAAGGAGGTAGATAGCTCCTTCATCTGCTTGTACTGCATCTGCCTGTACTCAGCTGATGGCAGATGCAGGCAGGTATACAACAGCAGACAGAGTATTTAAAAAGGAAAGCCATCACTGATCATGTGGCAAGGCAAAGGAGAGACATCAAAACACCTTCAAGACTTTCTGAAACAGGAGTCACACTACCATCTGAAGAGACTAATCCATAAATGGAACATGCTTACAGAATATCAGTGAGACTAAAGGATGCTGCAGCAAAGATAGTTTGGAGACTGTCAGCTGAAAGATATCATGGAGTCATGGTTCCTGCTGCTGGCAGAAAACAATTCTCAAAAATAAATGTTTTCAAAACCATGCATTATTTTCAATGCAGGAGACACTGATTTCATGGCAGAAATATATTTTTATGTTATATCTGATGTGCTAAATGATTAATAAATAAAGAATGTTTTCTATAAGAAATATTTCTCAAGTAACCAGACAACTGATATTGGTATTACTAAACTTAAGTATGTCTTTTTAAATTATTATTTGTGAATAATCAAACAGAAACCCCTTAGAAAACAGCCTGCTGACAAACAATCTGAGCCAAGATGGATCTTTTACCTGAGTATAGTGACAGCTCAGCCAGCTGTGAATGGCTTTGTCCCACAGCAGTACATGGAAGAAGAGCTTATAGGTAGTAGCTGTGAATGGGATTCTAGGCAGGTATTAGGATCTAGAAAATCCATCCTCACATCCCATCTCCCACAATTTACTGTGGCTGTATTTGCTGTTGGAAGGAGCAGAGAGAAAAGGAGTGATGTGCAGAATGAAAGAGATGATGCAGAGGATCTGAGACCCACACCATCTGGAGCACACTGTGTTACTGAAGTGCACCTCACAGTCAGCCATGAAGCCCAGATTCATCCAAAATGCTATCCCATTTGTGAGCTCCAAGCCTGCTCAGGGATCCAAACCAAAGCACAGGTATGACTTGGAGGTTCACTCCAAAATCATATTTCTGATTAAAGCTTCTCTGCTGAATACATCTGGAGAAAATTTTTCTTTTTGCTCCTTTTATTTCAATTTCTCCTCTCTAACACACTGGACAACTTTTGTTTTACATTTATAGATCCCTAGAACTGCAGACATTTCACCAGAGCTGCAGGTCCAGACTTTTCTTAGACTGTGTCTTTTCTGAGTGGCCCTGGCAGACACACTGTAAGGTCCTGGTTTCACTCAGTCTAGAGACTCAGCCAAAGGCTGTAAGACTTTCCTTCCCACGGAAAACTGTGTCCAGGAGCAACCCAAGGAGATGACTCTTCGGCTCTGCATCTTAGACACATCCTTTGCTAAAACACAACCAAAAGATTGAACAGGATGTGTCTAGTGCTCTCACAAGGATGCTTAGGTGTAAAGTACTGCTAGTTGAAGGTACCAGCTGGTGAATTAGTAGGGAACAGGGATCCTCTGGTGGAAAAACTTCTGTTATTCTTGCTTCTTCCTGAACAGCATGAATTCATTGCATTCTGTCAGAGTATTGCCTCAGCACCTACCCAGAGATTGCTCTGCTCTAATTTGAGGGTGGAGCTCCAACAGTTTATATCTTTGGGACATTGCAACACAGAAGTTTCTAACTTTTGACATTAATTACTTATGAAACTCATCACATGAAAGGTGACTTTCATCTATGCATGTTCCTTATATCCTCAGGCATGACAGAGAAATGGTATATTGTGACATGTTCTAAAATATCAATAAACTGACAGTTTTTTAAAGCCAATCTCATGATTTTTGAGCAGCTGGTGTTGGCAATCCTACATGTTCATTGATTATTGCCTTCTCCATGGAATTGCTAGAGTAAATACAGAGCAGTGTTATTGTTGGGAAAGGGTAGATTAAGTTGAAATATAGCTGTATAGAATGTTCTGAAATAACATTCAGATAACAACTGAAAATGTTGTCATCTGATAACTGACAATGTGTCTGATAACAACTAAAATTAAGTATTACTGACAAGTGGGCACTGGGCCAAGAAAGCAAAAGACTTGGGTATTCAAGTCAAGCCCCTGGCTTGATAAATTGTCCTGTGCATTTCCAATACAATTGTAATTTAGTTGTTAATACTGAGATGATACATGGCATCTTTCTCCAGTCCATCACAACATCTTACTACTGATCTTTTTCAAATGACACATTTATACAGAACATTTCCTCTAACACAACTGCAAGGGAGGTTTTTGGTGGTCTGGGTTTTTTGTCTATAACATAATCTTGCCTTATTCAGGAAAGTTTGTTATAATACTGTACTGATTGTCTGGTTGTCTCTGGACTCCAATCTGTGAATTTGCACATGAAAATGCTGAAAAGAAGAAATTCAATACGAGGACAATGCATCTTCCTCCAGTATCTATAACATATCTAAGAAAAAGAAACTCTTGCTGTGGACTGTAAATTATTTGAGAGAGAAAATGCTTACAGCCCAGGGAGGGAAAAGGAAGAGGCGAAAGAAGACTTTGGTAGCACTGTGAAAACAGAAAACCTTGAAGATGCATTTTACCTCTCAATGTCCAGAGATACCACTCATTTTATTTGAGAACCTATTTCCCTACACATACAGGGTTTAAAGGAAAAGTTCAGGAATAATAAGGTACTGCAATCATGAGATTTCACTTCTGGTTATAAAAGAAGAAAATGTGTTGCAGCAGAAAGCATAGAAAGCATGCACATAGAAACTTTGAACTCTGGTTATCCGTGTCAAAGTCAGCAGCCAGAGGCAAACTATCCAACTTTGCACTGCAGCATTTCAAAACTGGGAAGTGTTATAAGCCATTGAAATAGGGCCTGAAGGGAGATTTGGAAATTACTTTCTCAAAAGTAGAATGAACAGGGCTTCTAGGTGGTTATTATTTCACTGACAGCCAACATTGATGTCTCAATCAGATGAAAAAATTACTTTGCTTCTGCAATTCTGAAAATCAAGGGGGAAAAAAGCAATGGCAACAAAGCTGAAAATAGTGAAAACAATATTTACAGTACCTTCCTCTAATGCTTTTCACATATATAAACTGGAGGATAAAAGAAATATAGAATAAAAGAATATTTCTCACCTGGAATAAAGCATTGTTTTCACAATTTCCATTCTGCTTTTATTCAGGTAATACACAACTGCTAAGAAATGGTCTGTAAAAAACATAACCTACTGCCTCAGAAGTGTTATTCATTCTTCAGGCTTTACAATAATGACAACAGAAAGTTTTCAATTCCATCATTTACTTTCTCAGACAAGTTCTGCATGGGAACCTGAGAAGAATACCATACATATGTAACAAGAGGTATACATATACTTCAGATAAGATTCAACACCTTAAAAACGATTCCTGATCCCCATCATACCACAGTGAACACAATGCCTTCGCTGCCAGAATTGATAGTAAGTAACTATTGCTATGAAGTATTTCACATGGAGAAGCCTTATCTCAAGACAAAGAAGTGCCCAGGAAACAGAAGTGAAATACAGAATTCTTTCTAAATTTATAGAGAAGATATAAATGGCTGCCTCCCTAATACCATCTTCTTAAAAAAAAAAAAAAAAAGCAAGAATTATATTATGAGAAAGTTGCACAGTAAAAACTTAGGTGAAATTTATACTAATATTTAAGTCTATTACTATTTTAAAATACTCTGCATTTTTTACTAATTTTCAGCATTGACAGATCTATGAAAGAGGAATATCTTAGTTGCCAATAGAAGCCTATTTCTAAGTCATCTCTGCCGTATGGAGTACATATGGGTGATAAAGCACCAACAAATTCAGGCACAAGTTTTAGAGGTAGCTACCACCTTAATCCATGTGTAGACTTAATTTATCTCTTTCAGTTGATAAATCAAATGGAAGGTGTTTACAATATCAGCCTCTTGCATTAATACAGTTTATCTTGGTGATCATCTCCTAGTTTAGGGGTTTGTAAATATTATGTATACACACACACACAAAGCAAATGTTAAGCAAATCCAATCTAGTACTCTTAAAAATGAGTACTGCATAAACAAAACATAAGTGCACATGGCAATTTTATGTTCTACATCCACCCACACAGTTGTTCTCAGCAATTCAAGAACAGAGTTGCATGGGCAGATTGACAGAATTTGAGTTACAGACATCTGTGCTGAAATAATGATCAGCATATGAAGGTTTTGATCATTAAGCAACTGATTATGGTCTTGTTTTTTTATTTATTTTCTCCTCAAAAAGAAAATAAATACAATAATCACAACAACAACAACAACAACAAGCAGAATAAGCTCAAGGTACTCTGCTTCCTTCATTCCCTCCCAGAGATCTACTCATCTTGAAACATAATCTTAGTGCTGTTCCAGGAACAGGCCATGATAAAGAAACTTGCAAGTATGAAACCAGTGATCTTAAAAATGTGGAAAAAATGGAATAAATCACAGGATCCTATTTTCCTTAGCTGCTGCCAATACCACACTGATCCTTAACAGACCAGAAGTCCAACTGACAGTCCCTATGAATTGTCTCAGTGTCTAAAAATGAGACCTCAGGTTAAAGTCCAAAGTAGGAAGTCTTTTCCTTACAGGACATTTTGTTTATGTTAACTGTACAAAGTTTTATGGTCTTCCAAAATGCCCAATCTTTCTTTGAACCCCTCTAGGGTGACTGGCCTCATTTTGCCCTAGTAACTTCCTATGGCAGCAAGTTTTACATTCCAATTATCCATTATGTCAGCAAGCCTGATAAGCAAAGCAGTCTTGGCAAAAGTCTAGAGACTAAAGCAAGTGATGAACCAAAAGTCTAAGACAAAACCAAGTTTCTTCCTTTAAAGGAAAGATTTCATGCTTTTTTTTTGCTTTTTCTTTGCCTTTTTTTTTTTCCCACGGAATGTTCTCATGCTCCTGTGGTACACAAACAGCAGAACTTCCATTTGTAACTGTAATTTTATTCATGTCATCCTCCCATGCATCTCTCTTGCAAGGTAAACAATTCCCCATCTTCAATTTTGTGAGCTAAAACAAGAGAGATATCACACCTAGGTTTTGTTCCAACAGCTTGCAGCAGCAAAGTTTCACAGCTTACTTTTAAGCATCAAGACTTAAATTGATTAACTGAAAAAGAGAATAAATCTGTACCTTTTTCACAGCTTCCTTGGAGCCCCAGGGCACGAACCTTTTCTTTCTCTGGCTTTCAGTCAATATTGAATGACTTTTCAAGAACTTGATTCAAGAGCAACAATGAAGCAAGAACTAGTTATACAATGGTGTTCTCTCAAGGCATGACCTGCCCCAAAACCTGTGCTCAGGTGGTACTGCAGCATGCATTCACACTGGAAAAAAAGGTGGAAGGGCAAAATACGACACAACTTCAGTGAGTGAGCTTACCAGGTACATCTATTTCTTCTGGCAAATGCTGGAAGAACTGAACTGGAGGAACCTGTAGACAAATGTACCCAGGCTCATTATAATATGAGCTAGATCTCATGGATTTCAAAAGGTCAGGATTGTTACCACACAAACCTGTCTATGATTCACATCATTCTACTCTAAAAGAATATGTGTACCACACCTCCAGGGTCTTCTGCTCCATTACAAACAGACTTGTAAGCAAACCACTTTTAGTTTATTTTTCTCAGGAATAAATAGAAGCCTGATCAGCAAATTCTTTTCAACCATAAATTATGCAGCACATCTTCCAGTTCGTTAATACTGCCTAGTCTTGCAAGCTACAGGGATTTCACAATTCTTCCTGTAACATTTACAAAATATTTCCATAAATTTCCTACTTACTGAGCAAATAACATATCCTCTCCAGTTAATGTTCCTAATACAGAGTCAGAACATCTACTCAGGGTGTTACTTATGGAGCACCCAGCTGGTTCTCTCCACAGGAGAACAGCACGGACAGAGTTTGTGGGCTTGGAAATTCCCCAAGAAGAAAACCTGCCTTCAGGGCAACAGGCACAGGTAAGACCTGGTGCAGCAAAGACCCAGGGTTCTGGTTCAAAGCCCTGCTCTCACAAGTAAATAAATGGGTGTGCAGGGCTCCCAAGGGCTGCCCCTGTTACTGAGCAGAAGCTACGTCTGTTCAAAAGGGGATAAATCCAAACTCAAGGCTCCCTTTTACCACCACCAAACTCAAATTCTAAAATCTAAGTAGAAGGCGTTACACGGGTGGGTAAAGAAATCTTATCACACATTTTATATGGGTATTTTACTTTCTAAAATATCTCCTATGAATAGATCTTCCCCCAGTTTATAAGCAAAGCACATTTTAATAGTTTTCACTCAGTGCATGACCACAGATATTTTTATAGCAAACATATCTTCAAAACTGCATGTGGGACTCTCAACGAGCAATGATCTGACTGGTGGAGATCACTAATGATTAAACATTACCAACAAATGAACCTTTTCAGCCAGGCCTCAGCATGTTTAATCTCAGCCAACTCACAGCACGAACCCCAGCCATGAATTCATGCTGTTAGACTTGTCACAGCAGGATGCTCTGGGTCACTAGCAGCATGCCAGCTGGCACCTGCCTGGGCTCCACAGCAGGCATGGAGGGAAGGAGGAATACCACGGGCCCATGAGCTCTGTGCAGGGCAAGGGCTGTGCCATGTCCTACGGCTGCTGACTTCCCAGAAACACTAAATTCACAAACAGAAGCAGCATCGTATCACAGCCCTCTGGTTTAGGATGCTGACTTTGTTTAGCAAGAGCTGTCTTTTATGCAACAAATTAAACATTTCAGATGTTTTCAGAAGACGGCAGGAGAGAAGGGAATCCCTTGATAAGAGACATGTGAATCACTTGTTAGAGTGGAGACAAGGCGATTTAGTTCCAGAAAATAAAACCGCTGTTGTAACTGTTGCAAAATGTAAAATACGTAAAAGTTTTCTTAAGAAAGGATGTTGTTTCATCTTTGTATACATTCCAGTCTAATCAAAAAGAAAGGAGAGTTAATCTATGAAACAGATAGCAGCTAACAAGCAAGCTCTCAGTGATGTCCAGGGCTTAGAAAGACAAATTTCTTGTTGGTAGAATTGCCTTCTTAAGAATTAGGGCTTGACATGATTTGGTGGTCTCAGAGCTAGTGGGAGGTTAACAAAGGTTTAGGATGTAGGAAGGAGGACGTACCAATGATAGTGGACACAAAGAATGCAGGATTTATAGGCCACAAAGACATCTGATGGAACTCCCAAGATAAGGAAGACAGCTTGGCAACTGTGCTGAATCAGCTCTGACTGGGTAAAGGGCAACCCTGGGAGAGGGAGGTGGCAACCACCGACTCAGAGCATGAACTCAAGAAACCCACAGACCCAAGAGAAAAGAAAGATTAAGCCTGTGGACTAATTAGTATGGGAAACAAGAAAATCATTGACAAATAGAAGATAGAATACTAAATAATAAGAGAACTAGATAACTTCTAGCCAATTACCATTAATGCCTCTCTTTGCTAAAATACATAGAAAGTAAAAAGTTTTGGTAGTTGTTGTGCTTGATTTGTGGAACACCACCGAGGACTCAGGCTTGTGCACTCTGAAATATTCAGTGTCTCTCTTGAGTGTGCCTGTGTCAGCAATAGTGTGACCAGCAGGACCAGGGAAGCGACCCTTCCCCTGCATTGGTGGGGACACACACTGAGTCCTGTGTCCAGGTCTGTGCCCCTCGGTTCAGGAAGGACATGGAGGCACTGGAATGTGTCCAGAGAAGGGCAGTGGAGCTGGGGAAAGGTCTGGAGCACATGTCCTGTGAGAACAGCTGGAGGTGCTTAGGGAGAAAAAAGGGAGGCTCAGGGGTGACCTTGTCACTCTACAATTCCTTGTACAGGGCTGTAGCCAGGTGGGGGTTGGCCACCTCTCCCAGGCAACCACAGTCAGGATTCACAAAATCACAGAATCACTAGGTCGGAACAGACCTTCAAGATCATCGAGCCCAACCCAGCCCTAACACCTCAACTAAACCCTGGCACCGAGCACCACATCCAGTCTTTTTTTAAACACATCCAGGGATGGTGACTCCACCACCTCCCCGGGCAGAGCATTCCAGTACTTTATCACTCTTTCCTTAAAAAACTTTTTCCTGATATCCAACCTATCCTTCCCTTGACGCTGCTTCAGAGGATGAGAGAAAATGGGAAGGTTTATCTTGGAATTTCTACACGGAAAGAGTGACTGGGCACTGAGATGGTCTGCCCGGGCAGGTGCTGGAGTCACCGTCCCTGGAGGTGCCGAAGGAAAGCCTGGACGTGGCACTCAGCGCCCTGGTCGTTACACGGTGGTGATCGCTCGCGGGCGGGACACGACGCTCTCGGAGCTGTCTCCCAACCTAAGCGATGCCGTGATCACCGATTTGCTGCACAGGGGCTCCCGCCGAGCCCGGCCCGGCACCGCGACCCGCCCGCCCCAGCGCCGCCCTCACCCCGCGGCCGCGGCACCGGGGGCGCGCACGGGCCGGCCCCGCCCCCCGCAACCGGCGTGGGCGGAGCCTCGCCACCCGCCCGCGCCGATTGGCTGCTGCGAGCCACGCCCCCTCCGCCCCGCCCGCCACGGGCTCGCATCCCGCCCCCGCCGCCTGTCCCGCTGCCGCCCCGCCGCTTAGGGCGCTCGCCTTTTCTGCCTGACTGAAAATTGCCGCCGGTCTCGTTTCTCCGCGAGCGGCGGGCGTGCTTGGGGGAGGCGCTCTCGCACTGCTTTGACGCAGGCTACTGTATTTTTTCGAACTTTTTGGTTTTCTTAGTGTCATTCTTTCCCGGCGTTCCCGCGCAGGCGTCCCTGCGAGACGTCCTCGAGCCGGCGGGGCCCTTGAACGTTACGGCGTCGCCGAAGAGCCGGCGGGGGGCGCGGCGGGTCCTTCCTGCCGAGCCGTCGCAGCCGGTGGCGGCCCCGGCCCACCATGTACTACAAGTTCAGCGGCTTCACGCAGCGCCTCGTCGGGGCCACGGCGGCCGCCGCCTACACCCCACAGGTAACACCCCGCGCCCGGGCGGGGGCTGCGGCACGGCGGGCGTTCGGTGAGCCGGGGAGGGATCGGCCGCCCCCGCGGGCAGCGAACGGACCCGGCCCCGCGCGTGACCTTGGGCGAGACGGGGCCGCGCTCTGCCCCGCAGCCCTTGGGTCAGCCTGGGGTGTGCGGGGGGTTGTAGCAAGGAATTAACGCGCTTTCGTCACGGAGGGCTGTTCCAGAGCGGAGCGGTGCCTGGCGGGGTTGTAAAATCACCGAACCACAGAACCAGTGAGGAGGGAAAAGACCTCCGGGATCATCGAGTCCAGCCTGTGGCCGAGCACCGCTGTGCCACCCGGACCAGGGCACCGAGTGCCACGTCCAGGCTTTCCTTAAACACCCCCGGGGACGGCCACTCCACCACCTCCCCGGGCAGCCCATCCCAATGTTTGATTTCCCTTTCTGTGAAGAAATTCCTGCCGCTGTCCAACCTAACCCCCTCCCCGGCGCAGCCTGAGGCCATTTCCTCTCCTCCTGTTGCTTGGGAGAAGACACTGACCCCCACCTGGCTACACCCTCCTCTCAGCGAGTTGAGGAGAGTGACAAGGTGACCCTGAGCCTCCTTTTTTCCAGGCTAAACAGCCCCAATTCTCATAGGACTTGTGCCCCAGACCCTTCCCCAGCTCCACTGCCCTTCTCTGGACACACCCCAGCACCTCAATGCCCTTTCTGAAGGGAGAGTCCCAGAATTGGGCATTGTGCTGTAACTTGCAGCTGGCAAATGGGAACAGCAGTGACCTCTGGTCTGTCTGGTCCGTGCATGCAACAAAAACCCCAATTACTGAAAGCATTAAAGCCCTTCCCAGGGAGGCTAGAAATCCAAAAAAGTTTGTTTAACACAAAATGCAAACTTCACCTCTCCTCTGTATGATGCCAGCTTAGTGAATAAGTGTGCAGAGGTTTCTGATGGCATTTGATAAGCTTATACATTTCACACTGCACAGTGAAGGCACCTGGTTAATTCTTCAGGAGCAAAGCAGATCTGAGTGAGGGCAGAGTGAACCCCAGGTGCAGCAGTCATTCCAAGACACGGAGAGGTGCACAGTGGTGAAAATAAATCACAGAAATTGTTTGCTTTTTCTGTACATCAGCATAAATTCCTAAGTAATATTAGGAAGATTTGTAATGTGATTTTATCATGGGACAAATGCAGCGTGGTTGTTACACCATATTCAATTTTCTGAGTAAAGTTTGAAAAAATTAAATTCTTACAGCTTCAAACAAACAAACAAAATAACTCCCTACGACTGGAGTTTGAGTTGTAAGAATGGTTTTTAAAAAGTCAGCCTTTCAAAGCAGTGCCTCCAAAGAGCAAACATCTGGTTAAACAATGCAAGTCTTAAGAAAATAAAGTAGATAACAGGTGCATACACACAGATGAAATTAAAGTTATGGTCTTCTTCCCAATAAATTTGTTAATAAAAAGTAACTGAAATTAGTTAAAGTCACTACATTCTTATAGACTAATGTGTATGGTGATATACAACTCTATTTCATTCTTAGCCTGTTAATTCTGTTAGCAACCCACTTTACAGTTCTGCTTTCCTGGGTGTCCTGGACTGTGAGAGCTTTACTTGGGAAATCCAGTCATCTTTTGCAAGCAAGAACATCGTATGAAGCAGCTGTAGAACCTCAGATTATTTCAAGGGGCCCAGGATAACTACACAACTTTTTATTTTTAATTTTTTTTTTTTAAGTTAGAGAACTTGATGGTCAGACTGAGTAAGTGGTTAATGGTTCATACTCTGCCAGGGTGCTCCTAACAAGTGGAATGCTGCAGGTCACTGCAGGACTTCATCAGTTCCTGGGAGCAGGCAATAGAGTGCACTCCTGTGAAGTTTACAGAAGACACCAAGGGAGTGGCCCCAAAACGTTTGGAGTAGAGTTGCCGTTCAGAGGGGCCTGTCCAGAGAGTGGGAATGATCTGACAGGAACGCTGTGAGCTTCCATGGCAGTTCCTTGTGCAGGAAGGAGGAGCCCCTGCACGGTTTTGGGGTGGCAGCTGAGGGGCTGGTGGCAGCAGCTTTGTGCTGGAGCTCTGGAGGTGCTGCCAGGCAGGAAGGCAGCAGCCTCCTGGCTGTGTCACCTGTGAGCTTTTGGTTGAGGAGAGCATCACTCCCCTGCTCAACACTGCGTCCCATGGAGGTGCTGTGTCCAGCTGTGAGCCTCCTGCTGTGGGAATGGCAGCTGGAGCAGGTTCACAGAGGTCAGCAGCCAGCTGAGGTTAGCAAGATGGAGCCACTTTGCACAGTGGTCCGTGGTGGGAAGGCAGAAGACAGCAGACATAAACTGCAAGAAGAGAGGTTCAGGCTGGACAGAAGGAAGGACATGTCTGTGGTGGGAAGAGTCAGGGAGTGGAACCTGAGGGAGGTTGTGCATTCTGTCCTCAGAGGCTTTCAAGGCCAGGCCAGACAAACCCCACACAACCTGGTGTCACCTTGCTCTGAACTAAAGAGCACTAGAGAGCCCTTCTGTCCTGAAGTACCCTAGGATCTTAAATAAACATTGAGGTAACGGGGTTTCTGATATGGCAGTTTATGTCCCAAGAAGGTTTTTTGTCCTCCTCTTTCCCCATCACTTTGGAAGGCTTCCTGGATGGCTACTGGGGGTCAGGAGTACAAGAAATGGTGGATAGCAGAATAAATAATGTTCTAGTATGTATAGGACTTATACAGTAGCAATATATCCAGCACTACTGCAGTGACTGGGGCACTTCTTACCTCTCTAGACAAAGTTATGTTCAGAGAATAGACATTGATACTTCATTTATATAGTGGAGAGCAAAGGCTCTGGGGAGGAATGGGGAAGGGCTTCAAACCTAGACCCTAAAGAATTTCATTTCTGGAAGTCACATTTTAAGAAGTTACTTTCAATCCCTTTTTACAATGTTACTAGGCCAACTTTTTTTGTAGAATTTCCTGGGGTTTTTTGTGGGTTTTTGGTTGTGTTTTGTTTTTTTTTTTCCTTAGGCTTCACTGAATTCCCAAGTCACACATTTAGATGCGTCAGTCTGCTAAAAATGTTCTCAATAAACAGCAATTGAAATATAAGGGTAATCCCGTGAGTGCTAAGGTGTTAAGTCCAAAACAAAGTAATTTTTTTCCTATTAATTTAATTACTCCATTTTTTAAAACTATAGCTCAGCATGTAAAGTGGTTTGCTTTTTATGCTTCTGTTCATTTTGATGTTTCTGGAAAAGCGAAGACATCCTGCCATTCAAATTCTTCTTTGTGAAATTTGCAGTATAATAATTCTCTTTGTTCTAGACTGTTACATTCTGGTGGTTCCCAATGGAGTACTGCTTCGTTGCAGGTTTAATCTTACTGTGGGCTTGCAAAATATCAGTCTAAATGGATTTCAGAAATTATTTTGCTGACAGTAACATAACTAACAGCTTATACTGACAAAAAAATCTTTTTGAAAATATTGCTCTTTCTATCTCAGACTTAGCATGCTTAGAAGAGTTAATTTTGCTTTTCACAAAGTTGTATAAAGTAGTCTGAACAATTTATTTTGTTTGAATAAATGGGAACTTTCTTAGCTAGTTGAGTGAAATGGTTTCAAAACTACTCATATTTAGAAAGGTAATGACTGCCATAACCATTACAAAGTCAATAAAAATATTAATTCAAAGAGCTTGCTTATGTTTAAAGTACAAGCACTGAGACCAGTTTCAAATGGTGTCAGATGAGGACAAGTACATGAACTTTTCCCTAATTCTTCTACTGAGCATGATCCTAGCAGAAATTTACTTGTACTCCAGTATCTCCACTTGATACAACTTACTTTGCTTGTAGCTATTTAAAGATAGATACTCTGATTTCAGCCAATATGAATTGCTTAGAGTCTGTTGAGAATCTAAAATATGTAACTTTTATACTCTAGATAATACATACACAAAACCACTGTCACTGGATTGTCATCCCAGTACAAAGACTCAAGTGGTTTTACCTAAGAGCCTTGTATTAGTCACAACAAGTATATTTAACTTTAGGCAGTGAGGTGTATTCTACTGTGAAGGACCTGCTACTTAGTTTAGAAGTATCTAGGTTCAGTAGGTTCATAAAAGTTATTTCAATGCAAGTTCTGAAATGCTGATTCTCAGAGTAACTTCCCCATTCCCCTTTGGCCCTACCTCACTTTTCTCTCTTATTCTTGGATCTGTTTGAACAACTCCCCTTACATTTAAAAACTTAAGAGTGGTGCTATCTCCATTAAATTATGCTCCAAATCCTTAACTGTTTTTGCTGTCAGGAAAATGTAAATCTAATGTGTAAATTCATACTAGCAAGGTGTAAATGTGTTTTAACTTTGAGCCTGATGGCCAACCAATGGATACATTGGGTCCTGAGACCTTCAGACCTCTGTCAGGAAAACAAACACACTCTACAGAAGGGTAGGCAGAGAATTCTGTTTGTTCTTTTGGATTAGCTACATGTCTTGACCTTTCATTGAGGACTTCAGCATTTGAAAAAGTCATTGCTGTAGCGTGCTCATGAAATCAGCTGATGTTGACTCTTCGGCATAACTACATCTGCTGTACTTTGTCCAAGACTTGGAAAAAAAATCACGTCACAGTGATTAAAAAGAAAAGATTAACACCTTAATATCAGAGGAGGAATTATCAGTTATTAACTATTTTTTTTTAATGAAGCATAGGTCAAATGTGTAGAGGCATTAATTCCTCAGTACTATCCTGAGTGTAGTGAGACACTGCTGTCATTAAATAAACCAGTGGTTTTAGTAATGTTAAATACAGCTACCAAGGGTCATTTAAGGTTTGTCAGTTCTTAAAATTTTTCTGCAGTGAAATTTAGCCCTTACATTACACAGTGGATTACTCCTCAGCCATGCTAAGCTTAGTAAGCTGGGTGTGAGATAAAGCACTTGCCACTTTCTTTCAATAACCACAGGCAAGTACCAAGTAGGAACAGCCACACATTTGCACTAATTTAACTGAGCTTGGTTGGGGTTGGAGTGAAATTTTACATTGGTGAGGAACCCTAATTATTGCAGTGTCTGGGTTAAGCCAACTGAACTGTCTCCCTTCTGCAGCATGTGTTTTGTTGTACTCTTTCCTGAAGCCCATGAACCACATTAATGTTTTTTATTTAAATTGCTACGTGGTGTTCTTAAGTGGCTCCATGCTGCTTTGGAAGTAATTTACACCAGTACATTGATGATTATGTCAGTTTTCTGAACTGGTTCCATTTGATTTCACAATGAAGTTCATCACTTAAGTCAGGTCTGACTCTGCTGTGGCTCCTGCAGAAGGGGATCTTGCAACTATCTGAGCAGGAATGTATATCTAAAGGCTGAAAAAGTGTGCAATAACCTACAGTTGTTGATTTACTAACTATTGAAGTTATTAGGTGGCACTGCTGCTGAAAACACTGGGCTCTCAGGCAAAAGGGAGAATCAGAACTGGAAACTTAAAGGCACAGGAAAGACGTGCATTTTAACATTTACTGCGACACTAACAATCAAGAAGGCAAGAAAAGCTTTGGAGAAACACATATCACATAGATATTTCTGTCAAATCACCAACTTTTTAAAGGCAAATCTGATAAAGTACTTAAAGTTCCTATAAGTAAAAATACTTGTCCAAAATTGCTTTCTTCAAGGCCTTTGATGTAGCTGGTACTTAGCCTTGAATATATACTTAGTAACTTCCCCTGGCTAATAATAGTTCCCTAGATGCTTCCTTCATAGCACTGTGGCCAGAACTGGCCACTGGTCTTAAATAATTCAGCAAGCCTGCTCAGTAGGAAGGCATTAGTTACTGAATGTGCCAAGAAATTCAGTTTTGCTGTTGCCTTTCAAAACATAACCAGAAAGGTCACAAGTGGATTCTGATATTCAGCCAAGCACTAGAAGAGCAGGAAGCTGAACCCACATCTTCAGGGTATAGCACTGATGACCATTCCATAGACTGTTTGGGAGGTTGAGAAACCTGTTGTTTTTGATGAAATGCCTGTTGTAACAGAGAATTTGCATAAGGAAAACATGTCTGGTCTATGACTGGCACAAAAGAAAGAGTGCCAGTCTGCTTCCAGCTCCAAATACTGTCAGACAGTTCTCTTCAATACAAAATGCATCAACTAGTCCTTTGAACAGAAAGCAGAATTTCAGTGCAGTCTTAGCTTGACCCGTGGCTGCTTCTGTTTGTAATAAAAACCTGTTGCATTAAACAAACTGTAAAATGCTTTTAATTTCTGTGGCAAGTTAGGAAAAAAAATTGCAGCTGTTTTGAGAGCCACAATGTAAAACATCACTGCTGCATGTCCAGACATAACTGTTAAATCTAACTACAGTAATAAAGACAAGGAGGCCGCCTCATGTTGGCTGTGACGTTGTGCCCTTAATCACAGCACTGAGTTATATATTTTCTAGGGGTGGCAAATGTAGAGTACAACCTTGTGAACCAAAAGGATGTTGAGCTGTGCTGCTCATGAGAGGTACATTGAGGCGTGGGAAGTTGTAGCAACATCTGAACTATGGGATGTAGTTACACCTGCACAAAATATCCACTGTATCAGGGTCTCTGAAGGGCCTTGAGCACCACTTACAACTTCTGTATGACCCAGATGATCCTCATCCTTTATTTTTTTTTTTTTTTAATCCCCAAACTATGCATCCAAATTATTTAAAGTCCAGTTATTTATGGCTACTGCTTGCAGCATTCAGGAGGTAGAGCTCATTCCTCACTCTGACCCTAGCATCAGGGATCCTTGATCCTAATCCTGCTGCTCAGAGAGAGTCCTAGATAGTCTGTGTGCAAAATAGAAGCAGTAATTTGGACCAAGTACCAGCGCAGAAAAATAACAGCTATAAATTTATGCCATGAGCAGGTTGGAAAGGAGGCTGTTATTTCCCTCACTAAGCTCTGACCCCAAGTTGTCACTGAGATATCAGTGGGCCAACAATGTCAGAAGTCTTCATACCAGATAAATACTCTCTGTAATGTATCCTTGTAATGACTGGCAGTCTGCCTGCCTAATGTAACAATTGGTATGTTTGCAAGTGTGATATACCTTGATATTTTAATCTTTATTTATGCAGGGACTCAAACCATTAGTTCCCACTGAACCCTCAGCCCCAGATCCGATTTTTGGGACAAGTAAACTTGCTCCAGGTTCACCAGCAACTGATGCTTTCATGGGTACAAACAAGGTACCAGACCTACAGAAAGTTTTCCAGGTAATGACAACTTTGAGAGTAACTTAGAGAAAACTGGAGAGTGGGACATATCAGTCCTTATTTTAACATAGCTAACTACTTTTGCCATTCTACAAAACCTAAATTCTATAAAGTCGAGTCAAGAAACTCACGTACAGCATAGCCTGTGTACTTGTACTGTATTACTAAGTATATATATGCCTTGTAAAGGAGATAAATACAGAAAGTGGATAAATGCAGTAACATTGTCTTTTGGCTGACTTCAGAAATTGGTTGTTGCATTATTTGACTATTAGAAGCACTTTCTCACTGGGAATCCAAGTATATACCTTAAAGCAGATGTGGAGGAGCAAAGCAAATTGTTGCTATTTCATGTATAATAATTTGAATGTTGCTGAAGCTGTTTATAGTGCAGTATAAGAGCAGCACAGTAAAGTTTTCAAAGCCAGTTTGTTAGCTGTGGAATTTCTAAATGTAGGACTTTTCTTAAAACAAATTAGTTAAGTTTTTTTTTAGGTGTCAAGAATGTGCTTTATATAATGTTCCCTTTTCTCTCTTACATGCCACTTCCATTTGGAATGTGTCAGTCTGACTTGGTGAATAATTTTTTATACATATCTTTTCACATTCTGTTGTTAGTGACACTTTTTCCCATCCAGGTCCTCTTGAGAAATATTTCAAGATACATTCTTTCTGCTTGCACTTAACAGCTTTGGCTAACAAAATTAACTTGCCTTTGCATTTGTCTTGCTAGACAAAACCCACATAATACACTTGGTTGTAGTGAGCCTATTTGTCAGGAGGTTTCCCTCTTGGAAGTCTCCTAATTTACCCAAGGTAGCTTATTCCTCAATGACCTCAGTATGGGTGTTAATTTCTTTTTTCCTTGTTTTCTCCTTGAACTCTTCCCACAGAGATCAGATGGGCTGCCAGTACACCTGAAGCGAGGATATCCAGACAGGATGCTCTATCGGACCACGATGGCTCTGACAATAGGAGGGACTTTCTACTGTCTGATAGCACTGTACATTGCCTCACAGCCAAAAAACCAAAAATAAGTGAACCACACCTCATGGGACTCTCAGCACTCCTCTGAAGGATCTGCATGAACCACTTTGCACTTCAATGTGTTCCCTGTGATCACATAGGGTTCATTACTCAGATCGGATTTCTTGGAAAAAACAATTTTAAATCAGTTGCCTTATGTGTTCTAAAACACCAATATAAACAGAGAAATACATTATTTTAACATATGGTTGTACCTTTTCTTGTCTTGCAAAAGTTTATAAACAGTTGGAGAAAGTTAAGCTTTTCCTTCTGTCCCTCCCCCAGCTTAAACAATGTTAGAGAGAGGACAAGACAAATAATTTGTGAGCTGTGCACCACATTCCTTAGTGGAAGGATGCTGCTAGTTTCCAAAACACTAAAAGCAAATAATTTAATTATTGTAGCATACTGAGAACCTGTTTCTGTCCTGTACAGGCCATTTTACATAAGCAGCTGGCAATGGAACTTTTCCAAACCACCTGGTGATAGGACAAAGGGCTTGTCTCCCTGGAGCATTTAAAGTGGATTTATTCTGTAACTGTAGCATCACTGTATGCAGCAGAGTGCACCATTATTGTAGCATCAGTTTCACCAGTGTTTGGACTTTCCTTTGTCAAACTGTGTTGTCATGCAATAAAGATAGCAACATGAATACTAAAAGAGGCAAGTCTTGAAAGTTTCAGAGCATTTCAGCACACCTGGTAGTGAAATGAACATAGTGGTACACTTAAAAGTTCAACTTGTAGATCTCAAATCATAAAATTGATTCAGTTACCTTGCTGTCATCTTTTTGAGATGGTAAATCTCTTAAAACCCTCTCCCATACTGCACTGTCTGTTTAACTATAATTTTTGGTGAAACAGGTCACTGTCTCCATAACTCAGCTGCTTACTACTTCCAGTGCCTGCAGGTAGCTATTTATGTACCCACATTTCTGTGGATGGAGGAAAGATAAGCCAATACAACCCTTGATATTACCCTCATAATAGCAGAGCCTTGAACTGCGAGTTTCATACAAGTCTTCACAAAATGCATCCTCTGATTTCATAGCTACTCCTCTGCCCCTGAACATTGATTTGCTGGCCTCTGTAAAGACCCCAGAAACAACCTTCAAAGTAAATAAGAAGAAATAGTTGATAAAGGAAACTAAAACTGCTTTTTTTCAATTTTTTACTAAAAACTTTTGGAATTTTTTCAACTTAAGTTACAGCAAAGCCTTATTACTGCTTCATAGAAAAGAAAATAGCTGCTTGTACTGTGATCTCAGGTTTCAGTCAGTGTTGGTATTTCAGGATGGGAGAGATTTAAGTCAATGAAAAATAGTTTTGTAAGGACAGCAAGAGTCAAAGAAGAGCAGAGAATAAATTCTGTAGGAACTGACAGTTGTGTTGCCTGTACTGATAAAATATTTTCTCCCCAGTAGCCCTTGCTTCCACAGCACTCAGTCTTGTGCTGTAGGTTGTTAAATACTACAAAAAAAAAAGAAAAAAAATAAGAAAGAAGAAAGAGAAAACAGCACAAGGTTGTTGTTTGTCTTCTCTACATAACATCTATCAAGCAGTGCCTAGAAGAATTTTCTAATAGAGGATATTGTTCACATAAACTTGACAGATTTTCATGAAGCTGAGCTTTGTTCAGAGTATTTCCTTGCTCTTAGTTTTCTGATTTGGATTTGGTTTTATCGGAGGGGTGAGTTACGGATTTTCTTTGTTTTTATGATAGTACTGGGTTTTTTTTGTTTTAAACCAACTATTTTTAGTGCCTTCTTGTTGCTAAAGCAGATGTGGATAAAATAGCCAAGCTGTTATCCCACAGCTCATTATCCAGTGGGAGTACTCTCGTGGAAGGAATGACAGCCCACTCAGGCCCAGCTTGCCTACAGTAACTCAGGTGGGACACTGGGTTCGTGTCTTGCAGTTAGAGGTAATGGCTGAAGCCACGGAGAGCAGAATTGCCCTGGGCCTCCCTTTTTCCACCTCTATGTCAGCAGCTAAGAACACGTGCCAAAGGGACAAAAGCCACCCATCAGAATTTGCAAATAAACAGAGGCTGCATAATCCATTTCACCTTTCTCTCCCCCTCCTGCCCCCCAGTGTCTGGATTTTGAAAAACTGTATTCATTTTGCCCTCCTCACAAAAGGTGACCCAGGTTGAAGCAGGATGAGAGAGCTCTGCTTCAGCTCGTGAGATTGACACCCATAGTTCAGTTGGGGGTTAAAGAACAGAGGCTTGTCTGCAGCCACTGAGTGCAGCTCCAGGTCTGAGAGAAAGGGCAGACTGCATTTCTATGTTCCCTTGGCAAAGTGCTCTGAAAACCAGGAAAGTTTCCAAGCTGTAACCACGTTAGTCTGTGGCAGCAAAATCTTGCCCCTGTCCTCAATTAGTTTTGAGATCATCGTGAAGAAATCACAACATGGTAAATCCTTTTTCTCCCTAGAGGAAACAACTCTTAAATATATCTGTTTTAATATACTGATGCCAGACTTCTGTGAGGATTCAAGAGGGTACAGTGTTTTGAATTATTATTTGTGATACAGAGACATAATCATCATCTTAAGCCTTCAAGGACACCCTTACCTCTAAAAGGAGTAGTCTGACCCTGGCCTGATTCTTAAATGAAGTCTTAAGTAAGGAGAGCCAGGAGTGACTTGCAGCATCTTCAATATTGTGAGTTGTCATTCTTCAAGGCTACTTCAATATTGTGAGTTGTCATCCCCAGAAGTAAGAGTCTGATGGGAAGTACAACTTTACATTAGAGTGTTCTTGTTTTATAAAGACCCTCTCAGTTTTGTCTTAGAAAGTATGCAACCTACCAACACGGAGGACTGAGGGGAAAAAAAGTACCTTTTTTAAATGACAGCTCTAGTGTTTTGGTTTGAATGTATATTAGAGAAGAAATTATAATAAGCTCTCATACCCCAAGGTGCCAAGTTTAGAAGGGAAAGCAGCTGAGATTTAGAGTACACTGGAACAAAATTATCTCATGGATAATCATCCATCCCCCATGGCATTATCTCATTGTTGAGAGACAGTGGTTTTCCTTCTTAAATGATTTCTGTAGCAATCTACATTCAATACTTATATCTTCGTAATGGTTTTTAAATAAGATCTCCTCCCCTACCTTTTGTGTGGGAGTAGTAGAATAAATGCATTTGAGAAGACGTTGATAGTATGCACATACGTCTTACATCTGCTTTAAAAATTAAAGTTATGTTAAGGAGAGGATTCCTCCACAATGTTGTAGTGTGACCATACAGTCTCAACAGGCTTTTGCTTTAACATTTTAAATTGTCAACAGACTGATGATTTCCATACTGAGACATTAACTCTTTGATCTTGCCTTAAAGCAAACCTTTCAAATTAAAAGGCACTGTAAGGAATAAAAACATGAGAAACTAGAAAATTTGGACTCTAATCTTAACAGACCTAAAAAAACAAAAAAGCCAAAATGAGTATTTAAGAGTTGTTTCTTTTTACACACGTACACAGTACTTACTCTGTCTTTATCCTCCTTTCTGCCTTCCAAGCGGCTTTAAGAATCACAGATGAGATAGGGTTGTTTTTTTTTTGGTGATTCCCCTCACAAACCATACCCCTGTAGGTAATAAAATTTGAATAAATTGGATCCTTTTCTACAAAGAGAAAAAGGGGCATCTATTGGCTCAGTTGTGTGTTAAATCATGCTAAACTGTTCTGAAAAAACTAAGATATCTGCATTTTATGACGTAGTAAATTTTTACCCTATTCTGCCCTTCACCTCAGTGAAGAGTTTCACAAGGAAGCCAAAGCTTGATCTCTGTTTTTGAAAGGATAATTGGAAGAATTTGCCTGTATTCTAAGCATTAATGTCAAGCAGTAGGCACAATGAACAACCTTTTAAGCATTTTGCATATTTAGTACTAATTTCATCTTCATTTATAAAAGATCATTAATTTGAAACAATTCCAGTTAGCTGCAGTGCAAGTGATGCACAGCCTGCTAAGAGATAGAAGCATATTTGCTGTGAGAGGGAGTGCAGGCATTCCTGTGGATCAGGAAATAGGGTATATGCTGTCAAGCATCAGTGTGGTATCTCACTAACACCAGCTCTTACCTCCTGGTGCTTCTCACCTGATGCCAGACTGCTTTTGGATAGGGCACTAGACAGAAGGAAGCACTTTTTTGTACATTAATGATCTTAAAATACAAGAAAGTTGAGTTTAAGTGTCTGTTTCCTCACACATATAACCCCCCCCCCAGTCTTTTGCAGGCAGCCCAGATCTACAAGCCCGGGTGCTACAAGAAGGCAGTCATCATCCCCTGCCTCCAAAGAGACATACTCTCTGATAAAATGTGGGTTTTTTTCTGAATGATTTTGCTCAGTGGATCCAGTTCTGCAAACTGGGGAGGTGGTAGAGAGGGGGAAGTATTTTTCCTCATTTCACATCAGCTGCATATCACTCTCACTTTTCCCCCTTCCTCACTCCCACATTTTTTTTCTGAAAGCCATAAAACTTTTTCTAGTCACTTCCTTTTTTACATCATTTCTTAAATATTCTGTCCACAAAAGAAATGAAATTGTTTCTAAGGGCTTCAAAAGAACTTCTGAAATATTCATATCATATTCATGTAATCTGTCACATGTATTTTTTCTCTGCAAGCTGGAACAAGCCCTGGAAGTCTCCTTTGTCAAGTACATGACCCTGCCAACCCACTGAAAGTCTTATTTTAGTGAGAAGTCTTTGAAAAAGCTGTTCTACAGGTGTGCAAACATCAAATGACTCACTGCTTACAAGCACCAGAGTGTATTTCAAGGAAAGAGGAAATACTTCTTCCCTGCAACATTCTTACACTTCAAGCCGTGTTACTTCGAATGCCCTTTCTTGTATCTTCCTTACAATTCAGTCACACACATTCATTTTACTAGAAGTGCTTTATCTATTTACGGTGTGATGCTACCTTAAATGTCTTGGATACTTTTCACCACTGAGCCCTAATTTTGACACCCAAAATTGGAAATATAGGCATCAATTTTAGTGTGTCTATTACAAAGCTTTCACTCGAGGCATGGAGAGAACTGACAGCATCCATGGCAGTGTTCATTACGCCCTGCCTGGGTTAGCCAGATGTTCTTCCAACCACAGGAAGCCATTCTTATCCTTTTGAAATGTTCTTACTACATGTGAGGAAGATCATCTGTGTAATCTTTAGTTGCTTACCTAATCACAAGAGAAGGCTGTCTAATCCACAATACTGCATAAAGGCAAATTGTGCCTTCCCTTAAACTAAGAGCAGAACAGCACTCTGGAAGGAAACAAAGGGAACATGTTTGGTGAAGAGCTTGTAAATGTCAGTTCCACCAACTTGATCCTGACTTGCAGCAAAGAGAGCAAGACTAATGAAATGCAGCTTTTCTAGCATAAAGAACAAGAGCTACATATTAAAGCTTGTCCTTGCATAAGCTTAAGGAAAATTTATTAGTCTTCTAATTGGAACTGATTAAGCAATTCTGCTTATATGCAAAACAAAACCCACACTTCATCATACTCATTGTCAGCAGCATAACCCTGCAGAATTAAGAGGAGGTAAGACTTCAGGCTCTTACAAAACAACAGCAACTATAGGAAAACCCTTTTCTGCAGTCAGGTAGGTTGGATGTCCACATAAGGTTCATAAGGTGGAGACACCAAGCAGTTTGTAGCACTGTATTCTTACACTGTCTTTTCAGAGATGCATATTTTCAAAACAAACCAAAAATTAATTACAGGCACTCTCAGAGGTTTACAGGTTTCACCTGGAGCCCTTCCTGAAGCTCTGGAACAGCTTTCCATGGCCACTGAAGAATGGCTCGCTGGACAAAGGGGTGAGCTTTTGCTGAGACACATTCCCAGCTATGCAAAACCTCACAGATAATGCCTGTGAAGCCTGCCCACAGAGAAGCTGTGGATTTGATCTCTCTATACTGCAACATGTATAAAATGTAAACATAATACAATATCCAAATGTGACAGTATTAAAATACTAGAATAATTCCAAAATACACATGCCCTTCAGGAGATTTATCAACTGTGTGGCATATCATTTACTTTCACTGACAAACAACTTGCAATAAAAAACTGTGGCATGGATTTCCTGGACTCAAATCCCATTTTCTTAATTTAAATTGTATTGGATAAACCAATCTTGCAGCCTCTAGGTTATATTATCTCTGCAGATGATCTCACCAGGCTGGCATGACAACACAGACTCATGTGGACACCTCAGATGGTAAAAGGACAATTTTATTATAATTGCTCTATAGTTTGGTCTGTACTCTCATCTTTCATTTGTTCATTCTTTCTTTCTCATTCCCTCGTTCTTCATGCGTTCATTTTTTCTTTCTCATTCCCTCGTTCCTTCATTCGTTCATTCTTCCTTCCTCGTTCCTTCATTCGTTCTTTCTTTCTAGTTCCCTCATTCCTTCATTCATTCATTCTTTCTCATTCCCTCATTCCTTCCTTCCTTCATTCTTCCTTTCTCGTTCCCTCATTCTTTCATTTGTTCATTCCTTCTTTCTCGTTCCCTCATTCCTTCATTCGTTCGTTCGTTCATTCTTCCTTTCTTGTTCCCTCGTTCCTTCATTCATTTATTCCTTCCTTTCTCGTTCCCTCGTTCTTCCATTCGTTCATTTTTTCCTTTCTCGTTCCCACGTTCGTTCATTCGTTCATTTTTTCCTTTCTCGTTCCCACGTTCCTTCATTCGTTCATTTTTTCCTTTCTCGTTCCCACGTTCCTTCATTCGTTCATTTTTTCCTTTCTCGTTCCCACGTTCCTTCATTCGTTCATTTTTTCCTTTCTCGTTCCCACGTTCCTTCATTCGTTCATTTTTTCCTTTCTCGTTCCCACGTTCCTTCATTCGTTCATTTTTTCCTTTCTCGTTCCCACGTTCCTTCATTCGTTCATTTTTTCCTTTCTCGTTCCCACGTTCCTTCATTCGTTCATTTTTTCCTTTCTCGTTCCCACGTTCCTTCATTCGTTCATTTTTTCCTTTCTCGTTCCCTCGTTCCTTCATTCGTTCATTTTTTCCTTTCTCGTTCCCTCGTTCCTTCATTTATTTTTTCCTTTCTCGTTCCCTCATTCTTCCATTCGTTTATTTTTTCCTTTCTCGTTCCCTTGTTCCCTCCTTCCTGCATTCGTTCATTTTTTCCTTTCTCGTTCCCTTGTTCCTTCACTTGTTTTTTTTTCCTTTCTCATTCCCTCCTTCCTTCATTCATTTTTTCCTGTCTCGTTCTCTCCTTCCTTCACTCGTTTATTTTTTCCTTTCTCGTTCCCTCGTTCCTGCACTCGTTCATTTTTTCCTTTCTTGTTCTCTCGTTCCTGCATTCATTCATTTTTTCCTTTCTCGTTCCCTTGTTCCTTCACTTGTTTATTTTTTCCTTTCTCGTTCCCTCGTTCCTGCATTCGTTTATTTTTTCCTTTCTCGTTCCCTCCTTCCTTCACTTGTTCATTTTTTCCTTTCTCATTCCCTCATTCATTCATTCGTTCATTTTTTCCTTTTTCATTCCCTCGTTCCTTCACTCGTTCATTTTTTCCTTTCTCGTTCCCTCGTTCTTCCATTCGTTCATTCTTTCTTTCTCATTCCCTCATTCTTTCATTTTTTCTTTCTAGTTCCCTCGTTCATTCTTCCTTTCTGGTTCCCTCATTCTCGTTCCCTTTCTTGTTCCCTCGCTCCTTCGTGGCTGGGGTTTAGATCTCTCCCTTGTTTCCTGTGACGAGACCAGAGAATTTAGTAAAAGCACTGCTTACATATGGTAGACTCACAGTCTACCACTTACCAAACACTGTTAAAATGACCAATATGTCTGGTGTTTTGTTTTTGTTTTTTAATTTGAAGAGTTACCATTTTTTTCACTGAGTACCACATACTTTATAGATCCAAGGTGCTGATTTAACTCTCCCTACAAGAACTAATACGCTTTGCCTGAATCTAATTCTACCACTTTGTGCTATTTTGTTTTATTTTTCAGATTTGAAATAAAGAGTACAAGATTGATATGAAAAATCTACTTTTGCTTGGGAGTGTAGAGTGAACAAGAACTAGTCTTGGATAATTAAGATTGAAAGTTCCTCACAGTCGTTTTATAGTGTATTTCTACAGATACAAAATCCTTGGAGATTTAATACCATTCACAATTTCTGATTTTGATCTAAGTCCTTTTGATTTACTCACAGCACTAATTACAGTACACCCAACTCTGTGACTGAAGCCAAGTATTACAGCCTTGTATCTTGGCTGGAGTTTCACCTGAGTGATACATGAAAGGGGTGCAGAAACCAATGTAGAAGTAACAATGTGTTTGCTATAATTTTTTTTGCAACAAAGAATAATTTATGGCCAGACACATTGGAATAAGTCTTGTGTACATTTCTTAAACTCACTTTGAAACCACCTTTATCTCATACAAGGTCAGTTTTCTGTTGTAAGATAAAGCAGTATTTTTAGTAGTGATGGCACTAACAACTAGGAGCAACTTCAGAGCTCTGTTTGTGGAGTGCAGCTGGGTTCTGTGAGCCAGAAGAGTCCATTGGATCTGGCAGCTTGAATGGCCATGGAGCATCTTCTTATCGGTATAAATTTTATTTTTGTAGAACTTAGAACAAGCCCTATTATTACTTGCAACAACTCCACTTTTAGAATAGCAAAATGGTGCTTTATTTGTAGCTATTTGTATCATTTTGGTTACAAACCAAATGTGATTTACTCTATTAATACTTAATTAATAACATTTTCTTAGAAATTAACTATGGGATTTTCATTTCAATACTGTAATAAAGGGTTTGATATCTATTTCATGACTTGCACAAGAGAAATGGGGGAAGAAAAAAAGAATTGTTGTTCTCATTGTATCTGCAGCAATTGTTGTATCTGTTCAAAGTAAATTTAGGATAATGACATTTTAATTCAATGGCCCTTTAGGGGTAAGAAAAATTCTGGGGCATTTCTATTTTGACTCGATCTTAAAGGACTCCATTTGCTTTGAAACAAAATGTACTAATCTCAGGTAACCTAACCTTGAGAAGTTGCCAACTTTAGAACAAAATAAAGTCCATAATGTTTCTGAACCTCTAAATGACACCCCATCTCCCCCCATCCCCTCAAAAACCAACCAGCCAACCAACAAAACAACAATAAAAAGCCTCCACCCCTCCCCAAAACACAGGAGGAAACCCAAACCCACTCTAGAATTTCTGGGATAAAACCATTGTACAGAAACACATGCACAACTTCTTATAGGTCTCTTTGTCCTTGTGCGGATTAAACTCTTCACTGAATTTAAGCCAAACTTGTATCATTTGTGTTCCATGGGAACTGACTGCCTTGACAGAAGGTTTTTAAGAAAACAAAAGAAAACTAAATTTGTCTGGCTGTTAATGTAAATGGCTTGATGGTGCTCTAACAAGCACATTTACCTTCCATAGATATGAATGAGTGAACTGTTCCAGAGTTAACACCCTAGAATAGAATGTACAATACAAAAAAATAAAGGGAAATCAGGATAGAGACTAATTTTAAGGCTATTAATCATAATGAAGACTGAAAAAAAAAAAGTACAGAGGAAAAAATTTGAGTGAGGTTTTAAAGTGAACTATTACAGATTTTAATAAATTTAGGCCAGTACACGTGACATGAGACCCTGAGCCTGTTTCATAAAAGTAAAACTGGAAATAACATCCAAAGACCAAGAATTATATAAATTATGGCACTGATTTTCCCTGAAGTGTTTCCCTAGAATGTCCAAAGTACATTGCAAAGTCAATATCCAAATAGTTTTAATTCTTACCATTATATGAGGGCTAACTACATTTCCAAGGGAGATACTGCTCTAGGAGTGGACAGGAGAACCAGACCTTCCAACACAGACCATTAAGGGTCCTGCCTGAGCAAAGCCTATTCCTCTCAGAAGGCAACGAGGGAAGTTGAACACCTCAGTAAAGAGTTTGTTTACAAGAGTTTCTCATATGCTCAGAGCATAAGCATCAAGATGAAGAGGTCTGGGGATGAACACTTGAAAATGATTTAATTTCTACCATTTACTGGAGCTTTGAGGGTCAGAACACTCCAGAGTTTAATAACACGACATAATGCAGTGTTTTCGGTCTGGTGCTTAAAACTCAATTATTAATTAAAGTGACTATATTGCTTCTTCTAGCTGGAATGATTTGAAAATAATTTCTGATTCACTGACCTTTGTGTTTAACCCCAGATATTGAGTTTGGATGGTGCAATGTTTCATGTAAATACATTTCTCTTTTGTTTGATGATGACCTGTCCTTCTCCTTTCCAAAAAAAAAAAAAAAGAAAAACTTAAGATAATAATATCTTAAAAATACCTTAATTTGAATTTTATAAATGGCCAATATTGGTGCAGTGTAAGATTATGCCAAATGTGACCACCAATTTGAAAGGAACACAAGGCTTCAGGAAAAAAGACATTTATGAGCACCCAAAGGTGACATGAGAAGAATAAGCAGAAATCAAAATCTGTTTTATACAGGGAAACAAGAATGGCTGGTGAGATGGAATATTCTCCTTGGCTTTCTGCCATTCAAACATTTTCATTGCTGTAATAGGAGCTTTGCTGAGAATCTGCAATATTTTATTTTACTGTGAGCCTTACAGCATCCCCGACCAACACTCAGTTTTCCGTCCCAGTGAGGAACTTTGGCCCCTGTTAGAATATTAACACTTGCAGTTCAGCTTTGCACAGGGAAGGGTGAACATTTGGCACTTGCTGGGGTTACAGCACGGTGGCCACCAAAACTACTGTGCCCAAGGCTGACCTCAGGAATTTTTCTTGTTAGTGAAACGTGGAGGGAAGAGAGGAAATAAGCTCAATGCCTGTTTTGAACAGGCAGAATGCAAAAGACAGGACCATCTGTGGAAGACACCTTTAAACATCGTTTTGATTTTCAAACTGTAAGAATGGATTTGTTTCAACACACAGTTTTATGGATGTTGATGCCTTAGCATCTCACTGTGCACAATTTTCCCAGGGTTATTTTTGTCAAAATCAAATCCATGTTATGTATTTTAATAAATCTCCATTAAGCAGACTCTCAGGAGTGGATATTTCCAGCTAAAACTGAGAGGACACTCCACATTCATGGGAAGTGTGAAAGGATGCAGGTAAGACTAAAGACAAGCTTCTCTGTGTGCAGCAGAACAGTTCATGCCTGCTCTCCTGTGGTAGTCACACTTGGTCTGTCAAACCTCCTCCCTTCCCTTCAAGGTATCACTTGTCCTGAATCCTCTTTAATATTTTTATCAGGTAATAGACAACATAGAAATAATCTGGAGCTACTGACAGTCTGACAGACAAGATTACAGGTGGCAATTTAGCCCCAACAAATCACAAACAGCAGGTGCATTCTGCTGCTTTTTCTGACACTAAGAGCACAAATCTCTCAGCTTCCTACTCTGTCAAAGCATTGCAGAAATTTAATTTTCCATGTTATGAAGGAGATCAACAAACACATTTAAATCATTATCAGAGAGGGATCTATAGATGGGGAGTAGATTAAATCACATGTTGCATAACTAACCTCTAGGTTTCAGTAAACCTTATTCCTTAATAAGCAAAACAGAGCTGAAGATGAGTATTTTGGCCAAAGCAAATGAAGATGAGTCTTTTGGCCAAAGCAAAGGGGAGAAATTTCAGTGCTTCAGACTATCACCCTGCAGGAGTGAAAGGATAACTTGGGATGGCCAAAAGGATCCAAACACCATGGGCAAGTTGGTTTGAGATCGTGACTGTCCTCTTTGAGGTGCTCTGACTGCATCACTGCCCTCCTCTGTCAGAGCACTGTGATTCAGCTGTGTCTGTCACCAGGCACAGCAGTACTACAAGGTCTGCATTCTTTTTTTTTTAAATGAGGCATTGTGGTCAATCTGAAATTCTACATTGTGCTGAAAAGGTCCATTTCTGATAACAATGTCAATTGCATATCTGAAAAGAAGAAAACCTACAAACCTGAAAATTACTATCTGCCCTAGGTAAATATGGAAATCCTGGATAGCAAGCTGTATAAAAAGGGAGGAAGAAATGAGCTTTTCCATAAATTCCTTTCTGGTAAGCCCCATCTTTGTAAGCAAAGGTACAAGAAGGTGCACAATTCATTAGGATATGTAGCCATTTAGTGGCACATAGCTGTCAGAACACTGGAAAACCCAAATCACTGCATGCTACTACACCTGGAGCACTGTCATCAGCAACCAATATTGAAAATAGTCATGCTGCAGTAAAATGCTCTTTAATAAGCCACTCAATGATGTGAAGCCACAAATGATGTGAACAAACACTGCAAACTGCATTTTTGTGGCCACTGCAAATTTGTGGGTCATCAAAGAGTTTTTGTGATCAATAAAATAATAAAAATATTTAGCAAGTTGCCAACATGCCTTAGGTATATCCTACCACACAGAATTCACCATGTGTCAGGCAGCACCATTCCCTAGCAACATCAAGTGTTATTATTAGCATCCTGAGACCCAAGGTTATTAGTGAGCTGTGAACTCACAATACTCAGAAGATAAAACCTCTAATACTTTTATTGCTCTCATTCACCAGCTGGTGTTTTAATCATAATATGTTGTCTCATTAAAAATCATTACATTAATTCTGTGTATGATTAGAATCCACAAAGCCTGTTGCCAGCTGCCTTTAAAATAAGAAGAGATCAGGTTCCTGTAGTCTCAGAGTGCTTTGGGGTTTATGTTAAAACCTTTTTTAAGGAAAGGGTAAAAAGGAACAGCGGTACATATAAGGGTTTCCCCCTAAGGTAGAAACAAAGCCTGCATAAACAAAGATCTAAGTTATTAAAGTGGGTTGTGTTCTGAAACTGGCTTTGTACAGTTGCAGATGGAAGGCAGGCAGACAGTCTGAGTTTTAGCTTTAGCCACCAGGCTCTGAGCTCCCAGCTCAGTGTAGCATTTTTGCCCCATTTCCCCCAAGGCAGCAGTGTCTCAACCTTACTCTGAGAAATGCTTCGTGCTTGGCTGGTATTTGCTATGTTGGACCCACGCGCCCACTAGGAAGTTTTTAAAAGTTCATTAATTATATTAAAAAGAAAAAAAAGTAAGAGCATTGCTGTAGAATAAAATCCTCCAGTTGCTGGGAAAGCAATTGGGAACTGCACCCATCTGCTCCACAAGCACATGGGGCAAGGGGACACCTTGTGCTCTACCTTTTCTGCATCAGATACAATGTGGTTGGACTGAGAATCAGTACTGGGTCCACCAGCCTTCAAAAGGAAGCACCACGGCTTCCTCCCAAAACTCTGAACAGAATTATGAGGCAAATAACAGTGCCTCAAGTCTTGGTCAGGCAGGTAGAGGAGGTAACCTTGACTCAAACCATCTCAGAACTTTTTGCTTTGAGAGATCAGTGAGTGCACAATGAGTCTCAGCCCTGCCATCCCAGCACCTGTGCATGGTCCTGCTCCAGTGACAAGCAATAGCTGTCAGACTGATATATGGCCAGGCTCAGACATTCACACAAACTCTCCCTTGCTGGCACAGACCAAATAGCTGAAATTCTACATCACAGTTTTGCCAGATCCCTGCCAATACAATCTCACCAAATACCATGGGTGATATCTGTTTGCATTTAGAGACATTCTGCATCTTATCAGCCACAGCATTTCTTACCACCAAGTCTTCCTCTCCACTCCTGATGTTTAACATTTTCGTTTTGCCTTCTTGAGGTAACAAAAGTATTCAGAGTGAGATTCCTTTGGTTTTGCAGTTTTTCTTTGAGGCTTGAATTCACAAGGCCCACAGTATGTGGTTCATTGTCAATCTCTCAACACAAACTACAGGGTTATAAATTTCCCTGCAAATGAAGAATGTTGCCCCCTGGGAGTTCCTAGAGCCAGGGCAACAAGTTGGTCTCAGTGCAATTCAGACTAATCCTGTGTTTGCAAATCATCTGGAAAAGAAGGTTCTGGCTCACCCTCAGTACCAGTCTCATCTTCATGTCCCTTGCTCTGTCACTGAGCCTTCAGCAGAAATCTGAGGATGTTTCTACATTAGCTGGCCAGCCAACCTCCTGTTCAGCATGCAGCAGAAACTTTCCAATTAGCAGCTATTCTTCCCCTGTAGTCCATACTCTAAGAGTTCATTATTCTAAATATACCTACAAATTGGACAGCCCTCTTTCTATCTGTAATCAGGCCAGGTACCAACATGTCCTTAACCCTCCCTCATCACGATAAGTAATCATCATTACTGCTCATTGATTTTCTTCTTTATTGTTGTTATTATTCCAGCTTCACAGCACTGGATTGATGTTGACACAAACAAACTTCAGCTGTACTACTCAACCCCTGTATGTCTACTCTACAGTATCAGTAAAACACTGAAAAGCACATTTATATTCACATTTATTTGTAATCCTCAGTCGTGTTCACAAAAATATTATGTACCACTATGTAAGAACATCTACCGAGAGGATTGTACAAACATTTACAGCTGAATTCCAGTTCTTCTTTTCTTTTGTATTTTTCTAGCTGGGACATGACAAATTTCTGTCTGAGGCTACACTTAAGAAACGGGAGCACCAGATATCTAAGACAGGAACTAAAAACAAAAGAAGAAAACACATAATCTCACAGGAGAATATTAAAACAACAAAACCTCTACAAAGTCAAAAATATTCCAGCATAAAATATGGTTTGAAATATGAAAAGAGACAGGCACCCAGTGGTGTAAACCTTGACTATGTGATGAAAACATGTAATTTCTGAAATTTAAAGAAACTCTACCTCAGAATGTGAAAAACATTTTCTTATCCTTGATTCACAGAATCTAGATCTGCAGCCAACCTGCTTTTCTCTTACCTAGTCCACCCTATATTCTTTCTGTTTCAAGGCAATTTGCACACCCCCTTGGAAAATAGTTTGTGATTCCTCTCACTTCTCATGTTTCTGCAGCAGAGCCCTGGGTGAGCAGAGGCACACACATACAGCCTGAACCAGCAACTCCATTGGCCATGGACACATCTTTCCCTCATGGCATCTCCATATTACCCTTCCCATGTAAACAGCAAGAGTGCATAAAAATCCAAATGCAGCGATGAAAGGCAGCAGGAGCTGCACAGCTCCCCCAGTGACTCTCCCAGTTAACACCCACTCTGTGGCTTCACCTCACCTTGCCAAGCATTTTTCTCTCCCTCATACTCCGCTTAGGATTTGAGCTTTGAATCCAAGCCTATTGTTCAGCAGAGCCCTACCACCTGCACAAAGTCACCTCATGAAACAGAAACAGGTCCTTGCTATGTTCCTTGCTCAGCTGCCCCCTGGACTGTGGTGCCTGGACACCTGCAGATCAGGAAAGGAAACCAAACCAAACCTTTTCAGCTTGCGATCATTTAACTTAATTTCTCCTTTAATTAATTTAACTTTAATCTCTCCTTCCCAGAAGATGATTTTAGCAAGCAGGAAAACACTCTTTGTCTATGTACCATCTCAAAGGCATCAAAAACCCCTTATGAAAGCATAATTTTTCTTTCTGAAAGCTAATTAACACTGAGAACAGACACTGTAACACTCTGAGGTTTCCTCTGGCTGACAATTTTAAATGCTGTTTCCTTCAATCTTCGTGGACTTCAAGTTTCCAGTGAAATACCTTGATTTAATCTGCATTAAAATGCTTCTTCTGGTTGTCATACTAAAATTTCCAGCTCTTGTACTCTGAACTGTGTAATCTATTATAGCCTTTATCTTTACACTAACCATGTCAAGAGTAATCTGTGGATATCCTAATCTTTCCCTTTCTAACACCATAATCTCCTGATCATTAATCAAAAAAGAGAAAAAAAGAGAAAGACTTGCAAAGCTGTTCTGTGCTTCCTGTTCCATTTTAGCAGTTGCTAAGTCACTTGGCAAAACTAATAAGCAGACAAGCTTTTCTGTTTTATCTGAAGTTTTCTATTAATTGTGCTCCCTCTGTTAATCTTCCTCTGCTGGTTTATTATGCATCACAAGCTTCTTCACTTCCTAGATTAGATCCATAGTTCTCTATTACTCCTTGGCATGGCTTGCAACATCTTACCTCAGTGCCCCATTTGTGACTGGCATATGATGCTTTATTGAACTTGACCAATGTAATGTGAATGCAAATGATTCATTTTCTAGCACTTCCTAGGATTCATTTTTTGCTTTTGGAAATGAGAGCAGTTTATAGGAAGTCTTATTGTAGCAGCTGGGACACTTACATCGATCAACCTTATCTAACATTGAAGTAAGCTGTTCAGACAATGAAGCTCCATTACATGAGGTCCAGAGGTCCCTTCCAATGTACAGTTTTCTGTGACTCTCATTCCAAACCTAGTCCTTTTTTGGCCCATTTTCAAGCATTAACACCAAGTCTTTCTTTTGCTACACACACGAAGTCTTAATAGGAGTGTGTGCCCACACTTTGCTGAAGGGCTGCATTCACAATACAGCAATTGGTGTTCAAATTTTCCCTGTCTGCAACCTCACCCTGTTCTCTCCTGTTCCACAGAAATGCTTGAAATATCTGCCAGAGATTACTCAGCAGCTTGCTTTCCCTTTGTTTAACTTTGCACAGAGTATACATCAGGAGCTGAGACCTTCTCCCAGGTGAGTGCCCTCCCTGCCACACTCTGCATCATGTCCTCATCCCCTGGTTTGCTCTTTATCCTCTTCCAGGGGAACACTCAACTACTTCATTGTACATTGCAGGGGAAGAGAGAGTGCTGTTACCCTTTCTTTGTTTTTAATGAGTTACCTTAACAGTTTCATTTGAATGGTGCGTGCACACACACTGTGGTCTCTGTTTAAAGCGAAGAAACAAGTCAGGAAGAAAAAATTCCTCCCTCTCATGTCTTCTAGGTTTACAGAGGAAACCAAAAACTTGTTCTCACAGCCCCAGCTGACTACAGGCTGATCATTTCTCTTGTATGACTCTAAGCCAGTGAAACAACACTGATAACTGGCTTTAAACCTCATTAATGCATGAGGAATAACACATAGGTTATCTGTCACGTAAAAATTAGCTATAAAGAGTAACCTCTGCATCCAAACAGGAAAAGTTGCTGCTAATGCAGAGGCATTTTTCCATCTATCAGAACATGCCACATAGGAATAACAATTTCTTCTCTCTAGGTGCTTCCTCAGGGTCACTTCTGGAGAGAGACAGAAGCGTTGTGTGTTTCTGTCCTGCTTATTTGCTAAAGTACAAACACCAGCATACATGGGGAATGAAGGAGATTCTGCAGGCTTGTGGCTTCCACTGCATTGTAAGATTCACAGCTTTCAGCAGCTCAAGAGGTGCTCATAAGAAGGCGAGAGTGACTCCTCTCCACCTCTGCAGATCCTGCTCGACACTTATTCCACACCCTTCAGAAGAAGGGTGGTTCTGCACACTGGGTGAGACAACCATCTCCTTCACAGCCTTTGGACACTACTGCCAAAGCTGACAGCTGAGGTCATGGTGAGAAATACAGCTGTGGCCCAAAAGCTTCATAGAAATATCAGAAATAAGTATTAAACACGCTTTTTTTTTTTTTTTTTCTCCTGTAATTTCTTCAATACAACCATCCAGATGAAGAATTCTAAGGAATGTGTGAGAACATAAGTGGGAAGCAAATGAGTGAGCAGGGTGGTATTACCATGCCCCAAAGTGAGTGTTATCTCTACACTATGAAAGAAGTTAAAAATGATACCTGTCAACTACGGAACATTTGCTGTTTGAAGAAACAGGAGATTAAATAGCTCATGAAATGCCAGAGGAGATGAGTAATTACTCAGTGAGGCACCTAGACCAGATTAATTACAGCCTGGGAAGAGAAGTCTTGATAAGGATGTTTCTGTAAGGTGGCAGCACTGAAGGAAAGCCTTCATGTTCTAGTAACCAACAGCATAATAACAACAGTCTTATAAATAAGAAAACCCATCACAGTAAGAACAACAAAACAATAGAGCAAGCAAACTCCTCCCCAAACCTCACATGACAGGAAGCATTACTTTGTGAAGATCAAAGAACCCTTTATGAGTGTCTGTCTTTCTGCTCTAAGCCAGAACATCCAACTCATATATTTTAGGGTAGTTCTGAGGTACCCTAAAGTATTTTTCAGTAGAATATTGAGTATTAATCTTGTCCTTAAAATAGCGTAACAAAATACATAAATAACTATGCATAGTCTGTTACAAAAAGCTTAAATACAGAAACTGTGAAGGGGAGAACCTTGTGTGTCATCAAGGAGATATGAGGAATACAATTCCCTTGAAATTTTAGAAGAAAAGTATTTTTATTGCTCACTCCCTCCATCGTCTCCTTTCCATAAGGTATAAGATGATGCTAAAAGAAGTGATTTTTTTTTTTTTTTTTCTGTTAGGGTAAATCTGTTGTTCATAGCAATCTCTCTCTCTGGAGGTATAAAGATTATTTGGAGAAAATTACCCTAATATCAATTGCTCTGACTGACAATTTCAGTCAGAGAAGCCCTATGTCACCGTGTATTTTATCAAGGAAATACCATACACTTCAAGAACAGACAACTACCAGACTCCTGTACTCAAAATTTAGCATGCAGTTTCCACAATTTCTTTAAGAATAACTCCAACAGCCTTTTGCTTCTAATGAAAATAAATACTAAATTCAAGTAGCACCCCAATATTACTGCCAGTTTACTCTTCAGCTGCACTATATCAAACAACATGAATATCTTAAAAGTAATGCAGTTTTAATACCTTTACTTGTAGAGACAGAAAATTTGCTTTGGCTCATCCAAAAATCCTTTCCCTATGCTGAGTCTGCAGACAAAATTCATCTTTTCAGTTCTCCAAGTCTAGTTGCAGGTGACTAACAAACAGCACATGTTTCACTGTGATGCCTTCAGAATTGCTGGGATCTGATCCCACATGGATGCTGTGCCCTACCTGAGCAGGATAGTTTAAAACCCTTTATTTTTAAACACTCCAGTGTTAAATTCTCCCTCCTGGGTGAGCACTGGCAGGCCCAGGTCCTGCATGCCCATCCAGCAGTCATACTCCCATGATGGGCTCCTCTTGTGCTTTCAGGATCTGAGGTGGAGCTGGTCACCACCATCAGCCCATGGAAACTACCAAACCCAACTCAGAAGGTCTTCACATATCTCTAAAAACACACAAGCTCCTCCAGCACTGCTGTTCCTGGAATGAGGAAGGACTTTCAGCAGGGAACCAAACTGGACATATTGCCTGCAGGAGCAAGGGAAGATCAGCACCAGCAGAACCAGCCCCAAGCAGCACATGAGGACAATACCCAGATGATACTCTCCACTATCTGCTGATAGGGCATTTATTGCCTTGCTCTCCTGCTCAGACTGGTGTCATTTCCTCAGCCCACCACTGCTCTGCCCATCCTTCCACTCCTTCTCCTCCTCTTCTTCTTTGGGAGAAAGTCCTTCAAGTCTTACTCTAACAACTGGAGAAAGCCCAGTGAAATCCTCCTTTCTAAATGAAAGAGAAAAGTAAGTTGATGCTGTTAAAGACTACTATGACACAGACTCCAACTTCAGAAGGCTGACAATGACTGTGTTTATTTCTGGCAATTTCTTCCCTCTTATACTATTCTACAGAGAACAACCCAATTGGTGAAAGAAAGACAAACTTCTTCAATCACATTGGTCAAGTCAGAGGGACATCAAGAAGAAGTCCCTCCTAGGGAAAGGAATGTAAACAAAGGTTACAGTTAGGAAAACATGTTTCTTGTTGACAGAAAACTCTCTGGGAAAAGAGTTTCAGAGAAACCAAAACATCTCAGGCACGAACCAGGGCTACAGTAAGTCATTATCAGAAGAACAATCTCACCATTCTTGAAGTCACACTGATTCCTTTATCTACACATTATGCATGATTTTCTATCCTTCCCACTCCAAGTTTTCATTCTTTGGAAGGATAAGAATTTGTAGTTACTCTCAACTTGGAAAATTTTTGGTATACATGGGCTTCATTCCTATTTGCTCTTTAAGTCTATCATTATAATAATAAAAGTTGAATATTCAGAAATAATAGAAAAATAACTATTAGACAGAAGACTGATTATCAGGAAACAATCTAAACAAAAATAGTTGTCTTAAGGTCTGTGCCGTTTCAAAAGCTTTCTTCCCTAGCAGCTGAGCTGTGAAAATTAGACTTTGCAGTTCAGTTTTGGGTGTGAGAATTGCCAATGTTGCTGAGAGCAGTCTGGCAGATAACCTAGGATGCAACACACCTGTGTTTGCAAGAACAAGTTAAGTAAGCCTAGTTTTCTTCCTTTGGTCTGAGAATTTTTTTTACTGCTTAGAGGTCTGCAAAGAAATTGAACTATTACAGTTGAACATTTTCCACCTTTTCTCCTAGTTAAAAGTCTAGCAATTGATCCACATAAAGATTTTTGCACAAAATGTTTGACTTCCTTAGATACTGTTATAATTCTCGTAGGGAGAAAAATTTTTAATGTTTAAAGCATACAACAACAGACTGCAACCACTTTTCCAAGCAGTCCTCTTTTTCTAACATTAAAAAGAGAACATTATTTTTCTAACATTAACACCCTCCATATTTATAGTAATGTTTTTATTTTCATTTGGTTTTTTTCTTCAAGGATTTTCTTATTCAAAAAAATCTTTTCTATTTGTTTGACATTTCAAAATATACATATGGGAATGCACCACGTTTTGAAGTTCTAATTCCAAGACAGTTCACAAAGAAGGTCTCCTTGTGGTTTTATGCCCTGTTTTGGCTGCTTTTCCTGCCTTTCTATGCCTATGCAGGTAGGTGGGTTTTTGCCTCCAGTCAATTCTGCCTAGTGACAGAATGAGGTGGGCTCATAACTCTGTCAGTAAATATGACATTGAAAAAGGGACATTGTCAAAGGTTTTTTCACCGGTCACACTAATATTTTCATTAGATTAAATAAACTTCTTATTTATAGGAATTGTTAGGACAATTTTAGGAAGAAATCAAAGATCTTCAAAGCTATTGCACTGTGCTGTGAGAAGTACCTTCAAGCACAAACTAACAACTTTGGAGAATAGTATAGAGAGTTTAATTGCTGGCTATAGGATCTAAATTTGTTTGGTACTCTCCAACAGCCACTTTCAGCTGAGCCATCCAACTTTGCCAGTGCTAACCAGTCAGTATGTTTTTAATATGAAGCTGTGACTAACACACTGAACAGCTCCAGGTAGCTTAGGCTGTGTCCTGATTGAGGTGCTACACTCCACACCTTTTTTTTCTCAGCCAAGAATATTGACAAGAATTATCAATGACTAATAACACCACACAACACTTCACACCCAAGCAATGGCTGATTGACTCAGCCAGCAGGAGCTGTTTGTCTTTGTTATCCTGTGCAGCTGCCTGGCCACATTGCTCTCCTCAAGTGTTGATGCTGTGTAGGCAGGTGCTAACAAACAGGAATCTATTGCAATTCCCTTTGAGTAAACTGAAAATGATTAAATGAATACAATAAGAATGAGAAATGTAAGTGTTACTGGAACAGCTATATTTGGCAATAAATCTACCCTTGATTACCTGTTATTTGTTAGTGCTCGCTGGCTGAAGACAGTGAGCTGTCTCTACTTTGTGTTTCCAGAAAATTTCTGCCCTGGTGAGGCTTCTCAATGGTACAAACTAATTATATGAAGGCATCTTCTCAATCAATTGTAATTCTGATATCAAGTACAGCTCAGAAATCTGTCAGACCCAAGAAATCTGTCTTCTAATCAGATGTTCTGATGAAAGAGTCTGGCTCATTTAGTCCTATATGATTATTTTTGCATAAAGAAAATGTCTTTGCAGTCAAAAAACTCTTGCAAGTGCAAATACAGCCTAGGTGTGAGCACATACTCAAAAGCCATGCCTCAATTACTAGAGCCACACTGAGTCTGTGCTGCTTCTGTTGCCAGAATCTCTAGAGAAATATCTTGCTGTTACTGGTATTGTTCTAAACCACTTTGAGAGTGCTTTGTTAAAAGGACAAAAGTTCAAATCCCCCTTTGGGAGACTGTGGCCAAAGCCATCTCCATTTTCATGCTTTTCAGTGCTCCATGAGGCAGAATTCAACCCGTTGTTTAAAATACTTTTCAAAGTAAGATATTTTTTTCCTGATTTTTTTTTCTCTGAAAGATAAAATGTCCCCTAGAAGAAATATCATCAATGCTCTCTTTGTGGTACTAATCTGGTCCTTTTTAGTAATTTTATTTCTTTTCCTTATAAATTGAATTTATTTGCAGAGACAGAACTCTTCAAAGATATTCCCAGAAGATCTCTGGTTAGATTATACCACTACTTCAAACAATAATGAATCTGTTTCTGAAAAACAAATGTTTGTCTCTCCCAAATTGTGCCTTGAGTTCCCTTGAGCTTTACAATTCAGTGAGCATTAACGTTACATAGCACAAATAATGGGACTTTTTCTGAGAAGACAGGATGCAGCTGCTGATGCTTAATTAAAACTTATAAGATTTGTTGTGTTGCTTTGATCTGTTGCCTCTTTTGTTTCTCCACCTTTTGAGCAAAGGTTCTGTCAAAGCCTAAATGTATGCAGCGTGTTTGTCTCAGTGAATGCCATGCATAGGACGTGTCTCTGAAGCTTTTGGAAGAAAAGGACAATTCCTTTCAAGGTGAAAACATTGACATGTTTAGCTGTGTTTACATTATATTTTTAGATCCATGTTAGCAACACACCCAGCTTATATATTCAGATGATTTCAAGCAGGTGACAGTGACATAGTTGGTGCACACAAATAAATATACCTGGAAGAGTGCAAAAAGCATGTGGAGACGGCACTTAAAGGCATGGTTTGGTGGTGAACTCAGTTGTGATGCTAGGCTGATGGTTGGACTTGATAATCTTAGAGGTCTTCTCCAACCTTAACCATTCCATATGTGCCAAAAGCCATAGAACAGGTACATACACTTCATTTTAATGAACAGCATTTATGCAGGAAGCCTATACCACACCATATACAATATGCAGCACCCTACAAAGCACTGATACAGACATTGGGCAAGATAACAATTAGTCAGAGGCAGCATAAGATGCTGCTGGAATGGGTCAGAGTCGATACTGCAGCATGATCTCCAGCAACAAGGACATCATTGTTTTCATATCTGCACAGAAGTGGCACAGCTTCTAACAGGACAAAGACATAGTTTGGCATAATTTGAGGAAAAGAGGCTATGCTAGACCAAATCAAATCAGAAGAAAAGCAGAGAAACCCAGCAGTTCTCCCTCTCCTTTCTGTATTTTGCAAAAGATGCAGATGTTATGTGCATTTGAGCATGGGGCAGAGCATCTCAGTTGACAAAAACCAGGGGCAAGGGCGACATGTATGAACTAAGGGCAGTTAGAACTAGCTTTACCTTGTCTTTGTATCTTAATGAAAACTATTATATAACCATTTATCTTTCAAGATTTATATGGATTATTGCCACTTAATTTGAGTAACAAATAGATTACTTTTCTCCCTGTCAGATTAAAAATATTTAGGGTCACACCCAAAGAAGAGGACTTAAGAGTAATAGAGAAAGCTTAACCATACATACAGTTGTGTCAGTGATATGCATTTAAAGCTCTTAGGATAAAAGACAAAAGTCACTTTTCATCCACAGTCATGCCAGTGAAGGTAGGGAGCACCCAGGAACTGAATAAGTGCCACTTGTACTTATTTACAAGTGGATAACAAGACTGGCAGGTTTCTAATGTTAGGGTCTCAGCTCACTATTATGGATTCTTAAAAGGAGTCCTTTTATTCTTCTGGAGGAAAAATATGATGTAAAAGACCAGAATTTGTGCTGCTTCTGCTGCTATCCAGAAAACAATGGCATGGCATGCTGTAGGGAGGAGCATGACCACCTGGAAAGCCATCCTGGCTGCTGCTGTGCAAAGAGATGGTTGGTCATGGGAGGTGATGACTGTCACTAGAGGAGCACATGGGACAAACATAGCTCGCTTTCCAGGATTCAGCTGTCCCTGACCTACTCACAGCCACGTCCTCCCAGGGATGGCAAGATTCAGCATTACCTGTAGTTCTGGCAAACCTTGCAATGAAATCAGGACAGAGATTAATTGCACCCTTTGCTCCGTCTAAGCAGCTACAAGCTTCCAGTAGTTGGAAGGTCATTAGCTCGCTTAGCAATAAATAATGCAGAGGACAGAATTTTTAAAGAGGATATAATGTGCCTGAGAGCTGCTACCATGCTCGTTTCTGATTTCTGCCAAAATTGTATGTCTTCATGGATGAAAGCAGCCAAACACCAGATCTGGAGATCCTGATTTGAGCTGGCATCATTTTATTTGGTATTTTCATTCTGAAAACAGCATAGATATGTTACAAACTGGTGCTTGTGACTGGCAGGTTTCAACAGGAGCAGAGGAACTCATCTGCTCATCTCTCCATTTGGATTTATCTCAAACCTGCTATGGAGTCTGACTCTCCTCTTCTGTGTTACTTGCAATACAACACAGATTTGATTTAACCTCTATTTCAAATAAACCTCAGAAAGATTTGAGATATATAAATTTACCATACCTTTCTCCAGGAAGGACATTGACCTCTACATTCTTCATTCCTCTCTGCCCTAACATCCTGCTCAGAAATCAACTCTTTTGACTTAGAAAGGAAAGTCCCTACTACTGTGTAGTCTGTGCCACAGAAAAAGAGCTGTTTGACTTATATTGAACCATTTTAATTAAAAATTGTAAACATTGTGTTAAAGGGCGTCCTCATTCTGACACACTTCTTGTTTTAAATTCTCTACTTCTCTGCCACATAATTGTCAGCAGATTTCTAACACACCCTTTTTAACTGGAAAATTTTATTTTTAAAATTATGGCACAAGCTTGATGAGGTGGAAGGTGGCTGTTCAGTGAGGACAGCTGAACTGATGCATTATGAAAGGTATTAACATGTATGTAGAAAGATTAATCATTCTGTAGGTCAAGCCTAGAGTTAGAACGCTAATTTGTTGGCAAGGCAAGCACTTTAGTAAATGAAATAAAAAATTTTCTAGCACAGAGAAAGAGATGTCACCTGCAAAGTGTCTATATGACAATATAATAGTCTGAGCTTTTGATTGGGGGAAGTTTTCAGAGTTCAAGCAACATCTAATATTTACCTAGTAGTCTGAGCCACTATGTAATTTTTCAAAGTTACAGATTAAAAAAAAAAATACAGCCCTTGGACACCCAGATTTTTTTTTTAAGCACAGTATGGAAAGATACTTGAGAATGTAAAGGCAAAAAATAGATTCAAGGGGTTGCATTAATCAGGAAAAATCTGTCTTCCTGCTGAAAGAGGCAGACGTGCTATCTAGCAAACCATTTAAAAGTATTGCTTAGGGACTGCTTGTGCCATATGAAAGCTGTTCAACTTCCTCTTTCTGCCAAAACAACTTCATTTTGATATTTTCACAGCCGTGGTACTTGTTGTTTCAATTTGTTCCTCATTCTGAACCTCCTTCAGAACGAGGTGGGTTGCCTTTCAGACACCTGAAGAGACACCTTCACATTTTGAGTTTCACTTCACTTACAGTGAACAGGGAAAAAAAAACATATCAAAACAAGTGAGCACAAGTGTTTTGGGGGTTGTATTTAAAAGAACAGGAAGACACAAGCTCCTTTATGAGACAGCTCAACCTTTTACATCAGAATTCAGTCGTGTGTAACCGATCTAAACACACGTGCCAGGCTGCTCAGGAAGTCTCATGGTGGTGTGTGTTGCTTGTGTAGGGGTGGAAGTGTGTGGGTAGATGTTGGCATTCCTCACTCAGTTTTTCAAGTTTCTGATTGAAGTCAAACAACCAGACAAACAAGATGATAACCAGAGGAGCACTCTGAAAGATTCAAGATACGCTTCTAGAGGGCCTGTGGGCCAAGTGCACAATCACAGAGGCTACAAACTGTGGTCAAAGAAACAAATTTGCTGCTGGTTTAGTTGACTGCATACAGTGAAATGAAACCTTGGACTTTCTTTTCAAATAAATATGCTTTTATTGAAGAAACCTCCGTTTTGCTTCCCAGAAAAAATAAAAGCAGTCTTTGCTTCATTCTCCTGGTTAACGGTGGCAAGGGCAACATTAATCAAGTCTTTACCAACTGTATTCCTAATTTAGCCCTCTTTAGGCAAGCTCTTTATCAGCTAGAGTGTCAGTCATTGCACAAAAGAGCACAAAAAAAGACAAATGCCAGGTAGAAGAATAGTCAATACTATTGATAAAATATTCAGAATTGCGATTATTACCTTTCAATTAATAGGATTCACTTAGAACCATCCTTAAGAATGTATGCATGCTCTATAATGCTTCCTGATAATGAAGAAGGAGGAGGGAGTTCTGCTTGTCTTGTGACTTTTGGACCTTGAATTGCAGATGATGATGAAACCACAAGGTATACAATAAAAGGCTAAGAGCAGGCACCAGTAAATAACATCACCCTGTACCAAAAATAAGCAGCTGAACCAGAACTTTTACAGACCAGATCCTCAAGATTTCAGGGCTATGTATTCAGGTGGCCAAAACTGAAATTAGGATTTAAGTTTTCCTGACTATTTAAGCCGCTAGGTGAGACCATGCTTTCTAACTGCGCTCATCTGCTGATACAAACTAAGCATACCTTCAAATAATTTTAGCATCCCATGTGGTGTGGCTTTTTCCAAACATACCTTCTATATTGGTGCTGAAGTGGGAACTGGTGGCAGGTGTGTGTATATTAATATTTGGATCCTACCAGGGCAGCTTTTGCAGTACATCTCCAACCCATGCTCATTTCTTATGCTGTGTCTTGTAGCCCTGGTTCGTGCCTGAAATGTTTTAGTTTTCTGAAACTCTTTTCCCAAAGAGTTTTCTGTCAACAAAAGACATGTTTTGCTAACTGTAACCTTTGTTTACATTCCTTTCCCTAGGAGGGACTTCTTCTTAATGTCCCTCTGGTTTAATCAATGTAATTGAAAAAGCCTGTCCTTCTTTTGCCAATTAAGTTGTTCTCTGTAAAATAGTATAAAAAAAAGAAATTACTGAAAATAAACAAAGTCATTGTCAGCCTTCTGAAGTGAGAATCTGTATCATTGTAGTTTTTACCAACGTCAGTGTCTCACTAGTGAAGCTGTCTCGGAGTCTGCAAACCTGGCTCTTTCCAGATCCATGCTGAGCTGAAAGATGGGACCAGGGGCTGCTCTGAGTTACCCCTTCCATCTCCATGAATACCTGCAGTGTGGGTGTTGCACCCTCAGCACTGTTTTGTTCTGCAGATCTGCTCCTACTGCACTGTCCTCCTTGCTGATACATATAAAAATTGCCTCTGTACTGCGGGAAACTTTTGGCTGCATTGCCACTTTGCAGATGGAGGAACAGGGCAGAAACACGACTTGGAGTTGTTTTATCACTGAGGAAACTGAGAATAATATGGCTACAGGTCTCTCCTCCAGGAAATATAACCCCATGCTTATCTAGTCCTGCTGTTTTCAGCGTGACCCCAGGTTCAGCGCTTCCTGCTGCACCGCGCCGTGAGACGGCACCGAGGCGTGGCTGAGGCTCAGAGGGCACTTCTGCACCTTGGTGCTCCTCTCTGCCCTGCACTGTCCTTACATCTGTGCATCATGGAGGGCACAGTAACTTCCCAGAACCCAGCTCTGAGGTAGCCAGAAACAGAACTGCTCTTGTCTCTGGTGCCTCCTGAAGTTAAAAAAGTAGCAATCATCACAGGGGTCTATTCTAGCTAAAAGAATGCTGAGGAATGTAGCACTCAAAGGGAAAGGTAGAATTTTCCAGTGGAGAAGGCAGGAGGGGAATCAAGCAGAATGTAAAATGCAGAGAGAAATTAATTCAGCTTTCTGCATGCAATATACATTGATAGCAATTGCTATTTGTACATTGAGCTTAGGGCAATATATCACAAAATTCATTTCTCTGACCTTGTGCACATTTCTTTCTCATGAACTAGGCCTTTATGTTTGATTCATAAAAGCACAAGGGAACTGCAGAATATTCAACTGTATAAAAGCAATATGTAGGACAGACTTTGCTGTCAGATGAATGATGAAACATTTGCACAAAGATGAATAAATTAGTTTTGTGCAAAACAGTGGTTTAATAGTTTGAGAAAAGTGTGTGGGAAGTAGGAAGTCTGTTATCCTGTGGCTATCACCATGCTCTTTGGGCACTTTCTGGAGTTAACAGGACAGTTTTGGGGCTGTAGAGGTTCTGTTACCTATTCCTATGGAATCTGTGAAGTCCATAAGGAATGCATCTGCGTATGCACAAAGAAATTATGAATCCTGCATATTAGAGGTAAAACTGCAGCAGAGCTGATGTTCTACTCCAAGCATCAACATTTAAACTTAATGCTTTCCTTCCTTCCTTCCTGGGAAAATAATTATAATATTAATCTAATTCAAGGCCAGAGGAAATCAGTGCTATTTGTCCAAATATAATAACTCTTGGCTAGATTGTGTGGCTGCAACCTCCTGTTTTGTGGAATTAAAGCATTTGACAGCTGGGGCAAGTTAGTTCTTAAAGCACTACCAGGCCAGGACAAACTGGGACAAGTTTTAACTCATCTGTCATATATGGGATGGGTCCCTGTCTGCTCTTAGTCCTTTCCCTTTTTTATTTATTATTATTTATTTATACATTGCACAAGCAACCTTGTGCATCAATGATTATATAGGTAGCCTAGATCCCTGCATCATACATTGTAGTTTGAGTGACTGCATGCAGGCAGATGGTTAAGGGTTTTGGAAATTCCACCCAGAACACTGTCTCTTGTCCTTGGCTTTGTTCTTTTTTAATTGAAATCAGAAAACCTATTAAAACTTGAAAGGAGTACAACTTTTAAATGAAAAGAGCTGCTAAACTGCTAAAGTAAAGCTCAAATGAATTGTGGCAATTTAATGCACAATGAATTAGTAAACGTTTCCAGATAGGTACCTAGCATCTTAATTTTTGACATCACAGACATCTAAATCATTCAAATCCTCATTGAGGTAGTTAATGTATTAAACCAACATATAGAAGAAGATTAAACAACAAATCCAGACATCAAGTCACCCATCAAAGGGAGAAAGCTGCAGAAAATTTACTCAAAGAGAAAAGATTTATAAATCGCTTTGCTATTTTTGATCATTTTTAAGAAGTACATTAAAAAATTTCCCTCCCTTTCCCTAATTTTATCCAAATTAACAGTGAAAAAGATGGCAAGTAGAATTGCCATTTTCAGGTATGATATAGGTTAACACCTGAATTTAATTAGCTATCAAAGTTAAAAAAGCAGCTACAAAAAAAATTGTCAAATTTAAAGATTCGAGGAAAGAAAACCAAATCTCCAAAGACACACACCTGCAAAAATGAGCACAGCATCTAGATTAAACACTATCTTCTAAGAAAATCTACAAAATTACTAAGAACTCAAAACAAGCAAGATGACACTTCTAGAAGAGAAAGAAAAGAATTCTTTTGGGCTTGGAAGTGCACCAACATTGCAAACTCTACTAAAAATCCATGCAAAGGGCTAACTCAGAACCATTTGTTCAGCTGAGGTCTTGGAGCAATGAAGAGTGCTTTGCTGACACATTGCCCACGGATACACACTGTGCCAGATGCAAGACAGGTTAGGCTTGGCAACAATAATTCAACCTGTCAGCCCCAGGGCAGCCCCAGGTGGCTTTAGTGACCATCCAGAATTTGTTCCTTGTACAGAATGGTTTGAGTTGGAAGGGACCTCAAAGATCATCCGGTTACAACTGCCTGCCATGGGCAAGGACACCTTCCACTAGACCAGGTTGCTCAAAGCTCCATACAACCTGGTCCTGAACATTTCCAGGGATGGGAACACTCACCACCTCTCTGAACAAGCTGCTCCACTGCCTTCAGAATGTTTTCATTATACACAGCCTAGATCTACCTTTTTTTTTTTTTTTTTCAGCTTGCTGAATTTAGCTTCTCCTTTTTATCTAGAAATACAGCAATTGCAGAAAAGACACACATGTAAGCTCACACATGGAGAATATATTACTTTACAAAGCTCAGGATACAGCTTAAGGAACCCTGAAGCTACCTGAAGTAATGTCAAGAGATGTGGCTGAACTGCTGGAGCTAGGTGCCACCTACACCCAGCTGGGGAGTCTCCATCCAGCTTAGATTTCAATGTGTGTTATACCTTGCACTGGTTGGTTCTTGTAATGTCAGTTTTCCCTTACCCTGCCAGGGCAAGTGAGAGGACTTGTCTGGGGACTTTCTACTCTTACTTGACCTTGTTGTTTTTCCTTCATCTCAACCAGAAATTTCAATGGGAAAGGCTTTATGGCAAAGCTGGTATTATACAACAGAACTTGGAGGGAGAATAGAGCACTCAAAGAAAGCGGTTAAGGACTGAATTGTGAAACGTTTCCATTTACTGGCAGAGGGGGAAGTTTGCCCTGTAGCTTCACAGAAACTAGAATGTTCAGAGGATCCAGAAATAAGCGGCAGACAAAAATTTAAAAAAGAATCAGTTCCAACACCCGTGGGGAAATGACCTCTTCTGTGCTTTACAGAGTCTCCATGTTAAACAGATGAAATGCAGTGCAGTTTCTAAAAGGTGTGCTTTTATTCTTTTCTATTTTTTTTTTCTAAAGAGACTTCTTCAAATAGCTTGTTTTCAATATATTCTTAAAAGGGCACCGCAGTGTGCTTGTCTGAGAAAGTGGAGGGCGTGTTTTGTGAGAGCCACACAACAATGGCACCAGTCACACACAATTCAGCTCCTCCAGAGAAGTTTGCTCCAGCCTTCAATGCAGCCTCCTTTCAGATATGCTCTGGGAAGCACACACCATTATCCAGTAGCAAAAGAGGAATAGATGTGTAATAATTATGTGGAGAAAAACCATAATGTTTAAGAAAACTGTGCATTTTGATTTCTTGTTTTAAATGCATTTGAAGCATTTTCAGTATAAGATAGAATAAGATAAGCAGGCAATTCTCATGCTTTCCCTTTGTGCCATACTCTGAGTTTCCTTTGCTTCTGTCAAGGCAAACCCCATTTGCCACAATGGTGCTGATTTTTAGTGCTTTGAACTGCTTTGGGTCACTAGTAATGATATGTGTTTCACGCCCTACAAATGTCTGGAACAAAGACCAACCTGCAAATCCCTGTCAAAGCTATACTCATATTTTCCCTAGGCACATGCCTGAGCTAGCTTTAGTTACGTTTACTTCATTATTGGTTTTCATTTATTTATTCATTTGCCTTTGGAAGCATGGCTTCTTAAGGAGCTTAACATCTTTGCACTTCTCCATGAGCTACATGGATAGAAATCCAATGCAAAACCACTACAGTGGCTGTCCAATTTTACTCATGTAATTTACAGACAACTTTTCATTTACTCTACATCTGTTGCTAATGATTCATAGATTTGAACAGTATTAGTAACTTTCTGACACCTCATGTTCAACTTCTCTCTTCCAACTTGTCTTAGACTTGTCATAGAATATGGTGATGTTCCAAGCAAAGGACATTTTGTGCTTTATCAGATTTCATCACTTGAATTATTGTACAACAATGGAAAAACACCATGACATGTCTTCTTTTATGAAGGTTATTGTGCTGACATGTTGAAGACCTTCTCCCCTTTACTGATGCTAAAGAGCGAAAGCCTTAATTATTCCCTCATTAGTTAACTAGGCAGAGCAGAATTCATCCTATCATGCTTTTATTTTCTTCTATTTTATTCCTAGCTCTAAAGATTCTGCTGGCATTTCCAAAGCATAATTGGATTATTTCTTGAAGTCCTTTTATTTGTGATTTTTACATCTGACAAACATACTGTTCCTTGTGCTAATGGCATGTTATGCAACACTCTAATTTCTAATATGTTTGAGGACTTCAGGATTGTGTGGGTTTTACCATCAGACACAGAAGTAACAATTTTGTTAAAGAATAAAGCAAATAAGTCATTGTTCCCATTCTTTCGCCCCAAGCTCACTCTCACCTCCTAACAGTAAGTCACACAGGTTTCTGCATTTGAATGATAGCCAGAGCTGGTAATGAGCCACATGCATCAACTGTATTTACATTTTTCTTTCAGAGCATTTGGTGGCTTACATAAAAATACAAAATATAAGCTTCAAGTGGAAAAAAAATTCTCAATGAGTTTTTCCCATTTTCTCATTCATAAATTAACAATTTCCTAATTCATAATTATTTAGTCAAGTAGTCAATAATTCAATCAAGTACAGCAGATCACGATTGTTCTGCCAAAGGCACTGAGAGAGAGCACTTACAGAAGGTAGAAGGCAGAGGGGCAAAATTACTTTCAGAGAAGTTTATCAATCTTGAAGATCAATAATCCCCAAAGAAAAAGAAGAGCTGAAGCTGAATGAAATTCCAAGTAAAGGGTTTAATACAAAAGACTGAGTGTAAATGTGCAAGATTTGAGCCCCCAACAACCTGGATTAGGGGCAGACTGGCAGTCAGGCAGTGTGGTAACCCAGATTTGACCTTTGCACAAGTATACAGAACACAGATCTTTAATTTCTGCCACTTGTGTCTCCAAAAGCTTCCATGCTGGCTGTTTCAGAAATAGTATTTCTCTTTACTTATATCTTGGCTTGAATGAGGAGTGATTCAGCTGGCTGTGGCATTCAATATGTCTGGGCACAAAGAGCTGTATTCAGATCTCCAGGCCATCCTATATAGTTGGGATCATGAATTAAAACACCTGCAGGTGATGTGAGAACCAATTCCAAGCAGCAAACTGTCTTCTGGTGAACAGCATTAGGCAGGAAACCCCTCTGGCATGCAGTAAAGAAGTGAGGAATATAAAAAAAGCCCTAAGTGTTCCACAACAGCGTTTTTATTGGGGGCTGACTTTTATGGGCCATCACCTGATGACAGCAGAGGATTAGTTTAATGAAATATTACGTTTTAGACTTTTTCCACAGAAAAATAATATATTTTCACATCCTCATCTGGGAATATGTACCAACCATAAGAAATAAGCTATGACAGAGTGGAAAGTTCATGTTAGGGGATAATTTAGAGTTGCCAAATATTTTATATCTTTCCCCACCTTTTCCCACTTTTGAAAAACGGGGATCTGCTTGCTGACATGGTAAATTGTAAAAAAGTCTGAAAATCTCATGGAACTTGTTCTGATTTTTGGAAGATTTCAAGGCCATCCACACAATGGCTGTGTGGTGGTCAGTGTCCTTAGCTACCTTCTGCCAACAAGTGTAAAGGAGCTTTTTAATTAAAATCTCAGGAACAGCCAAACCACACAAATCATGAAGCTTAACATACCCAAATTTGAGTAACATGGGGTATCCTTTCCCTACATATTGAAGTTTAACCTTTTTTTAATTACTACTGTATCTGCAGATTGAATAGCACAGATATTTCCTCCACTTTTTCCTCCAGGATGGAAATGGACTGGCAGAGCAAAGGATGGACAAGACAAAAACAGATTTGAAAATGAATTTCCTTCTGCACCACCACAAGAGACAATGAACTAACAAAATCATAGTTTTAAAAATATTGGTTGAACCTTGAATGAACTTGTTAGTTTAATGTTCTGCTTGGCAGTTTTAGCAGAGAAAATATTGGAAAATAATGTGTTTGGCTAATCATTATTATTTAAAATGGAACACAAAAAATTCAGTCTAAAGTGTTCATACATAAAATTTGTTAAACCTTCATCATATTGAAATAAATGAACTGTGAAAGGTTCTGTAGTTTGTTTCTTTTTTAACTTCTACTTTCAATTTTTTTTTTTTGCATGGACCTGGTCTTGCATTCAGCTGTCTTAAGTCCTTTTACTGACATGCTTTGGCAGCCACAAACACCCTTGCTCTCCAGACATGCTTCCTGTTTCCCTCTAATGAATTGTAGCATTTTCTTGTGTATGGGGTGTCTAAGAGATGTGCAATGTGTGTGTATGTTCACTGCTCTTACAGTTCCAGACTCCTCATCTCTTCTAAACATTCATCCAAGGGCCATTAAGCAGCTCTTGGGTTTTGGTGATTAAGCCAGCCAAGGAAAAAGGTAAACACTGATGTTTAATTTATTGCCACTATTATAAATTCTCATGGAATGTGAAGAACTATATTACTCCTCTGAGTTTTACACATGCACATTATACTTAAGAGAAACTGTCTACAAACCAATTACATTATCTTTATAGCCCAAGTTTAGGCCACATTCCTGCAAGATATACAAGGGCTCAAGATTTTAATGTGATTTACATAGCACATGGTTAAAACATTTACTACCATTTATTTTATAAAAAAGGTATGCTGGTAAGTGCATGCATTAGCAGGAAAGGCTTATAAAATTGACTTCAAAAAATATTATCGCCAGATATTGTTTTTTCCTTAATGTTTACTATTTATTTTTCAAAGATTTGGATACACATCATGGAGCTTTTCTACACAAACTGCAATTAGATTCTTTTAAAGTATCTGGTTTATTATTTTTTTTAAAGATGCTTTCAACTGCAGGTTCACCTGTGGTTAGAGATGTCAGAAAAATAAACTAATCAAGTAATTCAAGAAAGACTTACCACAAAATCTCAAGAACTGGTAACATTGATATTTCAGCAAACTATCCATTCAAAGTAGGAGAGATAAATAAATGTTTGAATAGGATTTTAAAGAAGTCCCTATGGATATACATAGTGCAGTAAGGATGACTAAAGCTGGCCGTGTTTCCTCTACAGATTTAAAACTGCCAGCCCATCTCCTACCCCAGACAAAAGAGTTTATGGAACCAAAACCAAGCATACAGTGGTTTTGCCCATGGCAAACTCAACTAACATCTGAGAGTCAGAAGCTCAGAGTCTTTCTGAGAGGGAAGCTTCAAAGAGACTGTTGTACTTAGTAGGTGTCAACAGAACTATATTCCATCAATTCCATATAATTCTCCTTGGAGGCTATTTACACTTTCAACCTTTTGTGATAATGAGGGTATTAGAACATCTTTTATTCATTCTGATATGAGAAATGGGAATAATAGCCCCTGTTCACCTTCTGCCCAGCTTTAATGATATTCTATACTTTCAGCATCCATTATTCTAGCTGCTTCTTTTTCAGGCTGGAGTGTCCTCTTGTATTTCTGTTTCTGCTTTTGACTCTCTGATTCAGTCTCCTGTGGAAGCTGTTCTGTACTTCTACATTTTTTTTAAGACTGAGGGACTATAGAATCTTAGAGGTTGGAAGATCATCAATACAGGGTTAAAGAACATTTAGTCCCAGCCATCACTGCCATGGGCAGGGACACCTCCCATTAGATGAGGTTGTTAAAGTTCTTGCCCAGTCTGGCCTTGAACACTGCCAGGCTTGGGGCATCTGCAATCTCCTATTCCAGCGTCCTACCCTCCCCACAGTAAAGAATTTCTTAATAACTAGCCTAAATTTCCCCTTTTTCAGTTTGTGCCCATTACCCCTTGTCCTATCACTACATTTCCTGATGAAGAATCCCCCTCCAGCTTCCCTGCATGCCCCCTTCGGAGGCCTCCAGACACTTCTCCTCTCCAGGCTGAACAGCCCCAACTCTTCAGCCTTTGTAGGAGAGATGCTCCTACAAAGATCCTCTTATTAACTTCCTGCCCATCCTCTGGACCTACTTCAAAGTTCCATGTCCTTCTTACACTGTGGGAGCCAGAACATAAGGCTGCTCCTATCTGCCAATAGAGGGCTTGATCCAAACCATCCTCCCATAATCTCTTAAGTGTTACACACATGTGCACAATATTTCTTTTTAATTTAATTATTTTAATTTCTTCAAACATTTAGTTTAACTTTTCTACCACTGATGATATTTCTGGAGAGCAAACAAAATCCCAGTGACTCCAGGATCTTTCCCTGACAGGTGAGGGCTAACACAGAGCCAATTACTGCATCTGTTTATTTTCACTCAGGTGCAGTAATTTGCATTTATCAATATTGAAAAATACCTACTATCCTATGGCATCAGGAGAGCCTACTGCAGCTCCTCAGGCAGCTCTGTCCTGGCTGTCCTGATTATCCCTGTGGCGATTGCAGGCAGTGGCACCCTGTGATCGCTTTCACTCACTGCCCACACCCTGGCTGTGCCCAGTGGCACCAGTCCTGAACCATCTCTCAGAAATCTCCCTCCTCATCTTGCTCTCCCCTGTCAGAAGGGACTGCTCAGATCTTGCTCCCTGCCTTTTTAAAGACATGCTCTTCCCTACATCCTGAACAAATCCGGAATGAGAGTGAAAAACACTGCAACAGAAACATCCTCTTGTCCACTAGGGGGAAGTACCTCCATGATTAGGATTTGATGAGTGACCGTAGGGATCAAGGAAAAGGACTTTCCTGTCTCTAAATTGCGACACAGTGCCTGTGTAGAACTTTAATAGTAATAATTTAATGCACAATCGAAAATCTACTTTTAGTGAAGGCATTGACACATTAGGTGCTAAATAGCCTTTTCAAATGAACTGTGTTAGGCTTGCTTTAATGCAGACTTCTGTGCAGTAAAAGCTTTCTTATGACTTAATAGTTTCCCAGGAAATTGCTGCAGAAGAACAATTAGAGAAAATAAAAGAATTGTATTGCGAGCAAAATCTGTGTGGTATTCAACTCTCATAAAATAGAAATAGCATTAACCTTTAATGAAACGACATCAAATTACATTCGAATAGTTGTCACTCTAAAACTGAGTCATAAAGAGAAGTCACCTGAACAATGTTTTGTTTATCTCTGCAGTGACATATGTAAATCATCCTTTTTTCAATCTTCTGCTATTTATATGGCACCATCAAAGAAACACTGCTTAAGGTAGCGATGCAGACCTACTGAAACATTTAAACTTATCAGTTGTTTCATAAGAAGAGAGCATGCTAGACACTCGGTCTGCCACAACCTTAATGGTTTATTTCCCACAAAGTTTAGAAATTTATGTGGGAGAGGACTAGGTTTTATACAGATACAGTAGGACCACTTTACATTCTGGTTTTATTCTTTTCTTACTCAGCTTTAGTAGAGACCCTATCATTTTTAGAACATTTTAGAAGGTATCCACAAAAGCAGTACTGCAATGTCTTCAAAGACTGATCACTAAAATTCTCCAACTGACTTAGCAGCTTATAAGATTTCCAATATTAAACCCTTGTGCAGTATTCTACTGAAACTGAATGAGGTTTGAGCTCCTACTTCACTGTAACTCTTTTCTGTCACCATTCTGAACTTTCGTGAATAATAGCCTAAGAGAAATTTAGTGGGAAACCAAGTGTAACATTGATGTAAAGTCACTGCCTGTGTTTAGGCAATAGTGCAGATATCTGACCCGAATTCCTTAACATTGTCATTTAAATGCCTCCTGAGGGAAGGGATCATCTTTTCATTTTATCATAAAATTACTGTTCTAATATAGAGGTAATAAAAAAAAAAAAAACAACAAAACCACACAAAAAAACCCCAAAACCATCAAAACAAAACAACAAAACAGAAACAGCTGACAAGATGCTACCACAGTGGCTTTTGTCCTTGTCTGCCAGAGTTCTACAGTCAGTTTCACACAGAATCAGCCCACCAAAATTCTCATGGCTTCAGCACTCTGGATTTCATTTGAATCCTTAATTTTCTTCAGCAAATCTTCCTATTATTTGCTCCTATCAGTTAAAACACTTGCCAGAAAAGGACAACTTGTTATCTTGAATCATTTGTGGTTTAGGATAATTCTACAAGGAAGTCACCAGTAAAAAATAACAACAACAGCAATAATAACAAAAGCTTCAAGACTGTCCTAGAAATTCTCACTTCAGGTTTCCTGAGGAGAAAGCAGGGCTGCATTATCTTTTCCTTCCCTTGTGACTGCTCATTCCCTGGGAGGAATGGAGGAGAGAGGCAGCTGCATACAGTGCTGCATCCTTGTCCCGTGTACGCCAGAGCCTCCCTGGCTCTCCCCAAGCTGCCCCAGGAGCTGTTCCGGTCAGGGCAGCAGCAGGAAGGACTTTCCCTGCCCAAACACACCCAGCCAAGGGGCTGCCTCCTTCCTACAAACACAGCCCCCCCATCCCCGAGAGGTTCTGGGGGAAGGGTGGGTGGCAGAGTCCGTGCACTCTGACTCCCTCCATCATCGGGGGGGTCGGGATCCCCTGTGTGCAAGTGGGATAAACCTGCAGCATCAAGGGTTTTACAGATCAATTCCTTGAACTACACGGTAGAAATGGTTCTTAAAAAGCAACACATTATGCTTGTGGTTGTTTCGGTTTTTTTTTTTAAGTTTAACACAAAGTGACAGTTGACTAAACAGTTTTACATAAAATTTCCATTTCCATTTGAAAAGCTTACATTTGCAACAAACATCCCTTGCTGGCTCTGTTCCCAAACTCGGCTTTGCTCTGGAAAAACCCCCAAACACTGAAATAAACATTATTTCTAAACTGACTCCGCCACCTCACTTTCTCCTTCACAGCTCCATCTCTTAGATAACATTAAGAGCTTCAACTTTACAAGGTGTTTTCCACTTCACACCAACATACTGTGAAACAAATCACTGTCTGCAGAGTGAACTCTGCTTCATGAGGTTTTTGCTTCTGAGCACAAACTGAAAAAGAAGATGCTCACTTACCACAGAAGAGTCGCTGCTGAGTTTTGAGCAGCAGAACTGTGAATGAGCGGTGTACAGAAGAGAGCACTTAAATGACATCGCTTTCCACTGAAAAATGGAGAATTTTGACCCAGCTTACTGATGTCTAAAACCTGTAATTAACAGTGACTAGGCTGCCTAAGGCTAATGGATTGCCTGTGTAGCCAGCCTATCATTTTATTTAAAATGGAAGCAAAACGCTCTCTCTGCAATCAGCAGGTTGTGGCAGCAGAGCAGAAATGAACACAGAGAATAGGTGGGTGTTCTTTCGCTGGGTATCAAAACCTTGTTGAAGGAAACACATTTCTTTTGTAAGAATACAATGGAGATGTGAAGAGAACAAGGAGGGATTTCAAAAATAGAGTACACGAACGAAGTTTCACACTGAATAGGTCAGAAAGGGCTCCCTGCTGTCTGAAGGCACACAGAGCTGTGCCTGGCTTTTTTTTTTTTTTTTTTTTTTTTTTTTTTTTTTTTTTTTGCTGTATACTGTTTTCAGACATATACACAGGCTACCTGGTGGAGATTGGGGTGGCTGATGTGTTAGACTGCCCAGGGCTGGCTCACCCCCTAAGCCTCGGCTGTCTCTGATAAGAATCCTCCTACAGAGCAACCAAAAGGTAAAATTTCCAGCAGTAGCCACCAATTTGGTGCACTTTGAGGGCTTTTGTGCCTGCATCTGGAAAACCTAAGTGACAAAGGGAGCTGTCTGAGAATTTGGTTCACTATTTTCCAGGGGAGACTGCATAGTTTGGAACAGCATGGTATCAAATAAATCTGACTTCTCTTTTTCATTTTAGTAATGTCATGCTTCACAACCTTTCTAAATCCTGGTTTCTGCACCTATTGTAGCTATAATCAAACCATACCTATAGTAATATCATTAGCAATCTATTCCACATAGGCATGTATTCATAAAGACAAATAATATTAAAAAAATCACTAAATAGAAAGAGTTAAGGTCAGCTGCTAGACAGATTTTTTTAAAGGTCCATTATTGGCAAGCCTGTTCTTTGACCTTTGAAAAAACAAAAGGCAGCATATTCAGTTTATCTAAGGTGACTGACATATACAGAATGGACATTTGCTACCACTGCAGTAATTCAGGCTACAACATTATTTCCATTATAACTGTATTTCCCTGTTATTTTTCAGGCATTCATAACTTCCTGAAATATTAATAAGTGCTGAGACTTATTATGCACCCAGGGCTCATTCTTGTGATGTATGTAGCTCTGTGGCCCTAAGCTGGCACTAGAGCTTGTATTCACATGCTCTTCCAGAATGAAATCAAAACAGCAAGAAAGCAAGGCTGGAAGGCACCTTGAGGGTTCATTGAACATCCCCTGACATTCCCACCCTGTGGATGGACAGTCATGTATTTTTCTGATTTATCCTTAGCAACCTCCAGAAGAGGGTGTCTACATTCCCCCTCTCAAACCTCTCTGTGCTCATTACTGGGACTTGTGCTGGAGCTGAGCCTTCCACTGGCAACATATTGGGGGATTTTTTACAGTCTTGGATGTATCTTGGATGGAGAGAATAGCTAATTGATGCTTGAACAGGACTTAACAGCAGCCTTTGAATACCTACAGGGGACTTATAGAGAAGACACAGACAGGATCTTTACTGAGGTGATTGGCAGGAGGCAATGGTCATAAATGAAAGAGAAACAGGGAAAGGAAAGGTCTGGATGTACAGAAAGACAATATTTTTACTATGAGGATCATTATGGACTGGGTGAGACTCTCCCTCCTTGAAGGCTTTTGAGATCTGAGTGTTTAAAATCTTGAGCAACTCAGTCTGACTTCATTTCCCCTGCTTTGAGGGGGAGGTTGGATTAGAAACCTCTTGAGGGCCCTCTTAACCTGAATTATTCTGTAACTCTGATTCTATTTCTCTTTATAGAAGACATTTGCAATTAAACTGCTTTTACTTTTACCTAGTTCAAAAATGTATTCAGCCTCCCTTCAGAAGGTGTATTTTCCATGAACCTGGCTGTTGTTTCTGCCCTCTGGTCTGTCTCTGCATTGTCCCGTCTCTCCTGAAAGCCACTCTGGTTTGATATGATGAGAACACTTCTCCAAACTGATGCCAGAGATATTATCAGTGGCAGCACAGAGACTCTCAATTGCTTCACAAAAGCTGAATCACCATTTGAGATGGTAACATAAAAGACAACACAGCATGGAACAGTATATACACAATAGTATTTTGAAGCATGTATTTTCTGTACAAATGTTACCCTGAAATTCAGCTTTGCATCATCTCCTTCTCCAAACTGCGAGATCATTCTTCTCCCTTGGAGTCTTTATGTTTTTTTCCAGAGTAGTTTTGAACACACCATTTTCCTCCAGAAACTTTCAGATTAGCACCAAGTGTTAATATTGTGCCCAAAGATGAATGAACTCAGAATATGACTCCAGAACAGAAGTGCATTTGCAGCTTTAAATAATGGGTAGTGCTTTGACAGCAGTATTTTTTATTACTTTTGCAAACAACCACATCCTGATAGAATTAAAAAATACCTTGTAATAAGTCCTCTTCAAGAAAATATGGAGGAAACCGTGTCTTGGTTTTTTATGTGAAACAAAGAGCCCAAACTGTCAATTTTCTTCCTGACTCTTTTCCTCTGAAGACTCAGAAAATCCATAAAACTACATTTCAACAATAATCACCAGAACACATGCAGTATTTACCAGGAACCATCTAAAGCTATTTCTGCAGTCTGCATCATGCTTTTCTTCCCATAGCCCCAAAGCCCAAAGCAATTCCTTGCAGTCCCTGCTTTTCTCCTGCTTCCCTGTGTTCTCCCCACAGACATAGCCAACTTTGTCACAGTCTGCAAGGACATTCTTTTGTGCAGGGAGTTTCCCCCAGAGTCCATTTTGATGCCCTTGGTGATTTTAGGACATTTAAATGTTTCTGCAGCACCATGGCTCACTTGTTCCCAGTCTGGAACAGTACCTGCTGACCTTGGCAGAATGGTAGTGAATTTAAATAGACAGACAAATGCAATTTTTACTATTTTTCTTGAGCCTATTCCTTCCCCCTTTTAAGGAACTAGTATAGTCAAAAGAACAGCTTGATGACATGAAGTCTGCTGTTTAATTCATTCCTTTCAAATTATGCAAAGTATCATCTTTACAAAGGCCCATATCAATATAAGATTGAAAAATAGCTATTTACAAGTGGTGGCCTTGTGAGAATCTTTTTCTTGGCACCCACCCTTTTGATTACTTATACACAGTTATATTTCATTTATCAATTTTTCCTTATGGTTTTTGAGAGGTGATAAACTGGCAAAATGCATATTTAATCTGTATTTGCTACAAGTAAAACTGCCTCTGAAGCACTGGACATTTATTTTTACAGCTGGTTCTGAATTCAAATACACTGGTTATAAATAATTTCTGAATGTCATGTAATATTTATGCTGGAAATCTGAAACTCCATGTCATGTTTGGAGAAATGAAACACAGGGAGAAGAGGCTACATTTTCACTGAACTAGTGCAGGCTGTAGTGTCTGACATGGTACTGCCAGTGCCCCTACAAGAACCTGAGAGCAGCAGTTGTCCTGCCATTGCTGAGGAATCTGAAACTCCCCCCTTGACCTGCATAAGGAATGGGCTGTAAGGTCTTCTCAGCCATCCCCCTTCTCCCTGCCCTTTGCAAGGCTGCTTTATGTAAAAAATAAAGTGGTTTTGGATCTATCCCAGAATTTGCCTCCACTTGACAGAGTGCAGAACATCAGTTGACTTTGACATGTTGCTTTTTTGCCTGATTGATTGTTTTTTGGAGGGAATGGTCAGGCATGTATTTATTACATCCACTTGTTCAGCTATAACCATGCTCCTGTTACTCCTAAGCACGTTAAAATTAACTGTCCATCTTTCAGGTGCCTCACCTGACTTTGGGAATCTCCAATTTGGACAGCTATGGCTGAGCTGCCTGCCTCATTTAGCCAACAGAAAGAAAAAAAACAAATTGGATAACCAATCTGTAGATGACAAAGCCTGGAAGGAAAAACATGATTGTTTTCAGTTAGGAGTTTGAAGACCTGGGATGAATGCAAGCAAATGGATAGGCTGCCTAAGGGTCACACTGGATCACAAGTTAAACATGAGCCCACATTCAGGTCAATGTGAAGGCCTGGCAGTATTCACCTAAGAAACCACTCCCACCACCGTGTCCTGCTACAAGAACAGAAACGCCCACTACAGTCAAGGGTAGAGAGTTTTTGTGTGGGGTGTAAATATCCCAAAGTTGATGAGAAAACACAACCTAAGAAAGAAGTAGGATGTTTTCTTCTAAAGAAAAGACTGAGGTCTTTTCAGAGTCTCCAGTCTTCAAGACATCCTAACACACTTCAAAATGGAATGGAGTGCCCTATTGTCCTTAGTTGTACAGGGAGGACAAGAAATTTTTCACTTGAGGTGAATGAAGAGCTAGTTGAACTTTCAAAAGGCTTCCTCATACTAAGAATACTAAAGAACCAGAATAAGTGACTTTGAAATGATCTCCATCGCAGGAAGTCTTTAAGAGAGAGTCAGGAATGTTGTGGGAGAGCAGCAGACTCTGTAACTTGCCAAACTCTTTTTCAGCTTTATTTTCCTACAGTCTTGTGCGTAAGCAGCTGATGCAGAAGGAAATAGATGCTTGTGTGGCATACCACAAACAGCAGGTGATCCAAGCACCAACTGGTTTGCAGTTTCATGCACCTCAGGTTTATCCAGACAGCTAGAACATCCCACAGCACTAAAAAACACAAGCAGCAGGCTATGTTAAATTAAGCAAGGATTTCAGGTGCTCTTATTGCAGGACTCTAAAAAGCAGCTTAAATGTCAAAATTAGGCTCCAGTGAACAGAATGTTATACAATAACCATTGCTCATAACACAGAAGCACAAAGCTCCTCACATCATTAAAACTTGCAGTCAGGTCATTTTAGAGAGGACTGTGGCCAGAAACCCTTAATGTGTTTATAGAGAGGAAAGAGTATGGCAGTGAAAATGGCTATTTTGATTCAGCACTATAAAACTGCCCCAGATGAACACTTAGGAGCAAATAATATTGCTTATGTCATGGAGTCAGAAGAGAAGAAACAGCAAAGGAAACAAAATATATCATTTTAAATAAGACAGGGAGCATTTTTAGTCTCTCCTGCCCCTACCATTTTTTTTTTTCCCACAGCCTCCATTACAGTCACACTTTGTCCAAGCCTGATTACCTTGGAAGACTAATAGTACTGCTAAAGCAGGTCAACCTCAGTTGAGGAACTAGGAGGTAGGGACATAGCATAATGAAAGACAAGCTAAAAGGATGAATGTTTTTTGCAAAAGGTGCAAGATTGGAGTTGAATGTTAGTGCAACAATAAATAAAATACTCTCATTAAGGCAAACCAGAAACTGAAAAGATGGAGAAAAAAAGTGGTTTAAGGCTTTGGCTAGTACAAGGAAAACAGTTACAGAAGCAGGGACTTTGAAGTGCTGACATAGAAAAGGGAGAGGGTCACTAATCAAATTTTGACAAGTGAAAATTATGCTATGAATGAAAAGATTTGGAGTATGCATCTTTTTGATAGAAGTATTTTTTGATGGTGAGATTAGGAAAGTCCTTTGACAATATTTGGAAGTTATTGTGGCAGCCTGTATTTAACACTCAAGAATGTTAACCACTTCAGAATGAATGAGCTCCTTTTCTACAAAAATGCATTTAGAAATGACAATGTTACAAATTCTGATCTTTCAGGAATTAAATTTTTAAAGTGCACTGTAACATGAAGAAAATTCTTGTAAAAGAAACAGTAATTCTAATTCCGGTTAGCAAAGCAAAGACATGAAAGCAGGAATATACCAAGAGTGGGAGTTATAAGCCAGGGCTTGTAGATGGACACTTAGGTAAGTGTCCAGAAACTATGCAATGCCTATGTAAAAAAAACCCTATGTAACAGCTATACCCATAAGCTAATAACTTGAACCATTAAAGACCTAAAAGCTTCAAAGCTGAGCTGTACTGAGTAACACCTCAAGGGAACTCTAAATCCCTACCTGGACACCTAGCATTCCTGTCTAAGACAAGAGAAACAGGAATTCTCCAAAAGTTAGGGATACAAAAAAAAAAAAAAAACACTGAGCAGAAATCTCAGTGAAGCTAGCCAACAGCCAACATAGGTAACACAGGACTGCATGTGAGTTTCCTCCCTCTTCAGAGGCTTCATATTCAACAAAACACTCCTTTCCCTAGCAAAAACTTCCAGCAAGCTCTTTGGGAAAAGTGATCATCATTCCTATTCAATCTCAGCTGAGGCAGAGCCGTAATTCATTTTTTTTACAGCCTTTAACAAAGCAGAGCCAAGTGGCACTTTAAGCAAAACCCCAAGGGACTGCTTTAACCTCCACCTACAGAACCAAATTCCTTCTTGCTGATCTTTAAGTCCTGAATTCTGTGTTCTTGCCCACATGGTGACAGCTTTAGGAATGAATGTCAAGAACAGAAATCAGTAAGAGCAAAAGCTAGCCTTGCATTAGGGTATGTCTGTAGGAAGAGAAAATTTAAGAGACTGATGGAAGGGAACTGAACTCTCCCCTATCCACAGACAAGTGTTCTTAGTAGGTGCTGGACTACCATGAAGGATTAAAACGTAGTCCACAACTGCTCCTGCTCAAATATTGAGCAGAAAATGTTCAACTGCTTTTTGTGAGTATCCAAATATCAATTTGAAGTTGATATTTGGATACTCACAAAGCAGTTCTGAAACCTTTTTGGTGCCATAAAATCAAGTGTACTATTTGGCTTGTATGCACTAAATCCTCTCCAGGGCCAAGCTAAGAGCGTCTAAGCTGTTAGAGAAGTTTCTGACACATGCTAACCACCACTGAGAATCAGCAGACTATCTGAGGACAAAACTGAGTTTCAAAATGTCAATTTTTACACAGGGTGTACGATTCTGATCTGAAAATCCCTTTGGGAAGTGAGGGACGCCCCTCTGCTTGATTTACAGAGTCTAGCTTTTCGGGCAGAGGCCACTGAGGATATTTGTAATGCCTGGAACTGCAGATAGACCGGAGAGACCCTCAGTGAATTCAGGTGGTGCCAGGGCCAGCCTGGCACCTGACTTTGCCTGCTGCTGGGAGGCAACAGGCAAAAGATTTGGATCACAACTGCTGACCCGAGTGTGCTAATCCCTCTGAATCCAGCTGCACAGATTGCTGGTTAAATGAGGCTATTATTTCCCATCCACTTCCCCAGGCCCTTTCAAGCCTGACTGCAGGGCTGCAATCAGATACTCCAGCAAGCTGCTATCGGCACCCCCGGGGACCTTCTGCCTCTGGTAAGTAGAGATCCTGGAGGAGCTGCCAACACGCAGAGCTCTTGCTCAGACTGCCTAGAACAGGCTGTTGCTTAGCCACAACACAGGCCGGCCCGGCCGCGGAGCTGCAGATGTCAGCGTGCGGTTAATCCCCGCCCGGCACGGGGCCAGGCCTACAAATGTCCCTCCGTAATTACCGCTCTCCCCTCGACGCTGTTAAAGACCACAACGACACGGATTCCGACTTCAGAAGGCTGACAATGACTCCCTTTATTTCTGGTGATTTCTTCCCTTTATACTGTTTTACAGAGAACAACCCACTCGGTGAAAAAAAACCACGAAGTTCTTCAATCACATTGGTCAAGTCAGAGGGACATCAAGAAGTCCCTCCTAGGGAAAGGAATGTAAATAGGTTACAGTTAGGAAAACATGTCTCCTGTTGACAGAAAACTCTCTGGGAAAGAGTTTCAGAAAAACCAAAACGTCTCAGGCACGAACCAGGACTACGTTCCTGTGACCGAACACCGGCCCACGCTCAGTGCCCAGACACACCAGAAATTTTTCACAGCCTGGAGTCCTCCTTGCTTCCTGTCTCATCAAAAGTTAGCCCATCTTGTGACAGTCTCTCAATGGCTGTTTTTGTATGAAGAAGTGAAGCATGAAGTTACTGTGCTAACACCGTGCTGCAAATGATATTTACTTGCAAGCGGAGAATGCCCTGTGGACCACGGCAGTATGCCCAACACTCTTGTTGCAGGAATATAAAATTGGATCTTTTTCCCTGCAGTTTTCACATTTCTGAAAAATTTATTTCTTCAAGTGAAGAACAGGAGAGCCCTCGTGTGGCTAATTTAACATCTGTGATAGGGCACAGATGCTGTGGATGGTTGTAAAAAATACATTGTATGTAAGTTTTCTTTTGTTCTTATCTCTGATCTCACCCCCTTTAAAATGTAGTTGATTTAATGAACCTCGACTTCGCATTCCAGCCAGCTGTATCTCAGATTATTTTCCCTCCACCGAAAATGAACAAGCCATTCCTCATGCTATATCTGTGCTTCATTTCCCAGTTTTGACAATAGGAATGTAAATTATAAAGTAACCCTTTCTGAAATGTTTCTCTTGTGGGCTTGAGGGAAGAAAAGAAGCATATGGGGGATTTATTATGCACAATGACCTCATTCTTTCCAAGTTTCCTCGTTCTCGTGAGACACAGTTGCAATTCACACACACAGTTCAAAACTGGAGTAGGCTATGCATCTGCTGTACATACACACACAGAGTGCATCTTACACTCCCAGAAGACAACAGATGACAAAAAAAGCCTGTGTGTTCACATTATTTTTGCACTAGGGCTCTCCTTGCAGATAAATGATGCAACAAGCATCTCAAGTAACCCCTAGTTTCTGTATGAGTTACTCAAAGGCACTGCAGACATTAGACAATCAGATTGTTTAGAGTCTATTTTTAAGAAAAAAAAAATTACTCACGCCTTACACATTTTTGGCATCAAATGGATAAGTTGGAAATAAAATAAAATAAAATAAAATAAAATAAAATAAAATAAATAAATAATAAATAAAATAAAATAAAATAGGAAGGGGGAAATTAACTGAGCACTCTTCTATCCAATTCAGGGATAATTTATTCTAAGCCCTTATATGAGTTTCTTATGTGTTTTTTGACCCTATGCTTGATCTTTAAGAGGCACTCATTGCTACTCAGGTAACATGACACAGATTAAATCACAACTCAAAGAAAAAGGTCCTCAAGCCTCTCAAAAGCACCTCTCTCCTCTTCCTCCATATCTCTGCAATGTTTATTTTGTTCTCTTCCACATTATTTCTTTCCAAACCAGCTTGAGTAAATGCAGGGCAGATGCTGCTGGCCCAGGAGGTGGAGGATTCTGAATCCTGAGAAAGCATTATTTTCTGCCCTAATCTTTCTCATTTGGTTACAAAAGTCATCTTTTTCTGCACCTGAATTCGTTTCTGCATAACATAAATGTGTTACACTTGAGAAAAGCAACTTGCCAAAATACCAGTCAGCAAGACAGGTTTTGGTGCTCCTAGCTGGCCAGTCAGTCTAATAATAATGCAGAAAATGTTATGAATGAAGGGTCAATAGTTCAGGAAACTTCTGATGGAGGTACAATGTATTAGCAAGCAGTAACAACCTAGGAGCACAACTCACTGGGTATGTGTGTCTGACATACAGTTGGCACAAATTTTATTCTGAGGCAGAACAAAAAAAATCCTGAAAAAATGGATCTAGTGGTTCCATGTGCAGAAACTGTCCAAACCATCGTGAAAACTCGACCAAACTGAGATGATAAGGTCATATGAAGACATACTGTGAGTTTTCAGAAGATGAGACTTTCTCCAAAGTTACAAGGAAATGTTATGGACACCAGAATCCCTTCTAAAGCGGGGGCATAGACAAATTATGTTTAAAAACATTGGATTTTATCAGTCACCTAGAAGTAAAATAACTGACTTAGGTACCTATCTTTCAGTCCTAACCTTACATTCCTTCCTTTACAATGACCTGAATTTAATACCATAAATGGTATCTGTTCTTAACTCAGATAAGATGATAAATCACAAATAGAAAGTTTAATAAATGTTTTGAACCTGTTTAGGCTGAGGTAGAACTCTGGGCAATTGACAACCTCCTTAAAAGGCCTGGCATCAGTCTGGCCACATTCAGCCTTGTTTTAATAATAAAGGAAGATGTGCACCAAACTGGTGTTTTCTGAAGTTGTAGCACATGCCCCATGGCCTGCCTGTTAAATCAATGCCTAGACTGCTGAACAGTTTTTCTTTTTTGAAAAATAAATTACATTTGCTTCTTAGTTTGTCTAACAAAGACATATTCTTTTGCTAGATGTCCAAGGAATTTGCAGTCAGACTATCCTCACAATTTTTCATTATGTATCTCTTCATCAGTTCACTTGGGTGAGGTGAGAGGTAAGACACAAGTCAAACTTCTTTAAGAAAGACCAGCAGTTCATTTGAATGCCTGAAGACCTAAGGGCTGGGCCATTTCAGTTATTCTGGTTTTGGAAAAAAAATATATATAAAAAAATGCTTTCACCTTAAACAGCCAACCTGCTCAGAAGGCAGAAATTTGCCATTTAACTCAGACACTGCACCATGACATTCTATATATGTGTTTTGTTTGGGTTTGTTTTTTCTGCGACAGGTTTTTTCCACAGTGAAGAGCCAGACTTATTTATAAATATCACATTCTTTTTCTGGTCTCTGGTTAGATGGCATGTACAAGATCCCATTGTGTTCTGGCTACAGGACTCAGGCACAGTCTCACATATACACGTGTACACACACAAATATTGTCTGTTTGGGGACACATGAATAACTTGCCTTTGAAGAATAGATACAATTATTTTAATAGGCTATCCCCGAGTACAAACCTATATTCAAAGTGAGACTTTGGAATGTCTGTATTTGGTTTGATGAACAAATGCTTGAGAATTTAGAGCCATGAGGTCTAGAGCTGAAACAGACTGAAAGTGTTCTTCAAGATAAAATGCAATTAATCTCAGGGACATAGGAATAGAAGGAATTTTTCATTTATTTATAGGAATCCCTGCTAAAAATAGAGTTATTTTGCTTCCTAAGGTTGTAAGAGACAACCTGAGACTTCAGAATTTTTCTGTTTCACTCATTTTATGCCACCAAGCATAATTACAAAAGGTTTATTATTCAGATATCTTGAAACACCTATACGTTTTCCTAGTTGCTTACAAAATCTATACCTCTTCACTTTAATTCAACCATTTAATCTTTAGAAATCAATTTAACTTTGATGTTTTTATTACTTTGCTGTTATTTCAGTAATTCAGATCTTCAAAGGTAAGAACACATTAGCCATTCAAAGCTAAAAATCAAATAAAGCTACACCCCCTGTCCTCAATTCATCCTAATTGCCTCCAATTTAACTTGGCCACTCGAATAGGATATGAGATCACATTTCATCATACTGTAGATATTTTAATCACTAGTGTACATAGATTGGAGAGTTTACTGTACACTGAAAAAAAGTCTGTCTTATCACACAGAAGTTCAGCCATGTAGGAGCAGACCTGATTTCGTTTTCTTTTAAAAGTACAGACTTAGGACAAAATGTGCTCTCTGTTTGACATGCATTTGATGTTTTAGATTGACTTAATGAAATATTTTTTAACATGTAGTGGTTTTTAAGCCTCAAGTGGCATAAAGTCATTTAAATTATCACTTCAGCATTCTTTTCCCCTTGCTCAGTTATCTACCAGCTTATATCTGATAGTATCCTTAATTTGAAGCCAGATGATCAAATGTAGTTAAACACATTTTAAGAATCATCTTTCCGAATGTTTAAAGCTCTCTGCTCAGCAAAGTTGGTCCTCCTTAGAGATCCCACAAAGGCAGTGGCAGATTGGGAATGTTCCTGACTACAAACTAGAGAGGGAGCAAATGTCACACATTTACTTTCAAGCAGAATAGATGGGCACGATAGGTTTTGTAATCAGAAACCTTAGAAATGGGAGCCTATTTCTAAAAGTTATGTGGAACTGGAGAGGGAATGTGAGTGCCATGCAACCTCTGTATTTAATAAGAGCTAAAAATTGAGTGATTTTAGTACTGGAAATGATTGGAAAAATCTGCAGAGCAAGCGCTATTCATATCAGTTATTTGGCAAGTAAATTTGGGTAATGGGAGCATTGAGAAGCAAAGGAATCACAGTTGTTAGTTATTGGCTATAAGTCACTTTCCTCCCCTACACAGAGAGGTTCAGGCAATTTCACTGGCTTCTTTTGAGGAGGATGTTTTTAGCAATACAACATCACAGTTCAGAACCCTGCTCTGTGGAAATCTAACTCCCTCCTACCCTTGGAGCAGTGCTTCTAAATCAAACACATATCTACTGGCAGATAAACTGCTTTGGGACTTGGAACTGGAGTGGCTCACCAAGCATAAGAAGAAAACTCTTTTCCATCTGTCACCTGGATTGATGACTCGTAATTCACCTCCTCAGGAAGATGGAAACCTGAGCACGTGGGCATGCCAGGTGATTTTCTTTAAATAAATCAGGGAAATTTCTTCCCTCTGTACAAAGCAGAAAAATCACCTAGAGAAAAATAGTTTTTACTTTTGTGGGGTTTTTTTTCCACAGGGGAAAGAAATGGCTCTCCAAGCATGCTCCCATCTCAGGGCTGTCTTTCAAGGTTGACAAATGCATGTGGCACTAGGGGTAATTTTTTCAGTGTATAAACACAGCATTCCAGCACTGCAACCTCACATCTTCATTTATGCTATCTCAACTTTTATTTTGAGCATCAGCATTCTAGGACAGGGCAAAACACCCCAAGCTTGCACTAGGAGTAATAAATATGATCCAGCATTGTAAAAGAAAGGTTTCCATTATTTCAGAAAGTCGTGAGAACATGTCAGAGTCAGGGCTCACTACCTCATCTGGCCAGCGTTTCCATGAGCATCCTGAGGGAATGAGGGCATGCTGCCACTGTTCTTGCAGCAGCCAAGCTAATTTGATGGGAGAACAGTAGATAGGTGTCTGGGAGAACTTCTGAGACACCAGGTGAGATATGGTCACAGCATTCAGTCATTGAGTTAGAGACTGTCTGGATCAATATTTTGCAAGTGTGAAACATCACCATGTTTTTTAAGGTATCAGTATTTGTTATGTAATATTTGGATCCCTTATTTGTGTCCATTAGGAGTGAACTGGTTGTGGCTTTGCTAGCAGAAGAGATTATTCAGTTACAGACAGCAAATCCAGCAAGGATCAGGAAAAGAAAATCTTTAATGAAGACAAATAAAATTGGTAGGGAAATAGATGAAAACGTTCTTAGAGCCTTGGAAGGGCAGAGTAGGAGTTTTAGTTGTGGATTGATAACTCTGGGACAAAGTTAAGTCAGCTTAGTCAAATTAGCTTTTTTGATGGTCACAACTGTCAGAGCAAATACATCACAAGAGGAGGATGTGTCCAGGATGGAGAACAACGTAGTGAGCAAATGGATTCTCCCTCTCCCAGCACTGAAGTGGATAGCCAGGTAGAGGTTTCCACTCAGAGGATTCTTGGCTTGCAAAAAAAGAAGATCTCAAGATGATTAACTAACAGTTTCCCTGAAGAATTCAATGCTGAGGAGAAGGCTGAAAGAAACAGCAATCACAAGACTCATGGCTCAACCTCCCCCATTTGGAACCTACTGGGTTGCCAATGGGAAGCAAAAGCAGTGTCACTTTCCAACTACTGCTTCTCCTCTGGTGGAATAAGCCAAAAATATTCAGTGCCACTAAGGTCTGCTAGCACTAAGAACAAACTAAGCATCTTAGCTTTCCAGATTTAAAAAAATGAGAATTCTTGTTTTAAAAAACAACTAAGAAGAGTTTGGATGTTTCTTTATAGCTGAGGGAAAAATATTCTGATTCTGCCCTTCAATTCCAATTTTTCCTGAGAATGTTGGGTATTTTGGCAATCTTCTTGCTGAACCTCATCAGAAAAGTGGCATTGCATCAGATTTAACCCCAAGGCTCCCAGACTTCTCATAACCAAGAAGAGTTAGATGCAACATTTCTTCTAATGAAACAAAGCAGAGGCTTCTAATGAAATAAAGCATAGGCTTGCCTTGTTGTACAATCTCCCTTGCATATATTGGCCTTTTGAATGTATTAAACAAAATTTAGATACAGTTCTGTGTCACATTTTTCTACAGTCCTTGCTGTTTTATGTCACCATAATTACTGTGTTGCAGAGGATGTTGTTGCAAGCCTGAGAGAGTTTATTTTCCACTTATTTTGTTTACTGCTTTGCATGGGAAGACAATCAAGGACCAAATACAGAGACACATCATGAATGAAGGAATAGCAGAGAATAGGAGCAAGAAGAGCTACTATTGCCCTGGTCACAAGCATCTCTCTTCCCTACTTGAGATTACAGCAGGTTTCAATGCTTTTTTGGGGTGGAGTTTCACCCCACAATTTCCTAGTTGCTGCTTTCTGACTGAAGGCACTATAGCTGAGTCTGTAGTGATTTGGCAAATTTCACCTTGTAACTGCTCAGAGCATCAATGAAACAGCTGTTAACACTGATTAGTTGTTTGCATTCTGTTTCATAGGTCTTAGTGTAAAAGTTCTTCCTGACCTGCAGCTGCCTCTCTCTGCAGCCCACCTGCAAGATGCCACAGCTGATACCCCTGCTTTGCTCATGGGCATCCCAGCCAAAGACCTGAGGGGAACCAAGTGAAATCCTGCCAGCTGAAAAATTGCAGACCTCTGCCTGTGTTTTTTAAGCTTGAGCCCTAAACCCTCAGTTACAGGTGTCCAGTAAAACTGACTGAAATGTTATCATAACAGTTATATCATCTGAATGTTTATCAAGGATAATTCACATAGACATTTGTTTTTGAACTTATTCAGAAAGAATGTACAGAAGACCTAACAATGCTGAAACAGAGCTGCCACAATGAGGCATGAAAACCACCATTTCAAAAGCTTTGCTTCTTTCCAAAATAAGCATTTTTATCCCAGTGAAAGAGCTGACTCCCCATACTAAATCCTCAAGTGCTTATCCCTGCTCTTCTTTCTGCCAGGATGGCTTTTGTAAACTATGTGCTAAGCTGGCTCAGGTAGCTCAACCAGTTGGAAAATGAATGGGGTTCATTGACTTGCTTCTATTTGGGTTTGGAAGAAGAATCATGTGACTAACAGGATTTCTGCTGCATAAGGAAGTCAATAGAAAAACATTTTCTGGTAATCTATAGATAGGGACAGGAGCAGAGTTAATGCTTAGGCTGCTGCACAAACTTTTGTCAGATTATTCAATTTTGTAACTCCAAAACAGTATAACCTAGCAGCTTTTGGAGTACAGGAATTCTTCAGTTCTGCCTGCAGACTCTGCTAGCTTGATAGGTGATTTCCAAAAAGTTTTGACATCCTAGCAGTGGAAAGGCTTAGGAAGCTTTGCCTAAAGCGTTGGCCCCACATGGCTTTTATGAGATCTCTTATGCAGCCTAAGCCTGACACAGCCAAGAACCAAAACATTTCCTGTGATCAAATCAACACAAAATACCTGTGCCAAGAAAACACATGACTGCACATGGCCAACAACCAGGGCAGAAGGCAGGGTCTTTGCTATAAGGACAGGAGATCACTGAAAGGAGTACCTCTCTTAAACTCATGTAACCATGCAGTGCTAAGCTTTCCACCTGAGAAGGCTCTGGTGAAACTGTGGTTGTTTGATGTGGAACTAAAACTGAACTCTATCTACATTCCATTAACACCATTGCATTAATCAAGATAATTCATACCATCCATGACTGTTTGGCAACAGAGTGAAAAATATTAATTCAAGAATTGCATGAAACCTAAGGATGAACTCTGGTGTGGTTGAGGTTTAAAGAGGAGTGATAAAAGTGTGAATCAGTCTTTTAAATAAGCCCAATGCACAAAAAAGTAAGTGAAATAGCAGGTGCCTTCTGTTCCAAGTGTGTTCTCTTTTCACAAATGTCAAAAGAAAAACTTTTAAAATATCTCAGATGTAGAGAAGGAAGGTTCCAGGTTAAGATTCTGAGGTCCAAGCTGCTATTTGCATGCTTGTTTTCTGGTGAGAACACATCAAAATCACACTCATGTTTACACACTTGATGGTCTCCTCTTTATCCTTTAGAAGAATCAATTTTATTAGTTGGATCCTGGAAGAAATAGCCCTATACAAATGCTATATTTTTTTTAATTTTCTGCTTTGGGAATGTATAATAGAACTGACTTTAGCCTTTTGCAATTGCTTTCCCAAAACAGGAATTGCTTAGCTAAGAAAGAATACATGACAAAAGTATTTCATTTTTAAAAATATTTAAACCTCGCTTGATGATTAAATATCTTATTACAGGATCTGAATGTTTCTAGATCCCCTAGGAACTACACATGGAACATTTTATACAGAGTTGTATTCATTTTCATTCTGAATTGCTTGATTTTTGTCTCTTTGCAAATTTTTGATTAATTGTTCCATCACTTACAATCACCCTTAGGGGAACTTGGCCAGCAAACTCGGTAGAGAGCTCAAACTGGGACTTCAAGCTGACAGCTACTGAAATTGTAAGAGCTGTGAAGTAAAAGTAAACTGAGCTGGAGCCAATAAGCCCTGAAGCTTAGTTCTGCTGAAGGTTTTGGCTCTGTGTAGTCTAAAATATGCTTTAAAGGGCCATTTAATTATATTTTAAAAAATACTATTTCCTTGTGCTTGGAGAAAGTGTTACTTTACAAATTGTGTTAGGAGAGACAAGGGTCTAGACAGGAGAGACAGAGAGGTAGGAACCCAGAAGTCAGGACTTCAAAGGAATGTACATTTAACAGCAGCATTTTGGAAGAGACAGCATTTTTACAAGAGGCTAAAGAGGTAGAGAAGTCATGGGGGAGAAGTGGAACTAAGGCATGTATCAGGAAAATTATCCTAGCCTTGATCAGAATTATTATAAAAATAGAAAAAAAAAGGCAGGTAGAAACATGGATGTGTTTCTGACAGAAAAGCTAAAGCTAAACCACACTGGTACTGACACTGGGAGGACAGTTTCACTGGTAACCCTTCAGGTAATTCCTCCTTGAACGTATAGAAATCCTTAACTGACTTGTCATCTGGGGGTTTTTAGTCCCTAGTTCCTCTGCATTCCTTTGTTAGAAAGGCTTAGGTGGGGTGCCATGTTCTCCAGCTCTGCTATTCCCTGAGAAATAGCTGATGCCTAGAGCTAGACAGTGAGAATTCCTAACAGAAATATCAGCTGGAAAAGGCACAACTGGAAATGTGAGTGTGAAAGTGATACACATTATTTGCTACAGAGCTGTGTGATTTCATTTGAACGACCAGATACAAATAATAAGGCAGCTAATGGTTAGAGGACAAGATGATGCAGAAAAGGGAAGGCAAAAATAATGAGGAAACACAAAAATTTTGCCCAAGGCTTAAAAGGTCTGAAGCAAAATAATGAATTGAAAGAAATCCAGACATCATCCACACTTATGGGGCATAAACCTTCAAAATATGGTTGATTGCTTCTAGTCACAAAAGAAACAAGAGAGTTGAGGATGCAATGGTCAGCACTCCTTGTCCAGACCAAGCCACATGGGTGTGTGTCTTGGCAAAGGATGAAATCCAAGTGCAAGGGAGCGAGATTGGTTTTGTTTAAAATAGCTATTGCATTCTCCTTGCATAGTGTCTCACACTGGATTTTTTTGTGCCAATTCCCTACAATATTAATCACATCACTGCTATACACCATGGGATTTCCAGAGCAGAGGTCCCACCACAAGTTGTAATGACGCCAAACTGATTTTTGCTTTTATATTTTCTTCGCGTACATTTGTAGCTCTGCAGACTATTATTGTACAGTAATATAGTTCCTAGATAAGTTCAGTACTGATGGACAGAAAGATAAAACACATTCCAAGGACCCCAATCCTATCTTATTTCTTCCTCTGGGAACCCAGGATGAGCTACTCTCTCAAGAAACTTTCTCATAAACACAGTACAGTGAGTAGCAAGAAAGGAGGGCTCCAGTGGAACCAAGAAGTGGAACCAAGGGGGGAGAATTACCTCATTACTTGTGCTTCTAATTGGGAGTTTTTGTCAATTATGCTAATTTGCTAAACTTATAAAACTGCATTCGCCTTATGTTGGCTGGGCATTTTTCCACACCTGTCCCTGGAGGCATCCAATTAAAGACCAGCTTTTATATTATTTCCTGTATTGTCTCTAAAGTGTGTTGTTTTATATCTAGATCTTTAAGGCACCAGTAAGTGTCTGCAGCTCCTTGATGACTGATGGGGAGCTTGGCACCACACATTTAATGCAGAACTAGTTCCTGACAGCATCAGTAAAAACAGCAAAAGAATAATTTTGCATCAGCTGTCCAATGACATTTTTTCATTATTTTGCTCCTCTCACCACCAATCAATAGTGAGTTTGCTAAAAGCAATGGACTCAGAGACTGCTATGCCTTTGAAACTGCAAGGAGCCATAAAGAGCAGAGCTATAAAAGCAAAGGCTTCACATTGTTGGAAAAGAGCACAATTAATGTGAGTGTGCAGTGTTTTATATGACAGTAGAGCCACCATCTTATGCCACTGCTGCAATTCCAAAGTTTTATCTACTTTCAGTTGTGATCCAAAAAAGTCTGTGCTCTTTCTCAAGCAATAAAGGCAATTGGCAGAGAGTCACATAACTTAATTGTCACCCAGGTGCTATTGTAGGGGGATTTTCAAATCTATGTAAATCCCGTCACACCTAACAATACATTGAAGTGAATTTTACAGGCCAGCCTGAAGCTGTGATAGGGAAAGGAATTAAAAGTGGGAAACAAAACCCCTGTATGCAGCAGCACAGTTATGGAACATTTTTATGCCAATTGGTGTTTGCAGAGAAATAATTGGCTGAAACTCTTGGCTGTAACAGACAAAGCTCTTAAACCCTGCTTGTATGAGAGGTATTGCTGGTTACTCAGTTTTGGTTATTTTAAGTGAAGGAATGTCCCATCTGCACTAAGCATGTGCAAGTATGTATTTCCAGTTTTTCAAAATATTTGAAAATAAAATTTAGATGTTATTTAATATGTTCCTAGGGGAGGTCAAAATTGAGCAAATGCTGCAGATACAGATGCCCTTTCACATCAAGCTGTTTGTTCTCTGTTATGCAGATTCATCAAACTTTGTTCCTTGAAGCAAATCCTACTTTATTTTTAAATGCTCTTGCTAGAGTTTTGGACTTACAAATGAAAAGGAATTGTTTTCTACATTTGTCTCAGCCAAACTCCTTTGTGTTAATTTTTAGTGGGCATGCTCTGCTTTAAAGCTTTGCAGCATATTGAGCAACAGGTCTTACCATAATTAGTAACAGTACAATATAACACTTTGCTCCTTGGTACAAGATTATTGTATGGCAAAATCTGTATTCCTTCACTCTGTTGTGTCACAGTTGCAATATATGGCATCTCTCTAAGCTTGACATTAATGTCACTCGACAGGTTAAATACCTTCTTCTTTGACCTAAATGGATAGCCCAATTTTGAGGGTCTAGGGTCCACTCAGAGATAAAACTAAACAAAGACTTTTTGATGCAATTCTGTTCATTTAAATTATGATTTTATTCCCTACTGTATTCAGGACAACAAAAAGCAACAGCAGTTCATTCACATTTCTAGGCAGGAGCTGCCATAGAGAGGCAAAAAAGAGCTTTGAACTTCTTTCTGAGACCTCTTGAGCTCCATTAGTGACCACCCCACAGCTCTCCCCCCTGTCTGGATATCTCATTAACACTGCAGCTTTCACTGACCAGCAGTGGCTTCACCTTTAACTCACTGCATCATTGCTTTGATGACTTACATGTGCTCTAGACCAAGTTTCAGAAGGGAGAAGGTGACCTTTAAAAAGCTGACATTGTGTTCAAGTGAGAAAAATAAAGGAGAATGAGCTCTGGCAAGTTAAAAACACAAGGCAGGCCAAAGAGTTTAAAGAACAAAGTTACAGAAGCTAAAAAAAGTAATAATAAAACCTTTTACAGAGCCATCAAAAGCCTTCTAGAAAGGCTATGCAACAATAAATGGTAAAGGCACAAAAGAGGCATTCAGAAGATAAGACCAGAGCAGATAAATTAAATGAATTTTTATACACAGTGAATGTAGAGGAGTTCAGAAAATTCTCTTATCAGAAATGTGCTTTCTCCCCACCACACAAACACAGGGGTTTTTTTAAATAAATGGTATCTCCATGGTACTTCATTCAGCTGAAGTTCAGAAACACTTTACAAACAGGTTCATCATGACCAGAGGATATTTATCCAAGATTTAAGAAGGGACTGAAGCAGGAAATAACCTAAATAACAAGTGCAGTGTATGATTTCTAGTTTAAAAATGCCTAGGACGAAAACCAGACAGTAAATGGAACAGAATTAAAAAACAAAACCCACAAAAAACAATGAACAATGAACAACAAATCCCCCTACATGCACACTACTTTGTCCTGTGGTTTGAACTACAAGAACAGCGTTTGTGGATGTGTTTTTGTTTGTTTAAGCATTCATCCCTTTTGTGTTTTAAAATGTTTGCAATCTCACTACTACTACTTACCAGCAAATAACCCAAAAGCTGTAGTATGCCTGTACTAAAATTTTTACATTTTTTTCCAGCTGGTTGCCTCTATAAAGAGATCAACATATAGTGGCCAGAAAATCTAGAAGTTATTGGTTTGGTTTTTTTTTTTTTCTGCAACCCTCAAAAATTTTGTTTGAATTCCATCTCAAAGCCTTAAGCCTTTACCTCACTATGGTCAAAGCTCCCTTGCCTGTCAGATGAGGTCTCTGCAGTACTTGCAGTTTGGCCTCAGATTTGCTTGCCTCTGGCCTTTATTTTCCCTTACTATTCATGTAACTCTAAAAACTCCTAGCAGGTCTGCCTCACAGGAGTTCCTAAAGTGAGACAGACCTATGCAGGAGCAGTAGAGGCAGATGCAGTCACAGCACAGATGAATGACTTGGTGTTACCAGCAAGGAAAGGAGGGGAATCTCTAACTTGAATCCACCTAGGTGCCACAAGGATTTCAGCAAGACTTTGAGCCTCTGACTCAGGCAAGGTCAGTTTTAGCAGGAGTGATGTGCTCAGGGAATTTGGGCATTTCTGGACTTCAACAGCTGATGTTAGAGGATGCCAAAGTCATCTGAAGGGTCAGGTTTTCACTAGGAGCACAAATACTCTTTAAAATCTGGGACCCTTAGGCCTGGTTTTCTTCTTGGAGGAGCTTTTAGATGAGATTCTCACACTTGGAGCCCAAAGCAGCCCAACTTGTACAGTGATAAGCTCTAACATGCCACCCTGATTTGTGATGCAGTCTGTGTGCCCCGTGAGAAAAGCAGCAACATTCCTCATAACAGAGACAGAAGGCACTGCAAATCAGTGGCAGACATTTATCTTGGGAGCTCAAATAAAGAGAAAGCACACGACCAGGGGAAATTCTTCACAAGTCCACATCATTCATAACCCTACTGCTTTACTGTGCTGATGCTATCACAGCTGTACTTTTCTCTATAAAGCAATCAAGAACTATAATTTAAGTGGGATACTACAAGATTTATGTTTCATGCACATCCAAGCAGGAGGTTCTAAAAACATGTCCTTGTGCCTGCTGCAGGAAGCTCCACATCAGCTTGCACTCAGCATCTCCCCTCAAAGGGGAGTGCTCACAGGAAGGACAGGAGCACATCTGCCACAGATGCTGGCAGGGCTGTACACGTAGATGGGCAATGCCTCCCAAAGGCTAAAATCCACTGGTGTCACCTGGCTTAGGGAAAAATATCTGACACTCATGAATCATTTCACAATCACATCAAGATTTACTTCATTACACTGTAAGAAATACATTTCCAGAGTGGGGGGCAACCTGTAAGATAACCCAGTTGTATTCCAGAGGCTAAGACTATTTGTTTTGCATTACATTTGACAGAATCCAAGTTGTTTCTGGCCTAATAACAGACTAGAGAATACAAGAAATCACTGATTTCTCTTTTGCCCTTATACAACGCAAATGCTTCTTCTGGTGAAGAGAATTAAAAATTTTATGAGGAGTGCTGTAGACCAGATTTCGGTTACTGACATTAACTAAATTATTAAAGTGAACTGAATACTCACATGCAACACAGTACAGAGTAACACAAAATAAAAATGAGCAGCAGCCTCAGAACTGGCAGTTCTTACGTTCAGTTTTAGAACTCTATGGAAATCTTGCCTAGTAAAAGGAAGATGACGTCCCTGGGATAGTACATAGAAATACTGCACTAATAAAATACTTTTACAACATGTAAATACTTTCCTAGGCTATAACAATTACAAGCAGAAATCAATGTAACAGGGTAAATACATCTATTGAATTTTTTTAAAATACTCATTTATTTAGGGAAATCAAATTAAATACACAAAGATAAATACTTTGACATCTGATATGTGATCACAAAAGGTATAAAGTGGTTTAAGTTACTTCAGTATTGTATACATACCATCAAATACAAATGCACAAGTTTACCCCTCAGCAGATCTAGTGAACAAAGTGTTTTAAATAGCTCATTAAAAACATAGATTAAAACCTCAAAATGAGGTACATTAAAGAAACCTGACATGAATAGTAAATTACTTACACCTTTTGATAAAAGAAATAGTGAAGATTATAGAAGGGAAAGGAGTATTCTCAAGATTGAAAAAAAAAATAAACATCCATGAGACTAAATGAAGACTGGCAAAAATTGAGAAGACTTTTGGAGAACGATAAATTCAGATTCATAGAACAGGCCCTGGGAAGGGCATTGTGGTCACCAGACTCCTCTGCCTTCAAATTCCCAAAAACCCACAAGACATTTTTATGCAACATAACAAGATGTCTATGAGAATTACTCTACCATGTAATCAAAAGTCAATTATCCTGACATAACTCTTCTAAAGAGATCATAGGATCTAGAAATAGTAAATAATGTGATAATTAACCATTGGTTGCCTGGTGATTTCCATTATAAATTATTCCAAGGAAATAACTATTTAAAACATGTATGTATCTATTCTATGTTAGCTTCTGACTTTATTAATTAGTGACTAACGTAAGTTTTGGTTATTTGTAGCAATCAAATAGTGCTGAAGAATAATTGCTTATGGAAATACTGATCAACAATTTGTAGGAAATAAACTACATTTCTTTATTCCAAAATATGTTCAAAATTTAAATAAAATTTTTGAACATCTTCAGCAAAACAGTGTCCTAAAATGTTGATTTTTGTTTGAAGTTGGAGACATAAGGACTTGCTATGGTTGAAATTCTGCATGTTTAGCATTTAATTAGTTGTAAAGGAAGTAAATCCACCTAGTCAAAAGAGCTCTTTGAAAAGAAGTGATTTTCTCTCATGCAAAGAATCAAGTTTAACACTGGTGTGAATGAATAAATTTTTACTGATTTTCATCTGAACTGGTCCAGAAGTTGCCATGACCAAATGGCTTTTTGTTAAAAGCACATTTTAAAATTCCAAATTAATTCTAATTCATTAAAATCTAATTTTAAATATTTTCTTTTTCCCCTTTCAGTGGAGGCCCAATTCAGAAATCCATGCAACTGAATCATCCTCTTAGTGGGAAGCAGAGGCCAAGAATAGAACCAGTGACGTGTATTACTCTAATCATAATGTAAATAAAACATCCATCTATCACAGGATCCCAAGACACTAAGGATGAAAGTGGTGGAAATTCAGACCCCAAGATCTAGTCCATGTTTGCTCCAGCCCTTCCTCCAGCCCACTTCCATCAGGAGACAAAAAGGCTTAGGGAAAAACATCTGACGCTCATGAATCATTTCACAATCACATCAAGATTTACTTTCATTACACTGTAAGAAGTACATTTCTAGAGAGAGGGGCAACCTGTAAGATAACCCAGTTGTGTTCAAGTGAGAAAAATAAAGGAGAATGAGCCCTGGTTCCTGCCAGTGCCAATGGCAGGAAGGCAGAATTTCCCCCTTACCACAGTCAGCATCACAGAGACACGAGAGCACAAACTTTTCACAGTCACCCTTCAGCAGAACACGTTCTGCAGAGCCCAGCACACAAGCCAAGGAGGAAAACCCTCTCTGGTTATGCCCAAATCACCATTAATTTTCACACTGTAATGGAGAAATGAATAATGTTCTCAAAAGTAAAATTCCATACTACTCCCTGCTACACCTTATTCTCAGTTAAAATGGCTCATAAAGTGCAGGTGTACAGTAGGAAGTGTAATCCAGTAATAATTCTAGGACATTTTTAAGAGTTTGCTAATTTTAAACTGTAACTTTCAAAAAAGGGGACAGTGGCATTGCAGAGGTGTTAAAAGCAGAGTGCTACTGGAAGTATAGCCCCAGGCACTGGGAACAAGTATAGGTCAAGGTTAAAGCATCTTTGCAGAATACTAAAAGACCGTCCTAACAAATCTTTTAAAAATAATTTGCATAATTAATCTCTGTGTTAATTGTGAGACAGAAAATCTTTAACTTACAGTAACCAAATTTATCAATATAATATTTAGTACTTTGGTTTCTAAAACCTCTGTTTCAGTTTTATTTCTGTTTGCTCTAGGATGCTAGCTAATATTTACATATTTAGAGACATAATTCATGGATGCAAGATAGATCTAAGATATTGTATTGGAGTGAAACATCTGGAAAAAGTCATAGTATTGCCAACACTGGTAACAAACTTCCTAAAACTTCTCACAGATACAGCAATGTGCATGCAACCCCTGCTTTCAAGATGGATTTTTTTTTAACCAGAATGTTCTCCTTGGGGTAGCAGGGATGAGAATATATTCACCCCAGTGTGAGGCAGACTCATTCTTTGATCAGACAGAGCCTGCCAATGTGCTAGCACAGGCAGAACGAGCCCACACCACCATTCTTTGTAAAATGATTTATGCAAAAATGTTAGACTGCCAGGAAGTAAACCAAAATGAGTAAACATCTACTCCCACTGAGTATAGCATAGGGAAAGAGTGAGGAGGTCTTAACAATTCCCTTGGAAAATGCTTTAAAGCCCCAAATAAACTCAGTTTGGCACACCAAAGCCTAGAAATCCCAAGTCACAGCATTTCAGGTTGTGTTTTTTTTTAAATTAGTTTGAATCTCTCTCCCCCAGTAATTTCCATAACATTATTCATAATTCTGTTTGTGTTTCCATGCCCTGTGCTGCATTATTTATAACAGTACATTATGAATTGTGAACAGCTACACTTAACTTTTAGCTGGCTTGGTACTTGCAATCTACTTTGGATGCAGCAAAAATGACCATTTCTAGAAAAGCAAAACATAATATGAGAGTAACTAAAATTATCTTAGCCCTCATTCAGTGAGCAATCACTTTTCAAGGACATCCCTCAGAACCCCTTCCCGCTGATGCCTGGATTTGTGCTGGTGCTGTGTTGCTGTACAGGATTACTCACTTTTTGCTGATGTCCAGTGGCTGATTTCAACAAGGTCTGGTCAGCAGGAAGTAATCCACCATTTCCAAGCACAGGACACACAACTCACTTCCAAGACAAGTGCATTCCCAGCTTACTAGCTGGGTCACTCCTATTTGTAATTTTATTCAAAGGAGGAGCAAAACAGGTGAGAGGCTGATAGTGAAGATGATGTTCTCCACCTGCTGTATTTATGTTTTTCTGTAAAAAAGAGAGGAAACTAAAGGAAAACCAGAAATGCTAATCATGTGTGGTATATAGTGCCAATTTCACAGTAAGGACCTGATGGTCTTGCATGTTTATTTCAGGAAATTTTTAAGATGACCCTGAAAATGATTGTGAGGGACAAAGAAGTAGTGCAGGGATGTTCTTATAAATAGTTCTTACACATTTTGGCATATTTTTTCTTATAAACTACCTGAGGTAGTTTCTTATAAACTACCTGAAAGTCTGTAGGTCAAACTTTCATCCCCTATAAGACACAATCAAAAGAGGGACCAGCAGAAACCCCAGGCTATCATCAAAACCCCCAGAATCCTTAGGCTACAACAGAAACCCTGCTGCTCTTTGTCATTAAAGACAATGGTCAGACTCTCCCATTCCCTGGGCTTTTCCCCTGCCTCCACCAGCTGCCCTTCTGCATCCTACTGTAATAATTTTTCTCATACTTTGCGACACTGACTCATAAAAACACAGAATCACAGAATTTCCAGGTTGGAAGAGACCTTCAAAATCATCAAGTCCAACCCATGCTCTAACACCTCAACTAGACCATGGCACCAAGTGCCACATCCAGTCTTTTTTAAACACATCCAGGGATGGTGACTCTACCACCTCCCTGGGCAGGCCATTCCAATGCTTTATCACTCTTTCTGTGAAAAACTTTTTCCTGATATCCAACCTATACTTCCCTTGGCACAGCTTGAGACTGTGTCCTCTCATTCTGTCAGTTGTTGCCTGGAGAAAGAGACCAACTCCACCTGACTCCAACCACCCTTCAGGAAGTTGTAGAGAGTGATAAGATCACTTCTAAGTCTCCTTTTCTCCAGGCTAAACACCTCCCTGCACCCTTCCAGGAGGTGAGTTACTGTGCTGTGTGTACACTCACCCCAGGGCTCTCCCATAAACATAGGGGCATGTGTTCATCATATCTAACATTAACTACATGAAATAGTTAAAAGATGTATTTTCCCTCCACCACTGAGTGGATTCAATGCTTTACTGTGCCACAGTATCACAGGATGCCACATCCATTCACTTCCCTCTTCCAGTGGGTAAGGCACATTGCTCATCTCACATGGTGCAAACACTTTGTGTTTTACAGCAGTCCGAGAAGGCAAGATTTATTCTTCTGTGTATATGTCTTAGAGACAAACTACAGCAAAGCTGGGAAATATGCACATAACTTAGAGACATTGAAATAATGTTTTGTTACACCAAGATGAAGCTAAAATTTATGAATTGCCACATGGCAAAAGAGAGGCAGAACTGCAGTCAGTGACAGCTCTCCCCAGCCCACGCCATTCACATCATCTCACCCTTCCATGCTCCTCTAGCAAAAGGAGCTTCCTTTATGCCACGGGTCTTTATTAAGATTTTTATTCTGAATACTCTGAATAAATTCCACAGCTGTATAAACCTATAGCTTTGGAAGCTTGACAGCAGCCTTTGGGATAATTACACTCCATTTAAAATTATGGTTTGTGGCTTGAACAAGCATCTCTTCACAAGACCTGTCAAACAATTGCATCTTACTTTGTTGCAAATGAAGGCTTCAATCTTTAGAAACTCTTACACAAAACCAATACTGAGCATTTTGTTCTGTCAGATGTCTAAATTTATTCTTAGCAATTTTGACTTTTATCTCGTCATTGAATCAAGAAAATATGTAGGCAGGATAATTACTTTCTAGGAAGTAACAATATCCAAAATTAATGCAAAAGCAATGGTAAAAGAAAGTAAAAAAACATTACTGAATAAAGCCAAGCTGGTTTTCATGGTGAAAGTAATCATCTGTTAATGCATCTTGGCTTTAATTCTCTGCTTTTTAATCGAATCCTTTTCTTGTCAACTGCAAACTGACGCAAGTGCTCAGAGTGCAGAACTGGAACTGTCAGTACCATTCAGACACAAAGCCAAAACCCCAGAGTTCGTGGGAGGTTTTGTGGGAGATTTTTTTTTTTGGGGGGGGGGGGGGGTGGTGTTGATTGTTTTTTGGGGTCATGTTTTACTGTTCTATGACATTCAGTTTAGATGAAAGAGCATAGAATCTTTATGCTCCCCATTAGCAGTGGGTATCTGACCTTCAAATAATGCGAAACTTCCTTCGTTAAAATTGTGCTCTACAGCCCAGTTAGTTTCTGTATGTTCCCCTCTTTGGCAGTAAAACTGTAAAATCAAACATGTGACTCCTGTGCACCTCTTGCCTGCCGTAGGCACAACAAAATTTGCAAGATTCCAGATTTTTCTGAAGGCCACAGGCTTCCCATAGAGGCTTTCCAGAAAGGTCTCAGCAGACCAGAGGATCTCCTCCACCCACATCCCAAAGGAAAGGCCTATTTTTGGATGCCAGCATGTAGCCCTGGTTCGTGCCGGTGATGTTTTGGTTTCTCTGAAACTCTTTTCCCAGAGAGTTTTCTGTCAACAAGTGACATGTTTTCCTAACTGTAACCTTTGTTTACATTCCTTTCCCTAGGAGGGACTTCTTGATGTCCCTCTGACTTGACCAATGTGATTTAAGAAGTTTGTCTTTCTTTCACCCATTGGGTTGTTCTCTGTCAAACAGCATAAAAGGGAAAAAATTCCCAGAAATAAAGGGAGTCATTGTCAACCTTCTGAGTTGGAGTCTGTGTCGTTGTTATCTTGAACAGCACCACCAGCAGGACACTGGAAGGTTCTTAGCCTTGCCATAGCTGGGTGACACTGGGAAATGTTCACAGCCATTTATGGATTTTAAATTTCTGTCAGTAGCAGGCAAACGATCAGCTGGAAGAGTCATTATATCCATTCTGGGCTGGCCATCTTATTCTGCTTCTGTCATGTTAGGCAGAGTAGATCTTAAAACAAAAGGTTCCTAAAATATTGTGTGTATCTCAGATTATTTCACCTAAAAGCTCACAAGAATTTGTGTCATATGCAGTTAAAGTGATTCAATCCCTTTAATTTAAATACATTGATTCTGCATAAAACAATGCAAGGACCATCAGGGTATAAAATTACATGCTCAGACAAGTGATTGTAATATTAGGCCTGAAAAAAGACTGTGATTTGAACAGGAACAAATCTAAGTTTATGCTGCAATTACATGAGATTGCTGCATGCTTCATTGTCTGTACAATCAAAATGATTAACTGTTACACACTTTGGAGATCTATTTGAATAAGGAACCCAATGGTGTCATAAATTTATCTCCATGGTCAGTGAATAATTTTATACTCACTGTCACACTAAAATTAAATCCTCTATAACATGTTAACTCTCAAGAGCAGAGGTGTTGCTGTTCCTCATATTCCATGCTGACCAATTAACAGGATTGATAGCAGTTCTAAATTAATTTAACTGAAACTATAAACTGATTTTATAGTTCAGATGACAGATCATTGCATTCCTTACTGAGTGCTCTGTACAACAGCCATCAACTGCAATAGATATTCCCAGGCCATTGTACAATCCTTATTTTCTTGTTTATGTGTTTCTGCTACTGGCTGCATTTCGAGGCTCTCAGTCACCTTTCAGCTCTGTTGGAAGCTGTGATGCTGTTTTGTGGTATAGTTTTCTCCCAAAGCACAGAAAATACAAGTGGCCTTGAATTTAATGAGTAGTGGCAAGGAGGGATTACTGTGATGAGAAAGCTTTACTGAAATGGTTTAAATAAGCTTCTTTGGCCCATTAGCTGTAGCATGACATTGAATTTGCAGTGTATCAACAGGGTATTAGCTGCTGTGTGTATCTCCTCTGCCTTGATGGGAGGATATATGGACTTTGACACTTTTTAAAAAAATGTTCCATTTTTTTTTTCAACAGACCAACTTCACTTGTCACAGAAGAAGTTAAACCCAGAAAATCTATATCAGAATATCAATCATAACACTCCATGATTTAAAACTTTAGTGGAGCCTAGAGGATTGAGAAATTGCTGAATATGTTGCATTGTTGCTTTACAACAACAGTGTCAGCTTCATTCCAGGCTTAGACAATTAGCAGAAACCTTTTTTTGAACTGAACAGTAAATACTCTTTCTTGTGATTGAGTTTGCTTTCTTTTGTTGTGAAGTTTTCTTTTCATGGTATTATTTGCATTGCTAAGCCAGGGAGTTTCTGTCAGGGGGGTATACTGGCAGACCAAATAATGGGGGTTTTTTGTTTGTGGGGTTTTTTGTTTGTTTTGGTTTTTTGTTTGTTTGGTTGGTTGGTTTGGTTTGTTTTTGGTTTGTTTTTGTTTTTTTTTCAATTCTTGGTAGCTGATACAGGCTCTTAGAATTAATTGCTTGCTCTGAAGGCCCAATACAAAACCATCTGAACTGGCACAATCTCTTAAGCATTTGTTAACCTTGAGGCACTTTTGCTTATGTATTGCTGTTTACATTCAAGATATTAAAAATAATTTACTAGACTGCCATAAAACATGGAAACACCCATCTGTTTAATGGTATCTCTTCTCAGAACTAAAACTAGGAAAAATTGCTTGATAATTTAATCTTCTTTAAAAAAATAAGCCATGAGGCAATTCCCTTAAGCCTTCTCTCTTTACTGCAACTGTTTAATAACAGCTTTTCATTTTCACAGTAAAAACACCTAGGAAAAGCTCCCTGTCACAAAGAAGTACTTTCAGCAGGATGCAACACTGATCCACACCCCTAAGATCCCCTATTTGGCTGACTACTGATCCTACTTCTGAGCCCAGTGCTCAGCAATAATGATCACAGGAACACAGAACCATAGCGTTGTCAAGGTTGGAAAGAACATTTATCATCTAATCCAGGCAGTAAGTTAATAGTGCCATGCCCACTGCCCAACCTTGTCCCTAAGCACCACATCTCAACAGCTTTTGAATACCTCCAGGTATTTAAATACCCCATTTCCCTGGGAAGCCTGGTCCAGTGCTTGACAACCCCTTTTGTGAAGAAGCTTTTCCTAAAACATAATCTAAACCTCTCTGAGCACAACTTGAGGCCATTTCCTCTCACCCTTTCCTTGTTACTTAGGAGAGGAGACCAACCCTCCTCACGACAGCTACACACTCCTTTCAGGTACTTGGAGAGAGAAATAAGCTCTGCTCTGAGCCAACCAGGCTGAACACCCCCTGCTCCCTCAGATGCTCCTCATGGGACAAGTGAGGACTCCAGACCCTCCACCAGCTCTGTTCTTCTCTAGACTCTGCTCCTCTGCTCTTCTCTGGACTCACTCCAGCACCTCAATGTATTTCCTGTAGTGAGGGACCCAGAACTGGACACAGCACTTGAGGTGTGGCCTCAACGTTGTTGAGTACAGGGGGACAATCCCTGCCCTGGTCCTGCTGGCCACACTATTGCTGGTACAGACCAGGATGCCATTGGCCTCCTTGGCCACCTGAACACACCTGGGTCCTGTTCAGTCACTGTCACCAGCACTGTCAGATCCCATGTGCAGTTTCCAGCCGCTCCTCCTCAAGTCAGTAGTGCTGCCTGTGTTTGTGGTGACCCTAGGGCAGGACCTGACACTTGGCCTTGTGGAACCTCATACAATTGGCCTTGGCACATCAACCCAGCCTGTCCAGATCCATCTGCAGACTGCTCCTGTTCTCCAGCAGTTGACATCCCTGCCCAGCTTTGTGTCCTTTGCTAACAAACTGAAGGGCCCCCTCAGTCCCTGGGAGATAGTGAAGAATGTAGAGGCATGATTTCTCTTCACATCAGATTACCCATCCTGGCACTCAGAGCCTGAGAGCCTTTAATCCTCACCTACCTGGTGAAGAGGAAACAGCATCTATTAGACACACCATAAATTGTATTAGATGTGCCACAGGTGCTGTGCACATTGCCGTTTATGAGGTGCTGAACTTAGAATTTTGGGATGAAAGATCTAATTAAGAGTTATTTGCTTATTTAAAATTGTATTAAATAGAAAAAAAACAATTTTCCAGGGACTTTATTTTTCATGTTGTCATATTATTCTTTCATTTAATAATTTAAAGGTTTAGTAAAATAATGGCCTGTGTCAAATTTTAAGCCTGACAACAATAGATGATAACCTCAAATCTGCCTTGGTAATGAATCAGAATGGCTTCTATGCATATAAATAAGAATCATGTTTGCATGTGTTGCAAACATTGATTAAACCCATAATTAAAGCTAGCTGGAAAAGCTGAGGTGGACTAAATTTCATCTTGAACACATCAAGTATGAACACATCATCATAATAAAACAGGAAAAGAAAGGATGAGGAAGAGTGCAGGCCAAAGAAAATCACCTTCTCCTTCCTCCTTTTGTTAACACAAACAGAAAGAGAGTGTCTCCTAGTCTTTAAAGGCTGTTTCCAAACTTCATAAAGATATATTTAGGAAAAATCCTTACTGTGAGAATCAGGACAGAACAGATTGAAAATACAGAAGACTTTTTCTTAGGTGAACACTGCTAGACTTGAGAGCCACCCCTAAGGTGTGCTTGGCCTGCCTGTTCTTCTGTGGGGCTCCACAGCCACCACAGTGTAGGCAGCAAGGACAAGCTGAGGAGCTGATCTCTGCAGGTCCTCTCAGGAAACAGCAAGGGACAGTTTTGGCCTCCCCTCTTATCACAGAAGATATTTTGGCAATCTGACTTTTAACTTATTTGCAGATACTGGCAGGCATCTGCAGATAAGTTAAAATCTGACTTTTAACTTATCTGCAGATACTGCCTGCCATGGTGTAAAGGAACTTTTTTCATCTTACCTTCTGCTTTTTTGTCTTGACTCTCCTGAGACCGGATGACCCATTTTTGAGAAGTGAAAAGCTGAAAATCTGCAGTACAATGTAAAGGAAAAAGAGGAAAAAGTACTAGTGCAAAGAATTACAAGTCATTCAGTCAGAACATTCTCTGAATGTGAGCCAAGACCTGTCTTTGTACCTAAAACCTGTGCAACCTAATTTCAGCCCCACGAGATTCTAAGGCTGAGCAGAAGCCAGTGCTTACTCACGGTATTTCTTAGAAATCCAGTGACCTTCAAGGGAGTGATTGAAAGAAACAACCCCACACTCAGCAACTGCTTCTATGAGCTTTATATATTTGCTGAAAAAAGAGAAAACCTGCAACCTTCCCAGAGAGTTTGGAAGACAAAAGCCTCTGTGCAGGAGGCAAGTTCAGTGTTGCTTAGGGAGCACAGCAGCTCTGCTTTCAGCCTCTGGCTTCAGTGAGTGTCTGAGGAGAGGAGTGTCTGATCTGAGCCCAGCAGTGTGTTTCAGGGAGAGAGGAAGTGGGGCTTCTGGCTCTTGCTTAGATTAGATTTCTGCTGTTAAAAGGAGGAAATTTGCTGCTAATTATTTGAAAGCAATCCCTGCTGTAATTGAGTCTTTGTGAAAGCAAGGAGCTAATAACATGCATAGCTCAGGCAGAACGTGGCACCACTCCTCACATCTTGTCTGCCAACCTGCACAGGGTGAGGAGCAGCTCCATGCCAAGGGCAGCCACCCCATCACTGCTGCCCAGACTCCTGTGCCTGGCCAAACACTCACGTCTCGTGGCAGAGCAGTTCCCACCTCAGTGCATCAACCTGCCCAGGGGAAAGCCAGCAGCACTCTCTTGTGCTGTGCCAGTGGGAATTCTCCTTCCAGAAGCTGGTAGAAGGACCTTCAGAGACTGGTTCTTATAGTTTAGATAGTCACTGGTAAAATATTTCCTGCAGATGACTAATGCCAAGGAGAACAGAAGCAGAAAGTAGGAAGCAGCTTTACATCCTTGGGAACTCATAAAAACTACTAGAAAAATACTCCATTGTGTTATCTCATTTTATGAGGCCATGGATCTCAGTAACACAGAGACACTTGAGTGGTACCTTTGCATTCTAAGTGTCTTGGCACACAGGGATATCTTTTCCCCCCAGAGATGAAGATTTTGCATCATTTGCCTTTGCGCAGAACAAGATGAAGCTTGAAGTGACTTTCCACACAGTAGCCTGCAGATATTTGTCATCTCATTTTTACCTCTTCAGGGACACATCCACTTTAATTAAAAAAAAAAAAAATGCAATCTGAAATATGTGGGAGCTATAATGAGTAGAGTAATAGTAGCTCCTTGCCAACCACAGCTATTGTCTTGGAGAAAAAGTATGACTGAATAAGACTCTGAAGGACAATGCATGGTTTAAGCTAAGATGTTTATTAACATTTATAAAGCTTCTCATTAAGAATCCTTCATGGTATTTTTACTCCAACTTTAAGCACATTAAACCAGTTTTTCCTTAATCATGGTCACCTGTAAAAGCACAAAAGAATTTGGTCTAATGTTGAGTATCTGCTGTTGTGTTCTTCTGAATTTGAACCTAGAGATTAGAGTACACACCAAAGCTTTATATACTCATACAAAAATCACAGAATCTTCCTACAGCTTTTTAAATTGTGAATATTTTGTTAGTCCCACCTTCTCTCATTTTAGACATCTAGGTCATATTTTTTTTATTATTACTTTAAACTGGATCTAGGTTATTTTATTCACATCTCAGATTCTCGAATACCATGGTTTAGCAGAAACTTTTAACCTAATAAGTAGATGGTTTACAAGGCTGGTAGTGGAATTGCTACAGTTGACTGATCTCAAAAAAGGTGCTATGTTCAGTTGTGCACATTTAGAGTTTTTCATCTTGAAACGTCCCCTATTCAAGAACTTTCCTTTCTTGTCTTCCTTAGTAACCTAATATGAGATAAATATGTTAATCCCATTGTAGAAATGTATCTGTACAACTTAGGCCATTCTGTGTACCAGACAAACTGTTTGTAGATAACAAGCCACCTGCAGTCTTGTTTTCAAAGTTCTCAGAATTCATCAAGGTTACTGAGACAACAACAGGACTGAAAAATAGAATGGAGAGCCTGGGAACCTGCTTACAAGGAATGCAAAACCTAGATAGAAGACACAGGACGTAATGATGGACGCTTGACCATTTAGGTGTCCTGAAAGATGTGTGCCTGCCTCGTGGACAAGTGGCTTAGCCAATGGAGAGACACCTGTATGCGTGGACAATAGTGCTAGAAACTATAACTGGGGTTTAATGTCAACAATAAACTGGCCTCTGCTGAAAATCACATTGATTCTGTTATTCAGTTGCCCATCTTCCCCTGCCGCATCCCATGAAGTGTGAGCAATGCCCTGAGGCTGGCTCCTGGTCAGTTGAATTGTCGTAAAGTGATGTTGAAGCTAACACTACGCTGGCTGAAAGAAGTTTTCACCATGCTACAGAGACCACTTTTTACTGCCCATGATTTAAATAAGTGCTGATTTTGTCATCATTCACCACTGAAAACCGAGAGACAACGAAATAATGTCTGCAATAGATTGGATGTTTATGAAGTACGAAAACTGTCATAAAGAGTCTAATGACTTACAAAGACCCTTCTAGAATGATTGTAGCACCACACCAGCCAATTCCCATGTTGAGATCAAAATCTGAGCCAACATTCATGTGTTAAGCATGCTTCTAAAAGTTATTTTAGGAAGAAATACTGTGCATGCAGAACAGATAGTTGTATCTTGGTACTTTTTTTGCTTGTTTACTTATTTTTAGTTGTTGGGGAGGGGTTGGAGGTTTGAAGGTTTTAGTAGTAGAAATTATCACATAGATTTATTCTTTTTGCCAAACTTCTTTTTTTTTTTAAACAAAATTTGTTTTAAAGACAAGCCAATAAAAGCATAGTTTTGGCTTCAGTATGAAGTCATCCTGCTCTTTCCTGGGTCAAAAATGTCTGTCTGACATCTTTAGATTATGAGTGTCCAGAGATGTATGGGGCTACACAACGCTTTAACTATTTGACCTCAAGTTCATAAAAGATTCTCCAAACACGTTTTAAACTCTCTTTATAAAGAAATCCCAGGATTAAATAATGCAATAACATTTTGCTAGGATAGAGAAGAGAAATTACATGTCACATTACCAGTAGAAGTTGAACTCCCTGAGGTTGCACAAATTTCTCTGAAATATGGCATAGCAAAATTCACGAGGACATGTCACTTTATCAACACTTACTTAAAATTATTTGCCCAACACAACTATGCCCTTGATACCTATGAATAATATGAATATTCCTCACCCACAACAATAAAATCTTTGTCTAATAATGTATAATGAGCTGTCATCAGGTTGTTAATATTATAAAGCCGTTATGTGAAGTGCAGACTTAAAGACACAAAGGTGATAGAAAAAACGTCCAATTACATTTTTGTCGGTCAAACTCCAGGGAAATAGAACTTCAAAAAGACTAGTATATCATTGGTATTTCTGGGAGATACCTGTCAGCTTCAGCAAAACCCAAGGTGTGCAAACCTCAGAGAAGTCTTATGAAGACCTTCAATTCACTTATGGGAAAACAGACATCTCCTCATAAATGTGCATATGTTCTCCTGGAAAAACCACATCCATCTGCCCTTTCCAGCTCCCTGTCCACCCAGCTCCCATATGCCCTATCCTTTTTCTTGTTTCCAGACTAGTTTCCTTGCTAGACTAATCTCTACAGACTTTGTTTCAATTGTCATCTAGCCCCTTTCATTTTCCCATGCATCTCTTTTCCTTTCCCTGAATTCCTTCTTATTTTTCCACTTGAATTTATTGCTCAAGACTCAGAGAAACTGTCCTCTGTGGTCCTTCTTGTGGTGTTCTGGATCTCAACCCTCTTCTTCAAACTCTTCTTTCCTTTTCAACTTCTGTCCTGTCCTTCCTCTTTGTTTTTCTCCCCTCTTTTCTCTGTCATCCTCTGACCTTGGTTATCTTCATGTATTTCCTAATGGGAAAGAGTTCTGGTACATTACCACTGGACATTTGTGTATTTTCCAGGAGACATATTTAACTCTTATGCAGGAAAGGTTAGAGAAGGGAAATATTTCTGTTTCAGAAAGGCTGTTTCTCAAGGTTGTTCTGCAGACCAGGACATTTTTGAGAGGACCACTGACTCACAGGAACAGTAGCAGAGGAACTGGTCAGCTTGATGGACTAACATACAAAATTCCTGTGCCACCTCTGCTGAAAGACTGCAAATAATTCATACTTAAGTTCCTTATTTTTGTCTACCTATCTCAGTTCAGTTGAGCAGCCATCATCTTTACCAGGAAGTAATACCAAAGTTCCATGGAAAGAAGGTGGTTTGCACCCTTACATTCCACCTTTCCCTTTTCCCTGTGGCAGGACCTGCTGGATTGGTGAGCAACCCCATGCACACAGACATACATCCTTTCCCTCTCTAAAGTCTAAGATTTTGTAATCTCACTCTATGTGATAACTCTGTCTTGCAGCTCAGCAAGATTGATCCCAATTATTCACTGCTGGGTTTCCAATTACCAGGAGAAACCTATAAATTAAACTATAGGAGTGTTATATATGCTCCCCACCAAAAGCAGGAGAATTTAAACAGCCTCTACAGTCTCTTTATGGAGGTGGAGGTTGTCAGCAATTTCAAAATGACATCTGGTATAGATGTAGAGAAACTATAAAAATGCAAACAGAAGAAAAATAGTATTTTATCTAGACAGATGATACAATGACTATGAATTATTAGATTACTCTTGGGGGGTGTTTTTGGTATTCAATAAAATTTTCACTGTGAGCCTTGCTCCACCCACTCAGCAGTAAACTGTCACCAGAGAAGTAACTTGTTTAATTTCTATGAAAAGGGGACTTTTGAAGATGTCCATCACAGACAATTGTCCCTTGTAGGAGGCCACATATTACTTCAAACCATTTTTCCTGTAACCTCCAGTGTCTCATCTTACTTAACCATGATTAGTCTACTCTTTTAGGAGAACTTTTGGCCTATCCTCTGCTTTTCCATGAGATAGCTGTGAAGGGGAGTACACCTTCCGTGGAAGCACTTGGCATCTATCATTGCTTTTGAGAACCAGATCTTTCCCCTAAGGAAATCCTGCAGATAAAATCTATTATAAAAATATCTGCTTTTATGTAGAAAGATTTTTAAAGGGTAACTGCACTTAAAGCAGCATGTGTCCCCTTCAGCAGTTTTTTTCCTCCTTTTAACTAAATAAAATACTTATCTCTATAGATTAAAGAATAAAACTCTGACTGTTTTACAAAATTTCCATTGTTCATATTCACTATCATGGAAGATGACAATTCCTGCAGAAAACAAATACTTGAACATCTATAAAATTTCACCAGTTATTACATTCTTCACAGTGATAACAGGCTTTAGGAAATAGTTGTGCTTTCATCCTAGGCAAATAACAATAATTTAAAAACTCTCTATTTCATGCTTTTATTCTCCTATCTTATATAGAATAGAATAAAAAAAAAAACCTATTAGCAGTAGGGTCTTAGAAACAAGTTATAGAACTCACTTGGAAATTCAAACTCAGCAAGAGGTGTCTATGGGTAATTAAATATTAAAAAAAAATATAAGTCCATACTCTGCAGGAATAGGTCTATTTCAGCTTCAGGTCCTTGAGGAAGATAATATCACTTACATGTTCACACAAAAAATGTGTGTATTGGATAGTTTTCTGTTCTGGTTTCAATCACCAACTTTCCCTTGCAGCAAAACATTGCTGGAACACTGTCCCTGTCACGCATTGCACAGCACCAAACCAGGTGATTTATGAGTATCCAACAGCGATCTGATGCTTCTAATTTGTCAATCAAATATGCAAGCTGTGACAAAAATCAGACGTGTCTTGGAAACTGGAAACACACCTGGAGAAGCTCAGGAGTATTTAATTACTTAGCGTAATCATTGATGTACCTAAAAAAATTGTAAGGAAAGTAGAAAGAGTCTTTCCTGACAGCTTATAAGTTTATCTGAAGTCCTTCTACATGACTTCTGGAAGTCCCTGCTCCAGGGAAACCTCACAGAACTGGGGCTCCTCGGTCCCAACCTCGGCTGAGAAGTTTAACACTGGTGCCCCTTACAAAGCAAAAATGTGGTTTGTTACCTTCTTCAGTCAGGAAATCTATGTGCTGATTTTCTCTTACACATCTAGAAAATTCTTTTTCTTCTTCATCCTATTTTCAGAAAGAGCAAGGAAGATGGTAAAACTGATTCTTTGCCTTTGCCCTGTGGTTTTCAGCCCTTCTGTCCTCCATGCGACTTCCTGCCAGGATAGTAACAATATGGTACATGGCTTAAGCCAGACTTAATTACTTTTTGAATAATTTCTTTTTCATGATGAGAGAAATTTAGCCTTTGTTGACCATAACTCAAGCCTTATTATTATATTGTAATGTTTGCTCAGTGTCCCCTAACAGCTATCAGCAGTAATAACACATATTCTTGGGGGAATCACAATGCCTTGCTATTAAGGAAAATGCCATTTTTCTAAAGTACTCTTATTTACAAGGTAATTTCCTCTCAGCATGTTGTCTATACCACTGCAAAAGACCAAGGAAGGCTCAAAATCCACTCAACTCCCCTTTCATTCACAACTCCAAAAATTTAGAGAGAAAAAAACAAAAGAAAATCCACATGGAAAGCAATGTCTTTAAAAGTCCACCCTGGAGCAATCATAGTTCAACATAGAAAATAAGTTCTGAAGCAGCACTAGGAACAGGAAAAGAATGACTAGCATGATGGTCTTCCCCAGTTCCTGAAAAGTGTGGCTCCTTGATGAGTCTGACAGGGAACTTTTACAGAGCCCAGGGAGTATGATATGGTCTTCACCTCACGGCTATCTCTGCACTGAGCATGGAAATCTCTTTGTGCCAGTGCAAACTCACTGTCTGGATGGCTCCATGCATTCAAAATACCTGTGTCTGAGGAGTCCTTCTCTGTATCTTCAGAAGAGTCTCTTTTCTAGAGCTCTTTCAATGGCAGAGGGTACTTTGTGTAAAAGTCAGAAGTTAGAATTTCATAAGCAAATTCAATTTTCTGCTTGCAAACAAACGTGGAATTAACATCTCTGCACTTGATGCAGAGTCATGAAGAAAGTCAATAGAAAGTCATGAAGAATCCATTAGAAAAATGGGTCTCTAAACACAATACCTGTGTGCAGACAATCTCTATATGCAGCAAACCCAGTAACACAATCCTAGTGACTATACACATTTTCATGGGATTTTTATCTCACACAGGGAGGTCATTTCAGAAAACACTTAGTGATACCTTGCCACACTGCTGAGGCAAACTGTTGCAAATAGCACTAAAATTATAGTGCTATAATTCACAGTAGGAAAGGAGAACAGATACTAAATCTGTTTTACAGTCTCTGAAGACAAAATTAGGGCTTACCTCTGGTATTCTAAGTAGCCAGACTCAACACAATCACAGTCTTGCTTAAACGCCCAAACTAAGTGGATTTTTTCCTTGACACTTCCCAGGTCATGAGCTCACTAATATGTAGAAATGTGCATGAAACAATTCAATTTCCTTTCGACCAGCATATTGTAGAGACACAAACGCATACAAAGAATTTTCACCATTGAAAGTCAAGCTGACTTTAAGCCAGGTTGACTAAGGCTGTGCTAGAAAAAATATTAAGGTTCCTAATTCTTCTATGCTGTAGACTTTAACTTTTGTATTCTAAACCTACATTATTACCATGAGTCTTATGGTAGTGCAATCTTTAAAGATCCAATATATCTAAAATTTTCAAATTTTATTTCCAAGAAATAGAAATTCTAGTGCTTACATAAATATCATAATGGCTAAGAAAAGAGGTTTTTAAGAAAAACTATCCTTTCTTTATTTTTTTCAGTTTTATGATTTGTAGGATGACAAGTCAGAGTCATGATTTCTGAAGAGCAGCAACTCACCCATTGCAATATGTTGTAAGGAAGACCACTAAAACTTTCAGATATGTAAAGAGATCCTACAGTACTCAGATTCCAAGTTTAATAACAGTAATTCCATATTTCTTTTGTTTCTTTAAAAAAAACAGAAACATGCCAACTGCCTGGCACTGGCTTGTGCAGTGATTTAAGTTTTTGAGGAATAACTAGATCAGGAAAAGACAAAGTTGCAAGGACACATTGATCCAAACACTAAGCAGAAGGCAGGCTCCTCTTGAAAGGTAAGTACCAGAAGGTTTCTTGACACCTTCTGTGGGCACACACACACATGCTGCTGGTAATATCTCTGTAAATCTGTCATCAGATCTTGCACTTTCTGCTCCAAGATCTTGCCTTAGGTTTATATATGTTCAGAAGGCTGCCACCACCTCCACCAGTCCTTCCCACTACTTGGGCCAGAATCTCTACCCCTGAGGGATCATCCTGTACTTGCTTCTTCCCCACACCAAGGAGCCTCACACCTGCCCTCTTCTGTTCTCTGGACCTTTTCTGTGTTAGTTCAAGAGACTTTACACCTTCTCCTTTATAGCAGCACACCCAGAGCAGCTCTCCACTTACTGCTTTTTTTCCTATTGCTGAGCCTCTTCCCTCCAGCCCAGCTTCTAAGAGCTTTCCAACACTTTCTCCCCAAAAATTTTACTAGGGCACGTATATACTCTTTTGAGACATGTAAGCCTGATTTCAGCTTAAAATAACTGTAGTGTCCCTAGCACTGTACTTGCAGCAATATAGAGTCCTCCACATAGGATAATTGCCTATATTAACTAACTTTCCAGGCATCTGATCATCCTGTTATCCAGGTTATCCCTGTGGCCATGCTACAACACATGCTGGAGCCCACTTGCTGTGAACTGTGCTCCCAAATCCACCTGGGCTGTGGTGAGTAAAGGTGGCACAGCAGCAACCACAGGGCAGGCAGACCTTCAGGACTTCATTGTAATTTCACTGCCCAATAATCAGATAATTGTAAAACACTGCAGTCATCACATTCTACATTGGTTCTCATGGCTAATGAGCCAAGGAGTGCAGCTGAGGTCAGCCTGCAAGTGTGAGCCAAACCCAGCCATTGCTCAATCCTTGCCATATGGGAACCAAAAACTGAGTCTTTCACCAGTGGAAATTGCAGACACTCTTTTACTTTCTGCATATCCCCCCTCTCTCCACACTTTACTCCAGACAACACTGCATGGATACTGAAGTGCTTCTCCTATTTTTAACAGTGTGAAGCACTTAGCTGGGAATTCTCCATGCTCTAATATGTGTTTGATCAAAGATTTAACTACTTCCTATCATTTAATTGTAAAATGAACACTTCCTGCTCCCACAAATGATATTTCCATGGAAACTGTTCAGTACTGTTGCTACAGAATGAAAGGCAGCTTACTAATGGGTCTTTTTGATTTTTTTTCTGAATTAAAAAGAATATCACTCAGAAAACCACATTTGGAGAATGAGGTATACAAACCAATGCATCCATAGTACTGCAGTTTAGTAGCCTAAATTCTCGGCTCCATAGAGGTTAATTCAAGAAGAGGTAGTTAAGGTGGAGTTATATTTTCTTTTTTAAATCATCCATACAGACTGATAAAAGATATCTATTATGGGATGATATATTTGTGATTTCAGAAGATAATTGCAGGTTGTGCCAATTTGGAACATTCTGAATACAGCTGGAGGCTTCTGAAGAACCAAGTAGTTTATTGCAATGTCATGAATATAATCCTTATTGTAGGAAAGGCTACTCCAGACCCACCTCAGAGGCCCTATCAGAAGCATCCAAGATAGCATCCTAGCCTTCTGATTTAGACAGTAAACTGATGCGCTTGACACTGCCAGGAACTGATGGGAATTAGGTAGCAGATAGATCATTTTCAGCTTCCCTTGAGGCAAGAGATATGGCATTTAGTCTCCAATTAGGAAAATTCTAAAGCAAAGTCTCTCTCTTGTGTCTGGTAACATGTAAAGACTTGTTGTGGTGTTGCTCAGGGTAGTTCAGAGCCGAGAAGCCTGACATGCCTCTGCTGTCCACTGATCTCTAATATACAAAGGAGACTTTATTAATGACCCCAAACCACCACTCTCAGATCCACACAAGGTGATTTCAGCTGTGGCTACTGCTCTGCACCTGAAGAGCACCTGTGGAAGGTGACAGGTAAGCATATGCTTATCTTTAAACTAGTCTAAGGTTGGGGTTTTTTTGTTGTTTGTTTGTTTTTCTTCAATTAAAGACATGTTTTCTTTAGTTGGAATGCCATGAAAGTGCAGAAGGTATACAATGCCCATGATGGCCTTGAAATCTACTTAGACATCTACCTAGGTCCTGGATGATGAGTAGAGAAAACCATGCATAAAACCAGGTTTTTTTGGTATAATTTCACATCCAAAGGAGAGACAGCAAGGCCTCATCCAGAAGTTAAACAAGGATTTAAACCAGAACTTTATCTATGTCGCTGAATGCAGACATGACAAGTTTACTTACTTTTTTCTTGCTGAATGCAAGTCTCCCACTTCCTTTGCATTTTCGCTGCTAATTAGCAAGCTTAGAAAGAGACAGCATATTCAAAGGAGTCAAAAGTGGGCAAATTTCTGATGATATAAAAAGATGCCATGGCAGTTGTTAAAGAAATCCCAACACAACTCAGCTAATTATATCTAGAGGTCTCGATTTGTTACTTTTGATCTAGGATTATATAGCTTGTTTTCCTCTTGTTAATTGACTAGTTCAGGATTTTCTGAACATTATATCTTTGATGTTCCTGCCTTTGTTCCCTTTCATCTATTGGCAGAACTCTATTTAACAATACTAGCAAGAACTGATGACATCTGAAGTCTCGATATTTGTGAGAGAATGTCAAAGTCCTCTTTGACACTGGCTATAAGTCACAGCAGCTTCTGCTGAAAGATAAGGCTTCCTCAGTTGGTCTTTATGTATTTCAGAAAATGCTGGGGATAAGCTATGTCATGTTTTCTTGATCCTGATAGCTGAATTTCACCAGGTAGCAAACTGCTCACAGTGGAAAAAAACCCCATACTGTGCATGATGTGTCAGGTTGAGTCTAAGGTTGTTAATACAGCGATCAGTAAAAATTACTGGAGTCACCCAAATTAGATAACATGGAAAGAGCACCTTTAGATGACTTTGTTCTTATCTTTCAGTATGTTATCATCATGTTTTCTAAGTCCCTCCCTCTTAGTTTATCTCCTGCACGATGACACCAATATTTGCCATGCAACCCAGTTTTGGGTAATTTGTATTCTGAGAATCTTGAGGTTTATAGCACCTGTAGAGTTTGCTGCATATGAGAAAGTGTTGCTTGACTAATGGCAAAAAGTGTCAAAAAGTATTGCAAAATTTCAGGCAAGAGTTCTTTTTACTTTCTTGCAATGATTTCATTTTATGGGACAGTTATTTCAGCTTACCCTGCTGATTTAGAAATGAGGAGAGCCAGCAGCACTTTGCCAATATCCCAGACTTTATTAATACACTTGCTAGATGAGGAGTTCAAATAGCTTTCCTCTGTGCTCTGGCTTTTACAGCTTTCATGCCCAAAGAAAACCCCCACCTGTCTGAAAAAGCTATTTCTGTAACATTGTTCAACCCATGTGGAAGGAGAACTAGGATTTACAGCCCAGCAAGGAGAGAATTAAAGCTGGCCTCCCCTGCTGCTCAGATATTCACTTCTACTTCAATAAAGCTCTACTCCTCTTGCCATATAATCCCTCCCCTGGCAGGACATAAAGACAGAACTTGTTTTCACCATCTCTAGGTATTGCCAGTCACTTGTTCAATTAAAAATTGTCAGACAGCAAGTGTGTCCTAAATGCACTTCCTTTGCATTGTCCATTCCCATGCTTCTTCCTCCACGGTGGCAGTGAAGAAAGGATTAACTACTCCAGAAGGTCTGGTGCTGAAAATGAGCCTTTATCTCCACCAGAAGCAGTTTGATAGGCCACCTGCCAGCTATGGCACCACAGGGGATCCTTTCTGTGACCACTTATTGCAAAACTAAAACCAAGTCCACTACTACCACTGCACAGAATATAGTATTCAGAGACAGGTACAAGGATTTGATGGATGTCCCATTAATTTAGGACCTCCAGTTATTCTAGGAGCCTTTTGGGGAATCAGTCTGCAAGACCCATGCTTTTATGTGTTGCTTCTGTTGTTATCTAAATGTAAAATGTTATAACTTAGAGACTGACTAAAAGCCATTTCATAATGAAAAAAAGAAAGAAAAGTCTGTAATTCTATTTTACCTTATATGGACAAAAAACCTCAAAAAATTCTTATTTTCAGAATTTTTTGTATACTATCATTGACCCACACATCTCGGCTCGGTTCTTTGCAGTCTTAAAGGACATTAAAAACTGTCCTAATCACACTCCCTGCACCGATTCCACTACAGACTGCAAATATAATATTAATTTGAGCAAACAGTTGATGCTTTCAGAGCATATTAGGGCCTGGATGCTCTAGCTCATCACACAGATTTAAGTGGCAATCTGTCACCAAGACTTTGGCAATGCCAAAGAGGTAATGTGGCACACAGGGTTCCTGTGAGAAGCCAGAGAATAAAGGGACAACTCCTCCCGAGCCAGCAGAAGCAGCCCCTGTGCTATTCCTTTAAGATTAGGATAAAACCAACCAACCAAAACAAAACCAAATCAAACTAAAGAAGCTTTTGGAATCTCCGACTCTTTTAATTCTTTTTACTCCTGCAGAATGACTGTTTTATTCTGTCTTTTGTTCCCCTTCCCTTTAGTAATTATCCTGTTACTTGCCTTGCTCTTTTCAACTTAATATCCTTCTTTGTATTTGACTTGGATAAGGCATTAGGCAGATGTCATCCAAACCTGAAGATAAAAATATATTTAAGTATTACGCAGTGTTGCTTACATTTTGTTCACTATTAGGAAATTTCCTTTTCCTTTTGACACTGTAATCATAATTAGCAATTCCTTAATGTCTTGGTTTGGAAAGACAGGTATCTGCCAGGGAAACTGGGGTTTCCCTTAGAATGGAGAATGCGAACCCCTCACCCCTGCCAAATTATAATTTTGCAATTAAGGGCTTTCAGGCAAAGATTTGGGAGTAGGAATAACAGTTCTTTACTAGGAATATCAATAATACAAATGTGGTAGAAAAAAACCAAAACCACCCCAACAAACCAGCAAACAAACAAACAACAATTCTGGAAAGCCCTGACAGAGTCAGAGCTACAACCTGACACCCTGTTGGTCAGGGTGTGGAAGCAGTTCAAAAGTGAGTCCTGGAGTGGCAGATGTGATTCTGTTGAAGTAGAGATGATCCTGTAGCCAAAACGGGTCCAGGGGTGGTGAGATGGGGTCTGGTGATGGTGAGATGAGGTCCGGTCTCCCTCCCAGAAATCGGGGTGAAGCAAGAGAGAGCTCCTGTTCCCCCCGTCTCAGTTTTTTCCAGGCAGGAATCATTGACTCCCCCCACTGGGTGGGGCATCTCACAATAGGATTATGGAATGCAGATGCACCGCTCTGGGGGCTCTGGGGAGGGTATAGTCCGGGGAGGTGTTAATGGCCCGTTATCAAAAGGCACCTGCCCCTCTCCCCACCTCCTCCTCCTTCCAGAGTTACAAGAGATAAAGAAGAAAAGAAAAAAAAAAAAACAAACCTCTCCCCAACTGGTTTCAGCAGATGAAATAGAATATACATTTTTTGATTCCATAACCCAAGACACTTAAATATTACCTACAGCCTCTGACATCTCAAAAGAAAGCAAGATTAACAACAAGGCCTATAATACAAGCACTAATACAGTTCTCACATGTAGAACAGAAGCTGAAAATGAGGATAGAGACACTGCACACACACAGAGCCCCATGGCTTTGGAATCCATTAGGAGAAGAGCTTTTGGCAGCAGCAATGCTATCAGCTGTCCTACCCCTAAGTATTTTGTGATATACAGACCATGTTTTGCTCTTAAAATTGCACCATGAATTTTCTTCAAAAAGCCAATCACCGATGATGTTCCAGTGAGACCTTTTTTACTTAAAGCCTTGCTGTAACAAATTTTAAAGCAGATAAATAAGGGCAACCCCTGTTTTGTTGAATGCAAGAATTACATGAATCAGCTCTGCTGGCAACTACTTCCTTCTGAAGACTGAGTCAATTTACAGCTTCAAAAAGAGCAACTCATAACCACCAATGTGTATAAATTGTTTCTTATATTTTATTGATCAGCATGTCTGAATAGTGATTTCCCACTGTTTCCCAGTTCCAATGACTAATAGCTTGAGAGTGTTTAAATATTAAATATAGCTGGAAGATCTGTTTTCCACAAGCAGGGGAATCCCATTGTTTTAGCCCTTGCATGGTTATTGTACTATGAATTATTGAAAAGCTGAATGGCAAGGTTAAGGCTCCAACTCTCACACAGATTTGAGAAGAGCTGACTAAAAATTAATGGGAAAAAACCCCGAACAACCAAAGTTTGACTGTTTCATTAACATTCAAAAATTGATATTGTTCTCATAACCAAATTACACTGTATAATAAACAAATCATGAAAGCGGACACCCATGTATTGATGCCATCAAGATTTCCAATAGTCTGTTTAGTTTTCTTGGCACAAGATCTAGGAACAAAAATGGTTCTGAACATAAAGGGCAGAGGCATGGGTGGATTGCTAAAGCAAGGTTTCATAAGGATACCAAAAGCACTTCAGAGAAAGCCAGCTCTTCTAACACAAACACTGAAATCAACTTGGTTAGAAATAGAGACTTCCAAACATTTCTTGATTAATTTGTAGCTGTTGACTAGATGCTTGAGTGTGTTTTCCCCAGTCTCAAATACAAGTCTGTGCTCAGAATTGTTCCCCTGTAAACAAGGATGTGTTTACAATACCTTTTAGGAAACGGGTCCCATGTTTTTCTGAAGATAAACATATTTATCTAAAGAAATTTACTTTTTCTTCAAGGAAATGGCTAACTATGAAATACCAAAAACACTGTGGCAAGGTGCCATCTCTATTGCATCGCGTGTAAATGTCAAGAAGAGGAGACCATTGGTGCTTTGAGCTTGGCAGTTGTTTATTTCCAGCACTGAAGTGGTAGAAAATCCTCTCCTTCCTACACCAGAGACCAAGGAGTTTCAAACTTTGAATCAGTGCTAAGAAAGCAAACACTTTTTGTTTAACTACCATGAAGCAAAGCAGACCAGGCTTAATTTCACTGTAAACAGATTTTATTCACCAGAATTGTGTTTCCTAACTTCCAGCCAAGCTTCATTACTCACTAGAACAAGAAAACAGCATTGGCATACCAGTCATTTCTTTAAAATAGAGGCATATTAAAAACATATTGAAGAAACCTAGTGCTAACAGGCAACTCATCCTCTTTAAGGAACAAAAAGTGAAGTATTTAAAGTGTCTTGTTTGTCCTGTTGGTGCTGAATTTTAACGGTAAGGTGAGTTGTAAACTACAAAGTCCCATACACACCAAACCAGGTTCCAGGTATAGGGCACCACAGCCATCACTAGGAAGTTTTGGAGTTCAGAGCTGCTAAGATACAGGAAGCTCCTTCCTGGAAGAAACCATGGGGTGTCAGATTGCATAGGCATGCTTTTTTCTTTTGAATTTTTTGGGTTTGATTTTGGTGCATAAATGAATTGTTTACTTAAATAATAGCTGCCATTGTCATCTAATGTTGGGTCTTGAAGTCTCAACTTGCTTTTGATTTCATGATAAGGGTCTCCCAATCCTCTGAAGAGTGTTAAGACCTAAGATTCATACACAAAAATTAAATTATATTGCTCTGGTCATTTACAAACCAACTTTGCTTCTTTCTGCCAATACAAACTCCTATGTAAAAATGCAAAGACTCTTCCCATGATGTTCTCCATGTTGGAAAATTCTTGTAGTACTCACAGTAGGATATGGAAATTTCAAATGAATACAACTCCTGCTAAAATTCAGCAAACTATGGAGGAGTTAGACTATGACACACAAACTGCATGGAAAATTTAAATAAGGAAATAACTAAATATTTTTTTTTACTAAATAAACAAAGAATAATGTTTTTGTAGAAAACCCTTCCTGTCCAAGGCAGGTTTAAAAGCAGCATTGTGATTGCTGATGACTAAACCAGATTGTCCTTTCTGGTTATGTGGAACAATCAGAAGGAATACAGTGAGAAATCAGTAAAATCTCAAACAGAATCACTCTATCCACCAGTTCTGCCTTGTGGGTCACTTTGTGCAGTCATTTTTCTTTTGTGTTTTGGAGCAAGGCTTGTTGGCTTTGCACAATGAACCTGTATTTTATGGAACATCCCTGTACTGCTTGGCTTTTCCACTCCTGCAGAATCAAAAGATGGGTCAAGCTGGAAGGGACCACAGTGTGACATCTGGTCCAACCTTCCTGCTCAAGCAGGGCCATCCCAGAGCCCATGGCACAAGATTGCATCCAGATGGTGCTTAAGTATCTCCAGTAAGTATCTCCACACCCTCTCTGGACAATCTGTTCCAATGTTTTGTCATCTGCACTGTAAAGAAGTTCTTTCTCACATTCAGGTGGAATTTCCTGTGCATTGGGTTTTGCCCATTGCCTTTTGTCCTGTTGCTTGTCACCACCCCCCATCTGAAGCACCCTCCCTTCAGACACTGACAGACATGGATGAGGTTCCCTTTCAGTTGTCTCTTCTCCAGGCTGGACAGGCCCAGCTCCCTCAGCCTTTCCCCATAAGAGACATGCTGCAGCTGGGCCTACTCCATGTCTCCCTCGTACTGAGGAGCCCAGACCTGGACACAACACTCCACATGTGCCTCACCAGGGCTGAGTTCCCTGAACTGGGTTGCCCCAGTACATTTTGGGGTGGAGGGAAGCAGATGGGCTGCGTGTGCAGAGCACCTCTGTGTTAATCTGGGCAAGATCCCAGACTGCTTCAGAGACTGAATCAGAGGAACAACCCCGGGCCATGAGAGGGAATGAGCATTACTGAATGTGAGTCTATCAATTTCAGTTAATACACTGCACTCATACAAATCATTTGCTGTGATGCTGTGACAAATAGCAAGTAGCTCAGGCAGGGAACAGTCCTGTTTGAATAACAACTGTGCTCTTTACATCTTAATCTCTGAAAAAACTGATGAAGTAGGCCCTGCAGGCAAACCATGGGTGATAGGATGCCATTAAGCTAATTCTTTGCATTAATGTTTAAAAAGCAAATGAATCTGTTGTTTTGTTTAGCTGTATGAACTGTTTTACACATGACAGCTGCTGGATACTGAGATTAATTGATAGATTATGATGTGTCCTCACAGTTTCAAACTATTAACCTCCAGTAGCATTTTACAGTTAATCTCATTTGAAAAGGAATATTGTACTAAAAATTCTGAGGATTTTTTTTCTGTCTTCCTTAGCATCATCTATCGGACACTGAATTGGAAAACATCTATGTTTAAAATAAATTTTACTATAGTTACAAACTTTTCTTCATTTAAATTCTTCATATGGTTATAGATGACCATGTTCTGGCTAGCTTAATTTTTATCAAGAGAGATATTTTAGGAAATACAGCAACTGTAAAACATAGACTAAGCATCCAGATATACTGTCTATACTAGCACACTCTGGGGTTTTTTTCCACATGTTGGTCCCCAGAATGAGGATACAGTAAAGTCATGGAGAGCCCCACACAGAAACAGCCATAGAAATTCAGCTTCTTTTACTTTGTGGATCACCACAGTGTCACAAACAGCAGAGAAGTAACCTAAGTAGTGTCCCCACTCATTACAGGGAGAGGGAAGACCAAAGAAAATAATTTACCACTTTGTGGGTTTATTGGGCTCCTCTTGTCCATCCTTTCTACCCAAATACATTTTATGGAAAGAAAAGGCTTCAGGAACTCTAGCTTGGTGCAATTTTCATTTGTTTTGATATAGGGATTGAACTATTTTAATATTTCTAGTGACCATTTTCCTCTGAGTTCTGCTAATGGAGTCTTAGAGTCTGTAAAAACACCTTGGGTGGGCCAGGTGACTGAGTGCTGCTAGAAACAGGAACAAATCCCATCAGATTCCCCAGCACCGTACTGTGGGGGCCTCCCTTGTTAAATTCCACTGCCAGGTTGACATTTTGTTCTGTGTCTTCTTTCTGTGCCCTGCTGTGGATTCACTTTTGTATCAGGCCCTGTAAAATTATCCTTGTCAGGAAAAGTCTTGAATCCTCCCTGTCTGTCTACCACGATCATAACTGCACCCATTACATGTAATGTGATTTGCACAGGAGAGCTGAAAAATGTTCTTTTAAAAAGCTTGAGGCAGATAGTCTGCTCACAGCTTGTTCCTGGTTTAATTTCTCAAAGTTAGAAAGTGCTGTTCCTTACTATAATGAGACAGAAATTTTACTTATATAGGAAAAAGGATTCTCCAAGACAGCCTGCCTTCCTTTTATAGCTTCCTTCCAGCTGTGCATGGGATTCATCACAACTTCTCCTTTTTTCCCATGTGTTCCCTGCAAGCACACAGTCTCTTCCTTCAGTCGGGTATTTCTTTTCTGTATGTGATTGCTTCCTCTGAACTCCACAAAACTCAAATATTTGTAGAGTCACCTCAGGCCTTATAGTGTCTTTCTCAAACCAGTGGAATTACAGGCTCTAAAAACATAACAAATATATTCTCCTTTTGATGTTGTGAAATGCCAGCACATAATTTCTAAATGTGTGACTCCTACGATAAATGTAGTGTGGGTTTGGATTTGGTTTCCTTTTTGCTTGTTTTTGTAGAAAATACAAAACTTGCTTGACTTTTAGTGCCTTGGAAGGGCAGTAGACTGCAGGACATAGCTAAAAAATATGAGCTGGTACAGATCCATTTGTGGCTTCCTTACTATTCAAGACTGTGCCCTTTTTTCCCTGGAAGCTGTTTTCAACTGAAAATGCATTGTGCAGAACAAATCACAGTTGAGGCAAGCATTTTTATTGCCTGATAACCTTCCCTAGCACCCTTCAAGAGCAAAAAGAGAAGATCTTTATAAAACCTGGATGTAAGTTATGTGACAAGCACGGAGGAGAGGACATAAAGAGGTGATTTAGCTACAGCCTCTTCTCCCTTGGAATTGTCAGCCCTTGATAAAGAGCACAAGTACTATCTCCGAGCTGCAGAGCAAGAGAAGACAAAGTATGTTGCCCACAATCTCATAAGTCAGTGATGAAAACATAAACAGACATAAACATTTAGGAATGCTTTCCTTGAGAAAGAGCCTGAGGACTGCATGCTGTTGCCTCCGTACCTTAGAACTACATCTTTATCTTCTGCTTACACTTCAATGTTTCCTGCCAGTTTATTTTATTTAAAAATATTTTCTCTTTTTCAGTGATTTATGGATGGGTGTGAGGGATCTACAGTGTCTGCCCTTCTTTAACTATGAATGCAACAGCAAACTTCTTGCACATGGACTACTGGAACAGTTTAGAAAAGCAGAAAAATTTTGTTATCTCTTTATTAGGAGATGTATTTTCTTTGATCTATTAGCAAAGAGAAAAATATATCTCTAAACTGATTGTGATAGAGATTCAGCTCCCAAACTGTATCCAAACTGGCTTAGAACCTAATTTATAAAAAGCTGATGACACTTCCACCTGAAGACTGAATACCCCATGTGTTAAAAGTCCCACTACATAATGCAAGAGAAATGCATATAGTGTCAGCACAATTCTGAGGACTCTGTTAAAGATTTAAGAGTTTGACTCTGCAAGAGCTGAGAGGGCACAAAAGTTACTGACCAAGAAATTACATCAGAATGCACTTAAAAGAAGAAGATAGATTGGTCTGTAGTTCCTTTTTTACTGACTTGAGAAAGCTGATGGCACCTTTAACTGCTGTAGTATGAATAATGTAAATACAGTAGAGAAATATATTTACCTTGTTTAGTAAGATCCAGAGATAATTCCTGGGCCTCCTTCTTCACATAGCCAGTTACCAACTCAAAGTTGTCATAACATTTTTTAATGGAGTTCCTGTAATTTAAGTGGATAGGGTGACACAGCAGGATATATTGAACTGAAGGATCTGGTAATTTGGCACGACTTCCCTTTTGTAATCACTTGGGCAGCGTGGTTTGTGGCCAGCCAGAACAGAGAGGAGGTGGCTGTCTGCTCACACAAGCTTGGGTGCTTCCATCTGCCACTCAGAATCTCTGGAACAGTTCAGTTTTCGCAGCACCATCTGCACTGAAACATTTCTAGGAATGGATGGCATTTTGGGACTACTTGGCATCCCTTTGTCCTCCCCTGTTCAAAAAGCAAATGCTATTTTAGGAGGAGAGGCATGGTTAATGAAGGCTTTTCCATCCTACTACACAAAAAACATCTCTCTCTTCATGCTTTTGAGCTGTAAATAAGATAAATCAAGTACTCCTGAATTCTGGTCAGCTTCTTGGCTTGAACTTGTAGAACAGGAGTTTTCAGAGACCATGACAGCTATTTCAGTCTTCCTGGAACGTGAAAGCTGCTTGAATTCAGGAGAAAAGAAGGTCAGATGCAGAGGTTTTTATCCTACAGTTCTTGTTGAAGTATTCTGCTTCTGTTAAAGAAGAGTGGAAAATGTATCCTAAGGATGTTGTCATCAGCAGTACATCAGTACTTCTCTTTCTTCACTGCCACAAAAAGCATCCTCAGAAGGTGTATGGCATCCTTTTTCACAGTTACCACAGAGCTGGAAGCAACTTGGAGAAGTAAAATGTGGCACTTGTGGCCAGAATGTCCCCACGCCCTTCCTAAGCTGGGAGCCCACTGGGCACTGCCAGCAAGGTGTGGAGAGCTCTTTGCCCTGGATGGAAGCACCTTGGTTTCCTCACCTGGTCTGAGGTGCTGCTGACCACAGCTGACCAGAGTAACTCATGGAATTTTGTTCCTTCTGTTTGGCCAGGTGGTTAATTGTTTTCATTTTTGGTGTACCTGTTTATCTGGCATTTTTAAAATGTAAAATACCTATGTATAAGATTTTCATAGCAAGGTATCTGTGCAGTTGGTTTATGAACAATTTAAAGCTATGTAAAGAGAAAAGGGAAAAAAAAAAGCTTTTCTGCACGATTGTGGATTGTCATGCCCTTAAATTTTGCTTCAAATCAGGAAAATACATGCTGAAGAAGTATCCATTTATTAGGTAAAATCTACCTACCTTGGCTTAAGCAGCATCTCTTGCATTCCCTTGATAGATAGATATCACAGTGTTGACACTTCTATCTGCATAATGTACAAAGGAGAATATGAAATATTCCAACACGTGGAAATTAATAAGATTTCTAGATGGGAGTATGAAGTCTATTGAACAGGCTGCTAATGTGTTTGGATTTATTTCAGAGATATTCATTATCACTGGGCAGACAATGCTAAACTACATTTAAACTGATTTTTATTTCACAAGCAGTAAAATATTGTGAAAAGATAATAAAATGCCATCATTTCAACTAACACTTGAGATAAGTCCCACAAACACTATGAGTATTTACAAAACATTTTCTTTGGGAAAGATATTAATTTTAAGTTAAATTAATTTACTTGAGTGCCTGCAAGACAGATAAATGAGGCCATCAGGAGGAGATCCAAGATGAGCAATTGCTGTGCACATGAAGAGCCCACAAATCACAACTGCTAAGGAACAGGTTTTGATGGAGTGCAAGAGGGAAGGGAACCCACCACAAGGAAAACACCTGTGAAGCACCCAGGAGTTCACCACGCTCTTAAAGGACTGGAGGAGATGAATGACAGGTTTTTTCCTGTCTTCTCTTCCATTCTTTTACTATATTCCTGTCTGCCACACAATCACAGCTCAGTAAAAAAGGCAATAACACATACATTTGCCAAGCACCTGCACCCAGGCCTATGGTTTGAATTTATTTTTTGCATTCTGCTTGCCCTCCATAATTCTAAACACCTGATGTATGATTTGGTGTCTCCACAGCATGTCTACTCTTTTCTTCTGTTGATCTTTCTAACACACACCAAAAAAAGACCTGACACAAATATAACTGAAAGTGAACAAGAAGCTACTGTGTCAGAGAATTTCTGAATTTGATCTGAAGCTAAAACAATAGTGTAACATGTGGGCTTGGGCTGTTTCTTCAAGGAAAGAAGAAAACCTGATGTGAAAGGCAAAAGAAAATTTCTCCAAGCTTCAAAAAACAGTCCTGAGCAGCACTAGAATATATTATTAAAAGCAGGATTGATTCTGATTGCACATCCCTTATTAAAGGTGTTTCTTTCAGAATAGCTGCTTCAGAATTTAAGTAAATTCCATTTTATCGCTTCTCCACAGAAGTGGAAAAAAACCCAAACACTTTCTTACAACATCTGAAGAATTACTATGACCACTATTGAAACAAGGTAGTCGCCTTTGCTTTACCTGTCTGAAATCAGGGAATTTACTTACATTGTCGTAGTGGGTTGTTGATTTCTGTAATGACCAAACCATCTGGGTTTTGCAATACCTTTCTGAAAGCTCTGCATTTTGAAGACAACTTCTTTAAGAATTTCATTTCTCTTCTAGGAGAATAATCCTGCATTAGCTTTTGTATTAACTTCAAGACAGTCTATTCAAAATGTTGAACCTAAGAGGACATAAATATAATTTTACATTTTCAAAATTTGTCATGACTTTTCTAACAGGCAACAAAACAATCAAGGGCAGGCTTTCTTAACAAACTTTATAAGAAAGACTATAGCTGCCTTGGGAGCTGCAGGAAATGTAACACAACAGGACATAGATGTCCTCAGATTTACTACTTTGTTTATGTATTTGAAGTTAGAAGAAACAATTTGGAGGGGAGTTACTTTTCATTAAATAGGCAGGAAATGCCTGAGATGCTCAAGACAGAATGCTTCACTTTGGATGAAACACTTTGTGAGCAAAAGGACTCAGTGCCAGGGCAGGGAATGCTGGTGGATGAGGATTTGAGAGGGTGGCAATCCTGCACAGCTGTGGGACAGGAGAGCAGAAGCCATGGAATGCTGCAGGGGGAAGAATCCCTTCAGCAGCCGGAGGAGCTGCCACCCTGAGGCAGCAGGGAGTGAGCACCTTAAGGCATGAAAAAGACAAGGTTGAATTGTCACCAATTTTGTGCATGCTAATGCAGAAGGGCAGGCCACTTAACACAATTAATGTTAGCAGGTAGGTACAGGGCAGGGCAGAACAGTTAAAGGCCACAGCAGCAAATGGATAATTTGACTCAATTAAAGTCAATGGGGCATGCTCAAATATACCCTAAAGCCAAAGAAATCTCTGAATCATTATCCTTGAGAAGTCAGAGAGGGCTGGTGAAAGGCAAGCACTGTGCTTTCCCTAGCATAGAAAGAGTCCAGGGAATCATATATCAGCTTACTTCACATCCTGGAAGATGCCAGAGCAAATGTTAAATGATCAATTTGTAAGTACATAAAGGGTAGCAAGGTGGTTAGTAGACAGAGCAGTTCTCATGTATCTCAAAGTTGTTTAAAAGGGGTATAGAGGTTAACTATTCTCCAAGGCTGTAAAGAGTGAAACAAAGACTAATTGGTTTGTTTCACAGCAGGGAAAAGTTAGAGGCTAGACTGGAGTTTAAAGCAACTTCCTACTTAGTCACAAGGACAGCAAAGTTCTACAAGGATGCCTATGAAGGCTATGGAAATTAAGCTGGAGGTTTTCCATAACATGTCGGGTAAATATTTGCTAAACAATCCTTCAGTGTGACCTCAGAGCAAGGAGGCAAAATTGCAAAGAGATATATTCCAGCTCTCTATTTGTCGAACTCTGGTTTTCATGTTTTGAGGGCTTTTCCCTCACAGTTTTCAATACATCTATATTTTTCTTATAGATTTTTCACTGCAGTCCCAGATATCTATCGTAGCTCCTGCCAGCTCAGAACTTTATGATGACCTTCTATGTATTCAATGACTTGAAGACCTAAGCTCATCATCCATAAGATTTTATGAGAATACTACTTTTCACTTTAAATAAATAAATAAGAGGTGAGTACAGTTCCTTCCCCTTTATGACTTTATAATCCTAAAATAGAGGAAACCTTTGCAATGGGACCAAAGTGTATTGTGATTCAGAAATAAGAGTGAGAATTGCTTTTTTGTAACACTGATATTCAAAAGCTTAATGAACTGTCTTTAAAAGTTCAGGACTGGTCATCGGACAAAGAACAATAGATATTTTCTTCTAGTATCCATAACAACTTAAAATAAAAATGTTGAAATTTACTTCTCTTTGTTGGGTTTTAAAACATCCTGTTCTCATTTTGCATTAAGGAATTTTGCATGGTTTACATCAGCAAGAATACACATAACAAACTAACAGGAATTTCTTAGCTGTGCAATTCAAGCCTTAGGCTCCTGATGAGCTACTTTTGCTTTACTGAAAGACAAGAATTAATGCAAAAACTTTATGTAGACCTTGTCTTCTATGCCTTCCTGGACTACCCTTTGTCACTTTGAAGAGATCTATACAAGAGCATGTAGCTTAACACCAGCCTATCCCTAAAATAAGCAATCATTTCTTTTTCCATTTACAAACCCAGAATGGATGTAAATCATGCCAGAATGCATTGTGTTGATTTATTACAGCATGACTGGGAAAAGACTGTGATCCATGATTATGACAGAGCTTGAGCAAGTTTTAGATGTTTCCTCACACCTTGACAGGCTTTGTTTCGTGTCTCACACATGACAAGAGAATGCTGTCATCAGTGCTGCCACAGTTACATTACTACATGCTAGATTTTAGCAACATATATGTCTGTTCTCCATTCAGTAAAGTGAAAAGTATTTTAAAAATCTAAAGCAATTTCACCCTTTCTTTATGTCTCTTACACCAATTTTTAATTATTATTTCACAGTGATACGTGCTTATGATGTTTTTTTTCCTTTTTTTCCCATTTCAATTGTGAGCACTTGATTTACAAAACAACCTGAGTCTCCCACTGCACCGACCTTGTTTTGTGTCTACCCCTACACATGAAATTTTATTCATCTAAATCAAGATTCTCCTAAACATCATTTGACTAATCCCTCATCTAGGCATGTATCCTTATCACAAATACAAATTATGAAGACTCTGACTTTATAAATAACTGATGTAACAAAACATTTGGGTTCATAACCTTCCTCTGCACTGCACACCTAACATCCAGTGTTTTGCAGGACTATGACCCAGTGAATAACACAAATTATAAGAGTCGTATCTGCAATTAACTGTTGCCACTGAGAAAAAAACCCAAGCAGGTATTAAAAATATTAAAAGTAGATGGTAGAAACATTTTGAAAGAATGAGGCTCATTTCTGCTTATATTTATAAAGTGTACCCTGTCAGGATTCATGGGACTTCTCAGGTGTAAAACTGTTTTAGTCCTAAATCAGATCTTACTCTGGAGAACTTGAGCTCTCCAGCAGGTTCCAAAGGAAAATCCATCTCACAGTGTGTGTTAGGTTCACAAAGCATAGTAAATACAATTCTTCATATACAAAAATCTGTAATTCATGTGCTACTTTTTACACAGCTTGATTATTGCTTGCTGAGGTACTCCTAGAAAAAATTTAGTCTGAAAAATAGACTTAACTGTGCACAGCAGAATGGGAATGGTCATGGACTGCATTATTTTCCCTTTTAATCTCAACAGACTGTGTTGTTTTAAACCTGGTATTGTAGGAGAGATTGTTCTTATTGTACATGTGGGTGAATTAAAGGACTGTTCTCTTACAGTTATGGAACATGGGAAAAGGTTAATTAAGTCCTTTTATTTTGAATTGTGGCATTACTTCAGAAATAATAACACTGTATTAATTCTCTGAGTATGGTTAAATTCTGCCATCATCTTTTTTATTTCAAACATTATGTTTTCCCTTCAGATGAGGAATACAGACTAAAAATAAAGGTATTCCTGATAAACCATGTATCATGGTTGCTTGTTCTGCACTCAATTTACTCCATGCTCTCTGCCTCCTGGTCCTCTTTTTTAAGAGTATTATCTTCATCAGTTCTTCATCAAATGAAAGAGTGTTTTACTTCAGTAAAGGAAGTGATGAAAACAGATGCTTTTACCTCTCAAAAACAGTATTTTTAGGTGTTCTAACCATTTTGGAAAAGTAGGGCTCCTACAGCAAAATACTGGTACCTGAGAAGTGTCATGCAGAAAGAGGGGAAGTATGCTGCTGAAATGTTATTTAATTCACCAGCTTTCATAACACCCCAGTGCCGTGGCAGGGCCGCTGAACTAATCAATTACTGCATGTAACTCTCTCACAGGAACAGCTGCACAAATAGATTGAAGACTGCAGAGATCACAGGTGCTGGGGTTTTGAGTCAATCATCTGTGCAAGCACAAATATTTGAGGCCAGCGTCTCACATAACACCCTCTCAGACAGCATGGAAACAGGCTTACCACAGCCACTTTAGACATTTCTCACACTCACAACCTACACTTTCCAAAAGTCTTATCTGCAGAGCCAAAGTGTAATGCTGACAAATCCCTCTGAAAATCAATTTAGGTTAGAGCCCAATACTGGAAGAATTATTTGTGTAAAAAATAACAACTGAAAAAGCAGGAAGCAACCTCGTATTGAATACCTTCTCCTTGCTCTTCATTTTTTCAACCATGAAAAGTACCCTGTATTTCTGTAATGAAACTGTAAAAAACCAATGTGGTAAATACTCCACTGATTATAAATGTAAAAGGGCTTGTTTGCATTTCTGTGTCACACAGTAGAAATCTACTGTTATGGAGTATTTAACATCTCATGTTAAATGATGAAACTAATTAAGAAATTATTACTCCTTTGTACTCTAAGTGAAAAAGCAGAAAACCCCCATCTCTCAGAAGAAGGAAGAACTGCAAAGCTGTCATAAGCTGTTTGCTCCTCAGACCCTCAGTTCAGAGGAAGAAGTCAGCCTGGGTTCCAGACCCTGCATATTTTATGCTATACTCCACAAAAGAAGCTGTACCCTTTTGCATTGAAAAGCAGCATAATGGAATGTATAAAACAAGAGAGAACAACATTTGAACAAGCCAGCACTGATTGTGACAGGACTTATCCATTCTTGCAAAGCAATTGGTACCCACCAAGGATCAGAGCAGCATCCCACTGTCTGCCACAAGGCAAGAGAGGGGAAATTTCTCTGCAAGAAAAGAATGAAATTAAAAATAGAACAGCAAATGCCAGCACGTTTGCCTGACCTCCTCACTGCAGACATAAAGAGGGGGTGAAGGAGCACGGACTAAGCAACTCACTCTAAAATCAGGTGAAATTGCTGGGTTTTTTCCCTGTGCCTCCAGAAGCAGGCAGTGGCATTTTGAGTGTCAATGCTTCTGAACACACCCCAGTGTATTCCCTGGGAACTTCATAGATAAATTGAATGCTACTAATGTTTTTGAATTTGATGAACTCTTCCCAAAGACCTGAACTACATTTACTCATAATTTACAAAACACAGTAGGGATACAGGGGATGTATTGTATCATTTCACAAGACTGCCTAATCTGGGACTGATCTGGAGTCAGATTTGACACTACTGAAGTCCAAGACTGCAATCTTTCAGTATAGGCTTCATTTTGTCTGTCTGTACACAGAAGGCTGCTAGAAAAGAACACAGCACATCCTGAGAGAAGGAAACTAAACTGGGACCATTCATGGTTCTGCTTTAATGCCAGAGTGCAACCAACCACTTCAGAGACATGACAGGTATCTGAGGAAAGTGTGCTGCAAGCCACTCACCAGGGTTTCTCTGATTGAATCATGCGACTGACCTTAGGTTTAGCTTTTTTATGATTAATTACCTAATAAATACCATAAATTAAGGCAGTAGTGCAAAGGTTGTAAAAGACAATCCCTAAAAGTGTTGAACTGGGAGAAAATGCAGAGTTTAAGAAAACCAAATATTGTGTTCTCATGCAGTCCTTTTTCATTAAACCTGTTGTAATTTGTGAGCACTACAATCCTGAATATAAACTTCATTTTTATTAGGGATAAGGATGACTTGTTCTCCCCCCCACCAGTGTTTGTTGATTGTTAGAGGGGAAAACAAGCCAATTTTGTTGTCTTTGTCCTGAGGCTGCACCCAAGTGTTCAGCAGCTGTCTCCCCCTCCTCCCTCTTTTCTGCTGAGTTGGAGCAAGTGCTTCAGCAGCTACACTGCAAGAGAGATACACAGGGAATAAAGGATTCCTTCAGAATAATATGGGGGGTTTTTTTTATTACTCCATCTCTTGCCAGCACAAGGTAGGATCTACGACTGGACTGGAAAACCTAACAAGGGACAGGAACAAAGTGGCAACTGCTTAACCCACACTGCAGTAAAAGTTGTTTGTAATACTGATGTGAATCAACAAAAGGCAGTGAGGTAGAGACCGAGCTAGATTAGATAAGTGGAATGACATTACTGAAGGCAGATTTAGCTGGTCCATCTAAGAGCACTTAGCTCATCACATATAACACAGAGCAGCCTGCAGGTTGCACTAGATTTTATTGTCACTATGCTCAGATACCTTTTTAAATACCCATGAAACAGAGCTCAGGGAAGGTCTTTTTTCCCCACCAACTCCCACCTCAAAGCAGAGGAGATGGGGTGTTGGAGAAGGGGTTCTTCATATCCTACAGGAATCATTCTTGGGCAAAAGCAATTAGGATAGGACAATAAAACCAAATCTCCTGCCATTTTTCAACTTTACTGCAAGAACAAAATTGCCAAACCCCATGAGAGGATGAAGGCTTACATGCTTTCAGGAAGGCTGAAGTAAAACCACAGTAAACGCTCCTCTGACAGTAAATTGTTGAAAATATTGAGTCATCATACCAGATGAGGAGCTGTACTTTTCCTTTAGTGCTGCTTGAGTTCACATTCTCGCTGGGTTGCTGTGGCAGCCCATTTGTGCTGCAAAATGACAAAACATCCAGTATCTGCAGGATTAGAAGTAACGAGATTAGAAGGGAGGAATTGCTACATACCTAAAAGCAAAGAGCTCTAGTTAATATGGCAGGTGAGCTTTGACCAGTTTCTCTGTGACCTGCCTGTAGAGTTAGAGATTTTAAGAAACTAGAAAAACCCCACCTTAAGCCTGAAAATACCTAGATTAAGATTTTTCTTACGGATATTGAGTAAAATCTGAATTTCTCTTTGCTGTGATCAGTGAAAAATTATACCAGATGAGTTGGTGTACCTTCCTGCTGAAATTGATGATCACCCATCAGCTGAGATGTGGTAGGTCTCCAAACATTAGTGCCACTTAGCCTCAGAGAGTAATACCTGAGCTAATCACATAGACGTTGTTTAGTTTCAGTGCAGCAGGACTCACACAGAGTTTTGAACAGCTATCCCAAGAGGAGGCCAAGGGCACTCCAGGTGCACCCGGTTCTTTCCACTGACTTTAGTATGAACTTAGACAAGCAGCTCAGACACAGACCTCTCTGACAGAGAGGTCTAAATTTAGAGCAGTGAAACCCTCCCGATGTGCACTCCTAACCCACTGCACACTGGGAGCAATTTGATGTAATTAAAGAGAGTTAAATGACATTACTTGGTATTTTACATGTCAAGCACGTGAATGAACAATTGCCACAGCTCAGCTGACACACTTTGACTGTTTTACTTGCTGAGCTAACTTCACTGTGAGAGTGAGTTGTTAATTATAAAATATCCTCTAACCCCCTGGTTACGCAGGAGGACCACAAAACCCTTGGACCTGAGTTTGGGTTTTGTAGGTTTTTTTAACATCCCAACATTGTCACAGATTTGGCAGGAGGAAATATGGTACAAATTAACAATATTTCACAACATCATATTTTCTGGTTTTTTCCCCCAAATACATCTGAGCACCTCTAGCTATGCAGGGTCTCAGCACTTCTTAATTTCTCTCTTATGGGTGCGTGGGGAGTCAAGATCAGGCAGCAGACTGATGTTGATTATGGCTGAGCAGACGAGGTTTGGATTCCCAGCCAAGAGCAAGGTATCATATGCCCTGTCTGTTTTCATCTCTGTTTCTCTGTGGATTTTCATATGGCATTTTGCAGCTGTCTTCTCATATCAGCTTTTAAAGTGCTCTGTTATTCATATTGCACCCTTGTACGTACTGTTGTCAAAGTATTTTCTCGATATCAATTTGTTCTGAGATGTACCATGACAAATGGTATCCAGAGCCTTGCTTTACCTGGCATTCTAACAGCTGGACTTACTCAGTGTTGTCTACAATCACCCTGCAGGGCTCAGTAGAGAACGTTAAACTTGAGTAAAACTACCATACAGAAAGTATGCACTTCCCAGCCTTAAAATCCATCCCCAAACTGTTTCATTGGTTCTCCTAATGAATCCTGTTCTCCTTTGAATTATTTTTTACCCTTCTGTACTCATCTCTCTATTTAATCCAATCCAATCCCAATGTAACTAAGTAGATAAAGCTATAGCATCTTCATACATAGGCAAGTATATATGTACATACATCTATCAGTCCTCTCTATGTGCCCAAGGGGATTTTTAATATGTCCTCAAATAAAAGCACATAGAAGGCCAGTTTGGGTCTGAACACCAGTTGTTATAAATGAGCAAGGGTACCCATAGCATTTTCTTTATTTGTTTTTGCTGGGCCAGAACTACAGATGGTGAAGACTGAAGCAGGCCTGGTATAAAATGATAAAATTGCTGTTATGTCATAGAAGCTATGTGAGTTTAAGCTGAAGCCTCCATAACACTTTTTTCATCAGTACCTGAAGAGCCTTCAAGGGTTATTCATGCTGAGAGAGAGACAGTCATAACTTCTCAGGAGTTACAAACCCAAAGTGGGCTTGCTCATTCAAGATTCACAGCAAGGTACTACTCCTAGGAACATTCAACCCTTCTGGAGCTTACCTGCTCACAGGATTTGCATGGAGATAATGAGCTCACAGACTGGTTAAATGGGCAGAGCCCTGCTGAGATCCCTGGAGCTGTGCCCCCAGCGTGGGTCTGGAATCACTGCTACAGGATTCCTGGTGCCAGTATAAAGGCACCTTAACTAGCTGCCAGGAAATTTCTACAGCAAGCAAAGACATGAGGTCTTTGCAGGAGCTCACTTTGCCTGGGCAGCCTGGAACAACCTAGAGCATTCTCCTTAAGAAGGAAGGCACATCCCAGGCATTAATGTGGACTGGGCTAATGAGCCAACACACCTCAGCTGTGTCACTGTGCTCTTCAGCAGCCCCTGCTGAAGTCAGCTGCTATTCCCTACTGCAAGGAGACTCTGAGTGTACCAAGCAGGGGCATGAGAGAGGCCATTATCCATTCCTCCTCAGTTAATCCGTCCAAGAGACGAGCAAAGTGTGTTGGGCATCTTCAGAAAAGCCTGATTTAGTGAAAAATTGCCTCACAAGGCAAGGGAAAAAAAAAATCCCTCTCCATTTGTTGTAGTCAGCAGCTGTCAACAGAGCCCCAGGGTAAATTTCCCAGAGTAGCCATTATGCAAAATGCTCACTCCTGAGCATCAGAGGAAAAGTTCAGCAACTTTCATCCAAAAATCTGCTTCCCTAGGGCACATCCCACCTCTTCTGACACGCAAGCAAAATGGGTTTCTTTTACCAGCTCTCTGTGAATGTTCATCACTTTGTGCAGCTCTGCTGTCCTCCCACCACCCCTCATGCTCCCTCTTGGGGAAAGCTATCTGTCACAGTGAGAGCACAAAAGGGATGTGGCAAAGCCACAATTTCCCAGGTTCATGAACTTAGTCTTCTGCTGCAGGACATATAAAAAGGAACAAAGTCATATGACTGCCAAATCTTTAGCTACTGTAAATTAAGAAGAATATGGATATATTTACTTTGTCATTTTCACCAAGATGCCATCAAGATGCCTTCTTGATTCAGATTGAAGCAGGAAATTTTAAGGACTGAAACTCCAAGAAAAAATAACCCAAACCATTTTGAGATATCAGATGATATCTCAACTTAACTAGTTTCTCTCAAAGCAAGTTTCTTTTATAACATCCTGGCAGTGTAACATTAAAAGAAATGTATTTTAAAGGGACTCAAGGGCTCTATTAGATCATCCTTCCCCTGCCGAAATAGCCAGAAATAAATGTTCAAATGTCATGTGTCAGAAACAGTGTAGTTAACAGGGCAAAAGACATAACTTGTTTTGAAAATGCTGCTGCTGAACTGTGTGTGACATTTCAGCTAAATACTGAGAGGCCCAATAAAACAGGTAGTGTTTGGAAAAATAGGAAGTTTTGAAAATGCTCCTCCAGGGGCTTCACGGAAATGAGCTTTTTTGTCCTGTACTTAGCTGTCAAGTCCAATTACAGTGGAACAATTTCAGTACTAATGGTACTCCTACTCCACAAATCTTGGTTAACAAGTCAGTGACCTGCATTCTGAGGCTAGCAGGAACTGCATATAAATTTTATTTCAGAAAACTATTTTAAAGTACTGTAAGAATGTAAGAAATTTTTGTAGTCATGCATCACATGATTTGAAGCAGTGGGCAGATAATGATTCCTGAATTATAATCTTAGCACCTCAGTTTTCCTGCAGCTGGATGGTTAAGTATTTTAGTGTTATAAACTGAGTAATGCCAGGTAGGGCTTATGTCTCTATCTGAGTGACAAGCAAAGATATGAAGGCATACAGATACATATGTAATACCTTAATTGATTACTGCTACTCACTTTTTGATGTTCTTGGTCCACACATGAACAGTGTTGTGCTGAATCCTTAGGTGAAATTCCTTTTCTCAGCCTTAGTGCAGTTGCAGCAGAGGTGTGGCAAAAAAATGTGCATTTTTTTGAGTGTGATTAAAATGATAATAATTGTGACACTCGGTGGAAGATAGACCTTTGCAAGTGGAAGCATTTAAATTCAAATATTAGGTAAATACTCACTGAGAACAAAACATGCTATCAGCATAGGTATTGTCCAGCTTAATAGTTTATAAGAGTTTGTGAAATAAAATTGCTTTCTAGATTGAAAACCCACTACCTGTGTGCTAGAGCCAAAAAAAGAGCATTATTGCTCTCATTATTGAGGCCCTGAGACAAGAGAAATCAATAAATAGTGCTGTTATATTAAAAATAAGGTAATTCAATATCAAAAAAAAATTACAAGGAGTGTGTATGCTGCTTGCAGAAAAGGTAATAAATACAATCATGATAAATAAAGCAATTAACAGCCATATCTCTTCAACAATCAACACGAAGAACACCCCACATTTGGAGGTAGCAAATAAGGGCAGTGGTAAATGTAGCTGGGGCAAACATTTTTTGAAATGACAAATAGTTGTAAAACCAAAGAGCCATGCTAAAGCCATTTGAGACTTTCAACTTTTATGTTAAGACAGATTGCCTTTAAAAAAACCCTGTAGTTTTACTGCATTTTGAGCTTAGTAAAAGGCTTACAGAGATTTCAAATCAGTTTCTGTAATTTACAAAACACTCCACAATAGCACAGTCGTTCTATCCAGATTGTGCTGCAGCTGTGGAAAAGCAATTCTTCATGCATGTTTTCTGCTTGGTAGCACTTGTAGAGTCACAGGATCATTCAGGTCAGAAAAGACATTTAACTTCATCAGGTCCAAGAGTTACCCCAGCACCACCAAGTCCACCACTAAACCATGTCCCAAAGTGCCATATTCACATATCTTTTAAATACCCACATGGATAGTGAATTTGTCACATATTTAAAAACATTATTCTTGCATAATTTTTTCATATACTGTAATTCTCTTGTTCAGGGGGCTTGCAGAAGTCATGCAGGCAAAGCTGTTAATATACATTTCTACAACATGAAAATTTACCATCTATTGACTGACCTCTAGTGGAAATAAGGCAAATTTTGGAATAAGTCTTTAATTGTCATTGGATAGTATGATGATTATGGGATTCTGTGGTGCTAAAAATTTATTTGTATAATATATTTGCCTGTGTAAAATAACAAACAAGTCAGGATACTTGTGACTTTTCCTCTCAATGTGTACCCAAATACATTACTAAAATAGCAGGAGGAAAGCTGCTGCACATTCAGAATCCAGGTCTTTAGTTTGATTTAAACTAGGTAGTTCTAAAGTGGCAAAGTATGAAATGCACCAACAACACAGAGCCTGGCAAAAAATGTTCTGCAACAGGGGACAGACCCTGCTGCTTTCTTTGCACTGATCAAAACCACTTGATCATTATAAATAAACACAAATTCTTACAACAACCTCATACATTTTCATCTTTATGTATCAGTTTTTTCCATCCACAGATGCCACCTGGCTCCATTGCAATTTCATTCTTGGACAGATGTTTGGATTTCCTCCCAAAATCAGTGTTGAGGCCTCACCCAACTGTAGTGATGTGTGTTTTCTTCACATTTTATTTTCTTTTTTATTTTACCTCTCCTGTAAGAATTCCTAGTGGGTATTTAAAGAAATAAGGGGTAATGCATACATGCACATTAGACACCAATTTAATTCCCCTATTTGTAGGACCTGGAAGTATTCAAAAATTTGATCAATAGAGAGAATGCTGAGCATATTTCTTCATTACTTATTCATCATGCCTGTGTTTGTTTGCCTGATTACTAATGAAATTCCCTTTCCTCTCCCCTGACTCTGTTGAATTCCAGATACATCTTTGCAATTAAGCCTTTGGTTCTGTAGCATATGGTTGTTGATGTTTTTGAATGAGGAGAACACAGTAGCATCTGGAGGGCTCTGATTAAAAAAATACATTAAATATAAAGTAAACCAAAACTCAGCCTTGTAAAGACACCTCAATCAATCAAAAATCCCTGTTGGAGAAGATATTAATATGTTATGTGTAAGGCACCAGCACCTGAAAATTTTGGTCTTGCTACCTGCTCAGCTCAGCCAGACTTGTTCCATTATTTGCCATCTTTTTGAAACTTGGAAAAGCAGCCTTGCATTGCTGTGTGATGGGGTGAGAGGAAGTGTGAGCAGTCTGTGTACTGGAGACATCTAGGGATAATGGGACAAGTCTGCAGTACCTAAGCATTTGACTTAAAAACAAGGAGATATTTTGGCTTCATACATGTGGATTCTTCCAGTGTCATTATCCAACACCCTAAAATACATAACAGCTTTCAGCTCAGCTCTATTTCTTGGTCTGGGCTTACCTTTCTAGGGAGTACCCTGAACTATTCCCCATCCTTACACTCCCCACACGCCCCTCAAACATCCTTCATCCTAAACTGAGCCAGAGTCTCTTCTCCTCCTATGGCTTTTGCTTACTGGGGAGGCCCTCTCTGATTCCCATTAGTCCAAGTCAGCCTCACCATCCTGACATCACAGCTTGCATTTCCACTTCTGTCCCCCAGCTCCCACTAATACATACACACAGTTAAACATTTCCTTGCTTAATGCAAAAGCAATAACAAAATCACCATGGGCAGGGACACTGAAGAAAAATACTGATTGATTTTAGGAGGCTTTAGAAATACATACATGAAGGGTAGAAAATAAAGATAGTTTCTACATTGAAGCTGGATGGGATACACTATGTTACTGAATCTTCTTCACATATTTCTTTCCAACCTTTTTGATTAAGTTTATTTTATAAGTGGAGTCTACAAAGTTGTTTTGATTGATATGTGGAAATAGCAGGAGAATAAAATGGCTTTGTTTGGTTGAGTTTATTAAAGAGATTTTATACCATTCCTGGAGCTATGATCACATTTCTGATAATTTCTTAATTTTTGATAATGCTGGCCACTCTTCCCATTAGCAATAGGGTGACACTGTGAAAACTAGGACACCCCCATTTTCAGTAAAGCATTCAACAATTCAGAGAGATGTAGGAAAGCACTGCTTTTATCCTGAACGGAGTACTGTTTCATAAAATGCAATATCACACCAATTGTTATTCACAAAATATATGAAGACTATGAATTCATTTAACTACTTTACCTTTTCAGTTCTGATTCAGAACTTTCCCAAAATTAGACTTGCCACAGCATTTTATCTCAACATTTTTTGGTATTTTTGCCCTGTTCTCATGATAGTTTTTCCACTCTCTATAAGAGGTTATATTTCAAGCTGCTCCACTTGACTGAAGTGAGATATCCTCAGGATTTTCCACTGGGTCATTAATGTCCTTATCTGGGTTTGCTACAGATGTAAAAATAAATTTTATTGTCTTTCATTCCTGGATAACAATTTTTACACTTCCCTCTCCTCAAGGAGAGACCAAAATTTCTTCCATTGAGATGAGCAACACTGCTTTTCATGAAAGAGATTTGTGAGATTTTAGTTTTCTGCTAAAGCCTTTTCATGCACACATTTTTTTAAAATTCTTAATCTGAGCTTTATATAGACAGTTTAATCACTCTTGATAGAAAACCTGGTCTCCAATCCTATTTGGCTGAAAACCCAAAGCATTACTTGCTGCAAGATTAGCTCCCTAGAGACCATCTTTTCTTATGCTTATATATCAGTCTTGAAAGCTGTTCAACAGATTGCAGGCAATTTTAAGCTTGAGATTAACTACGTTTAAAAAAAAATGAAAATGTGTTGTGGTCTTTTTAGAACCATTCAGGTTTGGAAATGTGACCTTTGTTACAGACAGAAAGTATTAGACTATTCTGGACCTAAATATAGAGAATGTTTTGGGAGAAAAAAATAGGGATTTTTTTCTTTTAACCTTTTAAATGTGGTTTCCAAAACGTCTTTGATAAATAAACACTTACCTCAGGAAGGTTTTAAATGGTCATGTCACAAATAGAGGTTGTTCCTTCATTTGTTTACTCTGCATTTGCAACCATTAGATGGAAATTAAAGCAGGTAGAGCACCAGGCACAGCTCCAGATCTAACAGAAACTCTAAATTCCATGAAAATGAGAATTTACAAATTTAAAAACTGGTAAAAGGGGCACCTCCCATCCTTCCCCATTAAAGCACACTTTGCACATGGTTAAATTATAGACCTCATTGTCTCAGAATTTCTAAGTTCAAAGAGAATTGAAAATTAAATGGGTAAGAAAAATATCAAGGGTTATAATGATAAAATGACACTATGAATTATATTCAATATCATGGATATTTTATGTAATATGAAAGGTATAATAAATGATAATGAGGGACTAAATAGAGGCTGTCTGCTGTGATGGGATCCATTACAACCACAAGGATGGCTGGATTCATTGCCCTCCTTCAATTTTCTGCTCTGTGTGTTGCACCTTCCTCACGTGCTCTAACCTAGGTCTGATGATGTGAGATGTTAAACCAGACAAATTCCTGGCCTGAGCCAGTCTGGCCACCCCTCTCACAGGTTTCTCCCTGCAAACTGTCCCACTGCCTCCAACAGCTCAACTGTTTTATCACCCAGGTGGGAAATATTTCATTACCTTAGGTGTTCTCAGGGGACAAGAAGATCAAAGACAGAAAGAGGGCCCCATGGAGTCTCTTGGATGGGATATAGCCCTGTTCAACCAAACCAGCTGTTAAAATTGAGTTCACCTCCTGGGCTGCTCATTGCAAGACTTCTTTTGCACATGACCCACTTTTTGGTGATCCTGTCCTCTCTGTACAGTATCATCACCACTCAGTCTCTACCTGGTGAGTGGTGCCTTATCCTTCCCCTCATCTCATCTCATCTCATCTCATCTCATCTCATCTCATCTCATCTCATCCACAAGCTCATGAGGCACGTGGGAGCCACCAATGTGTCCCAGACAAGTTGGATAGAACTTTCTCCTGGTCACCATCTGCTGAGCTGGGTTATATTAAAGGTCCATTTCAACTCTGGATTTATGTGTATGCTGCTACATTCACATGGATAAAAATTACACAGATTTTTTTTAGCAGCCTTTTAGATAGAGGAGGAGGTTCTTTAAAAAAATCCAAACCAGCCCTTTTTTCTGAAGGTGCTTAAAGATTCTGAACAGATGTATGACAGAATAAAAACATATATAAACATTTATCTATAAAGCTCATTGTATTTTTCCTTTTAGAAGGAATATTTTTACCCTTTATGGCAAAGGAGAAATTTTTGGCACCAGGTTCTTCCCCTATCACGTGTATATGTCTGGAATTGTTTTGCTGTACATGAGGGGCTCATTACAGTTCAGGGGCTGGGATTGCACTTTGTGTCTATCACAGGCTGAGCTGTGCAGGAATCCAATGGATTCAGACAGTCTCTTCGTCAGGAAGAATCAGACACTGCCAGAGAGTGGAAAAACATTGTCACCTGGCTCCTGCTCACTTTGTTCATCCTCTGCATGTGTCCCAGCTATGGATATGGTGCAGGTTGAGTGATAGCAAGGTCCAGAAAAGAAAAGGAAGAAAAGCATTGACTTTCTTTTCTCTCCAAGTACAAACATGAGAATGTGCATCAGCCAGCTGCTGCATGATCTATCTCAGGAAACACACCAACAGGACAGTTATTAACAAAGCAACGGGGTAGCTAAAGAGCAGCTCAAAGGTGATTGATCAGCCACAAGGTCTGAATATCTCCAAATCTGCCTTGAATAAACACAAGACTTCTTTTTAGTGTGTGACAACTAAAATCTATGTTTGCAAACAGAACAGATTTCCAGGTTCTGTTAAAAGCAAGAAGTGAAAAACACAGACCAGCTGAAAAACACTTTGATTCAAAACATTACCCTGTGTCTGTTATATGCCAGGAGTTTTTACAAGAGCAATGTTAATTCATGAGTAAGGCCAGAAAAAATGGACATGGTCCCTTTGGATTAAATCTATTTATATTAGCCTATAACAGGAAGGGAAATTCTGATATTAATCTATAAACTCCCAGTAATCTACTATTACATTAAGTATGATTAATTCAGTTATCTCTTCTTTAATAATCCATCCAACTACATTAATCAACTTTTTATTAATAGAAAAGGTAATGAGGATTTTTTTTAATCAAGAAAAAGGTCATCTAGACTAAAAGCATAATTATGTTTACTAAGAAATTCTTTTGTTCGACAAAATATTTGGCTAGTTCAATCAAAATGCAAATTATGCCCCTATGGAGAAAAAAAAAGACAGTACTTAACAGCTGAATGTTCCAATATTGCACAGACCTTGCTGGTAACGATTTATTTTGGAAGATCTCACTCTCAAAGTTCAATCTCATGCGTCACAGATTATATTGCTGTGTATTTTTCACAACAGCATCTTCAGTCTGGGAGAAAATCTTCCCAAAGATTCAGTGCTTGGCTTGCTGAAAGCAGGGTCCTCATATTTTTCCTGTACCCACTATACATGCCTACATATCCTATACCTACCAAACACTAATCCTCTTGGAGTTTCTCTCTCTGGTCATGGCCACAGCACAAAAATACAGTATAGATGTTTAAATGTTAGCAGCCTCCTCACCCAGAAGCTGCCAGGTGCTTTCCCCTCAGGGGGTGAGGGTGTGTAACACTCACATTTCTTGGTGGTGCTGGAACACCACCAACACAAGGTGGTGACCTTACAGCTGCACCTCACCTCTTGTGTGTTTCACTGCATGAGGCCTTGATTTTGTCTTCCAGCTGATGCTTAATCTGCCCAGTGTAAGCAGGTGGTGGCCTTGACAGCAACTCAATCCTGTACATCTCACAGCCCATGTCATTTCTTGTCATGCAGGTTCCTGTACATCAGCATGTCACAGCAGCAGGACCTGGACTTTTCTTGAGTTTCCCCAGCTATCTCATGGCCTCCTCTGCAGAAGTCAGTTCCACATGATTAATTTCAGCATAGTTGCCCTTTTTTCTGTATACTTCTTACCAAAATAAACAGAGATCAGGGGAAAAAAATACATGTTTCCATGAAAGTTAGATACCCTTCATTTTCTCTCCAAGCCCTTCAGGCTTTCAAATGCTTTGGAGGTGAGGTTATACTCAGCAGCACAGCAAGGGCTTTCTGGATTCTGGGCTTTTTAATTTTAGAACTGAACGTTGGCATCTTAGAGCAGTATAGAATTTCTTTTCACCATCTATATGGATAGTTCAAAAGAGAGGGAACATGTTATAAGGACAACTTGCCTGCCACATTTACAATAATAATTAGGCTAACTGCTGGGCCAAGAATCAAAGAGTAAAATTTCATTCCTCAAGCCCCGTGTTCCTCTTCCTATAGCACTTGAAGAGCAATGCTCTGGAGAGAAAGGGAAAGGAAAAGATTTGCTTCTGGGCATCCACGAGCTGACAAGCCAGAGCAGCACAGCTTCCAGCTTGATCTTAAACCCTGCTGGGAACTCTGAACTTGTTACTGCTCTGGCTCTTCTGTGAAGCCTGATCTGCTGGGAATTTTCAAAGCACATCTGCTGGCTTGGGCCCTGCAAGGAAGAGGAGCAGAGTAGTCTGTTTTTACAGACTGGCTTGACTGCCAACTTCTACATCTGCTTGCCTCTCCATTTCTGTCCCTTCATCCTTGCCATCTCCTTTTTCTCCCTGCTGATTTATCACCTCAAATATCAGCCCCAGCATGCCTGTGCTGAGCCACACCTGTAACTGCTTTACTACATTTATTAGTCTCTTTGGAAACAGTTCAACTTCTACAGCCTATTTAAACATGTCTTTTGACACAGCATGATCTTGAGCACGATTAAAAAGCGAGAGAATTTTCCTTCAGTAGGAACCTGTCTCCCTGTCACCACTCCAGCACCTGTTTAGGTTCTTTGCTAAGCATTCCTTGGAAAAGGGACTGAACTCCAGTCCTTCCTCCACAGGCCACCAGTTACCAGTCTGTAATGACTCCTCCTAAGCTGCCAGGAAGTCAGTCCATGCAACAGGAACCATGTGAGTGGAGCTTATCGAGCATCACCTCAAAAATACAATCTTGTAGTTATTTCAGTCTGGACTGGGGACATGAATCTACTCAGGCAGCATTTCAGTTGGAAAGTCACCAGTGGCCAATTTCTGTACTGTGCACTTGGGAAACCCTTTGCAATTAATTCAGCCTCCACTGAATTACATTATGACCCTTTGAAATCAATAAATCTGAGCACAGGAAGACAGAGACGTTCTTTTATGCAAAGAAATTTTAGTTGGTATAAGGCCTCTAGATGATACAGGAACATTGGCTTTATTGTTCATCATGTGCTTGGGGGCATGTATTTTCACTGATCACATTTCCAAATGTCATGATGTGGAAAAAATTATCAGCAATATTCACACCTAAAACAGCAGCGTGGAAGAGAACATCACTGACACGAGGTGAGACCCAACAACTGCAGCCATCAAAACCAATGCCTGGATAAAAGCTGGCACACTGGATGGTGGGAGGGGACATGTGGACTAAGCCAAGTGCAAGTCTGCAAATACTTCAGCATACCTAGGGAACAAAAATGCAACCTATATTTAGATGCTCATGTAAAAAATATTTTAAAATCTTACAGTTTGATGGTGTATAACATTCACTTTGGCAATTTAGCAAAATTGTTGGGTTTTTAGGGATGAAGGCAGACCTTTGCAGTCAATACAGAATGCATTATTCTACCACACACCATTTTCTCCTCCTGATTTGCTGCTCTTTTATTAGAGCAAACCACCCATCTTTATATCAGCTATTATTTATAGACATGTAAGGGACAGGAAATGACCTTTTCTATTAATATCCTATTACTAATAATTCTGGATTTAGTTTTAAGATTTGCTGCCCTGGCAGATATAGCTCAATTCAGTTGAAAAAAGAAGGAAATTGAAAATGAGTCCTAAATAAGGAGTGACAGCGCAGAGTTGTAGGAAATACAGATTGAACATGAACCTGGAAGTGACATTGGCAAATGAAACAGGTTTGCCAGGTCTCCTCACTGAAATATCACCTTTGTTAAGGATTAGTCATGACAAATTTCTGTTTGCTGAAACTCTCCTTTGCAACATAAATCCAGGAAGGACAATTTAGTCAGACATAGTAATTTGTAGTACATTCAATTTTGGAATATTTTCTGTATTCTGAATTTACTTTATTCTGCCATATGTAAATCTTGGCTCATGCAAATTAACAAAGAAAAGATTTTTCATTTGATTTATGTGATAAACAGGTGATTTCTTATGTTAAACAGTTGTGCTTTTTTTTTTTCCTTTTTTTCCTTTTTTAAATAAACAAGCTCTACTCTACTTTTAAGTCTTTCCACAACAGAAAGACGATTTTTGAGAAACTTTGCTTGGAGATTATAAAAATCTAGGAAGTATTTCCATCTGTGCTGGAAAGAATTTATCAGTCCTTCTTCCTTCTGCATGTAAGATAAAGTAATATTTATCTAGCCTTTTGGACACAGCTTTTCATAAATTATTCCTGATGCTTTACATCACCACACCTTCCTCAGTGCTGCTCCATCTCACCGGCTCAAGAGGGGATCAAGCAGACTCCACCAGGGATGAGAAGCAAAAGGAAGAAATCTGTCCCAGATGATGTTAAGGGCAAAATTCCTGCTGTCTTCCAGAGGGAGCCAAGATCTCACTGGCATTATTTTGCCAAGCTCCCCTTAGTTGTCCCCTTAATTGTCCCCTTAATTGTTGAATTCATCTGTTTTGAGTTGGTCAACACACAGGTTGGTCTAAAGTCTGACAGTCCTGAGGAAAACAAAGAGCTACCACCTCAAGGCATAATATGTAACCATAAATAGGCTCCAATTTCCCCCTGATTTCTGCAAATTTAATTCAGGTTTAAAACCACAAGAGTGCTGCTTGATATTAACTGTGCTGGGAAACCCAGCAACTTTGGTCTGCTCTGCATTTGAGCTGACTGAACTAATATTGCATTTTGCTACCTAGAAAAGCAGGACTCAAAAGAAAAACATGTTGGCAATTCAAAGCAAACATTTAAAAGGTGCACCAGGATTTCCAGCAAGGCATATTAATAATTCTTTTTCCACCATAAGAGGCTAGTAATTGGTAGAGCTTTTAAGTTAAGGAAAGATTTTTAAAAATGGATACTTCTGCTATTTTGTTCAGAGCCTGCTAACAGGCAAAGTGGTGTTATACCTCAGAGTTATGAACCCATATAAAATTGTTAGGATGAAACAGTCTCTGTCTACCTGTGAAAAATTGCTGGTGATACTGTGGTCTTTCCTGATTGCAAGTCACAGGAAATTCAGGGTGGTTTTGTTTTTTTTATTTTAAGCAAATGTGCCACCAGATATCTCAGGAACTCCATACTGATGGCAGAAACAGGTCAGATTATTTGTTGGCAGTAATGTTCATTGAGTTCTGTCTCCCTATAATCCAGGCTTTCAACAGCTCTAACTTGTGCATATCTGATTGTTTTATGTAACACTTGGCAAACCTAATTTAAAACCACGGAGTTCTCGTAAACCCAGTCTTGTTCAGATATCACTGAGTAACCAAATGACCAAGTCTTGTATTTAACCCTGTATTCTGAGGCCTGAAATAATGTTATTGTAAAAATCAGATGAAAAATACCTGTAATTTCCTTTGCATTAAAAATTAAAACATTCATGCTGCAATGCTGCCACCATTTCTCACATAGTTTTATCTATCAACTGCATTTATGTTTTCTTCCATGTGGCTCCCTTGGATAAACCACACCACAGATTCTTGCTTAGCACATTTAGACGTTGGTTTTACTCTTGTAGACGAACTTAAGTCTTTGTAACTTCTGGACCAAGTGAATGCTTGGAGATAGTAATGCCCACATTCATCTCTCAGTCTCATATTTTGGGCAAAACCATTTGGGTAACCCTCCTTTAATCCATCCATGGTGGAGAATGAAAAACAAAGAAATCCTTCCAGTAATTCAAGCTCAGAGGGTAAAAACCCACAACTGCCTAAATCAAAGTTGTTGTAGTGCTGCATTGCCTGTGCACTCTGCAGCATCCCAAGCTTCAGAATGGATTAATGTCAGGCATCTCGAGGGCAGCCAAAGGGCCCCTGCCCGGGCAGTTGGAAACCAAGGTCAGGTTTTCATTCCAACTTCCTTTAGCAGGCTTGTGGTCACTCAAATTACTATTTTTTCTCTTTTTTAACAAGGAATTTGTATTGCTTTATATGTAAGTGGACATTCTATATTTTTATGTTAATTGTGAAATAGATGCAGAAAATATTAAGACTTCATTCATGTCACTTTCCTGAGGACAAAGGTAGGCACTCTAGAGTCTTAGAACATCTATGTTTATGTAGATTATAATCCAGCTGTCCTTTTCCCCTTAAAATTTTGCAATGATGTAGCCTGTTGAAAGCAATTTTCTATTGCTAGACTGTTCTGAATTAAAGCTCCCCCCAAGACTTAACAACTTATTTTCATATTGCTTTCACACTTCCTGATTCATTAAAATACAAATTCATCCCTCAAAATAGAAACTTGAGCTTTCCAAAGAAAACGTGTGAAGAGCCTTAAATTATGAATGTAGAAAACTTATTCATAGTGCTACTGGCATGATTCATTTTCTGTTCCCAAATGCTTCCTTTAATCCAGAACTTCTGAGTTGAGAAAGTTCTGTTAGTATGAAAATCTCTCCAAAACATAGTGTATTCTATGACTAAAACTATGAAACATCATATTTATGGAGAGCATGCATCAAAATACACACCTGTGTTTATTCAGTGCAACTTCTTCAGTATGTATATGAAAATGGGAAACAGGAATGGCCATGGCCCATGGGGAGGTTTCAGACCACACCTGGGCAGTGCATGACCAGAGTGTCAGTGCCTCAGGCTCACCCACAGCATCCTGAGAGGGCTCCTGCATTCTGCTTAGGTGGCACAGACATTCCTCCTCCCCACAGCACAGCTGCAAACTGCTCCAGCTCACAGAGAAAAACTCACAGTCTGCTCCAGGCAAAGCCTAAGGCTGGTGTCCTTGCTCTTGTTTACTTTCCTAAAAACACCAAACATAATAATAAAATGCCTTTTGTCCTGAACATTCCAAAACCATGGAGTCATCAGTCATGAAGAATGAAATCTCTTTTTTTAAATGAAGGTATTTATTTTTCTTTGTTTTAGGCAGCCTTGCAGAACCCAGCATAAAAAGAAAATACACACAGAATGCAGCTATTCTCTGAGGACCCAGTTAAGTGCAAATAAATTCCCTTTGTGTATGTATGTGTGTTTACAAACACTGAGAGTCAACATTTCAGTATGAACTTCCAGTTCTGTCTGTTGTAAATTAAAAGATCAAAAAAGCCTTGTGGCCATATTTTTCAATCTGCATTACTAATGGCGATAACAAATAGTTAAGAACAAGCTCAACAAACTGAATCAATCTCAACACGAAACTCAGTTTTACAGTTCAGTGAAAAAGAAAAGAACCAGACTGCCACAATAATAAATTCTTCTTAAAACCCCTACCATCTTCCTGTGGATCCATAACATTTTCCTGCATATATTTACCACAGTAGCTAGTAGTCTATTTTACCATGTAAATCTTGACTCACAGCAGACATTAAGGCTTCTTTCCAGGGAGTGATGCATTGTTTCCTTCCAGTGCCAGCACTGCCTCAGAGCTGTTGCTGAATTAACTTGTCCCCAGGAGATGCTGCTTCGTGCTCTGAGCTGAACCACAGATCCTCGAGTGTGGGTCTCACCAAATCCAAAACAAGAATTCTGTGGGAGAGAGAGGAAGGTATCATGTATTAGCAAAGAGCTTTGGCAGACAGACTTTGAGCCCAACCACACAAGTGACAACCAGGATGCTGCACCTGACAGTCCCAAAGCACAAACCATGGAGCAGTTTCCTAAAGCACCCCTGGTGCTGGAGGCAGCAGCTCCCAGACAATGCCAGGGAAGGGGCACTGGGGTGTGAGGTGGGCATGACCACACCACTCTTGGTCTGGCACATTTGTCACAGGGTAGGGAGGGAGGGACCTCAGAGAGTTCAAGGCAAGGTTGAAGGCAGCTCTGTGAGGTTGACATGATGATTAATGCCCGTGCTGGCCACAATAGATTCACACTTCATTTACACCTGTGTAAACAGCTGGAGACACAGCCCGAAGGATCTGATCCTGCTGGAGTGTAAGTTTGGCAGGTTTGCACTGATGTCAGTGGGAGCGTGCAGCAGTCAGGTCCTGCCTGTTTTCATAAGTGTCTCTAAGCCCCTGGAAAGTTTTCTTAAAAAAAAAAAAAAAAAAAAAAAAAAAAAGGCAAGCCGTCTATCATTTATTCATTTATTGAATGTGAGATTCTCTTAGCCACTCACACAGAGGCTAAAGGCATATTTCAGCTTGGAGAGAGAGTGCTTTTCCAAAATCCTTGCCATTTTATTCAGCATGATATAAATAGATTATCTACAGGAGTCTGTCATAATTTCACTGTTCTTAAATCCAAGGACCCAAACTTGAATAGCATGTCTTGATTTACAAACCCTCCAAGGTATCCGATAACCTGTGCTTCAGACCCCTCTCCCTGGTCTCTCTGGGCAGTAGGAGCTGAGGTCTCAGCCCTGCCCCATCCCCCTGGCTGAATTCACACCTATCATCCACCTTCACCCTCTCACCACCAGCAATGGCAAAACAACTGGAAAACTTTGTGCCTCTGACTTTCAAATATTCACCTCTCTGTTTTTCCTTGAAGCTGTGGTAATGCTTTTGTGCTGCTTCTTCCCTGGCCCTTGTCTGTCAAATCAATGCATTCATTAAGAAAAGCTTCACCGCCCAGATGATGAACAGACATCATAAAATCCTTATATTTGACAATTCTTATTACAGGTTTTATATGGTGGCTACATTTCTGCCACAAAAAAAGACTCAGAAGACTTTTCCTGATGTATAATCTTTCCAACAAGAGGAGGAATGTAATTAAAATCTATTTTCTAGAAGTCTCTGCTTTGTTCAAAGACGAATCCAGACCTCATTCCTCACATTCCCTTAGTTTTATGGTAATTGTGAATAAAGTGAAGGGAGCTGCAAATATCTTTGCAATTGTTTTATATTACTTGGATAGATAATTATTTGGTTGTGCCAAAAAATGCATACTTAGGCTTCAACCAGTGAAAGAAATTATATGCATTTCTAGACATAATTGTGTGCAGATGAAAGAGAAAGAATAAATTTTGAGAGCCAAACTGAGGTCCCTTTGAAAAATCAAGAACTTAACTCTTCTCACACCCAAAAATTAAGATTAAAATTTAGGAGAAAAAGCTTTAGATTTTCATTTTCAGTGTGATTCAAGGAAATTTTGAGGCTGAGAATTCTGCAGGTAGTGGGGAGGGAAAATTTTCCCCTTTTTAGTGACCAACACTCAGGACTGTAGCTTAGCCCCTTGGAAACACCCTAATTTGCCCTTGGCACAGTACAAAGAATATTGCTCTTCTCCACAAGAACAGGTGGAATAGTTTCTTTCTATCTCCCAGTAATCACTGAGGTATTTTGGAATGAGAGCCCAGCACACAGTTAAAACCAAGTATTCTCATCTTAGTTTCCCACACTTTCCAATACTCATCTCTCAGGAATTCAGGGGAGGGTGAAAGAGGTAAAAAATCCACAGTCTCTGGTGCATGAAATGCCACTATATAGTTAATGTTTCCCCAGGTGCTCCTAGTTTACAAATTTGGAAATATCCCCTATGGACAGTGGCACTGCAACAGGACCATTCTCAGTGCTGTTCATCACTGAGCCAGGGTATCACCAATTATATCTCCTTGCTTTACCTGGGAAAAACTGCTCCTCCAAGTATAAGGGACTTAAAACCACAACTCAGTCACTAAAATGTATGTGACCCAGATGTCTGCAGCAAAGTGCACTACATGTTTTGAAATGTCAGTGGGCAAGGGTACACGCTCTTTATTCTGTTTGAATAATAATCATCATATGCACATGCTCATCCATGGTATTAACCAATCAATAAAAGGCAGTTTTTAGGGAGTTTCTTACATTTTTTTCCGTCTCTTATTTCTAATGAGAGAGAAAATCATCTCCTGCATTGTCTTGACACATCCTTTCACAACTAAGTGAAGCAACAGAAAAGTAAAACTTGACTTAAAATATTTTCAGTGACCATATCAAACCTTAGGTGAAAAATTCTCCTGTGTGGTGACATATGGATTTTCCCTCAAGTGGTATTGATATTTCAATGCTCTAGGTGCTATATGAACAGACAAATTCATATTAAAATCCTATTTCTTGACCTGTTGCCATAAGAAAAAAAGGTGTAATGCAAAACTTTCATTGTCCTCAAAATGCCATCTCCTAGCTGGAGAGAAGGATGAAAAGAATTCCAGCCCATGGCTTGTTTATGACAGTTCCTGAGCAGTGCTGGGTAATCAAATATTCTGCTCAGCAGGATGAGAAAAGCCAGGGCTTACTGCTGAATTATCTCCTCTCACCTGTCACAGTTGCCACCTGGAGATTTGACATCCCCAAACTCATTTGCACTCAATCCCCTCCCATGGCCCCTTCTAGCAACCATGGAGCACCTGTTTCCCTGCCACCCCAGGTAAAGTGCAGATTTTCTGTCATTTAGTCATTTCTTCTCCCCCAAGGCCAGTGGTACACATGTTTTGAAGACGTTCCTGCTAGATATAGGAAGGATTTATGACAAAAATTGGGCTGCTGTGCTCCCAAGTGGGGAAAACAACCCACCTAAGCTACAGAGCAGCAAAGACAGGTTCTAGGCAGTAGGAGAGAGGTAAGGTCTTGCATGACCTCTTCCCATCTTCATATTTAACATGGAAGTTATCATATACCTGTTGTTAATCTGAGGTAAAATCACTTAATGCATAATTCAAGGATATCTAATTCAATCTAATAGTTGTGGGGTGGTTTTTTTTTGCAATGAACATCTGAAAAGCACGATCATCCAAACAGGAGGTTTCTTGCCCATCACTGTCTGCATTCAGTTTAAACAGGATGAGATTACATGAATGAGATTATAGGAAACCACCAGGGATTGCTCAGTGCAGACGGTTCTGCTCACTACCAAAAGTTTCACAATGTGTTATGGCTGCGAGCTGGCACACGTGTACATCCTTCACACTGCTCCAGCCACACCAGTGGATTTATGGCAAGGATGAATTTAGGCTGATATGTCTAGGGCAAGAGAAACTCCAAAGCAGTGGAAAAAATGAAGAATGTCCATTTTAGGGACAGTATTGTTTTACTTATTAAATTATCTCTGTTAAAGCAATATTGCTGACACAGTAAAATGAGAGAGTTCAGGAGCCTTGTGAGATCTTCTAATTCCTAATCACTGCCCTCAGCAACTGTGTATAATATATCAATTTTATCCCATGTGGAGAATCATTACCCTTTGACTCTGAATTTGCAGAAGAGACTTTAAGAGCTGCAGTCTGTTTCCCACATGATAGAAGACTAAATATTTCCATTAAGATTGCCTAGTCTGAGTGATATTTTTTGTCAGTGCATTATAAAAATATTAAAATATTGGGAATTTTTAATGTTCCACAGGGCTGAAACCATTCCTTCTGGATTTACTGAGGCATCCCAGAACCTTTCACACTCTTCCAGTCACACAATACAGAATAGCTGGTCTTCCTGTGCATATCTCCAAACATTATTCACAGCTGTGTTTGGACACACATTTTAAGACTGCTATAGACAGGGCTGGCTGTAGCTGCCTGTGGCTGCGATGTGGGTGGGAGACTTTGCAGAGACATTAATCTCAAGAGGAAATTCTCCCCCTTTTATTTTTTCATTCCACTATTTTTCCTTAAATGTATATAGAAGGCATGAAAGGTGCAGTTGTTAAAGCACCTTGAGTGCTCAAAGCCCCAGAAGTACCAAGCATGTCCCCACCTGAGAGGCTCAGAAACAGCCCCAGCTCCCCTGCTCAGGCTGTATTGTGAAGCACAATCAATAGCAGTTTCCTTGTCCCCATGTCCTTGGGCTTTGGGACCCTGAGACCCTCTTAAATACCTGGGAAAAATAAAAATAACAAGAGCCAAAAACTGTAAAAGGTCTAACAGTAAACGAACTTAGTACTAGACCTCTGTATTGCTAATTTTTGAAGACTTCATTTGGTCAGTACCAAAACTTTGGAGGACATTCTATACATCCTCTGCAAGACCCGTGTGACAAAATTTGTGTAGCATCCTGCACCTCTTTATAAAGCAATTAATTCATAACCCAAGCTAGAATCAATTTCAAGAGAACAATTTCAAGATATCAGTCACAGCACCTTATCGAGTCCTATCAGTTCTACCGAGCTTCAGACAATAGACAATTACCACAATGATTATTTAGCATTTGTTCACACTGGGCAGAGTTTCCTGATGGTTGTTACTTTGTTGCTGGAAGCAAACAGCTGCATTTTTTGGACATCTTTTACAAGCACACTAAAATCGTCCTTCCTCCAGAGAGCTTCTTAGGCCATAGGTACACACTTGATGGCTAAATGGAAAATTCCCTCCGTAACATCCAAAGATGTGACTATCACACCACTTGCAACAATGACTGAAAACCCCCCAAAATCAGGCACCTGCAAAGAGCAGCTTTTTGTCATATACACATCATTAGAAAACCTAACAGGGAGGTTATTTGGTACAAGTTATGGCTGGCCAACTGGATGCATTTCTACCACAGCAAATTTCTCACCTGTTTTTCTTCTATGGAGGCAACTGGGAAAAAACCATAGTGAGGTCCTGGGAAACAGCTGGGTAATCTCCAGACAGGTCTGCTTATACATTTCAACCTTGATCTACAGAGAAAAAAAGCCACCTGAAAATTGAAATGTTAACCAGACATTCACTGTTAGGACCTTTTCTCTACTTTTCTGTTAAATAGCTCTGAAAAGCCCAAGCCAAGGCAGAGGAAGGAGCCCTTTCTGTCTCTGCCTGCCTGCCCAGCAGCAAGGCCTTGGGGTCTGCACCAGCAAGGTGCCCCCAGCTGCAGTGTGCTTGCTCCTCCATCTCCCACAGCCTGTGTCCTAGCGTGACTTTATGATGCTTGTATCCCCAATTGTCTGTTCTGTTTGTATATTAAGTTCTGTACCTTTAAAATGGTTCTGGGAGCGAAGGGGGAGAAAGCAGCAGCAGTTTGTGCAGTTTGTTTTGAGAAAACTGCCTGACTCCCACAGGGCCTGGCTCCAGCGTTCGTCTGAGGCACGGACAGCGCTGGGACAGAGATCTCCTGTGCTTTTAGTTAGTTTGAGCTAGCTGAGGCAGAGAAGTTCCCTGGACTGGGTTTTTTTCCTTTTCTTGGGACTGTTTAATCTGCTTTGGACTGACAAACCCAGAGGAGCAGCGAGGGCTGGCACCTGCGGCCGCTGGGCCTGGAGCTGCGGAGGGAGTGGGGCTGGTGAGAGACTGAGTGAGCTGAGCTGCACCCACGGCAAGGACTGGCTCACTTTGCCATCTCTCTTCAGAGAGGCCAGAGGTTTTATTGTTTCGTATTATTCATTCTTTGTGCTTGTGGGCATCTTGTTTGTTAAATAAATAGTGTTTTCCACTTTTCTCTGAGGAAGTTCTTTTTTTCCCGGACTGGCGGGGGGGGAACAGTCCATTTGGGTTTGCTTTCCAGAGGAACCCTTTTGGAGGTTTCCTCCCAAATTTGCCCTAAACCAGGACAGCCCGTTTGCTCTTAAACACCAAGTGTAGTGATTCATAGGCGTGGTAAACCTCCCTTTTCCATTAGGAAAAGCCACGAGATGTAAAATGACCTGGAATTTGCCTGACAAAAACGAATTGACGGCTAATTGTGCTTGTGCTGAAAAGGAAGCAATTAATCAATTCCAGCGTGCACATTTATTTACAGTAGTAGATTATGAAGGCAAAGCAATCTGCCAGGCTGTGCTTTCTGACTGCCTGTTGGGATTTGCCTTCAGACTTACCTCTGTGTGTTTCAAAACGTTGCAGCTGTGACAATGAAAACAGCAAGAAAGCAAGGAGAGAAAATGGTGTCACAGGAGCATTCTTTATGAAGGAAGCACATGGATGCAGTTATAGTTTATCCAGCACCTAGCACGTGAGCTTTTTGTGCAAGAATTCCTCCTCTCACGTTACTTCCAGCCTCCCTAGAGCTCAGCACACGCTGAGCAGCAGGACCTGAGCCAAAGCAGAGGCTCAGCTCCCTGCAGAGACCCTGGGGTCCCCAACCCCTCACCCACTGGGGTGCATGAGACAATCAGCATGAAGGGGTTTAAAGCCCAGGGCAGATGTGCTTTTCCACTGTAAGGCATAACTTTGTTGAGAAAGTATTTTGGGTTTGGCATAAATGCGGGCTTGGTGACAAGATTCCAGTGAAATGAAAGGTTATGAAATTCACATCATTTATGTGAGTGACTTTTGTGAGTCACTACTATTAAGTAAGCAAAAAGTATTCAGTGTCTGTCCAACTGACTTTCAATAGCTATGGAAAATTGTTTATCACAATTAAGGTTATCTGTGAACTTCTTCCTTCTGACAGAAGTGGACCATGCAGAGTTCAGACTTTCCAGAATTCAGATCAGCACAGAAGCTCCTTGCCAAATCCACATCTGAGACAATGAAATATGATCTGTTCCAAAGTATCCAGCTACAGCTGTGTGAAAATGCAAGATACAATACAATGAAAGCATTTTTTGATTTAAAGACAAAAATTTGGGCTATGCACAATTCTAACCACTCTTTACATTGATTTTATGCTCTTGTAACCACTCTCTTTCAAATGGGTAAATGTCTTTAAAACACAAAGCATGTACTTGTAAGAGCAATGATTTTTTTTAAAGGGTAACATGACATTAACCTAATCTTTCCTGTTTAATCAGCAGACAGAGCAAATGGGATATAACATGACTGTCCACATCCTCTGTGGCTTGAGCTCAGAGAGAAAACTGATATGGAACACATTGATGGAGGGGGAAAGAGGGAAGCAGGACTTTCTATGCATAAAGCACAACTCTGTTATCAGGATGATTAAAGTCATTAACTGTAAAACAACAGCCTTCCAGATCCTCCCAACATCCTGAACTCATTCTGCTGTTCTGGGGTAATTAGATGGGTTTCAAATGTTTTAAAATATAAGCCTGTTTACAGAAAAATGTTCTGCTAATCAAGATGTCGATATATTTGGTACAAGTTTTCATTTCTCTTCTTTCTAACATCTGTAATATAAATGGAGTTTTGCAAAAACAGAACTAAAAACCTCTGCAATTCCAACTTGCTACAGCTTAAACCAAAACATCAAAGAAGAGAAAATTCAGTCAAAAAACCACAAAGACAGGGTGGCTGTCAGAGATAGAAGGGAAATAAGAGTTTTGTCTGAATTCTCATTTTAGGAAGTGGGAACGTGCCTCTGTGTGTGTGCACAAGTCTGGGATCAGGTCTTCTAGGACAGGTTTGAGGAGGGAGCACAAATCTCCTGTAGCTCTGAAAAGAGTTCTGATACCTTTTTAAACAGTTTGAAAAAGAGGAGATAGCAGAGCTTCCAGCAGCACTGTTTTTAGATCCCTCCATTTATTTTGTTTTCCTTACAAGTCAGACTTTCCAAGTAAAATTTTCTGGTGGCCATCCAGTTTTTCTTACCAATTTTCTTCTTCCAGGTTTTCCTTGTCCTTTGAGGAACCAGATTGTTGGCCAATGGGTTTTGATTACAGTTTTTTCACCTATTCCATCACTCATTTCACTGTCCCAACCCTCTTTGCAAATGCAGTCTGTGGCTTCCTGTAGCATGGTAAGAAGAGCGCTCCCCTCCACAGCCCCTGCTCCTCCTGGTGAGCTGTGCTCTCACACCTCGTGGCAGGGTCCTGCAGCATGGAAATAGCTCACCAATGGAGAAGATTTAGGAGCCAGAACACATCTTTTGAAGTAGTCAAGACTTGATTAGCAGGGCTCACAGGCAGAACCTTTGCCAGAGGGGTTTTAACAATGCAATACAGATGTATCCACTTCTGTGTACACAACTTTCAAGAAGTGTGGATTTGTCTAAACCCAGTTAGAAGATAAATCTTTCCTCTGGTAATTACACAGTATTTTCAGCAACCCAGTAGCCTGGTATAGCCTACCAGGATTAAGTGGCAGCCACCTGCTCCCTAACCAAGCATGGCTGTAGTCACCCTCCAGGCAAAATTGAATTACCTGAGTCACTGGAGCCCGATGAAACTCAAACTCATTGCCTGCAGTGAATGACACAGTGCAGGCAGCTCAAACCAGATCAGCTCACCAGATCTCTCTCCACACCCAGCCACTGACTGATAAGGGTAGCATCCCATCACAGACAGCTCGAGGAAGGCAGCAGTCCAAGTGCCACTGGAAGCTTTGAGTCCTGTTAAACTGGATATTCTATGAGTGGACATGACAGTTCAAATATCCACAATTCATCCCAGAGCTTAAAAAGTAGAATTGTTCACTGTGACCATTTCTCTCCAGACTAAGCAAATAACAGTTGTTGTAATTCCTGCCTCTTCAGAATGCTTCTGATAAGTAAAATGACACAGGGGAAAAAAAAAGGATGCAGAAGCAGCAAGAGACAAACCAAACAACATTTTTCACACTCTAAATCAGACATACCAATAAAAGATGTTCTACTTTCAGTAAATTTGGATCACAGTCTCAGGTTTCTGATTTACACAGAATTTGGTTTCAAAGTAGATTCAGTCTGTATTAATAATAATTGACAATAATCTTAAAGGAGCTCCAGTGCCTTTTCTACCATTGTAAATCCTGACTGCAGCTGAACATCAGAATTATTTGGAATAGATACGCCAGCCTTTTGCTGGGTTTTTTTTGGCAATACTGAAAATGCTGTTTCTCATAAAAACATTCTGCAAATTCTGCAAACTTCCAGTTTTGGTACATCTACTGGGCACTAACATGAACATGAAATCCTTGTTTTCTATAATTTCAGGAAGTTACCAGCCAGATTTTCAAGGCTGAAGGCTTGTTATGCTTATCTCTCTCTGCCTCCCTTGTACTTTACCTTTCCTTAAGACTTAGTTGCCATTTGCCTCAAAGACTAAAGGCTTGGATGGACCTTGGCGTGACACATCTACTCTAGGGTTTGAGTAATTGAAGGAAACCTGAAACAGATTCACTATTCATTCAGAACACAGTGTTTTAAACAAATTCTGTTCAAGTGGAAAGCTCATTTTTTTCCCTTGTCTTTCATTCAGAAGATTACTTAACTTGATGCTTTTGCTAGAACAAGCATTTTGAACATTTCTGCATCCATTCTTCTAAAACTTTGACTTGAGACTACTTACTTTAAGTTTGAATATATTTATCAGTATATTAAAAGCAGCAACCTTAATAGTCATATATCTGAGATGGAACGAAGTGGACCAGAAAAGAACACTGTAGAGGATATTTGCCAAAAGAAGAGCATGGGAGGTGGGGGGACTGAGCTACATCACCATACTGCAGTGCCAATAATACTGATGTTGGCAACAATTTCCCTGTATGTTCCATTGTGGAGGGAATGTCATAGGCTGAAATAACTTATGAATGGTTCCTCTTGATTTAGACAGAAAGGTCTGTTAGACTATTGGCAAAAGCAAAAATAATTTACCCTAATATTTGCTCATTAACAGAAGTTCAGTGGATGCGCTGTTTGGAGTTTCAGCAGGTACACACAGGTACCTCAATTTCACTGAGAGGGGATTCAAGCACAAGGAACAGTGACATAGTGAGACAGCTTGCAGAAATTCTGTCTGAATTTTTGATGCCAAGACACTCCCTCTGCAATTTCACTATGGCTCACATGGATAATTTCCTCTTTGCAATCAAAATCAGTTCAAAGCAAAGAGAGGCAGACAAATCCAAGTAACACACAGTAGATCTGCACCAAGAGCATCAATAGATCCATGCCATTTATAAGTAACACCAATGACCCTGTCTTATTTATATGAGAAGAGTCTGTCAGTTAAAAAAATCTATTTACATTTAAATTAAATTACTTCTTCCTTATCTACAATGTTTACAAGAGTTGAGCAGTGATCAGAACACTTTCTGTCTGCATGAGAATCATGAAAATTCTCCACTGTTTTGTAGATGTTCTGGTGACACCAAACAGTTAATGGAAAAGACATTATGTTACTCTGACCTTTTGTCAGACTGATTTGGAACATCCATAAGTCTTTTTATTTGATTAAAAAATTGTCTTCTTTTTTTATGTTTTTTCCCTCTTTTGCCTGGCACATTGAGGTTCTGGAATGAGGAGCATAACAGCCTTTCATTTGTTCTATCACATATCTCAGCTCACTGTTCTTATATTACTTTAATTCACCCATCAGCACAAAATGTTTGATTAAAATAGACATGGGTGGGTGTGTGGCATAAATTGCACTTAAAACAGCAATCTGAATGGGATTAAGGAAAATTATGTCCTTATGATTAATTGCAGTACTCTTTTATTTGATGTGAGGTACATGCTAATGACTGCTTTTAACATATTCCTGTAGCTTCTTCTTTATTTATCTGTCCACAAAGGCATTTGATTAACTGCTGTGAGTGGGGTTTTATATAAGCATGCTTTACAAAACAGAGGAATAGGATTACAACAAATTTCTTAAAGTGGCAGATTCTGGCATTGTCAATCCAGAAAGCACGAAATTGAGTACATCAGCCTTTAATTGTTCTGCCCCTTCATTCAGCTGATACTGGCACTAGAAGCTCCATTCTGCAGATAGTGGTAGTTTAAATTATGGAGGTGGGGGTTCAGGCCATACTGCACATGAAAATGTTCAAACAAGCCATTAACTAGATCTTCCAACACCTCTTCCCATTCCCTGACACTTTAAACTCTTCACTCTTCTGACTGACTTGGTCACCCCCAATTCAATCAACTCAAAGGCTGCCACAACCTACCAGGGATGCCAGGAGTGTCTGTCACTGGAAGCAAAAATAACCTACCCTCCATTGCTCCCACATGCACAAAGAAGACAAAACATAACAAACACAATCTATTTTGATCCTTAAGAATAACAAAAGTAATATGAATAGTGTGTAGACAAATGAAGTTGACCCAAGTGGTTCATATGAGTAAGTCTGAAGCCTGTTTGAGCTCAGTTCAGCTCAATGTCATATGGCTATATTATAAAGTTTTTGTCATCATCTGCTCTTCTGAGCAACATCATTGTTCATCATTTCAGGGATTCCTTTGCTCAGCATCTCCTGCTACACAGAAATCACACACTTCACAAACCTTCTTGAAGTAGAAGGACATATATCCACAGTTTTAAAATAAATAGAAGTGCTTGACCATAATCAAACATATCATGGTGTGTATATCTTCTTCCTCACTGATTGTTTACATTTGGACCCAGAAATACATCTACTACTCATCAGTTTTCAGGAAAATTTCTTTAGTAAAAAATTGCCATTACTGTCCTCAGCTCTTGTGATCTCCATGTTGCAGTCATCTGCTAAAATCTGCCCTTTGCCAGCATTTTAAGCCACAACCTTCTGTTCATTATTAAATCACTCTAAAAAATATCACCAGCACAAATTAATCTTTAGGAAACAGAAGAAATAGCTGCAAGACTCCATATGTTATCAGTCTTAATTTTACTCCCTCCCAGTCTCATAATCCTCCTTCCATTTGTTCCAGTGGTTTACTTATCAGCCCCTGAGAGTTCCTAAGACAAGTCACTTCCTATCTCTTGACCACAAATGTGACATTACTTAAAGTACAGGTTGAACAATGATATCAGTCTGTGTGTTTTCCTCTCCCTTTCTTTGTTGGAGCATGGGACTAATGCAGCCCACTCTCTTGCACTTGATATTCACAGAATTAAACATTTAACAAATACAAGCTGTTTTCTGGGTTTTTAATAGCCATAAGTGTCTCTCAATAGATCACCATGAATTTGAAGTCATTTGACTGTGTAAGACAAGTCAATTTAAGTATTTGTTTAGCATGTTTCATGGTGAAAACAGCATTTTACCAGTAAGCTTGAGAGCAAAGGATGGCAGCTGGGCTGATGGCAGAGTAACCTCTTATCCGATGAGATTTTTGCCAGGGCTGCTGACAAATTAGTTAGAAAACACTCCCACACTGAATATTTACCCCAGAATTCTAAATCAGGATACTTACTCCTGAAGATAATGCTTTCTGCTTAGATTAGACAAGATGAATTCAACTTGCGGGGTCAACTTTGTAAGGCAGAATCAGCAAAGGACTACAGCAGCGTGACTTCAAGGACCAGATGGCAGACTAGAGAAAAATATGGAATACCAGGATTATTCAACATCAAAAATTATGCATAAGCATTTACATAACGCATGCCTTTTGAAAAACAAAAACAAACACAAACAAACACAAACAAACACAAACAAACACAAACAAAATAAAACAAAAACAAAAAAAAAAAAAAAAAAACACAAAAAACCCCCAACCAAACAAAAAACCATTTATTCTACAGCTGGCAAATAAAAGGAGAGGGTAGTTCATTAAGAACAGTTGTGAATGAAGAGCAAGTTGAACCAAAACCAAAACCACACATCGGAGAAGACACGAGAAAAAATGAGGTTGTCCAAGAGAAGAGTAAATCAAGAAGCACCAGTGTATGACGGCTAAAAGAAATACTGGTGAGGAAGAGGAAGGATGTTAGGAAAGCTTGGATCTTTATGGAGGCAGGAGAAGAGGAACAGAATACAGGTATGGTCAAGATGCAGGATTGGAAATTGGTTTTACTAGAAGAACACAGACTCCAGTTATCAGTGTAATGCACCCAAGTGGAGCAGCACAGTGGGGGTGATTTGTTGGTGGTTTTCCCCTCTCCCCCCAAAAGATGTCTTTCAGAAAATCCACAACAATAAAAATTTAAACATCTTCCTCATCCTTTGCCAGCAGCTGTCTTTGCAAGTCTCATGTGATTTGGGGGCCCAGCACCAGAAAAATTAATTTCTATTTGCTGCCAGTTCAATACTCAGCTGCTTTATCTACAGCTCCCTAGAAAATTCGATTTGCCCGGTCAAAGTACTTTTTGAGTCATATGCCGAGAAGCTGAGTATAAACAGTTAATTCTTCATAAATCTTTTCAACCTGTGACTTCACCAACGTTTGTAGAGCACCTGCATAAAAATAATTACATTCCTTCAGAGCTCCTGGTGAAACAAGTCCCATGTCTCTGGGAGTCAGGTCTTAGTTTAAGTGCACTCCTGGAGCAAAGATTGGAAAACATGTGGAAAGAAAGACTTTGCAATTCTGGTTGCACAAGAGCACATCACAGTGTTTACTGGGAAAAGTAAATTTTATGTTGACACTTCGGATCCTCAGATTCCTGCGTCAGGGACAGCACCTCCTCCCTCTGTGGCTGTAGCCATCAACAAGGAAGGCAGTTGCCATCCAAATTGGCTTTGAGAGTACTGAGGTAAGTAAATATCCCCTCTTATTGAGAAGCCTGGAAAATGCAGCCTCAAAATAATAAAATGCAATTACTGGGAGAACAAGGCAGAAATTGCCTGCCTGCAATCACTTATATTACACTTCACAAATGGTCTAATTTTTATTGCATTTTTAAATGTCACTTGAAAACAACAGTGGTCAGCTCAGACAAAGGCTTCAGTTTGCCTTGGTGGTCCTTGTCCAAGGCTGGTGACCCTGGGGGTGCTGGCTGCACCCTGTTCTTACAAAGCACAGAGGGGAGCCCAATGGTGAAAACCAAGGCCAATGACAACCAGGGGAGATCCTAAAATTTAAAACTCTGAGCTGCCTAAATTGGTCTAAGAACTCCTCCAGCTCTGAACACGACTAGAAATTAGGATATAAAACACATGGGCTGTCTGTTCCAGCACACACCTGCGGGAGGCTGAGCGCAGCGCTTCACCCTGGATTTATTATCTGAATGTCCTTTTTCACATTTTCCTGAGTGCCACCAGAGATTTGTGTTCCCTGTCAGTGCCATGCACCTCCTTGCAGCAGATGCTGCTTCTGACAGCTTGGTTCATGATCTGGAATGATTTCATTCCCACTGTGGAAAGCAAGGGAAGGTCTTCTCTGGCTCAGCATGTCCCGTGTACCTCTCTATCAAACCATGATTAGCTGTTTCAGCTCTTATTGAGACACTTTCTGCCAAATCTGTACTTTACATAACCTTAGTTCATGCCACAAAATCTTTCCAGCCAAACAAATTCTGTATTTCAGTCTAAGGGTATATTATGTAGGCTATTAAAAAAGAAAATAATAAAAAGAAATTAGGTCTGTTTTGTGAATGCATGGAGTAGTATTTTTTGTTTATGCTAATAATTGTTAAATACAACTTTAATGTAGAGTTTAATTTTAAAGATACACTCTAAATATTAAATTTAAATATTTCACAGTATTATTTTTAACTCTGAGTTTAGAATGATGTAAATTACTGGCAGCTTACTGATACAGAACAAGTAACTACCTAAGTTTGCTGTTTAAATTTAGTCACTAGGATTACAACTGGCTAGGCTAAGCCCTAGCTACAATTCTCATGTGATCAAGTGAGGCATGCATGTCACTGCAGTTCAGTGAGCTGCCTACACTTAAACCTGATTGAAGCTTAAGTAGATCAGAAGGATGGTCAGCCTGTGACATATCCTCAAAGGCCAAATCTCCACAGGAGGAAGAGAATCCCTCAGATTTAATAATTTCTTTTTAAACTACTTGGTTAGTCAGTCCAAAGCAAAGAAAGGATATGTTCTAATTAAACAATCAAAAAATGCCTTCAGATCTATCATCTGGTAACTCGGATAAAATAACATCCTTAGTGTTTCTTTAGGATGGTTTAATTCCTTTAATCCTTGGTTATATAACAGTGCTTTAATCTAAGATAAATTGCAAAAGAGCAATAAGGGCCTCAAGAGTTTTGATTTTCAGATTCCGTTTGGCCTAAAGGCACCTCATGCTCCTAGAACACCCCAGCAGAAAGCTTTAGATCCCAGTAGGAGCCATGGTTGTTCTGGGATTGTTTCAGGTCCAGAAGAGATACCGGGTTTTAACTTTTATGCTCTGCACAGTTATAAAGTTTGATCAGCCTTTGGTGTGCATGCATGAGTGCTGGGAGCACTTGAGTTCCATTCAGTGTCTTTGTGTTCATCAGTGGGACAATTTTTAATCCTCTTCTGTGTCTGTGGTGTCTGCTGTCGCTTCAGAATAGAGTCCTTCTACTCTATTGAGCCAAACAAAACAGCTTTTGTCAGCCAATTACTAATTATTCATGCTGCAAACACCAAATATCCCAGTTGTAGTTACTCTAACTCCTACAGCTGACATAAATAATACTTAAAAACCCAAGATCCATATCTCTAGGGAAAGAAAGAAAATATAGCTGTAGAATACACTCAATGCTTCTTTTGAAGTTAGTTGGATAAGGATAATTGCTGTCATGTTACAGATGTAAAGACAATGATACAATTAAGATATATTTTATTTTTGGATCATTGTTATGGCAGAGGGGAGCGATGACACAGTCAAATTCACAAAAATAACAATATTTGCTAAGGTTAGTGCTCTACATAACTGTGAGGTTTAGGCTCAAGAAAATCAAAAGTTTTAAAGCCACAGGTACCAAGGAGACATCAGAAATGCAAGTTTTGGTGGGAGGTGTCCCAGATTTGACTCACTTTCCTCAAACTGGGCCTGAAAGACAACCTCAGAAACAAAGAAAATTACTCCTTGCAATTCAGTTTGCCTCAGGTGAGAGCGCAGAAAATAATGACAAGAAAGTGTCACACACAGCAGTGTTTTTTGTCTTTGCTCCTATTCAGAATAAAATGGGAGCCATCACACCACTGCTTTGTAATGAGACCTCCAATCCATCATTACTATGATGACAAATGGAAGGCACTATTCACCTGAGCTGAACGTAAATTAGAGACTTCACTATAATAAATCCTGGCTAAAATATTAAACTCAATGAAATTACATTCATTAATTCAAAAAATAAATTATCCCCTGACATGTGAACAGTTCCACACTGTTATGTGAGAGCAACTGAAGTCTTTGGGGATGTTGAATGGAGAACAATAGAATTTCTTAGTGGAAAGAAGTGTGGAAAGTCTGCCAAATATTTTAGAGAACATTCTTCTCTTGATACGCTTAAAAAATATGAATAAAAACTTTATATTCAGAATTTACTGGAAGGTCTTAAATAAAAATAGATTTTGTGAAGTTCTATCTCCTCATAAAGAGGGGACAGGCACTTATTGAAAAAGCATGTTGACTCCCAGGGGATATTAATGCTGTTCCCAATAAAGAAGAACCCATTGGGTTCTTCTACACAATCTCCTCCCATCTGAGGAGGGGAAAAGAGATTTCCTCCTGCTTCCCATCAATTTTTGGCCTTGTAACCACTCAAGAAACATCACACTAGATGCAAAACTGGTAAGCAATCACCCTCTCCTTTACCTAGTCTCCAGTCCCTCCCTGCAGCCCCAGGATTTGTGGCAGCTGGGTGTGCCAGCAGATTATTTCAATAAACTCCTGGAGGCCATGCCTTGCCTGCAGAAAAGCACCTGTTTGCCAGCTGCTGAGGTTACCCATGGCAGGGTGTCCAGCTTTGATTTCCACTCCTGAAACTCATCTGTGTTTTCCATAAGGAGGCATGGACACAGAGTTACATGGATGGGAATCCATGGTGTACTGCTCCTAAGCAAAAGCCCCTGGGCTGCTGAGTCAGGTTCAAGCTTACTGTTACACTCTTGAATTCTTCACCAGCCACTGCTGAGAAGGAGACAGAGGATGTCTTCCACCTACCTTGCTCTGGCCATTTCCTATGACCTGAATAAAAAATGGAGAAAGAGAGGGGTTGGTTTCATTCCAGTCTTAATGCTCTGTGAGAACACTGCCCACACGGCTATTACCTGCCAAACTTCTTTGGACAGGTTTTTCCTATTGACCTGACCACCTGACCTGATTGCAGAGAGCCAAGAGGGATTGTGGTAAAATACGAGAAAAGAGAAGGGCAGCATGACCAGCTGATAAAAGTCAAGGCAGAGACAACAGTGACATTTGTCATTAGTTGTCATTTAGAAGGCTGCTATGAAAAGAGATGTAAGTGCTTTCTTCTCTGTAGAAACAAAAACTTGTCAGAGAGGTAGCAAATTGAATATTAGGAAATAACTCTAATAATACAGGTGAAGAAACAGAGGCACAGGTTACCAAAGTGGCATTTGTACTGGGACATGAAGCACAGCACGACCAAGCACAGAGCAGAAAAAGAGAGTGGCTGCAACAATCACATGCTACCACACCTTGTTTTTCCATAAAAAGGTACAGTCAAGCAGCTGAATTTAACATATGTATTAAAAACATTCAAAGTTAAGGTCACTGCACCCAATTTGGCAGGTTTTAAGTACTGCATGCCCAATATTTACTATGGAGAGTGGAGCCTCTAAACGACATCATGCTGCCCCCTTAAAGCTCTACCACAAAACCTTCTCTTCCCTGTGACCCTGCTCATCTCCAGAGCTCAGGAAGGTCGGTCTACCAACAGCTCCCAGGTGCCTCACCACAGCAATCTGTAGTGCACATCTCATGGAACAGATGATTTACCAGAAACCCAGAGCCATGGGTTTCTGGTGGATTTTCATTTCCTATTTCATAGCACTGCTAGTTATCCACTCTGGAATGCATGATGAATCCATCTATACAAGCCTAGTGGAAAAAACATGCTGGGCATTATCCATTTTATATTTTTCAAAGGCTCAGAAAGTTGGCCAAATCAAAACCAATTTCCACTGAAACTCTCCAAAGTCCTTCCCAATGAAAGCTGTAATCCTGGAGAAATGTCAGTTCTCAAATGAACTATTCAAATATTAATTTTCAAATGTTTTCATGAAGGGAATTTTTTTCTTATTTTTACATTTACAAACAGAATACAGTTATCTCATCAACATTTATTAAACAACAAAAAAGGGCTGCCATTCTCAAGCAACATTTTAGCCTCAGAATATTTTGCCAGATTGAAAAGAGGTAATTTTGATGGTTGCCTCCATCATGCAGTGTCTGGTTTTGCAAGGATGCTGCAGTAAGTTCATAATAAATTATATTAATATTGATTCACTGCCGGGATGAGGACACACTGCCACATCACACCCTGACCAGGGCATCTCCCTGGGTGGGGGAAGCAGCAGCACTGACATCCCATGTGCTCATCCCACACCTGCCCTCACACCTACTCAGCTCAAAAGGTTTTATCCCTTAAAGCAATAAACTGCCAAGCCACAAAAACCCCCAAAATTGCATTAAATCATTCAGAAAAGAAAGTGAACCAGCAAGTACATCATGACTCATTCTCATTTATGTTTGTTTTTGCAGACTCCTGAAAATCTATCAGTAGTTTGTTGCTTATAGGAGTGTAATAAACTACCCTCAAAAGGTGTGCTCACACCGAAATATAAATAATGTTTTTCACTGACAAAACCTTTATTAAGGCAGCAAAATGAACTTTTCACTTCATCATTTCATTAAAAAAAAAATGCAAGTATTTGGTATGTTTATGCTGACGTTGTAGCAGTGAGGTACAAGGTTCATGTTATCCATTTTAACTAAGTTCAGGCTTTCCATCAAAAAAGAAAACACAGCTGATTCAATTTTACTAATTAAAAGTTTATGACTACCTCAGAGTATATTTTTTTTAATATCCTGGTTCATCTCCAGCTTTCACCTGTTGTTTGAAGCATCTCATATCATTAGCCTGTGGGAGGAACAAGATTAACATCTGATATTCTGGGGGAGGAACAGGACAATGATCATAATTTTGTACTTTCTTTAAAAATGTCCTTTATTATTTGCTATTTTTACAGGCTTCATTAGACACATACAATTAGGAAACTTCCAGTCCAACTTCTTTCATGGTTTAGTGTTTTCTGCACAAGAGCAAGTCCAATAGAGGGAGAGAAACAGGACTCCCAGCTGAGAACTCGAGTCACCCCTTTCTTGGTGGCAAAGCTCCCAACTGACCTGCTGCACTGCTGGCAGCAGCTGATTCCCTGGGATGCTGGCACCTCCTGGAGCCAAGGGCACACCATAAACCTGGCTTTGCCAGCCCTCCTCTCAGACTGGAATACCATGGTCTGGAGGGTGAATCTTCAGCCTCAGACAGGAATCTGGAGAAGATGAACATCAAAACACCATGCAAGCAAGCAGAGCTAATTCTATTCTCAAGCCCTTCAGCCTTCCCTAATTTTTTTGACATTATGAGTAGACAATAGTGGTCAGCTTTCATTTTCATCTTGTGACTGAGTTTGAAGTGTCCCTGACAAAAGCCCTTATATCTGTGTTTCAGTTGGTTTCCACCCTGACATGACATTTGTCAGTCCTAAAAGCCAGGGAAACCTTATGTTCCATCTCAAATACAACCATAGTCAGGAAAGTCCAACCTAGCTAGCTATTTAATTACGGGATTCTGGCCAATCCTTAAAATAAATTTGTGTAGCTTGGGCTGGAAAGGATTGGAGCTGGCATCTGACACAGCTCACAGGAGATGCTCTCCAAACCTGCCACTGCACTGGCATCTCAGTTAGTCCATGGTCTCTGAAAGAGCTGACAGAATTGCTGGGGATGAAAGCAGCAGCTGCCCAAAGGCACCTTATAGAAGATAGATTTTAGTATTTAATTAATTCACTCCTTGCAATGAAGGAAAGCAAAAGCTAGGGAAGCTAGGAAATAATGTCTGTACCTAACTAAACTTCCAACCAGGAGGAAGTGCCCCTTAAAGAAAGCACATTCTCCTCAAATGCCTTAATACCATCCCCTTTCCTCGTTTTGTTCAGCAGTCTGGTACCCTGGATATGAAATCCTTTAAGCTTGGACAGACAATTCTCCTTACCTGAGCCTCCAACATCCTGCAATACATATTTCCAGGATATTAGAAATACCTCTAGCCTAGAAATGCTGGACTAACTAGTGCTCAGGGCAGTATTTTTATGTAGTCTGTACTGTAAAACAACAGTTGATCTGCCTTGCTCCACTCCCAAAACCTCAGTAGATTCAGCTGACTGTCCTCCTGTTTCAAGGTTTTGCTCTCCTCTATGATTTTTGCAGCAGACCAAGATCCAAGGGTTCACACTGGTCACAAAAGCAGAGCTCTAGGACTGAATTACCATCTCATAATAAAGATTCTTCTTTTGAACAAAAGTCTCTGCTGTTTATTGAGGCATCTGACAAAACTCAGTCCTGCATCAAGATTATTTTTGGCTGCTGCAGAAAGCTGCTAAATAAACCCAGAATCAATTTTAATGTTAATTCATTTAAATTAATTGGATAGACATGCATATTAATTGCATTTTCATATTCCTTTCAGATATTTTTGGGGAACAATTAAAGCAGGAGGGAAAACATCTGTTCCAGGTGAGTGACATACACAAAAGCCATCAACTGGAATATGATACCAAGGGTGGATGAGCCACTGACATTTCTCTACAGGCAGTGTCTTAAGCATCTCAATAAGCTGAGCCTAAAAATCAGAAGAGAGCCTTTGTTTCTGAACAGTGATTCTAATCAGGTTTAAATATACATAATTAGATATGGAAGATAGACTTAGCAAGCAGAAAACCATATGGATTAAAGATCTGAAATTCTAATATTGTACTTAAAAAAAACAAGGCTGGAAGTTCAACTTCCAGCTCTGCTGGTACACTTGTTTCAGTGGTATTACTCCAGATTTACAGAGCAAAGACCTGAACCTCAGTACAGGCTGAGAATTAAATATCCCAACAAGAATGCATGTTGTATCTGTACCTTACTTTTATAAATGCTATCTTTTTTTTTTCCTCACCAGTCTAGAATTATTACAGTCCTGCCAAAAACTTGATGTAATTCATAAGATAATTAAATAAAAAGTCAATTAATATTTTTCAGAAGCATATGTGATAGAAAGCCAAAGGAAGAAAGACAGGTATATTACTTAAAAGCAGCTACTTTTAAAAACTGTTCTAGTTAGCCAGGATGACACAATAGTTAAATGACTTATTAAATTAAAAAAAGTTTTGTTACCCACGTGAAGATTCATCCAACCCACTCTCATGTGACGTGTTCACCATCATGCTTAAAACAATTAAAGGATGCCCAAGCATCTCCTGCACACTGAAAGTCACATGATCCTTTCAAAGGGCTGCTTTACACTTGCAGTGCTTTCCTAGGAGTGAAATCTTGCTAAAAGGAGAGCGTGCACAGTAAACACTTAAAGACTTATCAGCAAGCAAAGCACTTTTTTTGGTTTTTTTCCATAAAGCTTTGCTTTCTATTCCAGCTTTCTCTGTTTCTATTAGGCCTGATCTAAAGGCCCATGATAGATAGAGGAATATATGTGGAGTTAATTACAGGCCCTGGAGAGCAGCCAAGAAGATGCAGGGCTATGAAACATTCACTCACATTCCATAGGTCATATGAACAATGCTAATGGGATTCCCAGTTTCAACACTGCATGGAAATGAAAGAGGGGAGCCTCCCCCGCAGGAATAGAAGAAATGTAAGCTGAAAATGGAAATTCAGACAACAGGGAAGGCAGTTTTAGGACTTACTAATACAGGGAACCATGCTGTGATGAAGTGAACATACAAGTTTTTTAATGATGTGAAAAAAGCAGATTTTTAAGGTCCTGCATGGCAGTTTTCAGCATTAAAATACAGGGATTAACATGTTGCCAGCAGGTGAGCCTTCCCTCTCCAGCCCCCAGGCTTTGAGAGGAAGGCTTGAGCAGTAAATAACATCAAGCATTTGTTCTGATCTTCCTTTCTGACTCCCTTTGTGCTGATTTGAGACTTAAAACTGAGCAGCCAAAACCCAGAAGGTCCTACTTGGGATTGCCTGGGGTGGAATCCTACTTGGAGAAATCCCTCACTTCTGTAAAATCGAGCTGCAGGCAGCAGAGGTGTCTGGCCATGCTTCCCAAAGCCTGCAGGACAGACTGACACAGGAAGAGACATGAGGAGGCACAGCTCTCCCAAAAGAGGGAGAGAGGATAAACTGTGTGATCTGGAGTGACCCCGTGCTCATTTGAGATGGTTCTGGAATGCAAACCAAAATTGAAGAGAGTGGGATCAGCCAAGAGATTCTCATCAGGACCGTGCTCCTGACCCGGAGGGCACAACCATTTCCTCAGGTGTTAAACCCAACGTGCTCCAGGAGCACACAGGTGCTGCTGGTGGGCAGCCAGTCAACAGGAACAGATTAGAGCTATCCAAAAACAAATTTCCCCTTGGAATTTGCTGCAGACATCAGACCCCCCCCAGCACTGTTTTGCCATACAGATATCTCTACATGGAGCATTTTTTGTTAGCATCAGCATTAGAGGAATAATTAGTTCATCCAAATCAGTCTGAAAAGAAACCAAGTGAGAGAGATGTATTCTACCTCATGTTGTCTATTCACAGACACCTTTTCAATCCTGTCTTGGTTTGGAAAGACAGGTATCTGCCAGGGAAAGCTGGAGTTTCCCTTGGAATGGAGAATGTAAACCCCTCACCCCCACCAATTACAATTTTGCAATTAAGGGCTTTCAGGCAAAGATTTGGGAATAGGAATAACAGTTCTTTCCTAGGAATATTAACAATACAATGTAGTAGAAAACAAAACCACCCAACTAAACAAGCAAACAAACAAACAACAATTTTGGAGAACCCTGACGGAGTCAGAGCTACAACCTGACACCCTGTTGGTCAGGGTGTTGGAAGCAGTCCACAAGTGAGTCCTCCTGGAGTGGCAGATGTGGTTCTGTTGGAGCAGAGATGATCCTGAAGAAAAGGGGTCCAGTGATGGTGAGAAGGGTCCAGTCTTCCTCCAGTAATCAGGCGAAGCCAGAGAGCTTCATGTTCCTGAGTCTCAGTTTTATCCAGGTAGGAATGGTTGGCTCCTCCCACTGGGTGGAGCATCTCACAATGGGATGATGGAATGTGGATGTACTATTTTGGGGAGTGTATAGTTTGGGGAGGGGATTGTGGATGTGTGTGCTTTGGGGATGTCTTAATGGTCCATTAGCAGAAAATATCCCCCTGGAGGGAGGACGGGCAGTGAAAGAGATAAGAAACACTGCCCCACCTGGTTTTAACAGTTGGTCCATTATCAAAAGGCACCCGCCCCCCTCCTCCCAGAGTTACAAGAGATAAAGAAGAACAATTCCCCAACTGCTTTCAGCAGATGAAATAGAATGCACATTTTAGGTTCCATAACCCAAGACATTATATTAATTCAACTTCTTTTGACTGTTTTTCCATGTGCAACATCCCAGCTACAAATATGCCTGTCTGAAAATAAATCTCCTTTGCACCTGTCACTATCTGCTGTTGTCACAGCCAGTCCCATGATTGCTGCTAGCAGAGGTGGGTCTGTCAGTCTCTGTAGGTGTACAAACTTCATCTCAGGAAATCCTTTCTAACACATGAACCCATAAAGTTGCTGTCAAAGGCAGGAGTGTGCTGCAGAATTCCCTACCAAGGCTCCTAAGAGTGAAATCACCTACCTACAGGTTCACACACCTTCTCATGCTCAGCAATTGTTTTGCCAAAAAGCAATCAGCACATAACCTCAAAGGCTTGTCAGCAGTCTGAAAACACTCAGGTTTGTAGAGACAACACAACTCACATCCCTCACAGCAGCTGAGAGAAATTCTATATCAAAAAGAGAGGCCACATTCACAGCACTGACCAGTGTATGATTCCTTAATTCTTTATGGAGGTGTTGGGAAAATATTTAAGTGCCACAAAATACTAAGTTGCTGTAAAAGTTCCCATTTGAAGAGTATGCTTGGATCCACATCACCTAACTCAAGCAGACTCATGTTTTGTCTAATCCCTCAGAGAAAAAGGAGGTATCATGGAGGATGCACTACTTACACACCAGGTAGAACATGCCTTCCTCTGCTCAGCAAAATTCTGATGCACAGGGCCACAGCTTAAACATTCTCTTTTCCAGGTGTTTGAGCTTTATCACTGTTTTCCAGGAAATTGTTATTTCTGCTCAAGGCATAATTGACTCTGCTCTTTTTGCTCAGGCTTTAGCTTCTACACAATAATTTTTTTAAAATAAGAAAAATAAGGAGATCCTTTATTTTTATCTCTTCTTGAAGTCCCATCAATAGCCTCTGGATACAGGTGTTATCTTGGTTGGTATTTTCCTCAAGCCTCTTTAGGAATCAGCAGCTTTTGGAAAGATTCTCTCTTTCACCTCTGGACTACATTTTCACTTGTCTTTTAAACTAAGTTTTGAGACCTAGTAGCCATTATTATGCAATCCAAGAGCATCATTTCATTTTGTGAGCCAGAAAAAAAAATAAAGAAAGAAAAGCCAAGGTATTTAATATGAAAATAAATTCTTCTCACTGTAGTTTAACTGGGGAAGGGAGGCAGGGAGAGGAGACACTAATGTTTAAGCTGTGAATACTTGTGGCTGACAACCCTTCCATCCATCCCACATGCCAACACAGCCCCATTACAGTATTTGCAAACATCTGAGCCTTTGTACCTGCAAACCACAGAGCCCTTCTAACTGCAAATAACTCTGAAGGCAACCAAGTATCTTTTCAACAACCCCAAAAACCTAACTGGAGGTGCATGGAAGCCTTCTCCCTTTTCCAACACCACAGGCTGCAGAGCAACAATGCATTTGTCATCAGCTGCTGCAAGAATTCTGGATAAGATGAATTCTCCTGCATAAAAACTAACAGCAGCTGGCAAGTGCCTCCCTGGGAGGTTCACAGCTCCATGTACCAAATATCAAAGTAGCATAAAAGCACGGATGTGCCTTGGTTCAGATAATGAATAATGCACAACCTCTTCACATGCATTAGAGAACAGTGACACCACTGCCTTCAGCAAAGCTGCTGCTGCTTTCATACATGAAAAATATGAATCTGGCCTCTGATCTTGAAAGGTCTGCATACTTCTCCTGTCATTCCTCCAGCAGTACTTTAAATCTGCCTTGCTGACATCCCGTAGCCACAACTCACATCCATGCCCTGTCTCGCCTTCCAATCAGACGTGTGCATGCGTGGGAGGCAACTCATCCCTAATGCAGGCCTCCAGGAGAAATGCAGACTGTGAAAAGCATTCCTTCCAATGCTGAACAGGATTCTGCCAAAATACTTCAATACAGCTGGGCAGCAGCCTGCACAGTGGTTTCTGTGATGGAGCAAGACACCGGCTCAAACTCTGTCTGCACCACCAATGGAACCAAGTGGTGCTGGTTAGAGGTCCAGCCTGGTGGCCTGGGCTCATCTCTTGCTACAAAACAAACTCAGTCAGATTTGCTGCCACCAACAGGGTGTCCAAACGTGTCTTTGGCTCTAGGAGGGCACTGAGCAGCTGTGCACTATTTGGATTCGGAAACGAAGAAGAAATTGTCTGGGGTTGTTTAGCCTCTAATTTAAGGCCAAGGTTTTAAAGGTGAAAAAATGAAAAGCTGCCTCCCAGCACAACTTTGCAAACTGAGACGAGGTGAGGTTTTCTTCAAACAGTTGGATGGTTTACTTTCCTACCCCTGGTTACCACCCTCTCCTTTTCCTCGCAATTCTGACGCAAAAATACCACTAAAACAACACAGGGGCCAAACAATAATTAAAATTTTCCATCACATTGCACTGACATTATCAAGCCGTGGGTGGATTCACTGACACAGTAGTGGAAGTAAGAGCTCAGCATTGGTTCCATTCTTTAGAGATGCAGTGCTGCTGGCACCCATACAGAAACGCCTACAAGTCTTGAGAGAATATGATAGTTGACCTAAAATATTTGTATACACTAGGTTATTCAAACAGTTTTAAAAATATTTCTCAGAGTGAGCCTTATTTCAGTTTGATCTCTGGCTCTGTGCTCAAGAAACATCTTGCACTTAATTGAGAATTTGCTGGGAATCTAGATTTTATCCCAGCACTGAATGCTTGGCCAAGGAGATCTAGGGTCTCTGCCAGCAGAAATATACACTGGAAGACAGACTGCCTAGTGTGCTCCACCACATGTTGGACTTACTTGAAACCACCAACTGCAGTTGTATTCCTCCACAAAAAAACAGTTCAGTGGGGCACATTTCACCATGAACCACCTCAGAAGGATTTGAAATTATATGGAAAATTTCATCATGCAACCTTTACGGGGTGGGAAGCAATAGCTCCCAAAAAGACTAGAGAAAAACCCTCAGCCTGTACACAAGTGTATATGGATAGCCACTTGCTCTCATATGGCTTTGTCTTTCTTTGCACACATGCCCCCAGATAGAAACACAGAAGTCTTGATTGTTCTTATCCCTTAGAAAAGAAGAAATCTACAAAACGTATCTATTCCCTTCTGCCACTACAACAACCAAAGATGTGCTGTGGAACAAAACCATAAGTTAATTATCTGTAAACATTTATTTGAAGGGGGACAAATAAAAAAGGCATTACAAAATATCAGAGCTGCCTTACAGGACAAAACAAGGGCTGGGCTAAAATTCAGGGGAAAAGAAAACAATCCAGTAAAATGACTGCTGGAAGAAAACTGTTAAAAAGATGATAGTCAAGGAAAGTGGCACCAGTCACTTGGAGTGATAAGAACTGGTCTACACAGAGAACAAGAAAAGGTATTTGGGGAGGGAGCCTTTAATGTCAGGGACAGAACCCAAGCCACAAATGTCACAGACTAGCATTAAAACGTCAGTGTTCGCCAGCAAGGAGCACACAGGCACACACACAGAGACACACACACACACACAGAGGCACAGACACACACAGACACAGACACACAGAGAGGCACAGACACACACAGAGAGACAGACACACACACAGAGGCACACACACACACAGAACACACAGACACACACACAGAGAACACACACACACAGAGGCACAGACACACAGAGACACACACAGAGGCACAGACACACAGAGGCACACACACAGGCACAGAGGCACACACACAGAGGCACAGACACACACACACAGGCACACACACACACAGAGGCACAGACACACACAGAGGCACAGACACACACAGAGGCACACACACAGAGGCACAGACACACACACAGGCACAGACATACACACACAGAGGCACAGACACACACAGAGGCACACACACAGAGGCACAGATACACACACACAGGCACAGACACACACACAGAGGCACAGACACACACACACAGAGGCACAGACATACACACACAGAGGCACAGACACACACAGAGGCACAGACACACACAGAGGCACAGACACACACACAGAGGCACAGACACACACAGAGACACAGACACACACAGAGACACAGACACACACAGAGACACACACACACAGAGACACAGACACACACACAGAGACACAGACACACACACAGAGACACAGACACACAGAGGCACACACACACAGAGGCACAGACACACACACACAGAGGCACAGACACACAGAGGCACAGACACACACACAGAGACACAGACACACACACACAGAGACACACACACAGAGGCACAGACACACACAGAGGCACAGACACACACACAGAGGCACAGACACACACACAGAGGCACACATACTACATATGAAACACATCTGATGTTTTGACAGAGCATGGCATTTAGAGGCCAGTCCTCCCTCCCAAGCAAATGCCCAAAGCATGGAGCTGAGCCAGGCTCTCTCCCTTTTCACTCGACCTTCCTGCTCTCCTGAACTCCTGCAACTCCTCCAGCCAGGTGCTGCAGGTGCCCTGGAGCTCTCTCCTGGCAAACAGCAAATCCCCACATACACCTCCACATGCCAAGGATGAAAAACAGCCCAGGGTCCCCAAGGTACCAGGTAAAGCTGTCTAATACCTAAATTAGTTCAGAAAAACCAGTGCCCTTATCCTCCTCTGCTAGCCTGATTTTCTAGGACAACAGAGAGTTCAGGTCAGCTTTCCCAGGAAATGCCTTCAGCTGCCTCCCTGCTGGCATGTCCTCAGTCTCTGGCCCCCAAGGGGACAGGTGCCTGCAGCAGCCTCAGACGTGCTTTTAAGCTCTGCTGAGCACACAAAATTCCCCCACACACCTCAGCTTTACCAGCAACCCTCTCTCTTCTCTGGTCAGCAACAGAGATGCTTAATTCTCATTGTGCACCAGCTGCAGAGTCTCAGGCCCCCAGCCCTGCCAGCTGGAGGATGAATGAGGCGGTAGCAGATGAGTCTTTGACTGAATCCATCCTTTGCATCCATGGTGGAAGTCTGGATGTCAGACTTTGATCACCAGAGCAGCAATCCCAGGGCTGGGTTTGTGTCCCAAGCCATGGGTCACCCTTCCTCAGGAGCAGCCCAGAAACAGCACTGACACAGCAGTGGTTGACAGTCATTTCCCAAGTTATGTATTTTTCAATGTCAGCATTGACAACCTGAGTTTTTCTAAGACTATCCATTTCTTCTGGATGAGGAAAAATCATCATATAAATATACATATGTATACAAATTCCTCCCATATACAAATTCAGTACTTACACATACATATTCATCCAGTAAGCAGCTTGGATGAACTGCAATGCAACACCAAGGTTTCCAGGTTATTGTTGACTGCTAGAAACTGGGTTCCAGCCCTGCACTCCAGCCCTACATCCCCCATTTCCATTTCCTCCCCTAAGGATTCACTCTGCAAACAGGCCCACATCATTACCCAGCTCCAGAATCCCATCTTCCCCTTGGACCAAGAGCTGGTCCTACACTCACTCAGGGCAATATTTGACCCAGAAACCACCCCTCTATTAAACTTTCACACACCCCATGAATTCAATCCAGTAAAATAACTGAAAAGACCTTACCAGAGCAAACCAATGAAAACCATGAAGAGTGCAGCTTTGCCTCTCCTGGCCCCCATGACACAAAATGCACCAAGAACAAGGGGGGCAGAACAGCTGTTCCCTTAGGAGGTGTTCCACAATCCCCACTCTATTCCCTACTGACAAGGCCTTGAATTATGCACCTCCACACCACTTCCTCAGAGGGGACCATGTTATTAACCCCACAACACACCACATTGGTTCCTCAGTAGTAAGTGCAGTGAGGCACTATTAGAAGAAGTACATGGACCCCATTTCCACCCTGCCCTCTCATCCAGAGAACATTACAATCTAGTTAAAATTCACCTTGTTCCACAACATGGGTGCCTATCCTGGCAACTTGCTGATGAGTTTAATCTCTTTTTGTTATTGCCATTGCTAAAATGTTTACTAAACTTCAAAACTAAAGCAACTAATTTAGATTATAGCAGAGTGCCACCTAGTGCTAAACAGGTTTGATTTCCAAAGGCGTGCTCTTATCTATAAGAAAGTATTGATCAGAAATTGATTCTTCAATTGTACTGGCAGAGTAAGATCCCCTCCATTAGATTGTGATGTATTAGAAAAGGGTCTGCACTAATTATGCTCTTTGTAAAGCTGACAAGGCTCTGCCACTAGCAACATTCTGCAGTTCTGGGTGAGTGCATTTTCCCAGTCACACGTGCTCTCAGTTGATTTACTTTTTGTCCCACCAAGAGAAAATCTAAACCCCCTGGCTGAAGTGAGCACATCACACATGCCAGGAATATTTTCTGTGCTGCAGAAGAAAGGCATTTACTGACCACAGCAAGCATCAACCAAAATATTTATATTTTGGAGTCCCACAACTCCCTCAAGAGATATGAGGTGAAAAAACTCTGCTTGTGAGCTCTGAAAATGGTAAAGGACATGAACAGAGATGAGGAAGACAAAGATTTTCACTCCTTAAATGCATTTACTGGTGTTCCAAAGGGACATATTAGGCTGGCAGAGTGTGGGAGCAGGAGGAAATTCCCTGATAGCTCCAACAGAGATTAAGCATTTCCTACTGTTAAGCTAGAGAAAGCATTTCCCTGGCTAGAATGATGTTCCCATGCTGTAGATTATCTTCTCTGGGGCCAATAAAGGAAAAATTAAGTGTTCTTTTATTTCTTTTTTTTTTTTTTTTTTTTAATTTCCTAGACCTACAACACACCCAACAACAGGTGTTTTGTAAAATGAAATTTCCCAGAAAACAATACCCAGAGTACAGAAACTTCATTCCCTCCTCTGGTGAGTGCTACACATGGTAATGAACAACTGGCTCAGACAGACTGTTGGGGTGGAGCACAGATATTCCCAGGAAAACACAGACTGAGGTAAAGTCTATCTGCTGCTCAGTTCTGTCTCCTTCCTTGGGTGTGTTTGAGAAAAAAATTTGAGATTAACTGAAATTTATTAGCAAAAACACAGCCTATATTTAGGCTAATAGAAATGGGCAGAATGGAGCAAGAAATCATTCAATATGTTATTCTGAATTACTATTCCAGTTCTTATCTCACCCTGTTCAGGGCTTTCTGACTCCAGCAGCCACAAAATGCCACTGTCACTGTTGGCCTTTGGACCATGGCATAAAAGTTATCAAATCCTTCTGTTTCACAGGACAAACAAGACTTCAGGGCTGCTTAGCAAATATTTCTAGTTATGAAAAATACACTCTTGCAGAATACAATTTGATGAGGGGTTTTTGGTTTTTGTTTGGTTTTTTTTTTTTTTGTTTTTTTTTTTTTTTTTTGTTAAAAGCGGTTGAGTTTGAGAGGAAAGAAACACAACAGTGTAGCAACTTGAACGCTTTGTCGCTGGGCAACTACTGTGGGAACAAATTGAACTGCTCTCCTTGTGTGGCAACCAGAGCAGGGTCTGCTCTGACCCAAAAGGCTCAAAAGATGAGAGAGGTGCCACTGTGCTAAGAAAATGCCCATTTTTAACCTGTGGAAGAACTTGGTGAAAGCCCAGCAGCACATTAGCATGGTGTGGGGATGCCTTGAGGCCGGTGGCCTTGGGGAGACTCATAAGAACACTTTTGTTCATAAGCACACTTTTAAAGCTTCAAGCTGGTCCCACTGCACAACTTCCCACCACACAAAGCTCGGGACAGGGGGCTCCAGACAGCAGAATGGTTGTGCACTTGCACACTCCTTTACACTGCAGTCTGTGTGACAGAGCTCCTAGCCCATGGATAAACGATAGAGCCCGATCTTTTACATCTTCAAAATCATAAGTCCCCTCACTCAAACCCCAAAACAATAACTAAGACTAAAATTGAACGGTGGCTGATAAATAAATAATTCGCGGGGCGGCGCGTAATTTGCATAATTGAGTGATTTGCATACCACGGGGCGCGTAATTCGCATATTGTGCAATTTCCATAATGCGCCGCGCGTAATTTGGATATTATATTACGACGGCGTGTAAGTGGCATATTGAGTAATTTGCATACTACGCGGCGCGGGGTGGAATTTCATCTTCCGCGGGGCGGCACGTATTTTCCATCCCAGGCTGTGCTGCACCTGCTTTCCATACTAGGCGGGGCGTAGCTCCCACCGCGCCGCTCTGCCGCTCTTTCCCTCCCCGCCCCGCCCGGTCTCGGCGGCCGCAGCGCGGTTCTCGCTCCGTGCTCGCTGCCCCCGGGCCGCCCCTTCCCGCAGATCGCTTTCCTGCCGCCCCGCCCGCAGCCGCAGCAGAGCTCTGGCTGCTTTGTGCCTTCGCCGCTGGCATTGCCTCGCACCGCGGGCTGCCCCTCCGCCGCTTTCTGCCTCCCTCCTCTCCAGCCCCGCCGCGCCTCGGCCGCCGCCTCCCCCCGTGGCTGCGGGAGAAAAGGGGGAAATCTTCCAGCTGGGTTCCGGGCGATCAGCTGCACGGAAAGACAGCGCTGCTTTTGGTCCTTCCCGAACAAAATGCTCTCCCCTCTGGCTCCAGTCACACCTGTCAAATTCAGCTCCTTCAGGGCTTTTCTCTGCCTTGCTCTCGGCAAGTGTCACTCAGCCAGGCAGCATTTGAAAGCATGGAGATTCTTGTGCTGATCCCTGGGTTGGGGACTACAACAGCAACAGGGAGAAAATTTCCTAGCACTTCCTAGAATCAGGATGAACAGGTTAAAAGAACTCTGAAAGTGCTCTGTATTTCTATATAGGGAGATGGACTGCTAGTAATGGGAATGAAATAAACAACAATTTTAAAATTTAGCAGCACTTTTAAATAAAAAATTAATACACAAAAATGCTTAACAGTAATTATTTAAATTGGGTTAAGGTTCTGATAAGGCACAAGCAAAACTGACCGGGGTAGGGGGAGGGCTTCTCACATACAAAACAAAACAAAACAAACTACACTCATATACTATCTGCTCATACATATTCATCAATGTCTCCCATAAGTTTCCTCCTATTTTCCAGTTTTAAAAATCCACCTCACTGTACTTCATGGTGCATGCTTCCCTTGTTGCCAGGAGGTCTTCTGTCTTCTTTTGGTGGTCTTTGGGATGAAGGCTCCCAGTCTTCCTCGTGGTCCTCTCAAAAACCTCTTTTATTACACATGCCTATTAAGCTTGTATCATGTAAGCAAGTTGGAACATTAAAGCAACAAATCTCATATAATTAACAATTTTCCTGGAGCTTCCCCAGCTTTCCCTGTTCTACGGATAAATTCAGCCTTAGTCTTATCTCAGTTTCTTCCTCTATTCTATTCTCATGAACATCTGCAGGAGAAGGAGGGAACCCCCTCCCTCTTCTCTTTGGCACTGTACTTTCAATTACTATTTTATTTTAAAATCTTGATTACCATTTCAATTTTATCAGCATGAATCATACCTATTTATCACATGGACCATTACTGCTTCGTCTTACCAAATGCTAAATCAGGACCTTTGACTTCCTGTTTCTACCCCTAGTTAAAGATCTGGGGTACAGATTTTGTGGCTGGCACAGCAAAATTTGGGAAGGAAAACTTGGACGATCCTGGAGAGGAAAGCTGGAACTCCCCATCACTGATGTCTAATCCTGAAAAGGGAAGCTGGAGCTCACTATCACTGATGGATGCTTCTGGAAAAGGGAGGCTGGACATGATCATCACTCATTTACAACCTTGGGGTATAGAAATTTGACATCACCAATAGGAACTGATCACAATGGGGTATCACACATAGAAACCAGGAGGAAACCATAAAAAAACTGCTGAGAAATGCTTGTGAAGATGCTCAGTAAATACCAGAAAAAATCTGTAGCCAGTGTGCAGTTGGAGGGGAGACCCCCACTGTACCCAGCACGCTGCTTTGCTCACACTTTACCATTTGACATAAGGAATAAATCAATGGATTTTTGCTTGATAGACTGGCTGAGTCAAGCTCTTCGTTCCTTATGCTGACTAACTGGAAGCACATTCAGTCGTTCTGCCTGAGGTCACTTGGTTGTGGCAATTGTTTTTCCTTGATTCTGCAGACAACCTAAATCACCAGGCTTTGTCTAGGAGTAACATACTGACCTGTTTTTTAATCACTTGATGTCGAGGAAAGTATTGGTACCTTGCACCTGAGAGTAGATCCAGATGATGATATTTCTTGAATTTCAGTAGTCAAGGAAAAATGCTCTGCTGTGACAACTCCACAGTGATGAAGGTTAAGAGAAACTGAGAAATGTATTCGCTGCTTACAACAGCTTGGGAGGAGCCCGTTGAAATTCCAAGGTTGTATTGCAAGGATGCATTTTGAAAGCCAAAGCAATGATTGGGTCCAAAAAAGACCAGATGACTTAAGTCTAGCAGCAGGAGTCATGTCAGTCCCGGTGCAGTGTGAGAGATGACACTGTAGGCTGTGGTATTATTGGTCTCCACCTGCCCTGTTCCTTGCCTTCACCATTTGCAGCTGGGAGACGAGGGAAAAACCACATTTGCTGTTCCACTGTGGGTCTTTCGAACCGCAAATGCAGGGCAGGTGAGCAGCACTGCAGATGGGCTGGAATGGACCTTTTCCAGCTGCGTGTTGGCACAGGCACCAGGTTCCTTGTGCTGCTTGTCCCAGAAGGTCAGGGGCTCACAGTCTGTGGGATGTTGGGAGTTGGCTCCTCACCTGTGCAGAGCAGGTGCCTGAGGTCGATCGCCATCAACACCATGACTGTGGAGCAGTTGTTCAGCTCCTGCACTGGGGGCTCCATTTTGGCTTCTTTGGTGAGTAAACCTGCCTTGCTGTGCTGAACAGCACTGCCAGCCAGAAATCTGACTCCCCAGAAGCGTGCATTGCAGTGCTACATAATCCTCATCTTGGCCATCCTCACAGCAAGGGGTAGAGCATCTCTTTTAAAAAGAGGCGTGAGGATTTCCAGTGACAACAGATCCTGCCACCCTCTCTGTCTTGGGTTGCAATATGGAAACAAAGAGTGTATTCCATTTGCCATCCAGGCACTTTCTCTGGACTGTAGCTAGTAGACCATGAAAGGAGCCAACCTGTTTCTGCCTCATGTTCCTGAGGTTCATTCTCCAAGTTCCTGAGCACTGAAATGGTTGGTGAGGGTGAATTTATCATCATGGGAAGGGGAGACTGGAATCAGCATTTGGCGTTGCGCTTCCCGTCTTGAGTTGAATGCCTTAGCAGTAAAACTCAAGGAAGGGACAGTTAAGCAGGTCGAGTCCTAATGCTTCCTTCAATGTAAGGACTTGCTTGTTTTCCCTCCCAGGAAAAGCTAATCATGTTTCAATTAACCATCACTGTGTGTTGCTTTTGTTTCTTGCTTTTTGTAGGGTACTTGGCAGCAGATGTGGATTTCTAAACAAGAAGGTGAAGAAGGAGGGAAACAGCATGTAGAAAGAAAATGTCCTTCGAGCTCTTTACTGTGACAACTGCTGCCTGCTCGGTGCTCCTTTGGTTTTCTGGCTTTAGCACACTCAGGGATGTGATGGACTCTCTTCTGTAGAAAGCCTGTATTGGGTTGTTTGCACCCTAAAAGTTCCATTTTAACAAACCTTAGAAATCTGGAGAGACCTAAGTGGTACTCTACTAGAAAAAGGATGATGACATCCCTTGTAAAGCAATAATTCAGGCATTATATAATTTTGTACAAGTGTCTATTTTCTCTGGTCTCCTCTCCTGGGAACAGCTTTACAGGTTGGCTTATAGATGGAGGCATAACCTCGCAAATGCCTGTGTTTACTTATTAATTCTTTCTTGTCGAATTTCTTGTCTACTTTCACACACTAGTCTTTCTTGCTGGTACTTTGGCCTTCAATTGCTCTTCTTTTTCTCTTCAAAAATACAATTGGGTCTTTTCTATTTGAGCAAGCTTGTGAGTACTTGCAGATGAAGCAAGTCTGCTGTTTGAAAAGTTGAAAGTTTGCCCTCAGGGATCTATTTTAGTGTCAACTTTTCCTGTGTCACAGAAGTGTTCCATTCCATGGAGTGACTGTTATATGATGCACTGGTTTGCTCATTTTTTTTTTTATGACAGAGCAGTTTCATTTCAGGAAGCAAGCAATGCTTTCCACCTGACGTCTAAGGATATATTGGATGCCTTTGGGATGTCGGTGAGAAGCAAAACCTGTTGGAGACAGGGCAGTTGAGGCAAAGAACTGCCTCTGCAAGCCTGGGAGCAGAGTGGGAAGCTCTGGTGAGCAGCTTGGCCCTGCTGCGGGGAGCTCTGAGGGCTGTGTGCCCGTGGCTGCTGTGCCTCCCCCTGTGCCTCCCAGCCCAGGGTCTGTACGTGCCTGTGCCTGCGGGGGGAAGGTGCACTCGGGGGCACGGGAATGGGGATGACTTTTTTTCCCGGCAGGAATTGGCTGTCAAGATGCAGTTCTATGTTGCTTTTAAGCTCAATTTACAACGGTGTGAAGGTCTGTTTTGCGAACACGATGAAGTTTTTCCTCCTTATCTCAAAAGCTGTGGAAATAGCACCTCTCACATCCCTAGGGGTCGGGTTCTTAACTGTGAAATGCCAGGGCAGCGGGGGCGGTGGAAGCCCTGCGGACCCGGCGGGGCTCGCTCGGCCCGGCCCTCCACAGCCCTCCCGGGGCTGCTGCATCCCCGCCGCCCCGCAGGCAGCCGCGGGAGAAAAGCTGAGGGGGAAAGGCAACACAATAACCCCTCTAAAGGCCGCTTGGAGCAAAAAGGGGGAAAACACCGACAACGGGTACAGAGCGAGTTCCAAAGGCACAAAGCGCTCGTGGCTCCCTCCCCCGGGCCCGGAGCCCGCGGAGCTCCGCGGAGAGAGGCCGCCCGTGCAGGGCCGGGCCCGGCAGAGCCGCCGGGGCTGTTGAAAAGCCCGCGCGGAGCCCGGCAGGGAACGGCCCGGGCAGCGCCCGCTGCGGGGAGGAGCTGCCAGCAGGAAATTGCTCCGGGCCCTGCCATCCGCAGATCCCGCGCGTCCCGTGCGGAGCTGCCAACCGAGCGGGGCTCGGGGGTTCCCGGACGATGAAGCTCGCTCGCTGCCCGAGGAGCTGCAGCCGCCACCCCGCGCCGCCCGGGCCCCCGTGTCCCGCCGGAACCATTTTAGGGAGGCGCAGGCGCGCAGCTCCCGGCTGCCCGCTGTTCCTGCGGTGCCCGCTGCGGCCGCGGCCGCACACGGCTTGGCTTGAAAGCCGTTTCGGAGTGGGTAGAACGTTTTTAATGGTCTTTTCCACATGAAAAACGGAACTAAATGGTAACTTTGCCATCGCTGGCGGGTGGAGGGAACAGAAACGGACCTGCAGACACAGGAGGTGCTGGCCGAGAGGTCTCTGGAGCCCGCGGCGGGTGCGGTCCCCTCAGCAGAAAGTAAATTTTGAAACGAATTTCTAATAATAAATAATAAAATGTATAATAATTTCTAATAAAAGACCACGTGGGTAGCGATTTTCCCCTGCGGCTGCTGCCCACAAACCCTGCCCCGAGTCGTCCCCGCTTTGGACAGAAGGGACTCGGAAAATTACCAATGCAAGGTGGAGAGCAACCAAACAAAGGAACAAAGGATGATCAGCACCTGATAAGGATTAATGGCCCGGAGACCGTATCTTATCTGGGACATTAAGGGTACTCGGGAACACCCTCACACCCGGATGGAGACTCTGTGTCCCAAATCCTATCAACCACTAGCCGAGGGACAAAAGACGGACTCCGAGGCACAGGGTGTGAGACCTCGGAGAGACACTGTCTGTGCACTGTTCCCTTGATTTGTTTGGCTTTGGCAATGTCTTGTCAATTTCTTGTTCGAAATTTCTCGTTGGCAATAAATTGTTTTTGATTGAAATCGGCTCTTTATAACACAGCCTGCATCCCAGGTGCCTCCCCCGGGCACAGCGCTCCCCTGGGTGCTCCAGAGGTGCCTTTTGCAGCTCAGCCACCTTGCTTGAGCTGTGACTCCACTTGAACACAAGCTCAGCTGCCTGCCCAGGGCTCTGGCTTAAGAAACCACTCTCCATTGGGAAGCTTCTGTTCTAACCAAGGACTTTTCAAACCAATCCAGCAATCAACAAAGAGTCCCAGATTACAAAACTGCACAGACAAAACAAAGGGACTGAGCCCAAACTCCCTGCCTGATACCCGCCAGTGGAATCCTCCTCCTTGGGATATTACACTTGAACTGCTCCCAGCGAAACGCAAGGCTCAGCTGTAAAATATTTTCTTTTTGGCAGCTCACAATCTTGTTCCAAAGGCACATGTGAAATACATTCCTGGGTAATCTTGGAGTGAAGTGAGCCAGATGGTAGCAGTCAGATGTGACCCAATTCTTCTTAAGCTCTCATATTTTCATAAATGTGTGCTTTAAACCCTGTGTGCTTCTCTCCCACAGCATGCATGTATTTCAGACCTTTTTTTGAGGCAGCTGCAGGCACACACAGAGCTGTCACCTCCTGGCAGCCTGTGCCTTGGGGGTGAAGGAGCTGTGCACATCTGTAAGGGAACAAACCATCCCATTGCAGCTCCCATCCCATTTCCCATGGATCAAGGGGATATCAGGCAGCCTCCTGGTTTAAGGAGGGTGAGGGAGCGGAAATACTTTCTTCAGACTTCACTGAAAGGAAACAGATAAAAGAGGGATGGGGGTGGAAACTGGTTCCATTTGTTATATCAGCTGGAGGGGAGGAATGGCTGTAGAGCATTTTAGCTTAAGGCTTAGGCTTGTTTTCCTCAGAAAGACTTTAAAATGCCTGATTTCTGTCCAATTAAACATGCATGCAGGCCCTCCCCTCCTTCCGGCGGGCTTCCTTTTGGTTCTTATTTTATTTTTGCTTATCTAGCACAGGCATCTGAGTCATATCCCTGCTGTGTGAATGTTTCAACATTGACTGCAGGGTGGCAGAGCTCAGGGTGAGCCCACGTGGCTCTCACTAAAACCCATTGTCACAGGAGGATCACCTCCGAGGGCAGGACAAGGAGAAACCCTGCCAGCCCAGATGGCAGCTGTCAAACAGGGCTGGGATGGTCCTGGCCCTGCGCAGTCTGTGTCCTCACTCACCTAACAGCATTTTAGGATGGCAGGTCTGATTTCACATGTCCATGCAGACAGACTCCTCCATAAACCTTTTCCATAAAATTACAGTTTTTCAGGGCTGTTCTCTCTGACAAGAAGCTTATTAATACTCAGTCATTACTACCTCACATAATCATGGTCCCTACAGAAAAATAAACCAGTTAATTCACTAACAAGTCTGTCTTTCCCAGCTGAGGAGAAGCAGAGTGAGAGTTGTCTGTTCAAATGGCTTTTCTGCCCATCAGAAGAGTTCAGCAAAGGAATGAATACAAGCCTCCCTCCTTTAGCCTCAGCTAAAAATTTTAAAGGTGCAGTATATTAAGATGAAAGCAACCCGTGTTCAGCAGGTATGTACAGCAAGCAGGCCTGTGGAAGGTCTGTGTCTGGACCTTGCATTGGATAGGAAATGGGGTGTCAGCCAACAGAGCCCACACACACCCTCTCCAGTGCCCTGCAGCCTCACACCAGCATAGACCCCTCTCCTGGGACACCCCTGCACAGCCAGCAGCACCAGCCTGCTTGGACAGCCACAGCCACACATGGACATGTGCACATCTCACTGAATTTAGAAGGTCTAGCCTTCCTCCTTCAGTGGAAGAGCTGAATGGAGGCAACTTGTTCAGTAGAAGCATATTGCATAAAAAAAATTCCAAAGCAACACAAACATTTTGTCCCATGCGGTGGAGGATCAGTCTGAGCAGATGAATTCAACCCCCAAGGCGGAGCTCAGCCTCCCTGGTGGTGGCTGGGAGCAGCTGCTCGCTGTGGAAGGGCTCACACTGCACACACAGAAGCTTTGGCAGTGAAAAGAATGACCTGAGGATCCCACACCTGCACCTCACCAGTGCAATGGGTTTGCATTGTCTGCAAGGAGGAGGCAACTGGAGTTGTTTAGCCTGGAGAAAAGCAAGCTCAGTGAGGACCTTATCACTCTCTATAATCACTCTCTACTGCCTGAAAGGAGGTTGTAGTGAGGTGGGGTTTGGACTCCTCTGTCAGGCAACAAGACAAGAGCCGAAACCCTTGAGTTGTGCCAGGGAAGGTTTAGACTGGATATTAGGAAAAATTCCTTCACTGAAAGAACTGTCAGGCACTGGAACAGGCTGCCCAGGGAAGTGGTGGAGTCACCATCCCTAGAGGTATTTAAAAGATGTGTAGATGAAGCACTTGGGGACATGGTTTAGTGATGGACTTGCAGTGCTGGGTTAATGGTGGGACTCAATGATCGTAGATGTTTTCTCCAACCTAAATGATTCCATAGTTCTAGGATTTAATACATTGCTGAAGGTATTTTTTTGAAATTTCTCTTGTCCTTTGCAGTTTCTTGGCAAAGCCTGTTGCAGTGCAAAGAATAAGCTGGAGGAGAGTGTTTGCTCAGAAGCCAATGTGGCAACAAAACCTTGTCAGCACTAGCAGGATACCCATGGCATTCCCTCTGAGAAATGAGCAGCTTAAACCTGAGAGACTAAGGGTTTTTTCAATTTAAAAAATTCCAACAACAAAAACCCAAGCCACACCACCACCACCACAAACAGCACTGTCAAAACCCCATCTCTAAATGTTCTTGAGAAGCAAAATCCTATTTCCACACACTCGCTGTTTACTCTGGTGAAAAAGAGAAAGAAACACCTTTTTGGCCACTGCCCAAAGTAGAGATCCTGGTAACTGATACCATTCACCAGTCAAAGTTTTGGCAGAGATCATATAATCAGTTTCTACCTGCAGCAAATTAAAATACCAGATGTTCTTCAAGTGAATGAGAAATAAAAAAAATAGAAAAAATACATGCAGAACACGATATATTTTTGGAAAATATTTCCCAAGTTAAAATGTACCTGTGCAGCACTGCTTAGTTTCAGTGTTAGTACAAGCTTACAGAGCCAAATTAGGTAATCACAGGTGTAACAAAGGCACTGTAAATTAATCCAAGTACTTCACAGGGAATGGGGAAAATATAATTTAAAAATTTTCTGAACTGTCTTTATATAAATTTCTGCGAAGCTGTAGCATTTTCCAAGCTATCCACTAGCTCCAACACAAGGAAGAAAATAGTCTCATTGCATATCCTCCTGTCATCAGTGGGTACAGGTGCTTCCCAGGTTGGGACATGTGAGCATCTTTCCACCCAGGGAGATTTTTCACCTTCTGGTGAAAGACAGGCAGCAACACAGCCAGTCATCAACCCAGCTCCAATTTGTACCGAGCTGGTGGTCAGACAGGAATTAGGGACGCTGTAACACAGCTGGAAAACCAGGTCTGGCCATAGCTACAGCACAGAATGTCCAGGATCTCATGGGTGAAGGCTGCATAGCCTGTACCACAGATGGGATGTTCAGGGGAACACTGGATGAACAAGTTCAAAAGCTTAAATATGTGTTTCCTTTAAGGGCAGTGGCCAAATTAACCATTATTCATTTCTACATGTTAAGGGAAGTGCTATTGCCACAGAATACCTGAGAGGGGGGAAGATATTTGAAGCTTGCTTGAATAGAAAAGGAAAATAATGAAATCCAAGCCTCCCACAGGGTGCAGGGAAAGGTGAGGGTATAATTTCTGAGGAAAAGAGGGCTTGTGTCCACAGACTGACCCCATGAGCTTTTTTTTTGATAGAATATATTCCTGGACGGATATAAGGAAAATCTTTTACGATGGTCTGCCTTGTAACAGGTTTTGCCAAAACATGACCCAACATTCCTCCTATTGTCTCTTCTCTACTAGAAAATACCCTTTAGAAAGGTCAGATTCTTGTAGTTTAGAGAACGAGAATGACAAACCCACCATCTAGCCTGCAATGCACTGACTGTACAGTTGAGCACTTTGCCAAGAGAAGTAGGACAGCCCGTCCATGCAAATCCCTTCCCTTTTACTGCTTTCTCCCTCCTTTCAGTTTTCAAATTACTCAAGAAACATAAAGTGATTTCCTAGAACACATTCATTGTTGAACCAACCCAACTCCCTGTGCCAGTGTTTGGAAACCACTTGTTTCTTACAGGAAAACCAGTGGTGCAATCCCCTCTTTCTTTGTGTCAGTCCTATTTCCTTCCCCTAATCAACTCTCAGAGTCACCTTTCCACTGCAAACTTAGGTTTGTACCTGTGACTGGTTTTTAATGCTAGATTAGAATTTGCCTGGTGTGAAATTTCCATATTTGTGATAAGAAGGGGAGGTTCTTTTTCCAAATGAATCTCAACAAAAAGCTGCATTGACCATGCAGCACTACAGGTCAGAGGGCAGAAAGTGTAACTATATTAATTTATATATGTACCTATATACATGGGCAGTGGTTGGTGCATGTGAACTAAAGAGAAACAAGCATCAACATTACTCAGCCAAAGCAAGTAGTGAAGGTGAACAAGTCTAATCACCACACCTGAATATCTGCAGCAGCAATGGTGTGTCTGTACCACTTAGTTGGCACCACTGTTTTTGATGGGCTTTTTCTCACAACCATCCCCAGTAACTGTGCAGCCTCACTCCTGCAGCGTTTCATCAAACCATCTCCTGTAGCTGGGCTGATTCTGGATCACAGGACAAAACAATGATGTGTTCTGCTGCTGCTCAAATGGGGCTCTGCCCTGAAAAACACCCTGAACTGAAACTCCTTGAGAACTACCAGGAACAAACTTCACGAGGAGCCTTAAAAATGTGAAGGAAGAAGGCAAAACAAACAAAGCAGGGTAAGGGTGACAAAAGGGTCGCACGTTGGGCTGATCAAAACCTTGCTTATTCCCTTGCACACATGGTACTCATTCCCTCTATTCCACGCACATTCCATTCAATTTTACATATTTCACAGCGACGTGGCACATCAGATGTGCAGCAGGACCACGTGCACAGAGCACCCCCAGGCCAAGCTCTCTGCACACAAAACTCCATGCAGATGCATCCAGCCTGAAACTCGTAAGCCGATTCCCATGATTTCCAGTTTTCAATTGAGCAAAAAGCTGGGCTGTCAGCTGAGCCATTTATGGCAGCTCTCCCCATCTGCAGCCCTTCCCCCTGTGCACAAACCCTCTTTCTGCTCTTTGCTGCAGAGCTATGATCAGTTCCCACAGGGTGATTCTGGGGAGACAGTGCTTGCAGCGGGAGATATTATAATTGGCAATAATTCAGGACCCAAAAATGGGACACAGGCCACAGTTCCCCTTGGTCCTTTCATACAGCAAAGCCAAGCCAGAATTTCTATCACACTATCTGCAACATTAAAATCTCTGATGTTGGTCAGGCTCCAAAGTGATGGGGGGAACTTAAGAATAAACTTTCCAGTCAAACCTACGTCAGTCTTTGTGTCAATGTGTTCCTTCACTCATTTCCAGTCAAACAGATTTAAATCCGTGGAAAAATGAAGAAAAATAATAAAATCAAAGCAGTAAATGAGAAGGCTGCATACCAAACCCTCTCCCTTCCCTTTCTGAGAAATTTATGGATTGCAATAGCCTGCATGCTGTGGCTAAACTGCAAATACTCCAGGAGAAATCCATCCATGGAAGTGAAACTGCTGCAGGAACACCACCTGGGTTGGCAGTGATGATGTAGCATTTGGCCAGGCTCACCAAAACACCCTGACCTGGTCAGCATTCCGTGGAGTGGTGGGTGGAAGAGTCTGCACAGCCACCTCCTGCCACTCCCAAAGGGGCACAGAGGAACTCATGGAGCCTCCATAAGGATACAGAGCAGCTCATGGACCCAGCCAGCCCTGGAGCCTCCATAAGGATACAGAGCAGCCCATGGACACAGCCAGCCCATGGAGCCTCCATAAGGATACAGAGCAGCTCATGGACACAGCCAGCTCTTGGAGCCTCCAAGAGCAGCATCAGCACAGAGCAACATCACCTAGACAGCTGAAGCCTTAGACAAAAGTTTCCAAAGACACAAGCCCTAGGCAAGCTGAAGCCATTTGCCTTTGCTGTTAGGGAGAACAACTCTGATTTAATTGCTGGAAATAACCTGGAAGGTTGTCATATTCCTAAAGAGAGAAAAAAACATTCTGAAACATTATGTATAATTGAGTGAAAATCTATCAGAGCAAGAAGTCTAATCAGAGAAAGATGTTTCATAGGTACAACCCTAGGAAGGCCACTGAGAGAGCAATTTGGAAGACAGTTATTCATGCAGTTTGGTTTTGTTTTTGTCTTTTCCCCTAGAGAATTATTGAGTCTAATACAAAATACTCCAACATAAGCAGAACTTCCATGAACACCCCCACAAAATATAATGTAAGCAGATCCATATGGTCCTGGCAAAGGGTGGAATGGACATCTGTCCTGAAAAATCCCTCATAGGTATGCTTTTTTGAAAGTTTAAAATGCTCCACATCTGTTTCCTTCCCAGCTGGCAGAAAACCCATGGAATTGCAAATCTCCTGATTTGTGAATCAATCTAAAAATGCATTACAACTTTTGACATAAGAAACCCAGCTTTACATGCTCAATTGACATTTCATTTTCCCTTTGCCAAACTTGGGGCAAATGGGATCCTTTCAGAAGCCCTGTCTGTACAACAGCCATTTCACATTAGACAGTCATGAAAATCTCTGTTCAGCATTAGCAGTGGAGGACACCTGGGTCTGGACAAGATCCTGACTCTCCCTCTGCTCTTAATTTTGTGTTTGGTTCTTCAAGTAAAAATTCCAATCAACACAATGCTTAAAACAAGGATTTCCACAGACATTCTGCCCAGGGTAGAGTCTGTAGCAGCAAGGAGAGTGCCCACCCATAGAGGGGTGCTGCTCATGCTCACCTCTGGACCAGAGGAAATGCAGCAAGAGCAGCTTTGGCATACAGTGGGCTGCTCTGTGCACACACTTCATAGCTCTGTTTGCTTCCTCTTTTGCTGTCAGATGGAAGACTTTTTGCCTGCTCTGCTAAAGCCAAAAGCTTTGGTTATAATTTTGTTTGTTTCTGGGGTTTTTTTGGCTTGCTTTCCTGAGCTATGAGGTGAGCCCCCAGGCCTCCCTGATGTAGCAATAACACCAGGTTTGTTCCAAGTTCCTTTTGCTTAGGAAATGCATAGTTTTATAAATTCCCAGTTCCATTGTCAGTGTCCCCCCCAACAGCAGAGGCTCATTGTCAGAGTACAAAATTTCTATACTTACATCCTGGATAGCATTTGAAGTTGTAACTGTTGTCTGATGCACATAGTTGATGACTTTCCTCTTCTGTGATTTTCCTGTGTGCAGATATTGGTGCATAGCAAGGTGTGAACAGACTTAAAAAGGAAAAGAATATTGCCAGTGCAAGGACTGATCACTGATAGAGCTGTGGAGGGGGAAAAAATGGGGACACACACACACACAGATGCTAAGTGGATGACAAGAGTGCACTTAAAGGAAGCTGAGAGGGCTCTAAAGCAGCACTAAAAGCAAATGTCACCTCCAGCTTGCAGCCTGGGAGGGCAGTGACGCAGGCAGAGTGAGGAGCCTTGTGTTGTGTGACAGAGGATTCAGAGCAAGGACAACTGGCAACACAAGCAATGCACCACAGAAACATGGCACTGCTGGAACATCCACAGAGGGGAACAGAGCAGGCCAAGAGCTCTCTGGAGCATTTGGCTCACCAGACAAAAGCACGGTCTAGAAATAGTAACCTAAAGGCACTTATCAAAAAAATAGAGCTGGGACAAGGTAACTGACTATGATTCAGACAGCCTCCAAGAACTTAGAGAAAGTTGGGTCTTTTTACAAGGAGCCAACAAATGTGGTGGCTACTTGAGAGCAAAAATACTGTGACCCACACAGAGCTACACAGTAGAGGCTGCTGACAAGGCACACAGCCCTGCTGGAGATCACTTGGTTGGTGAGAGCTGGGAAGTGTCCAAAGGTCCCCTTGTAAAAAGGATACTGGGCTGTAAAAATCACAAGGACATACATACCCCTCAAAGATGCAGGCTGTTTGTAGATTTTGGTTCCTTAGAAGAACCTTTTGGAAGAAAGCTGTTTTCTAGAATCATTTGTTAAAAGTAAAACCCAGCCAAAATCTCCATACACTTCCTTTCTCAAAACCAACTTTTAACCAGCCAGTACATCCAACAGAAGTGAAAGGGTTTTTTAAATAGGCTTTGGCACACAGACAAAAACTAGAAGAGAGAATCTGGGGTGCGTAATGGGGAACCAGCGTAGGAAACAGCTCTGATAAAACCAGTTCCACCACTGCCCCTCCTCTCCCAATCCTCTTGCCTTACCATTCTGTTGGGAAGGCTTTTTATTCCGTGCTCCTAAACCTTCTTAATTAACTGTGAAGTCATGCACATCTCTCCTCCAAACCAGCAAAAAAAGGCCTAGAGCAGCCATATCCATGTGATGCTTGCATACGTGCACGGGCACACAAGGCCACCCCGTGCACGTTAAGTACATTAAAATGTGTACACTGGCCAGGGTTCTAAAGGGTATAATCCTACTGTAAGCAGTTTTGCATTCTCAGTTGATTAAAGTATTAGTACATAAAACATCTGTCAGAAATAAAGATTAGGCAATGGGCTTGGACTTGTTCAGGAGGAAAGCAAACATGCAGCACAAATATCACTCAAGTAAAATCCATCTCACGTAATAGTAACCCTTCCACTGCCAGGAGCCCACATTTAATTAGCGTGAGGCTGTGGAAATGAGAATTTTTTGGTTGGTTGGTTTGGCCAAGCCTAATTTCACAAGGACATTCTACTAACTCCATCCTGCAATGAACTGCAGGAAACATAAGGGGGTGTGACACATCTTATGCAGTGAAACACAAAATAGAAAATACAGCATATTGTTTAGTGCAGACTAATCAATGTAACAATCAAAATATAAATTTTGCTCATTTTCATAGATAAAATCAGAATTATTGCTTTCCAGGGATGATTAAAAAAAGTAACAAGTTAGACCTTGACATGCCATCATATGCAAAAGCTAGTACTTGTCTTGTTATTTATATAACAAATAATATATATATAAATGAGAATTCCAGTGAGATCAAACCAAAGAAACTCATCATTCATCACTAACCATCCACATCCCCAGCCTGTTCCCTTACCTATCCTGAAACCTTCATGGAAAAATAAAACAAAACCCATATGGATATGTGGTCATATTCACAAAACCCAGTACCACTTTATCTGATTCACCCATAAGGATGCAGACTGCAAGGATCCATAAGCATGAAACTCCATAATTTCCACTGTTTTAATATGAAATTATACAAACATTTTAATATGGACTTTAAGTTTTCCATCATGTTAAAGGGGATGTAGTTACAGTTTTCTGCCTTCAGTGCTGCTTCCACCCTGAACTTCATCTCCACAGAACAAATGCCATCATTGCAGCTTCCCAAAGTGACAGAGGCTGCTGTTGTCCCAGGTGATGAGAGTGGGCACTTGGAAGCCCTGTCCCACCTGCATCATCAACAAGGACTCAAAGACCAGCTTACCTACTCTTCAGGAAGACTCCTGCCTTACTGAGAATCCCAGGAGAAGAGGCAGCAAAAGCCTCAAGCTGGAGAGAAAGGGAGCAGAGCGTAGAAAAGCACAGCACTGCCCAGCTGCAGGTGTGCTGGGAACAGCACAGCATGACCTTGGGACATCTGCTTGCTGCTCATGGTAGAACGTTCTGGTGTCAGCATTCTCCTGACCATTTGGTGGAAGAGTCGAGGTTTGCAGTCCAACTCAGGGTGGCAATGATGGGTTTTGTTTGTTTTTCCTTTAAGTGAGGTATCATGTCTGAAAAGATGAGGTATTTGTCTGTTTTGCAGGTTTCTTCCTTCTGTACCTCACCCTCCCCTTTTGTGAAGGACAGAAACCAGATGCAAGAACTGAGAATGATTCAAAGCCTTTGAAAAGAAGCAATCTCTCACAAGGAATATACTCAGCATATTGTGACCTTCTGCTCCTGCAGCTGGACAGACACTGAGGAATGGGGAAACATTGTGGTATTTAATACATGTCTTGGACATTATAACCAAAATAAGGTCTGGGCAGAACCCTGGAAAGCAGACTGCACTTTGCAGCAGGACAAAAACCTGTCTGTAACACTCTGCCACTCATCTATTAGCTACAGAAGGATAATGCCAGCTGTTCATGAAAAACAGAAATGGGAAATGTCACAGAACGCTTGAGACACAGCAATATCTAGATCTGACAATAGTGTGTCAGATCTGACAATCCATAATGCTGAGTTCACTTATTTTTACACAGCCCGGGAGGTTATCAAAAAAGCACATCTTGAGAAAGTTCTTTCAAAATCACAGACCCAGATATTGCAACTGTGATCCACCTTATGCAGAGAAGGAACCAGAACAGATATGGAGAAACACACTACAATATTTTATTTTGATTATTTTATTTTTTTTAATCTTCAAAGTTTTCTGCCTCAAGACAGGAATGCATGATAGATAGAAATGGCTCAAACATCTTCACATGAAACAATCTTAATCATAATTCATTCACAATTATTTTTCTAAAACATCTACAGTTACATAATCCCATTTCCATCCATTATCACAGATTTAATTATTTGTTAAACAGTAGTTGCCAGCAATTGAAAGCTGTAAGGCTTTTTGCATATTAGTAGAGTCTTCTGAACTACACAAGAATATCACAACTCTAACTCTCACTTACATGGCAACCCCAGGTGACAGATGTTCCAAAGAGAAATGTGTTGCTTATGTGGAGTTCATAAGAACGACAGAGAGCTCTCTGTGCCTTGTTAGCTCTACTATCCTTTCTCCTTTACTAAGATTGTTTTCTAAACCTACAGCATATTCCTCATTTGTAACCAAGAACTTTGATGAGCTGATGAACTTTATCTTCCACTGCTGCTATTTGGCAAATTTGCAAGTCAGGCCTACTAGAGCTCTCCAGTAAAACTCTATGTACAGAGCACAGTTTAAACAGATGGGTTGCTTGGAATCCATATCTCCCTCCATCTGAAGGGAACTACTTTGAGGTTCTCTGGAACTGTTGTAAACAAGAGGATATTTTTTTTTCTATATATATATGTGTGTATATATATATTTATATATTTTATATATAAATGTTCTAAATGTCCTTTGGGAGTCCATTTGTTTTTATCTTTCCAAATGATGACTAAATACCTGATCTGTAGCATTTCTCCTGAGAAGATACTAGTAAGGGAATGACAGTTTTGATGCACTTTGGAATGGCACAATCACGTAAACGTTTGCACAATTAAGACTTATGAACTCATCCAAAGTTCCTAAACATGATATTCTAACTAAGAACTAAAATACCAGCACAATGCAGCAAGTTAAAAAAGAAATTTCTATGTAATCAAAATATAAACAAGTACATAGGAAATGGGTATCTGCCAGTAAATCTATACCTTTTTTAAAGTAGGAAATGTATGCACTTAAGAAAAAAATGTAGCTATCTGACAAACTTAGTAAAAAAAGTACTTTCCAAATGCATAACAAATGCCAAGATATCCTGTAACTGGCCAGGTATAGCCACATGAGAGCTGCATGGCTTACAGCAACCCAGGGAGGGGTGGGGTGGAAATAAAATCACAAAAACAATAGATCAGCAAGTCTAGGGAAAACAAAAAAAAAATCACATCATCATCATCTAAATTACTGTATGCTTATATCACAACTGCTAAATAAACCAGGGGAAAAAAACAGAAAGTAGAGATTGCAGTTTAACAATTTTTAAGAATTATCTCTAAAAATTCAGAAGAAAAAAATATCAACTTACTAATTCTAAGCACCAATTTAATAATTTAAGTTAACTGCATTTATATTTTTCATACTAGGGATGGAGCAAGTTCTGCTTGAAGGTTTTAAAGTTTAACTCTGGAGCCCATCTGACTTCTGTGTTCTTGTCATGCTTCCTCTGCTGTTCACATCAAAGTCACTGTAAAAGATTCTCTCACATTTCCAACTCTCTAGGCAAGCAATTCTTTGAAGAGGCAATTATGTCCTATGTTTAAGTCAACTTTCAGGTCATGAAAGGTGAAACACGGCAGTATTTGGTTAGTCTGCTAGTTAAGAGTCTGTGAAAATGGAACAGCAGACACCGTTCCTCGACAGGATTTGCCTTAGAACTAGCAGCACCCAGGGCAGACCAACTTTGAACACATCCAGACTCCACGAGGAATTAGTAGTGTGTTAGAAAATTGCATATGTGTTAGATCAAGAAGGCATCGCCAGACATGTGGCATCGTTACATTATTTTTCCTCTATTTTTCTCAACAAAAAACAAAGGAAAACAGCCCTACAAAGAGCTTTTTGGTTGGTTTTTTCATTCTGTTTGTCTTTGCACCTGGGAAAAGCAGCACAGTGCTCCCCAGCTGGAACAGCTCAGCACTTCCCATCAGCTCAGTTCTTCTAGAAAGCACTTCCACATAGTTAAGGTGGTCTACTTCAGCTAATTCTCAGAGCTATATCCTTTTTTCCAGTATGTATTTTCATGCCACTTCCTGACAGCAACTTCAGAACTGAAATGGATCTATGGTAATGTCCACTACTAACTGCGACCAGATCTTGCTACAGACCATCAAGCCAGGCCCTTGGGATGGTTCCACACATTGAACTGAAGCTCAGATGAAAAATCTCACTGAAACTCAAAATCTGGAGTGGTCATGAATCTCAGCTACTCTTCCCTATTTGAACCCTCACCCTCGTAATGAAAGCACGCACACCAAGGGAAAACGACAACCGCCCACGCCGGGAGCATTAAGACACCGGTGAGTTCTCCTGCTGCTCTTCCGTGAGCGTGGCCTCGCTGTGCTCCTCGCTCAGCTCGTTGGAGGGCTCCTCGTAGCTGGGCTCGGCGGGGTCCAGGCTGCTCTCCTCGCTGTGCCCCTCGCTGTGCTCCTCGCTGGCCTCGGCCGACTGCTCCAAGTTGCTCTCCAAGGAAGCCGGGGAGCTGCCGGCGACGCTTTCGTTTTGGTTCATTTCGTTAAAAGGCTGCGGGAGGTGTGCAGGAGGCTGCGCGGCGTGTTCGCTGGCAGGGATGGGCACTTTGGTGGCACCGAGATCCAGGACAATGTCATTTGGGGGCAGAGTTACCTTCTCCACCAGTTTCCACTGAATAATACTCATGTCTTTCCCTCCAGTTGAAATCAAGTGGCCGTCGCTGTGAGTGAAGCTGACGTTTGTCACGTGGCTGCTGTGAGCGCTGTATTTGTGACTGGGGGCCTGTTGGAAACAAGCAGAGAGATAAATCACATGCTGACTAGAAGAGCACGTGATACAGAAATTTAAAACTACTAATATTTTTGCTTAGCCCTTCAAGAGAGATCTTATTTCACAATTATATTTATATTAGATTTCCCACCCCAATACTTCCTCTCTTCTTTGCAACTTGGAACAGATTTAGATCTTTGTAGAAAAAGAAATGGATCTAACACTAAGACCAGCAAACACAAAGCATCGAGCCTCATCTCCAGAATTTAAGGATAACATCTGACACTTCCCTTTTAGGTATACTGTTTTATATTTATATTGTTTTACACTTTCTATTTTATATGTAAAATTAATGGGAGTTCTTGGATATAAAAGAAGTATTTGCCTGCCAGGCTCCAAAACAACCATGCTGGAAGCAAGGAGAGCTTCAGGCAATATAAACAAGCACATGGACTACATTGGTCTAGACTTACCTTTGGCTTGGAACAGGGATACTGAAAGAGATGGACCTTACAAAAATCATCAGCCACTGCTATCACTTTTCGGTTATGGGATCTGACAAGGGCATTTATGTCTGTCCCATCTGATCCTTCGGGCCAAACTCCTAGGAAAGAGTGCAAAAAATATTCAGCAATGGTGGTTTTGGAAACAAATCAACAGACAATTCATGAACAAAAATAAAATCTATAAAGCTCTGAGAAAAGGCAAGATGAACAAAAGGTAAGAGAGAAATTCAGCTGGAAAATGGAATGTGCATTGCATTAAATGTCATTAATATTTTGTGAGTCTAATGCTGCTCCCCCCACTCTGTTCTCCCAATCTTGGACTTAACATTCATTTCCTGTTCAAAATCTTGTTTAGCCTTGTTAAAGCTTTAAACAATGTCTTGTTTAAAGCTTTTCTTTAGATTAAGTTTGCTGCTAAAACTGGTAACTCTTAATACTATCATCCATGCACAGATACTTTAAAAGCAACAGTGATGCTGGGGCACAGGGCAAACCCAGGTACTGTACATTGTGGTCCTACTGGTTTCTTCTCTGGTTTCATTTGTTTGACTTCTTGTATTTTAAATCTTAGTATTTGTGTAACTCAAAGAAGACAACTGCTTGATGATACACTGCACAGAAACCCAGCCTGTGCAAGTTTCATCGATGTAAGTGCTGTCGAGTGCTTAAGTACATTTCAATATGGTTTTAAGTCCAAGAGTGACACAGATACATCTAGACAAAAGAATAACATTTCCTAGATGAAAAACATTGATCAAATTTGGGTTGGGGAGACTCTAAACAAATTTTTTTTTAACGAAACATAAAGATATTAGAGATTCCCATAATAAAACAGACAATTCACCTCTGCAAGGAAAGCTGAACAAAAGGCAAGCAAGGGATTGTAAGATACCAAAGGCACCATGTTTTAAGACCAGGCTTAGGTTTCTGATTAGGTCTAAGAGTTAGGAGGAATTTCCCCCCCCTCAAATTTCACCCCCCACTCCCAAAAAATTGTGTCCAATCGACCAAGGGGGCTGTTGATTATCAGATATGAAAATATCTTCTTCCTCCCTTACAGCCACTGACTTGAATAAAATAAAAACCATGTGCTGTCTACTGTTTTATACAACACAAAAAGCCAGCTCAGAATTGCCTTATCTTCTTGTTTTTAAGCAAAATGGCAAAGAGTATTTAACTTTAAAGCTGTTTTTTCCCATTCTTCAGTGGGTGGAGTAAGAACTTTATTTTCTCTGAAGAATAACAAAGGCAGCTTGCTAAACTTGTTACAATGCCAATAAGCTACAATGTAGGTAATTTACTAAATAAAGACGTGAAGTGCTAAGGAAAGTATTCAGAAACATTTTAGTGTTCTCACATCAACAAAAACAAAGTGAAAAATACATACTATTTAAGGATTTTCAAGTAGTTCAACATGAATGAATTTTACCTTTCCTCATTCATTCTATATATGAAATACTGTCATCATGTGGGAGTAATAAATGCCTGAAGTTTCAGCTACCACCTTAGGCAGACTTTGACAAAGAACTATGCAATTTCCTTTTCTTTTTAATTTCCTCTTCTTTTTAATTTAAGATTAAAAGGACTAATATTCAAGATTGAAGCTTTTATTAAACATCTTTTATGTTCACAAAGTCCTTTAGCAGCTCCAAAGGTAAGGCAACCCTTTGTCATAAGACAGCAGGATTTGCTTTCAATGCATCAGGCAAACATGAAAAATCCAAGACATTAATATGACTAAGTCTTGAGTTCTTAATATAACTGCAAAAATTCTTAATAACTGTAAAAAATAAAAAAACCCCAAATAATAGGACTTTATAAGGCATAACAGCAGCACTTCAATTTTAATAAATTCAGCTAGACAGCTGTGGGAAATGTGCAGCAAACCCAAGAGTAACTTTAAGTGTTTGGGGTGCAGAGTGATGATACTGCCCAGCCAGCAGGAATAGCAACTGCCAAAAGGAGTGATGCTGTTCGCACCCAAAGCACACATTTCCATCCTGCTCCTTCTGCTGACAACAGCACGATGCCTGATCCTACAGCACACTACCCACAGAGCTGAACTGTACATCACATGCCCCCAAAAGCCCAAATCCCACAAACTTAAACCTCTCTCCTGAACATGAGAGAGCAGCCCCTGGCTTGCTTGGATCCCTGAGCTAGCTGACCCTTGGGTCAAAGCCAGATTAGCAAATATCTGATAGGTTGGCTTAGCTGCACTGTCTGATTTAACGGGAAAATACTTGCTTTTGTTTGAGGTCAAACCATAATTTTAAGATTCTGCAAAGTGTGTCAGACTAGCAGACAGTATAAAATTAGGGTGTGATGAATCTTGGCTAGGAAATTTAAATATATTCTGTTCTGACCCAGAATACCATCACATTATCTGCTTTATCTATTTCATTCCCAGGTCCTCTGGCACACTGAGGAGTTTGAGAGCAGTTGAAACTAATTAAACTTAATTCAGAGTGGTTGAAGTTTGTATTAATCCAAAAGAAAAAGCAGACAGGATCTGGAGACTTATCCACTTCTAAAAGCTGTAAGTAAAATGGTTTCTCAAAACAGTGGTTTGGGGAGCTGCTGATGTCCAGCCTGGCCCCAGCCACTAATAACAGCTTCTACCTAGCAGCTGTTAAAAAGACAAAGCCAGTGGTCTAGCCAGTGGTCTGCACTCCCATATCTCACCTCCTTAAGTCAGGAGTAAAGGACACTTCTGGGAAAGCCCTGGGATTCAGAGAGCTGCTGCCCTTATTCTGTCTGCTCTACCACCAAATGTAGTGGTAAAAGTTCAGTAGTAACAGAGCCTGCTGTTACTCCATGTTTCTGGTAGATTTAAGTACTCTGCAAAAAAATGTACAATGTTTCAGCTCCAAGCCTCTTTCAGAAGGAATATATAGTCTTTACAAAGTGTTTTCTTTGCTCCTGGGAAAGACATCATATTAGCATCAGAGTTTTGCTTTTCACTTTCTGTGGCATCTCCTGAATCTTCTGATACTCCATTTAAAAAAAGGCTTTTGTACTGCACTGTTATTCCAGACACAGTAGCAAAGCCAGTGAGGAAGTAACTGCTGTGGTCCAATTCCTTGTTAGCTTGGGCTTACACGAACAGAGCATCAGGAGATGCTTCTACTTCTCCCAAACAGATTGAATAAAAACACCACAAATACACAACCTGGTTCACAGTTCTCAGGCTAATGGAAGCCAGTGTTTTCATCAAACTAGCAATAAGCAGGAGTATTCACCTCCAGAAAGAGCATGCTCCTGTTTATTTCTGCTACCTACCAAGCTCAAAAAAAATCAGGACTATTTATTCTGTCTGTAAGCTTCCTTCTCTGATCCCTTTATTTTTCCTATTCTGTCTCAGATCTTTGGTATCCAAAAAGAAAATCATGCCTGGTTATTAAGCACCAAATGCCCTCCACCCAACCCATGTGCCACACAAATGTGTCAATGTCCTCACTCCAACTTCAATCCTTTGAGGGTACTTGCTCCTTAAGCACAGGACAGCCCTTAAATATGCACAAGAGGTGTCAGAAGCTACAGAAAGGACTCACACTGCACTGATTTTCTTCTATCCTGCATGTAAACTGGTGTTCAAAGTTGACCTCTTAGTAGCTGTGAAGAGAAGATTTGTAGATCTAATCCTCACCTGTAAAGAATTAGCTGATTTACTTGCTTTTGGTATTCCCACCATGAAGACCAGAGGCAGGTAGGTGCCTGATCTCAGTGGTGGAAGAGAGATGCTCAGCACCCTGCTCACACAACTTCATGGGGAGGCTGAACCCTACTTTTATACCCCTCACAGAGGGGCTCCTCATCTATGGCCAACAGAGCTGCCTACAGCACAAGCAATTTGATCTGGTTTAGACTGCCACAGTCTAAAATGGTACTATCAAAAGCAGAACTGTCAGCTTTTTAAAATTATTGTTGTATATTTTAAAAATAAACTACTAGGTAAAAAATCTGTTTACTCTTTTAAAGCATTTTTTTTTCTTTACAGAGTATATAACTCACTTTTGACTACAGGTATCAAAGTGCTGTGATAATTTTTATTTATAAGCTATAACCTACACTTGTAACACTTTTGTTCCTGTCCCAAAACAAGGTAAACAAAGGAAAATGCACCTGTGCCATATGAGCACTTTAAAATATGAGCCTTTTGCTTCAGTGCCTCCATAACTGGTAGCCTAAAATGACAGTGGGAGAGTCAACTCTCAAACTCCAAGAACTGAATAGAAATCAATTGTACATTGTCTGTAAAACACTTGGTGCACCTTAACACAGACAAATACTGTGGTCAGTCACTTTGGCCTCTCATCTCAGCACCATCCCTTAATACTCATTAACAGTGTACTTTTAATGACAAATTGAAGCAAACAAAACCACAAGAGCACAGCGTTAGTAGCTTGAAAGCAAGTTAAACAGTGCTTACCAAACACCTGGAAGCCTAGCACACAAGTGTACGTTGTCCAATCTATATCCTTACAGTCAGAACGATTCCTGATTAGCTTACAGCCACTTGGAATGTCCCCTGTAAAAAAAAAGTGAATGATGAGTTATGCAACACAAAAATTTATTCCCATAGGTGCTCTTTGAAGAGATGCTAATGCAGTAAATAAATGCATCTTAAATCCAATCTGGAATTAAATTGCAGAGGCACAGACAGACCAGCATCTTTATCAAATTCCAGATACTTGAAGCTTTACTTGGTTTTTATGAGTCATATTTACTTCTCATTTCCCTCTTCTGATATCATAACCTCAAAAACACTTCCCTGCAACTTGAGTACCCTGCAACTAACTCAAAAAAATGCTTTAGCAGAGTCTGTAATATAATAATTTCTTCTTCCTACCAGCTCCACTGATGTGCTAAAATTCAGTAAGTCACTCAGGAAGCTGTGCTTTTAAAACAGTGAGTAACTACTGCCAGAGAAGCCTTAGTCTGCTTTACAACTTTTAACTAGAAAATGAAAGATTGTCTTGTGATACAACAAGACAGTAAAAATGGGTCATGGTTCTTTTCTTCCCCATACATGAAATTATAAGCACCAACACTTCCTTTTGACAGACTGCACTATCCAGACTAAAAACCTAAGTTGTGACAGGCAGAAAAAAAAATGTTAAGGTGACAGACATTTAAACTGTTGGCTATTCTTGCCTGTCAAGGGGAAAAAACCTACAATCCTCTTGGATCCAGTTAAAGCCATAGGAGGACAAGAATAAAAATCCCCAATTTAAAACCAGATTGATATGCACTACTGAGGTTGAACTTCTGGCATAACCACTATGTGTTACATTCATGCTTTCACATATTAAAAAAGGACAAACACAAAAACATTATTACCACCAACTCATTAAAGTAGCATTACTGCTTTTCTTAGTTTTCACCACCACCAGCCAAGATGAAGTTTCAAACAAGAAATCCCAGGAGAGAACTGTGGCACAGGCCCACTGATTTTGTTCCCCCAAAGTAACTGGTATTGTTGACACTAATTAGACAACTGTATATATTATTTTCAATCTACAGAACTTTTGGCCAACATCAAGTCGTAGAGCCACTTGTTCTGTAAATTCTATGCTGTTAAACTGATTTATGACCTTGTAAAGAAGTAAGCTATATTTGGCATTGCCATTAGGTAATACACGGCTCTGAATAACATCAAGATATCAGGTTACACAAGTTCAAATCAGTCCCTTTGTCAGTAAGTATTTTGTACAGTCCTGATCAAACAGACTTTTCTAAATACTCTGACAGCTAATACATATTTCTATTTCCAGTGTATTTCATTTCATACTTACAGTATAGTATTTCATAGTCTCCTGAGTTTGACATTATATACTTGTTGTCCGGGGACCAGTCAAGGTGTGTAATATAGCTGGAATGTCCCTGAAGAAGAATGCAGTAATACCAGTGTGAAAAACCAGATTTTAATTGAAAGTGAAGCAGAAGTTGCACCCACAGATGGGAGAGCAAAAAAAAGAAATCACCTTCCCACCTGCCCCAGGTCTGCTGCAATTCCCCTGTGCTCCTTTAAAGGCTCCTTACTCCCACTGCCACATTTGCTAACAGCTAAACAAACACAGGCTGGCATCGTGCCTCTCCCACTCTTCCTTGTAAAATCTGACCCTCTTGGACTCCAGAATGATTTACTCCTAAAAGGCATGACGCTAAAATATGGACGAACCCAAATTTATACTGTAATTAGGAACATAAACATTGCTACTAATTGTGAAAAGCAAGTAACTTGCAAAGGATCAGTTTTAGATCCTAACAAAAAAGTGACAGATATGAATTTTTTATTTCTCTATCCATTTAAAATAACTTCCATTAAATGTACACTCATGCAAATAACCCTTGCTCATCCTAAACACTTAGGATACCTTGGTTAACAACGACCACACAGAAGTACAAGATCATGGACTGGTGCTACAGGAATATGTTTTTAAGCTTGTTGAAAGTCCCTGCTGTGCTTCTTGCACTGCACCATGTAAGCACCAGCTTTGAAAGGTGTCTGCCCTACAGGCACTGGGTCATCTTTATTAAGAATCAAACCCCTTTGGTCTAGTTGTTTAGTTATCACCATCAAAAGCACACTGAGGGTTAAACATCTGGCTTTGGTTTTGAGGAAGACAAATGCAGCTGGACAGAGTATTTTTTCTGTGCACAAACTTCTTTTGAGGGAAGTAAGAGTAACAATAACAGTAATAATGAAGCTATGAAAGGCTCCAGAGAAGCCAAAAATTCATATAAGGTAGGAATCATGGGTAGTAAATTAATATGTGACATCCATGTCACTCTTCCATTTCTTCTTACTGCTCCTTTTCCCCTTGTAAGACCATCTATTTTTTCCCTGCCAGACAACAAACTGCCACCTTCTTGACTGACAGATGTCAATCCATGTCCCTCCCTCAGTGGGCATTATGAACAAGGTTTTCCTAAGCCCCCCCAGGGTCTCTTGGCACAGCCTGCAGCAGCCATGCAGAAGCTCTGTACTGGCTGCTGTGCCACCCACCATGCCAGCTTCTTCCACAGAGAACTCCAAGAGATCCTGATTGCTTCCAGAACTACGTGTAGAAATACACCCATGTCCCATCTCCCCGTTCCCAGGTCCTCTGTGAGACACTACCAAAACATTTAGCAGAAAAGCTGGCCTTTATAATCTGTTTACTTATGCAGTAGTCTCTCCCTCAAGCAGAGGAACTGTGTATTGACATAACTGCCTTGCAGTCATGGGTGAGACATATGATACTGACATGCAAAGCTGTTATTTAAAAAAAAAAAAAGTGCACAATTGGCTAGGATTCTTTTCTCTCCCCCTTATTTTCCAGGTCTTCCAATTTGCAATCGAACTCCAACATGGAAAAGAATTGGTCAGTCATTTACTAAATCCTGCCAGACATTTGGCAGCTGTTAAAATTCCTGGGGGTGGTGGGGGGAGGGAACAAAGCAATTGGCCAGGGGGGCTCAAGGCTGCAAAATCCCTTCAGGCAAGTGATCACCAAATGATGAACTGGAACACAACATTGTTATCATATTTGCAATAGGAGGATCCCGTTTTCTATTAAAATGTAGCTGCCCACCAATAAGGCAACATTTTACTCTTCCCTTTTCTGTACCTTTATATACAATGAATGATTCATATTATTACCAGCTAAGAAAACTATCTGACTAAATGGAAACTCCTTCCTCCATTGGAGTCTTTATCTGTTTCAGATTTCAGTGGTGCAAGGTTCGAAATGCCCACAGCCTCTAGGACAGGCACACTAATCACTTCAGGTTAAGTCCAGTGTACCAAATACTTCAGAGTGGCTGTCTGTGCAGCTTTCACCCCACAGCCCTCTGAGTAAATGCCCATATCTCTGACCTAAGGCAAATGGAGACAGCAGCAGCTACCCAGGAACTGCTGACACCACACCTTCACACTGCTGACTGCATAGCTGGAGCCCTCAAAAAACAGCTGCACTAGTCAAAATGGTTGTTTTGGCTCATCTGAAGTTCTGATCACAGCCAACACTATCCCTTGCTGTGGAAACAGGCCCACAGGTCCCAGACTCGCCTCTCTAGCAGCAGCAGAATGCCTGGCTGTGACTGAGAGGGGATTTAAACCTAACAGTGGGCATACAGCCCTCATACACCAGCTAATGCTGGTTCAGTAGATAAAATCCTTCTGAAAGAATTCAAATAATGTATTCAAGCTGCAAGAAACAACCAGAAGTTGACTACCAGGAGGACTGAGTCATACTATTTGGAGGTCACCCGTGAGGCTACTGAATGACAGAACGCCAGAAGGATGCAGTGCCAGGAGAGTGTTCCGGGTCCCGAGCATGCCTGGGTGTCTCCCTGCTTAGCATCAAGCTGGTATGGACCTGCCAGGATACTGGCAGGGAGCACAGGGAGGCGCAGGGCAAGTGAAATTGGATCTGCAGCCTCGCAGGAGCTCCAGGCAGCTCCACATCGCTGCCTTCTGCACCGGCTGGGAGGGTCAGGGAGCTCAGCCCCGACACAAACCGTGCTGCTGATTTTGCATTCTACATGCAGTCACTCACACTGAAAGGAAAAGGATAACAGAAATCTGCTTTGAAGCCTTGACATTTCTGCCTGGGTATAACAATGCTCAATTCTCCCACACCAATTTTTACAAACCCCTTTCCTGCTAACACAGCAGGATAAAGGGACATCCAGATGTTGGTTTAAATTACAGTATGTTCTCTCCACATACATAATACATAGATATAAATGATCTTACACATCTTCAAAGACCTCACAGAGACCTTGAAATACACAGCAAAATAAACATTATGTATGTTAGGATTAGCCACCTCTGAGTGATTTTATATTCTGTGCTTAAAAAAGCAGTGCTGAGGTGTGTACTGAGGCACAGACATCCACTGCTATCCCACCAGCCCCACTGGGGCCCTGCTCTGAGCTCCCTGTGGGCTCTGCCCTTTCCCCATCGTGTAAGCTCAGGCAGGGATGGGGCAGACCCAGTGCTGCTGCCTGCCCTGGCAGCCCTGTGGCCCAAAAACAGCTGCACGCAGGCTGCTCTGACCCCAGTGCTCTAGCGTGAGTCACATTTCAAAGGTGAACCTATTTTTATGACATAATTTGCAAATCTCATCAAGTTTCACTTGTTCTTAATGTAAATATTTTCACTAACCTTAAAAGATAGCTGAAATTGGACAGAATGTTAGATAACTAAACACAGGAAAAGAGTCTGTCTCTTTAGCACTGGGACAACCTCATCCAATGTAACAATAATAACAAACTCCACTACCCATGCTACCTTTTTATCTATTTACCCTGGGCCACATCCCTCAAGTTCAAATTTTGTAGCAACAATTACAACTGAAAACAATGTATATTTGCAGCCTCCAAGACTATAGGTTCTAGTGGAACTACACCACCTTAATACTATGTTGGTTCAAGAAGTACTTTAACAATAGGAGGAAAATATCCCCAAACAAATCTAATATTTTCCTTGAACACGTTTCAGCATATAGGCACAAGGCATTTCTCCATCTTACTGCTAATTTCCCATTTCAGAGAAAGAAGACAATAGTCTGATAAATTAGTCATATCTGATGCAAAAGTGATCAATGCACACTAAGAGATGCAGTAACCATCAGAGACTGAAGTTTAAAATCAATCAAATGCTGAAAAAACCCTATAAAACACAACCAAAAGGGAAAAACATCAATGCAGAGAGAGTTTCACTGCTTAACATCTAAATGTATGTAACATCAAATTGCATGTACAAGATGTAATAATCACGTAAATGTGTAATCATGCTCCAAAACTTACAGTGCATTTTCCATATCTGCTATACTTTCTTCCATTTTCTGTTACTACATAGAGGTAAATAAAGTTGTCGTGGGATCCAACTGCAAGCAAGGTGCCATCTACAACACAGATTATTTGGCATAAATAAACAGAATGTTTGTTTTATGAATTTTAATTATTTCAGGTTTATTGCTAAGACAATAGGCTCAGTTAAACTACTCCTTATGAATTGTACTGAAGGATTCATAACAGTTTACATTATGTTGCTTTTCAGCCATATTTGTTTACTTTGTGGGTATGTTTTTGGGACAAGTTCTTTCACTTGTGCTTTTTTTTAGAGTAAGTGTTCAATGGACAGGATATAAACCCTCAGACTGCACCGGATTTCTGTAAGCTGTTGACAGCAGGCAGACTTGAGTTTTACGCATCATAAAAATGCAGAAGAGTATTTAGTCTACGGATAGCTTAACTTTGGAGGTGTGGACTGCAAATAAATCAACATTAAACATACAAAGATGTGGAATTTTCAAACATTATAAGCATTTTCCTATTCTGCCTTGTCTCCTTCTAAAAAATGTATGTGTACAAGAGCTGCCTCAAAGCACAACCAAACACCTCTAAGTGTCAATGAACATCAGTGATTTAAAATAAATTGCTGTGCTTGGCACATGTGGCAGCAGCAGAGGAAGATTTTGCTCGCTGACATGGCACGTGAGCCAAAAGCAAACAAGAAAAAGATTCACAAGGGTGTTCCTCCATCCTGTTTCAACAGAGAGGAGTCAGCCTCTGATGATTTCTCATGTCACGTCTGAAGAGGAGACTCAACATTGGTTTGGACTCCGTGTAATCCCAGAGCAAACACTTCCAGACACAAGCTTAGTTTTATGGGTTTGCATTGATGAACTTGAAAACTAAGAAGGATATTAAAATATTACTGAAATATCAAGCTTTTTACAGACTTTTCTGTTAACCTGTCAACCATTTGAGAACTTTTTTGGAGGAGCAAAGCTAGCATTTATTGTAACACCAGAGTTCAACATGAAGAAAAGGCTGAGAAAGGTGACGGTGATGTTTGCAGTTACAAAATTCCAGGACTTAGTAAAAACCCGTAAGCAAATCCTCAGTTACACATTAAGCATTTGAAACAATTATTTCATAGCTGTGCCTTTTCTAATGCCTGGGGACTAGTTTAACATCATTTAACAGAACATCCATCTGGTTTATCAGAATTATTCTGACTGTACAAGTCTGCCTACCTACTGAGTAGCGCATCACTGACAGCTGTTCGTTGCCATCAGTGTGTATTGAAACCAGATCCCTCGTTTCTGCGTCCAAAACAAACCACCTAGAGAGAGGAGAATTCCAGTAAGTATCACTTCTACTAAACAAAAAAAATAAAACAAATAAAAGAGCCATAACCACTGCCTGCCTTCATTATCTTATGCTAGCCCCTCAAGGGCAGCATAGAGAACATCTGTTTTTAATGGAACACTTTTGTGGTTCACAAACCAATACGAGTTTCAGTGAACAACAATGAAAGATTCTAAATACCACTCAATTTTTTCCCCTTCCCTGAACACTGTAATAATCACCAAAACCTCTACTGGACAACAAACATGCTACCAAACAGATAATATGACTGCATCTTACCATCATTAAGCCTTAAGGCTACAGCTGAATTTCATTTACTGCCCTATTCTGAAGATAAGTTTTGATATAAAAACTGATCTTTCAGTTTTTATAAAGCAAAGTTTTAAAAAAAAATAGAAGTAGTAGACGTAAGTGGAGAACATTTCCATACTTATTGTAAACACAAATTATATTCTAGTTTGGTATTTTTCCCTCAATCCTTTTCATTTCTATGAAAAAATTTATTAAAGTAAGAAGGAATAACCAACCATTCCCTAGACTTTGATGGTTCATAAACTAGCATTTTATTTTATATTTCTCACTTGGATGATTTATAGCTAAGGTAATTAACTGCATTTTTTATTATTTACCAATAACTTTTAATCTGCAGTTTATTATTTACGAGGCACATGTGAGATGCTTACAAAAACTCACTGGCACACAGATCAAAATGGCCACTGACAGCAAGACGTGCAAGATCAGCAGAACCTGACATTTTGCAATGGATCTGATGCCCACCCAACTCCTAAATACACTGGATATTAGCAACACAGAGACAATGACAATTTAATAAAAATATGCATTCACACCCACAGATCATGAAAACAGAAGCTGTCAATATGGCTGAATACATTTAATTTCTTTGCTCCAAACTTCTGCTCTCACAGCCCTATGCCACAGGCAGGTTTCTATCTCTAATGGCAAAGGGCAAGTTCAAACACTGTGGAAATGAGCAAGGGAATTCCACCCTCTGTCTCACAGTGAACCCAGTGGAACATTGCTAAACCTGGGACCACTTATTCCATAGCAAAGCTGTAAAATGAACTCCAGGAACAACATCCTACATCACTTTCTATGGGTGGGGATGAGATTCCAGCTCGTGCTCATCCAGTGTCTGACAGCTAGGCATCTGGAAAGCAGCCTGGTCCCAATGGCTTATAACCAGCTCGTGGTTAGAGAACCACATGAAAGAAATGAAACAAAACACACATAGAAAATCCCCAACCCCATATGGCATGGACTGCTGAATAACCTGTGTGCAAGACAGAACCAGTGGAAAACAGGTAATGTGTATTGCCTGATTTATTTATTAGCTCTATTCCCTGATTTATTTCCTTGAGAGTCTGCCTTACACTAACCTTGCCCTTCAGCCTTCAGTTTTCTTACCAATGTTAGCACCTTTTTTCCACAGTGCCTTTGAATACTCATATGCTTAGTACACAAGATACTCTATACAATAAGTCACAGAAGGCTCTACTTCCCAGCAAATAGTACCACTGCAAGCATGGCAAAAAGATCTGAAAAGTGCCTTGAAAAGCCTTTTTCTTTTAATTTTCCAGCTGTGCCTTTTCACCAAGCAGGAGAATCCACAAAGAGAATTAGGACTCCCAAACAACTGATGATCAGGTCCACAGCAGGTGTCTAAGGAAGTGGTAACAAAACGTGCAGTGGAGCCTTTGCAGACAGACCAAAAGGGGAAATGATACTGAAATATTTATCATGGGAAGTGATATGTGAAAAACCCACCAAAAGCACGATGCTCGGCCTGATAAAAGACACACTACCGTAAAACAACAAAGAATGGGAAAAAAAGGTAGAAAAGTCAGTTGTCTTTTGATGTCACTTTAACCACCAAACCAAACCTTCTTAGTGCTCCATTCCTTGCCCCTGTCTTACTCACCTCTGTGCTGAAAGCTGAGCAGCACTAGAATGGTAACAGACACGTGCAAGGTTTGGGTTAACTGAGTTCTAAACAGATTAGACTCGTTTAATATTTGTTTTAAGATTTTTAGGCTGTGAATCAAATTATTAAAAGATTTGTTATGGGTTTGAGATTATTTTTCCTATGTTAATCGAGACATATCATGCAGCCCTCATTCCTTGGGAAATAACTCCCTTGGACCAGATTTTCTGGCACAGAAAGCACTGCATGATGCTGCTGGGTAGGCAGTAATTTTAAAACTGTTCTGTTTATCTTGACTCAACTCCATTTATTTTTCATCCACTTATACATTTACCAGGTCTCATTTCAACTCAGTTTCATTTGTATATCTCAAACCCATCATTGAACCATACTATTTCAGAATACACTAAAATATAATGGTGAAAATATAACTGCTTAAAAACTTTTTACTGAGGCTAAAAAAAACCAAACCAAAACAAAAAACCTCCAAGGCCATCATCATAAACTTCTTGAATGCAGTATAAACTCACTGACTCAAGTAAATTAAAAATAAGAATTTAAACTGAATGTGCCAAAATTAAAACATAACACTAAATGCTCCAGGAGAGGAGAAAAAGAAGTGAACCAAAAGCAAGCAATAGAATGAATGCTTTGGTCATGCAATGTGACTTGACTGTGCTTTAATATAAGTTCAAACAAATCTAAAAACTCTGAAGAAACATGGCCTGACCTTCTTTCCCTTTTCCCTGTTTCAAGTACTCTTAGGCCTGTATATTCTGCTCTGTTTAATGGAGACAGAAACATTTGTTCAATTTAATGTTTATAATTGTAAGATGGAAAGGTTCAACTGGTAATCAAATATACAAGAGCTCAGCAAGGTTTTTACTGGAAAGTAAACTTGGGTTTGTAGCCTGATATCGTACCCAATGAATTTAGTGTAGACTGCCTCTTCATCTTGGAGAAAACTCCCCAAAAATATCTAGCATTTCATTATTCCAGGAAATTTTAAGGGTGTTGCACATGCTCAGTAGTTTCTAAAAATCAAACTTCAAATGGTTTTTAAGGCATGAGGTTAAGCATAAAAAAATTTCTAGTTGGCAAATTAAACACACAAAAAAATTTCCTAATTTTCTTAAATGCACCAAGCATTATTTTATCATCACATTATCAACCATGTGTTATAACTGAAAAACAGGACAAAAATGCTAGTAGATTTAATATGTGCTCCTCTCACCTTTCTAATGCTATGAATAACTTTTTTTTTTTTTTTTTTCTTGTAATTGGTACTCCCTTCCTGGGAGATGATATCAAGCCAGAGTTTGACTATGAAATAAAGTAACTTTTTCCCCCCCACTGTAAGAACCCCAAGTTAAAAAGATTCAGTTTGTGCTTTAACAGGTTGCAAAGGTGTGACAACTTCAGGAAGAAGAGGAACACTTCAGTATCACTATAGTGCAGCAATGTGCCATGCTGAACTCTGTCTTACATAAAAATCAAAATACCAGTCTGTTCACTTGCCTCTCCACCTCAGTTTAAAAGGTTGCAAGTGTGTTTGATCTGGGAAAGACAAAGATCTGTACTGTACCTGTCTTAAAAAGAAATCTAAGTGCACATTACATTGAAATATATGATACTTGGAAAAGACATTAAAGGGGTGCTCATGGAAACCCCTGCAAAAAAAAAAAAAAAGCTTAAAAAAACCAAACCAAAACAAACTCCAAGATCTTGACTTTCATTTAAAGAGTTGTTAAAAAACCAAACCAGCTTAACAACAGTCAGACAATTCTTCTGTCTTTGTCTAACTCATATAAGATGCTCTGTCCCCTTCTGCCATGCTTTTTAGGCTCCATAACCTCATACAAAAAGAATGAAAAGCAAATGGACTCCAGTTCTAAGGTGCACTGTAATTAAATGTCTCCTTTACACCTGGAGTGTCACAGCTCAGCTGGAAGAGGTTTACCTGCCCGAGTGCGTTCCTATGGCGACCACGGCTCCGCTGGGATGGAAATCCGCACAGTGCCCGGGTTCCTGCAGGAGAGGGACAGACACATCACTGCCCCAGCCACGGCCTGAGGGCCAAACATCTCACCCCAAAGCTATCCTGAGAGTCTGAGCTGAGCTGGCACAGGCAAAACCAATCACTTAGCAGCACGCCAATCCTCAGACAGCTCTTCCTCAGTGTATCAGTGCACTGCAAGGCCACCTTGTGAGTAAAAGGCCTACACTTTTGTGTAAAAAAATCATTTTTCTCGTATATTAGCAAACAACTAGCCAAACTACTACATGAATGACAGTAAGGAGAGGACATCTAAAGCCAAATCTTTACAACTGTATGATGACCTCTTCAGACTGTTTGAGTAACAGGGAAAACAAAAAACTGCAACACGAACAAAGGACTAAGATTTATTCAAGATGACTTGTCAAAGCATCAATAGTAACCAGATTAGATCTTACACAATGTCTGATGAACCTTGCTAAGTTTATCAAAGCTCCCAGATAGCTGTTTTTAAAAGCATAACCATAGGATTTTTGCTTGATATCAGATGGGACAAGAGTGTTTCAGAAACTGAATGCTTTTTCCCATTTTCTAGCTTTATATTTAAATTAAAGGGTTGACATACATCTAGCAGCCTGGTCCATTCCAGTGTGTGGTCCACAGAGTTCCACATACAAACTTGCCTATCTTGGGCACAAGTTAAAAATAAGTCTTTGAAAGGATGAGATGCCAGTCCCCAGAGTTCATCTGTATGTCCCTGGAAAGAAACCAATGTGATTTAACAATGAAGAAAATGAAGAGTCTTAAAATAACACGCCAGCAGAGAAAACCTTTACATTTTTGGGGCATGGTTAAAAAAAAAAAAGTTATACTTACCTGTACCTCTACTACGAAACCGTCGTTAAATGTTCCCCTCAAAACAAAGTTTCGCGAAGTACCCACTAAAAATTGATCAGCTTTTCCTTCTGCCACCGCTCTGATTGTTCCATACTGGTCAGGAACCTGGGAAAAGAAACATCTGTAAAATCACATCAGGCATCTTGAGAGGTGCTTCATTTTGGAGGCCACAAAAGAGAGCACAGTGGCAGTATAAGAACTGGAGGTCTCCCAGTAAAAAGGGACAATCCAATTATTATAACCGTGATCAGGGCTTGACCTGAAACCTCCCTCATCTATTTGTTCAGTACAGGCACACAAGATCTCATTCCAAGACAATCACTGTTATATCATTTTAATAACTTCAGTGGAAAAAAATTACAAATTAAATTACATTGCTTTTAAGTGTCAAATTCACTAAACAAATGCACTCCACAACCTTACAACTCATCTTATAAGGAAAGGAATAATACACAGTAACTATTTACTTTCCAAAACATGTTTTGAAAACCAAGAAGAATCTTGTAGCACACAGTAAATGCTTCCTGATTTTCTTAATGTTTCCTGATTAGCCTAAAGTAAATGTTCATATGCCTTATGTTAGCAATGATTCTGAATTTTAATGTCTTCTTTATTACAGGCTTGAATTCTAATACACCGCTTTATTTTACAGTGTGCAATTGTTTGTTTTCTAAATTATTTTATTTGAGAAAATAAACTAATATTAGCGTGATAACATAATATAAGACAGAAAAAACAATCTGTCAGGATTCTGGTAATATAAAAATTAGCTTTAACATAACATTACTAACAAAAGGAAAACAGAGACATTGATATGAACAGAGTGTGTTACTTAAGCCTAAGAATTGTATATGATAGTCAGTGGTTACCTTCTCTGACATGTTTTCTAAAGGTAAATATTAGATTCAAGGCAGTAACAAATTCTAGACTGAACTTACATAAGTGTTAAGAAAAGAATGCTGCTATAAATGGACAGTAGGTAAGCGGAGTAAACAAATGTTTAAAGAACTGTTTAAGGAGAACACATCATTTCAAGAAAATGGAAAACCCAAGTTTTAGAATTCAAAATACACGACCTTTTCCAGTTCATCCCCACTGACCTAGCCCTGCCATACTGCCAAATCACAAAGAACAGATATATACACTGAACTCCTGGTTTAGGATAAATTTAAAAGAAGTTCCTCATCATAGCTTATTAATAATTAATTATAACAGAATTCCAATATGTATTCTACCCCTTGTTTACCTTATGTCAAGCATTCTACTAAAACCCTCAAATGCTGGTGACATTGCCTTTCTCCAGAGAGGCAAACTTATGAAAACTACTAAAAACTACTTTAGCAATACTACAGAATATCCTCAAACATCCTCTCAAACAGGATGAATTAAAAAAAAAATCCCTAACAACTAAGGAAGGGATTTGAAGAAAGAAAACCCTTAAAACTTCTGTTCAGTTTAAACACAGGAGGACTGAAGCCTCATATAGGCTCATTTACAGGCTAAAATTTAAACACTTTTATAATAAAACATGGTAATCCACTTAAGAAACAGCACCTAGAAGGTATTCTTTCACCCCAGCTTCCCCTACTAAGGGTGGGGAAGGCTCTGTCTTGCTAGCCAATACCTTGTTCAAGGCAATTTCCTTGTCATTCTTGCTTTCTTACCTCAATTTCCCTTTCAGGATTCAAATCATGATCCCACAGGATGATCTTTCGGTCTTTCCCACCTCCAGTTAGCAGCATTCCATTCCTCATTTGACAGAGTGTGAACACACTGCCATCATGAGCTTTGATTTGTCTGCTTATCTGATATACTCCTGTATGCACAAAAAAACAAAATAAGAAAGAGAACTACTCATTTTTTCACCTAGGGTTTACGAGAAGCTTTGCCTTTAGGCAGAAGAATAAAGGAAGTGTGCAATAATAATTACATTTGGACTGTCAGGCTCTTAGTATTGCAGACACAAGGTGGTAGTGTTTTCTTACAGGATAAAAAGATAAAACAAAGGGCCTGCCTTTCTGAAGAAAAAACTTTTTTGAGATTGATTGTCCTACAAAATGTGAAGGCAAAACCAACAATTGGTAAAACGCTTTAATTTCTCTGCTTTCTAAAGGAACACAGTTTTTCTAGATGCAAGAGAAACTGTCTTTTAGAATCAAAAAATATTTAGCAAGTCATTATTAGAAAAGAAATAAAGCTACTTTATTAAAAGAAACAGAAAGACTTGTCTATAGTCTTTTGGGAATAAAAGGCCAATTATTTATAGTGACATTTCCAGGATGCATGAACCTAGTATCTATTGTTGGATCCTGCCACACATAAAAATAGTACAACCAGCATTTGGCATCTATCAAGACAGCAGCCTACTCAAAGGAAAATACTTGGGAGAATGAAGGAGATGAGAAAATTAAACAACAAGGGTAGCAAAAGAATCCTTTTGCATCCTCATTGGGTCTTCACACCAAAAGAACTGCTGTTGGAAAGTAGTTTAAAAAAACCCAAACAAAACAAGATTCCAGTGCTGCATATTTTCAAATAGCAATCACAGAAAAAGTGAAACACCACCCAGCTATGAGCTTTGCTGACTCTGCCTATGGTTCAAGTCAGTTTAAATCAGTGTGCTCTCACACTGTGAAAGAGAGTATGAGATCAAGTCCTGTGACCAATCTAATGTGATAAGCCAGCTCAAAGCCCCATCTTTAGTTAAGCCAACGTAAATAAATACTCTATTTGATAAAGTTTAGGGTTATACTGAAAAAAGGTTATTTTTGCACAAGAAATTAAAAATTCAACATCAGATAATATGTTGAATTACTTTTCCATTGCAGTTAGCTTGAAAGATGAGAAAAAGATTTACCTACAAAATCAGACTTACTGTTAAAAATGTACTTTCTACATGAATGTTTTCCTGGCATACCAATTTAAACCGGAGTGTTTGAAATAGCTGCCAAGTAAAATGAATTATCATTGAATTTATGAGAGCTAAGCTGTGCCAGGTCTGCATATGTTGGGTAACAAATCATTTTCCTTTCTTTTTTATGAAAGCTTTGCTCTAAAGAATTAGTTCAATTTCAAATTTCAAATTTTTTTAAAGTGTACCAAGACTCGAGGGTTTGCTAAACTAGAAACTGTTACTCATGTAACTGCTACAAATAAGCATTGTAAATTACTTCACATACAAGTCCTATTAGTGTCAGCTCCACCACTTAATGGTATTCCTCTGAGACTAAGCATAGTGCAACATAAGCCTTAAGAGGCAAAGGCAGCCTGCAGAATCCCCAAACTGATCTTACAGCCTTTTTCAAATCACCAGATCAAAGGAAAGCTGATTAACCACATTTTTTAAAAATGCAAAACATTTAGATAAAGCAGTTTCCATTCATTTCATGCACAGTCTAGTTAATTAAATAAAGAAATTCCAGACTGCTCTTAAGTCAGCAAATTCATTGCAGGATTTGGGTACCATCTGTTATTGATAGGAAGTGTATGCTCTGAGTCAGGCCTGTTTCTCTATTCCTTCCCTAATGCCATCCTTTATGTTTATCTTTTACAGGCTGTGCAAAATCTGTGATTAACTCCCAACGTATCCTACCTTTAGCTCCTTTTCCTGGAGTAGCTTCTACAGTAGTTTTGCCCCATATAAGTATTATCCCACCTGAGTCTCCAGTGAGCACATCACCGTTTCCCAAGAAAGCCAAGCACTGAACAAACTTGGGTTTCTCATATTTCTGAAAGAAAATAAGCAAGAGAAAGGGATAATTGCTTGTACTTGTTACATAATTAGAATAATGCATCCATACTCTTACACTCTGCATACACATAAGCAGAATTTAGCCTTTTTTTGTATGTTTACCTCTCTGATCAGACAGTACATGGTAACAATGAAGCAAATGCACAGAAAACGTGATTTCCTTTGATTTAAAACTGTCCTGATATCAAGATATTATTACCCCAAATATCCCTTGCTTCCTTGATAATGAATTGCCGCTCCAGGTCCAGAAAAATATATGAGATTTGCCACATGTTATTATGGTATTTGCATCAGTGGGATGGAATTCTACAGCAAGAACAACTTCATTTGTAGTCTGAAATAATAACAGAAATAACATTTATTCAGGTAGGACATTAACAACTAGAAACACATGTAACCCCCCAAGTGTTAGAACAGAGATATGTAAAACTAGATAGCTCAATGTATGCTCAAAAGTATTTCTAAGAGTTCTGTGCTAAGTCAGCTGTCTGAATGACTGCACATATAATTTTATATATATTGATTTTTCACACACATAAGAGACCTTTATTAAACTTCAGTACACAAGTTAGGGTTTTACATTCCCTTTTAAATCACAAAAGCTTCTGCTCTCTCAAATAGCTAAGACTTGTGCCAAGGAAAATGAGTAATGTATGAAAGACATTTTTTTGGATTGAAAACCCTGCTTATTTTTTACACAGATTGGTTTGCTACTCTGGATAACAAAGCTGTGACAGAGGCAAGTAAGACAATGATAATATTGTAGGATTATATCCATCATTCTCTTTCTGAAATTCTGTAAAAATTCTTTTGGGTTCTTTGTTTTCCTTTCCTCTTCACGAAGAAGAAAAGCCTGCATAACTCAAATTGAAACACAGGGTTCCACCTTTCTATTTTTACTGGCTGCATGTACTTTTACTGAATTACCAACATCTTAAAGTATTTCATCCTTTACCAACAGATTTTAAAAACATAACAAACTGACTGATCATTTACTTAGCTTCTAATGTATATTCAACCAAACTGTCCTTGAAGACAAATCCGCAGGCAGTGAATACAAAACAAGAAAGTAAATGCATTTACTTCTACAGGATTTCAGAAGAGGCTGCCCAGAGTGGTTGTGGAGTCTCCTTCTCTGGAGACACTGAAAACCCGCCTGGGCATGATCCTGTGCAACCTGTTCTAGGTGAACCTGCTCTGGGCTTGGGGCTTGGACAGATGATCTCCACAGGTGCCTTCCAACCCCAGCTGTTCTGTGATCTATACATAAGAGTGAGCTTTAATCACGTCTTTGGGAGAAACTTTTCCTACTTCACCACTTTTGACTTATTTAAAAAAAAAAAACAGTCTTCTTAAGTTTCTTTTTTTTCTCTTTTTTTTGGTTCATGGCCATTTTTACTGAATTATGTTTCTCACACAGTTTTCACATGAGCAAATCTGCTATGTCAGAAAAATCATTTGGAATTTAAGGACTGAAAACCTTAATGGAGGTTCAGCTAAGAAACAGCTTTTGTTTTGCATCCCAGCTCAAGGGATGCAACTCTGCTCACACCATCTTCCATGGAAGGTACTTAATATACTGTAAGACCAAGTTCTAGATGTGAGTAAGTTCTGAAGGGCAAGCTGTCCCTGCCAAATAATTTTTAGTCAATTCTGAAACACCAAGGAACTCCCAAGTGCAAAACCACTCAAAACAGAATGTCAGTGAATGGGAACTAAAAGGCACATGCCAAATAGTTTCACATAAAATATCAAATGAAAATGCTGTCATAGAATTAAATTAAAACTTGTAGAACACAGTTAGTATCGGTCAATAGAATCTAGAGAAAACAGGTCAATCCAACCTGATTTTGTTACCTGAAATGGCAAGTTTGTAATGGTATAGACATACATGCTTGTGGAGCATGATTTATAAAAATAGACAAATACTCAGTTCCACATGCATGGAATATTTGCTTGCTTGGTACCGGATACCACAAAGGATTCGGTGTTCCCAGTGAAATCAGCTTTACGTGAACACTGAGTACAACACCTCTGAACACACCTCACGTCTGAAATTTGGAAAGGTTCAAAAAGAAACAGAAAAGCAGTCAAGACTGCAATGCACAAAAGTAGTTAGGACTTCAAATGAGAAGAGACACATACTGAGAATCAATAACCAGATTTTGATTCAGACAAAATTGAAATAAGGAATGTCTAAGAGGGTTTTATTTTTTTAACAACTACAGACTGAATCGTCAGTTTAGTTTCTTAAAGTTCCCAGTGTTGGGTTTTTTTTTTTTAAATTAAGAAATCATTAGACAATTGCTTTATTTGCATTGGCTCTTAAGGATGAGTAAAATGTAATTACAAACCCTTCAATATTCAAACCTCTTCCAGTAAGTAAGTTAAGAATACATTTCTGTGGAACCCTTAAAACAAGCCAGCAATATTACACAGTTGCAGTTTCCAAGTAAGATCAAAAGCATGTCTCACAAACTTGTATTTATGGGAATAAAGCCACTTGCATTTCAGAATATTCATGTGCAAAAATTACCTTTATCTCTGCTATTTTCGATTTCCTCTGCCAATCCCACACAGTAAGCATATGCTCATTAGAGTCATCAATTACACACAAATGAGTACCAGAATCCTAAAGGAAAAAGAAAAAAAAAAAAAAAGTACTGACAAAGTACTGTCATATTCAATTTAGAAACAGGGAAGGGCAGATGCATTTTAAAAAATCCACAAAAGTACAAATATAAATTAACCAAGTCCTTTTAAAGTAATTACAACCTCAATACATATGGAAATTTCCTTTTTTCTTTAAAGCAGACATAGATTTTTGTATAATTGTCCATTCTTCAAATAATATTCTAGGAAAATTTAAAAGTATCTTACTAAGTCTTTACTCTGTTTTTATTCGTTAGTTTTTATTGCTTTTTTGGTTTGTTTTGTTTTTTCTTTCGTGTTTGCAATCTCATGCTAGCAGCAAAATGATTTTGTTTTCTATTCTATAAATATTTCGGTTTTCCCCAGGTCTCAGAGGACAGACACCCAGCTCCACCTGCGTTTTTTTCCTAAATGCCACCATCACATACACACAACTACATTATCAAATTCTGTAAGCATGTTTCATTTTTTCTTTATGGGTCATAAAGTACCAGCAGTTTCATCATGTAGTTGGTAAAACTGCAGCACAGGTACCACTTTCTGAATAAAACAATGCTTATATAGGGGCAGAGCAGTCCCTACAGCATTAAGTAACTGAAACCACTTATTTTGAACAGCTTTACAACAACATGGCAAATATATTGCTACATGTAATTAAAGGAACAGAGAAAAAAAATCTTAAAACAAAACCATACTTATTCCCAGCAATGCATGCTTGCACAAACCAATTGTTTCAAGGAAATTTGTAGAAAGATTTGGAGGAGACTTTAATTATATTGAAGTTGATTCTTGCACTTCATTCTCTAACAAATTATGAAAATTGAGGTGGCTGAAGTTATTATTCCCAAGCACTAGTCTGGGCAGTAATATGCAAATATACATGTGAATTACTAGGTGGGAAGGAATGCTGAAGACAGCATTGATGATGTAGGGAGCTCTTGTAGGGGTTAATAAATTCTGTGGTAAAAACACAGTTCTAGGTACTGCACACAAACCGTTCCAGTCTAGTGAGCAATCATGTGAGACTGTAATAAAGTACCAAATTCAGTTTCAGCTGCAAAACAGAACTAATAAAAACTAAAATCTAGTCCTCAAATTTTCCCTGTTTTTGTTTTTAAAATGATGGAATGCATTCTTATTCACATTGAAAAAGATCTCTATCCAAGTGTGTAAGTTTCGTTGGTTTGTTGGAGTGACGGGAATGCCAGTAACTCCTTTCACATTATTTACTGAAACACAAAACGTACTATATCTAACATAGCAACATTTCAATGCTATGAAATTTCTTTCAATTGCTTCCTTTCTTTCAATTGCTCAGTGCAACTGCAGCAAGAGAGTGCAAGAATTTCTTTTCAGCAGGTCACCCAGAGACACTGGGTTGAGTTTCCATTCTTGGAGATTCCCAGAAGCCAGCTGGACCACAGCCTGCCTTCTCTGACAGAACCTGCTGTAAGCAGGGCAGTGGATGAGATGATCGATCTCCAGACATCCCTTCCCACCTCAGCTGTCCTGTAAATCTCTTCCTCTATTAGCAAAATACAGCAGACATTGTTTTTCTGCATTTTCTGTTTTTCACATATATTAATTCCTTTTGATGGAATGCAAGAATCCAGCCTGGGTTTTCACGAGGTCTGATATGTCTCAGTCTTTTGGCAAAAACGCAGTGGCAGCTTAAAGATTAAAATATGGTCACATTTTACTAAAAAAACAACTCATTTCCAAATTTGAAATGAGAACTTTCTGAATGCCAAGCAGTGCATCTCCAGGTGCTACCAATTTTTCTGATAAATTCTATGGACCCAGTAACAAAGAACTTTATTTTTTTTTCTATGTAAAAGAAGAGGCAGAAAGTGAACAAGCTATTCCTCGGTAAAAAATAGTACAAAATAATATGAGGGTTGGTTTTTTTTTTTTTTAAATTTCCTGTAGGTGGACAAAAACCTACTCCAGCTGTGAAAGCAAAAAAAGTTAACCCTCCTATCAGAACTCACTAAATTTTGTCTTCACAAACCTCACAAACAAATTTGTTTTTAACACCAAAATAAGAAGAACCAAGCTCCTCACAAACAAAACCAAACCACCAAACCCAGCGTGGACTTCAATTTCTAGTTAAGGTTTTTCTTGCCTGCTATTTATTTACTGTGCTGGTTTGTTACCGCGATTTTACACCTGCCATTTCCTGTTTTTCCAGCTACTTTGCTGTCAGCTGCTTTATAAAATATAAACCTTAGCGACACCCTTTTAATACTGAAAGAGATCAGCTAGACAATCACGTGCAAAATCTCCAGAGACTTCCTTCCTGTTTCCATAGGGCTGGCCACGTGTTGAATTCCTCTGGGGAAATGGTTTTCCCCAGAGAACCCCTGAAGTCTGTACCTATTATCTCTCCCCTTATCTCTGACCTATTGGCTTGGTGCTAGTTATCTATCTCCAGACAGAGACTAGATAAAAACCCATGTTCTTCTTTGTTCGCTCTTTGGCCTTGGGAACTCCTTCAAGAATAAAGCCTTGGAACATTGCCCTGAGGTAGGAGCCTCTTTTGAATCTTTTACCCTATCCTTGTTGTACTGTCCCCAAAAGCTCCCCAGAATCTGAGCCAGCACAGGAACCCAGGGGGGCAGGGGGGAGCACTTCAGCCACGTCCCATGGAAGGCCCCGAGGAACCGCGCCCATCTTACCGCTTTGGAGAAGTCCAAGCAGCCCACTCCGCGCTCGAAGGTGCCGAGGCCGATGACCTGCAGCGTCGCCAGGCTCACCGAGTCCCACACTCTGACATGGGGCTGCAGGGGCTGCGTGGAAAAGCAACGGGACAAGCGGGTCACGGGCAGGGAAAGCACGGTGGGCTTTGTTAAGCAGCTGCTGCCTGAATGACAAACTGCAGAGCGAAACGCAGGGTGCCCCGTGCTGCTGATGCTGCTGGGTACTACCCTCAAAGTCAAAAGGGGAGAGTCAGGGCAATGCTGGTCCTTATGTCTGGGCTACCAACGTGGCAGCGGTGCCGTCAAGGCAGGAAAGTGGCATTTGGTAGTTGTGGAAATACTGTAACCAATTCAAGGAATTGAACCAATAATGGAAGAGTCATCTTGCATTTCAGACCCCAGACTAGTGATATTATGGAACAACTGAAAATAACAATCAAATCTGGGCTTATACATATCAATTAGGAAAAAAAGAAAAGAAACAAACCCCTGTGCACTGAGCCTCTTAACCATAACCAAGTACTCAATGAAAATGTCCATGGTTATATTTCATACAACTATGATCCCAAACTAGCTAAGAAACAATCACAAATTAACTTGGCTTAAGGACAGCAGTCACCATTAAAAGTGACAAATCTTTGTACTGATGGAAAAACAAACCAACCAGCTCTAACAAGAGTCAGAAAATGCTCAGTGGAAATCATGTATACAAAACCCCACACATAAATTTCTTACAATACAAAAAAATAAGTTGAACATCTGAAAAAGAGTTATATTTAACATGCTTCTACACTTTATAGCATCTGTCTTTTTTTCCCCCTCTGTTTATAACTTCATAAAAATAATCCAATTATTCAAATTCTGACAGAATTATGCCAAGTGGTGGAGAGCAGCATTTAAATATGCTTGCTCTCAAAGGAGAGACAAGCTTTATAGTAAAGCTTGGCATACCTTCCATGAATTCTTAAAGTTGCTTTCCTCTTCCATGAAGCCTTAAGACTATACTGACCCACAGAACTGGGGATTTACTCTCCCTTGGGAGAAGACATACTGAAAGTAACATGACAGAAATGATGTGGCTTTATAAGTCAATTACAAATTTCATGTTTGCTTGCAGATAAAGGATTTTATGAGCTTCTGCTCTTTTCAATGTATGGTTGAGTGTTTCTGTGTTACTGTCTTTTGCTAGAGATACAGGCTGTTACCTGAGAAACTTAAAATACCTCAGTAAATGCAGTGCATAATATAAACTGCAGACAGAAGCTGATTAAAAAACCCCAAACCACTTTTTCCTGATTTTCAAAACAAGATACTACTGCTCAACAGCTCTATTACTTACCCTTCCATCTTTATCCACTCCAGCTAACTGTCCTGTTGCAATTCTAATTTTGTCTGGATGAACTGCAAGACTAAGACAGACAGAAATATGACTTGCTTTTGCTGTCATAGGTCTTCAAAACGGAGAGGTGTTTTGTAAATTTTTTAATTTGTTTCTCAACAAAAGCCCACAAAGACACTTATGATCCTAAATCCCACTTTTAAGGAGACAGCCTGAATATTTCTCATCAGATATTTAATTCCACACTGTATTGACTGTCAGCTGACACACAACCAGGAGTGCCAGAAGAGCCACCTCCACATGTGCTCTGACACATCTCAGGTTTGCACTACATTGGGAGTCCACTGCAACAAAATCTACGTTCTTGTAATGAACTTCCTACACACTTATGTGCCATATTTATAAACACTACAGTGTATTTTATGCCTAAACCTAGAGATGTCATGAACCTGGGGGGAAAAAGGCAGAAAAACTGGCTGAGGGCTTGCCTGTGCACCCAGGAGTCAGGGATTACTGCCACTTGAGTTACTGATGTAATTGTAATACTGAAATGTGGTGCACTACAAGTGGAAGTAAAAATCTACCCTTGTTTATCACACTTTGCTTTGAAGCTGATGTGAAAAACCAGATTTTAGAGAATACATCCTCTCAGTCCTTGGGATTTTTTGATCTATATTCTTAATTGCTTCTTCTGTAAAATTGCAATGGTGAAGAAAGCCATTGAAAGAATAAAGGAGGCCAGGGCAAACCTGAAGAGGTCATAATGACGAACACCAAAAAAATTTCCCATTCAGTTCAATTTTCTGAATGAATGTGAAGAACACAAACTGGCAGTATTCCTCCCATGGGAAGCAATTACACAGACAAGAGAAAAGAGCTTTAGATCTCAAATTTTCTCCAGTCAGGTACTGCACAGTAGAGAGTTTATGTTCACCATCACGTTTTGTGCACTATTCTTCACACTAATATGGCAAATTCTGTAACTGCCTTTGCACCCACAATGACATTGGCTTCAATTTTGCTTCTCTACTTTTTTTTTCAGACATCTTTCTGATTTCCCTGACTGTCTTTACACTTGGATGGGGTATCCTTTACAAAATGAGAGTACAGTTGCTCAGTTTTTGACATAGTTTTCTAGTTCTCCTTTAAGATTGCACTTTTGCCATACTGCCTGTAACCAACTGATTTAGAGTCAGGCTAACAACGATTTTTAATTTCTGGGATAACTATTTGGAATAATTTATGCAAAGATCCTTTCTTCAACCCAGCACTCTTAGATTGTATACATATCCCCTTGTTTTACATTTAAACCAGACATCCTAAGCTAGCATGGACTGCTCTAACACCACTTGTTTGTGCTGTGTTTACTACAGTGAAATCTACTGGGACTGATTAAACAGGAAATAACTACAACTACGATGACATTAATTAGTTTGTACATACAGCAGGAGAGGAAAAGAAATATTTCTGCATTATTACCCACACACTTACATGCAAATGTTGGATACTAACCATTTAACACAGTCTGTGTGACCCAAGTAGTGCCGCTGGGTTCTTTCCTCATAGTTAAATAGTACCACCACTGAGGCTATGAAATACACAATTTCTCCGGTAGGAAGGAGGTAAACATTGGCTCGACAGTCTCTTCCACGATACCCATATCTGTATTTTTCTTTAGTCAAGGTTTTCATAATCACTGAATACACACACACACAAAAAAAAACCCCACTACTTTTTTTTTTTTTTTTTTTTTCCTTAAAGGATTCCTGTGGAGCTCTCATGTCAGCAAATGTTCTTTAAGTTTTTCCCTCTGGAAATACAGCACAATTTCACTAACACAGTTTAAGAAGAAAACAAAAAAACCCTGCATACAACTGGACTTCAGGAACCCAAATCCCTCAAGAAATGATGATCACTGATGTTAAAAATAAGATATGGTAGAAGTAAAGCAAATGCAGTATTGCAGTTTTGTAAAATTTTTCATGTGAAATTTCATTAGGTAACAGCAGCACTCGCTATTCTAATTTAACAGCAGAGCTGGGGAGCAGAGCACTGCTTTCATTTAGCCTTTTAAAACAATTCCTAATGCCCTACAGGAAAAGGCAAGCTTCTGCACAGCAGCTGCCAAGTTCAGGAAAGACTTCTTTAGACTGTTTTAAGAGTATTTTTTAAACAAACCAAACTTAAAAGGAATTTACACAGTGAAAAATACTCAATCCAAATCTACCCAAAAATCTATAAAAGGCATGTTTTCTGTAGGAATATGCACAGCTCCTAATGACATTCAGAAGTTTTACACACTGTGAACGAGCCTCAGTTGGCACTGATCAAACGTTATTACAACTCATTATTTCTTTGGAACAGGCACAGGTTTCTTCCTCTAGACTATTAATGTGGCCGCCTGCCTGTATTTCAGTTCCATGGGTCACCAGGAACAATTAACATCATAACCCAGACTTTAACATCTAACTATGCAGCCCCAAAAATATTATTTTCCTGTTACGTCGTGCACTTTAGAGAGCTTTCCACTTCATTGCCAACTAATACACCTGCAATAGCAAGAAAAAGATGGGAAATACATTAAGCAACTTTAGCTAAAGGATTCCAGCTTCAAGTCCTGGGTAATCAGGTAAATAAAAGGAAGGGAAAGGCCCATGTGGAGAAAGCTGGATGGATGAAGATGGCCCTTTCTCATAAATGAAGGCAGGTGCATTAGTTCAAGTTTGGGATTATCTAAACTGGTATCTCCTAATCCAATAGCCTGACCTCTATTCTCCACGACAAAGGCCCACCTTTCTATCAAAAACAGCACTGCATCCCCAAAAATGCCCCACTACACCACCCACTACCCTTCCTCTTCTGCAGCGCCACCAGACCAGAGGAACACTTGCAAAATTAAACACATGCTGCAATTTAACAATAGTTTAAAGAGGGACACTGCATTCAATTGTCAATTAAACCTCTTTGGAGTGTGGAAAGCAAAACAGATTTATATCTTGCTGTCTTCCGTTTAGTAGGGAAGAACACAATGGCTCCTCTGAAGCAGAGATTATTCACTGGCTCGCTAAGCAAACGATATCGAGGGAAACGCTGATACAACACAATGCCGAGGGCAGAAAAAAAGGATGCCTCTGGTTCTCCTCCATACCATTTACTTCCCCCCTCGATTTTCCTCTTTCTTCTTTTAAACACTGATGGAACTAAAAGAAACCCCAGAATGGCCTTTGATAAAAAATAACAAACAACAAACCAAACAGCTGAACTTTCAAAAGCAATGGGCTACAAACCAATGAAAATATTTTTTCTATCCTGAAGCATTAAGAACGCTATTTTAAATACCTTCTCAGAGGAGAGAAGCAGCTTTTGCTCATCTGCTGTACACAATAGAGAATGTATTGATAAGGATTTAGTAAGATTGACATATTTGAACATTCATCCTAGAAAAGTATTAATGTTTTACATAAACATGTCTTTCCACAGCAGAAGTCTTCCATGCTTAGCCAAGCTAGTACCAAATACTTTGGCACCCACCACTGAGCTCTGACATTCATGAAGCTGCGAGAAAAAAAAAGTTAAAAAATACATTTTCTCAGTACCTTCCTTTCTTTTACCCCTCCTACAAATGCAGCCAAATATGGCTGTATTTTCTAGAAGCACATTTTTTACAAACACATAAAGGAACCACCTGTTTTGTGAGACTTTTTTTTTTTGCTTTCTTCATTCTCCATCCCAGACTACCTTGAGTGAAAAAAGAGGGGTTGTTGCTTCACAGCATTTCTTTCCTGCTCCACACATGCAGAACAAAGCAGCACATTCAGTGTAACACAATTATTGCAATAAAAAAATGCAATTGACTGTGTCTCCTTAGAAAAAGGGGTGACACAACTTTGATGCTTTATTTCCACTGAATGTTAATCTTCCAGTGAAACTGATGATTAAATCAGGGAAATTGAGAGATAGCTGCCTTGATATTGTGATTATTTCTCACCAATTATAAGGACTGTTTTGTCACAACATTCAATATGTTTAAAAACTTTTAAGTTTTGGAGTTTTTTTGGTTTCTTTTAACTGGCTAAAAATAACTACTGCCCTCATGAAAAGTAATCTACCATACACCAGAATTCAGTAGTATATTTACCACTGTCTTCAATTATTCTCAGAAAGAAGAGCACTGCTAAAAATAATCTTATAAAATGGAGTCTGAAATACCCTCCTGAAACTGAGCTACGATACACTGGGAGAAACAATCTACAGAGTCACTGTCAAAAGCTGCACTGCCTATGACCTCTGGAGCTACTAAATAAGCCAATTTTGCTATTACTGGGAATGTCAGATATGCTTTAACCAGTTTTGAAGTGCAGTAGCAAAGATTGCACTACAAAGCAGGGATGCTCAAACTAAATTATTCAATCTAAATGACATCACTCAGGAACCAGACACAGTCAAGAGCTCAGACTCCACCATGAGCTGCTTTATCTTGCCAAGTAGCTTAGGCATTTCTTCAAATGACAATAATCTGAAAGGCAGACAAAAGCTAAGTTTCCCTAGTTGAATCTACAGTACAGGGTATCAGGACTTGAAAAAACCTAAAAGGAAACATCTAAAAAGGGGACTCCTCTACCTCCCAATAAATAAACCAACAAAAAACGACGCCAATAATCTGCCTGTTGTCTCCTTGAAGTTGGTCATAGTTGACCAGCATTTTCTGAAAGAGTAATAACAAAGGAAAACCCAATTATAAAAAATCATCCAGAAGGCAGGAGAAATAAAAGAATTCAAAACACATCCTACAGACAGAACTATTCAACACTCAGTTGAGCTTTCAGGTGCAAAACACTGACATTAGTAAAATACTTAGTGAATCATTGTCCCCATGCCCTTTTAATAAGGTGTACAGGGTTCAGTTTGCCATCACATTTGCAAGATACAGCTCCCCTGCAGATTTGTTCCCCTTGCTAAACCTAAGCATAAAGCAGGTCTGCTGCTGCTGCCTTTTCCAAGAAGAGCAATTTTGTTTAAATTCATGGAGACTAATATTTAGTCCTCATAAATTTTACTGCCTTTTCCTCATTTTCTTCACCTTTGCATCCAAAAGATACTCTGCACTCATAAATATTACTGGTCTGATTTGGGGTGACATTTCCTTAAACACATTCCAAAACACATGGACAGCCTCTTTCAACTAGATTTATTTCACTTTAATTAGACCTCAGCAGCCAACTGGTTCAACCTGAACTTAAGATTCTTGGACATTAAATGTGTCCACACTGGGATTTGCACCTACTTAACTGCGGGTGTGATTTCATGATCAGTTTTCATCATTCCAAACTGCTCACTGATGCTGGAAAAGTCGAGCTGATGTTCCTCCAGTATGCCAGTTCCAGTCCTTGCATGTTTATGAGGCAAATCAAACTAATGTATCAGTCCTGCTTGAAAATTAACTTCACAAAAAGAGATTACATTTCAGCCAGATCACTGACTGACACAATTCACTCCACGGTTGTGAGTGCCAGCATCAGCAACAAGAGCTGTGATGGTTGGATAAGTGGGTACCACATTTTTACAAAGCCTGAGTAAGAGCTCTGCTTTCCTTCCAGTCAGACTTTAATCCAAAACTTTCTTCCTGACATATGACAGGAACATCAACATTCCTAAAAAAATCTTCCTGCTTTCAGCAACATCAGAGCATCAAAAACTTCAGATTATTACAACAACTCAAGTGCTGCCTATACATGTAATTTTACTATAGTACTAAGAAACTTACACAATCACAGCTTACTGGAAAAATCTGCAGATGGGGGAGTGACAGGAAGACTCAAACGTGTGCAAAATATCTCTTAAAATGAACTTAATGCCTGATCTAGTAAACTTGGAAAATTGTCATCAGTCACACATCTACTCAGTTCTTCAAATGATAAATTTAGTGCATTTAATACAAACCAGTTTCCAAGAAATTAATCACTTTACTTTGGAGCTGAAATACAGAAGCAGTGCAAAGGATGGCTGCTTCTCTAATCCACACTCCATAGGAAAGGACAACAAACTAAACATTTTCCATTGTTCTAAAATTTCCTAAAAAGGATCAGAGATTGAAAACTAACTGTTCCTGAAGCAAAGTCTACATTAATATGGTGGGAGGCAGAGGGGACATTTTTCAAATTCTATAACTCTCCAAAGATGCTTTCCTGTGCACTACATATAAACCAGTTAAAAAATTAGAATTAGTGTCAACAGCAAAATAAACAAAGAAAAACTACAGTATTTCCATACCTATGTTGTCTGCCATTTGAAGTTGTACTATACAGGAGTTACAAACCACTTCCATTGTTACATTAATGTGAACATTTTCCCTGACCTTTTAGTTTTTACCTCTTAACAGAGAGGAGACAAGACTGGATTCTAAAAGGGAAAAATGCAAGACAATACAATAAGGGGACAGTGAGTAGTTATTGATATTAAGGATACACCCACTCCAGTTTTAACTTTTCAGGAGGCAGCTCTGTCCTAATATCATCATAGTTTTCTACATCAGAAGGAATGAACATTGTGATTGGTCGGCCTCGCATGAACATCTTGATGTATTCTCCCTCTGTTGAAACAAAAAGACACATTAATCATGTGGCAAGTTTACACAAGTAGTAAGAACAAAAGAAAGCAATAATAAGCACAGAGATGCAAACTGCACTGGTTATATAACAATTGTTTTTGAAATGTGAGATTGGTAAAGGCCCAGATTTTATTTTTTTTAAATGGAACATTAACACACAGAACAAGCGTTAGTTGAATTTGTGATAGAACAGACTGAGCATGTAACATTTTAGACATGCACGTTAAGGTATAAAGGCAAAATTCAAATTCACGTCTGAAACCAAATAAATAATTAGCCACAGAATTACAGGATAAGGTATTTCAGGTTGAAAAGGACCTGAGGAGGTGTCTAAGTCCAACCTTTGCCTGGTCATGAGGCCAGACTAGGTTCCTCAGGCTTTTGCCTAATCCAGATTTGAAAAACTCCAAGGATGGAGATGGCACAGCCTTTCCTGGCACCTGACAGCACCTTGGGGGCCTTTCCCATGGAGCTTGCTTCCTGCAGCCCCTCTGTCCCCAGACTGTGTTCCTGCCACAGACTCTTCTTTCCCATAGGTGCAGGACATGGTATTTCTCTCTGCTTAATTCTGTGAGGTTCCTGCAAGCCCATCTCTCCAGCACAGCCACTTGGGCCCCCGGTCTGCTGTCACTGCAAACCTGAGAGTGCCCTGTGTCACCTACCTCAGGCCACTGCTAGAGATGCTGAGCAGGGCAGAGCCAGGCCAGAACCCTGCAGACTCCATGTGTCACCTACTGGCCACCAGGCACAGTATGACCCATTAACCACAACCCTCCAAGGCCCCAAGGCCAACTATCCAACTGGTTTTTCCCCCACCCAGCTGCCCTCCTTTCCAAATCCTAATGGCCAAGCTAAGACGCGAGGACACCGCAGGAAAGAAGCATCAAGAGCTTTGCTCATGAATATAATCAAGAATTATATATCATCACAAACCAATACAGCAACTTGAGTTATTAAGCATTGTATCCTGAAGAATGGAAAAAAGCAACAGCTCAGTATGACTCCAGCTAATGCTGCCTACAGCTGTGACAAAACACACATATTATCATCTCTGTGGGAATCTGAGCACTCTGTGAGCCTTGAGGAGTTCCTTTTCAAGGAAACTATGCTTACCTACCCAGGGAAAATTACAGTTCCATTTCAAAAAGCACTGATGACAAAGAGCCAAGTATTGCACTAACTTTGCATCAATGAAGTAGTAACTTTTTATCACTCTTTGACTTCATTAGTAATTAATATCCAATTTAGTATATTTAATATTGTATTATATATATTATTAACCAAAGTAATAAAATTTTCTGCTGTGAATTTGGAACACTGACAGTTTTTTATGAGTGAGGATTTGAAAATTGTAGCAGACACAGGGAACTCAGAGTTCAACCCAAAATTTGAATAGTTGAGTAGAAATGGAGTAGAATAGCTGTAAATTAGTAATACAGTATTAAGAAATCTCTAATCACGTTTGACTCAACAAACACTAAGCTCTAGAATTAGATTTTTAAACAATTACTTTAGTACTTCTTTAAGAAACAAACATGAAACAGACTTCCCCATAACGCCCAAGGAATGCTTTGAAATATTTCCCCAATTAAGCATAAGATTAATACTCAGACTGTGTGATTGTGCAACCTATGTCTGGCCTTCCCTAAAACATCTGACATTGAAATTATGAGAAACTCAGACTTATTTCCACAGAATCATAGCTTAACAGCTCAAGTCAAACTTGGAGATCTAAAAAGGCAACAGAAACTAGGTAATTTTGGTGACAGCAGAAGCAAGGTAGTCTCAAAAATAGTCTCTTCTGCTTACAGAAACATTTTTAGAAGATGCAAAGACTGAGAAATAATCCAAGTTGTGAGCTAGACTAACCTTAAGACAGGATCTTTACCCTTCTCTGAATTTGAAATATCCCCACTGTACAGACCACAGAATCATATTCTGTCTTATTGCAGTCAGAGAATGAGAGAAGAAAAACTTGTAACTATTTTCATCCACTAAAGATATAAAGCAATTTTGTACAAAATATGAAAATTAATTTGTGACACTCAAGCTAGACAAGACAGAAGAAGAGCAAAAACAATGCTACTGAAAAAAAAGTGAATATTCTAGGTTATTTAAAAGAAATATTTATGATCATAGAGAATTTTCTATTTTTATTTACAGTGTTGTGTGAAATTCTGTGGAATACCTCCTCAGGTTTAAAAACACCAGGAAGCACTAGCTTGGAATACAGCAGTGATGATCCTAGCACACTGCAATTATTTGGATAGCACTGACACATACAGGAAAAACCTATGGTGAGCACATCATATAATATATTCAGTAACTCCTAACTTAGAAAGAACTACCCATGAGCCTGTGTGATTTTAACACCACTGCATTGCTCAAACTTAACTAGATCAATGAAACTGTGCACCTGAACATAAGCTAGTTAGAAGTGTTCTTCTACAGGTGTGACACTCACTGTGAAGCTTTCCCAGCACACATGGCTCAATTTGTTAAAAACTTTTGGTTTTCCTCTTAACACACTGTAGTTGGATTCCTAAATGCTTAAGAGTTTTAAATGTTTTTGTTTGTTTGATGAAATAGATCATTATAAAATTTTCCAAGTTCCCAGACCTGAAAAATATGATTAGTCTTTTCAAGTCAACCTTCTGAAAAAAAAATTCATTTTACTTGAATTTTGTGTCATTTTTGATCCTGATAGAACATTTACCCTGTGATGGAGGCAACAGGCCAAATACAGCTGAAAGCTAGTAAAAAAACACCCAAAACCCCACAGATTTAAGAAATTATTCCTGAACAGAGATCATAATAATTCAGCAGTTTAAAACTAACACATATACCAAGATGTTTCTTATTTAGCATATTAATAAAATGAAAGTTGAGCCATATAAATCCAGTATGAAAGGAACAAATATTGAAAAGATCAAAAAAAAGTTGTCTTGCTTCTTTCCAAGAACAAACATGGGTGCTTTGAACAAGAGCCCTATGAGTCCCTCCATTGAGAACAGTAGAAAACCTGTCTCGGATAAAATAAAATGAACAAAGAAAATCACTCCCTGGTAGCTAAATTAGACACAACAGTTATTTTACCACATGTGCATTGCTTAATTGCATTGCTAAGAAAAATTAAAGATTGGAGCTGTCACTAGTTTGACATATATGTTTAGATAATTACTCCAAACTAGTACCATGTCTCATTTATCCAACAATATTTTTTATAGTGTGTATATTCAGACATAAAATAACACTGGCTAAACCCAAGAGTAATGTATTAACAATGACCCTTCTATTAAAATCTGGCACCCACAGTCTTATAAATTAAAGCCTGAGGGTATTTACAAAAGACCACTCATTGTTAAACCATAAATTCTTGATTTAACACTTGAGCTTGATACTTCTGGTTGCAAAAGATCAGTGCAGAAATGACACCACAGATTTAGGACCAAATTCCTCATTGTTGCTTAGAACAGTGCAGACAACCTGCAACTGAAATTCTTATGGATGGAAGTGGTTGCACCTGTTGGACTCTGCAGATGAGAGACATGAAGAGTCCAAGAGGAATTCAGTCAAGTCTCTGGCAGAAGAGGCTCTCCTGGAGCTCAGGGAAAATAATATCTACAGGGCATTCAGATACAAATTAGCTCTCTGAAGTTTCCCATTAAAGAAAGAACATTTTTTAACCTCTATTAACTAGCTCTATTTAGTCAAGAATACCTTTGAAGATACATATTTAAAACACTTGTTAGACACAAGCTAGGTAAAACTTGATTAAGCCTCTCCCTAGAAAAGAAGAAGGATTAGAAAAAGAGACAACCCGCTGAAAGATTTTTTTTTTTTTTTTTTCTAAGGCTGTATATTTTCTTTGGTTAGAATAACCTGTAGGGCAGATATAATATTAATGTAAAAATCTTTTGAAATACTAGAGAGGATGACAGCGTACCAACATCATTCTCAAACAGCAATTAATTGCCTGAGGACAAATTCTTGTATTTGCAACTTAAGGAAATCAGTGATTTAACTCTTTCATACTGTACTTGCTCAACTGAATGATCAAGAGCATTGGACTACGTTCCTTTCCTGCAGCCTCACTGTTTTCCAGTACAAAGCAGCATGTCTAGACTTCTATTTCCTTCTTTTGGGAAAAACAAGCCTTGGTCAAGTTATCAGAGATATATATGTAAGGGATGACCAGGGAGAAAAAGTCAAAACTTCTCCTAAAGAGTGTGGGTAAAAAACCCACCAAACTCCAACCAACAAAAAATCCTTGACAATCCTGGTATCTACCAACCTGAAAACACTAGGTATGAAAGTAAAAATATTTTGTTCCATATAAAGAAATGTTAAGATCCCACCATCCACTGAGCAGAAGCATCTGGGGAAGGTGGGGCTGGGGGATGTGTGTGGAAAGGGCCAGGAGGGCATACCATGGAGAACCCTTGGCACTTGCTAAATTAATTAATCTGCAACTGCAGACATCCTATAAATCCTTTCAAATATGGATCAAACCAACTGAAAAGCACAGTTGAAGCTCTGCAGGTAGCAGCACACCCAGGTGCCATGGATTATCCACACCACACAAAAAATACAGCTCAGGCCCAGAGTTGCTACAAAAAGCAGCATCAGGTGGCTGCAGCGCCCTGGCTCCAGGGGCCAGCTCTTCACCAGGAACAGCTGTAGCTGCTTTTTCTGCAGCTTTGAGCTCAAATTCACAGCCCTTGCCAAACTCTGCTTGGCTCTGCAATATTTCACCTCTGGAGCTTCAACAATCTCTTTACACAAGTGCCAGGGAACACAGGATCTGCACTCCCAATTTATGCTCCCAAAACTGGCTCAGGCTTATTAGCCTCCCACAGCAGCCCCCTGGGTGTGCTAGACCTAAGCAGATTCCATGCAGGTCTTGGCTCTCCGTGGGTTCCCCAGAGGTTTGGGAAAATTATTAACTCAGCCCCAAAGATGCAGAAATGCTTAATTTGACTAAAATGTGGCCCCAGTCAGCTGAAGTGACACCAAACACTTTTCAGAAGGAGAGACACAAAGAGAAAAGCCAGGACATGGTGAGGGCACATGTAAAGGTAGTCTGGAACACTGTTCAGGCATGTGGCCTTGCAAATCAATATAATGAGCTGGAGGAACATCATGGCTTGGCTCAGCTCAGCTTAGTCCAGCCTGACAGATATCCAACATGTGCCCTCTCTCTGCTTGCATTGATGTTTTTCACTCTGCAGAGTACTGTAGCACCTGCTTTGGAGAGCAAAGCCTTGGCTGTCACTGAGAGAGACACAAACACACTCTACTGATTTCAGAATAGCATCCAAAAAACCTCCTACTAGTTGGGAACTTCTCAACTTCCAGGTGACAATGACACAAGGCCAGGTTGTTTTCTTTCTGTGTGTGTGACAGCACGGCTGCTCACTTCAGCACAGGTCTGCCCATCTGCTGTCAGAAAGTGAATTGGGTGAGCATGAAAACAGCAATCCTCCCAGACTTCATATTCTGAAAAAATAAAAACATCCAGCTATTTAACTCTTTTTTGGTATAATAAGGGTTTAGTCTGTCTCCACAGCAGAACAAAATTTACCCTTTATGGTTATGGGTGCATGCAGTATTACAGAGGAGAGCCTACCAGGGTTCTGATGCATTAACACTTGCACAAGGCCGCTATCTCCATTAGAATTACTCCTGATACATTCTGAAATTGCATTTGTGTTTTCAAAATAAGTGAGTGGTTCAGTCTTCGTACAATTAAGTGGCATGTTCTAGCCCTTTCCCCTACCATTTAATTCTGGAAAGCACCTCTTTATAGCTAGAATGCTGCTAGCAACTCCTGCATGAATAATTTAATTTTTTTTACTACTCCAGCCTCGGGAACATCTAGGTCTTACTGTATTAAAATCTCAGCTTCCAACTCTATCAGTTTGTGAAGCTCAGCTTTGTGTCCCAGCCTTGTGTCATCAGTGAAATTTCAGTGCTTCTGCTTTCCTGTGTTAAGTTCATTAGTGTAAACATTAAGCCAAATAGGTCCCAGCAGGCTGGAGGCAGATGTTAGCAACCAATGTATCTACAGCATGTCCTTTGGAAGTTTACAGCCTGACAGAGAAGAAAAGAATAAATATGTTGGTGAAACAAGATGCTGCTAGTGAGAGGGAGCTCCAGAAGCCTGGCTGACCTGCAAGAAAATGAGTGCATCTTCTCTGGCAGTCACTGTAAGCCAGCACAGTTACCTTGCATGCAAGGAACCTGTTGATAAGGCATGGCAATCCAGGACTGACTAAAACTAGGGGCAAATAAAATTTGTGGACAAATAGTGGACTGACTGAAAGTTTCCTGCAAAGCCTCCTTGTACCAAGAGCAGAATCCCATTAGTATGAATACGCTTTTGATCAGGCCTTATTAAAAAAAAAAAAAAAAAAAGTTAAAAAATAGGAGAAAGCAGCTCAGTAACATTAAAATTCAATTCCCAACAATTTCTATTAAATCACCTTTGGAAGAAGGTTTAAAACCCAGCAAATCAGGGAAAGCAAGCTGGAAGGTAAGGTAATGAAAAACCCTGCAGGTGATAACAAGAGAGCAAAGATTTTGCAATACAAACCCTCTGAAAGGCTGAAATTAGTGCCTCTATGAAGCCAGCACAGAAAGACTCATGCAATGGCACTTGAGCAATTTATTACTTTCCCTGAATCATATTCTTAGGGGAATATGAAAGGCTTGCAAAGGAAAATAATAAAAATAGTAAGAAAGGAAGAGAAAAAAAAAGATCAAAGAAGTCTTTGTAGATTAACTCAGAAGTATATAGAGCGAAAAGCAATTCAGAAGGCATGAAAGCTACTATGCAGGTACTTCAGAAATTTGAAGGCAGTGACACTACAAAAAGCTCCTGTTTTCCAAAACACATGCTGCAAAAAGAAATCATCAAGCAGTTTTGTGGAAGCATGTGAGAAACCTTCACCCTCATTAAATGATTTCTTTAACAAAACTGGACATAATATTAGAATGTATTTTATATTACAGCATTCCTCATTAGACAAGACTCTGAGGCAGCCCTGCAAGGCTGTGCTGTAATTAACCGCTTTTTGGCTAGTAAGTGTGTACATAATGGGATGTCTAATGTAGATGATATATGTATACACACATAAGTTCAGTTCTAAAGGAATTATTACAGTAATTTTGCAAATTATTACTGACTATTTTTCAGTAGGTCCCCCCCCATCTAGTTTGAAAGTTCAACATGGGCCGATGCATTAAAACCCCAGCTCAGTTCTATTCGTGTGTAGCAGCACCCTAAAGTGATTTATAAGCAAATGAAAAAACCCCAAAAGACTCCAACTAGCTTGGCCATGCAGAACACTCTAATAATATACAATAAACTACCACATCCAGGGTACATTTATTAATCTGTCTTCACCTTCTAGTTGCTTGACCAGTGAAGTTATGCTTTTTAAAACTACAAATAGCTTCTTTCCCACAAACCTTCTGCTTTCAGGCCTGTGTCCAAGATCTCTGCAGGACCACTAACGTGAGGGACAAGAGCTTAGAAGGCTGTTTCTAATTTAAACCAGTGCTCAGAGCACAGAGACGAATAACCAAATTCAGCCACCAAGCCCAGACTGTTACACTCAGCCTTACAGTGGAATTAAAACGTGACTGCAGGTCTGCCATCTCTCATCCCAAGCTATTATGTGCCAATGCCTGCTGAACCTGACAGACAGACATGCACTTGTTACTGAGCCCTGGTGCAGTGCCAGCCAAGCAGTCAAATACAATAGATGAGACAAGAGACTTGCCCTGATTTGGAATGATTTTACAGCTTTGCCTTGAAATTTCTTAACAGATCTTTGGTTATTAATTTTACATAAACTTACTAATAAGTAAACTTTGCTTTTTCATTTATTGGGTGACATTATGAATCTAGGTCTTAACAACAGTTACCATTAGCACTGAAATAATTGACGTTTAATATTAAACTCTAGCTTTTTATATAAAAAAAAGGAAAAACGAGGACAGAAAAAGGAATACTGGACACAAACAAGCTCAATAAGACTCTATCTAAACACTTCCTGCTTAAATAATAAAATCCTGACTTCACCAAGACTCAATGACAAAAACTCCCAAGTATACAATTCAGTTTTGTGACAATATTGATGGTTTTTAATAATATGCACTGTGCCTCAACAAGAGCAAGAAGCCCAATAATGATAGATGGGGTCTCCATTTGCTCTCAGGTACAGCAGCACCTTCAACAACCATCTGATACAAAATCACTGTCTGATGAAAAAGCAATCTGAGATAGCCACTGAATTTTGCACTCTCTGCAGACAGCACACATTGTCAGCAGGGTACATTTTTTCCATTGTGTGCTCCACGACTGCTCTGTCTGTGAAGCTACGACTATAGGACAGTTAAACTAAGAGAAGAAAAAGTACTGGAAACTAAAATAAAGTACAATTTAAAAAAAAAAAAAACCAAAAAAAACCCCCAAAAACCAACTTAGGAATGCAGTGCATGTTTTTCATTAATTCTTTCACATATGGTTTTTATTGCCATCCAAAAAGTTTAAGTGTCTCTTATTACTTTATAATAAGTGAACAAGTGATTCATATATGAAGCTGCTATCGCTGAAAATCAAATTCAAGCACACAATCTCAGTGAAATAAATCACCTTTTATCTTAAAATAAGCCAGGTCTTTAACTTCTGGGTATAAAAATATGAATGTCTTATGATTAATATTTTAAAAATGTTTCTGCTGAAGTGAGAAGCAAGAGGGCTTTTATAGGCAATTATAAACACCTGCTGGTAAAGAATTTAAAAGAATAGCTTTAGTCAGGGTCTTTTTAAGGCTGTAGTAAGCACCTGTTCACTTCACCCATAGCTTTAGTGGATTTTCACAGAATTTTAGTACTGGATTTTACTGCAAAAAGGCTGGAGGTTTACAAGGACAAACAAACAAACTGCCCCTGTGACGTCTGCTGCAGCACACACCCAGAAGCATGAAGCTCAGGACTAACCTCACGTGAAGTACACGCAATTCTACCCAAGTGGGAGAGATAAAGGCACTGAGAGAACAAAACTGGGTACAGAGAAGGTACGAGATGACACTGCAACACTTGTGGCTTAGGCATGGAGATGAACAGAAGAAAATCAAGTGGCTGCCCACAAGGCAGCTGCAGGCTGTGGCTCCCCACGCTGCTGCTGCTGCTGCTGCCAGAAGAGAATTGCCTAGGTCTTGCTGACATTTACATGCAACACTCTGTGGGGACTCCACACCAAACCAAAGCAATTCCAACACCACAGCTGATGTCTTTTACTGCTGAGGCTCATCTAAGACTCTCATTTGCTCCCCAAGTCTTTCACTTTAATAGGTAATACCAACACCAACAGAAACCATAATGAATCTACAGAGAATCAGAAGGTAGATATAATTCCAGTAACTTCTGCTGCTAGAAAAATTAGATTCCAAGCACTAAGCATGCAAAAATGCATTAATCTATATTTTGTGAGACTGCCATACCAACGTTTTCAAAGCTGTTTTTTTATTAGCTAAATCAAAAAAAGGAGACAAACTGATTCCAGGATGTTCAAAGCAACACAAAATTGTCATCTTCCATCCCATTATCCTATGCAAAAACCTTCTGCTATAAAAATCTGCAATTTCACACGGATTCTAAACTTATTTTATGTGTGTATAAAGACACTGAAGTATTTTTACCATAGATGTGCTTTGAAGTTTGACAGCTTGCACACCAGCAGTCTTCCCAAGAGCCTCCTTCACAACATTTCTAGGTCTAGGAAGCACATGGATGCAATCCTTATGGGAGATGAGTGCTGGGAGCACACATACATACTGTTTTACACACCTCAGTGAAATGAGCAGCTCAGGGGAGCTGCTGTAACTTAATTAACATCGTGCTAGAGACTGCTCACCCCTAGAGGCAAAGGCTGGCAAGCCACAACGTTAAAGCAGCTGTAACTTTTTGTGCCTTTGCATTCCACAACAGGAAGGTTCTGTAGGAATACCATGAACAAGGGCAACTCTTCATCCCACCCTATCCAAGACAACACTGTCCAAGTCCACAGGATTTACCTCAGAAACATTATGCTAACTGTCTGTGCAAATCTTCAGCTTCCTGACCAGTTGAGTCAAGGTGCCAACCGGAAATTGGTTAACTTATGTGGCAACTGTCAAGTACAAAACAGGCTAAAGTCACCTGCCCTGATGGAGAAGTGGCAATTGCCAAGCTTATACTGCAAAGGATGGGTAAATCTGCTGCAACAACAGTAACCTACACAGGCTTTTTTCTGTGGTAGTAAACACAACATAAAAGCTAAGTTTCACACACTCTAAAACCTGTCAAAACTGCATTCAATGGTCCATATTGAAAAAAAAACAACAACCCACAAACAAAACTTTGAATCCTCTAATTGCATCTGCATCCATGTTAGAGACAGAATTATGTTTTGCTACTCCACATGTTTAAAATAGAGCAAATGCATTTTCTATGACAAGACTTTCCCTCCACCTCCCACATGGGTGGGGCCCTGTTATCTGCATCATGTTTCTCTTTGATTCCAGTTAGGCTCAGGATAGACTATGGCATGACACACTTGGAAGGTGCCCATGCATCACAATCTCTGCACAGTAACACAAGATAGAGGGAACACATCGAGGCCACTGAAGTCACAGCTACCAGAATGAGAGAACTTCAGGATGGTCCATTTTGGGCAGAACATGCAGAGTTGTAAAAGCACTTTGTAAAGAAACAATTAGTACTGAAGGTATCTTAGCTATACACAACTTGGTTTTGTGAAAAGCTGTTTTTACTAGGAAAGGTATTTTTTTTTTAATATAATAGTTTTATTCAAAAACTTGCAAAGCTAAATTGCAGCTGGTCTGGCCACTACTGATTAGCCCTCCTTTTACAGTAGCCAGTGCTGCACATATGTACTGTTCCACAGCTGGTGTAAAGCACTGTGGTGTAATGAAACATTTCTTCTTTGTTCTTGATGCTTATTCATTCTCTTTCACACATCTTGTTTCTGAAGATGCTTTTGGTAAGTACTAATTCAGAGTATTTTCATACCTGTAATTTCTCTGTGAACTAGAAAAAGATAAAGCAATTGGATCCAAGTTGATTTTTGCTTTCATTCCAACAATTCTTATATTAATGTTCAAAAAATCTGAGGGTTTTGTTTTCTTTTTTGAAGGAGACTCAAAGCAATCAAACTGTGAATAATGTAAACTTGCTGACAGCACAGAATCTGAAGACTACTGTTAATTAGCAGCAAAAAAGCACAAGACAAAACCCCTGTACATAGATCTGTTGTGTACAGCATGCACCTGGGTTACATGCTTTAGTTTTGAAACTGCATGCTTCAGTACAGTTTGCAGGACATCAAAGCAGAGTAGTTTTGCAACACCAGAAGTGGACTTCGTTTGTTGTCACATCCCACCATGGCTCCTTTTCCTGACTGAACAAGCCAGCAGCAGCAGGTAGCCACAGAATGCAAGATTAATTGGTGCAAAGACACACACTTCAGAAAAGACTCATTTTTCATTTCAGGAGACTATTAAAACCTTAAGTCTCTGTTCTTGTCTAATCAGCATTTATATGTTGTAATATTGGCAAGACAGAAAGCTGAGATAAAACAAATCTTTTATTTGGCAGTTCTTAATACCCTGATATCTTAGGCAACAATGCAAGACTTCTATTTGAACACATATTCCTCTCCGATGAAATTGTGTGCCGTAATTTATTTTAACTATTCCCCAAACGGTCCCCATATAGATTGCAATGTGCATAATATGCATATAGATTTCCATAAGAAGAGAGTTGAAATATAAGAAAATATGTACTGATGCTCTTTGATGGTGAAAAGCCAAATAAAAGATTTGTGAGAGTGCTAAATTAGAAGAAAGCGGCCAAAGCGCATAGCTTAATTCTTACCTTGGCTGTTTTTTTCACGAGTTGACATTTTTGCTAGTTATGGGACAGAAATAAAATATCTTAAAACTATTTCTAAAGTCTCACTCACACCCACTTGGATGAAGACTAGCACATAGGTCAAAACTTTAGATTTTTGTTTTCATAACCTCTCTCTATGCACATATACATAGAGAAAATAATGTTTAAAAAGGGGTTTGTTTCACAAAAGTAAATCAAATCCTCCCAACCACCCACCTACCGAAAACTGCTGTACTCATTAAAGATCCAATCTGATGAGGTATTTCTCCATAATTTCAAAGATTCATATACATGTCTGGAGTAACTTTTTGCCAAATGAATTCTTGGGAGTTGATTAATGCCATTTTACCCCTAAATCCCTGTCTTATAAGCATATGTCCCAATGTATTTCATTTACAGGAAATACTACTCAGTGAAAAGTAAATATTTTCAACTTCATCCAATATTTAAAAAAGAAATGTTTTTATTTACCTTGGCTGACAATGACATCTTTGTGCCTGTGGAAAAATTCAAAATGTTATCATTAATAATATGTGTAAAATGCTTATCAAGGCAATACCATCAATTTTTACCCAGTACTGCATTTGGCAATCTCACCAGATTCTGTGTACAGTGTAAGTGTAGTACACAGCTCAATAGCTGATCTTGATCATTGCAGTGCATTTTTATTCATATCTTATTCTATGCAGTTCTCTGTATCTTTCAAGTAACTTAGTCTTTGGCCCTATGGAAGAGGCTTTTAAGAATTACTCTGATAATTACAAAATACAAAAAGCTTTTAAAAATAAAGTATGAAGGGCATATTCCTTGTGCACAGAAAATTCCATTTTGAGAGTGAGAAGTTGTAATAACCAAATCTTTTAAGCTGCCAAATATCCTCAGGCCTGCATGCAAAGCATTTAGCACCTGTCAAAATAAGCTGTCAACACACAAGAGCACAATTTTTTCTAGGAATTGACTCTATTGGACACATGGATTAAATGTAAGCAACTTGCAGTTTCATTTAAATGAGATCCCTGCAGCATTACTGGATGTGCAACACAAAGTCCTCAACAGGGTGTAGTTGAGACATCTCTCCTTACCAGAGCCAGAAATGAGTTACTCATAAAAAACTCAGTTTGGTTTTTTTTTTGTGTGTGTGTGTGAAGAGGGAAGAAATACTAGTTTCCAGTATCAGACCTACTTCTTAATAGAATAACACTCCTTGATAGGAGAATGTATTGCATAAAACACCCTCTTGAATTCATTGGGAATTCAGCAGAAAGGTATGAGTGGCATCCAGTATTTTTAGCTGGATGGAGGTCAAATTTTTGTAACAGTGACAAAGGGTCAAGCATATGCATGAGGAAAGTCATCTCTGGCTGTTGGTGGAATCACCCTTTACACCACGCTGCCAAATGAAAAATTTAGAGTGGATTCCCAGTCTCGCCTGCAAACCACTGAATGCTGGGCTGCCGTGGGAACCCTTTTACTTCTTTGGCTTTATCAGACTGATTTACAGCTCAGTGCTGACTTAAAGACTGAGCTGCATAAACAAAGTTCATATCCTGGGCTGATAGTGCAAAGCATATGTAAAACATTTCTGTCCTGGGGCCCACGTGAGGGGCTGAATTCTATTCCCTTGCACAAGACTCCTGCAGCTTCAAGCAGATGAGGCCAACCTTTCTAATTGGGGATAACAAATTAAATATAGCAATATGTCCTTCCACAATACCAACCAGTTCTTATGGAAATGTGACACACAGAATGTGAGTAAGAAATGATTATTAATGTGTGTCCTTGTATGTAAACAGTGCCTCTGATACAAATTTGAGCATAAGAACAAGGGACGGACACAACAATACAACACCCACTCTTCAAGCAGGTGATGGTCCACAATTCATGTTTGAAGCTTTGTTTTTGCCAAATACAGTTAAGATACAACAGCTTCAAGTTATGAACAGACAACTTTCCCTAATAATAATTAAAACTAATCTTTTCTTGCCCATACTTTCGTTAGATACCTGACTTTTTTCTACATTACAGAATGTAGAAGTGCAACATTTAAGGTGTCTCAGAAATAAGCAGAATCATTAAAAAATGAAACAAAACACCTCTATTTTGACTATGCCTGAACCAATATATAAAGTGTCAATAAAAGTACAATTTATTTTTTACTTTCAGCGAATTTGAAATATATATCACACTGTGAAAGGTATTTTAGCAGCATAGCAAAAAAATCAAGGCAGAGGGTTTTATCATTCCAAAATATTATCCAGCAGTACCATGCTATAATATAACTGCCAAAGGGCTTTTAAATTCCAACAGTGAAAACCAATTATAAAAGGAAAGGAAATACTTGCAAAATATGCAATGCTTAATCCCCTCACACACAGCACTCCACTGCTCTGCAGAACTCTTCAGGCTAAGCACAAAGCTTTTACTAAATGTGCTGATATCCACACCCAGGATTAGTTTGCTTTTGTTCTTCCCATTCCTAGGGAAGAAGGAATGCACTTGCACCACTCTTGACAATGTATTTGACAGTCTTATATGCAAGCTAAGGAGGGCACTACAGACACAATCATAAAAACTGGCAATTACTCTGAAAGGTCTGAAGTGCTTTATTTGTCAGAATGGGAGGGGTTTCCATGTAGTTCTGCCTTGGACCAGTTAAGGGCTATTTGAATGAAGATTAATGAGCAGATCTAGGACTCTGCAGACAACACCAGGCTGAAAGAAGCTGCCAGCACACTGGGGGAATATTGGCAAATAGGAGAGGGGTCAGTCAAAAAATCAACATGACAATTTCAGCAAAATTTCAACAAAGTCAAAAAGAGGAACTAAATATGTGAATACAAAGTGGGAAACCCAACTAAGCAGAGAATAGTGAGGACAAGAGTGCGTGACTATAGGGGTTAGCAAGGTGGGGTTACAGCAAAAAGCAAACTCTTGCCCCTGTGCTGACAGGAGCAGGAGTAACTGCTCTGTGCTATTCACCCCGGCCTTGACTGGAGACCACAAACTGAGGAAACCTACTGCTGAGGAAGGGCATGAGAGGAATGGTTGGCTACAGAACACTGACTGCTGAAGGTGACACTGGAAAGAAGAGCCCTGCCTATAGTCCAGAACCTGCAACCAGGAACCTGCTAAACAGTTAAAGTGAGAGATCTATCTGAAATCATTAAAGTATATTCTACTATTAGAGTCTACTTTAGAAATATACTACATGAAATCCAGAAGTTGACTCCAAGGAAATATATTTGCATTTTCAAATTAGCTTTAATTAGGGAAAAAAAAAAAAGCTGGACGTTTCACATCACTGGCATTAAGCCATAAAATGTCATAATCCTGCTAATCCAAACAGGCAATATTAAAACATATTTACACAAGAATTACTCTATGATAATCTTAAAATTCCATGGGCACCTGGAGCACCAAACTGGCAGGTTATGTAAGTACTCAGCAAAAACAAAGATATAAAAAGCCCTAGCATATACACCAGTAAATTCACTAGAATTGTGTTTTCATAATATTTTGATTCTCAAGTTCTCTTGCTTTTATGTACCAAACCAATACGTACTTGTCTGCATTCTTTGCCACTTTTGATATTAATTTAGATGTTGATGCTACTCTCATCAGCTTGTTACGACTGTCATCTGAACTCTCCCAAGCACCGTGAGCTTTTTCAACCGTCAAGGATTTCTTTATGCTAGAAGAAACAAAAAAAAAAAAATTATAATTACAAGATAATAATGTAACAATAACTGGAACTTGTATGCAAATGGACAGATCAAGCAGCAGGAGACAAAAGCAGAGCTAGATCTTCCTTCAAGCTGCAGCATGAAACAGGGAAAAAAGATTAGTCAAAAAGTTCTAACTGGATGAATGAAAACAATTGAGCAAGACAATTGCCACATGTTTTATCTATTCTTTTCCATTTCCAAATGCTCTTGCATAAAGCCTTGAACAAAATAACTCTATACTTCATTACTACATCACTAACAAATTACAATAGTGGAAGAAATGAGGCTAAGTATATGAGTCTTAAAGAATAAACTATATTTAAAAATCAATTAAGTAGATAACAATGTAATTTTTTTCCCTGATTAACTGTTCAGCAGCTTTAGCACATTGATTTCTGAGGCAGAACAGTTCTATCAGATTAGAGTTTCATATGGAAGCTTTGCATTTAGCACATACTAAATCACATTAATGGCTTTAATCTTTTCTGAAACAAATGTCTGCAAACCTCTTGCATGAATAAGACAAGCTAGGTTTGGCCTGATACTACAGACAATTAAATTCACTAATTCTGATGTAATTTTTCAGCAATCTTATTGCAGCCAATTTACACTAATGGGAACTTGCAAATTTTGCAGTCACTAGTTCAATAATTTCACATATACCTTAATCAGGGAAAACATGTTCAAAAAGTAACTAGCCCAAATTATCCTTCAATCAGCTGATTTAGAGTTTGCATATGTCTTGCTAATAGTATCACACTTCATCCTGTCAGAAATGCTTTTTGCAGGAGTTAAGTCCTGAAATGCAACCTTAGAAATGGCAAGCTCCTTCCACAGCACCTCAAGAGGCTCAAAGGTCCTGTGACAAACAAGTTAATCAAATCAAGTCCAACCCCTAGGAGACTCAAAAAGGCATTTATTTTTTCCCCACACTGCAAAAGATTAGTAAGCAAGACTTCAGACATCTTTACAGGGAGATACCAGGCAAGAGAACAACAGGCTGCAAGTTCAGCTGCAGACAACTTACAGGTTTGTGCAAGACATGGAGACAGAGCCTTTATGGAGTGTTATAACATGCACCAGTCAAGTGGAAGTTTAAGTATTTATAAGAGCTGTGAATTCAAGCAATGCACGACAACAATCTTGTGAACAACGGTAAATTTCAGAGTAATCAATTTCGTTTTCATTTTGTTTCAGTCTCTAAGTGCCAGAGTATAAAAAAAAAATAAAAATATTACACCTTCCAAAAGAGTAAGGTGACAAAGAACAAAAAAAAAGAAACCATGCCAAGTAATCTGCATAGTTCTGAAAATCAAAAGCTATTATCCAAATCTTAAAATCCATTTTCCTGACTTTAAAAAGCAATCTAGTATCTCTAAAACATAACTTCTTTTTTCCCCTGTGCCTAATTGCCACAAAAATGAGTGAGAACTTAACAGGTAATCCTAAATAAATTTCTGCATTTACTCAAGTCAAGTAGTTCTATGATCTGGGTATGAAACCAGAACTTCACTCATGTAAAGAATCAAAGCTAGCCATCCTGCAACCTAGCAGGAATTTAAAAGGGAAGGGCCATGAAATAAAAAAAACACCAACAAAAACAAAACTGCAGTCACTTTATAGAATAATTTGAGAGTAAAAATTTCTGAACCAAGGGTTGCAATGATACTAGAATTTAAAAAATACTGTTCTGAGACATAAGAAATGGCCATGTGGAAAATACACTCCATAACTCAGCTATGTCAGACAAAATCTATGAAGTGTATTTGAGAAGAATCAAGCCAGAGTGATCATTACATATTTTACAAGCATGGCTGATTAGAGGTAATCCACTGTATAAGGATTGTAATCTGAGAACAAAAAGTCTCTGTAAGCTTAAAAATGTATTCAAAGGAAAACATGCATTTTTATGTATTTGTTCTGCAGCAATGCATATTGAATGCATCTTCTCTAGCAGAAAAAATATCAAACCTTAACTTGATCATGAGATTAGAGCTATTTCACATGACTTGTTGTCAAATATGAACTCAGTATCATTACAGTCATTTTCTAGTTCTGTACTGTGGTACTGTGAAAACCTTTTAGCTGGAGCAGAACTCTTGCTCTCTGGAGTTTGCCTGTGTGTTTGGAGAGTCTGTGAGGAGGGCTGGGGAGAAGGTGATGCTTGAGTTTGTGCACTTTGATCATTAGAATGAGAGTCCTCTTTTTTTTCTTTTTGTCCTGGAGGTTTTTCCTTCTTTTTTTCTGTACCGCTGTAAAATAAAGTGTAACATAGGGAGGGAAAAAGAGAACAAGCAAATAAATTAGCAAGGTGGGAGAAAATGTCCTCTGTGAAAAGATGGGAGAGGCATTTAATAACTTTACTATAAACAACTACCAAAAGAACACTTTGATTATTTACCCAGTCTCTTCATGTTAGCATTTTGCTGAAATAAGGCTTTTGCATAAGCTCCAACAATAAAAAACAATCAAGGAGACATGGAGGATTATTTACATATTTCAGTTGTACTATATTAACTATGATTTTCAATTGAATACAACTTTGATTGAGTGTGTCCTTCATTCACAGGTTCTCCTACAGCATTGAAAGGTGATACAAATTGATGCTCCACAAGTCTGCCATCCCTCAGGGAGAAACCATCCTCTGGTTCAGAGCTCACTGACCTCCTTGTGCTGCCAGCCAAGGCTCAGTGCAAGTCAAGGCAGAACTGTGGCTTGTGCTGTCCCCCATTAATGTAAGCCCACCACAAAGCTGCATTTGTGGACATACATGCTACTACCTTTGAGCTGCCACCAAAGCCCTGGAATGCTGGTGCTGGTCCCTGGGCTCTCCCTTGGCTGCACCAGAGTTCAAAGGAAATCATCCCTAAAAACTCATGGCTGTTTTGATCTGTAGTTGACTAAAATCAGATTGTCTCTCCACTTCTTTAATGCCTTCAGCCATTACAGCTAAAAACACATATTTATTTTCATAGTGCTATATTTATTAGGTTATTATTTGAAACACATTTAAATACATGTCATGTCATTACCAACCTTAAATCTATTAAGAACCAAATCACAGGTTTACTATGCAAACAGAAGATTAATTAAAAGGCTCTTCTATAAAGTTACATACTTTGTATTATACTGAATCACACAAATGATACCAGGACCTGAAAGAGAAGAGTACTCTCGAGTACACGGCCTATTTATTTTCTAAGATAAAAAAATTAAATCTTCCAAGAAAGATTTCTCAGTGAAGAAATAGAGCAAGATACAAACATCAACTAAAAATGTAATAGATTTTTTTTCTTAGGGTCAAAGTAACCTGCAAAGTAAAAAAGAAAGAGTATCTTTCTGAATATGAGAATCTAGATTTTTTCCCTCACAATTTCCCCCCCGCCTTGAATTTTTGCATTACATTAATTACATAATTATTTGTATTTCCATTTACCTTTTCCACACAAAGAAAACAGTAAAGCAACATTCAAAATAAAGTAATAAAGAATGGGCACCCAATTCTAACGTATCATTCTTAAAAACCTCTTTTTGCTTCTTTTGTTATTTCAGTTAAGCGTATCATCTACCACTGAGACAAAGCCCCCAAGACTTCCAGGAGTTCAACTTTTCCAACTGCTTTCAGAGAAGAGAAGCATTGAAAAACAGGTCAAAACATGAATATGAAACCCAGACACATCTGTAAGGATCACTCAGGATTTCTACTGTAAAACATACTAACTAGTTTAAAATGTCAATATAAACCATCAGAGTGACATTTTCATTTCAAAAAAACAGATCAAAACAAAACAAAGAGCTTTCACATTTCTTGAGGGCATATATGTGATCATAGAGAACAAAGCTTGGAGAACTGTGGGGTTTTGATTAATAATTTATAGCCAAAAGTCCTTAATTAATGGTAGCATAGAAATTTATTATTATTTTTTAATCAGAAGCCTTAGCTCGCATTGCTGGATGCAAAACACGCTAAAATCTTTTTGCAGTCTGTTGCCACAAATGCAGTACAGTGAAACAAATTCTTGGAATCTCTTTTCACTGAAGAAAACAGAAGTCCTCTCTATTCCTCCTATGACAGGTACACTCACCACTTTTTGTTTGTCCTATTTAACGATGACACATCAGCAATTCTGCAATTCCCCTCTGCACTCCCCCAGCAGGCTCAGGGGAATGCCACCTGCTGAGAGCAGCATTTCATTTTTGGTTCATCTCGTATTTTCTGTGTTCCTACCCAAACTCATCTTATCTGATCCATCTCCTAGAAACCACAGCTTTGGTGTGGGAACCTCCTCACTGAGCTTGTCACTGTGTATTATCCACATCTTTGCCATAAGATTCACTTCTTAATTTTTTTGTTGGGCCATGAGAATTGCTGGACCACTCTGGTTTCCCTCTGGATTGTAGCACAAGGCACACTTGGATTCCAACAAAGTGCTTTCATCTACCACCAGGATGCAAGTAGGCTTCTTTTTTGTTTGCCATTTTAATTTGGAAGGAAAGCATGTAGATATGCAGCAGTCTGAGTACTGAATGTCTTTGTTCTGAATTTATTTGGTTTGCTCACTTCTGCTAAAATCTTCAGTTTAATTGTATTATGACTGGCTAGTACAGAGTGGCTCTCTCACTAATACCTCTTCTAGTAGGTCTTGTGTAACTGCTGAAATCAAATCAAAACCAGTGTCTTTTCCTGTGGGTTTCTAAAGACTAGTTGTTCTGGGAAGCAGTCATTTAATGCATCCAAAAATTCTTTCCAAAACCCAATTTGATGAGGCGTTTCTTCAGTCTACAAGTGAGCAGTTGAGAGCTATTACTATCTGTCCTAATTTTGCAGCTTCTCTAATTTCACTTAGTACCATGTTTCATCCTTTGGACCACAACACACTGGAATCTACTGTGGATGGTGGTCACCCTGAAACATCAAGGCTATTGTTATCAGATGCTGTTTTCAGAAGAATGTTTAGTCTTAAGGAAAATGATCAAACAGGTCTCTGCCAGTCATTGGTTGATTTTTGCTTATTTGTACAAAGTATAAACCTGTTTCCAGTCCAAACTATAGGGTTGAAATTTTCTCAACACATCCATGACTTCATCTCTCTTAATGGGATATCATCTACCTGCTGTTCAGGGAACACTCCTGGGCTCTGATTTTAGTGATTGCTGGTATTTTAGCATGTCATTGGTGAAATGAGACATCCTGCTGCTGTGGAGCTACCGAGGCAGCTGATTATATCCATGATCTCAATGTTCAGGTTTGTAGAAAAAGATTAAACAGTCCAGGAAATGAATTCAAGCTCATTCATAGAAGAAATTCATACACTAAACTTTAACACCAGTAACAGTTTGGACACAAGTACCCTTCTGTTATTTTGGCTAGATGTATGGCTGCATACAATTAGAACACGAAAAGCCCTAGGCAGGCTATGGGGTCTGTTTAGAACCTAAAGGTTAATTCTCTATCAACAGATGACCTTGTCCACCTGCTGCACCAGTTCAAGCTTTAGCCTGAAGAAAGGCCTGGATAAGCTGGGTGGAACATTCCAGTCTCCTTTGGCCTCCCTCCTTTTTAACAAAATAAACATGGTTACTATATCTTTGTAAGGACATGGGGCTACTATTGACATTTACTTGCCTTTGCTTTCCCCTTTCTTGAGCTGGTACTTTTACAAAAGGGCAAATTTGTTACTTCCAAATACCAAATAAATTTAAGTAACAAAGACATGACACAGTGAAAGGAACTCCTGGAATCAGAACCTTCCTAGGCCTTTCTAAAACATGTCTTGACAAAGGGAATCACTGTCTTCAGCTGCACTGGAACCACCAATACCTCCCCTGGACAGTTATTCAGGGGCCCAGGGAGAGCTGCCCTCTGCATATGAAGGTTTTCTCTTTTGGCCTATCCAGGTCTCCTTTTAAAGACCTTCACTCAGATGAAAGGGATGCCGGCCACTCCACTCCGCTCTTCTTATGTAGTCAAGTGTTGAGCCGCCCATGAATCAAGCTGTGATTCAGCACAAATGCAAGCTGAACACCACGGGAACTGGGCTGGCTCTCATCAAAGTGCCAAGAGCCACAGGGGTAAGATTAATGGAAAAGTGCTAACTCAGAAATACCTTCCTGCAGGAATGTCTTTTGTCCCCGTGCCTGTCGCACTAGCAGATAGACACACACACTGATCACTGTCTGATTTATTGCTGAAAAGTAAATGTAAGAATTCAGTAAAAAGAAGGATATGCAATGCTACACAGTGGAGAAGAGCAAAGAGTGGGGCACTACCCTCGCTTTCCAAATTCCAAAGGGCACTAAAGCTTCTTCTAGTTTGTTCTCATACAGTTTATATTTGCTTGCAGCATTTTTATTCCCTGAAGTATATAATTTCCCTGTCTTGCTGTACAGCACAGTATTTACATCCACACTAGAAGATAAACCAGCCACTGGAGCTACCAGAGTACTCTGTGGAGGCCAAGAATTTGTCCACATAACTTACCACAGTTACACATTAGAGTATTCTCTGCCCCGTGGCTATATCTGGCAGCTTGCTCTTCACAACAAACAAGAATAGGTACAAAACCTACTGCTGAAGAAGCCATGCAATCACTGTCTAACAGACCTACAGAAAAAAGCAGTTAAGCAAACACTTTGTTTACTGTATGAAGCTGAAAGCATTACATGGAGGAAAACCACTACTGTTTGGTTCCTAGCTGATTTAGCTTCCAAATTACTCAAGGAATGTTATTTCTTCACATTTGAGATCTGATACAGATATTTTTCATAAGGACTAAGTAAGTAGCCATATTTTGGGGTAGATTTTCTAACCAAAAATGTAAACCTTTATCTTACACAATTTACTACTGTCTCATAGTTATTTCGCTATTGCCTACTATTTACACTCCAGACAATGAAGTCAATTTTGCCCTTTTAATTTCCTTGACGGAAGGAAGGAGGGGGGACAAAAAAAAAAAAAAAGGCATATGAATACCAGAAGGAAAAATTTTCCATTTGTACTGGAAATACATTTTCCTATTCCCTTAGTGAGAATTCATTTTGGACTCTACACACCACAGAAATACTCTCCACTTTTGAATTCTTTTTAGACCTCCTCTGTACACAGCCCAATAACATGTTAAATCTCCAAAGTCTATTTGTGCCTTACTGGATTTCAGGCAGCTCTGCTGAGTGTTGTGCAGACAAAAATCAAACTCTTGCTCTGTTTGGTTTTGGGGCTTTTTAAATACATAAAAAATTGAATTTCAATAACGATTTGGTACCTTTTTGCAGCAGATGAAAGTGTTTCTTTTCTGGCAACAGAAACGGATGAACCGTGGCTCGTTTTCCTGCTTCCTGTACTCCCGTTAGTTATACATGACATCGAAATAGCTTCTCGGAGGCTTGGCTGACCTAGAAAAAAGCAATATTGAAGAATGTAAGGTTTTATAACTATATCCAAAGGTTCACATGAACAACAGAGAGCTCTCAGTTGTGGTCCTGGTATCACAGAGCAGCAGCTTGAGCTTTCAGGACAAACATCCAGTGACATGTATTAACCTAAGCAGCTGGACCCAGGAAACCTGGGACACTAAGGCAGGCAAGAATATGCTGTGATAGAGGTCAGTTTCTCTACTGCTGTGATGCCATGAAAGAATTATTAAGTTATTTAAGGGCTGTGGTTCTAAGAATTAAAAAAAATAATCAAGATTTTCAGTTTCATTTCAGCTGCCTCTTCCATCTTAAAATACCTTTCAGTATATGCCCTATGGTATAGCTATTAAGTTTCTGATACTGCTCACACTGTAGAACATCTGCCACATCCAGTGAACATTACAGACTCTCTCCAGGGATAAATCAAGAGGATATATGTGAAGAAGGCTGTTGTCTGTCAGATGCCCACTTCACTCATTGCAGAAGTTTAAAACTATGCAGTGAATGTGGGAGGGGACTGCAAGGAAGACAAGGGGGAGCAAAGGCTCTTCTATTTTCAGAGCTGAACACTAGCCTGGCCATTAGCTCCCAGACCTGCCTCTTCCACAGAATGCCAGTGAAATACAAGGCATTTTACTCGAACCTGACGTTTCATCCTTTCCCACTAACTGTGTCTCTCTTTTCGTGTGCCTGTTTTATTTCCAAGGTCTTACTCAGAGGAGAATTTTTCTCCTTCCTCCTTCAAAGTGCTAGACTTGTACTTTTCCCTTCTGAAGTATAGCATGTCCTGAGAAAGATCCCTGGGCTCATCTCACAATAAGCACCCAAAAATCAGTAGTCACATTTGAGCCCCTCTGTCTCACATGCCCATTTCACAGACAGCAGATTTCTATTGCATCTCACAGGGTTGTGATGGCCAGTCACTCTGACTTCAGCAACAATCACAGAGGACACAACTGACAGAAAAATAACAGATCTGTGTTCGTGGCAGGCTTTGAATAGTGTGAGATAGATAAGGCATGAGGCCACACACTGAGATAAAAGTAAGGAGTAAAACAGCAGCTGGGGAGAATCGACAGCTCTGTGCACAGAGGACAAACTCAGAGTGAACACTTCCAGCCATGTGTCACAGCACAGCTTTTTCAAGCAGGTTGAGAAGTAAATTGATTCTTATTTTAAACTACCACATTATATACAACAGATACCCATCAAGGGAATATTAGATGCCAGAACTATTTGGATTAATGTAGAAATGGGCTGGCCCACACAAACCAAACACTCTTCAAATGCACCAAGAAGCATGTGATCCCATCTGAAATTCAGGTCAGGAAAGCCAAAAAGAGCCTGTGGAATATCCCAGGCAGAAATGAGAATAAAGGAAATCTGAAGAAAGTAAAGACACACTTAAAATATAAAACCACTTCAAAGATCATTGCTCTTCCTAAATTCTGTATAAATCAATTTTGTATGATTCTTTCCAACCAGTACTTTTTAGAGACTGTTTTATTTGCAACCTAAACATTTGGAATAGAAAATTAATTTTAGAATTTTTTTTAATATACTGCACAAAACCTCTGAAGCTCAAGAAATTTTTTTACCCCATGTAACTCAGATGCAAGAACAAAAGCGCATGAGCTTAGAAGGCACATTTACTATAGAAGCCTATAAATTAGCTTTTTTTTTATTTTCAATGATAAAGTAAGCCATCCTCTTTGTGGAGATGCATAATATCAAGGCCTATGATTCACTCTTGAACTGTATATGACCTTAACATCTCTGTCTGCTCATTGTAATAGATTAATGTCTCCACAACCAGTTCTAGCACGGCTTTCCAGAAACGTGAATCAGGAGACGTAACAGCAGTAATTCCCAGCATGGTGGGTAAGGCAAGGCATTCAGTGGGATGTGTAAAACACAACAGTGCTGCAGACACAGCACAGGAACTTATTAAGATGGGGAACACACTGTCAGTGTGCAAGGAGCACGCTGCTATTTTGTTTACTGACTATATCTAGGATAATTCCCCCTACTAGGTGTGGAAAGTGTAGGGGCTTATGTCCAGAGACAAAACTGATTACAAATAAAACTCTACATCAGCACGTACTCATGACAGGAATATGCACTGTTCTGTGCAATGATGAATAGAGTAATAACAAAAAAGGGATCCAGACAGCAGTTTTGGGATTGTTTTCCAGCATGGTGGGTATTGATGGCAGATCGGAAAAGTACTTCCTAATGTCAACAAGTGACATAAAATCACATTTGAGATTAAGATTTTTGAATTGAAGTAAAAACTGTTATTTCAAAGTTACTAACAAACATAACCTAAATTAAAAACTGCAGTGACAATTTTTTTTCAAGTCCCAAAAATATATCGGGCTTACACTCCAGAACAAAATCTTGGTCAGTGTGCCCCACTCAATGTGCAATAAAATGGTAAAAAAGCAAAAATAAGCAGCAAAAAAAACCCCCAACAAACAAAAATCTCCAAACCCCACACTCAACACCCCTAATAAACAAGAACCTTTCCAAATTCTCTATATACTGCATGTTAATTAGATAGTCAAAAGTGACTTTAGAATACCTACTTTTAAAGGGAAGAAAAGAATTCAATCAAATATGTAAAGAAAATACATTTGTATTTTAAACCATGAAAAGAAAAGGTGAGTTTAAATCCTGTGAACATCCCAGGCAGAGAAGCCTGGCTATTGACAGAGACACACCAGGGGGATCTTCCCAGCTGGGTCAGATATCCAAGGAAGCTGACCCACCAGTCCAAACCACACATCTCTCTTAATGACTTTATCCAGGGCATCTCTGCAGTCAAAAGATGTCAAAAATTAGCAACACGATACCCTTCTTCACTGCAGAGACAGTCTTTCATAGTAGTCAAGTGCTTTTGCTTCAGAGACCTGGAAATAATGAAGCAGCACAGGAGAACACAAATTCCAGATCAATACACTAAAACAATTGAGTTCTGCCAGCACTGGGCTCCATATCTCTGCCAATATCATGTCATATGCCACCTGCTAGCATAAACAGTCTGAAATTTTTCAGACTGAATAGCACTTAGCCTTATCTGCTAGTTTGGAACAAAAGCCAGACAAACTGAATGTAGAATGAAAGGCAGTGTATGGTGACCAGGATTAAAGCCAAATTGTCAGAGATCAAAGTGGTAAAAATGTATTTTATGGAACGGATCCATCTCTGTTCTGATAATTGTCATAGAATAGTATCTGTAGAGTTCAAAAGAAACATTTTATTAACATCCGTCAAGTATACAAATGTGTGAATGAAAGATAAGTAGGATTAGAAAAAACAGACCACAATAAACCAAAAATCTATTTCCAATTCTTTATCAGCCTTGATTAGCTAGCTGGGGAAAAAATGAAGGCAAGCTGTTAGAGAGAGTGGTAAGTTTGAAAATGTGTGTCCTGTGATAACATGATAGCTCTTCCCTCCAAACATACTTACAAGGTGCTAGAGCTGAGAATAGACTAGTAATTCACTTTTCTCCCCAATCCCAAAACTTAGAATATTTTACATTAAAATGTTCTGTTATCAAATATATTTACTGAAACAATGTCCTCAATATCTTTGTATTTGCCAATATTCTGGCAGGTAAACTGCCTTTCTTACAAGGAAAAACCAAACACTTGTTTCTCTTCAGGGTAATTTCAATTTAAAATAAATAGATGCAGCTACATTAAAGTCACTTCTCTGGGCACTTAATTCAAGTGGATAGCAAAGAAAAAGCTCAAGAAATGACAACTTGCAAAAATAAAAAGTTGATTTTTAAAGGTAGATTTTTCTCTTTTTTTCCCCATTAAGGTATACAATATCCAAATCCTTCAGCAACCTTAAATTACTTGACTTTCAGGAAAATGTAACAAAGACTTTGAGATTATAAATACATTACATGCCATGGGGTTTTCTGCCTGGAAGGACACAAGACCAATTCAGTACTCTTACTAAACAAATGTACAGTGTGTGTAACTCACCAGAGAGACCACAAAGTGAGCTGTGGAAAACCAGACAGAAATAGTTATAAGTACAGCGGAGAATAAAATTTTATCTGTACTTCCTTCCTAATAGAACATTAAAATCAATAGAAATTATGACAAATCTTAGACTGAGTCCAAGGTGTTACAATGAATTGTATAAAAGCAGCTAAGTCTAGTCACTGCCTCCAGACTTTCAAAGGATGAAGTCCCTCAGCCCATGGAAGATGCTGGCAAAGAAACAGCCTGGGAGCACCAAAACTCTTCAAAGAGAGTACTGTATTCTGAAGGGTAGGGAAATATTTTCTTCAGCATTCTGTTTTATTCAAATACTTCATGTACATACTAGGAGTGAAATTTTGAATAAAACTTCTTAAGTTGAAAAAGTGTCCTCGTCTTCTATCACACAAAGACAGACCAGAGTGAGACACTAGGTCTCAAATAATGAACAAAACAAATCAGGATAAATAGTTCAGTTCACTGCCTATGGGTTATTCTTCTTCTTGTTTAATAATCAAATTTTAAAACAACTAAGTTTCAACAAACTTTATTATTCTTATAGTAATTACAACTAGTTGAAAAAATAAACATTCCTTTAATATTTTTAAAGGAAGCCAATTTCACTAATTTCAACAGACAGCTATTAAACATACATTATTTGTCATTTCCTATTAAAAGGAAAAGAACTATCCAAACAGAGGCATGCTAACAAGCAATAGTTTGAAACTGTATAGCTAATGCACGAACAACTTGAGCTCCAAGGGCATCTCTCCTACTAGGTAGATAAATTAGCTTAGATGTTAAAGAGCAATTAAATATTTTTAGATTTCCTACAAGATTTTTATAAATAGTGACTTAACCCATATATTTCTAACTTTAAATGATCCTCATAGGGATATAAAACTAATTTTTCATGTGTTAGGTGAGACATGTCTCTGTTCTTTGGGAAGGTATTTTAAAATATGTTACAGGAAGCTGAAGACTTGTTTGGCCAATTGCTTATTCAAATGACACAGCCTTTTTCCTTCTCCCTTCTATCTTATTTTGCTATACTTTTCCCAGAGGCACCATCTACATGCTCAATCAATTGCCAAATGGGCTAATTCTAAGCACAGGAAATAAAACTTTAACTATAGTAATTTGAAACAATTCCGTATACTCTGGCAAACACGTGATGAAAAAACTACTCAAGTGTTTCATTTGAAAAAGTTAGTGACAACACTGAACTCTTCCAACATCACAAATCTTAGTTTGAGAAGCATCATGGAGAACAGCAGAGTACCACTCAAAATCTGCTTGCACTGTTCTAAAAGAAGCACACAGATGCATAAAACATACCCAAAACTGTAAGAAACATATGGAAAAAGAATAAGGATACTTATCACCACAACCAAAAATATTCCTCTACAATGAACAAGATTATTAGGTTACAGAACTTTAAAAAAAACCTCTGAACTTTGTTCTTCGCTTCTCCTTCCTAAACTTGGTTTAGCTGGCTAGTGACCCTTATTTCATTAATGCCCTCTAGATCCAAATTCTTTAAATAAAGGAAAATATATGAAGAACATCAAGAGAATTAAATGTAACAGAAGAAAAAGAAAATATTCACTAAGTCAGAACAGAAGATAGGAAAAAAAAGGCAAGAAATGCAGAAAGAACAGATGGCACTAAACCCAGTACCTGGGAAATGCATTAAGACCTCAAGAGTATCATTATTTGTTATGTGAGCATGCAGCCTGCAGACTTCAATAGGACTTTTCCCATGAGTAAAATGACCCACATACAAGCTTGCCAGGTTAGTTTTAATATTGTGGATAAGAACATATATCCCACCACTACCATAAGCATTTTCCTATTTACACCTCTGTTTTCCATTTCTTTAACATTTACTAATTAGACAACATAAACATGTACTCAGTTATTAGAACAGCTCTGCTTTTTGAACAGTGTAAAGACTAGAAAAAAACAAAACTCAAATCTGTCTTATGTTTTCATTAATGAAGTTTGCTGAACACCTGAAGTCAATTTTTGTTAACATAAAACAAAATGACTTAATGTTAGTGAACTGAAACCACTGCTGAGATAAAGTAAAAATCACATCTGAAGTACTTTGCTTACACAAGTGCAATGAGATGGAATTTGATGAGACACACCATGGAGAAGACATACAAGAGAAGGGGGCAGGAAAAGAAGGAAAACTCAATGGACTCCTCTTATAAAAGCCCACTGCACAAAGAAAAAACCCTACCTACTGCATTTCCAGTACATACCTGCTTTTGCAGGTCCCCAAGATCACTGCTTTAAGTAAAACAAAATGCCTCTCAGCTTGCCACTCTTCATTGTCGTGGGAAACCCTCTCTGCAAACAGCCATCCACTATTCCAATTTCACTTTGTGAGTTGAATTTGCATATGAGTTATTTAATATTAAATCCTGTCCAAGCAATAGGAGATGTTCCTCCAAAGGTTTAACCTTTGTCAATTCTCCTCATTATTTCTGAGTCCAGAAAAACGACATGAACTGTTTGTTTCTCTACAGGCAGACATCAGGTGTACTTTTTCAGGCACAAGCTCATACTCCAGTGAAATGGTTAGTCTGAAATACTTCACTGGTGCCAAAGTGTGTGCCACAAACTTGCCTGCACACCCAGAGCCTGAGGGATGAATTCTCCTGATACACATACTTTGACACCCTGGAAGATTTTAATAGGTTTACCAGGTACCAGCTGTGAGCCAACCTATATTGCTGGCAGCTGCAAGTACCAGACTGCTTTGTGCTTTCCTTTTCTTCAGTGTCCAGGTAATCTTTGTTTTTGGAACTCTTTCTGAATGCTAACAGCATCAATCATGCATCAACAGCAGAGGCATGTGGCAACAAGAGTGCAGAGCTGCCAAATGCAAATAATTTCCCACCAAAGAAATTCTTCTTACCAAGCCATCTATTTAAAAAGAAAAGAAAGAGAGAAAGAAAAGAAATTAAACCCATAAAGTCACCCCACACTGTGATCCCTACAAGTCCCATAGCTGCTGGGGACAGGATCCCTTACCAAGCTCTTTCACATTTCTAATCCTCAACACTATCTTTGGACCTGGTAATTTCTCCTTTGTGTAGTTATTCTTAGCTGTGTGCAGAGACGGAGAAGCACTATCACAGTCTTCTTATATTGAAAAGATTTGCTCTATTTAGAATAATTTTGCATTAGGAAGACACATGCAATCAGCCCCAGCCTGCTTTTCACTGTGAAATACTGACAAGTGTTAATCCTGTTGCAATCCCAACAAGAGTTATTTTCCCTTTACAGTATCTCCACTTCATGCTTTACTGGGAGACACTAAGGTGCCTAAAAAACCTTGCCCTTTATCTTATCTTCTATAGTTCACAAATCCCTGTATGAAGAGCTGTCTGCTTCTGAGACAGAGCTTTACCCATAAGATCATAGGCAGCAACCACCTGACTGAGAGCCCACGAGTTAGAAATATAAATCTACCCCAACCACGTGAATTTTTTCACTGAAGATTGGACTAAGCTCAAAATAAGCATGTGACAGAAACGTAGGGGAAAAAGAAAAGCAGAGATTTAAAGGATAATGCAAACCCTTTATCTTCAGCTACTGTTTCAATCTGTCAATCTAAAATAAAGGAAATTAAGAACAGAATTAGATGACCAGATGTGCCATGCAGACAAACTAGACAAAGGATGAAAAGATGACTTTTTTCACTAAGTCGAGCCATCTACTTCAGGATAAGAAAAATCAGTGAAAAAGCGATCAGGATGGATTTGTCCCTTTCAGTGTGATTCACTGTCTGCTCACAACACTTATTTTTAGCCTATGAAAAATCTCTCTTCAAAGACACTGCTGAGGTGGCAACAAGAAAAAAAATGGAAAGGTTTTAGAAAACTCATTTCAGCAAAATGTAGAAAAGCCACCCTTCAAACTAAGTTATTTATCACCTTGTATTGAAACTCCTTTGTTTGATGGAAAGATTCAGGATGAGTTTTACTGGTGCTATTATTCTTGTTATGACCAGTTTGTGTTAGAAGTATTTATCTCACTGTGTTGCCATCCTTCAGATTAAAAACATCTCTCCCCATGTATTCAAAAGTACATATACACATCTATTCTCTTTATTAATTATTTATGTCAGTGTGTATTTAAGGGCTGCTGCAGAGAAAAATACTTCTGTGATTGAAAGCCTCAGCATTTTTCAAAGAATATTTACCTAAAATATTTTACACGAAAGTGCAATTATTGTAATGCAGAAATCCAGACTCTTGACAGGATCACAAACACCAAAATGAGTTTTGGAGGAATACAGTTACCTTTGCAGAAATCATAACTTGACTAGTAAGAGTCTGTTATATGCATGCATAATACTACAAAGAAAACCTAACAATTACTTCTTTGAGTATCATTTTTGTATGGCAATTCAGATAATCTTCTAATCCTATTTATTCAAAAAAATAACACATTTATCTCTGTTAAGACATTTCAAGAGTTTTTTGGCCATTGAAAAAATTTAATATACACAAATCAAAAGTAGAACCTAGGGCATTGCAAAAAGCGATGTATGAACTTGTTTTAATCCTAAGTTTATTCTTCAAGTCTATTTTTAGTCTCTTAAAATTCCAGTCTCTGTATGTAAACATTTTCTTCTGTGAATTCTATATACAGCTGATTTCATGATTAACAGTGAAGTTAACACGTTGTCTGGTGGTACTGGGTAACTGAACACAATGGCAACACATCCATCACCAATTCAATACAGTGCCAGTTAGTCATAATTCATTTAAGTTCAGTGAATTAGACCATACATGTACATATCTATCCCTATTCCCATCTCTTTCTTCACAGTTCCATGCTGTTGCCATTCATTTGTAGAGATATAATATGACCAAACTGAAGACATTTAGACATTCCACCCTTCCTCTGCTCTGCCTCCCCCAAAGAATTAGTTTATTTTTCATGGAACAAATGGAGCTAGAGAATTCAGTATGGTCCCAAAACCCTCGGAAAGGAGATAGCCCCAAGGCATTTTGCAGAACAGAGGAAGTTTGCCCAGTCTGTACACAAAGTTTGCAGGGTGTTAAGACAGCTCCAAGCCAAAGGCTTTTAGCCTTGTTTGTGCACATCCCAGCTCCTCTGCATTTAAATGGGAAGAAGAAGGTGCTACGGTGCACATGTTTGGCCAACAGTTTTTCACTTGGACATTCTCTTTTTCTCATAATGGACAGCAGAGTGATTTAGTCAAAACAGCTGCTAAAGCCATATTTAAAAAGAGTTTGAAAAAGAAGCTTCCATCTTGATGAGGCCAGACATGTAAATTGGGTAGATAAAAGCTGCATTTATAAGCAGAGATGACAACAGTCTACCATTTAGCAAGCAAGAGAGAATGACAGGATTCCGAGCCCAAGCCAATTAAGCATCATGACTTCCATCTGGCAGAGAGACTGCTAAAACACTTAATTAAAGAATTTGATCCCTCTGTCACATCTAAAACAATTCAAACTATCAGCATTTTCAGCCTACAGAAAGAGGTCATCCAAACAAGCATAGGCTACATTGTATCAGTTCAGTGTTATACTGGCACTGGTGTAATAGCTGCACTGCAAGACAGGGATTGATCCCAGAGATCTCTGTGCTGCATGGTTTGATGTGGTTACATCCAATTGTGGTGAATTAAAACTGTAATTTATTTGAAATATGACCTAATCTTTTATATAATCGGGGACCTGATACACGCCAGAAACATACACAGCCATAATTCTCTTCAAATACACATCTTTAAGTTGGAGTAAATTCAAAACCCAATTCAAATACTTCTCCAGAACACGAAATGAAATGTCATGGGGGAGAGGGGAGAAGCATACAAAATTAGTCTTTACTTTTAAACAATCCTACATATTTCAGTGCTGCAATACAAAAGTTACTGGTGACTAACCAAAAGAGGTATTGCTGTTACAATAGCTATTTCTTGGTGATGAGATCTACTGGTGGTGAGTTATCTCTGTACTGGAACAAAAATTAAATACATTCAGAAAGACTTTTTATTTGGTGGCACTGTATTTTGGTTTTTGTTTTAGTTATAATTTAGGAGCAAGAGAAAACAATCTCTAACATGCTCCTTCAGTTGAATAATTTCCAGGCGAAGCCAAAGCTTGGACTCAAAACTGTCCATATGCCCCAGAACCTCCAGTGGCAGGTTAACATTTTACCACTGAAATTAAAACAGGAACCTTTCAGCATGAAGTAAGGAAAATTTTCAGGGGTATCAAGAACACAAAAACGTTAGCAAACAGCAGAATTCATAAGCATATTTCAGATATCTGTTGGCTGTATATATTTAACCCACTATTACAAACCTAGCCCCCTCCAGCTCAAAATAGATCAGCCTTCCCAAATGAGACAGAAAAGGGAAAAAACAAGTGACCAATGGAGAACATTCACACATGATAACACAGTCTGACTCCAGAAAGATTTTACCAAATTTGGGCTTACCTTTACTGGGTGCTGATTTTCTCACAGAAGCTACATGGTCTTCAGAGATAGCAAGACGCCTTAGCACATCAGCCAAGGCTGCTTTTAGCACGGTGATTTCATCTTCTTGTTGCTGCACTCTCAGCTCCAGGGCTGAAAGACGGTCCTGGACATCAGAGGTGCTCGCAGCCGAGATGCTGTCATCTGCACAGAGGCAAAGCAGAGCAGAAAGAGGCACTGAAATGCTTTGTTCTGAATTAAAAGCCACAGAAAGAGGCATGTACAGCATGACTACATCTGTTCTATAATTTTGAAATACTGAAGACATTCTAACAAACGTGTTCAGGCAAATAAAGAATGGATATTAGCACAAACATCGAATTAATGCTTCGAGACAGAAATCATTACTAATCATTAGCTAAGACAAGGCTTAAGGAGCATGGTCCTATTAAAATCACAAGAGGGAATGTGCTTCCTGTGAAAAATATGCTTGCAAGTAGAAGGAAGACTAAAATTAACTTTATTTAAACACCCAACTGAATTACCCAAAAAGGTATAAAGCTGTGGTAAAATTCTGCAATATATTCTTGTGGAACTGTTGAAGAATTTTAACTATGACCCTTGATATAAAAGCAAGTTTCAAAGTTAAAAAAAGTCCACAGTTGAACATACAAGTACTGTTAACAATGACCTAATTGCATCAAGTGGCAATCTCAATTTAAATGGTTTAGATCAGAGTTCTTAATTTCAATTCCTTCTCTTTAACTTTTTTCACATCACCTCCCTGGATGTGCCAAAAAACATACAACCTTATAACATTTGGCCTGAAGCGTAGAGAAAATAAATGCACTACAAAAAGCTTCCAAAAATCTGTTTGGCCACACAGAGATAGATTAGCATTGAAGGCCTAACCCAGCCAAATCTATTCTTCAGTGGTAAAAAGGAAATTACAGCTTCTGCTTATTCTTTGCCTTTGACAGTTCTTTGCATTATTTCTGCCAAGCCAAAATAACACATAACAGATTTTTGTATTTGACTGTTCTAATAAATCATAGGCAAATCACTTAAAAAAAAAATCTGTAAAAGAATATGTTACTCAATCACAAGGTACTGAATTCCTTACGCATCCTGTTTAAGGCTTCCTAAAAACTCAGTAAGGAACGTCTAATATAGCTTTACAAAAATTCACCCATATTATATAGTTTAATTAAGCTCGTATTCTACAAAATAAAAACAGTAAATTTAAATGTAAAGGTAGCTGGTATTATTACTGTGATTCTAGTCAATCTAAACTTTAGTTTTCACTAATCTTAGGAGGACATTCAAGGAGAAAAAGATTAATATAAGCCACAATCCTAATACTTTGATTTTCCCTAAAAAAGCCTTAATCTTTGAAATACTTGCATAGGGGCACTTTCAAAATACATGTAAACAAAAGAAATACTGAGCCAAATTCCTCCAATAAATTAATTATGAAAGAGATTAAGGAGTTTAACGCCAACTTCCACCCAGCTAAAACATGATACTCGCTACTGAAGGACCAAGAATTGAACCAACCAAAATAAAGCATCATAATTAGTACTTTCACAACATAAACAAAATTCCTACAACGAATTAGTAAATAAAAAAAACCCTAAAAACCCTTTAGTAATGAAGTATATCCAAATTATCACTGAACTGAAAGGAACAGTTAAGGTTACAATAATAAAACAGCCCCTATATGACCGTTTTGCATATTGTTTTAATTCATTATTTGGTTAAAGCAAAAGCAGAAGTGTACACTTCATGGTTAGTACTATATTCATTCTGGCTGATGAAAAGAACTGCAGGGGAATTAATTAATTAATTAATGAGGTATGTAATAAATCAAGATCCAGAGACAGCAGATTAAGACTCAACACAAATACCTTTAATACCACCTCCATAACTGTACCTCCCTATATGCAGAAAATTGATCTTAATGACTCCACAGCCCAGCACATCCAGTGCTCTCTCAGCAGGACTTTACAAACCCAGACCTGTGACACCTACCCCAGGTTGGGAAGGACTGTAAGATTCTTTTATTAAAACCCTCATGCTCAAAACATGAACCCCCCATCTGTTTTAAGGAGCTGGGAAAAGCTCCTACATGCATATGTACCTATGCAGCATACGAAAAGGAACCAAGGTAAATTACATTACCCATGAAGAAAAGATTTTTGCTTCAGGAAAGTAAATGGACTTAAAATACCATATAATTCATGTTCCTACTATCCTGCAAGTATTAGCCTTTAAACAAAAGCTGCACCAGTCAGAACTCCAGAAAACAATTACTTTCAAAATTTTATAAAATTTGTAAGTTCTCTTACACTGAGTAGCAGCCCAAACAGAAGAAAGCAGTTTGACATTTCCTTTAAAAAAGAGGAGGGGGAAAAAAAGGGGGAAACCCCCTTGACTTAATTTTTTTGCTTTCTCTGTTGGCCAAAGTCTTCAATTAATAGATATTATCCACTATAATGGATACATTATGGATACATTCTGAGGCTGCATAAATATACAGTAGATCACTATAAAACACTTGTGAAAGGAATAAGTAGCTATGTCAAATCATCGTTTTAGACACCAAATATTACTGTGCTCCCTCTGTAGAGTCCAAACGAGTAATTACCAAACCAGGAAAGGCTCCACTGCTGATCTGTCTCTCTGATGAGCACAGAAGCAAATGCTCTGCACATCTCTGGACATCTTTATTTCTCATGAACTACTAACATTGACCAGACTGTTGCTGTTGAACCCCAGCACCCCAAAATCAGGGTGCATTAGCCGGCTGCTGCAGCTCCTGAAGGCACAGTTATGTCACTCATTAGAACTTCAAAGAACAACAGGAGAGCAAATCTTCCTGCCCTGTAAGGTGAGCTGCAATGCCTTGACCTCCTCAACACATCCAGTGAGATGGCAGAGGGGTTGGCCAATGTCCTCCTCTGTGAGCTGTGCTGTGGAGGCTCAGGCCTTGGCACAGCACAGGAGAGGCAAAGGGACCCTCCCAGCCCGACAGCTTGTCAGAGGGCACAGCTACAGAAATGGGGCATGAGGAGAAGGCCAAGAAGGTTGAGCCACTCAGCTGATTCCAAGCCAGGCAAAGCACTGTGCCCTGTGGTACAACAGGAGGTTCCAAACCACCAGTGGCTGCTTTGCACTGCAGAGAGGGCACAGGAGACACTGCAGCTGAAAGAAGCTGGAGGGTGAGGATATCATCAGGAAATCAAGACTAATTTGGCTGATCAAAGAATACAGTAGCACAGTTGGAAGACATTTCATTGTTCTTTATCATTCTACAGAAGTGGCATCTGTTTCAAGTGATGACAACCGTGTATTAACCTGGCAACTATTAGAGAATTAAAATTAATAATTCCCAAACCAAATGTCTCATCCATTACAGCAAATATTCAACTGAATTCCAACATGCCCTTCTTGGCAATGTCTTGAAAAGTAATTCAAGAGGGATTATCTTAAAAGAAGATGCCCTGAAAGTAAACAAAGCTGGAATCCATGAGATCATTCTGACAAATCTGCACAATTACATCTTTTCTTCACAGAAGTTTTCAAAATCTCTTCCAGATTTCTTCTTTCATTTAAAACATATTTTATAATCTAAAGAACTACTTCAAAAGAAATTCAAAGAAAAAAAAACAATCCTTCCTTCAAGGACATGCCCTCCCCCTTCAGAGAGGAAACAGCTCTTACGCAAGAACAAAGTCAGTCAATGGGAAGCAAAATTCCATCTCCTCCCTTCCTCTTCTCCCACTCCTAAACATCTGTCCTTTCCCTTGTGCTGACATAGACATGCATCTACCCAGGCCTTCCATAAGCTGCTTTTCTTTTATTAAACCAGAGGGAGATTTATTTAAAGAGGGAAACCAGTTAAGCAAATAGAGCAAGTAATTTGTAGGCACAGTCAACTATTGATTAATTTGATTTATTTTAAAACCACCTTTTTAGTTATCTGGTTATTCTTATTATAACCAAACACCACAATTTCTGATGTGTTGGTCACGTTTTCTAAGATGTTGATGATCTCTGCATTTAAGGGACACACTGGGAACCAGATCCAGCGTGGAACAAAAGCACCATCTACAGTGTTCACTGGTAGTAATGAGGAGACATCCACATAGATTTGAATCTAAGGTATTTCAGTCTTAAAAACTGGTTTAAGGTAAGAGTACTGGCACTGAAATGACAGCAAAAGCATGCTACGTCTAACCACACATACTGTAACTTCCAAAACAAAATGTTCTGTTATTTTTCATAGTTCTTCAGCTTGATTTTTAATTTTAGCCAGGAAAATATAAATTCTTCCCCTCTTTTTGGAGTAAGAAGAGATATACATGGGATCCTTTATTCAGTAGTCATGAGACACAAGGATGACCCTAAAAATGAGAGTAATCAATGAACAGCACTGAACAGACAGGTTACTCTGTGTGGGACTCCTCACAGCCACAGGCATCAAACCACTCCTAGAAGATCAAACAAGGCAGCAACTCAAACTGCCCCTTAGACCCGGGCCAGGAACTCCAAAAGGAGTATCCAGGACATAGTGATGGTACTTAAACCTTCCAAGCCATGTACCACTCCTCACATGTCATCAGCAGGCATGTGAGGGTACCAGCATTTGAAAAGCATCACTCTTCATCGTCTGCTGCCTAGGAGAATGTTGAACTGGCTACATTCAAAAAAAAAAATAAAAATCTTGCTACTGAACCATCTATTCCGGGCCCCCTCAACAAATCCAGAGCATCCATTATCACCCCTCTGAGTCAGTTCCTCCCAGCTTTGACTAAATCTAAGTAAGGAATGGATTTTAGACGTAAGCAGCATTTCAGAAAAACAAATTCTACAAACTCCAGCACATGGAAATTTAAACCATGGGGTGGAAAATCCTATGTTTTATCCAATAAAGCCACATAAACCACAGGTAATTTTAAACCCCTGGCTGTTAAGGCACCCACGGCATTTTCTATATTTTGCCCAGAGCGGTAAGAGTCTTTTATTAGGAAAAAGGAACAGAAATTACTGGGACTAGTATAAAGATCTGGCTGACAATTTCAGGAGATAACTGTCCCCAAAGAACCTTTTCTCATGAGGACCATGATTTGCTACTGTGTAAAGGAAAATATGTATTTGTATAACTTCCAATTTTTCTTCTAAAGAGCACTAAAAAATGTGACTCTGGATGAGGCTTATATTTCCAGAGAGATACCTGACAAATTTATTTTTCCTATGTGTTATGAGAAAGAAAACTCTCTGCAGATCACTTAAGAGTAGCTTATAAAAGGTGCAAAGATCAAGAATTATGTTCCATATCTGTAATTTGTAATTTTCAACAACAAAACCAGTAGAATTAAGACTCCATACTCTTGCTCACAGTGTCTCCTCCGAATGCCAGCACAGGCACAAATTATCTCAGTTTTGTAAAGGATGTGAATCATGGAAAGAATACAAGAATGGGAATTAAAGAACACAACATGAACACAGAGGATTCAAAGAGCTCCCCCATAACCCAAATGATGCTGTATTATCCTAGAACCTAAAGCTTATGGCATGGAAGTAGAGTGGGAAGTTCTCCCCAAGCTCTCCCTTCCTGCAAGTGCAAGACTCTGGCATTGAACTCTCTCAATTACCTCACACACCTTTGGCTTCCTTTGCTGGTTTTTCATTCTTTTCCCTAATCTTCCCATTTTTCTACACCAAATTAAAACCAATGCACTGCTTGATCTCACACTTGTTACTGGTGACAAAAGTGTAATTTCTTTTCAGAATAATAATGCAGGTGTTCTGAGATAGGTAAGGTAAGTCATTAACTGTAGACATACTAGCATTTCCAACACTAGCTAAACCTTAAATTTGTCTCCTTCAAAGACATTTCTTCAGCTTTCAGGAAGAACACATGTTGGTTGTCTCACACCACTCATTTGCTCAGGACTGATGCTGCATGAGGACCATCACATCAACCAGACTGTCTTCCTTGCACAGCTCATGAGATTCTTTTAATGTTTCATAGACACATCTAATTTTACCCCCTACAAGTAGTCAATAAAAATAAAAAAAATGATATATTACTCTACACTAGCCATTGCACAAACCATTTTGATCACAAGTCCACAGCAAGCAGTATTTTCTTTGTCTGTAGACGACCCATGAGATGATTTTGCTGAAGCTCATTCTGCAGTGCAACAGTTGCTACTGGCCTTCAATATTGTGGACTGTTTCACGGTGAGTTTGAATGTTTCTATGTTCATGTCTGCGAGCCTGCATCATTACATTACAAACAACATGACCCATGCTTTCAAGCAACTTTATTTGAAAGGGCTGTTCTGACATATAAGATGATTTACCATCTCATGCCTAACAATTAGTAGCTCTAATTGTATATGCTAGGCAGATTTGTGCACATAGATTTCTATATATTTTTATTTTCCTGACATGAAAAAGCAAAGGAAGGAGAAAGATTAAAAGATGACACAAAAACAACCTGACAAAAATAACCCGATAATAACCACAAATTACAGAAAATAAAAATATTTTTGTAATAAGCTTGTGTATCTGCTGTTGCACACATTTTTAATACAGATAATCTAGAAATACATCAGCATGAGATTCACAGGGCACAGCCCCACCCATACTGTATTTGACCAACGTGAGTGTTCTGCTTGTCTAAGTTTCCAGTAACTGTACTGGGCACAAAAATTTTATGTTTCATACTTGCTGACACTAGCTTTGATAGGCAGACTGCAAAAACAGAACACCTACAGACACTTCTCATCTTTGACACTGGTATCTGTTTGATTACCTGAAGAGGCAAATAATTATGCAGGCACTGCCTCATATCCTTCCCCAGCTGCATACTTCCTGTCAGCTCCATCTCCATTGAGATGCATCTCAAGAGTAAGACCATTCACAGGTTTTTCCCCACCCACTGCTTAAAAAGCCTTGTGGTTTTTAAATACTTTTCTTCCCCTCACATTGCTTGGCTCCTGATATTGTTCCTGATATCGCTCTTCAACACTTTGCCTTCAACCCACAATACAAGCCCTTCCCCTTCCAAAATACTATTTCTGCTACAAAACAGTGACCTCTACACTCCACACGCAGTGGTGGCTCCACACCACACCAATTGGTGGTGGCTATGGGCACCTACTTGGGATTGCCCATATCAATGGCTCAGCAGCTATCCCAGCCACCCAACCTCTTATCAATATTTGGTGCTGCCCCATTTTCATGTCACAGTAAGGAGAGGGGCAGGGGACATCTCTTGTCTTAGAAACTCACACAGCAACCAGAGACAGCTGCAATAAACTGCTCTACTGTAAATTACACATGTGTTAACACTTTAGCACACATAGATTAGCATTCCTTCACTGGAAATATTTCATACTGTGCTAGAAGTGTTAGAACATTTCCATACTAAAATGCTAATTTAAAAGCAACAAATTAAGTGAGCATGAAATGATGTAGGTTAATCCCCACCCTCCCTAATGCACAAACTGATCTAGCTAAAATTTTCTAAGGAAACAACTTTTCATATGCCGAAGAGGGACCACATTCCTGGAGTCTTCCTCTTCACTGAGGGTTTAGCCACCACTCACCTCTCTGCACCAAAAGCAGATGGCACCCAAGCCACCCTATGGAGAACCTCAACAGGCTTTAGCTCTGCAGGACAAAGCCAGCCACTGCCTGGGGCCTGGGTGGCCATGGCAGGACACCAAGAGTAGGAAAGCATCTCTCCTGCACTCTCAAAGCCTCACTGCAGAGGAGCCTGCATGCTGTGCCTAACCCAAAACACCAGACATCAGTGTGGAAAAGTGCTCAGCTCTCACAGGGAAACCCACCAGAAGCAATCAGGCTTTTGACACGTACAGGGGACTCCTTCCTATGCACTTTGACAATCAAGCCTTTCTAGTTTCAAATTAGGTGACTACTTAATTAGAAAATTATGTAATTAGCCCACGCTTTTGACCTTAATCTCTTTTTAACTTCACTCTTCATCTGTTAAATGAAATGAAATTCATAATCCTGCACTGCATAAAGGTTAATTAACACTTGTGGGCTAACACTGAACTACCCTAAGTGCTGCAGTAAGGTCAGTGTTTAAATGCATGCAGTTTTTCAAGAAGCAAGATTAAGAGGCTTCCCATAAAAATGAGAGAGACAAGCAAAGAAATTAAAGGTAACTCAAAATACCAACCAACAGCTTTTATGGGTAGAATGACCTTTTCAGAGTTCTAACTTGGAGGAGACCAAGTAGTTAAAAGCTACATCTTACTACCTATATGATTTCAATACAGTCTTGAAGGACAACCCTGATTCTGACTTTTAAAATCAGTCCCACTTCCCACTTGGAACACTCCTCTTTAACCTCATGTCTTTAATGCACAAATCTACAAAAAGATGGCAGCATTAATTGTCCCTGATCTGCTCAACACAATGAATGATGATAACCACAGTCAGGCTCAGACAAAAGAACTGCTACCCAAAACATCACAAAGTCCAGCAAACACACAGAGTTCACAGAGAAACATGGGACCATCTGAAACACTGGTTTTCCTGCAGTACTGTGCAAACTCATTTGCACAGACAGCTACCAGCAGTTGTGGGGCAGGTAAGGAAGTTGGTGTGGAGGCTTGTAAATGGGAAGTGGGGGGGAGAGGAAGGAGGGAAGAAGAGAAAGAAAAAAGAGCACTCACAGTAATCTCACATTCTCCATCTCTCTCTGCACCCCTCCCTCCACCCAGGACCACTTATTTTTTAACTGCTCTTTCCAGAGTGATGGTGCTAATTCATGCTCAAAAACGTCTCCATAAATTATTTTTTTTTTCAGAATTGAAGCCCCAATTCATACAGCTTACTTCTGATTATCCAAGCTCTACTTCCAAAATGTATCTCCAAAATATATATTTTTCTAGTAACGTGAATAAAATCCAAGTTTGCATAACATTCAATTTCAGATTGCAACAATGCAGGCAAAGTCCAACATTCCCCATTACTGGCAATGCATCTCTGCTGCTGCAAAGCATTGGAATTCAGTAGTACCAGCATACTTTCAATCTGACACTCATGGAAATCTTCCAATATCTTAAATGTTTATTGCTTATTTGGGCAACTAACTTAACCAGATTTTTGTTTGTGGTATGCTTTGAACAAGTACATTTTTGCCCCAGAGGGAAGAAGTTTCTCTGAGATTGCTATATTCCCATCAATTCTAGAGTACCATTTCAGCAGCAAAACAGAAAAGCACTGAAATCATTAAGTGAGATAACATCAGGCAAAGCAAAATAACCTCTTCTTTTATGGATACATTCTGTTTTGTACCATGCAATGTTTACTTACAAAATTCTACTCATCCCAAATCCTGGCACACAAATGAGTAATCTCTAGTTTCTGTTATCTAGAAATCAAGTTAGACATTATCCCTGTAAATAAAGGTGTTGGAACATTTCTGAAAGTTTTTGTACTGGCTGCTTCATTGTGCTGTGCATTTCTTTCCCCCAGGACTCATAAATATCTAATTTGTAACATCAAAAATACCACTGTACAAACTATTTCTTTGATCTCACTCTGTGCTATTCTAAGCCAATCTATCGTAAGTGCCACTATGCAAAACTCCATCAAGAAAAACAGAATCCTGGCCTGTAGTATTCATTTCCTTTCCCAAAGAAATACGGACAGACCACCTTCTCCCAAAACACTCATCTACCCTGCAGGGAAAGCCTTCCCTTTGGGCACTGCTGGAAAAAGCAGGATCTGAACATTTCTGTGCTCAGCAGAAACGTGCTTACACCAGAGAGGAGGGGGAGGCACCAGCTGGTGTACACAGCGCTATTTCAGGGCTCTTATCCCGCCAAGTCACAGGACACGGCAATTGCAGATAAAGGGAAAACCTGTTTTGAAATAGACTCACCAACTCCCTGCCTTATCTCAGTTTTCTGGTATTTCAGGTATAGGAATTCCTTCCACTTACTCACAGCCCTGTGTGGATAGCAGAGCCCATTCAGTAAAACCCCAATTTTGAACTTCCACTCCGACAAGTTAAAGAGACCTTGAAGAATTATTGTCCTTTGTGTCCTCTTATCCAAAACCTAAGGATGACAATCTGCCCCCTCCCTTGAAGAAAAGAGCCTCTAAGAGACAAGGTGGGAGTATTCATTCCAGTGTTAGTTTTTCTCTCGTGACCATCCACCCACAGCTCTGCTGCAGCAGGGCTGGAGCAGCCGGTTGTGCTTGCGAGGCCGGTTGTGCTTGCGAGGCCGTCGTGCTTCATCCATCCCACTGGCATCCATCCCACTGGCATGCATCTCCTGCAGAAGGCACCCCTTATCCCAGCCCTGCCATGCAAATGTTACCCTCACTGCTGCAGGGGACACCACCTCCCTGCCATTCAACCTCTCCTGTGTCTTGTAAGCAAGAACAGACATAGGGTTTGGTTTTGATATTTTTAAAAGCTCACTGTTTCTTAGGAATGCGAGACTAAAGCTCTCTAATCACAAACTTGATCCAACTCAACACTTGCAAAACAGCAGTCAGAATCCTGGTTTTGTTTTCCTTCACCAAGAAGCTTCCATAGCCTCTGCAACTGCTTGAAGCTTTGGTATTGGAGGAACATCTCTACAACAGCTTGTGTTTACTCCAGGTGGAACCAAATCCACAGCAGTTTGGTTTGGTTGGGGGTTTTTTGCATAGAAAGAACTAACCCATGTGCACAAAGACCAGTCATACTATAGACACAGCTAAGCTATCTGCTTGATTTCAAGGCTAAAGCACATGGCTCCCACACAGCCTACCTGGAAGGTGGTATCTGCAGCTACTCATCACTCATTAGTCACAATCTCCAATTCTGTTACTACACAGGAGGAACTACTGAGAAATAAATGGAATATCTGCACATGGTGTGTCAGAGAAAGCACCAGCCAGAGAGCAATAAGAAGTATCTATGCCAGTGAAAGTCAACAGCCACTCTCCAAAAGGGGGACTGAGTAGAAATACAATTAAACTGACTGGCTCTTTAGTTAAGCCCTTTTCCTTTTGTTATGTTAGCAGTTAAACAGCCCTGGTGAAGTAGCAGCTGTAAACAAGGTGTGGGTGGAAAGCATTGCTCACACCTTTCCTGCTGCTGTGGCTGCTGCTGCCTGACAGGAGACTGACTGTCCTGCAACACACTGCTTCTCAAGAGCTGTAGAAATGTTAATATTAACATTTGTTATTTTGCAAAGATAGTCTTTTAAACAATGCAGACTGCAGATCTGTCACCAAGTGTTGCCGCACTCTCCTTAGCAAGGACACTATCAACAAGTTCCCAAAAATGCTCTACAAACAAATGAGGTAATTGTGAAATGAAAGAGATTTAATTCATGACAAGGAAGAACTCTTGAACAGCATGGCAGGCAGGTCTATGTGTGACTGCACATCTATTTCATAAAGCTGCAGTTAGGCCGCTTCTGCAGAAATGAATACATAAAAATGAAGCCAGTTTCAATCATAATTTCAGCTGCTAATCCTGGCACCATTACACCTAAAACGGAAAACTCCCCAGAAAAAGGAAGAATTAAGTCTCCTCCTAATCTAATTGTTTATTTAGGCCAAACCACAAAGCAGATTTCAGAATCGAGGCAAAGCAAAGCAAACACAAACACTCGGAAGCAGTGCTGCGTGATGCTACAACTTCCCAGAGAAAAATCAATCACTGAACAGAACATTTTGGTTAACATAGGCAGGCTAAGACCTTCTAAAATTTCACCTTGAAGGTGTTTTATGTAGAAGTCCTACATAAAATTCAACAATCACAATCACTGTTGATAAATCACATGCATGTGTGCATGGAATTTACTTATGTGGGAAAAATACCTTCCGTAGGGATACTTTTTTCTTTTCTTCTCAAAGGATTCTGTAGGGAAACACACCTCTGTCTGGAATGTTTGCCAAATTTTATACACTCAGAAGGGATATATCTACCAAAACTGTTTAAATACATCACATTTTGTATCATAAACTGATTACCTATCTGATCTTCCTACAGATGTGGTCTCCGAAGGATAAAAAAAATCTTCAGCATAAAAAAATTCTTTTCCCACTCTTTGCTACAAAGCACCAGTTTTTAAGTAAAATCACAGCCCCGCAAATAGCAATAGTGACTGATCATGGATATGCCCAGTATTACAAATACTACAAGTGCTACAAACACTTGACAGGAAAACAAAACTTGAATATGGTCAGGACTAAGTAACAGCAGTGTCACAAATTACAAGTCAGTTGTATTTTTTCCCTTTTATTTCCTTCTTCCTTAAAATCAAGGTATTAATTAATCAAGAACTGATAATAATCAAAGTCACCTCCGAAAGAGGATTTTTTATTTGCTAAAGGACACAATTTCAAAAAAAAGCAGGAATGTTTTTCTGCAAAAGGACATGAGTGCCAACACAACCAGAGAGACTCTGAATTGCCATTCAACCCACCACTGTCACATCAGCTGCTGGTCCCTTGCAGACCTATGCCAAAGCTCTTCTCTGGCTATCAGAGGGCAACACTTCCAGCTTTTCATAACAGATCAGGAACAGCAATGCTATGTTAGGCCTGCCTGAACCCACAGAAATAAAGTTTACAGATTTTTTACTAAGACACTCCAACTCATAAAGTGAAAAGTACTCAGCAAAAAGCTACATATTGTAGGTCTCCAGTGTTTGCAATACAGTTTTATTCTCTTTTTTAAACCCTGGAGATTTGTATTTGTTTGATAACTGTGGGGGAATAATCTAAAGCCAAAAAGATAATAGTTACTCTGAAAGCAGCTATTAACTTAAATCACGGAATTATCTAGTTTATTCCACTAATGCTTATGTTTTAGGACTGATTAATTCCACATACACTTACTAAGCATTAGCTATGCTAATTCAGCTATTTATACATATAAAAGAACCATCCAGGAGGATACTATTTCTGCTTAATACTGCCAACCAAAATAACAGGATCCTTCATGCATGAAAAACATTCCTCCCACCACAACAGAATAACATCAACAGGAACAAAATTATTTTGTAACTTTTCAGCATCTTCTAACCTTGTCAATAATCTTATTTGACAACTTTTATTTTTAAAAAAATACATTTTTTGGGGCTGCAACCTGGGATATAGCCACATAAACCAGCAGGGAGCGACCCCAGGAGAGAGTTAACAGCATCACAGCTTCCACGCAGTAACTACTCAAGCACACTGCTCTTACTCAAGACTTAATGCCAGCTTGTTTAACCTACTAATCCACATTTACTAACCTACTGTGTCAACATGCTCCAAGTTTCCGCCTTCACTCAGCCCTCTGCAACTCCCGTGCAAGCCCACGCTCTAACTAGGTGTGACCATTCCTGCAGCCTGCACGCTGCACAGGACAAAGTTCTCATGGCAGAGCACTCCGTGACACGCAACATCTACACCTGGGGGAGCTGGGGAAAACCTCCCAGAAAGGTGCAGAGGACAAGGGACCCTGCCACAGCAGGGCCAGGAGCACAGCTCTGCCCCCACTGAACAAAACGTCCAGTTCGAATTATTTATAGTACAGACAGAGTGATGTTTTTAAATGTTTGAACTGCATCCTTTAAAGAAAAGAGTTTGTCAAAACGTTTTTCTTCTCAGCAGTTTTTTTTATTTGATTACATGCCTAAAGGTTTCCTTGATTGCAAAAATGCATAGAATACTGTAAAGACGGGCAGTTGGAAGGTTTCTTCAGTGAAAGCCATTAGATGCTTTCTTTCATTCAATGTTGGTCATAAATAGTCATCCAAGACTGAAGCTGAAAGCAAGCAGAAACACTGGGATACACCAAGTTTTTTCTTTACATTGAGATCAAAACAAAAGTCAAAACAACAAATAGTTCTAATTTTAGTATTGATTCAGTCTGTAGTACCACTGTCTTGTGCATGGTTTCATTTGTTCTTAAGCCAGTCAGCCTGTGGGCTGCTGCTAAAAGGAGTGATTTCTCTTGAAGGATCATGCTGCTTTTTCTGCCCCAGTATCTGCTGCAGGACATAATTTTTGGTGGCTACCTGATAGAAAGCCTTTTCCACCCTCAGCTAGTTTTCAGTTGGATCAGCTCACTGGCCAGCTCCTGCCAAACCCCAGCCCAACAGCCCTCAGGGCCACTCTGCCACCACACACACCACGTAACCCCAGCACAGCAACTGCACACCATCACTGCAAACCACTCAGGGTGACACTTGCACCTCTGATTTTTTCACCTCTATCATCCAAGAAAAGCCACCCCCCAAAAAATACCTTAATGCTCAATACACTGTGGCATTTATTTACCAAATAAGTCAAATCAGGCAAAAACCTGAAGGGTCAACTCAAACCAGGTTCTCATGGAAGTGAACGCTCCCTTTGATGCATTTCATAGGTATCAGAAATTAGACTGTGGGTATTACCATGGTTTTAAATGCTTCTGAAGAGCTTCACAGGCAAACAAGGGCAAACCCCAACAAATCCATGCATTTTTAGAACATACAAAGAACAAAAAAGGTGCTGGAAGAGAAGAGCAAAGCAAGAAGACATATCACCTAAATCCTGTTTTTATGATGCATAAAGGCATCTTCTCATCACACAATGAAGAACTGATGGCTGCCACATCTGGTTATTCCTGCTCACAGGGCAGGAGCTGCATGTCCAGCACTTTTTCTGTACTTCTTTGCCAGTTCTGCTCTCAAAGCTGCTCTGCTCCATGCAGGAGCAGGTTGAAGAAGCTGCTGCGAGAGGGAAGTTTCCAATGCCCCCTCTCTCCTGCTGAACTTACTTCTCCTGTATGAAGCAAGAGTGTGATGCAGGGTTCATGAAGATACTTTTTTAATCAGGGCATTACTCAAAATCTGAGAGCAAAGACTTGGTGCTGAGAAACTGTGTGCAGTCTGAACCTTCCTAGCTGACCTTTACTGACAAGTTTTCTGCGTCAACTCCACCTCTGACATTTCACCAATTTCGATATTTCAGCAACTTCCAAGTGTGGCTTGCAGTTACTGCAACTGAAATTACTTTCTGCAACTGCTGAAAAACGCTAACCATTACCCTGCACAAGTTACTATTATCTCCTCAACCCCCTTCTGATGACTAATACATGTTCCTAGAACTGTTAGGAGCCAGCTAGAGAGCTGAACTGTCAAAACAGAAAAAATGTTACCCAAAAATGATACTACAGTTCTAAAAGGTAACTACAAAGTTAAAGGAATTAGACTTCTATTGAGGCAAGGTATTGGTGTTCTATAGATGAAAACCCCTTCCAACCTTTTCAGTATTTGCAATTTTATGTTGTGTACACACAGCACTGCATGCACTAGAAAGAAAAAGGCTCTTATAACACCCAAATACTTACAGCACAGTCCCTTATGTCAGATACTAATTCAAATTAAATGCTTTTGCACCAGTGCACCTGTGCAGGGAAGCAAGGCAGCAGGAACAGCAGTGTGTGCCAGCCACTGTCACTGCCTGCCAGGGAGGCAGGTGGCAAAGCCACTGCCAGTCGAGGTGCCTCCATGGCACAGTGACAGCCCCTTGCCAGAGGCACCCAGCCCAAGGCAGAGTCAGTGTCAGCCCCAGAGAAACCCTGCAGAGCCATTGACACAGCCACACCTTTGCCATCAACGTCTCCAGTAACTGCCCAATCCCACTGTGAAAAAACCCCGAGCAAACTCTCCACTAGTTAAAGACATTAAAGACAAATGCATACAAATCAAGAGTCTGAAAGCAGTCAAGCTTAAAAATACTGGGATGTTGGAGCTTGTTTGGTTTTATCCCCCGTTTATAAATACCAATTTCAATGCCAAGTGTCACTAGAGACAAATATTTAATCTAGAAGCATGCCAGCTGAAGATTTGTTCGCAGGTAAATATTTCCCTTGGTCAAACTGAAAATTTCTATCCTGATCTGTATTGTCTGAGATAAATTCCAGCCCATATCCAATTTGATAGTTATGCTCTTCCTAAGGGACAGGCCTTTGCCTTAGCTTTAATTAGAAAAGGATAATTAGAAAAAGGAGAAAAAAAAGAAGTCTTTCCTACTGACACCAGAAAAGCTTTTTAAAAAATTTGATTAAGCTGCCTACTAGCATTTGTACCCCATAAGTTAAAAGGAAATGCTAGTCCTTTACTGCTGAATTAGGAATTAATTTTTAGCTTTGGCAAGAAATGGGCAATTAGAGGTATACAAAGACACCTGTGCACAAAACAAATCACAATTAAAGGTAGAAAAGTTCCTAGAGAAAGGTATATCACTATAGGATACTTATATAAAAAAAATTAAGTTATGCCCAAAACCCTCACCTGAAATACCCTACTGTTAGTATAAAGCCTTAAGCTCCTTTAAATAAAACAAGAATGAGCATGTATAGCCCAACAAAAAGAAGGAAAAAAATACTTTCTATAAATTAATCTCAGGCTTTTCCATACTTGTTACCAGTGCAAAGTTGCTAAAAGCCCTCAAGGCTGAAGTCAGAAATTTCACAGGAACAAAGCACTTGTTGATTCTCCATCACACCAGTTTCTTATCGCTCAAACTTTACACGCAAGCCAACACAGAGTTGTTGGAAAACCTGATCTAAAGGTATATTAGGTTTAACCATACAAGTAGGAATCAACTTTTAAATCAACAAAACACACTACCCTGCTAAGAACAGCCAAAGCCACATTTTCTTTTAATTACAAATGCTAACTATTATCCAGCAAAATGTTCAGTCTTTTATCAAGATTTTAATAAAAAGACTTTCCTGAGACACAGAAAAAAACTGAAATAGAACACGTACATTCAGAAAAGAATGTATTTCTTGCATCTTATTTTGTTGGATTTTTATAAAAACTTCAAAGGTAAGTCCATCATGTCACACTCGCTTTGGAACTTCAAGATATGCCTCAAGATGAAGTTTGAGACACTGACACATTTTTCAGACAATCACAGAAACTCTTGTTACAAGCCATTAAAGTCACTAGAAATGACATATTGGTAACAAAGCTCCAAGCTATAGCCATAAAAAATGCTGTCCTTTTGAATTTTATTCTGAAGACAAACAGCTAAACATTAGCTTTTCTACAGTAAAAATCCTTACAAGCCTGCAAAAAAAAAAAAAAAATCATACTAAGCATTTACAACGTTAACATTTCCAATTTACCCTCCCCTCTTCCTTGAGGGTTTCAACATCTTGAATTCTAAACCAAATGCTTTGAATTCTGAAGCAGATAAAGTACAGTGCGCATTGCTCACTTTAACAAAGTACACTAGAGCAAGGTCGCTCCTTTCTTCCACTAAATGCCCACAGAAATCTATGCATTAAGCACTTGCTCTCTCTCTCTCTCTCTCTCTATTTTTTTTTTTTTTAGGAAACTTTTCTGTGGACCATCGTATTTTCGGCCGTAAGCGTAAGGTTTTACACGCGCGATGCTGCATTTGTATCCAAATTGCACGGCGTGAATCAGCAAACAAAGAACGGGTGCTCGCTGATGCCTGTTTCATTCGCAGTAAAACACTTCCACTCCGTGTACAAGAGGAACACGCTCTATATCTCTGTTAGGATTTCTTGGTTAGAGTTATTTGGTTGGTTGGTCTTTTTAAGACCATATAGTTTGGTAGCTACAGTCAGAACACTACAAATTACCTCATTTGCACTCAAGAGAGGTTGTTTTGATAGCAGCTGTTTAAAGAAAGGAAACATGCCTTCAAGTATTTCATTTTTACTATGACACCGGTAAAAATAAAGAGAGAAGGGGGAAAAGCCCTTAGATCTGAAGGGCAAATACAGGTTCCCCAGACAGAGAGCTGCGGCAGGCGCACTCCTGCTCTCCCCACGCTGAACGAGCCTTTACTGCCGCCTGCCTGAGGCCCCGCGAGTCCCAGCGGGGCTGGCTCCGGCTTCTCCTTCGGAGAGCGTCAAAGCGAGAGGTGCAAAGGAGAGGCTGGGCACGCCAGAGCCGCGCTCTCCCGCGGGCTGCCAAAGCTCCTCGCACCAAACTTCCCTGTCCCAGCCCCGGCCAGTCCCGCAGGGACCCGCGCTGCTCCGCGCCTCCTGTCCAGCGAGCACTGACTTCGTATTTATCACCCTGACGCCTCCTCCGCTATCCACACACGTCCCCATTTTATTTACTTATCTCTTTTTTTTTTTTTTTTTTTTTTTTTTGTGAGTTTTCTCGCGGTGCGGATGCCGCACGGCAGCGAGCCCCTTAGCCCCTGGGCGGGCACACCTTGCGGGCTGCTGAGGGCAACGCGGGGCCAGCCTCACACCTCGCAGGGCAGAGCCTACCCCGGTGCTGACAGCCTGCCCTTGCTCCCTCTCCAGGGATGGGGAATGCGGAGCGGAGAGCGCTGGGGAGCGCTCCGAGCGATCCCTCCCGGCGCGGGGCAGCGCGGTACTTTACCCGTGCAGAAGGCGGCGAGCGCCGAGGGGTCGCAGGCTGCGGCCAGGCAGGACAAGCCTTCCTCCATCCCTCCGGCCCAGCCGCGCCTCAGCGAGAGCTCCCGCGCCCCGCCGGGCGCCCAGCACACGGTCCCGGGCCACCGAGCCCCGCTGGCGGCGGCCGGTCCCGCCGCCCGTCCCCCTGCCCCGCGGCGAGCGCGGGAGGCCGGGGGCGGGCCGGGCCGGGCCCGGGGAGGGGCCGCCCTCAGGCGGCGGCCACGCGCTCGCTGCGGCACCGGCCGGGGGCCGCGGCACCCGGGGCCTGCTCGGCAGGGAAGCGGAGCCCGCCGAGCCGCTCCCGAACGGGAGAGCCGCAGCTGCTCGCACACGGGCAGGGTCCTCCTGCACCCTCCCCGCGGGGAAGCGCAGCAATCGGGAACCGCACGGGCCTGGCGGCCGCGGGCACGGCGGCGCCCGGAGCACAAGCAGCCCCACAGCCACCCGCCCGTCTGCCCGCGCTCGGGGCATAAAGAACCGCCAGCACCGAGGAACGGCGATACCCTCGGGAGAGGCAGATAAACCATCAGTGTTTCACTGCGTGTCTGTCCGTCAGACGCGGCACGCATCTATCGTCAGCCACGGCGCGACATGAGGGGTGACAGGAGCAGGGACACGCGGAGTTCACACGGGGGGGAAGAAGGGGGCGGCAGTTTGCTCGGTATTATATTGGAATATTTTTCACATGACATCGTTTCGAGACGAAAAAGCAATGACATCACTGGCAATATACTCATATCCATTGTATGAAAACTAAGCAAAATATCACGGCTTAAAAGCAGCAGCTTTGCAAAGCTATCGTTCTGTTCAGCAGAAGGGAACTCGTATTACAAATGCATTACAATCTATTTAATGTGATCATGATTTTGTCTGTCTTGCAAGACGAAGCACAGCCAGATGAGAACTAATGAATGCAACATGTGTTCATTCTTTTGGTAGCCGTGCCTGAAGCCAATTGGCAGAATGACTACAGCAAGATAAATGTCAAAACAAAACTATTTGTGAATATGTACTGCATGTATTTTGACTCTTCTATCATACTTGAAATAGTTTATTATTTTCAAGTTTTGCAAGCATATTAAATAACTCTGGATTAAAGTTTAGCTTTCCAGATAACAGTGGGATAGTAAAAAAAAAAAAAAAAGGGGGGGGGGGAGGGGAAGTCTGTGTCTCCATTCAAAAAACGAGGGGCAGCACTTTTTTTTTCCACCATCAGAAATGGTTGATGAGAAGGTTAAAAGGGTTAATAAGAACACATATAATTAGGACAGCACACAATTGGGTCTGTGCTTTTTCCCCAGGATTAACAATCTACATAACTACAGTAGTATATTTCTTTTCCAGCAGCTCCTGATCGACTGGAGGAATCGACCTCTGCAGTGATCTAAAAAAAGAGATGGCAGTCAGCTGAACACAGCTCTGCAGTATGAAGTCAGCCAGACAACTACTGTGATTAGTAAACGGGAAAGGACTGGGAAACTGCCTGGTGGAAGATGAAAAAGCGTAAAAGGCAAGGGCACACAATTAAGGACCCTAATGAAGCCATGGGCCTCAACACACAGCTGTGGCACTGGGACTGACCAAGAGCCCACGTTCCCAACTTGTCCCAACCCCCCTATGCTGCATCAAGTCATTAAACAATCCTAATTGCAAGACCAAACACTGAGTCTTATCTCGGGTGGGTTGAGCAGACAGAATAATTTAACACACTCCTTTCAAACTCAACATACTTCCCAATACAAGTATGAAGCCTTGGAAGAAATGACAGGCCAAATGCCTGTATGTACTGGTTAGATCAGTGCCAAGAGCAGAAAGAGGCTTGATTTGCAATCTTAAGTGGCCATGAGAGCTCTGAGCAATGACACATTACATGCAACTGGCAAAAAGCATCCAGTGTAGTTCACACCAATAAATTTCTTCTAGAATATATCAATTTTGAAGTAAGTAAAGCACATTGTATTAAAGTTAGGCTCTCTTACTGTAAAATGAGTATGAAACACTGCTATTTCTGGGTATCTTAAACAGAGCTTAGTGTCTGCTCCACCAAAAGCATACAGGATGAGGCAGAAGGAACCAAGGCAAATGTCAGAGCACCATTAGAGTGATCCTTGGAACTCTAACTCGTGAAAAAAGACTTCAGAAGGTCCAGTGCATACAGCTCACACTGAAAATGGCAGAAGCACTCTCAACCCACCCATCTCCTGTTCCCTGCTCAGGATGAAGACTTGATCAGAATTCCTCAAGTTGCCTTTAAATCTCTCATGATAACCTTACCTCCTCGTTAGGATTTTTCACTCTTCTATCATCTCTGTCCTTCTAAGCCACCTATCTTCAGCAACTGTCTATCCCTATACTTTTCAAACCTAAACACCATCTCAGGTCCCTCTTCCCTGCTGTTACTTAACATGAATGGTGAGTGATGAAGAAGTGCTCTCTTCAAGTATTTTAGATAGGCACAAATAATAAAAAAGAAAACCAAAAAACCTTAAAATATGGCACACACTAAAATAAATCATACACACAATGTAAGTCTTTGCTTAGGAAAAATTCTCAGATTATTAGCAGTAAAAAGTGCATTGCTACACCATGAAAAAACCCTAAAAAACATTCTTCAATCTAACAAAATAAAGCCTGTTAAAGACCAGGAACAGAGCTCTGCACACTGTACAAGTACAGATTAGTTCACTGCTTGTTTATCCACAACATACAGATATTTAGGAACACCACACATCTGGTGCTGCTCAGAACAGTGAACGCCTCAAAGACTGCAGCAGCACCAGTTTATGACTGTAGAAAAAGAATGATTTTAGACATACTTCAATTTTTCAGCAGTCAAAAAAAACACTCCAATGTGCCTTTTCTTCAGAGGAGGGAGCAAATGGCTCCTCAAGCTTTTGAAGACAGCCATAGGAAGGCATGAACTCTTTGGAGTCACCACTTCCATGTGAAGAGGAGGACAAAGCAGGTCCCCTTGGGTCCATACCCAGAAAATTACCTTCCAGTCACCCAGAGCTAACTGAGGAAAACAGAGGTGCCCCCACCAAAGTTACCATGTCCCCAGCTGCAGAACAGATGCAGATGAGCGTCCCCAGGACATCTTTAGTCCTTAAAATCCTTAAAGGAAAGGGAAAAAAGAGAGGAAGATTATCTATTGAGCTTCCTTGGCAAATGATACTACTCCTAGGAAAGTAACCTGCCATATGAAATTTGGAAATTGGTTTTCACAGAACTAGGGTTTCTTTATTTCCTTCAGATTCAGGAGATTTCAGATCCAAGAGCTGCTGCATGAGGCAATCACAGTGTTATATTCCATCCAGAAGATTGCTGGAAACTCACCCTATCTACCTTTTATTCATAAAACCTGTACTGTACCTAAACATCACAAAGTGGTAACTGCAGTGACACTAATGTCTGCCTTGCTGTTGAACTGCAAGAGGGCAGCACTAGTTAATTTTGTTTCCTCATATGAATGAAATCAATCATGTTTCCACTAGCAAATGATCCTTCAATTATTTTGCTTTCTTCTTTCTGAAAAGAAACTGCAGCAATGTTCAGCTGGCAATTGACCTCACTGCCAAACAGTATCACCCTTCAGCAGCTGCATTCATTAGCTTTACCCCATAGAAAAGAGAGAATAAAAGTAATTTCTTTAATAACCACCCAATTCCTAAAGCCTTTTATTGCTTTATCTTTAGGAGGGAAAATTTATTTCAGTTTGTTTTTAAACCTATGTTATATCTGCTATCACCTAGCAAGCACAAGAGACCAAAACCATCTCATCAGGTGAGACAAAGTAATTAAACAGTTTCACAAGACACACTTTGGTTAAGGATGCTAATTGCATCAAGCCTGTTTCCAGCAGTGCTTGTGAGGTGTTCAGAGGTTGGTTAGTGAGCTGAAAAGGACAAGGATGATCCAGCAGGACTCAGTGCTCCCTCTAACACCTGTGGGATGTGGCAGCCTCTGCTTGCTCCTCTTCCCTCCAGGTGCTGGGCAATAAACTCTAATAAAGTTCCATTCTCTGAAGCATTAATTCCAAGAGTGATGAAAAGCAGGACCTTTGACTAGGATTAAGGTCACTTAGAGTTGGCATATGGCAGCACTACTGCTACAATAAGCATCCCTGTCCTTCTCCTGCATCTTCCCATTCTCATCCTGCTCCTGCCAGCACAGCTCATGGGGCTGCACAAGAAGTACACCAGGAGACTGAACAGCATGAAACTTAACTCATCAACACCAAAACAGGGAAACTCCCCAGGCCAGTCATAATGATGTGTGGCCCCATGAGCCATGCTGCAGCAGCAGGGAGGTGGCAGCACCCTCTGGAGCGAGTGGTGGGAATCGTGTCTGGCAACAGCAGCTCTGCCCGTGGATGAGTTAAGTAGGTTGTGAAATAGCTACACTTGTAAATCACATTTCATTGCCAGAAAACTGAGCAAAATAAGAACCGATACAGAAGAGAGTGAAGTCCCTAGGCAAGCAGTGCTAGGGCAGGATGTGGCAGAGAGCACAGAGCAGGGACTGTATGAAGTCCCTTATCACCCCCTCCCAGACTCTGAACTGAGCTCCTCCATCCTATGGCATTTTTCTCAAATGGAGATAGCATGCAGAAAACATGAGAAACAAGAGGTGTACATTGGATCTTAAAAACTGTCCTGAGGCTGTCCTCTACAACTAAACCATACCTAGCTTTAAACTAAACCATACTAAACCTAGGTCAACCAGCCTAGGAAAGTGATCTGAACAGGAAAATTTATTTTATATTTGTTGTCCAAAACCACATTACCTAATTTGAAAAAGAAAACCTGCAAACAACACAGAGCCCTCCAAATGCAAATGCGTATTTTAAGAACAACCACAGGAATGCCTATTTTTGTCAGGCAGGGTTTGCTGCTCAGCAGCTGTGCCAACACGACGGAGGTGGCAGCAGGCTGATGTGGAGTGTAGGAAGGGTGGCAATGTGTAAGGCTGGTATTTCACTGAGCAGAACATCAAACCACAGCTGTAGCATGCCTTCCGCTGCCTGCCTGGAGCGCTTGCATGCAGCCTGCTTGCAGCTGCCTTCCTGCCTATCCAGCAGACCAGATGAAAAAGTGTTAAATCTAAAACACAGACACAAAAAAGGTTTTTCTCCCTCAAATTTTGCATTAGGTGTATGTTCCAGACCGCAGTTCAGACCGCATAAGCCAGGTGATGGCCCATGAAAATGTGTTTCCATGAGGAAACAAAGAGTCTGAAGAGTAACATCCTTGTTAGATACAAGTTAGTCTGTATCTTTATGGAGATAATCAGTTTCATCTCTGGTCAAGAACTGAGCTTCAAACCCACAACATTTGCATAAGTGGTACTTTTAAAAGTACAGGTAAATTGCACAAGGTTGTCGAATATGACTCATCTCCATTCTCTGAAAGTGATCAGCAAAAGTTTGATTAATAATGACAACTAACTGGTGGTCTAAGTAATATCAAAGCTATAGTTATGGACTAGCTATGGTAAAATGACTGCTGTCTAATTATTTAGCTTATGCCAACAGAAAGATAAATATTGCTTCTGTCATGCAGAATTGGGGAAACAGCAGTGCAAAGACAATCTACAAACTGTTTTCTAATAAAGCACTTTCAAAAGAAAGTATCTACTTCTAGAAATATGGCACTGCTTAAGAGTTGTGTATCCTTTCAGAAAATGATTAAATTACATTCTTGCATGTCAAAACATTTCCAGATGCTGGCTGTTTCCATTAACACACTGCTGCAATCGTGACTATTTTTATTGCTTTTAAAAGTACTAAAAAATAAACTAAGTTAAAAACCCAAGAGAATTGGAAACAGCACACTATTTATGACAGAGACCAAGTTTCTCATTTACTATCCATTCTGAAGTGCTGAGGAGGTAGAAAAGCCTTTATGAACAAATCCCCATGAAAAAGAACAACCCTTCCCACAAAGTTAGTTCTGATTAAGGATGTCCAGCACAAGACTTGTGGATGCAGAGGGCTTGCACAGCGGGTGCAGCTCAGCTGTGCAGTGGGGTGACATCTGACTGCACTGCAGTCACCCCATCCCATCCCAAAGGGTGGCTCAGACATATGGTAAGCCATGTAGGTGAGGGACAAACCTCACAGGTGCCAGTCTGGCTTCATCTAGACTGACAGGAACACCTTTTGTCTTCCAGACTTCTGCATACGCCAGCATAACCCAAATCTTCCACCGAGGGTGGGGTGATCATCTCCATTTGTGATCACACAGCAGAAACACAGCATCTCTGATTTAAATACTACCTCGTACATGCAAATGGGATGTAGGTGTCAGACCTTAAGCTATTACTCCACTTCAGAGTCTGACCTTATCAAAAGATCATTTACAGCCACACAGTTTTGACATATTATATATAATAGCTGTACAGTCCATAAATTAATTACCCTTCTGATGGCACAGACTACCAAACAGAGTGGTTTAAAGGGAATCTGTAGAAACAGCTTTATGTCCATGTCATTCCTTTAAATTTAGTTGACAACGGATTTTTGTACTCTTGAGGAAAATGGGTCACAATAATAAACATCAAGTTTTATTTACAAATACATGATTGAACTATTGTGAAATCCCCAGGCAGGGTTTAGGACTATGCTATTGGAAAAATACACAAGATACACCATTATGTTCTTTCAAAAAGGCAAGTATGGAAATTCCTGTTTATATTTCTTGTTTTTCAGTAGTGTTCTCAGTATTCTAAAATGTGATGAATATAAAATGGGAAGAACAAGCCACACTATTTCCACAAATTGCTTGATAAAAAGTGTTTTTAGAAGGAATCACATTGATCTGTGTGTGCACAGAAGTCGAAAGAGACCTTTCAACTAAGTTAAAAATAAAATCTGCCAGACTACAAGTCATGCTCACTTGAAAGTCTGAGTAACACTATGGACATTATCATATGGACATTAACATTTTTTTTTCTGCCTTTAGGAATAGTAGTATTACAAAAACCCTGGCACAACTGATACCTTTGCCAGCCTCTCTCTCTGGTGAGTAACCAAAGAGACAAGCACCCCATCATTTTAACTGGTAGCTCTTTAACAGGAGTCGAGACCAAGGTCAGCTTTTGACTACAGAAGTGTGTTGGTACTACTAGAAAATAAACATTCAATAGGTCAGAAAAAAATAATTTCTTCCTCTGGATCACCAATCCTGTTATGACAGCTAAAGGTCAAAGCAAGGAACAAACAGGCTAATTTCGAAGAGTGAGAAAAAAGAGAGGGAACTGTGATGTGCAGTAGAGGTCTAATGGAACTGACAGACTGAACAGCTGTGTCATGACAAGGACACACCATTCTACAGGGGAAAAACACCACACAAGAAAAAATGGAGATGGTCCTTGATGGCTTTAAGAAATGCAGTTGTATTTCTCAAGAATCCAGCTTACCAAAGATTCAGAGACTGACTAAAGGTCAGAACCAGCAGGAGTTTGATTGTATCATATTACCTAAGAGGCATTTCTACACACTGTGGAACCACCAGCCCTAAGAGGTGGGGATGGTTATGGCAATATATGATCAAGCTCACTATGTCCTTACTTCACCACAAGAAACTTTTGTACTCCAGATCTGCCTAGTTATTGTCAAGTAATAAGAGCTGAAAGACAAGAGAACAATCTGGAACACATTGAAATCATAAGTTTTAAAGGCATTTAATCGAGCCTCAAATGAAGAGTTTACCCATCTGTTCCTTGAGAAGGATAAAATTCATGATCTAAGTGAATAGAATACTAGGGGTGATAGGGCTACAACTAAAAGCAACTTCTTTGCTAGCAAAAGACACAACAGCACTGACTACTCTAAGCTCCCGGCATTTCAGGATAAGAAATAAACTCTATATATTTGCATACAAAGTAAAGTAAAAGAATAAAAACTATTTTCATACCCTGTTGGTTTTTTTGTTTTTAAATACAGACTACAGAAGCATTTGTATTTTTTTTTTTTTTAATATGCAAGAGTATTAAGTTCACAGGTTTTATCTAACTAGCTGCTAACATGCAGGTTTACACAATGAACCCCAGAATGGTCTGGGTTGGAAGGGACTTCAAAGTTCATTCAGTTCCAACCCCCTGTCATGGGCAGGGACACCTTCCACTAGACCAGGTTGCTCAGAGCTCCATCCAGCCTGGCCTTGAACACTGCCGGAGATGGGACAACTTTTCTGCCAGGGATCTACAACTTTCCTGGGCAACCCATGCAAGGGCCTCACCACTCTCACAGTGAAACATTTCTTCCTAATACCGAATCTATACCTACTCTCAATTTGAATCCATTCCCCCTTGTCCTGTCACTACTGGCTCTCGTAAAAAGTCTCTCTCCATTGTTCTTGTAGGCTCCCTTCAGTTACTGGAAGGCTACAATCACATCACCCCACAAATTTCTCATTTCCATGCTGGACAATCCCAAATCACTGAGCCTTTCCTCGTAGGGCAGTAATGAGCACAAGATTTTTAGGCAGAAACTTGACAAACACCTTCTATAATAACTTCTTTTAATACCCAAGTCTTGGGGATTGTGTGAGTGTTTCTTTTTTAATCCTAAATTCTGAACATACAACTTCCATTTGAAATACATATAAGCTATGAAATGGACTGCAAATACTTTCTCTCATGTCAGCTTGCACCTTGTTTAAAGCACTCCACAAAACCAAATGGAAAATTACAGAACTCTTAAATGCACACGGTTAGACAGATTTTAAATTATGGACATAATAAAAGCATCATTACATTTACAGTCTATGATACTCTCTAGTATTCCAAATTTTTAAAGTAAGTGATGCTTGACCTCAAGACAGTCTTGAGATATAAAAGTTGTCCAAACCTCAGTAAAGTGATCTAAATTAGTTAACAGTTTTTGGTTTGGTTTTTTGTTTTGTTTTTTTTGTTTGTTTGTTTTGTTGTTGTTGTTGTTGTTTGTTTGTTTGTTTGTTTGTTTTTTTAATCATACATACCAGAGGTTATAGCTGACCACTGAATTATTCAGTCCAATATACAAGTTCCCAAAAAATGCCACATTCCTCCTTTTTCTATCCTCAGGCCAGAAGAATTTATAGCATGTTCAAGAAGTTTTAACCAAAACAAGACAAGAAGACAAACAGTAACAATGATTTATTTATCTGCAAGTCTGTAATCACGACAGAAGTTCATAGGACACTGAGCACCAATGTTACACTTTCAGTGTATTGTATTTAGTAGCAATGTTTTTGCCTGCTACCTCTATGAACAGGAAACCAACTGCCAGTGCATTACTATCTTAACACAGCCCATAGGAAAATCTGCTTCAAAGTAACAAACCTGCAATGCTGACACTTGATTCTATTTCTCCAAGGCCTGTATTTACAACATGAATATGTGTTGGTTTGTTGGGTTGTTTGTTTTTGATGGTTTTTCCAACATAAATGAAAACTTCTACAGGAAAGCATGCACTACCAAATTATATTGAAGGACATCAGAAATAAAGGAATAGTATTAGATAGTGATGAGAAGATTGGCTTAAATACTGAAAAAATTCCAGTCCCTGTTTCTGAAGTTTCCCCTAGATGTTGCATGTTTCTTTAGGCATCATTTGAGGATGCATCCCACTGGGAATTAACAGATTTGAAGCACGTTCTTCCCCATCAAATACACTATTCTGTCAAATTGTTCAATATTCTGCTACCCCATATGGAAATGAAGTGTAAAATTTTACTACAGCAATCAGGAATTGATGAATTGTTGCAAGTCACTTGAGCAGCTTTCCTACACTTACATAGCTCAGGTATTAACAAATTTACATAGACACATTTGTATTGCAAACCTAACCCTCAAAACCACCTTGTTGAAGGTCTGCCACCCTGCAAGGCGGCTCACAAGGAGACAGCTCCTCCCAGCTCCTTTAAAACAAAGTTAAGAGAGCAGCTGAGGACTGCAAATGACTATACTTCATATCTTTCAAGATTTTCTTAACAGAAGATTTATACCTCAGTATTTTTCTTCGCTACACTCTTGACAGAAGCTCTTGACAGAATTCAAATCACTCGTTTTGTCTCACCACAGGACAATTACGTGATTTAATGAGTAACTCATCTGATGGGTAATCAGGCAACTGATTTTATCTGCTTCATTGCTATCAAGAGGTCAGCACTACCTTCCATTAAGGCAAATTACAGGTTTTCAAGCATACCTGCAATCAGATGAAATCAAGTTTGTTCTTGCAGCATCCTCAAAGCCCATAGAGGATATATGCATTGGAGGAATGTGGGGAGAAGTGGAAAGAGGAGAATTAAATTAAACAATAATTTGGAGGAAGCATCTTACTGTTTTCACTGATGAAATCAGATCTATGGCATTAAAAAGGACATGAGAGAACACGGCTTATTTCCATTGTCTCCTTCCTTTTCTCATTCATAAACCAATTGTTATTCTTAGGCAGGATAGGAAGGAACATTGGAAGGCATGTGCTAGCAAATAGCGAACTGAGTTTGTAATCCAGTCTTAATCACCCACCTGAAAGCCATGCAATGTGGTCTGCAATTGTGCTACATCTGAGACCACAGAGCAAGGGCATCACAAGTAAACATAAATATATGATGAGCTTTTAGTCTACTTTAAAAAATACAATTTTTTTTAAAATAAGAATTGCATTTTAGTCACAATAATGTTGAGATGTTAAACAGCTGTTTATTTCCATGAAGCCCTCCAGCCTACAAGAACACAACTCAAAGCAATCCCTTGGGCTCTCTGTACCCCATGCGAACACCATACACATGTGGTGTGGAGCACCTTGCTGCAGGTGGGGACAGCACAGTGGCTTTCCAGCCCAGGTCCACTCTCCTGCAGACAGGATGGAGTCAGGCAGCAGCTGTGGGAATGGAGCTGACCATTCCTGAGAACAGGCCAGAAAACACTCACACAGATAACTGCCTGCAAGGTACCACTCTCCACTAAAGGGATTAAGAGTGGAAATAGCACGTACTTGGCACAAAACTCTGAGTCAGGAGTTTGCTTTAGATCATTAGCAAATTAGCAGTTTAAAGTGGATTCGCTGTTGGAAGATTTGATTTAGTAGGAAAGTTCTAGATCCTGCTGTACAATTTAGCAGGGAGGAGCCTGGCTGGTGGCTGTGCACTGGGAGGAAGGGGGGCACAGCTCTGAACACAGACCACCTTGTAAATGAGGTGAGGAACAGGCTAAAAACCTGGGGGAAGTTCCAGCTGACTGGAAAGGGAAGCAGGACTCACCTCTGGAGTATTATACTCTATGCTCTGATACAATTTAATGTAACATTGCAAATTTCAACAAGTTATTGCAGTAGGTATTTTGATAGATACAAAAGTCTTCAGAAAAAACAGCATTTTATCAAAAACACACCCTAAGAGCATGTGGATAGCTTGGGCTATGTTAAATATTAAATGATGCTTTCACTCTTTCACATAAGGCATCATGTTCTCAGTGACTGAGTATCAGAGCTACTTTTGTAAAAACAATGGCTATTCATATTGTTACTCTAACAGTTAAAAAATTGCTTTTGCAAATTATTCAAGTACTTTGATTTCCCATACTGTTTTGCTAGGAAAAAAAAAGTTTAATAAATTCATAAAGATGACAAAACCAGTAGTATGCTGACCTTAATAACAGACAAAAAATCTGCTTTAGAGTACAGTACTGGATTTGCTTTTGAAATGATCTATTGTTAAAATAGAAGGGGTAGGGGAGGAATCTTAGCCTCCTATTTAGAGGTGGTGGTGGCAGTTTATTCTACAACTGCAAAAGTATATTTCAATATTTGGTGTAGCTGGAGGAGAGTGAAGCCTCCCATAGTTGAGTGAGGCTGTCTGCTGGGCAGAGCCATTAGGTAGCAGGATCTGTTCACAGAGATGCAGTTTGAACAGGACAGCCAGACACTGTGTCAGGATAAATTAACTATCTTTGTTTAAACTGTGCTTAAACTGCGTTCTGAAGCCAAGCTCAGAACCCAACTTACTGGGAAAAGGGCAATTTTTTGGACCTTGTGTCAGTTAATTCAGGATTAGGATCACTTCCCCCACACATATGTCTGATTTTCATGCTTTTCCCTTTTGCAACTTTGAGGGCTGCTAAACTTCCACTTTTTCTAAACAAAACCACAAATTCTCTTCCTTATAACTTCACAGCTTCATCAAGCATGGCCTTAAAGAAAACCAAACTCTTAAACCATTCCCGATGAAATCATAACCATTAGCAGTAGAGCTGATGATGTAAAAAATAAACAAACACCCCCCAAACAAAAACAAACAAACAACACCCCGACCCAAAAAAAAAAACAAACAAACAAAAAAAAAAAAACAAAAACAAACAAACAAAAAAAAAAAACCCAACAAAAACAACCCAACACATCTGAAGCTCTACAAAGCCTCCTTTACCAGGAGGTTTAATCCCTGGATATGCATCTCTTGGTAATATTTACTTCACTTTGGCTTACTTGAGCATTCATGACCAAAATGAACAAAAGCCTCTTTACTTTTATGGGCCATATCAATTGTTCCAGTGCACGCTGATCCTATCTTCTACAAACAGAGCCAGGATTTAATTGCACTGGAGCATTAAGCAGAAAGACTTTAAAACTCTTTTCTGTTTAACCTGTCTGAATTGCAAGTGGCTGTATCAGAAAGGACTGAAGCATGTGCCATTCTGAGAAATAACCTGCAGTGATATATATGGGCAGGTGTGGTACCAAAGTTGCTTCAAAACACACAAGCAATAAAAAAGAATGATGAGTTTGCCTTTCTAACCTTCACAAAGACTAACACAATTTTAGGTTCATAAAAAAATAACCACATACCTTGCTCTAGGCATTGCTGACATTGCTGGATTATTCCCAGCACATTTAGGAGGGGCTGCACAATGACAGCAGATCCACACGTCTGAATTATCAATGCAAAATTCCTAAAGTTCCAGTTTAAGCCAGACAAGACTCTGTATTTTTTGCCCCTATTCATTCTTCTAGATGTAAGCTGAAGTTTTGTGCCCATTACAGTTTCATAACTCCTTTGTAGATTATGAAAACAAAGAAGTAAAGCATATCAATGAAAACAAACTCACAGGTTTTGTTTTTTTCCATAGTAAAGAGTTGAATTTCCAATCCACTGGAAAATCCAGCAAAGTATCAATTTATTAACCATGCTGAACAAATCAGAGGTCTACAACAGGGCTCCAGACACACAAAGTGAAAACCAAAACACAAGCCACAAGAACACAGACCACCCTGCAAACCCTCCTAGTGATGGGATGGATTTCCTTACTCCTGCCAGTATTTTATTTCCCAAAACTCGCACTGACCAAGGCCCTCCCAAGGAACCTTTGCCTGCATTGATTTTCCTGCCAGAACAAGACAAGAGCTGCTTCCAATTCTGTGCCAGGCATGAATGACACACACCAGCCCCATGGTCTCTCCAAGGCAAGGACAACCTCCTGGGGGAACCATGGAAGGAAAAGCCACAAATTCCTTGCACAGAGGGTCTATTTCCAAATTTCTCCAGGGATTGCCTTTAAATAATGGCATTAAAATTGTTTACTCCTCTTTGACAACATGCACAGAGGTTTCAATTCCACAGGTTTGGGAATAGAGAAGGCGTCATATTGGCATGTTTGACACTAAGGGCCGAGCAGGAAATAAAACTTAGGGGATGTTAGCAAAGAGGGGAGAACAGATGGCCCACGAAATACCTTTATTTCCTTTAAATATTTTCTTTTATCCTGTTTTTGTTTTTCTTCCCATGAACTGTTGATGACAGAAATGTTTTGAGGCTCTTATTATGCTAAAAGAGGTGCTAACATGAAGGAATATTTATTTTTTTTTTACTTTCTAATCTAGTAAATTTCTCGTAGTGTTTTTGCCTAGAAACAAATAATCTTAGTCCAGGATTTTTTATAACATACACAATTACAGTCCCATCTGCAGTCAAAAAGACTGCAAAAAACAGATTTAAAACTTTTATTTAATTTCACTCTCCAAAAGGACATTGACCAAAATGAAACCTACCCCTGGGACAGCAAAGATTAAAAACATTTCTTTCAAATCCTTATTTCTTGTTTTTCTCTCTCTTCCTTAGTCTAAAAACAGAGTTGAAAGACCTGGCAACTAATCCTTCTTTTGTCAAGTGGCAAATAATAAAACTCAACAAGACTTGCACTTCCCCAAATAAGTCCCTTTCTTGACAAAACAGGACCTGATTACAATAGATCTCCCCAGATGTCAACACGAATTCATCTTAAAAACAACCTGCTTGGGGGGTTAAGCAGGTTCTTTAGTGATAGGAGCAAACAAGATCCCACCTGCAGAGAGGACCAAGAAGTGTCCCTGAAGATTGATTTGTCTGTGACCCACAGAGCCAGGCACTGACCTGGCCCCTCAGAGCAGCTCACTGAGGCTCAGAAAGGACAAAGCAGCACCAAGAGAGGAGGTGATTACTGCAAAATTCAACTGAGTTACAACACAGGCTACACCTGTTCAGTGACCATAAAGGAAAGGCATTACTGTGTCAAGTGAGATGACAAAATGATATTTCTTAATGAGTTGGTTTGGGGTTCAAAATTTTTGAGACCCTTTCTCTGGCACAGGGAGATTACATTAACATTAAAAACATGCTCACCTGTTAAGGAAGCAGCAGCAACAATATGCCTGGGGCTACTTGAATACTAAAGTCTACAGCCAATATTAGGCAGAAGCCTCAACAGTTGACAGTATTGAGCATTCCTCACATAGAAAATAATCTGAACAGTCTTACTGCATATGCTGCAAAGATAAATTGTGGAGCATTAAAAGAAGTTGTTAGACAGGATGTGTCCCACTTCCTCTTCCTTCTCTTTGAAAGCTAAACAACATAAATCACAACCAGTTATTTCAAATGTAATCAAACCCTGCCAGGCATCACTACTTGCTAATGCTTTCTCTCTGCCCATCTCTCCTCATTATTAACTCATCAGAATAAAAATTAAAAAAATAAATCAAGCAAAAATATCCCCCACCCTCTGCACACCCTTGCCCTAGAGACCCATAAGCAGCAGACCTGATGATGTCTTCCCCTTTTGGAGCTAAGTAAAGCTAAGCAAACAAACAAACACAACAACAACAAAAACAATCAAACAAAAATTAGAGGGGGGAAAAAAGGGGAAAAAAAGTAGGGGAAAAAGCAAGAGTTAAGGGGTAAAGGAAAGCAAACACAGAGAACAAAGCCACAAAAACCCAGCAAGCTCAGAAGAAGGTCTGGGCAACTAAATGGAAGGAGCAATCTCAACAGTAGAACAACCTTTGTAGCAGATCCAGACATACAATCAAAATGTAACCATTCAAAGCTTACATGGTTTCACATCACCATTCCTATCTAGCATCCCACTTTCACAGGGAGGAACCACAAACACTTTCCTGTCAAGCACAAGCACCTTCAAGCAGATGCATTACTGTGCACATGGAATTAGAAAACAATGAGTCAGTAATTGGTGTCATCAGACATTTTATATCAGTCTTTCCATTCCTAAACCTTCTCATATCCTCAAATTGAAATTAAAGGTAAAGGGATCACATCTGGAAAAAGAATCATACAACTTCTTGTTTTTAGACAGCCACATTCCTCGTATGGCAGTTAAAAACCTGCCAGAATTTCCCCTATAAACATGTTTCCAGCAATTTCAGCTCTCCCACACAGTCTTCAGTCCCAAAGTAACAGTCTCCTGCAGAAAAGGTTTTTCATAAACACACACACACACATATAAATTAGCCACACATTTCTCTTGCATGATGCATTGTTTTCCACATGCTAGCACCAGAGTGTCCTACCACAGCTGACAATTCAGAGACTCAAAAGAAAAAGCATTAGCCTCACAAGAAAACAAGCCTTTGCCACATTATGAAACACAAGAAGTAGGCTAGGAGAAACAACCTTCAAGAGGTGGCCAACACTTACACACAAAGGCCAAAATTACCAGGTCCCTACCCTGGTGATCCACCCTAGTGGATGAGGGAGGAGAATGAAAGGAAGGAAGAGAAATACTGAAACATAACAGACTTCTAACAATTGTCACTTTGGAGAGCAGCTGAGATCCTAGAGATTTACACCTGTGGTCCATAGATTCTCTCTCATAAAATGTCAAAGGGAAGGGTGAACTCCTGAGAAAATAACATATTTTATTTTTTGAATAAGCCAAACAAACATGAATGATAGCAGTGGCACAGCCATAAAAGCTGAAGAATTCCTTGGGTCAGTGGTCATGATCAATCACAGGTCAGCAGGGATGCTGCCCCAGTCAGCTCATGCTGTTGGACAGGAGAGATGGCCAGCAGCTCAAGCAATCACAACCCAATCCTGACCACTCCTGATCACTCTCCAGAGATACAGTCAAACAGTCTGGCAGAGGGTACTCAGTTGCTTTTCCAAGCTAAGGCAGAAATTTGTTGAGGAACCCAGACTACCTGGCTGAATAAAAACCTGACCTGTGATGTTAAAAATAAGCAGGAAACCTTTTTTTTCCTTAAGTAAAAAAAAAAAAAAAAAAAAAAAAAAAAAAAAAAGCTTAAGAAAGAAAAGCATGTTTTAGAGGTTACAGGGCACGAACAGAAGAGCAAAGCCAACTGGGAGCCCGCTTGAGCTGAACCATGCAGAAGAAATCCTGGGGCATCACTGTTGCTATGCACTGCAGCTTCAGTGCAGGAGAAGAAAGACAGCTGCTACACACTGAGGTGTAGGAGATCATTTAGGAAAAGAACAAGCAGGAACAAACACCAAAGAAAATGTTTTGCCTTCCATTTCAATAAAGATAACAAAATGACACACTAAATATGAGGTTAGGGTAATGGCCAGTGCCACATACAGTGTGGAGACAAAATGGGACCATCTACAAATAAAGAAATAAGGGGATCTGGACGATCTCCATTCCACAACACTGAAATAATTGGCACTCACAACAGCAACAGACATGCCAAAAATCACTACAAGAGGGAGGGGAAAAGGAAGTCTTTTGGCAGAGAAGGAAGAGCAACCTTGGTGCTACAAGTGCAAAAGCATGACCTTGATAAGACAACATCTGAACAAAAGAAATCAGAGAAATGTAATTGAGCAGTGAAATGAAGACAAAGCAAATTTTATTTTACCTGAGTAAAATATATTCCTCAAAAAAGGAACCAGAGAGCTTACACCACTGAACTTAATGCAGAATTAATGCAAGAACTGATGTGATAAACAGTAGTATTGAAGGTATAGACATATAAACTTTTTAAAGATGAATGAAGCACTGGTTTAAAGATGGGCAACAAGAGATAAGATATCTAAACAAAGAGAAGACGTGTGTTCCTCAGCTTCTGTGGTATCAGGGCCATATGTAAATTACACAATAACCACACTAAAACAGAGGTATACCATAGTAACTTCTGGAAGAACAAAGTTTGGAGAATTAGCTGTTCCCAAAGGCATCTCTCAGAAGCTGCACAGTCCCTTTGGGTTAGCTGGAGCAACACTAGTCCTCTGGGCTAGCTGGAGTGTAATGAAATTTAAACATATAAAGTAAAAGGCAGCTCAGAATGGTAACTTCTGCTATGATCCAGTAACAGGAGATGAGGGGGAGAAGGGAGCCACCAGAGCATCAACTGCTGTTTGAGACTGATGCTTTGCAGTACTTCCACACACACATAGACACAATAAATGGGTATTTTCAATAGAAAACCAGAATGATCCATTCTACAAGGTCTTGGCAAACCACTACTTGTAGTTTTATACATATAGTTGTGGCTACCAAGTCAAAAGCAAAACAAAACCAAACCAAACCACCTACCTTTCCCAAAACCAATTTACCGGAAACAGGTGCAGGCAGAGAAGACAACTCAGAGCACAGAAAAAAAATCTGTTTTATAAGGGAAGCTAAAGCACGTGGGATCCTCAAACTTAGCAATTAAGAGCTGAAAGCAAACGAGCTCTGTAGGTGTGATTATGTGAGGCAGGATGGATCTCAGGAAAAGGAAGGGGGTGAGGGGGAAGCACAGGCTGGGGGAAGGACTCCCACTGCCCCAAAGCTTGAGGTACTCCATCTGGATTGGCAAGCTGTACTTCAACCAACTTTAAAACAAACTTCAGCAGGGTCTGCACAGCACCTTATTTATATATTCGCTACTGTTTGAATGAATTTTTCCTGGGTGGGACTTTTGTAGCTTAGGTATGGTGTGTTCCCCCACTCAGCCAGGCATTTACATTTAGTACATTCCCTGCAATAACAGAGATGTAGGAAAAATGTCTCTGAACTTTTCTGCTGCCTCCCTAGGGCACACTACGCTTTATTCATTCTTTGTCATTTTATAAAGGTTTTAAATGTGTTAGAACACATGGGGAATGGGAGCAACAGGCCCATCTAGATTTAAATTTTTCTTTTTTACACAACTGTTTGGGGAAATTGTCCCCTTCAGCCCTCCATTCCAAAGTCAGCTGTACTTTAATAGTCCATTACAAGAGAAGAAACAAATCTCAATATTTACTTTTTGTTGAACTATCAGATAAACGCTGGGTCTATTTCTGTTCTATTCACATTCTCCCACAATTTCCATTACAAGGTATGCACTAAGCATTTTGACGTGAAGTTCCCCACTGCTAAAAATCTCAGTGCTAAAAGAAAAAAATGGAAATGTTTACTTAGGTTTTGGTTTCAAACTCAAATAAATTTTCAAAATTAAACTGAAATTCCCTCCAGCTTACCCCACTGCAAAACAGGCTCACACAATCTAAGAGCTTACAGACACAAACTGTAATGTTGGAAAGTGAACTTCAATCCCATTTTACAGGCAACATCCTTTGGTTTGCTTAAATGTCCTGGAATAGCAATAAAATGTACACATCTTTTGTATTTCTGTGATTAGAAATGCCTCATGAGGCCTTTTGTTCTCTTCCCAAGTTTGCAAGGCATCCAGCAAACAGAACTACCTGCACTGGGTGTAATATTGAACACAGTACCACTTAAAATTCATTTTTAATCATTAAATGGTTAAGATATGAATATATGCTGTCACTTGCTTTAATATTCTGGGTAAAGCAGGCACTAAAACCTAAATAGGATATCTGTATGATACTTCAACAGCAATCATATGCATGCCCAAAATAACTCATTTTCAGCAAATTTACATATTACTTTGCATGTGTCACACCTCAGGTTTCCCCCTTTACTTGAAAGCATGACACTATTCTGGCAAACCAGCCATCTTTCCCCCTTTCTGCAGCCCTTCTTGGCTTTTCTTCTTTTTAAACACCAGTTCAGCTTGCCATATCCTATCACATTTTGGAGTAATTGACTTTGAAAAACTTTGCCTTCTCCAACTGGCAAACACGCCCTATTTAAAAAGCAGCAGCCTACTCCCAAATCTATAGCAGCAAGATGAGCTAAGAAGGGAGGAGAGGGCTCTTGATTTCAACAACTGATTATGATTTCTATCCCTGCTACATCGGAGGTTTACTGTCAAACAATAAAAAAGCTAACTGAAAGGACAAAAGTTATATTAAGTCTGTTTCACCTTTTTTTTAAATTTTCTCATTCTTTTCTGTCTATGAATGATGTGGTCCAAACCTCACTGAAAAGCGCTGGCAAGACTGGTATGTAAGAAAAGATGGCATGTGCATAATAGAACCTGAAACTGCAGTTCTAGAGGTAATATCCTCTTATATTTCAATTTGTGTTCAAGTGCTGCTGTTTGAAGGTCATGATAAAGTGGGCAACCACACCAAGAAAAGTAGCTGTGTAGGACACACAGCTTAAAAACATCAAGACTTTCTGACTGCAGGAATTAGTTTTTCTTTTTTCTTTGCCTTTTAGTAGAAGCACTAGAAATGTTTCACAGAGCTTTACTTGCAAAGCAAGTTACTTTGCCTGTTTTTATTAGGAAAGGCATAAATAAGGGCAATATACAATAATCAAAACTCTTCAGAGTAATACTTTTCTCTAACCAGCTTTCTCTGCCTTGTAAGCAATCAGTTAGACCTCCTAACAAGAACTTTGTCCTTTACTTTCTTTTCTTTCTTCAAAGGAACATGTGGTTATTTTGGGCAGCATGTCAACATGTTTTTGTCTGGTATAAACCAGCTTTGAAATCATACTATGCTAAGTTAATTTTGTATGTAGGCAAAAGCAAATGTGACAATTACACAAACCCCAGCCCCCTTGCTCCCCCCCAAAAGACTCATCCTGAACAAAGCTGTTAGTTTCACATAGCATAGGAAGAGAAGAAAAAAAAATCACTTGATACTCTGAAAGTTTTCACAGAAAACCAACATATAAATTGTTTTCTTTAGATACAAGAGGCTAAATATGGGGTTTATTACCACCACTGTTCAAGTATAATGATATCTAAAACTCAATCTAAGCCAGCATTCCCACCATTTCTTCCACCAACATAATGAAGCATCCTTCAACTGATGGATTTGGCAGACAGAGTTAAGGATATTGAGTTTCAAAAAGTACCAGGCTCAAATCCAGAAACCTCAGTGAGGACCCTCTGCCCTCCAGCCTGAACCCTGGGAGATGCACAGGTCCTTGGCTCCTGGCAAACAGAGCCAGCCCAGCCAAAAAGAAAGCTCAGACAGAGCTCTCATGTGCCACCCAGGAAAGCCAAGTAACACCAGGAAGCCCCCACTTAGTGGGCTTGGGAGACAGTATTGACAATATCTAATATCCTATTAGTAAAGCTGCTGAGCATCTCCCTCTCAGCCTGATTAGTGTCATTGTTTTAACGAAATTATTCTCTCCAAGGTTTCTTGGAGCCAGGCCCATAAACCAATGACCCAACAGTCCATTAGGATTATTTCCTTTTCACAAATTACGTATGCAACAGAGATTCAATCAGTCAGGACTGGGAAAAAAAGAATCAAGAATTTTTTTTCTTTCCTTTTATTCACTTTCCCCCTTCTTGAATACATAAGCCCTCAATAATTGAGACCATTTTTCTGGCTTTTCTCTATTTGGTACATACTAGTCCTTGACTATATTAAACAGTGCTTCCTCATGCACAAAGTATCAATTCTCTCCTCCTCAGGCTTGTGCAACCTGAAGAGACAAGATGGTTAATTCAAAAATCACTCCCTGGAAGGCACAGAAAAAGGAGCTTTTTCAAGAGCATCATCAGTGTCTGAAAAGCAACCCAAAGCATTGTGCTGGCTTTGTCTATCTTTCATGACCCTGTGCAGCATTTCAGTTTAACACTCATTCTAAGCAACTTTCATTTAGGGCTGTGGTGATAACACAGCAATTCCTCAGAAGAACTTTTCTAGAAAATATTTCTGACAGCAAATATATTACAACACAACAATTATTCTAGGAGTTCCCCCATTCTCCTCCCCAGAAATCAAGGGTAAAACCCCAAAAGGAGCAGGACCTCTCATTTTTTAGCCTCAACTCAAACACTGTTATTAAAATTGAAGCAGATTTGATCACTGGCACTACAACAACCTGGTGAAACAAATGGCACCTTGTGTTTCATGGTGGTGTTTCCTTCTTCCCTGTGCACTGCTCAGACGTCTGCTCCCTGCCATGGCTTCCTCAAAGCTAAAGGCAACCCTAATGTTTCTTCTCTTAAAATTTTACAAAAAAGGTTTAGCACTAACAAAAAGCATTCTTAATTGTTACTGAAGTAAGCTGGCAAAAAAGCCATGTACATAAATATTTATCTTTTAAAATAAATACATACACTTATATGTATCTGTATATATTATATATACCCATTGTGTATGTGTTTTATACATATTTTGTAAGTATTATAATAAAAGAATAAAGTAAGGTCTCACTTTAAAATACTCTCCTCCTATTCCTGCCTCACCTTGTGGGTTTTTGGAAGTTGAAGATTTTCAAGTGAAAGGTTACATCAGGGGATGCAACAGTCAAGAGCATAAAAGCATTTGTAAAAGAAAAGCGTATTATTCCTATTAAAGCACAGAACCTATTAGCTAAGTAATAAATTATCTCTTCCCAAATTTTTAAAAAATTATTATGCAAGTAAAGGAGAAATTACATTTTCCAGAAGCCCTGCAGTAAAGGGATAGGCATCTACTACATGAATTCATAAAAACTGGACATTAGTTTCCTTGAGCCTTTAAAAGCCTGAGACCACAGATATATTAAATAAAAAAATTTAAAAAGTGGGGACAAAATGCTACCCCTTGACTCATGACCTACACAGGCCAGCTTAGCATGGCCAAGGCTTTCCTCCCTCTCCTCCATTCTCACCTTGCAGCTGAAAAACACGATAAAAAGAGGCTGTTCCTCCAAATACTAAATTCAATCCACAGTCAGTTTCTTTTCAATTTTACTAAAGAACACTTTGCATCTTGACACATGGAATGCCAGCAGACAAAGATCCCTGAACAGGTACATTGATCAGAACAGAGCTCCCTGTTGAGCACATGATAAACAACGGCCACTTCAGAAGTGTCCACTAAGTCTTAAATAAAAGCCCAGTTTTGTACTGACACAGGCACAAACTGTGAAGATCTCTAAAGTGTTTTTCAAGTCTCCTAAACCACAGACTTACACACTATTAACAAAAATGTCAAGAATTCCCAATATAGTGTATATATAAAGCATTTCCTTAGCATTGTCTTTTGTGTGCTTGAGCACCAAGCCCCAATGTATCACAAGCAGCAGAACAATGTGTCACATTCTCAGTGGCACAGAGTGCATTTTTCCTCCTTGTACACACATTGTAAAATGACCCACTTCTTTTGACCATGAAGAAAAGGTGACTGCTTGATTTATTAGACGCCTAGCATTGCCCTATCAGCCCAAAAATACACACCAGCATCATTTTAACCTAGACACTCATAAAATTATTAATTTATGGAAATGTTCACTTTGTAGAAGCAGCAGACATGTTCACACAGATTCTCCAAATGTATAAAATACACATATGCTATCAAGCAACTTGGCCTCCCCACCAGAGGAACTGATAAGATGCTCCTAGAAACACTGTCTCTGTCTTTTTCCACATTGAAATGTACGTGCAGAAGTAAACGCTTCTTTCCCTGGAAAAACAGAGAATAGTTGTTCTAATTAAGTCAATACCTTAGAAATCGCTCACTAGCAGCAAAACAGAATAAAATTAGCTCTTCACCCACGATCAGGCAGTGAAAAAAAAGCTCTATTTAAAAGCCAGGTATATTGTTCCAGCTAAGTGCAAGCCAATGACTTCAAGTGACATTTACTTTGGCAACCTCACACAAATCAAGATCACCCACTTTGCCTTCAGAAAGGGATTTTGGATCGACCACATTAATGGGACTCTCTTCATTCCAAGTACGCCAGTTCACACAAATCTGGTTTTCAAAAGAAAAAGTCACAGACTAAAACTATTTCAATTCTCCTTGGAAGAAAATAAGCTTTTTGTGAAAGTTGGCAGTGTCCCTTGCCTTTTCTTCAGTTAAGAGAACAAAGTCGATGTAGGAGAGGTGGAACTCCCCATGCAAGAAATACCGTGAGAGCAGAGAACAAACTGTGTTTTGCAGGGATCTGTAATGGCATGGACACAAGCACCTTTTTTAACCAAGGCACAATGAAGTGGGCAAACTGCAAACAAAAGGCAAGGGCGACTGAAGGCTGCTCAGAGAAGACATAATGAAACAGAACTGAGAATCTCTCAGTCGTCTGAGCCCAGAGATAAAACGGGGAAGGCTGTATACAGAATGTACAGAAAACTGCTGCTAAAGAGGAAAAACAACAAATAGCACAATTGTCCAGGAGAGCAGAGCAATTTGGGCGAGCGAGGCAGCATCCTGCCTTTCCATTACCCCCCTGAACCAGTGCATGGCCAGCTCCAGCTCACAGCACACTGGCTCTCTCAAATCCTCCTTCCTTCCAAGCCCAAAATGCTTTGGGCTGCACTTCTCCATTTCTGAGGAGCTGTTCTACAACCCATCACAACCCCGAATCTCAGGATTAGAAACATTTCAAAGGCAGTTGGGTTAAATCTTCCTATCCTCTCCTATTTAAAAATCAGCCCTAATCATGATTTACACGCAGTAAGCTTTGGTAATCTTCACGTAAATGTATTTGGGTGTTAATTCCTGGGGCAGGTAATAGAGATGGATGTTCTTTCCGTACCCAGAGAATTTTCCTTGAGCTAATTGAAAACAGGCATATTTTGAGAAATGCATTCTACTGCCAATAGTCTAGCAGGGAGGCAATGCAAGAATGATTTATGAGCTGTGAATATCACGTAAATCTGTCTTCAACTAAAAGGTTCATCTCTGCATAGAATAACCTTAGGTACTCAATTATCAACACTCTTAACTTTACGTATTTCCTAGCAAAGAGCAAAAATCCCACTGCACATCCCAGCCCTTTCTCAGAGGTTATCACATACCAAATTAATAGATATCATTTATATCTAAATGCAGCCAGAAAATGAAGCATCAATTAAAACATTCTTAAATTAGATTATTTCATGATTTTTTCCAAGTCTTTTACCATCCCATTTTCACATTACTTTAGCATTCACCAGTTACTTTGTGGCCCAAGGGGAAGGCAACAGTTAGTCAATACTGGAAGCTGAAAGACCTTTTTCATCTATAACAGCTGTTGTATACCTCTTGCCTTTTCCAGCAAGCTTTTTAAAATTATTTCATTTTGAAGCCTGCATATTACAGAGACAAGAAAAAAAAAATTGTTCTCGGAAGCTATCAATAAATGTCAAATACTTGAACAACTATCCAAATTCTTGATGGACTTGCATCCCCCCAACTTCTTCTGAGGCATGCACAGTTTTCTTTTGTTTATCATTAAGGAGAAACTACTCTGGAGTATATGGATCTCTCAGGTATCTTGTGTCTATCATAACTTTACTTCAAGTAAAGCTGAAGTTATTCTCTCTGCAGTCTCCTAGTCAGACCACATTGAACACAGATGATGCTTATTTGTATTGCAGCAGGCAAGTCTGCATATATCAATAGCTGAAAATGTATTCAATGAGGAAATGTGGGTTGTTTTTTTTTCTAATGAAAAACTACACTAAATACTTTAGTAGCCATATTAGAATCTTAAATAATAAAAATAAAAGTGTTTCAGTATTTGGTGACCATTGGTTGCATTGGTTGGAAAGTGCTGCCCGTGAAAAAAACCTGGGCTTGCAAGTTCATTTTCCTAGCCTGTGCCTAGTGGAAAGTACAGTTTAGTCTCTCAAGGTACAGAATATGCCTGAATCCTTCACCAGCACCTCCAAGAGACTTAGGAAAGGAGTGGTGCTGATTAGCTCTGGAAGTCCTGTCAGAAAGCAGACACAGAAAGAGCAAGAAACACAACAGCAATAGCAAGTTAGAAGGGAGGAAAAAAAAAGTCCCTTTTTGTAAATGATGAGTTTTGCATGCCCATTTTAACTCATAAAGAGTGGGCTGTGATGATGAATGGGGTATTGTACTCAGCATGGTAGAAGATTACAAACTGCTTTCAGTGAGGGTCTTTGGGAGTTGTCCCATAATTTGGCAGTAAATCGGGCAGGACGAAGATGAGGCATGGCTGAATGAAGCAACAAACGACTAAAGAGGCTCCACACACCACTACTGTCATTTCTTCACAAGTCATTTGTAAAATGACTGCTTCATTTACTTCTGCTGTAAACAAAGATTTGACCCCTGGCATCGCATCTGACTGGGGAGCAGTATTAACAAAGCTCTGAATGCTCTCCAAGACCATGACTTTTGATTTCAGCCCTCTACACTCAGAAAACATTCAAACACGATGCTTAAAGCACTTTGGAGCTTGACAAAAATTAGAATTTACATCCAAGGGTCAAATTTCAGAAATCTCAGTACCAAACTTTGGTATTTGATAATTAAAAGTCGCGTGTGTATGCACGCACATAAATATGGATGGCTCCAGGCAGAAATGGACGGATCTGCTTTTGAAATCCTGATCCTTCGGGATTTAATTTGAAAACACTGTTGAGGTTTTTTTCCCCCAAAGCAGTTAAAACAGCTTATTTGTAATTAAATGCCTGCTTGCAGTTTGATAATGGGGAGAAGTTGCACTCGCCAGAGACTCGGTCCTGAGCATAGGTCAGTGTACGCAGCACAGGGACCAACTCGGCACATTAACAGCAATATACACTTCAAAACTGTAATTGCTGTCCAAAACCTATTAATTTTGAAGGGATTCTTACAAATCCATAATTACAGAAAGGCAAATCCTCATCATAAAGCAATGAAAACTATATTCACACAGTCCTAGAGGGAGCACTTTCAGCAGCTTGGCTCATTAGAAATGTATTCTTGCATTAAACACCAATATCAAAGACAAATGTTAATGCAATACCTCAGAGCCACGCTGAAAACTGCATTGCAGCAGTGAAGAAGTACCTATTTAATTGGATCCACTACCACCCAACACTTGAGAATATTGTGCGTCAACCTTACCACAATGATCAGGAAGAGAATCCATTTATTCTGCTACCATCCAGTTGCCTTAGCACAGAAGGGCTGGAAACCTCAACAGTACTTGCTGCTGCTTTTCCTTCTAACTTGGCATTTCTTTAGCACAGCTTCAGTGCAAAAGGAAGAAGGCAAACCACCTCAGATGTTTTGCTTGAAAAGGAATATGGCTATGAACAAAGGTTAAAACTGAAAACTGGAAACTGCTTAGCAGAGGTGTGGCTGCTGAAACCTGACATAGTTGCGTCACCAAGATTTTACTTTGGCAAACACGGCTTCCTGATTTCAAACAAATCATAGACAGAACTATCTTTTGTTCCAGCAATGAGCAATTATTGCACAGACATGCTTTCAAGGTCGCTAGCGGGAAGAGTAAACTACACCAGGATGTGTCAGTCATAAGTAATGCTTTAAAAAAGTTAGCACCAAGCAATACATATTTAAAGCCTTCCACACTTAGCAGGAGACAAAGTGCTTACTTCCTTCCAACTGACCACAAATAAACATGAACAAAAATACCCTTAAAAAAGGCAATTAATATTTCATAGGTTCGTATTCTTCTCTATTACACCTGATTTTTAATCTTCATTACAACCAAAATTAGTTTTTATTACTTTGGCAAAATAAAACTAAACTAAATGTCTTGATTTAATGACTTTGGAGAGGAAAATGTTGCCTTCAAAACCATTTAAGAAGAGAAAAATATTAAACAGGGACTTAGTTTTCTTCAGAACTGCTGCAGAAGCAGTATTCTTGTATTTGTTAACATAAGGCTATATAAACCATATCAGTAGTCTTAAAAACACAACAGCACTTTACTTATAAGTATTGTTGTATTTAAGTTAATAAAAACATTCCCTTTTAAAAAATATAATATCAAAGGTTTCAAACATTCCTAAAAATGTCACTTATTCTTTTCAGGAGGGCAATAAATACATTCAGGTTACTATAGACAAAAATAGGCATAAAGGAAAAAAAACCACAAAGAAAAGCCAGTTTTAAAAACAGACATGGTATGCAAAGAGTATAAAGAAAATAAACACAAGCTTTAGAAGAGAAACAAAGCACCCTTCTTTAGGATGATAAAACAACTTCATTTCGAAAGAGGAGAGAGATCATCCCACATTTGTCTGGCAGAGAGATTTTACACTCTTTTTGAAATAGGCTGCTGATACCTGAAGTTAGATAAAAGACACTGGACTAGACAGATAACAGCATGTTCTCATACTGAAGGTCACCAGGTGTGTGGAAAGTATTACTATGGGCTTTACCACATAACACTAAAAACAGCACCTTCTTTTAACTCACCTGCCTTTGCATCCTTCAGTTATGACAAATTGAATATTGTCAACTGAAGACTAAGTGAAAATGAAGAAATTACATGATACCTGGGGGTGTTCTGCCTTTGACCAACATTTGAGTTGTCATGTCTAATGCTTTGATAGATGTAATAGTATTTCAGAATGTACAACCATGCATCAGCTTTACTGTGCTTCAGACTATACACCAACTACCCAAAATGGCAAGAGCATTTTTTGTAAGACACTGTTCACCCGTGATTACTGTATTTAAAAACGCTTTCAAAGTGCCAACACAGGAAAATCTTTAATGAATATCGCACTGAGTACACCCAGCAGAAGAAAACATCTTAGATTTACTGTTAGATTTACTGCCTTTGGTGAACACATTCTCTCTCACTGCACACACATGTGAACAATGATTAACTCCCGTCATTCAGCACAAACAGTAATAAAAGACAGGATTCTTCCCCCAAGCAGGAAAGTCCAAGTTAAAGCACCCTCCTTTGGCAAGCCTCAGAAACATGTATTGAGATAACACTCTGACACGGGGCCTCATCTTGCCCCAAGTACTTTACATCCATAACACACAGACTTTGAAGTGTGGGGTTTCTTCTTCAACACATCTGCAGAAGCAATTCACACATCAAGGATTTACACATACCCCTCCAGGTAAGAAAACATAACTAATCCACCATAAATGCAATAGGCATGTAAACTGCTTTGCAGATGTGCTTGGTAACACACAGTGAATGAGAGAATAATACTTGTCCAGTGCATTATAAAGTTTAAAGCCTCTCTGAAAAACTATTTCATTGCATTTGATGCTTACTAATAGGATTCAACCTGACCATCAAAAAAATTTAAAAAAGGTTTATTATACAAGCATGAATTATGGAGCTCCCTGTGCCACAGGAGGGAGACGTGACCACCAGCCACCATCTGCACTATTTCAGATGGAAATCTCAAGGAGTGACAGGGAGATCCGACATGCCCAACCTGATTTCAGCTGACTTGCACTTCTCTTCAATAAAAAAATAAATAAATCAACAGTTGTGTTTGACAGCTTCAGGACTGACTCTCTTACACCAGACTGTGCACAGCCCTCAGATTTCTATTTGCATATTTGAGATGGAAATTCTTGTGCTACGGGGCAGATCTCAACTCCTTACACGTCTTTTCCCTGGTGACAGCAGTGGCTGCAAAGCAGGTGGAATTGGGCAGGTGAAGGCACTGTGGCTCGAACAGCCACCAATGCCTGGAAGCACTTGAACTGCTAAGGGAGTTCAGTTTCCAGCCAGAGCAATTCCTTTTTAATTCTGTTTATATTCACAGAGATAACAACCCACATCATCTCCATTGATGCTGCAGCCTCATAGCAGCTTCTTAAACACTGGAGAGAAAGACTCATATGTTCATAAGACAAACAGTTCCTAATGGCTTTCCCAAGTACAAGTCAAATGATGAAAACCAAAGCATTGATTTGGGGTTTTTTTTCTTTTTTCTGTTTGTTGCAGGGGGAAGGGTGATTGTTTTCATTGTTTCTTTCTTTAAAAAGAAGTAAATGAATGTTCATGCCATCACCCCTGACAGACACTGAAGTCAGAAGTTGCCCATGTGGCAGGGCTGTACTTCAGAAACACATTCAATCTGGTGAGAGTACTGGTGAATCTATCCTACAGCATGTATCAGAAAAGGGGAAAGCATTTGCTTCTCCATTTATGTTGATAACACATTCAGACATACTTTATTATAGTTTATTATTCTATACTTTATGGAGAGGGGTGAGGGGGAAGAACTACAAAAATTAAAAACCACACCTCCGAAATTGGCTGATGCCCAAACCCATGATAGTTCTACACTTTGCTAAAAACAAAATGTTGTTTACTGTAACATCTCCTACTTACTACTCATACAAATGTTTAAATCGTTTGAATTCTCAGAAGAGTTCTCAGCTTCAGTGACCTCTGAAAGAGATGTCTTATTCAATGTAAACACTGATTCTGTGAGAACAAGGATAAGGAAAAAAGAGTGGGTGGGAGTATTTCCTTTTCCTTGGATTTAGTTTCGCTGAGTGTTCATTGTTCACAGGAGATGTTCTACCTTTCCATTGTCTCATACGTTTCCCCCACCCCTTTTTTTTTTTGGATACCTTGGAGACAAGCACTAAGATAAAGCATTCTAATTTCTTCCACGTACTTAAAATTTGGCTGTCCAATTCTGGATTTAGAATCTACATCAAGGTCCTCTTTTATCTGTTAACTCATGTTTGTCCTGCCCCCCTGCTTCATAAGCGAAGACAGTAATTAAGCCTCTGTAAATCCTCTTTGCCCAACATGCTGTCCTTGTCTCCTTGTTGCTCACTCATGCAGCCTCATCAGGTTATTCTGTATTGTCTCAAACTTGTCTAGTTTTAGCAAAATAACTAACTTTTCTTATTCTTTTTGTCCTTTCACTACGCTCACATTGACAGCAAAATGCACATTTGGAACAGAATAATCTAATCATCCCTAATTTCTCCCAGAACTCTTTGACATATCCAACTGGTCACAGCAGTTCACTGTGTTTCAATGCACCAGCTTGAGTATCACTTTATTCAACATCCTAAAGTGTGACAATGATTCCCTCTCACTGACACAAAAACCACCACACCACCAAACAAAAGACACCTCCACAGAATTAGAGTACGTATCTCCACAGCTCCATATATTTTTTCCTTTAACTATCTATTGGAGAAGGAACTATTTCACTTCCTATTTTTGTAAAGTGACCCATTACAAAATAGACCATCTGCTTCACAGACCTCTCACCCTTCTGATTTCCTTCCCATACATTTGCCTGATGTATTTTATGGCTTTCTATATTGGTTTCCTTAAGGTTGAATTCCCCTTTTCTGAAGGGCCTCTGTTGACTCAACCTCAGTGTACTTCTCTCTCTTCCTGCTTCCCTTTTGTCTTTTTTTTTTTTTTTTTAATTTTTTTTAAGCCCTCCAGACATATGTATCCTTTTTGAGACCGGATGTTACTTAAACTTTTATGACCTAAATTAAATTATTCAAGGTTCTTTGCTTCCCAAGTCGAACTGTTGATAGCACACTCCTGTCTGAAGGGGTAGGCAGACAGGAACTAAGCTCCTTCCTCCACAAATTCACTGGGCTTGTTTGGACAGGGCACAGTTATCAGCTCAGGGTGATCACTTCAGCAGTACTCTTTTAGCTTATATTTGGGAAAATATCTAGAAAAACCTCTTACATGTAAAAAACACAAAGATCATGGCTTAATTTCCCCTATCACAAAGATTTTAAAACCACTTTTGACTCAGAGGTAATCTGCTTTTATTTTAAGTAAGGGACAGAAGATAGGAGAGGAAGACCTACTTATTTTTTTTTTTTTTCTCATCACAGCTGGCATGTCTAAGTTTAGGTAATTACAATTGATGTAGCAGAACTTGGCCAACCCCAATCAGCTGCCTCTGTATTGCTGCACAGGAAAGGCAGGCATTCAAAACTGCAGGAACCTGTTAAAGCAGGTTGTGTAGTTAAGCTCATCTTTCCAGATAAGTGCATACTGCTGAAATTCCCTAAATACCATTTTAATGTAGCATTGTATAAAACAGTTCTTATATTGGCAAAAAATACTGCTCCTTCATACTCAGCGTGGTAAGAAACACAGTAGTAGAACACGAGAAAGGAAAAGTGTCATACCAAATTATGTTCTAAAATTCTATGGCTAACCAGAATTAAGTATGAGAAAATGGCATATCCATAAACAAAAAAACCCAAACAAAACAAACAGCAACAAAAACAAAAACAACCCCAAACTCTAAGATAGACATCTCTAATTATAACGCTGTTAGTCTGTGTTTCAGTAACTAGTTGAGGCTAGGAACATTTGTTTTGTAGATTAAGGTCACTTACTTATTTTCAAAAGAGCCTGTATTATACACTATAAATTCAGGTAAAGAACAACGGGCTTGTGATTAAGTCCCTTGTAATATAATTTGATGCAAAATTCAAACAAAAAAAATTAAATAAATATGAATCAACATTTGATTAACTGTAGACTAGTAAAGTTCATGAGAGTATCAAAAGCCAATTAGATGCAGTATCATTTCTACTCTGCATATTTATATATGGATTTGGTTTTCATACAGTTCAACAGAGTACTAATGGTACTTTCAGGCTCCTGTGCATGGTAGTATCTGGACACCTTTAATTTTTTAGAGATGAAAATCTATTTTACAATTTTGAATCTATTCTGTGGACTACACAAGTTGAAATTCTGATTCACGTAAGGAAAATAATTACCATCAAATACCCTCAATTCATTGTCTTAATTCACTTTGGTAGATGTGCCAGACTTGTACAAATTCTCAGACAGAAATGTCAGCTCTCTATGCAAGTTTTGAAAGCATACACACATCTTCCTTAAAACAAAAAAAAAAACCCAAATGCCCAAAAACAAATGAAAAAAAACACCAACCAGCTTTATTTAGAATTAGTTTCTTTTTAACATTTTAGAGGGTGAAGACTATCTGTTTCATGGCTACCCTGATATCAAGGCAGAATAAACCACTTGGGTAAAACTGCAACTGTGCCTCTTCTGTAGTATTAGAATCATACTCTAAAGCATTTCATTCAGCTGCTTCTTTTTTTCTTCCAAGTTAAATGTAATCCTGTTTATCCAAGTACACATATTCCACAGTTCAGTACCTTCTCAGAGTAACGTACAGTACAACCTACCACTACCAACTGATGCTTTTAAAAGTAATCCTACTCTGCAGCTCGTGTTTGCAGTGTATTTCCAACAGCTGAGTCACTCAAGTCAGAGTTCAGATATTTGTACACATTTCTAAATCCCTTCTGTCATCCCAAGAAATGCCAGACGAGGATCACAGCAGTAAGCATTGGACAGACAAAAGGACACTGGGACCTCACAGACACGATTTAGAGCCAGTTGCCACCTGTTTTAGAAGAAATAAGAGAAGCACTGGAACGAGCAGTGATGTTCCACACCAACCTTGGGGATGAATGCCTCAAAGGAAATATATGCATAGAAACAGCCCAAGCAAACTTGTGACTATCTTAACAGATATGAATGACACTTTCTTTCTTTCACTTCTTAATAATGCCATTACTTCTAATTTACACCTAAAAAAAGAAAAACAACCCACAGTGAGAAACTGAGCAGAAAATAAGCAGAAGTTTCAAACATTGAAGCTGACAGTTCATTTATGGAAGTTATACTTTCATCTCACATCTCCAAACTAAGCTTTAAACATTTAGGTCAATAGCTACTTGGCCTACTGGAACAGCCATTCATGTTCTCTCTGTAAGTATTAACTATATTGAGGCTACACACAAAACTCACCAAAGCAGAGAACAAAAATATTCTACAGCCAAAGTGAAAGAGAAAAGAGGAATGCACAGGTATTTCTAAGCACCTCTGTGCTGGAAATACACCTGTGTTGTACAAGATATTACACACATTACTACAGTCATTTAGTCAGCTTATGAGCAAGTACAAGCAGTAATGCATAACTGGTATTTTGGATGCATTTATTGCTGATTCTCCAAGAGTTGCAATCAAGAGATTGTCTCTAGTACATAGAATTAAAGAGATTTATGATTCAGATTAGTCCTGTTACAGTAAGTTAAAACAAAAAATCTCAGTGAGTCTTTCCATGAAATGGACTCATTCTGCTCCAATGCCAATATAAAAAAATACTAGAAGCAGTATCTCAGCATTGATTCAAACATCAACAAGTGCAACCACCTGTTCAAATTGGGAAAGCTATAATAACAGCTTTTTCACTGGTCTCTCCTCCCCAAACAGCAAACTTCAATGTCACAGTGATTTTTTCCCCACCCTGTACCAAATTCCTTCATTTTTTTTTGTCCTGCCCAATTTACAGGTAATAAGACTGAGCCAATAAACTAACCTTTGACTTTCCAAAACATCTATATATGATTTCACTTGTAAAATAAATCCAAATAAGCAAAAAAAAAAAGGCATCAAACACACATCCATTAAAAAAAAAAATGACACATTCATTCTCCAATTCCCTTCCCTGGGAAACAAAGAAACCCAAGAAAGTAGATGGACACACAACCTTTCCAGAAAGCACTTAATTAGACCAGCACTCATGCCACATCAATCACATCCAGAGCACTTTATTTTAGTTAAAGCTAATGCTACCTCTTCTCTTCCATGCAAACAATCCAAATTCCTCCTGAATTTAGACTAGTGCATGAAAATTGCTGAGTTATTTTATAAGCTGGATGGGTTATTTTACAAGGTGAATGATATTATTTCTGTGTCCATACACTGCAGGGTGTGTGTGTGGCTCAAAGAAGTTCAGCTTGTCAATAATCTTTAGGGAATCAGCTGAAGGACACGTTCTTGCACAATACATTATTTTAAGCTTGCTGAAAGCTGATGCAATACACAAAATGCACATCTTCCTTTCTTATTTTTAGCATGGGGATCCAAGTGCTGCCCCATGCTACACCAAGGGAATAATAAAATAATCTTCTAGTAAGGAAGAATTCTGCATGCTTACTAGAGAGGATAATTACACTGCCCGTACAGTACATGCTAATTGTACTTGGCTACAGACAATTAAACAAATACACTCAGAGGCTCTCCTGTATCTCACTTTCAAGCCACATACAGTGAAATTCACGTTTTATAAATATTTAACTGGAAGTAGAAATGGTAAAGGCTTATCACAGCTGTCACAGCTTCACGTAACCGAATCAATTAACAATAGAAACCCTTAAGACAAAACAGATAAGGGAAGCTTGCAATTACTCACGAAAACCTTACTGGAACAGACTGCAACACAATTTCCCAGCTCCTGGAGCAAGTGCCCACATGACCTCAACCAAATGCAGCCAACAAAGAGAAAAAAGCTGCTAGTCCCTGCCAGGAGCTTGTTTAAAGTACCTGCCTGCACCTGGGGAAATAAAAAAATGCAGCAGCCAAGCCAGAGGAGCAAAGGGATGGAGTAGAGCAAGAGATGATGGTGGAGAAAATGCCAGTGCATCACAGAAGGAGATGTCTAGCTCTTCATTTCTGATGCTACAAAATATTACTTGCAGTCTGAACTTAATTTATAGGTAGTCACACATAGAGCAGCTCAAACTTCAGCCAGCACTTTAAATCTGCAAGGGGAAAAAACACTGAAGAAAGGAGTGGGAACTTCTGTATTTCTCTTTTGCTTTGTGGTAGAAGTGACTGCAATGTCAGTTGGATCAATCTTGGGGACTGAAGCTGAATTGCTTTGTCTCTCCTCAGCTCCACTAACTCCATCTAACAAAATCACAGGCCAGGATCAGATTTTTATCACAAGCTTTTTGTGCTCATTTCTAACAGCACAAAAGGCAAATTAACCAAAAGCTCAATATGAGTGTTCCTCAAACTGATGCAGCTGCACAGTAATGACTACATCACTTGTTATTATTAGAAAAGAAATTATATTCTCCAGAATTAATTTGATTGTTGAATTTCAATCAGACTGACAGACCAAGAAACACCTTTATAACTGCAAATGTAAGGTTGTGCCCAGGAGCAGAGATGAACATCAGAACTACTTAGAAGTCAGTGATTTTCTCCGAACTAAAGATTCTCAAAGATTGCACGTGATCTTGATTAGGTCACCACAAAGACCAAGATCTCCAGTGATTGTATACAGTGAAAACAGAACACATGATTCTTCCCTGCAGCACCATAAGGGAAATTCCCAGCTGCACATAAGCTTTTCCTTCTCAAAACCCTGCCCTAATTTTCCCCAACACCAAAGCCGTCTCTCACTGAAACAGCAGTTTAAGGTGAACTTGCAGCCCCTTCCAGCTGATACACCTTGTGCTCAATTCCATATTCAACTACTGCAAGGTGAGTTTCAGGCAACATGTGGAGAGAAGGGGAAAAAAAGCCCTCCCAAAAAGCATCAAAAACCAATAAACAAAACACAGAATAAAAAAGCAAAACAAAACAAAAAAATACCCCACCCACTTGCTACTGTCAACAATGAAAAAAAAAATTAAAACATAAACATCTTTCTTTAGGTTAAACTAGATTTCAAGCTTTTCCCTGTACTTGACAGCAGATTATTGTCAGAAGAGTGACTACTCCTTAAGGTATGGTGAACACAGGTATGAATTCTACTCTTTATTCTAAGAACTCCTGCTGGCATCATTTATACATCCAGCACTTTGAGCAATTGATCATTTTCTGTGCTTCCAGCAAACTTGAGTGTTTAAGAACAAAAGGGCAATGCACCTCCATTTGTATTTATATTCCTTTACATCTGACAAGTCAATGTCTCTAGTGCCATGCACAGCTGTACAAATTCATACCTCGAGTTTTTTCCACATTAATTCCAACAATTCTTAGGTTTTCATCTTGCTTACACAATCAAAAAAAAAAATAGGCTATTTTTATATAACCTTCAAAAACATTGTATAACCACTTCAGACAAAAACAAGCACATGCAAATTTTCAACAATTTTTTGCTCATTTCCAGCACACTAATTCTGATCTCTGCCACCACCACATTATCTTTTGCAGGTGACATTCTGACCACTGCATTTGCTAATACAAGTCATGGCATACTGAAAATGTATGCTCATTCATCAAGGTGCCTCACAGAAGATACTTTTTCCATAGATTTTGTGGAATTTAAGTCATCTACCAAACACCTGTCCACTAGCAAAGTCAACATATTTGTGCATTTTTTGACAATCAAAGCTGCTTGGCTTAATTAAAAGGCAAGCAAACATACCTTTGGTTGTGCAAAACTTCTCAAGTTCAAAACAAACAAGAAACAGAAAGAACATGTAAGTAATAATGGAGTGAGACGTGCAAAATTAATGCACTAAGGCACGATGTAAGGTTAACCTGACTAATGCAGAGTTATGGGTACACATTTTAAATACAATATACCTGTTTGAAGATGATTGTCAATGCAGCAGATTGTGGTGGGTGCTGGGTGAGTCTGACAAGGGGAAGGGGATGGAGCAAGGTGTCAGGGAGGAAGAGCAAGAAAAGAGGTACAAAATCTGTGCAATCACCACCATACAGGACTGTCATACTAAGGGGGGACCATATCATATGGGGGGACCCTTACACTGGAGTGCTGACTGAATTATTCCTGCCTTAAGCTGCTGTACAGAACTGGAAGCCCAGCCTCTGCCAACACAGGGATCTCCCCTATTTGCAACTCCATTCCTCTCACTGACACACTGGGAAAATTCTCCACAAAGCTCAGAGACATCCCTTGTCCCTGAGCTGGAAACACACTCTCCCATCCCTGTTTTCTCCCTAGCAAGTTCATAGCCCCGTGGTGTTCAGCTGTGACTTCCCAACACACACTCAAAGTTGTCTCACTGCCCTATAAAACAGGACCCCTGTCTCTGCCAAATCCCGCCCAGAGCTGCATCTCAAGGTTTGGATGAGCCCAAGTGTTTCAGGATGGTTGGGCTTAAAAGAGTCCAGAAAAGTCTCACAAAGTATAAAGAAAGCAACAAAAAAAGAAAAAAGTTGTACATTTAACAGCTTTAAAACTTCAGTGACTTTAAAGCAAAAATGATCTAAAAATAATTCCAATATGCTAAACCCTCCTGATACTTTGCAGTTTTACTGCCATGCATGCTCTTAAAACCTCTCTAACTCAGCTGCTTTTCCTATAAACGACCTCCACACACAACCAGTGCAATAAAGTTTAATCAATGTAAATTAGTACTGAAAAATGAACTCAAACCAATTGCAATTCTCCCTTTAGTTTCTTTTCAGCTCAAATCACTTTGAATGTGACACTTGCACAAATCTATACTGGTTGAAAAAAAACCAAACAAAAAGATTTCTCTGCTGGACTGTCGGCTTTCTGCAAACAAATCCCAATTCCTTCTTAAATGCAATGATGCATTTTTAGAAATCTACTGTTTCAACCATTTCCATTCCACTAACCTGTTTATTAAATCTGCATTGCTCAAATGTAAGCATTGGGTGAGAGAAGAAGGAATATGATTACTTTTAGGCATGGGATGAAAAACTGTCTGGGTCATCAGGCTTCAAATGCAGGGGTTGTGGTCTAATGGTGCTACTGGTGGCTGATCTCAGTGGTGCCCCCTCAAGCATCAGTACCCAGATCAATATTGCTTCATCTGGCCAATGGGATGGACACACCCTCATCCTGTTTAAGAGTAATCAATATCCCACTCCTAATGCAGTTTAGGGGAAAAATTCAGGTCACATTACATAAATAACTTCTGGGTTGAGTCACCACCCCTGGAGATATTTAAATGCCATGCAGATGTGGCACTAAGGGACATGGTCTAGTGGTAGACCTGGTGGTACTGGATCAATGACTGGACTTGATCTTTGAGGTCTTTTCCAACCTGAACAATTCTGTGAATTCGTGACATCAGCCTTGGAGAGGACTGAAATCGTGGGGTGTAGGGCTGCTGCTCCCCAGCATCAGGACAAACTAGAAAACTGGTTTGACAGAAGTCTCACAATATTCAACAAAGACAAACACAGTCTTGCAGCAGTGAAGGAAAATCCCACACAGCTACTCAGGGCTGGGATGACCAGCAGAAGATCCATGTGAAGGAACTGGTAGGAGTCAGAAAGGGACCCTTGCAGCAGCCAAGGCTGCCCACACACTGGGCTGTCTGAGCAGAACTGCAGCTAACACGTTGGCAGAAATTATCATTCCCATCTGGGTGGCAGCTAGACACACATCCAGTTTGGTATTTTCCAGTACAGAGGAGATTGGCCAGCTGGAGAGAGTAGGGAGGCTGCAGCACGTCACGCAAGACCAGAGGTTGTAGGAAAAGTCAAAGCACAAGCCAATTCAATTCTTCACAACCTTGGAGAGTGCAGACTACAGGAAAAAACTGAATTAAACTCTCTTCAGAGGTGCAAAAGGAAGGGGCAACAAAGAAAACTCCAACTTAGCCACCCATTTTAGTTTTCAAATACCCTCAACTCATTTTTTTTTCTTTGTAGCTTTTGTTGTTAAGTTGTAACCTTCTTTTTTAATTCTTGATATTCAAAACTCAACTGGAGCAAGACCCTGAGTAACACTATCTGTTTTTGAAGCCATCACCGCTGGAGCATGTTGGACCAGATGACCTCCAGCAGTTCCAACCTACATTTTCAGTGCTTCTATGATCTATTCTAGGACAGCATGCATGGTATAGAATTACAAATGTAATATACCAGCAGGCCAAAATGCACTGCCAGCCAAAATGCAAGAATAGAAGATACCACTCTATGCTCTTTTGACATACTCTTGTCAACAGATGCTCCAAAATGCTGTGTCAAAACTCATGGGAAGAGACAAGGGGGAAAAAAGGAAAAAAACCAATCCAGAAATGCAAACACAGTTGCTTTGATGTATCTATACATAAGGATTTCTACCTTAAATATGGCAGATCATACCTTCCTCAGTGTGGCTCACCTCTGAGCAACAACACAGGCAGTACAGAGTGGCTCACCTCTGAGCAACAACACAGGCAGTACAGATGCTGCTGGCACTGATCTGGCGTGAAGGGAAAAAAACATCTGGACAAAAGGTAAGTGTCTCGAAAATAGAATTTTTTAGAGATTCTGGTTGCTGTTTTACTGCCACTAGAACCTACTCTGAAGTCACAATTCAATGACTGCTTTATTGATGTGTTTGAACAAATCCTGTGTCATTTATTGAATACATATGTATCACTCATTTTGTCTCAGTCAGAGGTACTTCACTGCAGGACATCTTGAGGAAAACTAGGAGAAGAAATTTGTTTGTTTAAATAGAAGCATCTGATAGCCAGCCAAAGTCACAATGAACAGTCTGTAACAAACAGCCTGGGGAAAACAGATTTTCTGTAACACAGCTGATACAACAAACTTTCCTCCAACATAAATGTGGCACTGGGGCCTTGCAGAGTCAGTAGGGCTGTGTTTGGGAGCTGAGAGCACTGGACATGCTGGGCCAGAAATTCAGCTGATGTTAATCAACAGAACCCCATCAACGAGAGGGGATCTGGCCTGCTGTGCTTTGGTTGCATATGTTGAAAAAACTTCAGCAGAGTCTGATGTGATAACTTTGATTTATGTTGATGGACAGTCCTCCTGATGGAGAGTCTGTTAAGAACAGGGCAAGGGATTACTCATTTCAATATCTGATCATTTGAGCCATAAGTTGACAGAATTTGCCCCCTCTCTCAAGAATGTGAAACCAGTCTACTCTACACACACAATACAGAAGAAAAAATTACTTTTTGCTAATAAATATAATAAAGATACTGTGTGTTTAAAGTTCAAGTTAGCTTTAGAAGTCTAACTGAAATGTACTCTGAGGACTGGAACCTGGCCATCATTTAGGTGAACGAGAGGAGCCCATACTGGTGAAAAGTACAGGTGCCAGTAGAACCCAACAACAAGGTAAAAGCCAGTAATAAACTGTCTCTTACACACACACTGATCTTCCTTCTTCCTGTAGTCACAAAAACATTTCCCATCTACTCACTGTAAACTCTATTTTCATTTGAAAAACTAATATTTTGAAGGATTTAATTTTCACTGACGGCCTGTGAGGAAGAATGAAGGGAGACAAAAGCAAACAGGCCCATCCAGCACTACCCCTCAAAAAAAAAAAGTCACTCAGCTCCATGTTGGGTAGAGTTGTGGGCATTTACAAACAAGCCCACAAGCAAATCACAAAGACTGAGGTGAATGGACTTGGGTGAAAATAACTTCAGAAGTTAAAATACTGGAGAATTTATGCACTAATATATAATTAAAAAATAGCGGTTGAGACATGTTCCAGACACTCAACCATTACTAAGAAAGCATTTCTGACATTTGGAAAACATAGTCTGTATTGTAAGAGTTTCTGCATGAGCTGTACAAGTAGTTATTGAACTGAGTGAAATTTATACAGTCATACATGTGAAAAGAAGGAAAAGAAAAAAAAAAACACTAAAGAGAATGGAAAAGAAGGGGGAAATTATTTCAGTAGAAGATTCCCTGTTTTGCTGGACCAAACACTAAGTCTTCTGGAGACTTCTGATGAAAGGAGTACCTTCAAATGTGTTTGAATGTACTGAAAACATGGCAAAGATGCTAAATGCTGAACTCCTCACCATTCCTGCCAAGTTGCAAATTAACACTTTGAGTATGCATTACATTGTTGCAAAGCAAAGCAAAGCCACCTACACCGATAGCTTACCTGCAAATACACATTCACAGCAACAGTTTTTGTTAGCTCCCTGATTGCAAAGAAATGCAACACAAAAATTACTCAACTAACACGTGTCTGCAAATCAGTCAGCAAGCAAGGAACTAGCCCTGCATGAACAGATGCAAGGGGAGGAAACAAAAACCCCATACTTAAAAACCTTTTGTGAGGGCATGTGTGGCAGAATGTGATCAGTAACTAAAGATGCCAACACTTAGCAGTTTCTAAATTCCTGTCTGCTGGCCTGTCAAGTGTCATTTACAAAAATGCAGCCCGAGCAAATGAGACTCCATGGCTCAAGGTAGTGTAGCATCAGAAATACAGGATTTAAATAGATACATCTGGGTAATTAATTTATAAAATAAAGAAAACCACTGAATAACCACTCAAGACATTTGAACAAAGTATGCAGTTGCATCTAATATCAGTACTACAGTTCATTAAATTAGGAAGGTTATACAAATTAAAAGTTTAGACATGTCTACTAAAAATAACAAGAAAACTTAATTGTACAGTTGCACTTTCTTGACCTACAGTCATCTCCATGTCACTTTAGGTTTGCTTATTTAGACAATTAAAGTGAGCAGATTAGACCACCAAAAAGAGCTGGAGAAACCATTACCTACCCAGTCACTGAGACGTAAACCTGAAACATTTATACTTAAGCATTTTAACCAGAGAACACCTGTACAGGGAATTTTTAAACAGTTACAACCCCTAGGTAGTGGTTTTACTAGGGAGCATCAATGTTTTGCAGAACCAGGAACATATCTACCATTTTCTTTTTCACTCACACTAAAACCCTCAAACATACAGAAAGAGCAAAGTGACCAAAAGGTGACTTTCAGATCAAAAAGTATCCATTTATAAAGATATCCATGCCAAAAGCCATAGCATGTTCTTTTGAGTAATGTGGAGGAACTTCTCTATGAAAACATTAACTGTACCACAGAGCTTTTACACTCAACAATCCTCTAGATTTTTATGCAATGCATCACCTTGTCTTTCAACACATTTTGGTTACTGCAATTGTCTATGCTCCTAAGGCACCCTCTCCCCCAGACATCTGCTTTTAATCAAAGATTTAAGTGTTTATTTCAAGATGTAATGCTGTTCCCTGTCTGTGCCAGCCCACATTTCACCTGAGGAAACACCATTAGCTTGTGTGAATGGATAGGCTGGAGGAGGCAAGTATTTACAGCATCCCTCTCCTTTTTCCAGATCTTACATCTTCATACTTGCAGCAAATCACTTCCATGTGGGCTGTGCTCTCCATGCCTGATTTCTACTCAAAGGCAACTCCTGCTGAAAGACTGAAGAACCAACTCAGCCATGCTTTAAGCTGATTATGCACCCACCCCACACCATTTTCCTCGTGCTCCACACAGAAAATTGGTGCTGATGTAACAGAGTGATCTACACATTTCTGCTCCAAAATACGGTTTCTGTCGTAATTAACTCCAAGAGATCACACACACACACTCCCCAACCCAGCCTTCCACCCCTTGCAAGGGCACAGGTGGGCAGGTTTTGCCAGCTTCCAATGGCTTTTCTCAGGGGCTTCTGACTCACGAGCAAAATCCGGTCACATGGTAAAACAAGTCAAAATCTGAATGCTGAATCTCACAGCAACTATAGGAAACACCAGGAAAAGGAGTCCCCAGAGAAGAGGGAGCTGCTGGTGGGTGTGGTGACAGTGTCTTCCTGAAACCCTAATGCAGAGGAATCATCACAAGCCTTAAGAAACGCCAGATGGTGCCTCGCTGCTGCTACATCAGCTCTTTAAAAAAATAAATTAAATAAAAAAAAAATGCATGCAAAGAACAGCACACCATGCAAGTTAATCAGCCTTACATGTCAAGGCAAGTTTTCCAGGTTAAATGCTCAGCAAATAGAATTAATTTTAGAATTAAAAATAATTAACGGTAGATAGGGCGTCATTTACAAAGCAGCAGACCTGAGGGGGTTGTTATAACAGCAACTGAGCAAACAAGCCTGATATTGCAAAAGCTCCTTCACTCACCTGTTTTCTCAAAACAACTGCAAGGAAACACCTTCCTTTTTATACACAAGGAGTTCTGAATACGTTTAAACTTACTCTGTGTGAGAAACAAGACAGTTAATGGGAATTTCTAGCCATAAAGGATGGCTAGAAATCTAAAATGCTAAAGGACCAGGGGAGAGATCTCATAGAAAAGTGATATAATCCTTTAAAGTACAGAATTTACCAAAAAAAGTCTAAACTACAGATAAAGACGACCACAGAAGTACCTGAGCCTAGGAGAAATATCACAATATCCCTCTTTAATAGAGTCCTGCATAAAAATGGTACAGCCACAAGCATGAGAAAAAGCTTACCATTAGCAATCCCAGTCCTCCATACTGCTAAATTTTGCTCCCCTTCTAATCCTGGCCTCTTTCCTAGCAGTACTGCAGAAATAGCACCGTACAGGAGGTTCTGTACTCCAGGAACTATTTTACCCAAATTGCACTTCTCAACAAAGATGATGCTTTTTGAGAAATCAAGCTGATTTCTCTTAAGCAGCAAATACTTGTAACATCATTGAAACTGATCTGTTTTTTAAAAAAAACCAAAAAAACCGCACATTTACACTTATTGTAAAAAGTACATACCACAGAACTCACTCTGCCTCCATTACAAAAAGAAAACCCCCATTTTGCAGACACAAGCAGTTAATACCTCAGCAAAGCACATGAAGGACACCTCTCTAATGACATGGCCCACTGAAAGGCATTGGGGCAAGCTTGTAAAGGCTTAAAGCCATGAGGCTCTGAAGCATTTTGTATTTCACATGACACCTGAATAATCAGTAATTTAATCAACATTTAAACCCAAGAAGTGGTAAACGAAGGATAAAGTTTCCAGACATGGAAATTAGTTTTCCAGATATTCTGATTGTGATTGTCATGGCCAAAACTAAACCCCATACTTTTCTCTGCCATTAAGTAAACAAAGTACATAGCCTTTCTTAAAAACCTGAAATTTGATTGTGGGGAAATAAACAAATAAAACCAAGGAAGATATAGATGAAAAAGCAACTTGGAAGAGGCACTTTTTATGCCAAGCTCATCATCCGTGTTATTAATAAATTGCACATGGTCCCTACGTGATGTTTTGAGTGAAAGTAAACATAAAGAATCTATTAACAAAGGTAGTTATTATTTCCTACAACAGCGACTTATAAAATACTGTTAAAACTGTGTGAGAAATTAATAAATAAAAAGATGCAAGGAAAACTCTATAAATAGACACAAAGAGTAAGAATTGAAATTATCATCCTGAATGAACTTGACAGTGCTCTACCATAAAGAGTAAGCAAGCTAGGACTAACAAGGGTCAGAAACAATTCAGGCACTCCACGTGGGGATGGAGAATGATCAAGCTGCCCAGGGCAGGAGGGTAAGAGGATTACTACAACTCACTCCTGAAGTGAGGGAGTCTCAAGTGACCTCCCATACAGGAACAATCACAACTTCGTTAACTATAACCTAAAATCACATTTTTCTCACCTTACCATGAAAGTGCAGCTGCAATTACTGAGACAAAATACTTAACCACTGCCTTTGACAAGATGAACTAACCTTATGTCTATTTCTAAGGTTCTTTTTTTAACACAAAGCTATTTTAAAAGAGGACCCATGAAAGAGAATAAGCTGACAAGCTCTCAAGAGTATGTTTCTTTCAAAAGGAGTTACATGCTGCACACTACTGTCAGCAAATAGAGCCAAGGTTGCAAAACCACTTTTATTATAATAGTCTTTGCATGTTTGCAGAGGTTTGTAACTTTCTCAAGTTTTTCCCTTTTTATTTCAAAGGTTTCATATTCACTCTTGGAACTCCCTCAATAAGCATCTGAATATGCTTCTTAAAATACATATTAAAAAGGGAATTGTACTATAAATGGTATCCCTTAGGGAATACATAATAATGTATGAAAAAGTCTGTAAGACCAATCCAAATCTGATGCCCCTGTTAGCTCAAATACACAACCAGAATGTTGGGGAATGGGAATTATACACCTAGCAAGCAAAATCCAATCATTAGGGTTGGAAATTACCTTTAAGATCATCAGGTCTGACCATCAACCCACCACCATGTTCCCTACTTAACCATGTCCTCAATGGCCATACTGTTTTTGGAACACTTCCAGTGATGGTGACACCATCACTGCCCTGGGCAGCCTATTGCAATGCTTTACAACCCTTTCTGTGAAGAAATTTTTCATAATGTCCAACCTAAAACTCTACTGGCATACACTATTATTTTGCACTCTTTATTTTTTTCTGCTTGCAATATATCTCTGGATTCACAACCTACATTCACACAAAAAAAAAAAAAAAGTGCAAAGAATTCTGAAGAAATGTAATATAAAACAAATTATAAACCAGCAGCCTTCCATCTGGAATTATTCAGAGGCACATATGGTTATATTTTTAATGTAGAAAAGTTTTGTAATCTGATACTTATTTGCCTTTCCTATGATTAGCTGCTCCACAACACATTAGCTTTAGAATATGAAGTTCAAAATCAAGTCTTATAATTGAAGTATTAAGTTAAAATTATTGACTCCTTGATTTCAGATATTTCCATAAAATCTACATTTTAAGGGAATATACATTTTCCATAAAATGCACATTCTAAGGGAATTAAGCTGGCTTATTTTTTCATTTAGCATACAGCAACAGTAAAACAAAATTAAAACACATTTTCTCATCTGGAACATATGCATAACTGCCTCAATAAGGACAGCAAGACAAACAAAGATAATTAAATGGGATAATTATATCATTAGCTGATTTCAAGTTTGGGGTTGGTTTGGTTAACGAAACAGTACTATGTTTGTTTATATTTGATTTTTAAGAAGACAAAACGACATAGGTGGATGTGTAACATTAGGCTTTCTCAGAAGGCTTTGAAAAGGAAAATCCATTCTGTCTTTTCACACACCCTTTTGAGAATGGCAGAAGGACAGGAAGAAGTGGAGGAAAAGCAGCAGAGGAGACGAAAGTTACTGGGATTTGGAGAGTACTGGGATGTTCAACAGCATCCAACTGTCTCCCCAGCTGCTCAACCACCACACCAAGTTGTTTTTCCTCCCTCACAGCATCTGTCCTGCAGCCACACATCCAGGAGACATTTTCACCTCTGGGGTGTGCAGTGACCACCTCCAGGCAGCATGCTGGCAGACAGGAGCTCCACACTGATGATCCTCTTTGCAAAGGGGAACTGGACCACAGGCTGGCCGTGCTGTGCAGCACACACCAGCCAGCCACTTACTTCAATTTCTTTACACTGTGTTATCTTTACAGTTTCCAAACCAAGTTTTCAGATCACTCCCTGCCCACTCACTTCCGCACATCTTCCGTCCTCCAGAGATACAGTGACAAATTGATCCTCCCAGTAACCTCCCACACAGCCACTGACAGTGACCCACCAAAGTCAAAGGCAGACGTGGCACTGCTGCAGCCCCCTGCCCCTGGGCTCCCTGGGGAGAGTAAGGCTGACCCTACAACGCTCAGCATCTCAAAATCCCTCAGCAAAACTCAAGGGTTTCTCCAACATGACTAAAGGAAGAGTTACTGCTGTCACCCTGGACGTGGGAGAAAGCAGTTACCATGTGATAAAGCATCTAGCCTGGCAACTTAGATCAGGAATTAGCTGATTTTCTACAGAAACACACTCATTATCACATTGATGGGCACACAGCTAATCCTAAACATTTTATACAAGCAATCATTCGGGCTTCAAGTGCTCACCTTTTGTTTTCCTCACCCTACTGCCCTCAAATACTGCCAGTATTCAGTATTCACCTGAAGAGGGGTTATAAAAGCAGGCTAAAACAAAGTAAGTAAAAAAATTCTTTGTTTCCCAAGACAGAAGAGTCATACTCAGGAGCCCACCGTCCTCTACTGCCAGAGCTGTTTCTCACCAGCCCCCTGGAGTCCTCCAACACAGCTTCATGCACCACATGGTTTGAGCCATGGGATGGGTCCAGCTCTTCCCCCAGCACAGCAAGGTACCATGCTGATGAGGTTACACACAGAGCAAAGCACATTCCCAAGGGCAGCAGTGCATTGTACATCCTGCAAGCAGGGAATGCAGTGAAAACCACCAGAGTTTGACTCTGTCTGGTTTGCTCTTGCTGATGTTTTCAGAAATGTTTTTTTATAAAAACAGGAACACTGACCTACTAAAGGAGTACAAATTACTGCCTCAAAACTAAAACCGAGGGGGTTTATGGTAGGTAGAAAGTAGATGAACTGCTTGATATGCAGCTTACCCAAATGGGAGTAGAAAAGTGAAATGCAAAATGAGAGCAGAACACCACACACGGCAATAAAAAGACCACAACACGTAACAGAAGAGCTGCAGTACCTCTTGGTAATTATAACTACTCTATATGACTGCTACCAGTCACTTGCTAGATCAATAAAAGAGGCAGCACTAGAAAGCACCTAAATACAACTGTGTGTTCAATTAAAAAAACCCAAAGATAAGATTCCTGCTCATTACATTGACGCATGTGAGTTCAAAAAAATACTCTCAGTAATAAAGCAGATACAATACACATGTGAAACAGTGACAAATCATTAACTTTAACACCACAAAACATAAAAATTAGCTGTAAAAGCAACAGAGACTCTCCAATGATCTGATGTTGCACTTCCTTCTAAGTTTCATATTGTACATGTGTAATTGCTGCAATAAAAGTCCTTGGCAAAGCCAATTACGTCAAACAAACCAATAATGATTAACAAATATGTGGAATGCACCTCAGAGTATAAAAAACTAATATAAATGCCTTTATGATTATTTGCTATATGTTAAAAAAAATATAGCTCTAACAAGTTTCTAAACAAGCAGAAATTTACCTACTTTTAGTGTACTAGCATGGAAGATGGTCCCCCAAAGCTTTTAGTACATAAGCACACATGAAAAATTAGAAGAAGAGAGGGTAATGAAGAAAACCATATGGCAGCCATTATCTTATTAAATAAGAAGGATGGTTCTTGTTAGAAGAGAACTGAGGAGCAGAACTTTGCTGGATTCAGCAGCCAGTATAGAGCCACAGCAGCAGCATCTCCTGCTCCAAGATCCCTGGAAGTGGCCCAGAAAGACATCAAGTTATCAGAGCATCAATGTGATTTGAGTTTTGTATTTCAACAGTATGAATGCTTCACGTAGCACAAGAGGTAATTGAGGTAACCTATTCTAACATCTGTTTCCAAAAGACTGAAAATTGTTTCTATAACGCTGAAATGGCTACAACTCACCCTCTGAGGAGAGCATAGATTAGAAAGAAGGTGTCATGACACAAAGTAGCCCATGACTAGTATGGTGAATGTGACAAGCATGTCACACACCACTTCAAGAGATTTCCAGCAAAAGCTTGAAGTTAAATGACACTCAGTGGAAAACAGAAAATAATATTTCACACAGAATAAAAGGTTTAAAAAACCCCAAACAATCACAACAAGGCATCCACAGAGGTACTATAGAGGGGATGGGTGGTTCTACAAAACTACATAGCATTGGACAATCCAGGTATTCACAGTGAGGAGCACATGTCATAGCAGTCTAACACAACAGGAAGAAACAAGTTGCTCTGCAGAGCATTCCTCCAGCAGCTGCAGAGCTTGCTTGTCAGCATCCCCATGAAACCCCCCAGAGAGTTCACCAGGGTGGCTCCTGCAGTCTCCAATTAAAAGTTGTCCTTCCAGGGGCAGACATTTTCCTTTCCCTTCCCTGCTACAAAACTGCTCGTTCACAGAAAGTCAAAACTGTATGTGATATGTAACTGATAGCATTACTCCTATTTTGTCCAACCACAAGGGAGTCTATGCTGCCACACCACCCAGCTTCCCTATACATCCCTTAGGACCACATCTTCAGGGGAATCAGCAAAGAGAAGCAGGGATGGTTTCCATCTCTGGTCTTGCCCCAGAGGGGTTACCCCAAATCCCAGTGGGGATCTGGCTCTGCTCCCCAGCGTGACAGTGCCCATGGGCAGCACATGGCTCAAAGCCACCAAGCAGCTGTTCTTCGTGGAGCTGGGAGGAGAACATAGGGCACAACATGAACTGTGCACGACAGAGAATGGGGGATGGTAGCACATACCATGAAAGCTGGTGAGGCAGATGAAAATCACTATGAAATGGCTGTTTCTGCACCCCTATTTCTCAACAAAGAAAGATGCAGATCAAAGGCAAGAGTCAGTACCCAAGGCTGTTCAGCCAGTACTTTAACCCAAGTAATTAGGATGTAGAAAACTGGAGTTAAGAGTTAACAGGTAACTCTTAGATGACACCAACCCTACCCATTTTTCTTTTAAAAATGCATACCCAAAGATCGCATGATAGTACAGAAGAGCTGTTTGCCAAAATGCAGCCTTGTTCATTTTAGGCAAGTCACTTCTTTCTAGTAAAGATTTCCATCTTCCTCTGCCTGCTAATTAGTTTAACTTTGAAGCTATTTTGAGTTTTAACCCATACGCTGTATGCAAAAGATTCCGTAAATAGCAACACGGCAAAGACCAAAAAAAAAGCTACTTCAAAGTTAGCTGAAAGTTTTTTTCAAAACCAAAATACATACTGCAATGCCTAAGATAATCAACTAATACTGACAGGAAACCAAATGGTGCATTATTCACACATATAAAAAGTAAGCCCAGATAGGGCTATATTACATAAGTGATACATTATACATAAGTTGGGGGACAGTCTCCCAGGAAATATGTGATACAACACAGGAAATTGCATCAGGGCAGGATTGGATTTGATATTGGGAAAAGTTCCTTCACTGAAAGGGTGGCCAGACTTTGAATCCTTTAAATAAAACTGGGGTAGAGGGTAGGGGGATGTCAGTGGGTGTGTTACTATATATAGAGGTATGCAGACACCAGAGTCTGGAAATTTCCCAATTAGTTCTGGAAACTAAAATAAGGACTATTAAAATTTTATCTGTTGAAATTAACTTCAATTAAAGGCTGAAAGGCAGATGTAAGTGATCTTATCAAACGCAAATCTGCACAAACTGACAAATACAATTTAGTCCACGAATACTCTATGCAAGCTTTCTTGTCAATTCTCTTTCACTTTCCTGCAATTCCCTGACAGCTTTGGAAAAAAACCAAAAACATCCCTTTGTGATCTACAGAAAACAAACAGCAAATGTTACCACTCACTCACAAAAACCAGCAGCCAAATTAGAGCCCTTTTGCTGGTAAAGCTGCTGTAGCTATAGGAGCAGGAAATTGAAATTTCTACTGCAAATAATAATTAAGTAAATGCAGATAATTAAAAGCATGTTAGCAAGAATCTCTACACACAAATCTGTATTATTCAGCTAGGCAATAACTGAACTGACAGGCAGAGAGAGAAACAAGGTAAAATCTCCACTCTAATAACGCTTCAAATACTTTAATCCAGTAGTAAACAGCTTACACTCTGTTAGAGGTGGGTGATGACTTCAACATTTGACTACTAAAAGTCGAATTAAATGCTCTCCCAACCGCATATTTTTCTGCAAGTACTACACACACACACAAACATTCCTGTAGCAGAGCCACAAGCCTGGCACACACACACAAAATGAATGATCAAAAATCTGTTCAAAACTCAGATGACTTGATATAAAGAAAAACTGTTCTCCTATCTCCAGTTCAGTAAGTAGGATGCCAGATTAGAGTCCCACACAATACCACACCAGCTCACTGACAAATTATCCCAGTGAAAAAGCAATATAAGATTCCTCCAGAGAAATATTTCCTCCATTTGCTAATGTACAGCATGACATTTAACCCATAATAAACCATTCTGCAGTATACCAAGATCAAAGACTGGTAACATACACCAACCTGATGCCCACAGCTCGAGTCACTCCAAAGTTTAAATAACTAACAACTATTAACCTCTAAAGATTTGGCATCTAAAAATAAAAAATGGAAGTCTACTTCAGAATTAGATTTGTCATCAGATGAGGCTTGGAGCAACCTGGTCTAATGGAAGGTGCCCCTTATCCACAGCAGGGACTAGATGATCTTTAAGATCCCTTCCAAGCCAAATCATCCTGTGATTAAACAATAATTTCTAGTCTGTATTTGTGATATTGTCTCTATGTGACGTCCACATCATGGATGAAGTGGGATTGTTTTTCAGTTCTCAGCTGGGGTGCTTCTAAACTTCAGAGTTTACAAATTTGAAGACTGCCAGCTTCTACCTGTTTTCTTTGCACCTACACCAGCTAGCACACAAAAGCTTGAGGTGTGATGTTAATCTCACACAGAAATTATCTCCACACTTGGAAAATTTTCCAACTGACCCATAAAATGCATATCAGTTTGTAATACCATTACTGCCTAATATGCCAGACAGACTTTGGAAATGCACCACCCAAAGCTCTACAGCACTTGGGGGCCAGCAGTTGTTTCTTCCTATTTACAGTTTGTACCAACAATTCAGATTAGTTATTCTAGCAAACAGCACAGGAATAATGCCATGCTGGAATATCACTTCTAATGAACTAATTACCTCAATGAAGTGTTCAAGGGGGAAAAAAAGAAGTGTTTTACAAGAATCTGAATTGTTTACTGTTTTCTACAGCTATGTCTAAGACCCACTTTTCCCGATGTTTAAGAGGAAGAGAAGCATTTTCTATTTTAAAAGCTCCTTTGAAAATCTCTCAAATCACCCAACTCTTTGTTTATAACCAACACTTCATCCCTCCAAGCATCATTCAGAAAATACTACAGTTACAGATCATAGGAAATACAGAAAAAAATCCAGATCTGGAGAACAGCACTGCCAACATGTCATCTTTCTTAAATATGTCATATAATTTTCATGGAAAAATGCCATCATTAGATGCTTAGAAAATAGATGTGCAGATGGACTCAGTGCTGCTTCATGCTTATGCTATGAAATAATATAAAAAATAAATTAAAATCATAAAAACCCCCACAAAACAGAATTTGTACTGCCTGATATTATACCTCTTGCCTCATGGCTTTAATGGACATGTTTAGAATTCAGAAAGCAAGCACCACAGCCACACAAACCACTGATTTCCTGCCAGGTCTCTCTGATGGCATTTGCACAGCACACACTGGGAGAGGAGGGAACAGCAGCTCAATGCAGAATTTCATACTTAAACAAAGTTGTAATTACCTCCTTGTTAGAGCTCTTGTTTAAAGAAGCTAAGTGATACTACACAGACGTGAGTATTGCCATGACTCTGAATCTTGCAGCTGGAAAGAGTTTAATTTACGGTTCTTACCCTGGAGGTTCCTCCTTTCCACACCTCTCCTTGGAAATACCGAAAAGCATTTTTAGAAATGCTCTTCTGAAATTCCATTCAATCCAATTGCATCCAAACAACTCCCAAACCGTACCAGCTGTGATGCACGTTCACATATCTGAAGTGGACTCTGCTTCCAGAGAATCCCAGATGGATGTGTGCAGCAGTCACCTTGGAACTGCTCCTACTCAAAGAGTGATTTCACCACATCTACACCAAACCAGAAAATCTTTAACAGCAGTGCTTTTCCTTCCATTCCATGTGGCCAGGTCTCCACCATCTATTGCTCCTGGCAAGGCATTCAGTCAGTTGTGCCCTACTTAAAGGATAATGTCTACAATATCTACAATTATATCTAAAATTCAAAGCCACTCCAAAGTTTGCCTATTAGTTACAGAAGCCAGAAGTACTGGAAGATATATAATAAAGACAAAAAAAAAAAAAATTAGTCTGGAGAGGTGACATTGAGACTGGGCTCTACCCTGCCATGCTTAAACATAACTTGCCAATGCAAATCTTGAGTTCTAATGAGGGGAAGATCCATATAATGCACACGCAGCAGGAAACATCTTAAGGAAATGGCACCATCTGCTTGTGACCAAGAATAAGGGGGGCAGAAACAAACCTGAGCCCAACCTACTGCTGTTCTTTTCTACAGTGATGGGCACAAAGCTTGTCAGAACCCTGATGTAAAAGCAACATTTTTCTTTTGTTCTCAAAAGAGAAAAAAACAAAAAGTAACACAGGGTAAACTGTAAGGAAACTAATAGTTCTACCATTCATCTTGTGTATATTTGGGATTGTTAAATTAATTATGCATGTGCAGGCCTGCTTACCTCAGTCGCTGAATGAATTGAAGCATTTTAAAACAATTTCTCGTACCCTTATGTCATAATTTCATTAAAAACCATAAAAAGTGGTGAAATCATTACCTCTTTGTTTGGACAGCAAATATAAATTTCTTGTCAACAGCCATTTTCTAGCTTTTGTGTCTCAACTCAGAATAAAGAAATCCAACTCTTTTGTCTTTAAAATTATGTTCTCATGAACACACATTTTCATTTAGTTTAACTAAACCACATTTCTAGATCTAACTAATTTACAGCATCCCTTTAGGGAGCCAAATCTGGGGCTTAGAACCATTTTTTTCATTTATCCGCTGGGTTTCAGACTCCCAATTTTCCCAGAGGATTATGAAAGCCTGCCAATTTAGCTTGATGCATTAAGACTGTTTACACAAATCCAAAATACAATCAAACATACACCAGTCTGGTTTCAGCCTCCCCCTGTTGTATTTTTTAAGCTCAAAACTGGTCAGAGAAATGGGAACCAACTCCAGGCTGTAACACTGCATTTACAGTTATGAGTGGAGCTTCAGCAAAACGAGACAACCAGGTGACAGACAACAGTGAGTATTTTTCTTCAATTTAATACATTAGAAATTCCATGTATTTGTACAAAAGAGATCACATCCAAAATACATCTTATCCATTTACAGTGCATAGGTGTTGCTCCTGCTCTTGTCCCTCACACTGCATTTCTATTATGCATAAGAGTCACTCACAAGTACAAGCAGCTCCAGAAAGAAGAGGTATTAAATACAAAAAGTACGCCTACTTCTACAATAAGACAGATTTGCACTCAAAAATATCTTGCTTAAGAAGCTCCAAGAGCATGCAATCCAAATCCCTAGATGGGGCAGAAAGGCAGTGAACACGCCAAAGAAAAAAACTGGATTCTCCAAACGCTTGGTAAAAAGGTAGCTGTCCTTCCCCCACCAGCAGGACTGCCATGCAAAGCAGAGCAGTGCAGCCATTAAAGAGTCAGGAAAGGGATCAAGAAACCAGCAGTTAAAGAACAACAAGACACAGCTATATTTAGTAAACAAGTTAGGCTGAAACTATCGAGGATAAGCAAAAGAGGCAACCCACTGAGAGGCAAAACAATCAAAAAACTAATTAAAAAACCCTAGCTCATTCAACTCAGTAAGATGACTTAGGGCAGAAAGCTTAAGAATATTGTAGCACTCACTGATGGATCATAGCAGGAATACTTGCATCACAGAGCAAAAAAAAAAGCTAAACAAAAATAAGAAAGGAAGCAGGAAGGAGGAAGAAAAGAAAAAGGCAAAATGAGAAAAAACTTTTTGTACGTTCCAAGATTCAGCAATAAGTTCAGATTTTTAATGATGATGGTGGTGTTCTCCACATCCCACTCTTTCATCAACACCACCCGTCCACTTTCACTGACTGAACGACCAGGACAGACGCCAAGCTGGCTCCATGGACACAAGCTTTTGCAATCTGAATACCCATGTGTACTTCCTAAAGAGCACTCAAACTCTCAGAAAAAAATTACACATCACCATGTGGTGTCCAGTTATCCATCCATCAGCATTCAATTAAAGAAAAGTGCAGAAAACTAGAATTCTGCATCAATTTAAACAAGCAGATGAAGAAAAAGAGACAAGTTATTCCTCTTTAAATTCCTGGTTTACATTTGTTTACAGAGAGGAAAATTGAGGTGAGCAGTGGTTCCACCAGAGCTCTCATAATTGCAGAAAGATTTCTTGAAAAGGGAGTCAGTGAAGCTTAGGAAAAGTTCTTTATCAGGTAATTTTCACCTCCTAAACAGAAGAATGTCCCTACCAGAAATGCTCAACACCAGCAAGAGCAGAAAGACTTGCATTGTCATCATACATGCCATGTGCTATAAAATTAATTATCCCCTAACACCCTTCCCATTACGTGTGGGTAAAACAGGAACAACATTCTTGGCCTTACGATTGCATTCATTAAGGATTAGGTTTAGCAAGGACCTAAAGAGAGAAGGGAAAAATAAACCTCAGTAATTGATACAAACCATACCAAGAAGGGAAGCAGCTCTGAAGAGCAAGGAGTGACATGCAGATCACTTTGTACTTACTAACAACACAATTAAAAATAATAATGCTGCTTACAAAACAAAATGTTGCTTCAAAGAACTTCTAAGAACACTGTTCTTGGCCAGTTTTTTCCCCTCTTACGTATCTCATGATATAAAGCATCGAAGGAAAAAATCCTTTCAGAGTAGGTTTTCCAGACAAGAGACAATCCTGTCAGATAACTCTACTGCCATATCAAAATAATTCAGTTAAAGAATATGAAAAACACACTGTAAGGCTAGAAATTATCCTAAGCATCCCAAGCATCAAAAGCCTTTCTAAAGGAAAGAGAAATTCTAAGAGGAGTTCTAACGGGCTCCCGTGTTTGAGATATTACTTACAACGAGAGCAAATATTGCCAATTACTCTGTGCAAAAACAGGATTGTTTTTTAAAGACACAATCCTTTGCTTTTCAGCTGGCTAGAGAGCAAAGGGTTCCTCCTCACTGCACATGAACTAAAGACCTCTTCAGCAAAAGGTGAGCCGCCGTCACCAAGTTTCTAAAGCAAACAGCCTGCTCCCTCCTTGCTGCTGGAGTTTAATCTCCCCTGGCACCAGCCAAGGCCATCCTTCTCAGGCAGGGGAGAATGATGTCCTGCCAAAGTTTTTATTTTTAAGAAGAGCAGCACAGTGACAATAGCACACAGCAACCCCACGAGCAGAGCCCTGTGAATTAGGCTGAGCTCGCTGTTGCTATGAGCAATTGCATTGCAGCACCACGGCCACTTCTGCAGTCTAGACGGGCAACGATAAAACTTAATATTCTAGCCCAAATAAATGACAAATACCCCACACACTCATTTTTCTCGGTAGTGAGCCCAGCCAGAGATGAATCATCATGCACACACGCTTTCCAGGCTCACAGCACCAGAGACCACAAGATCCTCTCTGCCTGAGCTGCCCTGAGCCCTGTAGCAGCTCTGCCCCCACAGACTGGAGACTTTGGAGAAGCCTTACTGGGTTTTAGCAAAGGCACAGGTTCAGCAGACACTGCTGGTTCCTCCAGGGCTGAGGAGCAGCACATACCCATAACACTGCCTCAGAACTGACCCGACACAGACAGCTTCTGCACGACACCCAGGAAAAAAAATGGGGCAAAATGATATGAACTTACCTCCACGCCAGCCCTCCAGTAAGTGGTTAGCATATAAACTGCAGTTAGTAACAATACACACACAGTGACAGAACAAAATGTAGATACTACACAAAATGATAAAAAAGAATCTTTTTTTATTATGTCTCCAGTTCTTCCTCCAGTAAAAACAACAGCAGAGCAAAGCATTGGTCTCCATTTAGTAATTTCAGCTCTCCTTTACTTTCTATTTCTCTGAAAACAAAATGCACAGGGTCAAAGAATCTTTTTAATAAATCCTAAATTATTCTCCTTGCCTCAGACTTCAAGACAAAAGTGCCTTTAATTTCTCTGTGAAAATATTTTCAACCATAGAGAATCCTTCAGAAAGACTCCTAAGCTTCAGGGCATCCTGTGCAGCTGCACAGAAACCATGGTTTGAAATCAGAAGTTGAGACTTCTCCATTTTTTTATGAGTTACTATTCTGCCACAGACTTCAACAATGGAGAGAGTCCTTTTGAAATGCTTTCTTCCATACTGTTATCACACACTGGTGACAAACTTGGAAAAGGCTGTAGTGATTTTTTTTTTAATATAATCTGATGAATGTTTCCATATCTTTGTTTGCCAGGAGTTATTGTTACAGAGTTCAATTAGCAGAAGTTTTCTCAGAAGGGAAAACAATGCAGCTGCTAAAGGCAATGGAAAACTGTCCAGCAAAGAGCACTCATTCCTCACCGGCTCCAGGCACACTGTCACAGCTGGCTCTTCCTGAGTCTAAATCCAGCAGATCTCATACCTTAGACACCACCCAGCAAAGTCGCTCTCAGAGCTGACAGCGCCACCTGGTCCCACCTACCCTCAGCTGAAGGCTCCCACTGCCTCCCTCCCACCACCTGACACGCTTCTCCTACTCCAACAAGCCAATTTAGGCAGAAACCCACCAAAACAGCAGGGGCAAGCGGCCAGGCAGTAAAGTAATATTCCTGATGATACCTAAAAATCAAAATTATTATTGGCAAGACTGTCAGTCTTCTGCAGTCCTGCAGCCCTCTGATGGGCATGTCTGAACCAGCTCACCCGGGGCTCACAGGCACCACAGTGAGAGTGGAAGAGATGCAGGGCAGTGGTGCAGAACAAATAGAAGCAAGGGATGAAGCAGGACACACTATTGACAGCCTTAGCTGCACTATTTCCCACATGGGCTTTTCTATTTGCCTTTTTTTGGTTTTTTTCCCTCTTGCTAGAACTCCCTGCTTGACTCCTTTGGCAGAATCAGCAGTGCTTTCTCTGCCCTGATGCATATCTGTTTTGATGAGGACCCTGAGAGGCAGGGGAACTTGGCAGCATCAGAGCCAGACACCCATGCTGTGCTCCTGTCTCAGCCAGGGCACAAGGCAAGAGTCCAGGCGCCCAGTCCAAGTTCACAGACTTCTTGTTCCCATTCAGAAGCATATTCTTTGACTTCGAGGGATGCATCTGAAAAAGCAGATGGCCAGCATCCATTGAGGCCTCTGACAATCGTCATGTTGGCAATGCCGAATGTGAGATACAACTGTCCTACTTGAGACAATGAATGGGATTCAATTATCACTGTGATATTCTAAAGGTACTGAAGTCACAGCAAATGGGAAATAACTCAGTGCTCTATCAAAATAATCAATACCTATTTCAACTGTGCAAGTCAACTCATAACATATAGATTTTTTTTTACTGTACACAGAAATTTTATATTAGTAAGTAGAGTGCTACATAAGCACTTAGTAAGCCAATAACCAAAACAATTTTCTAAATTACATATAAAATGGTTTCTTTCATCTGTTTATTCTCATAAAAACTTCAATGTGGAAGCCAAAAGAAAACAGCTGCGTAAAGTATTTTCAACTGCAAGAGACATGCAAGAAGGTATTTCTGCCTGTGCTAGAGGGCACAATCTGTAATAACATTTTGCCTTCCAGATAATGACAAGAGGCATTAAAAGGACAACTTGCTCTCTAATAAGCTTGCTTGACTGGTTGAGCATGCACATACATAGACAGCACAGCTTTGCCAACAATAATTTTAATTAATTTTTACATTTCATTCTAAATTACATTAATTTATGGCCTTCCTAAAAGACATTTAGCAGACAGCTAATTAAATTCAAGCCATTAGATTTTAATTAGAGACGTTTAAAAAAAAAAGGTCTCAGAACAATTCACACATCTTTGCGAACACTATGTGCTCATTAGCAGCTAGAACAGCCAACAAGTGATTATAAATACAGAAGAGGTCTAAGCAGCATGATTCAAACCTGAAAACAAAAAAGTCACGAAAAGTTTCATACTTCAAAGCAAAAGATTCTGGGAATAGCCTCCTCTCAGCCCAAGCCCAGAAAACCTCTGCACATCAGCGCTTGCCACAAAAGCAAAATCAAAGGCCAACTAGCAGTGAATATCATAATACACATTTTAAAAGGTTGAGCTGAGCCTAATCTTCATTAAATTCACATAGAATCACAGCGCCTTCCTGAATAAACAGCGAAACAAATTAAAGGTCCAGATGGAGCTCCCCCTTAATAAGACACATGGGATGCCCCAATGAGCCCATCATGGCTCCAGCACAAGGTGCTGGGCCACCAGGCAATCCCATGCCACTGCTCACTGAGAACCTCCACACAAGAATGAAAAGCTTCATTATTTCATAATCATTGAGTTTTTTCTACTTCCAACAAAAATGAGTTATTCCTAAATATCGACCTCGCGGGACCAATACTGCAGGAGTTAAAAGCAATATCGGTGTGCTTTGATATGGTGATCAGTTCTTCTGCTGGGTTAAGAGGTTCATAAATATTAACCACGGCATATTTGCATATGTCACCCACAGGCGCATTCTTCCCTCAGAAAACTGGGAACAGAACCCATACAATTCCTCCATGTGTCGCTTTCTGATCGCCAGATCTAAAATGGCCATGGCAGTTCCTTGAGCAAGGACAGTGTACCTGACAAAGAGCCAAACTACCAAAGCATACTGTTAATTATGGTGCACCAGTTTGGTTTGGAGAGATGCCCAAAATGCTGGAGTTGACATTTCAAAAACCTGAAAGGTTAGGATCACACTCAGAAGTATTTAAATGAGTCAATTTTTCCAGAAAATTGAGAACTATTCACTGTTGCTACAGATTTTACGGGAGTGACGTAAAAATAAATTAATCGTATTTTTAAGAGGCGCAGATTTATTATTCTACAAAAGATGGAGCTAGTTTGAGCACGAAATGTCTGCAATAGATGCACCGGCACTGAGTACAATGAGAGCAGCAGGTAGGCAGCACTGCAACGCAAACGCTCTTATAATTTGCAGAAATGGAAACTTAGACGGTTTACAGCTCTTACATAGGGATACGTGTTCAGTTCACACTTGTAATCAGCACAACCTGGTAGCACACGCAATCTGTCCCCCACACAAGTCAAAAACTGGGCTGGTGGATTATTTCTGCTTCAAGAACCTGGTGAGAATTTCCCGCAGCCTTCGTAAAACTGGAGGCAGCACAGCCTATCAGTTTTCTGGCAACAAAAACGAGTAGTAAATACTTTCAATCACGCCACGGCTCCGGCAGAGGAACCTGCCGCCCAGGCAGCCAGGAGGGCTCCTCGGGCGAACGGACGGATGCTCGGACACCGGGAAGGCGCCGACTGTCCCGTTACCATTCCCGCGGATGCCACCAGGGCCCCAAGTTTCCAGGCGTGCTGCGCTTCCCTTGGAGCCGCTCTGAGCCGGGACAGGGCAGAGCTGCCCGCGGCTCTCGCTGCGACACCGGGCCGGCTGCTCCCGGACCGACGGCGTCCCTCCCGCCCCGGAGCAAAAGGGAGAGACAAAAAAAAAAGCCCAACCAAAATAACATCTAAAAAAACCCCCTAACGACATAAGCCAAACCATCAGCCCAAAGCCAAGCAACTAGCTCTGGGGAAGCGCAAACCCACGGCGAGGGAAGAACAAAGAAGGCAAGTGCAGCCGGAGCTCTCGCAACAGATGGTTTGAAGCTGACCAGATTTCGCGCTGGCATCCCCTCCCCTCCCGCCGCGGGCGGTGTTCGCACGCACCGGCCGGGCCGGCCCCGGGCAGTCCCAGCCCGCGGCTCCGGCATCCCCGCCGGCCGCAGGTGCGCGCCCCGGGCCCCGCCGCACGGCGGGCTGCCCGCACCTCGTCCCGTCCCGCCGCCACTCACCCAAACTCCCGGCGAAACCGTCCATCTTGCGCGGGGGGAGGCTGGTGCCGGAGCCCGAGGCGAAGCCGCCGTCGTGGTCGGCCGGGACAGGTTCATTCACCCGCGGAGCGGCGGCAGGCAGCGGCGGCGCCGCAGCCCGGCGCTCGCAAGCCGCCCGGGGCAGCGGCTCCGGCGGCTCCCGGGGCAGCGGCTCCGGCGGCTCCCCGCGCTCGGCGGCGGGAAGCGGCTCCGGCGGCTCCTCCTCCTCCTGCCGCTGCTGCTTCTCGTGCTGCTGCGGGGCCGGCGCTGCCCGGCTCCGTCCCTGCGCCGCGACCCCAGCACGGCAGCGAGTGCCGAGCTGCTCCCGCCCCCGCCACCAGCGCCGCCCCAGCGCCCCGTGCTGTCGTGCTTCCGACTCCGCCCGCCCTGGCAGCGGCCGCTTCCCCTGCGGGCGGGCCGGCCCCGCAGCCCTCGCCGGCGGGCGGGCAGCGCCCAGCGCCTCGGGCTGCGGCTCCGCGAGGGCTGCGGCCGCTGCCCCGAGCGCGGTGGGCGCGGGGGAGCGCGGAGGGCACGGGACGGGCTGCGGGGCGCGGCCGGGCAGCGGCAGTGCCGGGGCCAGCGCGCCTTCTCAGGCGTGGGAGCAGCACCTCGCTTTACCTTCCAAAGCTTGTGCTATCGGGCGGGCTCTGTGTGGGTTAATTGGGAGACTTAATGTAATCACCCCAGAAATCAAAACAGATCTTCTTAAGTGAGTCTCAAAACGTTCGTTCATGCTAGTTAGGAGAAGTTTTTCCTTACTGGTGTTAAGGCAGAAGAACTGTCACTTCTGTACCCTCGTATTTCATATAGCTAAGCAGTCACTCCCGCCGCTCCCAGCCAGCCGGGTTCCTGACCGTCTCCTGTGGCTTCCAGCCATGTGCTTGATGTCGGGGGAAAAGAGAAAGTAGGACCAGCAGTTTAAGTCAGCCATGCCGCATACTATCTAATCGCCCAGCCAAGGCGATTTCGTATGTTAAGCAACATCATCAAGTTTCATGACGCACTTTCTCCTTGGTCAGGCAAAGCTCCGTACCCATCGCAACATCCTGTTTTGCTATAAGTATTTCCCTGTAATGCTCTCTCGGCGAGTGCCGCAGTTACACAGAGGCGTGGGTAATTGCCTCACGAACACGGCCCCGGCATTTGCAGCTGGGCCCTCTAATGACAGGCTGTGGATGTTGTTGAACAGGACTGGGGAGAACGCGGAGCCGGAGAGCAGCACAGACCTGCCAGGAGAGCCCACGTTTCCCAGCACCTTCCATCCGCTTAGGCAAAAGCATCGTTATCTTGCTGATCTGCAATATTCAATAGACCCGGGAGGTTTGTGCTTGCTCACGTTAGAGAAAAGCGCCTTGAAATTTTTCATCAAGACCTAATCTCCACTGGATTTTCCAGCAAATTTTACTGAACAGCTGCCACAGCAATGAATTTGAGTGCAGCTGCCTGCCAACTGCATTAATAATCCACCATCATACATCCTGCAGTCTTGTCAAAAAGATGCCCTGTAACCGATCTGCTATAAATGAGCCACCATTAGCCTCTAAAGTCTGGTCTTCGTTACTACCAGCGTTAGAGTTCCTACCTGCACTTGGGAGAATGCTGTAGGCTACTTCCATGGTCTTTTAGGTATGAGAAATGGGCCCTGTAGTCACTATAGTGCAGTCAAAATTCCCTTAAAAATGCTTCATTTTACAAACAAAAGCAAGAAGAGCCAGGCACTACAGCTCCAGTCCGATCTCCCTACCCCCCATTTATTGCTTGCCTCAGGGCAGGTTTCCAAGATGCTCAGAGCATTGGGAGTACACAGGGAGAAATCTGCTCAAGCTAGGAAAGGAAAAGTGCCCTGGGAATTCAGAACCTGTGCACAATTTTCTTCAGGAAAAAAAAAAAAAAAAAAAAAAGTCCCTTTCCCGAGACAGAGCCTTATGCAAATTCTTCAGGTGGGACTTGTGTGCATCAGGTGTGCTGTTTTGTTAAACAAAAATCCCCAACCAAACAAAAAGCAAGCCCAGCTGCCTTCTTCAGCACTTCATCCTTCAGATACATTCACGAGTGAGGTATTGCAAACATCCTTACGTTTGCAAGTGTTGCCTATATTTTGTAGACTGGAAACTGAGGTTCAGAAGGGAAGATGATGTCATAGATCCTTGTCTAGATGTTTAATCCCTACAGAAACTGGTTAGGAGCATGAATGAATACATACCTTTGATCAGCTGGATTGTGCAGAGCTTTCATGGAAGTATACAAAAAAGTTAAAAAGTTGCAAAGAAAACCAGTTCTCCATAATCTTATATTGAACTTGAGTGTGGTGCTGGAGTACTGTTGAAAGCCCAAAATTTGGTTCCAGTATTTTAAAAGTAAAGCTGCAGACTTAAGGAACCGAACAAAACTGAGACATTTGGGAAAGAAGTTTACTTCTATGTGACTTGATATAGGAATTTCTGAAGATCAGACACTATGCAGAACTTAACAAAATATGGAAAACTCCAGCTTTTCAATTCTTATTTTAAATTCTTCAGTCTAAGCCAAGTTCTGTATGCCATGTGAAATTAGGTGGGGTTTTGACTGAAGCATTAATTTATTTCTTGATCGTCTTTGTGGTGTACATAACAGATGTAATTGCAGTATAAGCAGAACTTCAGCAAAAAAAAAAAATCTGTAGTAAATACATATATGGCCACGTGCATGTAATCTTGAACAATTTTAGTTAGCTGATGAGCAGAAGAACTTACAATTACAGAAAAAAATACTCTTATTTGTGTTGTTTTCAGATAGGTACTGGCAAATTGTTTAGCATAGCTGTAAACTGATAAACAGTACAACTGTTCCAGGTGCAAATCCTAAGGAAAAGGTGATTCCTTACCTCCAGTATAGTACTAATGTTTGACTTGCAGGAGGAATTGTATAGTGCTTTAAGGGGTTTAACTTCTGTTTCTTTGTTGATAGTGATTCAAAAACATGACCCAGAGAGTTGTTACAAAGTTTTAACAAGCTCAGTTATTGTTTCATTCTAGTTTATGTTTTGATGCTAAGGAAAGATAATGCTACTCAAGATTGGAGTAAACGTGGAATATCTCATCTCAATTTTCAAATCAGCTAAACATCCAGTGCTTTATTGCACAAATAGATAGCAAATAGAAGATAAATGTGATACAATGCAGGACTTATACATCAGTTTGACAGATTCATAGTTTGGGAGATCTAAAGTATTTTCTGTCACTCTCCCTCCCCCTGCATTGCAGCCCAATCCCTTGTGACTCTCACTGGTTCAGGAGGCAGCTGAACCGATGCTGGGACAGGCAAAGCCTGAGCTCTGCTTCTCAGAATAGCTGCTGAGCAATGAGCCAGTGCCTCAGCTGCACTAAATCAGTTTGGTGTTGCTGACTGCAGCAGGCAAGGCTGACAGACCCTAGCTGGGGACCTGGACGTACACACCGAGTCTCCCTCTTAACCAGAGGGAAGTTATGGAAAATGCAAACCCCAGAAGGAGGTCACCCTGAAATACACAGTGGAGGCTACACACATTCCACAGATATTTACACAGCCCTTGAAGGAAATAGGCTGGTTTTTCCCCATTGTTTCATTTCTCTGGTACATTTTCCTTGGACTGCAAGTTTGTGAACAGTACTTCAAGAATACCTGTGTTTGCTTTGGTGCTTTTTTGAATTGACATAGTTTGGCAGCCTTCAGCCTGGGAATTGTTTATAACCTTTTGGTGTCTTGAATGTAAATTACATTTAAGCATTTTTCCACTGAGGAAACATAGAAATTATTAACAACCGAGAATGAAATTGTTGAGATTCTTGTACATGAAGTTGGGAGTCTGAACCTGAGCCACTTCATCTTACTGTTTAGAAGCAGAAATGTACTTCCCACAGGACTCATCTTCTCCCTCCTGCAGTTTTTCTGGCGCACCTCTTCAGGGTGAGTAGCAAAAGCCCAGATGGCAACGAGCAGTCAGAAAGCCTGAAGTCTGATACTGCCTCTCTCCTATTCCACCTGCAGACCTAGGAAAAGGAGAAGAGGTGATGCTATTTGTAACCAGCTGTGCCCCACAGCTGGTGGTGTAATCGGTGTAGGATTTCTCCCCATGCCTGTTTGAGATGTCCTCTGCACATAGGTGGATTCTTTATGATGCCTTGTTTTGAAGATCAACTTTGAGAACAACTTTGTTGGCTTGCCATAAGGCATGGGAATATTGTTAATTCCCCCAAGTGAGTCTCAAGTACCCAGGGGTCACTGATGTAAGGGAAAAGATATGATGCCTGACCTAGAGAAAAATTAAATTACTTCTTCCCGATTTATAGAGGTTACTTCTGTTACCTTCATCACAGAGTCTCTGGAGGTTTTCTTTCTGGGCTGGGATTTTGCCTCCCCTAAGAAGCAGCCTAAGGTTCAGTCCCTCTAAATTACCCAGGGGCATGAATCAGCACCTGTAATGCTGAATGGGCTAGAAGGCACTAAGAGTCCTGTCAGGAACATGAGGAGAACTAAGAGAACTTCCATTAAGGCTTCTAATTACGTGTGTAACAAAAATATGACCTAGGATTTTTAAAATGAGGACGAATTAACTGCTCTGTCTATCCTCATTCATTTTGTTAAAGACACCAAGCTGCTCCATTTTAGAATCCATTTTAGAAGCTAAATCTCTTTGATATTGCTGTGTACATGCTTCCCACAGTTTTTATAAAGTATTCCTAGAGGTCTGATGTTAACTAAACATCTCCCGGTCTTCCCCCATTGTCTTAAAAAGTAAGAACGGAAATTGTCCTGCAAAACAAAAATATTAGAGTTTGCCAAAAGCTTTCCAATGGCTAAATTCTGTTTAGATTGACTTTTTTTGTAGTAGTAGTAATAGTAGGATGTATCATACTCTTATTTCTGTAGTGCTATTGCTTTGCTGATTAACATAAAATCTCATAGAAGCTGACTTTTGCAGCTATATAGAGCTGAGCTTTGTTTCACTTCTGCACATTTTTATTTTTTTTTAATTTTATTGCAAATAGATTTTCATCAGTGTGCAAAGTTGTTTCCAAATGTTTGGAGATGTCTTCATTTAATAGCACGAATATAATTTACTGTCAGTGAAAAAAAGCCAAAAATTTTTAAAACATTGTAATGATTTATGAGAGTCTCCATAATGGAGACTCAATAGAGATGGTTTTATTTTGAGGATGTGCTAAGCATCCATATCCTGAAAAATCCAGCTTACAGGTTGCTTCTTTATGTTGATTATCCTAAAATTTCAGTTCCAAGCAATTAATGACACTTTGGCAGGGACTGCATCTTTTCCTGGGGTCCTCATTAAATGTGCATTTTGGTTCAGGTGTAGAGCCTACAAATCCCTGTTAGCTTATGCTAAATTTCCCATCATTACATTAATGTGTTTGAAAAATAATAGTCTCCTACAAATGTGACTACTGAGTAGAAGAAAAATAGCAGAGCTCTAGTGCTAATTCATTTACCAGCCCTGGTGGGGAATGAGCAGATTCAGTGTGATTCCTAAGCATTTAAAAATTGGCAGAATTTGAGCAGAGATAGTTAAAACCCTGCATGCACAATACCTTTTTTTACTCATGAGGGGAAAGGCTTAGCATTTTAACTAGAGAGCAGCTTAAAATTTTTACTCAGCAGCTTTGTATTGAGCTTGTATTAAATGAGAAAATCTGAAAAATGTTTCAGAAAGCTGGCAAAATGGAATTTATCTTCCTTCATCTCTCCCTAATTGGATAAGTGGTCTGGTTTGTCGTATTGAAAAGCACACTCAAGTTGTTTTCTCAAATTAGTGAGCTCCTCATGAATTCCTACCTTGGTCCAAGTGCTATAAAAGTCTAATGTCTTACATAAGTGCTAAGTTAAGGATTTAGCTGAGGCATAAATTGGTGTATTGGCTTTGTATCAGCCATTTACATTAGGGTGCAGTTTATTCTCTGCCTCAGGAAAAAATGTGCCTCAGCTTGTACTCAGGAGCACTATGATGAGCTCTCGAACAATCCCTTTTCTGTTCTCCTTTCTTAGAAAAATTAGGGAAACGTAAGGCTAGCAGGTTAGTGATGTTAACAAGGAGTGCTAACTAGTAAAACTGCTGGAAGAGGAGCTGATTTTTTGACTGAGAAGTTTATGGAGATCCCCCTTGGGGACCAAATAAATTAGCGTAACATGTGGAATTTATTTTTTTTTCCCCCTGAGTGTTAAAACATCTCCCGTAGCTTTGCATTTTATACAGCTCATTTTCCACAAGAAGAAGCTGCTCTGCCCAAATAAGCTGTGTGCTTGTGTATGTGTCTGTAAATAAATACAGATTTATTTTCTGTAGATCCTCCTTCCTCCGTGCTGGTCGCCCCTCGGTGCGGTTCTGGTTAAGCTATTACTGTGCCTGAACCATTTGTCAGGGGAAGGAAGTGCCTGCAGAGAAGTGATGCATTGCTGTGTAGTTTCTTGCTGTGAAGTGTTGATTTTAAAACAGGCTGGCAGGCTGCAAGCCCACCCCATAATAAAAAATGAACAGGCATGGTTTAGGAGGTTTTGGTTTTCTTTTGTCCTGTTGTTCTGCCCAGTTTAACAAATCTTTTATTGTCTTTCAGCTCTGCCGTACACAGCAATAGATTTATGTTTGGCCTTGTCCCGTCTGGGAGCTCAGGATTCTTTCCCATTTCCATTTCTACCTTTTTAAGCTGTGACAACCATCCTGTTGTCAGCAGGACAGGTGTGTGATGCTTTCCTTTAGAAAGGCTAATGTTAGCACCCTAATTCAGTGAGCAGCACAGTGATCATCCTCAGTTCTGCAGGCTGAGAGCACCAATAAGGGTGTTAGTGTAAGACAGAGGCTAGAGATTGAAGACCAAAAACAGGTCAGCGTGGGCTAAACTGAAATAAAGTGGAAAGGAACTCTCTTGCTATTCAAAACATATTAATTTTGCAATAATAGCTATCTATAGATAACTTGGATTAAGGGCAAGGCTGCTCTCTGGATACCAACAATGACAGCTGAGCTTTTAGTCGTTGTTATTTTCCTATCTGCAGTATCAGACATTTACTTTACTGCCCAAGGAGAAGATGCAGCTCTAGGAAGGAGCTTCTGCCAGGCTCAGGGACACAGCATTCAGATGGGTCATACAGAAACGATGTATCACTTGCAGAGTCTGGTGAGGCAACTGATTGTGTCTTTGTGAATTAGTGATATTGGTAGCATCACAATTAATCAAGAAAATAAAATTCTAATCTTGGCTTCCTAATGGTCATCAAAACCATTTGTCTTAATATCTCTTGCTTTGAGAAGACCTCCAAGGTCATTCAGGCTCATAGTGGAATAGGGGCAGTGATAATTGATCTTTCTGTGGGTCAGAATTGTGAAGACTCAAAGAGGAAACTTCAAACCTGCCTTGCACTGTGATTCCTGGTCATGGATCCCTAACAAATGTAACCAGGGGAGTTAGCTATTCTGTAGTCAAAGGCAGTAGATTATTACTTTACTCCTAATAAGGCTGTCTCAGGCATGCAGTGCACAGTAGCAGTGAATGAACTCATATTTACCTGTGCCTGAAGAATAGTTAATGAAGCACATTTGTTTTCATTTCCTTTACCTACCCTACATTTACTAATTATAGTTCCTAATTAATGACATCAGCAGTTGATCTTTGGCTTTTAAAGCACCAACCCCATGCTGTGCTGTAGACAAATTTACATTCCATTTATGCAAGTCATCCAATTAAACTTTACTCATAGAAAGTATATAATACACCCAAATGAATGCATTATTTCCCCTATTAATCTGCTTTCTTTGCTTTTCTGTAGAAGTGGACAACCTTTTCCTTTATAGGAATAGGAATTCATGTAAAAAAAAACAAAAACAAAACAAAACAAAACAGAACAAAAAAAAAACAACAAAGAAACAAACAAAAAACCCAAACAAACAAAAAACCCCAAACAAATAAAAAAACAAAAAAAAACCACCACCACCAACAACAACAACAAAAAAATAACCAGAACAAAAACCCCCAAACCCAGCCCTGAAATAGGCCGCAAAACTAAATCAAAGGAAAAATTTGCAGGTCAAAGTATTAAATTAGCATTTTAAAATCAAGAGCTGTGGAAAAGAAAGCTTTCCCTACAATCATTCTTATATGACTGCATTTAAAAATTGAAAAAAAATGTAGTGGGGGAAAAGTGATTTGAAATTTTCCATTCCACATGAAAACAGCAGATGGCAGCAGCACTGACTGTGTATCCAAATCTGGGGTTTGCCCTCTTTACTTGGGTGGGGAGGTTTTGAATCATTTCTTGACTAATATCTCTTAAGTTGGAAAAAATTCTACCTTTCAGGCATGTGATCTCAGTGTCTGTGATCTTCCTCCTGGAAAGGTATTTCTTGGCTCAGGTGTCTCTGGACTGGCACTGAAGTATCCTTTGTCCTTTTAGGTGATTTGTAATGCTTGGAAAACGGTGCTGGAGGCAAAGGTGAGTGCCCAGAGCAACTTGGTCTTTTTGTTTTGTTTTAAATGTAGTATTGGTGAATCGGGACATTTGTCCTTCAAAAACATGCTTCTCTGACAAAATCCTGAATGTGTCAGGGCCACAACTCCCAGGGTTTACTCTGCAAACAGAGAATTTTTTAGGCTAGAGACAAGATATGAGAAAATTGCTTCCTGAGCATCATGTGATGCATAAATGGTGTCACAGGCAAAGGCAGTGCTTCTCAAAAGAGGAAGAAAAATGCCATTCAAAAACTAATATTGTTGATGTTGTGAGACAGGCATTGAAGACAAAAGTTTCATTTAATATCCAGGTGCACATAAATTCATCCTTTGAACAGCAACCAGTGGATGTAGGATTTCCACAGGTAGTTGAAGCATTGGCATTGGGTTCTGCAGCTCCATATTTTCAGAGGTATAACATTTTTTTAAGGAAATAAACCTTGAACTATGAAGGGCAAGTTTCCTTTAGGACTTAATTGCTGAGGAAAACGGGGACAGTACAGTCAATTTTGGCAAAAATGTCTCCAGTTAACCGTTCCTGTAACATTATGAATGGTGTTTCATGCTCTGTACACTCTTTTACCACATTTCAGAGCAGGCAAGTCAGTCCTCTTCAGGGGAAAATTCTAGATGTTTCTAAGTGGTTTTTTTTCTTCTCTACTCTGCCAATCCTTTCACAATCTTCCCTTCTACTGTGAGATTGTTTGGCTCAGACAGACCTGCCAGGTTGACTGCCTGTTCCAGTCCCACTTCACATCTCTGATATTCTGAAGGTTCTTTGTTACAAATTAAACCAGTAACATTTCTAATGGCTTCATAGTGAGCTCAAAATTCCAGTGCTCTCCATTTCTGTGTAAGCCTTTTAAAGGTTTCCTTTCTCATTCTGCATCTCTGCATACATTGGTTGAAGCATGCATGAGACAAAATGACATTTTGGTTTTGAATAAAAGATGCACCAGACAGATTATATTGGCTATACATACTATCTTCCTCTGCCAAATCTAAGAATTTAGAGATGTGGCCAGCTTTTTTTTTTTTCATGTGGAAAACCATTGTGAGCAGTTCCAGCTGTTACAATTTATAAAGACAAAAATCTACTTTAAGTGTTCATTCTACAAAAGTCTGTCAAACAGAATCTTGCTGGAAGAGGACAGGTGGCAGCATAGGAAAGGTGGAATTGACTTATCTTTCATATTTTTCTAATTTCAGTATGATTACTGTATTTTGTACTTCAGGTTATGTTCTGAAGCCCAGGAGATCGGAACTGAATGTTCTTTTTGCCATGTCCCTCCCTACCTCTGTCAGCCTTCCAGCATCCTTCAGAGCAAGGAGTACCTGTTACCTGCACTGACCATAAAACTGTGAAAAACCATTTCTGTGGCACACCACACCAGCAGAGTGGATGAAACAATGGAGCCTGCCCAAATCTTTTACCAACATGGAAGAAGGGGATGAGCCTCCAGTCCTCTGGTTTAAAAGGAGAGTGTAAAGATAGCAGGTAAGTGTAAAAGGCAAAAAGTATTGAGCAGTAGTAGACCTTTGTTAATAGTTCAAATGAAAATACCACTACATAGACTGTAAGGGTTTCAGGTAAATGAAGCAACAGAAGTTTGATTGTAATGTCGGGTGTTTGGAAGAGCTATTAAATTATTCTAGCTGGTTCCATGTCAGTAAAAAGGAATGATTGATTTTGAGGACTGCAAAAACTGTATTGTAAAGCTAATAAGCATTAATAAAATGGCAAGAAAAACACAGGACTGCAGGAACAGGGAGAAAAAAAATGTGGAGGAAAACTTATTAATTGTGCCTGACAACTAGAGGAATAGACCAGCCTCTCTTTAACAGACATGGAATCAAGTTAGTAATCTTCTTGATTTCTGTGCCTTATGGGTTTACATACATAGGAGGAATTCTGCTGAAAATATGCTGCTTTCAGCAGAAAATGAAGAGCTGCATTTGAATCATCTTTGTATGTAGCCAAAAAAAATTACTTGAGAGCATTTTGAGTGTTACTGTCTTTCCTCAAGGTCCAGAGAGGAGCTGGAGGACACATACCAGTTTCATGCTCTGCACATCCCTCCCTTGCATGGACAATTGCACCAATAAAAATCAAAATACTGCCCTACTCCAGCAGCAGTGCTTTATGCTCATTCCTACTCCACTATCTCTGACTTATATAAACATGGGGTAGTGAAAATCCTGCTCAGTAGTGTATGTCTCACAAATGGAGGAAAACTGCCTGATGCACAGAGGGGCTTCCACAAAAAGAATGGCATTTCTCATGCAAATTCATTGCCTTTTAATAAAACAACCCTGGGCTTTTTAAGTACAAACTGTTATCTGTGAATGTCACTGGAACCACATTATAGCTGGAGTGTGAGGGTATGGAATAAGCACATGAATGTGCTTACTGAATGTAACGTGAATATACAATATGAATAACATTATTTCAGTGTACCTGGAATTGGCTGTAGGTTTGTTTGTTTGTTTGTTGGTATTTTTGTTTTGGTTTGGGGGTGGTGGTGGTGGTTTTTTTTTTGTTTGTTTGTTTGGTTGGTTGGGTTTTTTTTCTCAGCATTCTTCTTGCATTTAGTTCCTGTATTGTCTTCACTGGTTATTTCAACAAATTTGGTCTGGATTTCATCTGAAATAAGCCAAGGAGGGCCATGTATATATTTTAAAATGAAATTACCTTTTTAGGCTTCCTATTGCTTGCTGCATGATTGCAAGTATAGTTTATCCTCTCATTTCAGCAGAAAAATTCAAGTCACCACTGGAATGCATGTCTCAAGGAGAGAAACTCTACCAGCAGTGAAGCCCCTCATCAAAAACAGTTCCTAGTAGTTTTAAGAGTGTATTAAGGCTTGGATTGATTTTGTGGTGACTTTGGTTTGGTTTCTTGCCATTATTCCAGAAAATAAAAAGATCAAAGAAGGAAAGACTTATTGATTGGCTCGGATCTGGTCAAAAACTAGATTTGTGTCTTCTAATGTAACTAACATTTTACAGATGGCTTGGTTCATGTTAAAGCTAGGGATGCATGTAGATTGAATTATCAGAGGATTAGAACCAGCTGCATTTAGTTTGAAAATATTTTTGTGCATATTCTGTCCAGCAAAGCACACAGAGCAGACTCTTCTTGTAAGAATTCCAGCAAATGCCTAAGAAAACCCCTCATGGAGAATAATTGAGAGTCTGCCCCTGTTTACCACTGGTTACATCTTGTTCAAAGAAACCATGCTGTACATGGCTGAACTCTGGAGTTCAGGTCCATATATCTCATCCTTAACTGTGAATTAACAATAAAAAGGATCAGTACTGAAGAATTTAGTTGAATAAAATTAGAATCTAGCCCAGTATTCGAAAGGGATCCACATGACACTGGAAGTGACTTTCCAGTTTCCTGCCTTACATTTTGAGCACCTTCATAAAGGGACTTGGAAAAATCTGATTCTAATTTTGTAATGTTTTGCACTGACTCTGCACATCTCTAAATGACTACACCAGATGCAAAACAATGAAGTATCAACATCAGTGAATAGTGAATTCATCTGCTGGAAAAATTATACTTAATGATTTATTTCTTCATATTCTGAATATTAAAATCTTTTCCTAATATCTCAGGACACACAGAAATATCAAACACAAAACAGTACTAAAACAGTCAAGATTTTCAGTTGAACTAGATTTCCTCGATTTCATTCAAATTATTTAAAGCTATTTGAAGATGCTATTAAAAGAAATATTAAATTATAAAATTTATAATGTGAATATAATTTATTGATACATATCAAAGATATGTATCATTAAAATACTGGCATCCACATGTGCAGCAATGTTACTACCATAAATTAGATAAAACAGAAATAATTCTTCTAGTGTTAGTACTATGTAGTTTATTCTATTCCAGGTTCCTAACATCATTACTTTTGAAATATTTTGAAAAACAAGGATAAATTCTTGCTTAGTGCCCTTGAAGTCTTTTTTATTGATACCCACTTACACTGAAATTATTCTGGATGCTCATCTGCAAGGAAAAGCACTTGCTGCAAAATTCAGAGTTTGTTTGGTAAGTTAAGCTCTCTTTGCATATATGTGTTAGGCTTTAAAATAAATTATTAGTGATGCTTAGCAAGACCAGTTAATGTTTAAGGGTGATTCTTTCCATATTTATTGCATGGGATAATCCCAATTTAAAAAGTTCAGGCTTACTAGGAAGGAATGGTTCATATTTTTATTGAGTTGAGGGGATATTTCTTTGCAGAACTTTCTTCCTGAAGCAGATCACTTATGGTAAAATCTGTATGCTTCTACAATGCATGTTTTTCCCATGAACTACAAGTCCCGTTACAGCTTATGCTGGTGCTTCTGAGAAATTAGGCTCTGTCCTCAATACAGAGCCAAATCAATTACTAACTTCTCATCCATAAAGTTTATTATGTGGGCCAGGCTCCTAAAGTCAAGTGCAATTTTGCATCAGGTATTATAGCTATAGGACTTTATTTAAAATGTAGCTTTAATCTTGTGCGCCTGTATTTGTATATCCAAGGAAAATACAAAGCAAAGTCTTAAGTCTGTCTTCATCTTGTCTTGGCAGTCTTTTTGGATTGCATATGAGCTGTACAGATGCAATCCAGTTCATCCAGTTAAACATCTCTGCCTGGTTTTTGCTAATTACCTTTTTAATTCTCAGCAGTAGCAAGTATGGCCTGACTTGCTGCAGCAAACTCCAATGAAAAGCATTATTCAACTCCCAGGACATTCTATTCTGAAGTCCTATTGTGTTTTTATTTTTGAGTATTAATTTAAAAGGAAAATATGGCGCTTAAAATTTCTCAGCCATACCAGAAAAAGCTACAAGGCATTTGGGCCCAGGGTTCAGTAAAAGCTTCCATACTTGTGCAAAAATTTATTTCAGTTTTTGCTTGCTAGCAGTTCTTATTATTTTTAATCACATGTCTCATCAACTATTACCAGGCTTCTACTCACAAAGAAATTAGCTTGCAGAAGTCTTTCACAAATATGTGTGGTTTTATTCCCTTTTGGTCTGTCCAGTTTGTGTTCAACTTTGGGCTTTCTTTACAGATGGGGATATGGAAATCGTTTTAACTGTTACATGAAATTCTCTTGTAATTAGATGTCTTATTTTCAGGACTTTGGGAAATACTTATAATTTAGTAAACAATTTTACAGTATTAATAGTTAATAGCAAGAATACTTATATGATACCTATACAATGCATTGACCCTTGTGTTTTAATGTTTGATATTCTATGATATACATGGTCTTTTAATAAAATATATTCCAATAAAAATCAATAACTAGGGTATATAGTCTTTTCTGAAATGCTGATGTCTCAAAAAAAGTAAGTAAATAATTAGACATCCACAGAAGTGCAGCAACTTTCAGAAGCTAAAGCTGCTGCACAGTGTTTTTATGCTGAAATTAGCACACTTTCTAATTTTAAAAATACATCTATCAAGACAATAGATCTGATCTAAGATTTGGTTTCAGAGCACTTAGAAAGAGAGAGCAGGGATCAGTTGAGCAAACACCTGCCTGGACCACCAAGAGCTGACCTCTCCTCAGCCTCCCCTGAGGCACCCTCAGCAAGCAGCCCTATTCCACATCCAGATCCAGTGGGGAGATTCCATCTCTTCTTCTTCAAACAATCAGGACTGTGCTGCATGAAAAGTGGTCAGCAGCAAGGAAATACATCTTGGCTCACCAGTGTATTTTTAAGAGCAGATATTTCAAACTATATGTTCCAGACTTTAAAAAGCAAATTGATTTGTGGAAATAATCTTCCTGATTGGTTTGGAGGTTTTTTTTTCCATTTCCAAGCCATTGATTGTTACTGACAGGTTACATAAGTAGGTCTAACTTACAGCTAATGTAAATTAAAATATTGAAGAAAAGAAAACTACTCATGATATTTTAGCTTAATCTGCTAATGTAAGTATAAAGTAGTAAAGAAGAAATTTAAAGAACAACTAAAGATGTATTAAAGAAAAAAGTCTAGGCCAGCTCTTCCTTAATTTACTTGCCAAGACTGGAAGACTGGTTTCTTTTTGTTGTGTGTGCACTAGTCTCTTGGGAGAGCATCACTTAATCATGTCCATGAACCTCCCAAAACCTGGCTGACAGACATCTCCATCCCAAGTGACTCACACCAGAACCTAATTGTGCAGAGAGGTGTCAGCAAACATGCAAACCACATTTCTACTGCCTCAGTTTCAGGACTAGCCAACATCTTCAATGTAATAAAGTCATAAAAAATATTAATCTGATGTTGATTAACTAGAGGTTTTGTTGTAAAGTAAGGCATACTGATTCAGAATGGCCATGTTGAAGAAATTGCTTCACTGATTCACTAAGAAGGAAAATGGAGACTAGAGAAGTCCAGGTTGCACAACATAATGGCTTACATAATTAAATATATTATTAAATAAGAGTATATTATGTGATGCAATTCTACATCTATAAAATGGATCCCAAAGCTAACTGGAAACTGGTAATGCTTGATAGCTTGTACATCTGATTACAGAGCTGTTCAGTTCTGCCCATGAGAATTCTCTAGGTACACCTTTGCTTTTGCAGTTTTATGGTTTGGGGGGGGTTTGTTTGTTAAATCGTGATGCAACATTTTCTGGAGTATTCACGGATTACAGGTATTTTTCTGACAAGGTTATATTTCTGAGGGCTATGATTCCACCTGTGGGTTTACTGATGAACTATGCCTGCAGGATACCCTATGGCCTTACCTGGGAATGAAGGCAATAGAGGCAAAATTGTCAGACATAAAACTTGTAAGATCATAGTCAAAGAGAACAGGTAGGAAGCGAGAAGCATCAGGGGTGTTACTGGGGAGCAGTGTGTGCTCATTTCTGTGGCAGCAACACTTTATCTGCTTTATGGGCAATGTTGTTCTGCAGCTGAATCAGCTCTGGAGAGAGCCTTACTGTTGGCTGGGGAAGGTCTGGAGGCTGAATTGAGCTGGGAGCCATCAGCAGAGCAACATCCATCTCTGCTCACTGGTGCTGCAGCTCTGAACCCTCCACTGACTTTGTGGTCCTGCAACAAGATCTGTTGGAATAATTTAACAGGAGCACAGGTTTATTTTCAAAAACTACCTGGCAGTAAGAACAGCACAGAATTTTTAAAGTCTTTTGCAGAAAGACCAAATGTAATGTCAAAAATGAGAATCTGTAATACATATATGATAGTGAAACTGTTCCATATGGCTTGATCCCTGCTCCCCAAGATCACTGACAGCTTCTTTTGTGTTAACTGAAATGGACTTTGGATAGGACCTGGTAATAATTAGAGTTCAAAATGTCTGGCACTCTTAGGAAAACAGGTGGATGAATCCATAACTAAGCAAAAAATGAACTTATGCATATTTATTGTGGACAGCTGCAAGCAAAATCCCAATGTTTTAACCCTATACAGCCTTTGTTATGTGCCTACATTCCTTTGCACTGACCACCTGTTATTTATCAGTTGCACCCTACCAACATTGCCTTATGAGGAAGAATTGGCTGTGATTGATATGGACACCATCCCTGGCCTTGCCTGAGGGACTCCCAGGGAAGTCAGGGACATCTGGTGTGAGAAAGGACTACTGGCTGGCTGCAGGAGTGTAGCACTTGAGTCTGGATCTTACTTGGAATAAATACATGTGGCTCTTCATCACCTCTTTGAGAAGGACACATTTGCATAGTAAGAGGAAGAAAAGCAAAGACACCAAATCTGGTACCACACCTTCCACCCATGAATGTGTTTTTCCAGCCTCTCTTGAACCAATTAAAACTATCAGGTGAGCATTTAATGGCTTAATATTGTTTATCAGTAATTGTTTGAGATAAACACACTTTGCAATAAACAAAATAAAAAGGAAGCAAGGACTGTGTCTAGCACACATGAATAATTTTCATGAAAAAACTTGCCTCAGCATTACAGTTTTACCAAATACTTCATTATTTTCTCTGCTTTACTGCTTTATAAAGGACTAGGACTGCTTCCAATAAAAATGAGAGACAGAAGTTCACTTGCTCCAGGAGCAGAAGGTTTGAACTTTAAAACACTTTGACTCACACTTACTGATTATGTGTCAATAACCAATACACTATACAGGATTTGAAACAGACATTCTTGAAGATCTGGAAAATATCCTTGTGTGTTTTGTGTAGCTCCTTTATGCATTGTTAAATTACCACCTGCTCTCACTAAATCCAATGACATCAACCACAGTCTTTTGTTATTACCTTCAAAAGGTTCTGCATTAGGCCCTAAAATTGCCCTTGAACAATATAATTAAGGATGAAATCCTTATTTTTCTTGAAGTTAATAACAAAGCTTCAATTTTATTTAAGTATTAATGCCAATGATTGCAAAGAAATGGAATTTAATTAAATTTATATAATTATATCCTTTTGTATGAAATGACTAATATTTCCCTATTATTTTCTAAAAGAGATTATTTTTTTTCTGTTTCTCAGTCTTCCAAGACAATGCTGGGATGGCCATCAATTGTCAAAATGATCTGAATTTGAGTCTTAGTAAATACAGTTGGATTTTCACATTTCAGGCACTGAGTGCTACAAAGATGAGAAAAAAAATTCAGAGCAAGATTTTAACATCCACCTCCTAATCTGTGTTAGTTTAATTTATTTCTCTAGGTATTTACCTCTACAGAAAAAACACTATGACTCAGCCTATGCCCTTTCATTATTTGAATGAATGTCTTGGTAGAATACATTTATTCACTCTGTTCAAACTTCCAAGCTTCTATTTATCACTACAATTCTACCTGTAGTTAGTAGGATGAGTAGTATAGGATTAAAATGATACCATGGAACTTTAAAGTTTCTTATCCTTCCTTCCTTCCTTCCTTCCTTCCTTCCTTCCTTCCTTCCTTCCTTCCTTCCTTCCTTCCTTCCTTCCTTCCTTCCTGTAATGATTGAACTCACAAATAAATGTCAGGTATAAATTTCCAGTACCTGTTTATTTATATTAATATTCGTAGAAATCCCTGCAGCCTTTTGGGTGTTATTATTTTGGGAGGAAGAACGCTCTTCTTTCTGTGTTGGCTGTCAAGTCAGGTTTTTCTATCTTCTTTCAAATCAGGAATTTATTCCTCACCAAGAACATATAAGATGTATTTTTAAACCACATGGAGTTTAGTTTTAGTGGGACAATTTTTCATTTGGAACAGGGTTGAATTAGAACAGGATTTCCATGAAGACGTATGATTGCTGAAAACTGGTGTTGCTGGGTGAATGCTGCATTGAATTAAGGAGTTTTCAAGTTTTACATCTCTCTGGAAAAATTACCACCTTCCATATCCTAGAGCTCTGTGTTCCCACCAGTTCACAGTATCCAGTCCCTTTTCTTCAGTGTGTCATACTGAGCCCTCCTCAGGACCTGCTCTGACCCCTTGCTTTCATCTAGGACACAGGGTGTAATAACATTTCTGCTCTTTTGCATTTCTCTGCAAACTGCCTCTTCCCTCTCCCCCCCATCACTCTCTCATGGAGGGCAAAGTCTTGGATTTATGTATTCATAGGAAAGCTACCACTTTTACTTTAGAAAGTGAAATAAGGTATGCCATATCCATTATGCATTAGGGGTGTCTGGGTAGAGAGCTAGTGCTGGATAATTGGTGCTCTATAAATTCACATTCTCCATTTCTGTCCATATCCTCCCTTTGTAGCCAGACTACAAGTATGAAATCTCCATAAACATTTTTCACAGTCTTCTGTCTAGATGTAATAACTATTTGCTTGGCCATATCTTAACTATTTAACATTTTCCTAAAGCTCCCATTTCCAACGTTTTCTTTTTGAATATACTGACTTCCAAATCCTCCTAAATATAGATGTTATCCTTATTCTCACATTAAGGCAAATCTGTCTGTGATTAAAATGGTGCTATAGAGTTATAAAGAGAGAAACAGATAATGTTACCTGGAATACACAAAATGTTACCTGGCAGAAAAAAATGTTATCTGGCAGAAAAAGCTAGGGAGATAATGGGTAGATAAAAATCTCTTTTCCTCTTCTGCCATTGTAATGCCTTAATCATGTCAATGTATTCCGTGCAACAGCCACCCTGACAGCAACCTGAGCTTTATTCCTAAACCACTGCAGGAAGTGTGGCTGAACAATAGATCCCTTGTGCTTACTCCAAATGGGCAAATAGATGGGAGCAACACCATCAGATCTGCCTTGCCAGTTAGCTTCAAGTAGCATTAAAAATTACCGGAATCTGGATCCACCTCTGGTGCACACAAACCTGAGTGTATTTCAGCAGCACACAGTGCCAAACCAAAGCTATGTGTTTATTTGTACTTCCAATGTAATTCTCTTTTCCCTCACAGACTGTGTATGTATGGATTGTTCTATTTATCTGTGAAGAAAATATTTTGCAAGAACTATTTCTATGCTAGCCGAGTAACCACAGTTATTATTTAAACAATGTGAGCTGTAGTTTAGATCTGGATGAACCAGTAACACCATTAATTTACGTTTTCTGATTAAATGGATAAAATTCTTGGAATTATTTCTTTCTTTTAGTGGTCTTTTAATTGTCCCTTCATTATTTTGTAAAGTCTAATGTTTGAATCTGAGGAACTTCCTAAAAAAAAAACTTCAGTCCTGCTCACTTCATGCTGGCATCCTTTGGAGCTTTCTGTGTTCTCTCCTGCGAGCCCTTGGAGAGCTGTGTAATGTGTTTAGCACAACAGTGTTTTCTTTTTCCTGTGCTCTGCTTGTCAACTGCTCCTTACCTTTGACTTTCCATGTCTCCAAGCAGATTGCAGACGTAATTTAGTGCTCTCTCCTTATAGTTTTCCATTTGTTACACAGAGGAGGCAACAAATCCTTCCCTCACCATGGGATTCTTCCCTTGTCAGTCATGTTCTGTAACGGTGTTACTTGTTACCCCCTGGAAGGGCTGTTGGTGTCCCTGAGGGGCAGCAGAGTTTATTTCTGGCTCAGCCGCTTTTCCACACAGTCATGCTGTCAGTTCACTGCAGGTGCAGGAGGTGGGTTTCTGCACAGGCAGACCCCAAGTGAAAGAGACACCCGAGCACCAGCTCCTGGCATCCTTTTAGTAATGCCAGCCTGGCACCTGGCTCCTGGCCCAGCAAGCCCTGCCTGGGACACTTTTGTCTCAGACTACCCCTTATTCTCTGCAATTCTTCAGTGACAAACCTTCATGTGGTCCCTTTATGAATTTCTACAACATTTTTCTTTCGAGACGAGCAGTTTTGAGAAGAAGCTTTTTTCAGATGATTTTTTTTTCAGAAAGAAGATGCAAAAAACATGTGAATATAAACGAGGCAAATTTGATTACAGTTTGGAAAGTACATCTTGGTACAGTGTGTGGCTGTTCTTATACAGCAGTGTCATGCACAGACATCATATGTATTTACAGAGGGAGAAAAGTATTTGGCTGCCTCCAATGCCTTCAGCAGACTTTTAGGTATATTAGCTAGGAGTGTGCTGTATGCCTGTCCAATTTTCTGTGGACCATAACAGCCACTTCCTTGCTGTTTCATGGGTGAGTTGTGCTGCAGGCAGGAGATCCACATTCCCATAGCTGCCTACGGAAGTGCTGCTGGCATCAGGGGTCCCCAGGCACCTGGGGAGTTGGGAGGTTGGTGAGGAGCCCACGGTGCCTTGACTCCCCTCTGCCTTAGTCCCTACAGTGCCAGGGCTCTCCTGAACTTCCCTGGCAGCCCACTCACTGCTCAGCCATGGTGAGGCTGTCCCAGATCTCTGCCAGCACTGTCTCCATCATGCCCATTGCCTCTGGAGCATTTGGCTCTGGTGCCAAAATGTGCTCCTGAGGATCCTGACACACACATACACTTGAGATGAGAGAGACACTTCCTACCTCTCCAACCCAGAGCTTTTAGAATCCGATTTTGCTCATATGAAAGTGGGTGGTTTTTTTCCCTGTTTTTTCTTCCCCCGAGCCCTGATGTCCATCAGAACTGAAGCATGAGCAGAGACTCTCCACAGTCCCAGGCTTGTAGAGCTGAATCTTAGGACGTGGACCCTGCAGCCTCTCGACCCCACCATTTTGCAGACATCATTTAATTCACAAGAGACACACAAACAGAGGAAATGGACCTTATTCCTCCTCTCTGCAGTGTACACAAGCTCCAGAGCAGCCAGACTATGGCCTTCTGGTTTTCATTATGACTAAATATTGGAAATGTGGTGTGCACTTTCCAAAAGGGGCATATTGTGTATTTAATTTATGAAAGTAAAGAAGAAAGAAAGACTCTTTTTGGTTCTAAATGCGAGAACTGGGATAGTGTTGTGCCATGTCTTCCAATGATTATTAGCCAAATGTCTGTGTAAGTGCTGTTAAAAATGTATTCTAAAAAAGAAATGGGATACTGTTTTGTTTGTAATGTGGGTGTGTACAGAGTCTTATTAACATTTCTTGATAAGAAGGACATGTACCTCGTGGGAAAAAAACGCTGTAGTATGTGGTTTCTATTTCAGTTCTGAAGTCATGATATTTTTAGCACCTTCATTCTTGGAATAACTTCTACCAGAGCTGTATGAAACAGAGATACACAATACGTGCAGAGAATGCACGAAAAGACTTATTTTACTTCAACTGTGCACATGTACTGGGCTGCATAGTACAGTATGTGTATTGGGAACTGGCTTAGAGCTGAGACTTGGCAGTGCAGGGAAGTCCACAGGACAGATAAACCAGCAGTTTGTGCCGAGAGACCCTGGGCTCTGCCTACAGAGCTATAACGAGACCTTACATGTCAAAATAAAAACCTCAGGAGAAACATAGGTTGTCAGAAACCCAATTCGTTCCTACTTTGTAAAGATTTAAATCAGGAGTAAGTTCCTTTTTGATCCAGTGAGGTTAAAATCTAAATTGCAGAAATGGACTGTCCCTGTGTAATAAATGAAAACTCATGTCTGCTCTGTGTAAGCTTTTTGCAGTGCAACGGCAGGGAGGTAATGGTTGAGGGAGCAAAAAATCACATGCAGAAAGTTGATATGCAAAATCCAACTACAATTATTGGGGGGAAAGAGAACCCCTCCTCCTTCAGCTGGATCTTCTGCTGCCCAGCATTTGTTCGTTTCTTTACATGGGCAGCATCCTGAACTACAGGCAGAGCTACCTCTGGAGAAAAGGTTTCTTCCCTAAGAAGTGCCAGAATTTCAGCATGTGAAGAGCATGTCCCCTCAGTTCAACAGGGACTGAAGCTCAGGCACCAGCCCTATGCATGCAAAAGTCCAAAAACCATTAGGCACGTCTAAAAATCAGAAGATAGAAAAATATGAGCTCTGCAATTCTTTCCATTTGCTTTGGATTGTTGAAAGTTTTCAATTTTGCTCCCACTTTTGTCTGTAATCCTGAGGGCAAATTAATTTTCAAATGAAATCTACAGGACTCTAGAAACCAGAATTAAAAAAAAAAACCAAAACAAAAAAAATCCAACAAAACAACAACAACAACAACAACAACAAAACCACAAATAAAAGAAAAAAACCAAAAACAAACAAACAAAAAACCCCAAAAAACCAACCAACCAACAAAAAAAAAAAAAAAAAAAAAACCACCAAAAAAACCAAGAACCACAAACCAAGAAAACACAAAACTTTTAAATGGTAAGAGTTAGAAATATTACACCCAAAATATTACAAAAGTAGCTGAGAAGGATTGGTTTATTACAATACGAATGGAGAAAGAGAACATCAAATTAATTCCAGAAGTTGATAACTGCTGACGTGATGAGGGAAGGTAAAGGACAATAAGTTTCTAATACGACACGTATGTGTGCAGTATTGTAGGGATGGGAAGTTGCCAAAGACTTTAAAAAGCATACACAAAGACACAAAAGCATTTCTATGAGAGCAGAGCTAAGCATCTCTCTGCAAATTCTGGAACTAATCATGCAGATTGTATTTCTTTCTTCCTTAATCTCGTGGTGAAGCAGATTGGGTGTTAGCTTGGGAAAGAAAGCCTTGCTGCCACCATGAAATAGTCTCGGGCTTCCTTTACTACTTTACCTCCCTCCTCCCCTTTCATTGCAGGAGCCATAGATACAGACAGTATTTTTTCTTCCTCATTCTTTCTTCCCACTGCTTTGTTCTTAAGATTTTATGTGCACATTCAGGGATGTTGAAGGTATGTTTTGTAACTAGGGTGAAAGTTCTTGAGTATTGAGGAGATGATGGGAGTCTGTAATCTCTGTTCTATTTTGGAGGAAGGATCAGTTGTTGTGCCCAGGTGGGCTTACCTCTTGTCTGTGCTCCCATGAATTTTATCTGCTTGTCATTTTAGTGACAAAAGCAATTAACTAAATTCAATTCAGGGCACTGATGTCCTTTGAAATTAAGGGACCATGCACATGCAGAGCCAGGGGGTTCCCATGCACAACACAGACAGAGCTGCCCCAGAGACGCCAAAGCCTGAGCCACGACACAGTGAGCTGATCTACCGGGCATCAAGGATATAGTGGAGCGGGAAGTGCTAGCTTTGAGGAGTAGAAGCCATATATCCACTCCTGCAGGAATAACCAGCAATACTTCTCAGCTAGCAGGGCTTTGCTGGGGTAACTTGGGAGGTACTGCCCCAGGCAGCCAGCAGAACCTGAGGGTGCATCTTCCCCTTTATGAGCAGCCTGTGGACGGTTCTGCAGGACCCCAGATCCACTTCTCAGGCAAGAGGAGCTTTAGAGCAGAAAAGAAACATACTTTCACAGCAGGGAGGAAAAGAGAAAGAGGAGGTGTGTGGCACTAAACAAGGAAGAAAATCTGTTGGGGGAAAAAGAAAAGTTGGCAGTGGGGAAAGCCAAGTCCAACCACTAGCCTGTGAGTTGAACAAATTATCGGTGCAATTAGGATAATAGCTTCCATGGCAGTTACTGTGGAAGAAATACCATAAGACTCCAAGAGACTCAGCAGAGACTCAGCTGCAGAAAAGAAAAACAAAATGATACACAGATGAGAGATCCCATCCTCTATTCTTCAACAGACTTTATACCAGATTATGTGATTTCTTACATCTCCCTTATTTTTCTTTGCTTTTCTAATGAAGAGTTTTCTCTCAACTTTTTTTGCTTTTGTTCTGTGTGCATAAATCATTAAGACTGGCACTGCCTTGACTTCATCTGCACTAAGAAATCTTGTGCAAAGTAATATATGACATAATGGCAACATCTGAACCATATTTCACATGAATGCTCACATATCATTGCTTGTAACACTGCAAGTATACGATTGCTGAAGACAATTAAAAATTATCCTGCTGGAAGGATAGTGAGACTTATATTGTGTTGTTGCCTGTTGTTTTAACTGGAAGTGTTCTTCACTGGTGCAAGTATGACTCCTTCCCTGAGCACTATACTGCATGGCCAGACATATGGATTCTATCCTTTCTATCTTTATGGTGCAATACCAAAATATGCTACAATACCTGACATAACTCCAACTGAACCAGCTCCAGAACTGGGAACAGCTCAGCTGCATCAGCACAGTGGTATGCCCAGGCTAATTAAAATAGGGCAGAGGCTGCACTGATACAGCTATATTTTTCCTGAAACTAAGATATCATCTCAGCCAAGAGCTGCACTGTGCAATACAGATACACTCTCTTATCCTGGTGACAGATATATGGATATGTTCTTTAAGATTCAGAGACAAGCTCCCATGTAATAACTTTCACCTTACCTACCTGTTTTAAATATTGGCACAATCCTAAAAGATTTTCATCTTTCCTCTCAGGTTTTCCCCTACATTCCAACAGCTGCTGAAGAAAAACAAAAATCCAGAATCAAAAGTGACTCAAGGAGGGAGTTCAGAAAAGTACTCAGCCAGTTCTTGTAAAATTCTTGAACAGAAATTGTCCAAACTTTTCCACTAATATGAGACATGCTCCCTTGTTAATTACTGTAAAAAACTTGGCCATTTTCTCAAAGCTGACCCATTTGTTTCAACATATGCACTGATATTGACCATTTGTTCCAATGTATGACACTTAGTCCTTTCACTCTTAGTCTATGAAAAACTGGCTTATCCTCTTCCATGTGCTAGATGTAAATGGTTGAGACTCCCAGGGCTTTTCCCATTGAGCTGAAGTTAGTGATTCTCTCTGAATATGTTTGTCCAAGACCCCCTCAGTTTCTCTGAAGTCTCAGATAACTGGATCCAGGCTCAGGAGACTCAGCAGAACCAACAGAATGGGCTGCAAGAAAGAAAATATGACTGGCCAAAAGCACTGTTACTGGCCACTGTGTGACTGCCTGTAGAAGCCACCTGGGAAGTTTAAAGAGAATTAAAATATCTGCAGAAACTCTTCAACTGGTGAATGGTTTGATTCAACCATTAAATGAGATACCAGAGTGCCTATCCAAAAAGCTGATATTTCTAATAAATCTAATTAGCATCAATACCTTTAGTCTCCCAGGAGAGTTGTCATTAAGGATTGCCAGGAGATGGTACACAGAAAAAAATCAAAAGTAAACCCAACCATTTCCCATCCATTCCAAATTTGTTTAACTGTACCAAAAATCCTTTCCTTTTATTTGCACTCAGAAAAGAAAAAAACCCACAAAACTGTGTTTTCACATTTGCTCTTTGCAACACACTAGCAGTGAAGATTTACCAGTGTTAAGATGTGTGCTTCTCAAAGGACTCAGCTTGTTTCTACAACCTGACCTAATAATGCTCATCTTCTTTAGAAGCTTAATCATCTCCTAGAGCAAACAAACAACAACTCTGCACTGCCCCACACAACTCTATCTGGGCAGCTCCACAGGCATGAAACATCCACCAAGTATGAAATAAGAAATGTACTGAGAAAATTTATCAATAAAACACAGTTGGAAAAACTGGCATCTGGAAATAGACAGTATACAGGCAAACCAAACAGGAAGTGTATTCAATAAGGTAGGGTTTAATTTATTCATCTTCACCTGCAATACTTTTATAGGCAAAAATTTTGCAACTGTGGCCTATCAACACAACAACATGGAGAGAAGGAAGGGAAATACATTTCTGACTCAGATGGAGAATTTATCTTATAATCATTAGGCTGTTTCAGAGGAGCAGTTATGTGACTGCCTAATCAAGAAATCCTGTCAAATATGCAGCTTTACCCTGGCAGCAGCCTAGGTCTCCTGGGCCATGCCTTGCTTGCATGTGGGTTTATGTGCTTCCAAATGTAAAAGTAGCACAGGGAATTGCATCTGCCTGTACTTTAACTTTCTTGAGAAAGGTTAGATAATCACACCATCTGCATGAGAAGATAGGGGCAGAAAGGAATCCTTTTCCATATCAATCACAATATCAGATTCTCCTGGCACATCCTGGATGTCACCTACACCCAGGGTAGCAGGAAGAGCCAGACCAGTTCTGGAGGTCTGCTCTCACAGCTTGTCAGCTGAGATGCCATGCAGTACCTCCCCCCAGATGATCCCACCCGTACAAATCTCCTGGGGTAAGCCCTCAGGAAGCAACATGAACCAGTAGTCCCATATAAAACATGCATATGTGTAGCTTCATGAGAAGGAATTTCCTGTTGCTTGACTTGCCTCGTCTCTACCACCAGTCCAGGCAGAAAGCCATCTTTCTACCTGCATTATAGCTGAAACGGTAATTGTTGCTTTACCTCTTCCTGAATGGTCCTTTACAGAATTACTTGTGTCCTCATCATTTACTTCATTGCAAATGTAATAAAATCAGGCATTTTCATTCCTTCTGTAAGGAAGGCCCACAGATCTGTAAAAAACTTCATTGCCCTAGTCTGAACATTTCCCTTTTGTGTCCTTTGATTGTATTAAATATACTTCATTAACAACAATAGCACACTAGGACACAAGAGTGTTATCTCTCACCATGCATAATAAATCCTGTGCTCATTTCCAAGAAGTAGTTTTTCCTTCCTTTAGGGATTTTTTTGTGGTTTTGTTTGGTTGGTTGGTTTGAAGTTTGGATAGAGTTGTTTTTTGTAGGGGTTTCTTTTTGCCTCTTAATTTAAAAAAAAAAAATAATTAGATTTTTGGGGGGAGGGGAAAACATTTTTCCAATACAGGTCTTCATTAAGAGAAAGCAAAACAAAAAAAGGCTGCCTAAAACCAGCTTTGCAGCTGTCTTTGACCTGCTTTGTGTAGCCACTGCCAAAAGTAACTTCTGCTGTGCAGCTCAGTAATCACCCAAGTGCTGCAGCACATTTAAATTGATCTGCAGATGATGGGTATGAATAAGTGAACTAGACATAGAGAGTGAGTGAAAGAACAGGCAAAAGAGAGATGTCCTCAAATAGATTATACAGGTCAAGTCATGCAAGTGCTTTTATTACTGCTGATTAGTTCTGTCAGCTGTTATGTTAATGTGCTGCATGGCATGAGCAGGCACCAAGCAAAAGTGCAAGGAAGCTGAGACTATTTTCTAAATAAGGATGTGGCCCAGACTGCTTGAAACTCTGTGTGTCTGTGCCTGGCAGAGTGATGATGGATGATAACAGGATGAGAATGAAGTCTCTATTGCTATGCTTTGGCAGTGCAGATACATCTTTCTCTAGACTCAAGGAATGAGAGGCAGGTTGTTGTTTTTTTATTGCCAACCCCAAGCCTTTGGAAATCTTGAGACCATCTGATACCACGTCTCTTTTTGTAATAATAACTATGGATTCTGGTTTTGGTTGCCCTTTATTTTCCAGACTGACAGCACTTCTTTTTCAATTATTCTACTTCCATAAGGGCCAGAACTATACTTAATAAAACAGAAAGCCAAAACCTTGCTGTATGCCAAGAACAGGGATCTGGGGAAAATTACAAGCTGCATGAGTTTTTGATAACATTATGCATTATTTAACTTATCTATAAGGTCAGACTTCAGGATGGGAAGCACACGGGTGTGTGCAAGCTGGGACAGGCTTCAATTCACAGATTCAGCAGGCAGGGAAGGAGCTCCTGAAAGGCTTTGGGAGGTAGTTGCAACATGAGTCTGGCATTTCAGCCAAGGAGGTATTTCAGAGAAGGTGAGGACTGTCAAAGGCATAGGCAGAGCAGTGCATCGGCTCCTGGGAGCAGCTGGCAGCTCCCCAGTGAGAAAATCACCCACAGAAGTGCTGCGAGAGCTCACCAGAGTGGCCTCTTCCCCAGCATGATGGGAAAGCAGCAGCTTTGTTCCTGGGAGCTGTGCCCCTCCCTGGGAGGCAGGCTGGGAGTGAGGCTGAGTCTTTCTGGCACTGTAGCACCTGCCCTGGGCTGTCTGTCACCCACAGCCATCCTCAAACACGTCCTGCACTCCTCTCCTCTCCTGCAAAACAAGGCATGTTCATTGCTGCAGTGACAGGAGCTCTTCCACTGCTCTAAGGGAAGGGGGGTTTATCCTTAAGGAAGCACTTTCCTCACCACGGGCTCTGGCACGGCTCAAGCCAGCACAGCCCACCTAGCTTGTCTGCCATGTGGGATTCCCCTGCAGCTGTACAGAAAAATTCCCCACTTCAGGTGTGTGACGGGGGCTTGAAGTGCTGCCTGCAGGGCCCTAAAGGAGTTGAACCTGGTGAGAATTATGGTGTGCTGAGGAGGGGACAGTCCCTTAGGGCTAGGACAGTGTCAGGGGTGGGTTTCCCTGGGAGCCAAGAGGAGGGTGGAGCTCTCTCTGCCTCTGCTTTGAAGGGCTGCGAGTGGGATGCGCACAAGAAACTCCCCCCTGGGCTGGACCACTGTGCACAGCTGTTCCCCAGGAGCCCTAGAGAAAGTCCTGAAGGTAACAGCAGGGGAGAGCCACAGGACGTGGCTTTCCTGTGGGCTCCTGAGCCAGGGAACCTCCTTGTCATTCCAACATTGCCCATCTCCTGTCCCCATGAGTTCTCCCCTCCTGCTGCAGCCTCCAGGTCACTCACTGCTACAGCAAAGCCACAGTTCCAGCAGCCCAAGGCTGGGGACACAGGTGTGGCAACAGCCCAGCTGGGAGCCTGCCCTGAGGAGTGAAGAGTGGCTGGGGAAAGAAAGGCTGAAAATGGCTTCAGACTGTGCCTTGAAGAGTTTGTGTTCCTCAAAGCTTGTTCACTTCTTCTAAGTACATCAAGTAGTGTAGTAAAATGATTTGTCTTCCCCTAGAAGCCTTGCCTTCCTCATAGCCAGAGTGATACCCAGAGTCTGCTATTGACAGACACTCTTGCAATGAGTATTGTGGCATTATTTGGGTGTCTGTTACTAAGAGCACCTTGTTGCCACAGGAGACTTCCCTCTTGCTTTTAGCAGTAGTTTGCAAGGTCTCATGGGTCTGTGAGGGACACTCAACTCTGACTAATGTCTTGCTACCTTTTCAGCTGCCATTTGCTTTGCAAAAGCTGCCCCAAGCCCAGCAGGGGCATTTCAGCCCCAAGCAAATATGTTTGGTCAAGTGGTGCAGCCAGGTGAACATGGGGTCATTGGAATCTGTTTCCATCAACACTGGTGCTGTTTAATCGACAATCTGTTTTTTCATTTCCCTGTGGCTGTTAGGAAATTTTCTCCTTTTTCTGTCTGCTTAAATATGGTTGTGGCTGTAGATCAAAGAAGGATCACATTATTTAGTGTAGGTAAACTTATATATCTTTATAAATTATTTTAATAAAAATATATAAAAATAATTTTATATGCTAATTTCTATGCAGGAATAAAATAGGAAAGAATGAATATACTGCTGGAAATGCAGATGTTGCAAAAAGCTCCCTTCTTTCTCAATTTTTCTGAGATATTATACATTGCTGCTCTGTATGAAAGTAAAAGCATGTCTTAGATGTGATTAGTTTTGGTGCCTGACACATGGTAGATAAGTTTATTCTTTGTAAATTTGTGAAAGGCTATTCTGATAGTTTTATTTTCTCTTTTTCCTTCTCAGAAAGGGGGCTGGAGAGACTGGATTTGAGTGGCAGGAAATGAAAAGCAGGCTTGAAGGGAGAAGGATGGAGACTGAGCAGCTGAGAATATGACCAGAAGGCTGAATGCTGACAAAAATGGGAAGTAACCCCATGCTCTGGCAGATGGTTGAAGAATTAATTTAGCAGCTTTCAGTTCAGCTAGAAGCGATGTTAGTTTTTCTAAGTTGTTCAACAGGCTGGAGCTGTTCGATAGGCTGTGGGAGAGGGCAAATCCAAATTACTGGAGCAGGAGCATGTAGCACTGATGGGACACAGCACAAAAGAACAGGAGTAAAGGATTACAACGTGAGAGATTGCATTGAGTAATGGAGATGCTGGGTGTTATCAGAAGACTGAGTCAATTAATTACTCAGGGGTGGTCTTCTCCTCCACCTCATCTCTTCTGTGTCTGTGATGTTTCTCCAAATTCAGCTTCACAAACTTTCAGCCTTTTCATGCCCAGTGAGTAGGCTGAGGATGGAGCACAACCCCTCAGAAAGTGGAGAAAAACAAGCTGGAACATTTCCCCCGTGCTGTGCTATCGTTTGGTCCTCTCATCCCTTCCAGATGAGGGGTAGCCATGAAACTTGCTGTGAATACCAAGGATGTTGGCACTGCCAAACCCTACATCAGCAGCAAGTGATCTTTCTGACCACTTGACTTCTCTTCGGTTTGGCAGAAGACAGTCAGAAATACCTCAAAGTAAAAGGAAAGTGAAAGACACTTTGCTTCTGACAACAAAACCCCATCTCATTGCCAATCATTTTTGCAACTAAAAAGAGGCTCTGAATATGCGATAGCCTGAAAACTCTTTTCAATAGATACCATGGCCTCTCTGGGTACTTGACCCTGTTCTTCTGGAAGGCTACCTCTGTTTTTCTTATGCCCCCTTTGTAGCCCCATTTTAAGAGAACGAGGCTTAGCTAACCTCAGATCTCACACGTTCAGGAGAAAAGCTTTGAAATCTGATCTACCAAAAGAAAACATACCATAACTCTTAGAATTCATTTCAGAATATGGACTTCTCGGCCTGCAAGTGAAAGAGTAACAGAAGCAGAAGGGAAAATGCATGTTTTAAACTGACAAGCTGTATATTTTATTCCTAATGCAAGAAGACAAATTGCTACATGAGTGAGCATGCACCAGAATGTGATTAGATCGAAATCCAGAGCACTCACCTTCTTCACAGCAGGGGCTTGAACAGAGTTCTACTCTGAGTGTTTCTGTCTGTTTGTGGAAAAAATAGTTGGTACCTTGTCAAAAAGCCAGGCCAGGCAGCACATGAAAAACCTTTTATCCAGATATCTATTTGTGTCAATCCCCCACAATACAAAATTTGAATTTGTAATAAAAGAGCCTCAAAAGCATCTGGAAAATATTTGGGGCCACACTCAGCTCTTTCACCCAGCTTCAGAAACATCAAGCATAGTGTCTCAGTGCAGTTTTATTAGCTTGCAAAGGTGTGCAAAGGCTCTGACACTTTATCTTCTCAAGGAAAGGTTCTTTCAAGTTGATTGAAATGAGATTTGTTATCTCATGCAAAGGGAAATAAGACTTTGGAATCAGTAATGAAAGTTGTGAAAGAGAATTCTGAAAGAGAATCTGCTAAATGCAATGAATTAATGCAAGGGTTTGCTTTTGGTGCATAGTCATGTAACAAAATGCAATTTGGCTCACCAGCTGTCAAAAAAAGGCTTCCAATTTCTGCTGTAAGCAATAAAATACTAATACACATAAACAAAGTAAATAGAGCTGTTAAAAATTAACACGAATGTAAACAAGAGCAGAATCAGGCACCAAAAAGATCTAGTAATTTGCCTCTGCACATGAAGATATAGAAAAAGAGCATCATTAATAAAAAACTTTTTAGAACATTTTCAGTATTCATCACTAATGGCTATTTAGTTTTGTAAAGCTTCTATAGTACATATAGAAGGAAGGTGACTCTAGACAATTATAAATCTGGGGAAGAAGTCTACTGAGGCCAATGGATACACATCACAGAGGCTCTATTTGTGGCAATGGCCATTAGCAGGACCCCATAAACCTCAGACTAAGATTATTTCAGTGAAAAACAGCAGTTTGTTTTGCAAAGTACTTCAGAGCAGCACCAGATGATTCACAGGCAAAATTTCCTTTGACATCTACAGTAGCTTTACTGAGTAAAAACTGAAGTGTAAATCAAAGACAGAGAGTCCAGTAAGCAGATCTCATTTCTCATTCTGTGTGATGATTCTTGTCTTTCTTGATTCCTTACCCGTAAATTGGTGGAGCTCCACGTGAATTTTTGAATAGGAGTTTTTCAGGGAAAATCCCAGGTGCTGCAAGAATAAGTAGGTGCATGTTTCCCCCTGAGTCAGCCCTCAGTCTTATCTCCAGAAAGTCTGGAGGCATTTCTGATGGCCCCATCTTTAATTCAGTGATGTCCCAAAGCCTGACCACCTGAGCAGAGGGAGCAGGATCTGGGTCACCAGCTGTGCTGGTGGGCACCTTCTCCATGTCAGTGTGCCCAGTGCCAGTGAGGGGCAAGGCTCTGGCATCCTGCCAGATTTAGACATTTCCCTGTCTGAACAGGGGTGGCAATGCTGGTACCTCAGTGGAAACTCTGATTCACCTGCTGTGGTTTTGCTTGTGGAAAGTTTCAGATCAAGCTGTAAATTGCAGTTCAGTGATCATTGTACTTATATTTAGTGCCTTCAGCTGCCCTTTCAAGAGTAAGGTTGTGCCTTCTTCACCTACCACACAGGTTATGGCTGAACCAGGTTTCAAACAAACAATTGCAAGGCAAGAATTTCCTTCTATTATTTTGCTGCATCCTTCAGGTTTCCTTAGTATTAGCAGAAGCAAAGATTTTGGCCAAAGTTGAAAGAGATAATGTGAGATTCCATTACCAGGGAGTTTTGGTATCGTGAAACTGTTTCTTTTCTTTTACATCTCTGTTTGCATGTATTTCAGAAACAGAATTTGAGAAATCATTCTTGCTTACAGATTGCTCCAAATCAAGATCTAAATATTTCACATCTGTGATTGCAATTCTGATTTTCTACAGTTATAATGCTTTGGAGAATAGATCTTTACCAAAATTTAAACAGTAGCATAAGATGTGTTGGGGAAAAATAGAACTAGCAGAAAAGGATGATTTCTCCATGCCTGGCACAAACAGAAGGGCTGGCAAGCAGCTTTTGGGCTACTTGGTTTTCACAAAAATCAAAATGATATATCAAAAATATGGACTGGGCCATATTTCAGATGTTAAGACCCAAGGTGGAGTAAACAGACCATGCTTGAATCCAGATTCTTACTTAACATTTTAACACTTGAAAAATGGTGTATATATATATTTTTTTTTTTGATGGAACCAACTTCTTCCTCTAACTTTTTGCCTGTTTAACCTGCCTCTATTACATAAGATGTAACAGGGGCATAGTTTGTAGAGAAGGAAAGGTAAACAAAAGATGTTTACAAGATGTTTAGTGCACACAAGGCCAGAGTTTATTTGTTTCTTCCCGTAGCAGCAGCAAGACTAATAAAATTTATTTCTTCTGCTTACAGGCCTTGTCTCAACTGCTGCATAATTCTGCTCTCTAAATGCTACATCCTGTGCTCTGTTAACATCATGGCCTTTTGATGCTGTAATCATTAAAAATAAGAGATAAGCACTGAGATAAGCTATCTTAAAAGTAGGAAAAATACATGTATTCTTCAGATCACACACAGTTTTTCCCAGGCTGGTCTTGGCATATGTATGTGTTTGTGAAGTACTTAGTGGCAGATAGAATACGGATAAATCTATTTTTTGTCAAGGTGCCATGGAAGAATCAGTAAGGCGAGATGCTGAAATCAATACCACCCAGAAAGAGGCAGTTTCCCATCTCAGAGATACCTACCAAGGCAGGTCAGGTTCTCTCCTGCACGTCTCTGCACTGGCACACGAGTCAACTCCTGCTGAGGACAACCAAGACAATTAATAGTCCTGGAGGATAAAAAGGAATTTCTCATTAGACTACAAGTGTTACAGCATTGTCTGAGGTGGTTAAGTTTTGTGGTCTGATGCTTAAAAGTAAATTGGGCTCTGATCTACCCATTTATGTTTCATTATTAACCTGGATCAGTGTCATGCAAAGTTTGGCTGAAGGGGCAATTCCAACTCTTTCGGTGTCTTAGCTCATGCTTGGGTGTTGAATGTGACACAGTTACAGCGCTGCTAGGCTGGTAAATCAGCTGGAAAACTGGCTGGATGTTGTTTGGGGTGATTGTGAACCAAAGGTGGGATAACTGTGGAAGGTGATGGCTGCTGATGCCCACCTTCCCTCTTCCTGACTCGAAAGAAAATGCTGAACAGGACCTTTGGAGGGCAGCGTCTGCTGCTATCCTTCTCTCCTTGCAGAGAGGAAATCCACTTGATACTTGCCATAACTGCAGCTACAAAGCTGCTTCATAAATGTGTTGTCACTAGACAGGGCTTTTTCAAAAAGTATCAGCAATCAATTTGCTGTGTTTTAGTTTGACAGACTTTTGTGGTCAATGTGTTCTTATGGGAGCTGATGTTTCCAGGATGTTGTTGCTGGAATGCTGCAGCTGTGCTTTTAACTCTTAGAGGACTGGATTCTCTTTACTTTTCTGTTCCTCACCCAGCAGCTTTCACATGGGATGTCATAACCAAAGTGCTAGAGAGCCCTCTTGCTTAAAGGTGCAGCAGAGCTCTTAAGTTTGGTGCTAAAGTGCTGCGTTGGGTCGAGATAATGTCTAATAACCCCTTGGGTAATCATATTTTAGCTGCCCAAAGTTTCTCAGACAATAAACAGCAATTCAAGGAAGTGAAGATTTCCATTCAACATCTTCCTTTTAACACGTTTGAAAGGTTGCTATGCAGAAATGCATTTATGTGTCCTCCAAATACCACAGGCTGGGGGTTCAAACCATAAGCATAAATACCTATTGTACCATAAATGAGCTAGTCATTAGTCACTCTGTCTTACCAGTTTATTTTTCTTTTTCCTAGAAGCTGTAGTGATGCAATTGTCCAACAGACCTTGGATCTCACTGAGTTTTCAGCTCACTGAACCAAAAAGTACTGGCATTTCTTTGTGTAAAAATGAATGTAATACTTTCTGCCCATTCTCGGTAACTGGGATGGAACCTTGGGAAGAGCAGGCTCCAGTTTAAACACATTTCTGTAAGGGAATGTGCTTGGTCTTGTTTTTGATATGTTTCAAGTCATTTCAGATCTACTGAAATTCTTCACCAAACCGACACATTCTTATAATTTAATTGCATCTTGAATTCCTCCTTAGAAACCTGAGGCAGGAATTGAAAAATTAAAGGAAAAGTCATAGAAAGGCTTGTACCTTAAAGCAAAGCCAAGCACTCTCTCGTACTAGCTCCTTGTAATGCTCCTTCCCCTTAAGCAACACCAGTGTTCTAGAATTATTTTTCCCATTTTCAAGTTAGCAGAAAAAAAAACTTTTTAGGAGGGCTATTCATTTAGGGTTTGTCAACAGGTCATATATTTCAAAAGTGAGCTTGAATTTAATTAAAGAGTGAACTATGAAATTGATTAATTAAATTGAATTAAACTGTTCTGTGAATACTGTTAATCACACTTCTGTGGCTGCCACTACTTAATCTCTTTGGAAGAGAAAAAGCACCTATGTGAGATTTTAATTTAGTTTAACCAAACCACTTTAAAGAAAAATAAGAATTAAGTTCCCCGGGTGTCCTCATTTGTACATTTTTCCTTCCTTGTGGTTTACTGTCTTCACTTGAATCATGCTCCCCTGTTGTGGGACAGCATTAACGCTGTTCAGATCCAGCCCCTTCCAATAGGGAGAAAGCCTGTTCTGCAGTTACATATAAACATTGCAAAATCTGAACATTTCTGGAATATTTTTTTGCATGTGCAAAGCTTTACATTGAAAGCCATTCTATCTGCCTGTTGTGTTCAGCATGGGGGAAGAGTGACAAATTCCCTGAGCAGCCTGTGAAAAATGGAGGTGAAGCTCTCAAGGCCACTTCAGCCTTCCCAAAATGAGTTTGAATACTCTGTGAGACATCATGGAAGAATGAAAGGGAGTTTCAAAATAGCCTTACTTTAAATAAAAACATACTTTGGCAATGCTACATGAAATGAAAACTGACATGCTTGACCATCATATTGACATGCTCATCACACCCTCAACAAACTGCAAATATCCGTGCAGACTCAGTGCCAAAGGCTGGAGCAGACAACCAGATGTGGAGCAGGCTATGGCTGAGTCTGCTCACCCAGCAGGGATGGGGAGAAGCTTCTTTTTTGGGGTTACAATCCATCACTTCCTCTCTGGACAACCCCCACAACACAGACAGCAGCATCCCTTATCCTTGTGGGATGTTTTGAGGAGAGATTTTCTTCTGTTGGCTGATGGAAAGCCCACTAGGGAAAGTGTTGCAGCAGGAGCACAAGGAATTTTAGAATGGGGAGTGGCACTACAAAATATCAATTTTCTGCAATTATTCAATGTCCTACAAACATGTGAAGCTGAGTTTGTGTTTACTGGATGCAAGTGTTCCAGCACATTCCTTGATCAGATGTCTGTACCTCAGGGAACTGGGCTTCTACTGAGATTTTGCATTACACTAATTCAATATAGACTTCTTCTGACATGTTTCAATTAATGACTATTTGTGCCAATAAATTTCCTTGCTAAGATAATGCCAGGAAGCAATAGTTAGTCCAGTCCTGAGCAGCTCTAAATCTGAGATATAGATAGATAGCTAGATAGATAGATAGATAGATGCAATGTCTGCATGCAGATGCCAAGACTCAGCTCCGGACTAGCACAGGAATAATAGACATGATTACTGAAAGCACACTGTAAGCAAACACACTTAAAAAAACTCAAAGAGGTTTTTTTTTTTAATCTTAATTGAAAAGGTTCCATTCTGCACAGTGTTTTCTGAATGCAGTGGGAAATGTGAATGTTGGGAAATCAGTGCAACCATGCAGATCACCAGGTATCCATGACTCACAACGAATGTGCCATTAGTCATTGGCCGCTCTTGTTCGGCTCTGAGTAATGATGAAAGGATACAAGAAATATTTCAATCACCCAGCTACAGTAAAATAGAGGCTAATGTCAAAACAAAGGGATTGACAAGAATGTAGTGATAGAGCCAGCTTAATTTTTGGGCAGCTAATGGTGTGTAAGGATGTCGTTTAGCTCTGCAAACAATGTATGGCCCAAACTGAAGTTCTGGGGAAGCTGCACCCTCAGCCAAGGAGCCAGACTCCTCCACCTACCCCCTTCCTCAAAGCCCACAATTCTGTCAAGACAGTTTATACAAGAGTTGAACAGTGGAAGGTCACTGACTTTCTTTGTAAATCACCTGAGAGGAAATAGGATGGGTTTGGAAAGTTAAGGGACTGCAAACAAGCCAGGGTGAAAGAAACAAAAGAACTCAGAATGATGACTCTGAGGGAAAAAGGAACATTCTGAGTAACAACAATTTTGTGATTGTCAAGAGACGTGTAAATAGTGTTCTGTAAATATTAGTAAACACTGAAATAAGGCTTCAGTCCTGAAGCACACAGTGCACACATGAACATATTGTGTTTAATGAATCAGAAATACCTATCTTAACACACACTTAAGGAGGAGGAAGTTTGACCTCAGCAATAAAAACTAAGTTGAAAAATTGCAAAACGAAATGTGAATTGAAGACTCACTCCTGAGCCACTGAAGAGTGGCACAGGGGACTGTGACACACGGGTTTAGGGAAATGAGTGACATTCCAGTTTTGCTTCAGAAAGCTGTACTCCCCCCAGCTCCCTGCTGAACGAGGTATGTCCTCTCCTCCATCTCACTGTCTCACCCTTCTCGTCTGCTTACACTGAAAACTCTTTCAAGAGTGTATCTTTCCATGTAGTTTATATTAACCTCTTCCTTAACTTCATTTAGCTGCTGCTTGGAATCATTTGGTTTTGATTACTCTGAAAATTGCATGAGAACAGAAAATATCCCAATAGAAACAGAAGAGAGCTTTTTGGGCCAGAGCTGCTGTTGTGCTTTGACCTTTTTACAAGCACAGATGTGCTTTGCTTTGTCTCAGACCTAAAGCCACCTTGCCCACGTTAATGCATGCTGCCAATGTAAAACAGGATTTATTTGCCCCACAGGCAGCAAGCTGAACCAAGACTCACCAGAGGGACAGTGATGCTAAAACATTTTATTGTAAACATAACATTGTTCTGTAGTGGATCTCCACACTGATAGCCTGGGTTGGAGCTGACCTGGAGCACAGGGAGTTGCCACACATCCTGTGTCCCCCTCCCCACCATGGGTGGACACATCCCTGCCTATCTGGGACCAAAAAGTGAGCTTCTTGGAGCAGTTGGATTTTACAGCTCAGCCACTTCCAGAGCCACCTTATCACCCCCAAGAAATGTTGTCATGGGTAAAGGAACCCCACCAGAAGCTGTAGTTTGATTCTTGGTAATTCATGGGTGAATATGAGGTTGCCCCAGCCCTGCAGACAACATGGGACTGAGATCCAGACAAAGGGAACAAAACTCACTCTTTCAGTGATGCAGGCTTTCTTCTTGCCATGAAATCACAGGCTCAGCCCAGCTATGCAGGAACCCAACATAATGGAGGTATTTTCTTGCACTGTATAATAAAGGGACAGCTGAAGGTGCAGATTTAACAGTGAAGTAATGTCCTGCTGTACTGTGGTGCCCCTACTGCCCTCTGTTCTCTGCCAAATGGCTCTTGGACATAATCACTGCTTGAAGGGTTATGGAAGAACATGTTAATGAGGAAAAATTACTCCCTCATATCAATCTGCACATGGAGGTGAGGGTTGATTTTTAAAGTTAAAATGGTTTGCTCACCTCATGATTCTCAAAGGGAGCTGGATGACAGATAACACACTTCACTCTACACCCAAATTGTCTTATCTACATCCTTTGTGTTTTAAAAAATGTGACCCCAGGCTCTACTGTGCTACTTAGACTTACTTTGCAAAAGACAAAAATAGACACAAGGGTTGTTTCTTCCTTTCACAAAGCAATTATAGTATTTCTTAGCTTGAATCCTGAGACATATATTCCCTTCTGTCCCTCCCTGCTCCCTCTCTCTGCAAAGGATCCACATCATTAACTCTGTGATTTGAAACTGCATTTTTCTTCCTCTCAGATTATTCTTATCCATTGTACCAAAAAATCCCTTTAACTGTTCCTCAGACTTTCAGGCTCATATTTGCATAAATATCACTGTGGTGGTGCAGGGATCCTTTCAAAGGAATTGGATTGCAGAAGCCAGGTGCTTAGTTTCAAAATTGAAAAAAGATTTTGCAGTTCCATGCAAATATGGTAACGATATCATTCACAAGGCATCATTTTCAATATAGCACACAGTTAAGAAAATCTGTCTTTAGAATTCTTTTCCACCCTTTGTATTACAGCATGCTGTATTAAATTGATTAAAAATTAAAATACAGAGGCATGTACCTTTGCATATGTATGTTTGCGTGGTCTGCTGTAACATTCTTTCAAATGAGTATAATACCATTTTTCAAAAAATTGCAACTAAGATGTAAAATGTAAAGTATTGAACATAAAAATTTATTAAACATCATGACAACTGTATCAGGAAAAATAATAAAAATAAAGTCAACCTAGACCTATAAATTTGTAAGAAATACACATTTCTACTTTGAAAAATGAAAAATGTACTCTCCCCTTCTTCAGTTTTATGTGCTACTTTATCCTACTATATCCTATAGTTTCTCTGTAAATTGTAAGTGATAAAAGGTACTGTCTGCATTGCCCATAAGACATTATATCATCATCTATTTTACAACAGGGAATATTCTAACACCTTCTTGGGTCATCTTTTTCTGAGCAGAGCATAATAAAGATTATGAGATGAGCTGTTAGAGGAGATCAGAATGTCTCTTCTTTTTTTCCTGCTAAGACCTCCCTTTGGACACCCCCTCCAGAAAAAGGGAAATTAAGTTACTTATAACACTTTTTAAACAGAAATTCTTGTTATGACATGACAATATTCAAACTAATGTCCATTTTAAAAATGCAAAACTGAAATAAAACATCTGTTTTGACTTAATGCCACTGAATTTTTGCATTTAAAAATTTAAAGATTTTGACTTTTGTGTTCACATGTTTTTTATAAAAACAGGCCCCTCCTCTTTCTCCCCCCACCTTGAAACCTCAAATCTGGAAAATATATAAAGCAGCATGTGAACATTCTCCTTTTCCCCTGCTTCCCTCCTAACCCCACTTTCCTGCTGTTTTCTAACAATTTCCAGTTGTTGGGAAGATGTGCTGGTTAAACAGAATCGAAAAAAGGCATTATATACAAGAAAGCCCAAAGAACATACAGGTGTTTACACTTGTGTGTCTGTAAGATCTTCTCTAAACTTCACATGATCTCTAGAGATATAGACTTTGAAATAAAATGCTTCAAACCATGTATTATCCCACTTGTGTGTCTTGGTCCAAATGCATCAGTGGGATGATTCTCTTTATGCTTAGAGCTGCACTGAGGAAGCATTTTTGCTGTCTGAGGGGAACCTGTGTTGTGGTAACTAAATCTGTGAAACAGGAATGATCCACTTAAAATAGGAGTAACAATACTTCCTTTCTACAATACGTTGAGATTCATGGAGGAAGCAGAGATGTAGAATAAAATTGAATGATGTGTTTGCTTTGCAATAACTGATGCCCACAGTACAGAAATTTTTAGCACACACAATAAAGTGCAAAGAGAGAATGAGTAAAAAAAATACGGGGTTTTTTCTAAGTAAGGCTGCTTCTGAAAAATTGCCATAGCTACTCTTCATATGTGCCTTGATAACCTGTTGACCTGCATCTGAAAATGAGATAACTCCATTTGAAACTCTGTTGGTTTGGAGTGACCCAAAACAACTATGGAATAACTAATGGTCACCTGGAAAGTAACTGAGACTTGAATGTTTCACTTTCTTTCTCATGGCCCGAGCATGTTCTTCTGAGTATTTTTTTTTTGCTTTCCTTAAATGAAACCACTCCTGGCTGCTTTTTGTGTGTGGGTACAAAGATGTCAGCAGCCTTTGGATCCTTCTAACACCACTGAATTACACAGGCAGAATTCATGTAAGAGCTGGAGCTGCTCTTCACACCATGTCTACTTCTGAAATGGTCTGACAGGGCTTCTAAAAGAAGAGTCTGGTCAAAAAACATGACCAGAGTACAGTACAAGGTAACTTATCTATCATCACCTCATTCCATAAATGACTAAATACAGCTTTATGAGTAAATGCTTGTAATTTTTCATTGTTCTCTGGTTGTCTTCTTGCTCTCTCAAGATCAAGACTCCTCTTGCCATTTTTCTATGCTGGTATCAGAGCTCAGAAGGCATGCTTTGTGCTGGATCTGGAAAGACGCTCACCCCATCATCCCTAGAGAAGCCTGTTTTGGGTAACACTGTAACTGGGAGGATTGGTAGGTCCATGGGGGTCACTGTGCCATCTGCAGTACTTGAAGGAAATTCCTGTCACGTGTCTTTTGACCAAAGAAGTGGCATAAGAACTGGCCAAAGAAGTACCTTATTCCAGGAGAGAGATCACTTTTGTTAGCATTAGAACAGTAAATGTAAATGTGCTGCACTAAATATTTCCTAGAGCACAAAGAGCTGGAAAGGTAAGTTTCTTACTTAGCTTCCTGAAGACCCACGGGGGTCTTAATGCCTCCATCCCTTTGGAAAAGCATTTTAGCAGTAATAATTTTGGGTTCTTTGTTAATCTTGAACTATTGGTGGGTATATTCATCACACATTTTGCTTTGAATGCAAAATTATTCCTCTGCGTTGCATACTCTGTTAGTACTGAACTTTCTTGACTAAGCTGGCAGAGCTAGGGGAGGATGAGCAGAGATATCAGAGACTGTAGCTTTCCTTCCTCAAGTGGGATTGGTTTTTTCCTTTTGTTACAGCTGAGATAATTCAGACTTCTGTTCCAGCCTGTGCTAGCAACCAACAGGCTCAGACAGACAATCCGGTACCTAGAGACCAGTGGCCTGCAGAGGGGAATTAATCACGTTTTCTTTCTTTTTCATGGATCCATGAGGCTTGTAGAGAGGAAAATACGTGGCATGGCTTGCTGTGATAGCCTAAGCTCCTTCCCAGTAGGTTCTATTTGTTTGCTCTACTATTATGTGGACTTCATGGTTAGTTTTGGCTGGAGTGTTTGGAAGTTAATTGGTTTTTATTCAAAGCAATTTTATTGTGCCATGACAACCATTTATAAGCTGTCTAAGATAGATTGGTATATTAATGGATATTCTGTTCCAAGGAAGTTTGTGTTTTACAGTTCAATTCAATGAGTCAAGCTTCAATCCACTACTGCACGAGTTTTCATAACAGTATGTACTGCAAAAGCCCCACAAGGAAAACATCCACCTAATCTAATGGCAGCTGAATACATAATACTGTGGAAATGGCCAGTTTTTCTGCAAATTAGTGGCAGGCAGTAGTGATTTTCTCTGGCTGTAACTTTCCTTTGAAAGTTTACAATGCTGCCTGTCAAAAGTGTCAATCTATGTTGCCATTAAATATTCTGAAAGGTAATTATTTTCCCAAAACAAGCAGTTCATTTCTAATCACCTTTCAACCCCTGTCCTCTGGAGTCAATGGCATTCCAGAGAGAGAGACTAAGATCAGGATCTTGCCCACAATTATCTACCTTAAAAGATCTACCTACAATGATCTACCTTAAAATGCCACTTGCTGCTGCTGGTGAGTGTCAGTAAAGGTTGCCACTGAACTAGCTCTATATTTAATATGACTTGCTACAGCAGACAAGGACAAATTATTCCGGAAAGAGTGGCTGAAACATGCTCCTGGGGTTTTTATGGTTGCATGGTGTAATACAGCCCTCGGCAAATCCGTTGCCCCACCAGTATTTTTCCAGTTGGCAATTCCTCTATAGAATTGTTCCAGCTCTGAACAGAGGTGATCTAAGACTGGAAAGAGTATATTGCACATATATCTCTAAACCTGAAAATTTTCCTGAATGAATAGCCTGATGTAGAAAAAGGTACAATGTTTTTCTGTAATGTTCTAAATGATGGTGAATGCAGTAGAACTGCTCTGTAGAGATTAATTTTTTTAAGGCCCATTATAATTGACAGAAATCAGGAAAAAAACCCTCTTTCTAATTTTAAATTCCGAAATATGAAATTACATATTTAACACCTCCAAAATTGTGCTGCAGACAGAGACATCTGTGGAAATGCAGACAGGTGCATGGTACAGGGGCCATGGATTATCTCTTCAATTAGCCAACAATTGTGCATGCCAATCTTCACAGCATTTGAGTGTCTGCTGTGCAAGAGCCAGAGGCAGGTATTGAGGACATGGAGAGCCTGTGCTTTCTATTCATAAGGCTTTCTAAGGTTGAGTGCTTGGAAATCTTGTAAAGCCACGGCTTGGAATCTCAGGTATGCCTTTTTGTGCCTCTGAAGAATTTGAAAATACGAGCTCCCAAGCTGTGCAAGCAGCTGGGTTTTTCTTAGATTCTCTCATTATGAATCAATGTGTGTATTAATTAAAATTTGGGAACTGAGTAATCAAATATTCATGCTATTTTATGAAAAATTGAAATAAAACCTCAACCTGTAACTCTAGATACTTTAAAACACTTTTTAAGGCTTGTAGCAAGCAGCTGCTGAATCGCTGTTGCAATGAAAAGACTAAAAATTGAACTGTCTTTAAAATAAAGTCAAGGTAATCACCACATTAAACTGTTGAATACCTTTCAATATACCAGCTTTTAAGCCATGGAGTACCAATCTAGCAAACATGCATAAATTTGCTTTATTCTCATTATTCTCTGTGTGTCCATACCATAATAGAACGGCTCCTTCTGGTAAAGTTAGGCAGTCCTACAGGGGCTTGTAGGAGTCTGTAAGATCATCTTCTTAAATTTGAAGTGTTTTGTTCCATTTCAGTGACAGCTAAGTGGATAAATTTAAAGAACTTAGTTAATTTGTTTGGCTGGTAAGCAAGAACCTAGATGCTTCATAGTTCTTTATTACTAATAGTTACTGTAAGTTTTGGGATAGGTTGATAGTCTAAGAAGCATGAAGATTTGCATCTGGTGGTGAGACCTTGGGAAGGAAGCAGCCGTAGCCACAACTGTGCTAGAAATGTGTTTAGGTGTTTATTAACATTTCCTAAATTCCTAATACTGGGATGTATCTGTTGTATTAACAGGATATTGATCCTGAATCTGTGATCACGGGCTAACCCTGGGCCATTAGTAACTCTACCAACCATTTCAATACTGATTTGGTTTAAACTGTGTGAACTAACTAGTTCTTTCATGTGATGTGATGCACTTGTTCTTGATCAACAAAAGGCATGGTATGGGTTGACCTTGATTAAAAAAGCAAGATTTTTGATCCTTTACACTGTGTAGTACTTGTCATATAAAGTTTAACTTAATAGCATCCAGTAATTCTTAAATTTATTATCAAAACCTGATCGCTCCTACACAGAAGAAAAAAGTAGAATATACCACAACGAACTTTCTCCATGTATGGCTCCATTTTCTGTTTCGCACAAGTGGAAAGTGCTCAGCAGTGAACAGAGCAGCAGAGGACTGAGAGGAGGAACAAAACAACCAGGGTAGGGTTTTTTTCAGGAATTAAAACAAAAATTCTCACAGATTGCTACTAAGATTTCACAAGTGAACAGTGACTTAAAATATTTGTGTACTTATTCTTTCAGCCCCCTTTGAACACATTATTAGTGCTTTCATGATAAAATCTCTTTTGAGAGCAATTTGTGGAGTTTCATGAATGTCAGTGATTAAGATCTTTGCTGTTCCTGTGTTAATCTAAAAATTTTTACATCAGCAATACTTGAATAGAAGCAAAACAGGAAATTAATAAAACCCCATGAAAATATTTTCAGGGTATGTTACTTAAGCTGTGAATCAGATGAGGAACTTGTCTAAACAGATTAATTTCAATGGTACATATCTTGTACAAAGTCATAATGATGTATACATACCTTACCCCAGCCAAAGTACTTCTGTTCTTTGAAAAGCTCTATTAGAGGTGAAAATCTGTAGAGACAAGTTGGTGAGCAGCCCCTGAGCCCCCAGGATACTGCAAACACCACTGAGAGCTGTTACCAAACTTTGGGTGTCACACATGGCCACACTGGCTGGAGAAAGGGATAGCCTCTCCTCAGAACATCCCATCTGAAAGGAGAGAGTGCTTGCTTGCTGCCTTTTTTTTGTTTTCCTTTTTTTTTTTTTTTTTTTTTTAATGGAGATTTGGATGATTCAAACTCCAGACATTTGAGGAAAATAAAAATGTTTGAATGCCTTATGAATGAGTCACAATGCAATTTTAGATCAGTCTTTTGGCATGACAAAGCATCCATTGTAGAGAAAGGATTTCCTGATCTCAAAAATGCTACTGAATCATTGGCTTATAAGAGCAAACTTTATTTTTTTGCAAAATCTCTGCCATTAAAAAATATCTTTTTAAGCTTTCCATTTGAGACACAGCTTGGGATTTTTTTGTCAAGCACTCTCAGTTGTATTTACTCTATATTTTCACTGTTGTAAATTCCTGTTGTCAGACTACTTGGAGAGGAGAAAGAAGCAGCAACTAACTTTTCACGGAGGACAGGCAGAAAGATTTGGAGTTTGCTACCTGGGGACTATTACTCTAACTTTCTTGAGTTTCTGATTTAAAACAGCCTGTATTTCTTTTCCATTAATCTTATTTTATGGTGATTTTGCCTAGCTTTAAAAAAACAAAGAACTGTAGAATGCTTATCTATTAACAAATGAAAATGTAGTAAAAGGAAAAAGTAATAAAAGAAAACAATAATAAACAAATAAACAGAATACATTTAATGAAATCTTGTTTGTGTATTTTAGAATAAATGGAAAAATATCTGAGATCTTGATTTCCCTTCTAAAATTGCCCAGAGGTTGCACAGTGTGTCATACATCAATTTTGCACTCTATTTTTACACTTAAAACATATCTATATGTAATGCAGGCATGCATTTTAATTTGAATATTCAGAAGTCTGGTATGTTCAAAACATTAGCACTGGGTAGTTTTAAAAATGTCATCCTTTTTGTCTGTTGTTCATTCTCAAGCTAGGATATGGGAAAAACAATAAAGTGATTCTACCTCTCTGGGAAACACTGTAATTATTTTTGCTTAGTTAACAGCCTGGCCAGTCCTCTCTTAAGATAGGTTTTCTGGTTTTCATTGATACATTTATGCTACTTAATTGCATTTTTTGCATATTGCCTTTATGTATTTTACATCAAATAATAATTTGACTGACTGGTGACAGAGGAAATCAGTCTTGTGGAGTCAAGACCTGGACTTCAGGGAAATCTGAGTTGCAAGTGCATTCACAGTTGTCAACAGAAATTTGCTACCTCATTTCAAGAGCTGAGATGTCTGAACATTACTTCTTGAGTAAGAAAATACTGAGCAGTATGTGAACCTTAACGAGTCTTTACCAAGCTCTGCTTGCTACCTACGTACGTGCTGTATCTAAGTGTTTCCTAGCTGGGACTAAATTCCAGATTCTAGACTATGGGAGAAATAGTTCTGAGTGATCCATGGATCATTGCATATTTTTGGTTCAGTGATTGTCTTCATACATTACCTTTTCAAATATATAGGAGAGAGCAATCAAGTCAAGATTTGTTTATTTTTAGCTCACACTTTCAGTTGTAAAAGTCACTCACACTTTTGGTTGTGCCACAAGCACAGAAATTTTAATAAGGCAGATGTTGTCATGTCATGCAAAATTAATTGGTGAGGCAAGAAAGGATAGGAATGTTTGTTCCTGACACAGACTCAGTATCACATTCATCCATGAAAAGATTTCAAGTATGATGTTAACTTTCTTTCCTACATCAAAGAAAAAATATTCAAGGCAATGCCATGACATGTAAAGTTTTCTTTAAATGAATGGAAACATGATATAAAAGCATTTCATATTTTTTACCCCAACTAACTATAATTCTGATTGTTTTAAGGGTATAAAGGACCCATAGCAAGTCTTCAGAAAAGGAAAAGGAATGTGGCTTTTGTCCAGGCTCAGTAATAGTCTAAACTTAAAACAACCTTGTATTTGCCTAATTTTGTCCCAATAGTACTGGTAAGCATGGACTGGCACATGGGTGCTGCTGGACAGACTGTTGGCACTGAGCACATCCCAGCCTCAGGAAGGTTTGCTTGAGGACTTGATCCCTATCTGGATCTTCTTTTGCTACAAAGCCATTATCATACATCAAGCTGAGGGGAAATAAACTGATGTCAGCAACAAATAATTCCAACCCCAGGAAGAACAGATATGTGGAATGCCAGGCATATATTGTGGACCTTATGCAGAATCTCTGAACCATAAGAACTTGTTCACCACCCTGTCTCCTCCCTTAGCAAGGAACTGAAGTCACCAAGCAAAAGGATATTGACAGAGCCAGAAAAACCTTCAGAAAGTCTGACATGGTTTCTACTCCCAAGTGACAAGTAACAGGACAAGAGGAAACACACTCAAGTTGCACAAGTTTAGATTGGATATTGGGAAAAAAAATTCTTCACCAAAAGGCTAGTGAGGCATTGGAAAAGGCTACCCAGGTACATGGTTACATGAGTAACAATCCCTGGAGTTATTTAAATGTGGCATCTAGGGACACGGTTTAGTGATGGACTTGGCAGTGCTGGGTTAAGGGTTGGACTCGATTGTCTTAAAGATCTTTTCCAACCTTAACAGTTCTATTATTCTGTGTCCACCCTTAGGAGCTGCTGTCAGCTGTGCCCCAGTGGGCAGGTTTTCCATGTAGTCTGTCACATCTGGCAACCCTGCCACTTCTAACTGACCTGAGAAAGATCTGCTTAAAGCCCTCTGATTTTTCTGTGATTCTCATATTCTAGTATTTTATCACACACTCATCAGTAGGGAAGCTTGATCACAGAAAATTTGTTTTAGCCATGTGTGGGTGGATGGATTTTGGGGAAACAAGGCAGGCAGTTAATGAAGAGATGAGAGAAGTTTCCAGCTCTTGAATGTGCAGCTATGAGACTCTCCTTAGCTGTGGAGACACTGGTGTAAAATATGATGCAGCTGCAAGTTTTCTGCATTTCTGAGGTGAAATGGCAAGTTTGAAAGATACCCTGTTTGAACAGTTAACAAGCAGACAAGAAGGAGCCTGTGGGTTTGTGGCCACTGCCCCACAGGACACCACAGAGACCTCAGAGCTCACATACCCCTCTCTTTGCTGAGCAGCTCTGCACACACCCCGAGCCTGCCCCAGCAGCGTTTGGGTTAATGCCTGTTGTTCAGGTGTAGCATTAACCAACAACCTGTACAGAGTTTTGTGCCTGTGGAAGTCAGAACAACAGAATTAACTGCAGGGCAAATGCAAGGGACAGCTTGTGTTTCCTGGCAGTATTTATGTTGGCAATGCTTTTGGAAGCCAGCATGTTTCAGCCAGTGTTCACCCTTCTGCACATAAAAGACATAGACACTAGATTTGTTTTCAATGAAGGGGGAATATGATATTTCAAGCTCTGGTTTTTTTAAACAGCATTTTCCTTGTTTATTTTTTCTTTTGCATTTGTTTTATCCATATCCCTTTACTGCATTTTTCCTGATCTTTTCTTTCCCATATTCTTTTCCACTGCATACTTTCACTAAAGCTTCATTTACTTTTGAACATTTCTCTTCTTACCTTGGTCATAGTATTTTGCTGTTGTCAATCCTTATAATTTTTTCACCAAATAAGTTATATCTTCTGTTCACATAATGTCTATCTGCCTCTAGTTTATTTTTTATCCAATTGTACATAATTAGATAACTATGGAATTGAATAGAGGGATATTGGAGTAAGAGTGAAGCATTACAATGTGAAATTAATGGGGTTTTCTATGCACATTTCTTTTTCTTATTATTTCTTACTTACAGCTATTTTTTATTGTAACCACAAAACTGTGGCTATCATACCTTTTTAAGCTGATTGACAAATCCTGAAGGAGCAGTAAAAAGATACTGGAGCTGTTGTCAGTTGGTATTTCAAATTCATAAATGCAGTGAAAACAATTCCTCCATTTTTAGCTTTTTTATCCATTTACTGATGAACAGAAGGCACCTGAAATACACAGGCCATTGAGAGCACTTGAAATACTTGATTTTAGATGCCATGTTGACAAACCTGAACCTGACATTTATGTTTTTCATTGGGGTCCAAGCTTCTTCCTTTCTAAACAGCAGTATTACCCTGATGTGTTCAGACTGGCTCCTGAGATAGATCAATGAGCACCTTCCACCCTTTAAAAGTAGTTTCCCTCCTGGATCGAGCTCACATCTCTGAGCTGACCAGCATATATTAGAGTATTTCCATGATGATAAAATAGAAATGCTCCTAATGAACATGCTGCAATGAATGCTGGTAACTCCATAGTAATTACTACAAAATAATAGGCTTCTGGGCTTTCCAGTTTTTCCTGTGATATGGGCTCTATTCTATATCCCTTGGGGTTTCATTAATCAAGACATTCAATGCTGCATATTATAGAAGCCACTCAAAAACTTCTTTTTTTTTTTTTTCTTTTTTCCACAGGAGAGAAAATATAGTTGCAATGTGTTGTCATTTGAAGAAACAATTTTAAATTATTTATAGCCAAGTTCTTCAGACTTACTAATAAATTTTATATAAGATGCTATGGAAAACAAACATACAGGAGACCTTGTTAAACCACACCATCACTGTTTTTCTGTAAAATGGCTAAAATCCCAAAACACCATTAGGAAGTTATAAAATTCTGAATTTTGCACGTGTCCTGTTCACCACTGAGCTGTGCCACAGGGGTAAGTTTTCAAGGGTGCCAAGTGGGCTTTCACCTTCCAGCCAGGGCTGTTGGGTGCAGCACTGTGTCCCCATGAACCATCCATACTGTTCCTTGATCCACCTTTTTTCTCCCATATTGGCTTGGTCCCAGGAGATGCTCATTGGTTTGGTTATCTCTCTTCACAAATATTTTCTTTCTTTTTACTGCTATTCACCAGTTATAACAGAAAAAGACCTGGTGTTGTCTGAACATCCCCTGCTCTTCATGTGTCAGAAAGTTTATTAGCACTGGTGAGTCAGGGGAATGATTGTTTTAGTACTGGCACAATCACTGCAGTTTATTTTGGAAATCAATTGCTGGGAAGAAAGCTGTAAGGAAAACTTTTGCTGATGCTGCACATAGGTCCTAGAGAACCTGACCTTGTATTTCCTGCAAAACCTGACCTTTCCCTGTGTTTTATATCATCCTTATAATGTCAGCTTGCATTATGTGGTGGCAAATTCCAGACTCAAGAAATCATACATAAAAGGCAAACAGATTTGGGGGTTTGCTGTAGTCTCTGTCAGGGGTCTGCACAATATTTCCCGTGAAGCAGACACTTTATAGAAGACTGAAGTGCAGTCTTCTGCACTTTTTTCCAAGAGCTCTGTCAAACTACCACTGACCATGGCACAAAAATTGCCTGGGCAGCCCTGGGGTCTGCACTGTCCACCCTGGTAGGGAAACAAAATACTGGAGCAAAAGAGGGGAAGGGTAGATGAAGCCACATGGAAGTTTTTAAAGCAAATTATTGAGCAATGTGGAGTGAGCTAAACTACTGATTAATGCCTCAGAATGAAATACTTCTAAGTATTGCATCTTTTTCTTGACCTTGAGGGAGCACAAAATGCTCTTAAGTCTGATTTCCAAGCCTTTATTAATCAAGGGAAAAGAAACTGTGTTCCTTGGACTGTATCCTTTGCTGTGATGTACTTAGGCTAAATTATGCATCAAGTTTACAATGAGTATTTTGACAGTCCAAACAGATACATTAGTCATCCTGCATTAACTCGGTTTCTAGGGGAGTGGGAAAGTGCACTATCTGTTCTTATGGTATTAGAAAATATGCCTACACAGAGTTCACATGATACAAGAAGAATCATGAACTTCCTTTTCCAAGGCACTGTTTCAAAACTCTGAATGGATTTGACGTGGAAAAATCACAGCAAGATTTGCAAAGACGTGGTCCAGGTGGGTCACCTGAAACTTCACATTATTAAATCCACAATGTGGTGACTCTTACTCCTCTGAATGTTTGTTTCCAGATTATATGGTGATCTTTACTTTAGCCAAATCCCTTTGCTAAACTTGAGAAAACGGATTTGTGAACTAATTCCCACAGTCACCTGTAAGGATCACATGTCATAGCACAGAGCATGAGGTTCTGGCTCAGTCCCCAGGCTGTTGTAGAGATCCATGACCATCTCTTCTCCATTTTATTGAGTGCAAAATGGAGAGATTTTACGACTGCATGAGTAGTGTGGGGAATCTATCGCCACAGTCAAGGGATATGACTGAGATGGGATTTAACTGTACCCAGTAAGAATGGATTTTGCCCTTGTAACAGTTCACAGGAAACACACTGGCACAGCTTTAAATAAACCAAAGTAAACTCCAAATAGCTGCAAAGTTGCCTATTAATTAAAGATACTTATGCTTATGATCCTGGGCAGCCAATATGGCTGCAATGCTGCTAACCTCAGATTTGCTGTAGAATTGTAGTGTAGATGACATCATCTGGAGCACCACATCAGGTGTATCCTCACTGAAGTGAGAAAAATATTGCACTATGAATGTGACTCTATGAAAGCATATTCTAAATATGCTGTCTCTGCATGGTGGTGTGCTGCTGAGGGAGTCACTGACATGCTACTTTACTCTAGAGACCTGTGCAAAGCCACAGCTATCTGAAACAGACTTGAGTTGTAAGATTGAGCTAATACCAAAATGGCTCATGTTTACAAAAACCAAACCTGTATTTTTTTCTCTGCCTGAAATGAAACCTAGAAACTTGTTGCATGCTTCAGCTCACAGTAGTCTAGTTAAACTGTCACTGTGAAGCATATTTTCCAGATCTGAGAATATACAGGGAACTGTAAAACAAGTACAAGAGGATGACTTTATATAACTGTGGTCTGTTTCCTCACAGAATATGGCTGTTCATCTTTATCAGCCATGTTGCTAAAGACCTCATTTACATTGGTGCAATTTGAAAAGAAAAGCCCAACTCAAGAACTTGTTTTGATGACTCTTTACAAAGCCCAGGTAAGAATGACTGAGATTTAAATCATCCATGAGCTTAGACAGATTGGGCTGCACAATTCTATTTTTTATTTGACTTCTTTAGGCACCACATTGCAGTTTGGAGCTTTGAACATGGTCAGGATTTTGCACTGTAATGGATTCACCAGCGTACAGAACCAGCTTTAATAAAGCATTTTCTATCCACCAATCAGAGCTAAATATTCTAAAATCCTATTGATATTAGTGAACTCTATGAAATATTTTTCCATTTTGCAAATCTAAGCCTGCCTTCATTAGTCCCTTACACATACACTGCACTCTCAAAGCATTTCCCACAGGCTGCACTTCAGCCTTACCTGGTGCCTGGGGATGCAGTACTTTGTGTGACATCCACTGAGGCTGGGACCCAATGGGTAGATGTCTTAAGTTTTCATACAGTTACTTAGCAGAGGAACCAACACAAAAACCCCCAATTAATTAATGCTTTTTCCTTCAATTCTAATACAGCATTCTGTGCATGTTTAATAATAATAAACCATAAACAAGAACAGTGTTACCTTCTCAGTTATGAAGAAAAATGTGTATCTAAGTGTTGTATTCAGGAATAATACAGGTTTTTCCTGGTTTTCTTATGGTGACTAATCTGTATTTCTGCTCCTATAAGCTAAAGGCTGAATCCAGCAACACTATGAATGGGAGAGACAAGACCTATCTCAGGTTCTTTACTGTCCCTTATTAGTGAAGGCACATTGACTCATCTGTGAAAATGGGAGATAGAGGAAAGAGATAAGTACAGCTTACTCAGTCTTCCTTCACTGTCTTAAGAAAATCCATACAAGATAAAGTGAAATCTAGGCACAGCTCCTGGAGAGTCCTGCTAACTCATTTTTATTTTTCAATCACTAATTTTTCTACAAAAGAAATTCAGCAGCACTATTATCCAGCTGAACTTTTGTAAGAGCCAAAGGATTCATATTCCTTCAAGTTTGTTGCTGATAAGTGCTATAGAAATAGAAATTGATAATATTTAGAACTGATCAAAACTAATATTAGTTCTGTAGCTGAATTAATTGTTTTATTTCGTTTGAATTGGGCCCCAAAAATTAAATTGGGCCATCAAAAAATTAAACTTTCCAGAATATTTTATTTAGGTTTATCTGAATGTTTCCCCTTCAATAAGACCGAAATAACTTGGGTTTGACTCAGTCATGAAAAAGGCTGAAATTAATATTTTGATAATACTATTCACACAGAAAAACATGAAAAAATTAATGCATCCCTGTGAAATGTTTCCTGTAATCCCCTCATCCATGTGGATAACAGGTCATTTAACAATTTTGACTGCACCTCACTGTCACTATAGAAATAAAGATTTAAACATCAAAAGAGTCACCCCAAACTAAGTTCTTTTTTTATAAAAGAAAGCTTACTATATAAGGGACTTGATGTCTTTGACCTACCAATTTCTCTGGTGAACTAAACAAATTTCAGCCATCTGTTTTCAGTTATCTGGCACAAGTACGTATTTCTCGTAGCTTAATCTTTGATTAAGCTGAGAAGGGAAATGAATAATTTAATTGAATTGCATTTCTGTTTGGAAGATTTATTCCCAGGATTAGAAGCTGTCTCCTCTCTCAGGTCACAAGAGCATATGAACCCTGTGTCCTTAAGTCTACTCCTCTGTGGATGTTTTCCTGCATCATGAAGGATGTACATAATCTGATACCACTGATGGAATTACATCAGAAGAAGGATCAGAGCTGGAAAAGCTTAGAGAGCAAAATGTACTCAGAGCTGCATGGGATACTCATAGATAACTTGTTTCCTTGTAGTTCAGTCTGATTCTAGCCAAACATGATTAGTTTTCTTTTTTAAGCTCACTATATTTTTTGCTAAAATTAAGAAAAATAAATTATCTTCTTCTTCTTTTTTTTCCCCCTTGTTACCTTTCTAAAGCTGTTAGAAGAGTGCAGCGTTGTCTCAGATAACCAAGTACACATGAGAAATTTTGGATAAGCCAAAGTCCACCTACTAGAGGAAATTATTTGAGATTTCTCTAGAGATAACACTGAAAATTCAAAATATGGTTGGATTTACTCACTATTGCTGCAAGGTAATTGAAAATGGTCTCTAGGCCTTTAGGCCTTACAGCTTTTTCTTCTTCGTAGCACACAGTGGAAGAATTTATCTGGAAACTGTCCAGATCACTGAAAGACGTGTCATTTCCTCAGTTTCTAGGGCAAGAACAGCAGAAAGTTGTTTTAATCTTTCCAAGTAACATAGTTATGCAACTATAGACTTTATGAACCTGCATTAATTCCAATTAAAAGTACGATTTAATTAAGCATAGGAGAAGACTGATAACATTAATCAAGGGAACATGAAAATAACTCATTTGTCTCAGCAAAATTGAAATTCCTTCAGCAATAACTCAGATGAGCAGATGAAGAATGCCACCTACAGTTAAGGACAGGAATCTTGGTCTCTCCCAGGGTACCTGTTTTGGGTTTCTACACTGTGATCAGAATATAAAAGAACATAAAATAAATCACAGCAATACCAAGCAAGGTAATTAACTGCTGAAGCTGGGTGAGACTGCTACAAACAAAACTAAAAACTTTAGAAAGTGATTGTCCTGTAGGCATGGGCATTCAACTAATTTCTTTCTTCAAGAGTGTGTGTAACTTCTTCCATGAGCCTATATGATATTTTTTAAAACACAGTAGTCACTGTGCTGGCATCCAGGCTGTCTATGTGGAAATTTACAGCAAGGATGGTGAGAAGTTGAAATACTGAGAGATTGCTTTACAGCCTTTTCCACCATTATGCTAAAATTCAGAGTTCAGAGGATTGTGATTTAAGCTGAACGCACAATGCTAGAAATCAAAGTTTATCTTCTTTCTAGGCAAAGAATTATTAGACTATGCAAAATGTCTCAATACAAAGCATTCACTATTCTGCAATACTGACAATAGCTGAAGGTACAGTTTTGAGTGTTGATCAGGTTGTTGCAATAGGCAATGCTAGAGCAAAAAGAAATCTGAAGTTTTATTCATCTCTCTCATCTGTTACGAAGAACTCCCAGTAGGACAGCAGCACCACTGGCTATTTCAACCTAATTACCCCAGTACAGTGAATGTGATTCAATTGTTCAGATACTGACTTCTTGCCCTTCTGATACTGCCCAGCTCTGAGCCCTCTGTGACCCTGCTTTGCTTTCCAGGCAGAGTGATGCATATGTTGCTTCAAAAAGGTGGGTCACACAAAGAGTATCCAAGACTGTTCTCTTGGGTACTTCATTTGGGTAAATGAACACAGTGTCTGAGGTTTTGGTCTGTGGGATGTTTTCCAACTTTTGACAGCAAAACACTTCTGAGCAGAGTTTGGACAAACAACAGTCCCTTAAATTCTAAACCTGGCCAAGCTATGGTCTTTGGGCATTATTAAGGTGATTAAACTTGTGTTATACACCAGCACCAGGTTGATGTTGTTTTTTAGAAACAGCTGAGAATAATGAAACTGCAGTTTTACTCTCTGTTTTGGCTATAACTTGGACTTTACTGTTGGTTTTCTAAAACCCTTCTGCAAATTGTGTAGAGAATTGCACCTTCCCTGTAACTCCAGGCTGAAGCTCAAAATGCTGCCCCTGCCATGATGGACCCCTGTCCACCAAAGACCCTGACTATGACTGAATGACAGGCTGAGGTCCACGGTCCTAATCATGACTCAGACATCAACATCAACACCTGGCCTTAACTGCAGTGACCTGCTTTCTTTCTCTTTCTCTAAAACAGAGGAATAAAGCCTGCTTTGAGAACACCCTGAGATTTCAAGTTTATAAAAGGTTAAACAGAAGAACAAGGAAGTGCAGTGTAATGATGTCAATAGACTTCCCCATAGCATATAAAAATCTTTGAAAGTAAATCTGTCTCAAACAATAAAAACAAGATACAATGAAAAAAAAAAAATGTAGCAGTGACCTTTTGGGTCATTGATGATTTTTTTTTTTATTTTTTTTTTGTGAGAAGGCCTTCACTGACTGGGTGTTGAACAGCACTTTACCAATGGTTCCATTGCCATGAGTCAGGTAGCTGGCACAGAGATCTGGCTTCCTGTTTTTTGAAAGGTTGGCTTTTTGTAATCTGGGTGTTGCTAAACCAAATCTTTTCTCCTGTGAGTCTTTACATGATAACTCAGCCGAGACTGCAAGGCTACTGCAAGATATGCAGCACTCTCAGTGTTATCAAAGGTATTGTGAACATTGTGACCTTTTTGGTTTTAAGCTTAAGGCTCCGTTTTCTGGAATTCTGGCAGCAAATCTCTTCAAAAATGAAAATGCAATCAATGGTTTTAAGATCAATGGCAAACAGAGCCCAGGACGTCTATACTTTGACAAAATGTTACTGAGCAAGGCCAGGACAAATCACAAGTTCATAATACTGATTTGAATATTGATTCCACAGAGAAACTGACAGAATTCTTTCACCTTCATTTGCTTCCTTCAGAGTACAAGGGAAGAGGATGGGTTAAACTATTAGAGTGCCAGTATACAAACAACAAGGAAATAAGTTTATGCTGGAAATTGTGGGTGCTTCTTGCTGGCTGGTATCAGCTACCAGGTGTGTGTACTTGCTGCCTGCCAGGCTGGAATTGGATGGACAGCTCTGTCTGTCCTTCCATTACTTCTTTTCCCTCACAAAGCAATATACCAGCTTCCTACAAGGTCAAGCCCTTTGTGTTTGTAATTTTCTTTAGGTCATTGGGAGCTGTGTCAGAGGCCTGAACTCAAAGAATTACTTCATTGCCCATCAAAGTATTCCTCTAAATTAGTGTGGCTTCTGCTTCCGTTAGTGCAAGACTCGGGAAGAGAAAAGGTAACATCAGCTGAGGTCTCTGTGGTTCCTCTGCAGAACTGCAGCTGCGGCTTTGGCTGCGACTGTGCCCCCTCTGAGGCAAGGTCATTTCCTTCCTCCAGAGGCCAAACACGCCAGTGCCTGCACAGAGCAGATGGGCTTTGGGAAGGAGCTGGGTGCTGTGGTGGGCAGTGCTCTGGGACAGGGCTGCAGAGGCTCTGCTGCTCAGGAGGTCGAGGTGCAGAGTGTTTCCTACCACGCTGGCAGCAGGGCCAAAGCTGCGTTATCGTGATAAGAACTGAGTCATTTTTCAGTGCTAAGTCAGGATTTCTCCTTCTCCTACCTCTTCTAGCAGGTTTTCTGTAGCTCAAAATTTATGTTTTGATTTGAGCAAGGCAAAAATTCTGGGGAAAGGTAACAACATCTTGGAGACCTTTTGTCTTATGGCAAGCCACCAGTAAAACACCCACACGCTGAAAGTCAGTCTGAGAGGAGGCACTAAAGGCTGCTCCGTCATTCTCAAGAATGGGAGCATGAAAAAAAGCTGCTAAAACCAGGGAAAACCAACAATACCTTTTGGCAAAAATCGAGGTTGTCATCACAGATGTGTGTTTCTGATTGAAGGTTTTGGAGATGGTGAAAAAAAGAGTATAAATTTATCTGTATCAACGTAGGAAATGCAGGTTGACATTTTTTGTACTGATTTTTACCCTATGTCAGTTTTCATTTAGTCAGGGTTGTGGTCTAACACATATTAGAAGGTGGTTAGAAGGTACTTTCAAGGGATACTTCTGAAAGTGATTTTTTTTTGGGGGGGGCGGGGTTTGGCTTGTGTGTTTGGTTTTTTTAGAATCAATGCCTATTATTCAAAAACTTTTGATTTGGTGAATAAATGCATTCAGCGTGGATGGTCGTAACCTTCCTGGGAAAAACAGGGAGCTTATAGAGAGAAAAATAAGAGCTAAATGTGGAAGTGATTAGTATAAAACCATGAGGAGCCCTCAAGTCTTCAGGAAACCATGTGGCCATTTGCATTTACATCCCCTCTAACACATGCATTGTTGAAGCCTAGAATCTGTCAACAGCATAAATCAATCCCCTGCACATAACACTGAGTTCAAGTTTATTATACCATCAAGGTGGAGCTCAGCTATCCCTGCTGTCATGCTGCTTTAAATAAGCAAATAGATGAAGCTAATTTAAATATCATCTGGTTTTCAAGAGGACGGAGCTCTGTGCTTATATTGCAAAGAATTTGTGTTGGATTGGATTGGAAATAACAGACCTGAGCAGGGAATTTTTAAGTGAGGCAGAAGTGAAGGGGAGTGAAAATTGATACAGAGTTTCTATATAATGCATCAAAGCTTTGGCAAGGTTATTATGAGTATGCAACTCTATCTCCTAATGTGAATTAATTTCACCCTCATGACAGAGCAGTGAGTATTGTGCTGCAGAGCTGGGCATTATCTTTGGGGCTCTGGTGCAATGAGCCCAAGCTGGTGTGACAGACATCTCCTGACTGCTGGGTTTTCTTGTTCTTTCCCCAGAAGGGAGAATGGGCCAGCCATTTATATCATGGTGTGAATACATGAAAAGAATTACACAGCTCAAGTGGGGATAAAATTAGTGAAATTCTATGGAGACAATTTTAGTACTGTTCATAATTCCCCCTATGCCTGATAGAAACTTCTGTAATTCCTCCCCAGATTTTATAACAATTCTGAAATATCAGGTGGATGTGAATGTTTCACCTACAAGTTGCTGCACTTCTGAACTCAGAAATAGTTTTATTTTTTTCCATTTTCTGCAGATCAGTTTCTCAACATCCCTGCTAGGCAGATGGAAAACTTTCCATTCCTTTTTAGACACCATGAAGGAATAGAACTCAGAAAAGGATAGATTGTATTATCCTATTTTTCAAATTCAACATTAATCTACATGGCAGACCTGCTTTAAATGATCCAAATAAAACTCTGTGTCTACAGTTAAGTGTAGTTCTGTTTGTCTGGGTTGGGTTTGGTTTTTTTTATATTAAATTTAAAAAATGCCTTTAATCACTTAATTGCACTGTTCTTAGGTTGTTATGAAAAATTCACTCCCTCTTGGCTGCTTACCTATCTCAGATACTCGTGGTAGTGCCTGATAGTAAATCCTCAGTACAATTAACTGTTTCCATTGAAGGGCAATGAGCACATAGCCCCATATCCAGGACATTCAGTGGGGAGACCTCAATCCCTCTCCATTTTCTGGTTTGTATCTTAAAAACTTCTACAAACAAACAAATGAAAAAAATCAGTAAAAAATCTAGCACCAGTTCACCACAGACTTGATGACAAGAAGGAGAGGAAAGATTGATGTCCTGTTCTTAAAGAGCTGGTGGGAAAGAGATTTTAGCTGAGGTTTCCCACTATTTAGCTGGTTGTTGTAGTCATTCAAGAACTGATGGTTGGAGAGGGACGAATGGGCAAAACACCCTCTTACTTCTCTCCCTGTGTTCACTGACTATTATTAGAAAATGCATAGCAAGGAAATGGACATAATCATCCAGCTGTGAAAGCTGAAAAGCATTTGGATGTTTCAAGGAGCTATGGGCTCAGCTCTGGCGTGCTTGTGTTGGACACTGCAGGCAGAAACGGATGCTGAAAGAATCTGGGTATTTGTAGGGTTTGGGAAGCAGGAGAATCAGCACTGTGGGGCTTTGGCACCTGAGCTCAAAGCCACCTGTCTGTGGCAATGACACACACACTGCTCACCATTAACAAACCATTAACAAAATTGCTGTGCTGTGCTCAGTGTCCACTCCCCAAATTCTATTACAGAAACAAAAGCTTCACTTTTGTTTTCACTGCACAGCTTTACCCTTGGCCTGTGTCAGTAGTAACAGAGTTCTCTCTATTGGCATGTGAGGATCTGCTGCTGCAGACCTGTGTGCTCGGCAGAGCTCCCCGTCAGGAGCAGCATTAATCGGCACTTTGGCAGCTCCGCAGAGGAACGAGCAGCCAGAGGCACTTGCAGCTGGGCACCGTGGGGCCATCCCGTGGCCGATGTGGGACGGAGCTGTCCTGGCAGCAGGAGCCCACAGCAGGCTGCCCCTGCCAGCCCCAGGCTGCTTGTGCCAGCAGTGGGATGTGGGAAGGGCTCCAGCTGCACCTCCTCATGGACACAGGGAGCCATGGTCCACTGGCCACTGCCTGCCGATGTCATTAATCACTCGCTAATGTGGTGCGTGTGCTTAAACTGGTACCAAAAATAAAGATAATGACTGATTGGAAGAGAATTTTCTTTATCCCTAATGAGCCACATGGAAGAAAATCTCCTGAATAATTCATCAGCCGGCTAATGACTGGATACAACTTTTATAATGCTGACGAAATGGTGCTAAATTCATCCCTGATATACTCCATGGAATTGCACCAGGGAGCAATTTGGCCCAGTCAAGCAAGAAATTGCAGACATTTTTAACTGTTTCAGTATCAAAGGGGCAGTCAGTAGGTAGCAGCAATAGTTGGTGTCTGAAGGAACCTTCAGATTGTTTGAAATGAGTGGGATTTTTGATTTGCTCATTTGTGATGTTAGATCTACAAACAATACCAGAAAAACCAATAAAGACTCTCATTTTAAAAAGATTGCATATAGCCCTTCATTCTATATAAACTGTACTCACAGGAAATAATAACCAACAAATCTAAAAAAAAACCAAAAGAAAACCCAAAACCCATGATGTTGAAGTATAGCTCTTTCCTGTTGATTTATCTTCTAAAAGTAATTATTTGCTGTCTTTTCCCTTTCAAGCACAGGGAATGGAACTTGTCATCTATCAGAACCTATTCATTAAAAAGAACTACTTTGGTGATCATAAACTTGCAAGAAAAGATACTAATCTTTTGTGATATAATACAAGAAAATTAAGTAAGAGGCAAAACCTCTTCTTATTCCTTATCCCCTCAAGATCTGGGTCCAAATTTTGTGAAAAAGATGTATTTGAAAAAAATAGGGAGCCCTAAGATAAAAGAATTGAATCAATTCTCCTACTGCTTTTTATCAATGAAGGAAAAAGAGCCAGGCAGGATTTAGGGAGGAAGGTGTGGATATGGACTGCTCAGGAAAAGTGGCAATGGCAAAGACAGCTCACTTCGGCTAACTGGGAACAGTGAGAAGTCCTAATGACTGGGCTTTTCTGTAATAGGCATTGAGTGCATAGTAATTTTAAATGTAAAATTAACTTCTTGGTAGTTCGTTCTTAATAAATACAAAAGTCACTGCATGAGGCGAAAGAGAGACCAAACTTCATATTCTGAGCAATTAGGATGTTTCCACCCTTACTGTGTCACACCACTGTGTCTTAAAGCGTTGCCATGCATCAAATACAAATTCTGGAAATGTGCTGAGTGCTTTGGAAGATGATGGATATTTCTGCCACAAACTTCCACTGCCACTGTGTTTCTGCCATAATTATCAGCGTGCACTAAACATAAAGGCCAAATTTCACGTTATGGTGAAACTGCATATTTTCTGGATTCAGAGTGAGCAGAGCAAAACCGCTGTCATGTAGCAAGTTCTGCAAGCACTTTGGAGCTGGCATTTATGGGATCAGAAATGACGCTTAGCACATAAATTCGGCGTGACACAGACAGCAGGTCTGGCTCACCGCGCAGTTGTTTTACGAAAGCTCAAAATCCTCCAAGTTTACAAGGACAGTAAATTCCTAAAACATACCAGTTACTAAGCCGAAGAATTAGACATTTACAACTTGTGTTTCCCCACGGATATTCCCTGCGAACATAAATCCGGGCGTGCGTCACAGCTGGTCCCCGCGTGGGAGACTTTCCTCGCCTCTGCGAGCAAAGACAAGGCAAATGCTCCCTGAGCTTCGTGGCGTCCCTTCCAAATGCCAGGGCTGGGCTGTGACCGGAGCCGCCTCTTTGCGTTCTGCTGCCCCTCGCTGCTTCTGTTTTGGGTGAAAAGTCTCGGCTTTGGGTGAGAAGTCCCGGCTTTGGGTGCAAACCCTCAGCTTTCGGCGCCTCCGCTGCCTCGGCGCCTGAGGCGGCGCGGGGCCGGCGCACGCGGCCCGGCGCTGCCCCCTGGCGGCCGCGCGACCCCGCCGCTGCCCTGAGGGAGCCGAGGGGCGAAGTCACCTCCGGCAAAGCGCGACAGAGCCGGGGACCGGCGCTCGCTGCCACCTCCCCACGGGTCCCGCCATAGGCACCGTGGCCGTGTATTCGAGGTCAGCTTGAGGCCGTTTACGTGTGTATTTGCCAGATATTTCACCCAGGTATCCCCCTCGGGGGGCGAGGATTAGCGGCTGGAGATCGGCTAGGCAGCCGTGTGTGAGGCTGACACTGCCCTGGGTGGAGTGACAGCCGTGGGGTTTCGGGGCTGAGGCTCTTGGCAGCAGCGCTGGAGTTCTTCTCCTGTCCGTGCACAGAACCGAGCAAAGGGGTTCGTAAATCCGCAGACAGATTTTTGAGGCCAAAAGGGACCATCAGACAATCTTGCCTCATTTTTTTGCATAGCAAAGGCTGCAGAGTTTGGCTCAGATCTGCACTGAGCTTCTAATTTGCTTACTGAAATCATCTTCCCCAGAAAAGCATCTACCCTTGATATGACAAGTATCAAGAGTTGGAGAACTCACCACATCCTTTGAAGTCTTGCCACAGTAGTTTATCACTGTCACAATTAAAATGTGCTCCTGCAAAATAGTTTAATTTTTTGTCTGGCTCCCGTGGCTGTACACAGGTCTCAATTATTCTGTCCTTTAAGTGAAGATCCCTTGAATCCCTGTCTTTGTCTTTTCTGAAAGTTTTTATGTGACAATCAGCTCATCTTTTACTTTTTTGATAACATGCACAGATTGAACTTGCCAACTCTCAATGTACTGTGCTTTCTCCAGCACTCAAATCACATTTGCAGCCTCTCAAATTTATCAACATGCTTTTGGAATTACTCTGCTAAGCAGTGAGTATACAGAGAGGAATGTGTGGTGCCACTAGCATTATCAAATACCATTAAAAAGTGGGAATTTGTTTACCAGATGCTACACTTAGTAGTAGATTTGGCTTACAGCTAGGCTGGTAGTAGTTTTTTGGCCTTGAATTATAAATCTTGTACATTTAAAAGCCAATATGTAGGGTAAAAGCTTCCTGCCTAGACTTGGACCGCTACGTCAGAGAGCCCTGCAGGTGTCTGATCGAGAGGCTTGCAAGACAAAGAGTTGTTCCTAAGGGACCAGAGACTTTGGACTACGCTTCAGTGCCTGAAATAGCTCAATGCAGATGTTGGATATGCTCAGCAAGGGCTTTTTAGGACTAAACAGAACCAACAAACTGCAGTCTCAGAGTCAGGAGATTTCCACTGCTGTCTGATCTGGGGGAGCTGCTCAGTTTGATTTTGTGGGATAGTGTTCAAGTGCCAGCAGCATTCAGATACAAGGTTTGTCTTACATTCGTAGGAGTACAAGACCACAATTTGCTGTATAGGCTTTAAAGTTTTAATTTGCTTGTTTTACCTCACTCCTGCTGAAAAACCTTTCCTGCAGATTTCCCCTGCCCTTTCTAGGGTTAGGTTTTGTCTTGTCAATTGTGTTCTGGGACCATATTGGCCACCTCTCGTCCAGATTTAATTTCCTTCTGTATGTTGTGCTTTCTGTTTTGCCCTCCTTACTTGTCCATGTGTGTTCCTCTTGTTTCACATATTGTTCAGTGTATGTTGTTCTTTCTCCTCACCAACCTGTTTCCCACTCAGCTGTGCCACTCGCTTGGCTGAGCCTGAGATGTCTCTACAAGCCTATTCATCCTTCTTGTTCAAGGTTGTATATTTAGCTTGCTCTTGTTTGAAAGTTTGCTCATTCCTTTGAGGCAAAAGCTCCAGATATTCCCTAGCTCCAAGACTTTCACCAGACAGAGGTTCAGGCACCCGGATGCCAATGGCAGAATTGATATCCACAAGCCATCAGGGAAAGAAAGGCAAGTATGCAAAAGTTTGGGCAGTTGACCAAACTTTCATATGTTGCAGGACTTTGCTGAAAATCGTAAGAGGCTGAGCAGCAATTTCCAAATATATTTTTTTAGCACTCTGCTGTTGAAAATTCCCACTTGATCTCCTCTCTGTGGTCAGACCAATGAAAGCAGCAGGTGGGGGTATTTGACAGACTAGATGGAGTGATTTGTCCCCCAAGCTGCTCCTGCTGCTTTGAGTCGGTATGTTAAGGGTAAAAAATTTGAGAATTTGTTCATTTCTGGGTCTTATTCAGTCATATCTGAGAGATTTGCAAAAGAAGGGCAATCAACCCCCTCCCTTCTACACCACAGAAATCGGATGATAATGTGATTCCAGTTAAATACTTGCTCAGATAACTGCCTGATAACACCAAACTGCTGGTGGTTCCAGCCAGAGCTGACTTGTTGGTTTCAGCAGCACTTTCTGACACGATGCTGTTTGTGCCTAATTGTATGTTGGTTCATGGCTTGAGTCCAGGCTCTCCCACCATCCTCACTTCCTGTTATTGACTCGTGTTTCAGCTTGGCCTCAGGCAAATCAACTGTGTTTTCTCAGGCAGGAAAAATCAAACCCCACACGGGGACAAGCTTGACCCTGAACTGTGTCCTGCCAAGCACTCAGACCTCCAGGCAGTTTGGGCTGGTGACTAGAGGCCACATTTGGCCATGGATAACAAAGACACTCTGGGATACAGCTTGTGCAACTTCAGTGTGTGACCACTCCCAGCTAACCGATTTCCTGAGCTGTTCCTTGTCTACTTACCAGAGTTATCTCTTTTCATACGAATTTCCATACTTAAATGCTCCCTTCTGCAGTGATAAAAGGCAGTGGAGCAAGACAGAAAAGTTGTACTTTCATAGCTTTTTTATGCTTTCATAACTGCTACTTTTTACACTCTTTCAGAGAATTGTCTCATTCTGACATTTCAGTGAAACATAGAAGATCAAATTGAATAGCATCACATCCTAGTGATTTTGAGTGACAAGTAAGCTGAGGCGTATTTTTTTGTGATTTGCAAGATCAGCAGCCCCCTGATATTTCTAATGTGCATGTGATTAACATCAATATCTGAATATCCAGATAGCCTATACCCTAATATATGTGATCTGTAGATTGCTCTTATGTCAGCTGACTTGCAGTACTCTACACCTACCAGTCATTAATATTTCCTCAGTCTCTCCATACAAATAAATGTAATAAATAGAATTGCAAGTCCAGCTTCTGATTATGTGAAAGGCATGGACAAAAACTAAAGGTCTTGTATATATGGGCTCTTCCATGGGGCACAGGAAGAAGAGGTTCTAGAGGGCTGCTGTGCAGCAGCCATGCAGAGATGGGTAGGAGAAGGTCTTGTGTTTGCTGCTTACAGTGCATCCTGCCACTGGGGGTTGGATATGGAACAGGACAGGAGCCTGCTGCTTGGTCTTCCTCTTTTTGCCCTGCTTTGTCACTAAGGAGACAAAGGTGTTGTGATGGAAGTATTGCCAGCATAACAAATGAGGTGTGCCACAGCTAGAAGCACGGGCCCAGTTAATAAATAATGGTAAACTTATTTTACAAGGGCTCACCAGACTTTTAGGGCATCATCAGGTCCCAGGGGGTTACAGGGCTGAGAAGGGTAAGAACAGTGGCAGGAGTCTGAAGATGGAGAGGGAGGCTGAGGGAAAAGAATGAAGGGAAAATTAGAAGTACAGATGGAGCCTTCTGCCTGCCAGCTGTGCCTACAACTCTGTACCAGTAAGATCACTTCTGTACCTGTAAGAGAAACAGCAAGGTGAAGGTTTACTTAGTGTGAACAAAAATCAGATGCCAAATGGAAGGAGTGCTTAAAAGCCTTGTGCTTTTACCTGCTTACCTGGTGAACTGATTGTACCCAGAGCAGATCTTTAGCTTTTCTCTCCCCATCCTCTCCATGCACTCCCATTTGCATGCAATGGCTATAAAGTCTTACAGACCTCTTTGTGCTGAGCACTGTGAGCCTTGGTCTCTGCTTTGGGCTGCTGTGTCATCAGCTTTAGAAGGCTGTTGATAATTTTGGTGACTTGGTTTTGACTCAATCAAGAATAAATGAGCCAGACAAATATATGCAAAATGTTAGTTGAATTTGTAGGACACAGAACAATTCTTTAATAAGGTCAAGCAATCCAATGCCATATTCCCAGCTAAAGGTTAAATCAGTGATTTTTTGAATAAAAATTAAATCCTTTTAAAAGGAGACTGATAATAGTGCCAGATCACTCAAATGACAACAACAACAACAAAAATATATTCCAAAACCCAAAAAAAGAGCTGGCTGAGGGAGCTGGGGCCCAAGGCAAGCTGTGATTTTTCTGGAGATAGAAATACCTTTGCCTCAGAGGAAATAGAGCAGACATTCTTTGTAGCTGATTTCCTTCTGACTTCCTCTGTGCTAGAGATGCATATTTTCCTAGATCTTTTTGAGAAACTAAACCTTTCTGCTGTGATTTCACACTTCAGCATCTTAAGTCCAGCTAGTTCTCAATGATATCAAATTTTGCTGATGTTAACATTAAAAAAAACCCCAAAACCCTACCTAAACTTCTCTTTACTTTCCCTAGCAGACCATTTCACCCACTTCAGAATATTCATGCACTCCAGCTTGTGCTTTCCTTTATGACCAAGCTGAATACTTAAGTTGCTGGTGGCAAAGTTCATGTTTGCATTGTTTTCTCCACTGTTTAGTCTGGCATCTCTTTCAGTATCACTGCTTTGTGTTAGAATTAGCAAGGAAAAAAAGAAGCATATTTATGCAGTACAATAGGTTTTCATAATCATTTCCAGATGGCAGATCCCATCCTTCCTTTTCTTATGATTCACTGAAATTCAAAACACTGTATGGAGTGGTCTGGAGGTAAAGGAATAGGAATGAAAATCTCCTCAGGGAAAGGTTGGTATGACTTGCTTTTCATGAAAAATCTCTCAAAGGAAAAAGAGGCTTAAAAAATAGGATCTGAATTGGTAATCACTAAGGGAGGAATTTATTAATCACATTAAATGCAATAACTGGACTAGCAAACCATGTGATGATAAGGTCATCATCACAATCTCATGAAAATGGACTAGGTCTTTTCTTTAGACCCTGCACATTTAAAATCAGATATATTATCATACTTGTTCAATTGTAATTTTCTCTCTCTTTTAGGGAACATACCAAAGTTTTTGAGGTCACAGCAAAACATTTACTCAGGCTGAGTTAGCCAGGCCAGGCAGCAGCAGCTTCTGCTGTAAGATCCAGAGAGATGTGTAAGGATTCATCCACAGAGTGATGTTGTTGTTTGGATGACATCTTTCCACTACACTCAAAGATGCCTTACTAAGGAGTTAGTAAAAATCTCTTCCAGGCAATGGAGATGCTGAGATTCCCAGCAGGTGAAGAAACAGATTAAAAAGCCATACAGTACTAGAGGCATTCAGCAAAGGGGTGTCTGAGTGCAAAGAGGGACACAAGTCTCTCTTCACAGCTCTGTTTGATAAAAGCCATTTAAGAGAATGTGTAGTTTCTTACTTCCAGATGTTAAAGAAATACTATCTCTTGGCTTATAGCTCTTGGCCTCTGACTTTCGAGCACTGATACCGTAAGTGAATTTGTATTGGCTGGTATAGTGCCAAGAAATCAAGCTGAAAGAGACTTTGTAACAAAGTTGATTTATTTTTCCAATAAAAGTCCTCTCCATGAGCTTCATATAATGAAATGACACACAGTTGCCATCCTACTTTTCAGAGTTTGGCAAGAACTCTTTTCCTGATGTTATGAAGATGAAAATGTATTTATTTCTACATGTGTTATTTATTTATTCCCTTTCACTTCCATCTCCCATTCATTTACCAGTCCAGGAAAAGAGCGTGTCAGCTTAAAACAAACAAAATACTTGATATGTGGGTGGCTCCAGATTCACTGCAGATCCCTACAGAAGCCTTCATTGTGAAATACCCATCTGGATGTGGTGAAAGCTGAGAGTTTCATGGATTCCTGCTGCCCTCCATTTGGGTGACAGTGCTGTAGTCTTTAATTGACCAGCATGATTCAGTATGTTTTGCTTTCTGTCTTGTTCCCTTTTGTGCCTCCCATATCCTCAGTAGCACTATCCTCTTCAAATATAGAAGTACCTCCCATTTAGCCAGCAGATGTGTTTTACTTTGCTGTCTGTGGGATAGCCAGAGAAATTAAAGGCCTTGGTGTTTAACTCTTTCATAATCTCATTTTTGCACAGGGGACATGATGCTTGATGGATAATATTACAGAAAAATAATCTCAGTTAGCAAGGCCTGATTTGGTGATTCTGCAGCTGCTTGTGAAATGGCTATTTGCAGGGTACAGAACTACAAGCCTGAAAGGAAAAATAAAAAGAAATGTAAATTCTGTACCATCTTTAGTTGTGGAAGAGATGATTTGCAACATAGACACAGTTGTCACCCAAGAAAGACTCACTGTTTCTAACTTCTGGAAAGATACTTGATAAATTTGCAGGCTGTGTGTGGGCTCTTCTTTTCCTGGCACAGATCCTGTTAAATACACAGAGGGTCAAATGCTTGTTTTGGCCCTCCTGCACAGAGGCCAGCTGGAGAGCCATAGTGAAACAAAGCACTCCTCTCCCTGCTGCCAGTTACCTCTGCAGGAACTCACTGGGGGCACTTGAGACCTGTTCTGCTCTCGCTGACTGCAGCCCAGCCCACATCTCTCTCCTCCACACCCTGCCAAAGAGGCCTTTTCCACACAGGCAGAGAAAATCGAGTATTGAACAGGTCTGTCTGTGCCATAGCAGGGTTATCTTCATCTCCATGATAAAAGCACTGCTGTGTTTTGATGCTATTTCAAGCCAGGTTACTTCTGGGTATTCCAAGTAGATGAGCTCATGATTTAGTAAAATCTGAAAGCAGATGGGGAAAAGCCATCCCGTTAGCAATTCTTGGATGAACAGGGTTATCAGAAAGTAAAAGGAAAAACTCAGGGACAAGAGAGCACTTTAGTGAGAGACTAGGTCAACTGGGAAGATGCTCCTGAATGGTTTGGCAGGAGCTACTGTCACTGGACAAATTACCCAAGTGTAATTTGAGGGTATAGCTGGTATTTTATGGAATTTCATGTATTACAATTGCTGCAAGAAGTACATCTTTCTGTGAATGCACCCTGCTGCCAACTGTGAATTTACCTCAGAAGTAAAAAGCATGTATCTAAAGAGGGCACAGGAGGAATTCAAGGGTAAAAAAACACATTATTCACACAGATACCAAGACTTCTATTGTATGTTCTTATCTTGCTTATGCACCTTCCTGTCTGGGTTGTGGATTTCTCTTTTAAAGAATGGCTGGCCATTGGCAGTTTCCCAGTTTCTCAATGTCTACCTTTCAAATTTAAAATGACATCAGGAATTAAAGAAATATCCCTAGAACATATGTGTTGCAGCTCACACTAGTTTGAATAGCTTCCACAAGGAAAGGGAATCTTTTCCCAGTGCATGTATAGACATACCCAAACTGCAGCTATTCAGGAACTTTTGCTCCTCAGGGTATGCCAGGGTGAAGTGTGTTGATACAGGAGAATCTGAGATCTTTTGCTGCAGTAGATTATTGTTACTTTTTTTTAGCAGAAAATCTCTGAACCCCAGATTTAAAACTTTATTGATGGAAGGCAGAAGAAATGTAAATATTCTCTATTAAATAAAGAATTCCCTGAAGTCTGCCGTGAGTAACAATTGTGTAGGAAGAGACAATCAGAGCATGAGAGGGATAAGTGCTTCTGAGGAAACCAGGAGGCTTTACGGTCTGAGACTGCTCCAACAATAAATATGCAATCAGTTCAAATTATATGGCAAACTCTTAAATAGCGCCAGTGTATTTTGGCATGAGGGCTGAGTTTAAATGCATTAAGCTTTTCAGTGAGTAGTAATAATATGGCATTAGAGTATTAAGAACAGGATGAGCTTTGCCAAACCTTTGCTTTAGCTCTTTGCCTAAGGGCATGTTTAAAAGGTAATTTCAGTGTGGTTTTTACTGGCTGCAGTGCTAACCCAGGAAGGGCGAGGGAAAATCTGGCAAGGGCTCTTGAAGTTTTGAGGCCTTAGATTTTTTGGATTACTGTCATAGTGGGATGCAGCTGGATTATTATGTGAGTGGGGCTTTGTTGTCACTTGCATGGCTGTAAAGTGAAAGGAGTTTCCCCAAAAAAGGAGAAGAAACAAAATAATATCTGTAGTACTGGGGTGCGTATGCATGAGCCAGAAGCTTTTATAGAGCAAAAGAGCCCTTGTGTTCAGTACCTGCTCATGCTCCAGAGTCTGTGACTCTGACACATGAGGCCCTCCACAGTTTTACAAAATACCCTTTTAGTCATTAGTTGCAGGCAGGATCCCAGTAACCTCTGGATCAGATAGTGGATAAAAGCTGTGATTCATCAGATGGTTAAACACATGAAATCTCTAATGAGCAGAGCCAGAAAGAGACAGAAAAGGGGCTTATGAGGGGGAAGAAGGTCTGGCCTTCACAGCACTGTATCTACTCAATGTTCAAGAGAAGCAGTTTCCAAGGCATTTTGTAGCCAGAGCCTAACACAGCCTTAGGCTTGAGGCTGGGATTCAGAATGGCTGGCGCTAGCCTTGGGAATACTACTCTGGAAAATCTTTAAATTGGAAAACTAAACCTCCAACTGAGAACATGTTTTGACCATTTTTTTCCCAAGTGTTTCTGTTTGAGAGCACAGAAGAGCAGGCTTTCCATCAGGTTCTGCTGTCAATAGTCATCCACGGGCAATCACATCTGCTGTGGTGCAAAATTTCAAGTTGACGTTCTACTTTTTTAAATTTAATCAGGTTCAGGTTGTGATTTGGTTTATTTCCAGAGTGAACTGTCTTGTGACCAATGCAATTGCTGACTGCTTTTGAATCATGATATTGGTGGATGTAGCATTGCTGTCATTCAGAGTAATTTCCGTGGTCTAGTCATCTCAAAACTTCAGTCAAAACAACAGCTTCTCCAAGAATCATTTTCAGAAAATCAAAGTGTTTTGTTTTGTTTTTTCTGGCTTAATGAAAATACTGTAAACCTCTTAGTTAATGGTCCCACACAGAATCTCTGCACCCAGCATTTGCAGCTGGCTGTATCACAGCTTGAACTGTTTGTACTGATGGGCAGCTTCTTTGGGTGTTGGTTTTTAGCTGACTTGAATAAACTACTCTACCAAGGCTTTGAAATGTTGGAGAGGGACCTAAAAGCCGCCTCAACAGTATCAAATCAGGCTTCTAGCCTGCGCACTCAGCAAAGGGAGTACCAGCACCTCCAGGTTTTATCCATTTAGATCAATTAATTTAATTTAATTTAAATTAAAGAAGAAAATCCATGGCAGGATTAGTTTATTTATTGCAATATCCAAATTTTCATATGGGCTGTTGTATTCTGAGTATTATATTCTTCCTAGTTATTCAACAAGGTGAGATATTTTCGTGTTATCTGGAGGAGTTTTCCTATGTGTGTCACCACAGAAATGGACAGGTTTCACCTGGGATTCCTTTAGACAGACTAAATAATATGCTCAAAAACATTGGCAGACCATTCCTTCAGACACAGAGTCAAGAATATCTCATAATTTATAAAATTATTCTGGATTCTTCCAGGATGTAAAACTCCAGGGAAATATAGGCCACTTTGGAACTTCTGAGGCTATGTTGTACATAGAACTGATTTTCAGCTACCTTGGACTTTTTAGAAAATTATCAATTATCTGAAGGTGAATTTATGTGGAATTCTTGCATTAAATACTGGATGGATATTTTTATAAAGTCTAGATTCATGCCAATTACTTTTTTTTAACCAAACCGTTTTACCTGAGAGCTCAAGCTTTAGCCAATGCCTGTGCACTCTACAGATATTAGATATCTCCTTTGAATTCTAATCTGGAGAATAAAATGTCTGTGACTTTTGCAGCATTCTCCTATGGTGACATTTTGAATTACTGCTTCTTTATTGAGGAGTCCCTTGAAATAGGTCCCTACAGTCCCAAAGCATAAGAGAATGAAATATTTATGAAAAACACAGATTAAATTATGTTGCTCTCCAAGCCTCAGATTTTCATTTCTCCACTTTGAAGTTAGTGTTTTAAAATTGCTATTTTAGTGATACCTATTAAAGACCACGTTTCTACTTCTATATCCATCTATCTATCTATCTATCTATCTATCTATATCTATCTATCTATCTATCTATCTATCTATCTATCCATCTATCCATCTATCCATCTATCTATCTATCTACCATGACTGGTAAATCTAGTATGCAAACACTTGATCTGAAAAGAGAATACTTAGATATTTCATGGCCTGTTCAGTACAGCCATAAGAACATTTCATATGAGAACATATTGTTCAAAGCTGTAAAAAGAATCACATATCGCACAAAATGACAGAATAAGGGCATTACTGCAGAATCAACATAAAGAATGAGGAGGAGAACATGCCAGAGATGATGTGCAGATACCAGAACTCTGCTGTAATGGAATTTTTAGGTTTTTTTGCCTGATGAACACTGTACAGAATTTTCTTCCATAAGATCTGGATTACATTCCTTTTTACTTTTTTTTTTTTTTTTTTTTTTAGCACTACATCTGCATAGACAGCATGTTTTTTGAGAAAAATAATGCTTATTTTTTTTTTGTTGGAAAAACATCTGATGCCTTATGCTGCAAGGAGACTTCTGTAACTATATATCTTTTGTGACTGTGACCTCTTTGGGGCAATGTCTCATCTCCTGCAGTATGTAAGATATACCTTACACAGTGGGGCGTTGTTCGTCATTGCTCATCTTTTGCTTTGTCTACATTGAGCCTTTTAATGAAACATGGAGTCTACTTGTTTGGTGTGCTGTGCAAAGAGCTGAGACAGGCTGTTCCAAAAGAAATGTGTGAAACGAATTCCCTCTTGGGGCCTCTGAGGTTTGCTCTTTCTCACATGCTCCCATTTTATCTGAAATAAGTCATTTGAGTAAAAGCACACAATGGTTCTTTGTGCCTGAAGAAAACGGTGCCTTTCTGGTTTTTAACTTCAGTGAACAAAGATTTTTGAACCTTTTTTTTTGTCTTGCAAATGAAGCCAAAGCAATTGTCATATATTTCTTTTAACACATTGCAGAGCACCCACACCTTACCCTGTAATGAACTGGGAATGATTCTACAGGTGAAAGAACCCATCTGAAGGGCCTGAGAGTTTCATAATAATGGCCAAAGCAGAAATTCATGTGTTTCATAGGTATGTGGCCTATCTGTGAAAAACAGCAAATCCCAGATTTTTCATGGTATTTTGTCTTTACGATCAAGTCATTAAAAAATGCTCTTTAAATCAATTCTTCTCTGGTTTTGTCCTTAGCTGTTCATCAGCAATTATGTTCCACTTTCCCTCAGTTAAGTTTAATTAGTTGAAGGCAATTCCTTTCTACCCTGTCTGTACTCTCTTCTTAGGAAGAAAAGCCCCTTTTCACAGCTTGCCACCCAAGTTTTGGCAAAAGGTGAAATCATGGCCAGGACAGGTTTTTGGTCTTTTTGTCCTCCAATTTTGTTTCAGCTACATGAATTCTGCTCTAGGACACTTGCAGAAGTTACTGAACAGCAAATGGTGCATCAGCTAATTCAAACCTGGAGATAAAATAATCAAGGCAACAGTTTTTGAGTGTGAGAGACATGAAATCAAACAGACATTAAGGAGGTTTCAGCAAAACTCAGACTCAACCAGGTGGAACAGTGGCTGCAGCAATCAGCCAAATTCAAGACAAGGGACAAGGATAAGCAGTGACCTGCTGGTGATGGGTGAGCTCTGGTGAAGTTGGTTTGATGCCTATTCACAATCATCTGCTATTGGAGAGATTTGAACAAATAAGGAAACAGCAGAGACCACTAGAAGGTGTTGAAACCCTCCCTGCAAATGCCCCATTTCTCTTCCTGGAGCTGCAGTGCTCCCACTGTAGGTGCTGACAATGATGGCAAAAGGCAGAAGAGTAAGGAAGCCTTGAGTTCTGTACAACATTGCTCTGCTCTGCTTTATCCTCATGCTATTTCCAATGCTAGTGAGGCCAATCCCCCTTCTCAAGGTGTTGGCAGAATTTTTTTCCTCCCATTTCTTCCAATTTGAATCCTCTCTGAAGACAAAAGGCATAACTTCTTGAGGAAGGGAGAGAGAGAAATGAAAACACACATTTGGAATATTCACAATATTCATGAAGTTTTTTTAAAGAGAAGACAAAGCGATGAAAGACAAAAGAGTGAGAACCTGGTGTGGATTTGAAGTGAGCAGTATTCAGATATATCCTGGAAGGAATGTCCAGGTGGATGTTGAAGCACTGCACAATATAAAGAATATCTGCAAATGATTTGTCATCCAGTATGCAGGATCGAGCTTTATTCCACTCAGTGATGTATGGGGAAAGACACCTGGCGAGTGGAAAAATTTAAAACAGAAGATGTTCCAGAGCATTCTTTCAGATACTTTTTGCCTATTACCAATTCTCCAGAAATTGTTTCCTGTGTGTGTTTGTTTTTAAATGCATAGAAATAACAATTTAGAGATAACTTTCCTGATCTCCATTTTGGCAGTTCAGAGAGAGAAAGAAGGTGTATAAGGTTAAAACAGTCCACTCTGAGTCTGCTCTTTAGAGCTTCTCAAGAGCCAAGCAAAACACAATGACATGAAGTGATAAGAGGGCATGAATGAAGTAGGAATATTGGCACTCATAAATCCAGGCTATCTGTCCCATTAAGGTTAGAGGAAGTTGTCTTAACTGGGGATATCAGTGTGTCCTACTTAGAGCAAAATGGCAGATGCAGAGTTTGGAGACTTTCATCTATAGCAGTAAGGTAATATTCCTGCAGGAGAAACATAAAGCAGTTTAGGAAGGTCATTGTGTAAGCAGCTGGTGTAGGTTTTTAAAGAAGCTTAGTTTTCTGATACAATTAATGTGATATAACCCTGCAGAGAGAGGGAGGGAAATAAAACCTTCTAGGTGTTATCCAGGAGAGCTTGTTCCTGGTGATATTACTTGCCCTTGACCTAGGAGCTGCCATGACAGTAGAAAGGCAGGGTGGTGAAAATCTAATAGAAAAAGCACAGTTTGTCCAAAGATAGTCTTCAGCATTGAGATTTTCAAGGCATGAGGCTTTTTCATTCTTCATTGACCAAACCGGGCACAGGACACGTGCAGCACTTTGTCCAAAATATTCTCCTGAGACACAGAGGTGGCTTTTATGTTAGTTCAAATTATGCTGGCAGTACATGGTGTTTATGAGCAACAGGATTGCTGTAGGACAAGAAATGTTTTTAATGAAAGTATTTAGTCCCTGAAGCAATTGTTTTGTGATTGCCTGGCAAGGACATCTCTGCCCCAGAGCTTTCCACTGGAAGGCAGAAACACTTCTGATGTGAGTGGTAAATACCTTGCTGTAAAAGACTTGACTTTTGCTCAGTTTTTAGGGATCTTGTGCTTTCAAAGTAAGCAATGTGTCTTTAACAGTGTTATGACACATAGAAGAACAGGGAAAAAAATTTTTCTGGCTGTAGTAATGTGACATGGGCTGAGGTTACAGCCAGTTACACTTTATCCAGTGGCTCCTACAGTTATTGTTATAAAGTTTTATCCTTGCTATCATCAGGACGGTGCTGAATTAATTTTTTCCTATTCTCACAGTGTTGAAGCCAACAAGGCCCCTATCATTCTGCCAGACACACTGAAATTGTATCTTGTGGTTTAAGGCAGATCCTGTGAGAACCTTTAGCCCACATAGAAAATTTTGCTTAGATTTATTCCATTGGTATTCTAAACCAATACCATGGTTCAAAAAAACCAGAGTTTGCAGCTTCATGTTTGCAAACGGAGCACAATGTGCATGTGTTTACAAAGTGTTAAAAAAAAAATCCTATCATTTTACTGAGGCTATATTTACAGGCTGCCAGGCACTTTCCTCTCTCCTGAGAGTTTGGAGATAGTCTTCAAATGATCCTTAGCTTTACAAGGCATAAAAATAAATTTGGAGCTGATACAGGCAGATTCCTGGCAGGGTTTTTCTTCACTCTACCCTATGTAACTATGAGTGCAAACCAGGGCCAACATTTTTGGCTGTGAAAAGGAGAGCTTATGAAAACAGGACCACAATGTTATGTTCAGGGTGTGCGGCCATAGTCCAGTTAAAAGAAATACGATTACAATAAGCTGTCTATACAAAGAATTTGCTGAAGTAAAATGGTCATTTTTTAAGAGTTAACATTTGCAGAAGGACTGGCCCATATGTTCAAGAATAATTATTGCACTAGATTAGAAAAATGAAGGCTCAAGCACTGCTAAGGATTTCTGAATGTCACAGTCAAATTCCCATCTCTGTGTATGAACTTGCTCTGACAGAAGAAAGCAAGGCAGGACCTCTCCTTTTGCAGTTCCAGGTAACACCAGAGCAGCTTGCTGAAGACCAAGGCATTTTCCAGCCTGCAGATGTCCAAACCTGTGTCCACCAGGATCGGACAAGGACATCCTTGCAACTACATGCCTCATAGGACATAACAGTCCTCTTCCTCAGGGGTCTGCTGCGATAAGGTGTGTTAAGTGTCTTGGTTTAGCAAGACAGGTGTCTGCCAGGGAAACCTGGAGTTTCCCTTGGAATGGAGAATGTAAACCCCCTCCCTCCAAATTATTATAGTTTAGCAATTAAGGGCTTTCAGGCAAATATTTGGGAATAGGAATAACAGTTCTTTACTAAGAATATTAACAATACAAAGGTAGTAGTACAAAAAAAAAAAAAAAAACACAAGCAAGCAAACAAATAAGAATTCTGGAAATCCTGACAGAGTCAGAAATATGACCTGACACCCTATCGGTTAGGGTGTTGGAAGCAGTCCAAGTAAATCCTCCTGGAGAAACAGATGTGGTTCTGTTGGAGTAGAGATGATCCTGTAGAAAGGGTCCAGTGATGGTGAGAAGGGTCTGGTCTTCCTCTGGAACCCAGTGGAAAACAGACTACCTAGTGTTCCTAACTCAGTTTTTATCTAGATAGGAACGGTTGGCTCCCCGCACTGGGATTACATCATCACAATGGGATGAGGGAATGTTTTCAGTCATGTGGTGAGCCTTAATGGCCCATTAGCAGAAGATATCCCCCGGAGGGAGGACGGGTTGTGGAAGTTTTAAGGAACACTGCCCCACCTGGTTTTCACAGCTGGCCCATTATCAGAAGGCACCCGCCCCATCCCCCCTGGAGTTATGAGGAATGGGTTATACAAGAGATAAGAAAACATCTCCCCAACCGGTTTCAACAGATGGAAGAATAGAACAAACATTTTTTTTGGTTACATAACCCAAGACACTTCACAATGCCCAAGTTGCACCCTTACTGAAAACAGCAAGAAAAAGTCTGGGAAAGGAAAGGTCCATATTGCTCCAGAAGAGTAGCAGCAGCTCATGTATCTCCAGGGCCTTCTTCAAATGTTGGCATTTTAAGTAAAGAATTTGTTCTTTCACAATTAATCCAATCCTATAAACAACCAGTATCTAAATCTGGTAGATAACTTATTCTACAACACAGGAGAATTTAGGAACACGGGATAAAAAACAAATTGGGTAAAAAAGATTAACTATAACGGTACTGTTCAGGGAGAATGAATAACTGAAACATGCTCCAAAAAATCCTATGCTGGTTAGTACTGAAAAACAGAATTTATTTTCTATCACTGTGATATCCTGCAACAAGAAACTCTCTTTCCTGATGTGGCAATTAGTTAGAGTGGAATAAAAGTTGCACATACACCTAAAGAGTTCTCTCAGTGGTTTTCACTGAATTATTTTCTAGGGTGAGTAAAAAAAATATCAAGCTGGTCTCATCCTGTCCAAACATTTCTTTTCCTGTTTGAAACTGTGCTTCCAATCTTCTTAGAAACATCTCAATTGAATTACTCAATATGAATTCTTGCTTTCCACCATAAGGTGTTCTGGCACTAGAACTTTATTTTACTGAATGATTAATAAGGTTGAAAGTTCCAGTTTTTCCGTATAGCGAAAGGCAATACCCAAATTTTCTTCAAGTTGCACAGGATCACACAGTAAGTAGTTTCTGCAGAGTCTTCTTTGGCTGCTGCTAGACCAGCAAGGAAGCAGGCTAATGTTGATTAGATACTTTTCACCTGCCTGCCTGAGGACCGACATACCAACACTTTCCTAGAACCAACAACATTTGGATATCTGACAGATGGAAATGTTTTGAAGATATGTGACAACCATCAAACAGGCAGCAAAGTTTTACTGATATTAGGCTTTAAGCCCCCTTGGATTTTGCAGCAGCTCCAAAATGCTGCAGTTGCAGAAACACAGCAAGAAGCAGGCTCCAGGCTGAGAGCAAGGATGGGAAGCAGCAGCAGTCCTGGGAATTTGGAGGCAGAGAGGAAACGAGGGAATGGTGGGCAGTTGGAGGACTGGTCATGCTGACTCGAGACCAGAGTGATCATCTCTTCCCCAGGACTGTTCTTGGCTTCCTTTAGCAATGGCAGCTTTCAGAAGGACAGTGCACAAAACCCATCCTTGGAGAAAAGTTAACTTTTCTCACTGCTACCTATAGCAGTAAAGCTGTAGGAAGATCTTGCAGCAAAAAAGCCATGAGATCCCAATCCTGAAGGAGTGTACCAAATATGCCTCAGTTCGTGGAACAGCCACAGGGATCCTGGTGGGACTAATGGTATTTGTTTGGCCACATGCTTGGGAGAAAAACAGATTAAAACCTTGTTACTTTTAAAATAAACCAGGAATTTACATCTCATTCAAAATAAGCGAAAGCTCTTTGAAACACAGAAAAGTCAAAATAGTTTTTTCTACAATTTCCTCTGTTCTCTCATTCGAAGGCAATACATCAGTTAGCCTAATTGTACTTGGTACTTGTATCAATAGGAGCCAGCTGCCAAGAATCTGTAAGGATTGACAGCAACTGGAGAGAAAATTGGGAGAGGAAAAAGAGGACTATGTGTCCTCAACATTCTTAATGAAGTGCAGCAAATTTAGAATGACAAATGCATGTGGAGACTTGTTATTCAAAAGCCTACATTGACTAGTTAATGGGAAAATCATGATTTATTCGGAGAAAATTGTCTTGTGCAATCATTTAGGTGCTAGTTTATTCAGACAACCCAAGATGGTTTTGGCATCTGCAGGTGTTCTTGGCAGAGAAGAACCCTGGCCAGGTTCATACCTCCCACTGCCCTCCTAGCAGATGACTTTTATGGAAGCAGCAATATCCTTAAGGGAGTTTCATGGTCTGAGGAGCAATCAATGAATGCTCCAAGAAAAGTGTGTGTGAATTGAATAGTGTGATGCCCCTTTCAAAGTAATCACAGTGCCATGGGCAATGAATGTCCTGAGGTATAAATTAATTCAAGATGGTCTTGCAGATCTGTGTGGTGTCCTTCCTGTGGTTATAAACATCAGCAGCAGTTCCTCTAGCTGCTAACAACTTGTGTTCTGTTTTACACTCAGGTCTTCTGGACAAAAAAAAGGAGTCATTTACCCCCTCTCTCGATGGTATTGGGTTTGCAGACTTTAATGATGGAAGAGCCTTCTTGGAATAGGTTTTCAATCTCATAGAGGCTGCAATAAGGGAGACACTGTGACAGGGGAGCTGCATTCATCACCTTGGGGATGTCCCCCCTTACGTGTGGTGTGGTGAAGGCGTCCCTTTGAGTGGTCCCTGCTGAGTGTCCTGGAAAAGGACTGCACCACATCTGTGGCCTCTCACATGTTCTTGTGTACAAGTGGTACAAAATGCAAAGAGAAAACACCAAGTTTCCAAAATTACCTCTAGAATTGTCAAATTGAGCAACTATCCCTCAATAAGGAAACAGTTCACTTGTGTGCTCGGGGTGTCTGTGTTGGTTTGTGCTTCAAGGGCTTGAGTCCACTTCCAAAAGCAGCAGAGGGAGGCACTCAGTTTAAACTGCTTCAGAGTAATGGGTACAACTGGGAGTATTAGCAAAGGGAAAGCAAGGAAGGGAAGTAAACCCAGGAAAATACTGTAACAAGCTGCTCATTCCCCTCTACCTGGACTGTTTGTGTAAGCACAGTCTAAAAAAGCTCACCAAGCCACATTTTCAAAAGGAAGCAATGAAATTACTTTGTTGACATTCAGATCATATCAAAAGAACTTTTTCTGCATTTTCATGAGGGTTTGTTTTTTAAAGGAAATATTAATGAAATGTATTGCAAACATAAGGCCTGCTTCTGCTTGAACTTTTTCTGTGAGCGTGGATGTGTTCCAACACAGTTAAAGTAAATGGGAGGAGTATCACAGTGACAGGACGGGTCTGGACCCACAGGAAAATCCAGCAAACGCTGGCAAATTGACAGGGGAGCTGTGCTTAATAAGGTCATTTGTAACCACTCCATGATGTGGGCAGCTGTGCAGTAGCTCTGTTGCAGAATCAGATCTATAAACCAGACATTATAAATATAGTCTATGATTAGGCCACTGCTGGGAGAAGAGGGTTTTGAACTTTCTGGATTTGATAATTTATAACACTTAAAGTGGTTGTGCGTTATTTCCCCAAACTGTAAAATTGTGAATTTTATTATTTTAGAGTTATCATCATATTTTTTTAGAGGTATTATCTTATTTCCTGTGGTTCTTCTGATAGTTTCTTATCATAGCCATGATATGAAGGAGGATTTAGAAGATGTACTTTAGTGCCTGCCTTTCCTAGAGTGTTATTTATACTTAGTTTTCAATGAGTTTTTTTGCTATTTAGAGATGCAGGTACAAATTAGGGCATATGGGCTCTGTCCAGTGTTTTCGAGTTCAAACATGAGACTCTGACTTCAGGAGATGTTAAATAAGTTGCTTTGGCCAAATGCTGAAATGTCAGTGTTTTCTTCTGAAGTGTTGAAATGAAGGAGTCAGTCCCAGATCAGATCCAGTTCTCATGACTGTTTTTCATCCTTGGCTAAGCCTTTGAACAGCTTCTGTTGAACATACAAGGTTTGCTACCATCTCCAGCATGGACAGAGTTGGCTAATTTCTGAGTAGTTGTGGTATGAACAGTCTGGAAAATAAAATTCAGAAGTGAATATTCTTTTTGTGTTGACAGTCTGCTTACAAAAACACAACCTTGTGTGAAGAAGTGGTGTTCCATAAAAGTGGGCACATATACTACGAACTGTGGTTGGCAACATTTAATAAATGCTGCGGTTTAGGCAAGGAACATATGTTTTGTGTGAAAGATTTTCCTTTAGTTCTAAACTAAATGATGCTATTTCTTGTGGGCTTTCAATAAGAAAACCCTGCAGGGTTAAAGCTTTCTACTGTTTGCTATCATTTCCTCCCTCCATCTTTACTGAAGAATGAGCTTCAGAGTTCCTAATTCTCATTTCCAGACAAATTAAGAAAGGGGGAAAAAAATCCCTTTTTTATTACAGATATTTTGTAGCCCAACAAGTATTTGTACAGTAGAATTACCAGCTCAGGGAATCTGGAAATTTGACCAAAATATCTGCTAAGAGGTGAGCAACATAATCAACTAGCGCATTATCTGAAAAAGTAAATTATGTGTCCAGCCAGACTAACTATGTTAAAATGAGTGGCAAGAGAAGATGTCAAAATTTTTTTTCTTTATGACCTCCATTGGTATGTGTTGATTTTTTTTGGCACTGCCCCAGGCCCCAAGTGTATGCAGTTGAACAAGGGGAAAAGGCAGCAGATTTTATTGACTCATAATATGGCTTGCTGTAGTGTTCTGAGGGAAAACAAAAGGCTTATGTTAGCTATAAGGTACTGTAATATATATTTAACTGGTATAAATTATAAGGTTGTCTCTCCTAAAGAGTATAACATATAAGGTTGTTTCAGAGAGTCTGAAGTGAAAAATGATCAAAGCACTGTCCAAAGTAGACAAATTCATCAAACCAACCCAGTTATTAAAAGAACACAAACTTGTGTATGAATTATTTGCTCCTGCTCAGTTTGAACAAAGACTTCTAACCATTCCCAGTCTGAGATGAAGGGTAATTTTGTACTGAAGACAAGCCCCATAGCATGTGATGGATTGCAGAATGGATCAGGTAACTTGACTCAGTTTTTCTCCTTGATGCTGTTTCCAGCCAAGCTTTCTGAGGCTGGGAAGCATAATTTTCTGTAAAAGTTAGGTTCCTTTTGATTTAAAATACTGTGGGATTAGTATAGGTACAGATAACTTCATAAATCTCTCTCTCTCTCTCTCTCTTCTGTCCTGAATCTTCTCTCTTGATGTCCTTGGGCACCAGCAGAACTCGATACAATGGATGCATTGAACAGTCACGGTGCATAACAAGGTTTGTGCATGGACAGGTCACTGTGTCAGATCTATCTTTGACATTGATCAAAACAGAAAAATCTTCTGTCAGAGGGAAGTTGCAGCATCACTTCTGGGCTTTGATGGGTCTTTACAGTGCCTTCAGAAGGAGGCAGCAAAGGCTGAAGACTGGAGTGGAGCTGCCATGTAGCAAATGGGATCTCGGGGTGTCAGGGACCCGCTGCATGGGGACAACAGTGGTTACTGTGGGACACAAAAAGGGCAACTGACTCCATGAGACTAGACAGAAACCCCTGGTTGTGTAATGATGACTCTGGAGTACCAACATCTTAGATCCTTTAGAACCATCCTAAAACCTCTTCCAAGCACCTACTTCTTAGGAAAAACTGTAATTTGTTCCATGCACTAATAATTTTTAGACTGGAACTGATATGTGACCAAAGTAAAAGTGGCTCTAACATAATCAGTTGAATAAAAATCCTGAAGTTACACACATGCCATGAAGTGCTGTAGAATTTGCCAAGCTATCTAAAATGTAGCTTAAATGGGTTATGAATACCTAGGGTGAAATTTTGGCTCACTGAAAAGAGCGGGAATTCTGCCATTGATCTCAACAAGACTAGAATTTCTCTCTCTTTAAACTCCCTCCACTTCTCATTTTATTAGCCATTCTGCTTGCTGATTGCATGCATTTTTATTTTACATGGAGAGGTTGCATAAAGTCAGAATATAATATTTCACAATTGGCAAGACGACCTTCATCCTGCAACTGCAGTTGTAGTTGCCTGTGGGGAAGCAGCGAGTGGCTCAGGGCCAGCACACTGCAGTATCGAGGAGGGGTTTCAAGGGAAGCAGAGAAGGAGAGGGGCCCCTGCCTTGCATTCTTCTGTGTGAGAGCCAGGAAGAAGCTGCAGCCATCTGTACTCCTAGATGCTTCCTTTATGTAATCTGCAATGTAAAACTGGCTGCTGAAGGGGCCATTCAGGCTTTTTTTTTTTTTCCCCCAGTTGTTATCCAGCCTGAGCTGCCACTGTTTGAATCTTCCTCCAGCCCACTCATTGCATGTGTTGACTATGGAGCTAGAGGGCCACTCCTAAAGCTGAGAGTGAGATGATCTGTGCTCCTTCTGCTGCCATCTTTTACAAGTGGTGTTCCATGCACAGTGTGTGATGCTTTGCTGGTGACTGGGGAAACACAGCTAATAGCTGAACAAAAAACTGCCTCTCTGGACAAAGCCCAGCTTTTCGACTTAGTGGAGCAAGGCTCCATCCCCTCTTTCAGCAAATCTTCCAACCTAATAATCTTTATTTCATTGTAGGGTAAAGAAGAAATCTTGTGAAAAATACACTCAGAATGTTCATGGCTCATATACCTCTGCTAGCTTAAGTTAACAATTTCAAGGAAGCTTTCTCTGAAGACAGAAGGCTTTCAGGGGGCAGGCCAGCCTCTCAAAGGCAGTGCCTGGAATGCTTTGTGTGCCCCTTTGCTCTCCCAGCTCTGGTCCTAACAAAGCTGCAGTCCTCAGTGGCATGCACTGTATCATGTTATATTTGCCGCCCTTCTGGAATGCTTTTTTTCTTTATACTTTATTCAGATTTTGGTCATATATTATCTGCCTGACAAGTCGACACCTATAAAAATTTATGAATTTGTATTAAAACCAATACTTGATTATGTCAGTGTTTATGAGGCTTCCCATGAGTGCTATATTATTCAGTTGAATCTAGCTATAGCCCCTCATAATAATAATAAAACAGGCCATATTTCACCATTTCTCAGTTAACATGACTCACTGCTCGCAATTACAGTAGCTCCAAGCTCACACTTTTGTTGACTTTAAGGATTTGCTGCCTTGTAAGGGTCTTTGCTGATCTAAACACACATAGACATTTATTCAGTGGGCCTCCTTAACTGGCCTAGAATAGCTGTGGGTGCATTTTTCCCTTTTCAGAGAACAATGTCTAACTACATTTGTTCATGTAGAAATGTGTAGTGACTCATAATGAATGTGTAATTGTGGGTTTATGTACTGATAATAAGAAAAAATTGACACTACTAGGGCCTTTGTGTTTGCAAATGTTCTGCATATGGAGACCAACTGAAAAAACAATAAAGAAAATGAAGCAAATATGCTTCTTCCTCCCACAGTAAGGCTCTTCTTATTTACATCTCTTACTTGTCTGGATCAGCCTTAAGTATTTCATTCTGGGGCTTGATGGAGAATTTGTGTGGAGTGCCAGCTGCAGCAGTCACCTTCTGGGTTTTGCAAGGGAGCATGTTAATATTTTAACCTGAAGTTAATATTTTAGAGTCTGGTTTTGGTATTATGCAGTTCTTCTATCTTCATTATCCAGTTTTTAATGTCAAACCAATGTGGACAGTAAGGCCATAAAGAGCAATAGAACTCCAGCACTTTACACTGGACATCAGTGAGTGTGGGGGATTTCTAAGCTTTAGCTCTAGCAGTGGTAACATTCTACTGCTGCCAGGGTAACAGCAAGCTGCACAACATACTTACAGCATAAAGATTCTTACATCCTAGGAATAATAAAGATATTTTAAAAAATTTATTAGGGAAATAACTTTTTATATAGATAATGATATACATAAAATATAAACCATACATTCATATTTTCCTAATTCTGAATAACATAATTGCTACAGAGGAAGGACACGGAGCTACACAAACAGTATATGTGAAACACGAGAGCAGATTTCTTTTAATCCCTATTTTTTACTTACCATAACACAGCTATAATATTTCTGTAATATGAGAATTCCACAGGGGTAATTTTTGCTGGTTTGAAGGATGCACTTGATAGAAGCTGGTTCCAGAAGTTACAGCTATACATAAATTTAAATGAATATGTAACATATACACAACTTTTAGCCAACAGTTATATAGCATTGTAACATGTTTTATGGAGACATAAAGCTGTAATGATTCTTGAACTTTTTAGTTCCTTTTGTGTCAGATTGTATCTCCAGGAAAAGAACAGATGACTTATGCCCAAGTTTAAATGATTCTGAAGTTATAAATTTAACAGATGTAGATAACACCAGTATTACTCCCCAAAGATGTTTTTCGTGTCTCAAAATACCTTGAATGACTTAATTGTCTCAAGATAGTGATGTAAAAACTGTTCAGAATGATGGGTTATATTTTTTCCAAGTCAAATTAAGTTCCACTTCTACAGAAAGCATTTATTGCATTCACAAACCTTGAGATTGTTGACAACAGTAGTATGTTGTATTTTGGCAAGTCCTGCAGGGCATATCTCCATAGCCTGTGCAAAAAAGCAGGGATTTAGAAAATGGACCAAAAGGGGAAAGAAATTGGTAATTTCTATAAGATCTAGTGCATTAGAGCAATCTTAAAAACTTCTTCTGGTATTTGTCCTGCCAAAAATCATGGGCAATGAAAGATCAGTGTTTTTGAAAATGAGTCTCTGAATCATATAAAAGTTGGGATATAGATGCACAAGAGCAATTAAAAATCATGTAGGTCAGGAGAAGGTTATACCTATTGCAGTAGAATAATTAGACCATGTTGCTCTTTTATTCAAAGTAGGATTTGGTATCTGTAGATTCCATTTTAAAAGGATGTTTCCCAAGTGTTGGATGGTCAGGATATTGTACTTTTAAGATTTCAGGAAAGGAGCTGAAAGCACATTTTCCTTGCCTGCACAGGATTCTGACTGCTGGGTACAAAAAAGCCAGGATTATTTATTTCTCTTCCTTACCTTTGCAAAAGTCATCAATTGTGAAACTCATATTTCACTTCTTTTGATGTAAAGTTGCTCTGCTGAGGGTATGGCAAGAGCTGGTGTCATTCTCTCATACAGATGTGTACATCAGAGCTAAAATACAACTCGCCCCAGCTTGCCCTCTCTCTCTCTTCTACTCTCCCACCTACAGTTAAAGAGTTTCTGCATGGCTCTGCAAAGGCTGTAAAGGATATGTGGATGACTGTGCAAAGCTGACTTGCAGTCTAGATAAATAATTATCAAATACACAATTTATTTCATGAACATAAATCATGTTCCTTTATGGAGAGAAATAATCAAGTTAGTGTCATTAAATTTTATAAAATACAAGGAACTAATTTCAAGGTCAAGGTACAAATGGCCTTCCTTTTAATTATTTTGCTATTACAGACTTCCTTTACTTTTATTGCACTGTAATTGTTAACTGGAGACAATTTTAATTTAAAATATGATCCTATTTCCCCAGACAAAAACTAGAAAAATCACTGTTAGGCACAATGCTTCGTATTTGCCAGTAAGACCTTGTAACATCTCCACCTTGTGGTTGTTCATCTGAGTGATGAGCTCAGGCTGCCACATCTCACACCATGGGTATTTCGGCTCAGGGACTCCAGGTTCTCTGAACACACATTTCAGACATTGAGGAGTTCTAGCTAAGAGATTCTTGTATTAAAAAATCCATAGATTTACATAATTTAGATTAAAATCTGTTCTTCTTTCATATTTTTTATGTATTTTGTATTTTAGACAACATCAATAATTAAATTCAGGGATAACCAGCTATAGAAGCAATAAACATATAGGATAACTAAAAGTGTTCAACTTGAAAGGAAGTATTTCTTACACAAAAAATGCCATCAAATCAAATAAGATGACCCAAGGGTTGTGTCTAGAAGATGAATTATTTTTTACTCATCAAAATATTTGCAGAAATATTTGATGAAAAGAATGAACATTACAGACAATAATTCTCACTCTGTGGAATGAAGAATGTTATTGTCCCCATTTCACAAGGGGAAAGCCAACTGAGGAGGGCACGTGTCCTCTCACAATGTCACAGAGAGAGACAAAGATGGAAGAGTAGCCCAGACTTTCTGCTTTACAGTTCATGGCATTTTACTGTTAGATAGTCCATCTCTCATCCTGATTTGCTTTATTAATAATGTCAAGAAATTTTCTACTTAACTCTAAGGAACCTCAGGTGATGGGTATTAACTCAGCACTAGTTGCAGAAGTTGAGTTGTGATTTTGGGTTTTTTTACCTTTTCCTTTTTTTACTTGCAAATGTAAGGTCCTCTGATATTTCTGGTATTTCCCCAGTCATAGTCAGCCAGAGGAATTAAGACATAAGCTCTTTTGTGGTATTTTGTTACTTCCTGCACACCCCAGAATTTTAAAATGCAAATAAGGCAAATAAATAAGCATAATTATTTTATCTGGGCTTTCTAAAATGTCTCACATACTCTGGCTTGATATCCAATTGAAGGTGTTTCAAGCTCTTATTTTGAAGAAGGAGACTTTTCTTTTACTTTTATTTTTTTCTGTCAGAGTTCATTTTTTTCCCTGTCCTATTGTACATTTATGCATAGAACATTCAATTTGGAGGACTCAAAAGCTCAAATACTTCTCTTCTAGCTCCAGGTACCACAGGTAGCAACAAAACTGTCTCTAGTCACAAGCCTAGAAATCAGATTTGTTTTCCTTCCATAGCCTTCCATAGCCACCAAAACTTACATGGTGCAATTCTTAGCAGCAGCCTTGCAAAAGCATCAGTTTGGGTAAAATTGTGGTTCAACACTTCGAGAGACGACAACAAAAAAAAAATAGACAGAATTGAATTGTCCCAGTGAATGTGTAAGATTTTGAATAGCTGAAAATTCTCAGTAATGACAGTCCAAACTGGTCCAAAGTGTCATATGAAATGGCACTCCATGGGAAAGAGACTGACAAGAGATGAAGTCTTGGAGAGCTTTTGTGAAATTCAGAGATCACCAGAAACATAAATCTAACAGAGGAGAAAAGGAAGGGCTTTTGACAACAATAGTAGGTGTATAACATGCATATGTAATCTGTGCTTCCTAAGCAGGAGGAGAAGTTTTGAGCTGGGGAATAAAAGCTGGAAGGAGGAGCAGTGAGGATGGTGGTTGATGAGGAAAAGTGGTGAATGTGGCCAAAATGGAACAGACTAATCTAGCTAAATATAATATCTTCACTATAGATGTCAACATCTGAGCTGGCCATCCCAGCCTCCTCAATGAGGCATTCTCAATAGATCACTCAGAAAGGGCATATTCCCAACTCATATCTTCACATTACTGCTTCCTATTTCTTTTTCTAGTCTATTCTTAAAAAAAAAAAAATCCTTTAGAAAAATACTATTTTTGAAAGAAACTGCTTTTCTTGCCAGCATGTGAACTAATCATGAACTGTATAGACAAAGCAGAAGAAGAGGCACTCAGAGGGCATGGTTAATACCCCCATGAAGTAGTAGTACAAAGTAAATCGTTTTCTCTATTGACTACAAAATGAATACATAATGATATCTAGAGACCTAATTTCCAGACAATCCAAACTGTGGTCTCTTTTCAGCAGCAAAGACCTAGAACTTGCTGAAGAACTTCAGCCCCAGAGGTGCAGCTGCACTCGCCCTGACTGCCCTTTTCCCCAGGTGCCAGCTGCATAGCATGATGCGAACCCAACTCTGCTGCTCAGAGCTGTCCAGACTGTTTCAGCTTTCTTAAAGATTAGGTACTGATGATGGGAGACTGAGCACCATGACGCAGTCGGATTTCAGAAACAGAATACTCCAAATAGAAAATGTGGTTCTGGTGTGTGTTCCTTCATGCTCAGTAAGGTTTTGATCACCATGTGGCGACTAATCCATAACTGCCCTGCTTTGCCAGCATGATTTCAGAATGCCATTGGATTAAATAACTTTGAAGAGTAAAGCTGCTGAGGGACGGGTGGGAAAACTTTAAAAACCTAAAAGAGTTTGTTCAAATAACACATTCAGATCCTTATTGGGAAGTAATTGGTCTGGAAATCAAACTTCAGTGCCTCCTTGTCTCAGACCTTTGCAATGCTGAAGGAAAACCACACCTTTTAAACGTCTGATCTGCTGAAGTTCAGTGAGGCTCCAAAGAGTTTTTGAAATGTTAAACTTCTCAGCATTTTTTCCAAGAGGGAAACTTTCACCCCACTCTGTTTGAAGGAGTCTGCCTGTGACTAATTAAAAGCAGCGTGTGGCACGCGTTGCGGCAGTGTCATTGCTGCCAAGCCCCCCTTGGTGGTCCTGAAGACCACAGGCATTTGCCTGCTGTGGGCACAGGCTGGCCAGGGCTGGTGGCTGCAGTCCCATGAACAAGGACACTCTGGCAGCCCTGACTCAGGCAGTGCTGTCACTTCAGCCAGCTGGAGCCGTGCCTGAACACTTCCAAACAGGACAGATGCTTCAACCCAGGAAAAGCCCTGTGCTACAGGCTGTCTCTGCCAGATCTACTTGGTATTACTGGGATGAGCATAGTGTGTTAATCTGCTTCCACAGGGCAGAGTAAAGTTGATGTCAGTGCCAACTGTAGTTGCTTAGCCAAACCCTGCTCAAGTGTCACTCATTCTGTAGAATGAGAAATGCTTAGAATGGTCAAAACCTAAAATGTTTACTTTTATCAGTGAAAGCATCTTAATTAGGTTTTAAAGGCTTGTGGGCTGTGCACACACACACACACAAAATTCTATTATGCAGAGAATGAGGTAAGGAAATAAGAAAAGTCAACTATGTGATGTTCAGTATGATCTGAGGGAGAGCATAAAAGGATATAGCTCGTTCTCTGACTCTCTTCAGCTCTGTGTAAAGCAGCAACAACTGCATTTCCCTTTCAAGCTGCTCTGAGCTGCTGGTTGCCTTCTACAGCACAGCTTGCAGTACCTACAGCCTGCAATATTAACTGGGGAAGGACAATACAGTGACTAAAATTTGAAAGGAGGCTTTTTCTTTGGAGTTGAAGGGAAGTTCCACTTAATTGCTAGCATGACATATAACTGTGCTGATTATGGGGATTTAGATCTATTATCTCAGTTTTTACTGAAAACCACTTCCTTCAGCAAAGCAAACACAAATGCTGTCCTTTTGATGTTTATCTTAAATTCATACTACTTCTGCTAGAATAGATATCTGGAAGTATTTAAACAGTTAAAGTTCAGAATTTGAAATCTAATGAAGCAGGATTTTTATACTGATGATGCAAGGACTCTAGAAGAAAACAATGTTCCTTTTGTAATTAAGTAGAGCAGCTATTTATACTGTCAGCTGCATTCCAATACAAAGTGCACTCATGGCATCAATTTAAAGGGCATATGTTGGAGGCAAACACACAGAAGTGGTTTGGAAAGAGGCATGGAGTACAAGTTTCTGAAGTGCCCAAGTCTCCTCAAGGAGTGAGACTTCAAGGACACTAATTTTATTTTGAAGTTTTTACCCAGGCTTACCAGAAACATCTTAAAATTGGCCATGATCCCCTGTAGCCGCAGAAAATTCCTTTTGGAATAGGTTTTATTCGAGTAACTCCAGATGTACTTGCCCTACTCCTGTGTTAGAAGGAGGTCCAATTTGATTTAAATAACTTACTTTGACTTCAGCCACAGCAGTATAAAGTCCTGAGTCTTTTGTCAATAGAAGACTCAGAAATTTCTTTACCTCTTTTAATATGATTATTTTTCTTTCTTCTTGCAACTTTTAGTTTCCATAGTTGCTTCTCTTTAGACATGTAAGGTGCATGACTAAAAAAGCCTATCTTGCCACAAGCAAAGCATTAACATTTCCAGTTTCCACCAGCCTAAAGAGGAAAAAGCCTCAGTCTGTACATTTTACTGCATAGCTGAAACCAAATTCTGCATGGAAACATTTTATCAAGTACCTTATTTTTCTACACATTCCTGGAGGACCTGCAAAGGAGGAGCTTGTCAGCTAAATTGAAAACATACTAATAAAGTTAAAAAGTTAATGGGAGACATTTGCAATTTCCCAATAATTTTCCTAGTGACTTAAACTCGAAATAACTGTGTATACTTCTGCTACTGTTTTCCTTACATCTTTGTATCGAATGACAAGCAGAAGAATTAGTGCCGGATATCTACCATTTGTCGCACACCTATCAAATTATAGTTTTCCTAGGCAAACTTACAGTTCAGGTGGCCAGATCTCTGTTTGTCTGGGAGGCTATTTTCAATTACTTTTAAGTAATAATGTGTGTTTTATAACTCAAACCACTTGTATAAATAGAGCTTAAAACCTTGTGACTGAGGCAATAAAATAGAAGCAAAGGTTTAGCTGTTGTAACCTACTACACAGTCCATTAAGGGCAGTGGCTGAAATGTAATTCCAGACTCTGGGCCACTTTTGTGTTAACTAGAAAATATAAAAATACCTTTTCTCCCCCCTCTAATTAGGATGATTAGTATCTTAGTAAAACACATCTAATGATTGCTGTTTCTTTCAGTGAGCCTTAGCTGGTTATTTTGAACCAAGACATTTCCACGTGCCCTGCTAAAGTGTATGGGCCGACAGCATTACCTTTGCTTTGTATCTCCAGATTTGCAAAAGGGAGCCATTGAAAGATAAGATTTTCATTTAAGGACACACAGAAGGGTAAGTCTAGGGGGCTTGGTTAATTCTGTCCTACTATTCTGTGTGTTCTTTCCACTTCTCCATTTACTAGAACTAGATTATCATATCTGAAAATCACATGGCCAGTCTTGTATTTATACCAACTAATGCTGCACGTCACTGGCATCCTGACTGAAAGGTCAAGAGAGAAATAGCTTTGATGGACTGGCAAGCTCTTTCAAGGGATATATTTTGTTTTTCATTCCCTTCAGAACAAAATTTTCTGTTCAGGCACCTATTACATAAAATTTGTGTATTTTATAGATCTTTTTGACCTCAGAAAAGAAAAATATAAAGTGATATCTTATTCCTTTCTTTTATCTGCCTTAAGCCTCCAAGAACATTCCTCTGCATTCTTGCCTCTACTGATAACATCTTTTCTAGCTGCTAAAGAGCTGACAGCATATTACAGGGGTTGTGCAGTGCTGAACCCTTCTCATTTAGATTTGGCCTGAATGACAAAAATGTTGACCTTTTCTGTACTTAATATGGGTCAGAAGAGGCATCTTTCCAAGTCCTAATATAATCTACTGCTGAACCTTCTCATCCTCCTCCACTTCCCCTCCCTTTCAATATTGCAGCACTCCTGTTTCAATGTATGGGATATGGACACCCTACATTGCCTAGCATATCCTTTTACATATGTCCAGGGAATTCAGGAATTCTTTTGAATTGCTTGAGTGCTGCTATATTTGTCAGAGTCTCTTATCAGTTTCTGATATCAGTCTCTGTTTATCTTTAGGATTTAATAGTCTGTTAGTGTGAGTGACTCATTTCTTTCCCACACAACTGGGTTTTTTACCTGTCAAGTTTTGCCCATCAGTTCTTTTGGAAGATTCTTTTGACCGAGGACTTGATCTTTTCATAAATAATACAATTAATGTAGTTTAAATTTTTTTGCTTCACTCCTTAATGAATGGGTACCTCTAAAAATATCCCATGCCAGCTACCATCGTTCTGCTATGTCTGTTTAAATATTTTTAATACAAGAGTGATCAAAACAGAAAAAAAATTTAATTAAGTTTTATGTTCTGGGCTGTTTCTGAAACATAGAGGTGATCCATGAAAAGGCAAACATTTTGAATAGCTGCCTTTGGATTTGCTCATATTTTGCAGAGGTACTGGTGATCATTTTAAGTTCCTTCCAGCTGAACTATTCTATTCTATTCTATTCTATTCTATTCTATTCTATTCTATTCTATTCTATTCATAACATAACATAACATAACATAACATAACATAACATAACATAACATCATACTAATTAACTTGTGAAGCCTTTTTTTCCAAGCTATGAAATCAAATTATGATAAAGTGCCATGTAGTATAGCAAATTTTGTAGATAATCTATCATTTAGCATGTGAGTTCAGTTGTTTTCACAGTTACAGTATATTCACAGTGATTTTGCTTCTCACTTGAATGCTAAATTGAATCCTATTTTGAAAGCAGAATCTGGTTTTTAGCTTAAAGAACAACTCCTATAATGTTGCTTCACAAAATTCTAGCTCACAGTGGACAAGGTAGTATAATTGTTACAGCTTTTATCCCACAGTCTGCTATCTGATGTGCCACCCATCCTGGGTATTGAGGAAAGTGGATTTGTAAGCCAACAAAAGAGAGCTCTGTCCTGGGCCAAATGGCTTCCAACAGCTGTACCCCATGAAAAAAAGTAATGCCTCCAGATACACTTTTCCAGCCATAAATATACAGTTCTCAAAAGTCAGCCCCATTAAAACTTATTCTTTTGAGCCAAGCCCAAACCATGGCATTTCTGGGCGTGTACTTTTAGGCAACCAGCACTAAGTCTATTCTTATTCTCCACAGGGTTGTGGAAAGCTCCCCAATAAGGGCAATAACAAAGCCCCATGGGCAAACTATGCCGAGCAGATGTGCACATATCATTTCTGATGAGAAGCCTTAATGGTCCCCAGGGATCTTTTCCTCATTCACTCATCAGCTTCAACTCTACTGATGGAACAAGCAAATACAGTACAATGGAAGGGGTCTGCCCTTTTCTTTGTACTCACTGCAAGTTTGCCTTATTAAATCCTTTAGAAGCAGCTCCTTTTCAGGCACAGAGACGTTCAAGGGGAAAGATATCGCTTACTCTAAATTACTGTGTTATGCTTTCACTTAAAATGGCAGAGATTGAGGCATTTCAATCTAGTTGAAAGTGGGAAACGTAACACAGTAGAGCTTCAAATTCACTCTTTCAAATTTTCTTTTTGTTACCTGTCATACCTACCTATCATTACCTTTGCATATCTTTATCTCCTCCCTGCCCTCATTTTCTTACTTCACCTATTTCCTTTATTGTAATGCTCAATAAAATAATCTCTTTCTAGCTAGGACAGAGTGATATCCCATGCCAGCCTTCTGCCAGCATTGCACCAGTAAGGTTTACAACAGCAAGGGATAGACTTCCCAAGGAAGATTCCATTTCAATCTGTAAGACTCACAAAATTAATTTAGCAGATGGAGAATCCAGCCTTGTGTGTTCCACTGACAGTGGGCTACTTTAAGGTCAGCAGTTCCCCTGAGAGAGACAGACAAGATATGTCTAAGTACTGGTGGATTCAGAATTCATGTTAAGCACTATTAACACATTTCAGGTGTATTTCATTATCAGCTGGCATCAGGGTCTGGTCCTTATAAACAGAGAGCAGAACTAGAAAGGGAAATCTCACTTCTAGCTACAAAGCCTACCTTTCTAATCCCACTAACCAATGATCGTGGGTTATATATAGGTTAATTATAATTAACCCATTCTTTCATGCTGGGCAGACACATATCTTTGAATTGTGTCCATCACATGATTAAAATCTATGGAAGGCCTTTTGCAGTCCAAAGACACTGAAAAAAAAGACAAAAAAAATTACCACTGTCTTTACACCAAAAAGCCAAGTCTTGTAGTAGTTAAACGCTGATGCAACATTTGGATTTAATTACAGTAGGCCAAATTCTGCCCTCAGATACACCACTCAACTTGGGTAAGACTTGGCAAGGAGGGAACATTTTCAAATCTAATACAATGGTATTTTTATAATACCATGCCAAATAGGGCATAATATATTTTTAGAAACTTTCTCATTTATAATAATAAAACGCTCTTCAAGATGATTCATATTAAAAGAAACAATTATTTTGGCTTGCAGGACATATTTGTAGCTATGTGTAGACACTTCTTTGGATGCAATTCAGCATCAAATAAATTCAAAATATGGATGTGTTCCAGTGACAGGAATGAAAAAAAAAATCTCGACCAAGTGAGCTGTTACTCCATAGCTTCTGCAGTTTCCTTTGCCTGCTAGCTCCCTGTAGCTTCACAGAGGTGAAGAACTGGAAGGGACCTCTAGAGGTCACCTGGTCTATACTTCTCCAGAAGGATAAATTCAAACTTACAAGTGCTGAGATCTGTCAGTGATAGTTTAGTATCTATTGAAAACATTTTTAAATGGGAAAATCCATGTCCTCTCATGCTCTCCACTATTTTTGCAGACAGACAAGCTTTTTCTAATGGCTGATTTGAATGGATTTTGATTAAATTAAATATTTTTTTTCCCCCTCACTGTGGTCAGATGAAACAGCTGAGCATGTTGTATTCCTCACTGGAAAGATGTCAGTTTACAACCTTTCAGTTTCCTCTTTTAGAAGAGACGTTGTAGGGAGCCTTCAGCTTTTCCATCTTATTTACAAGTACATTATGTTGCTCCCTATGTTGCTGTTCTCCTTGGGGTCCTTACCCCAAACTGGGGTAAGCTCCCCTACAAACCACCCAAGAGGGAAAGTTATTTCCACCTTTTGACTGGAGTGCTGAAAGCAGCAGCTCAGGTCTGACCAGCAGAGAGGACACTACAATAATCATGTCCCATATGTTGTGTGACTTTTTTCAGTTTGCAGTAGCCTCTCATAGCTGACTCACACTTAATCCAGAATCCACCATGAGTTGCCTTCAGATTTTAAACTACTTCTCCAACTTGTCAAGAGCCTTTGAATTCTAGTTTAGTCCTTCACAAGGACTTTTTTTTGTGGCACCTTTTAGATTATAATACTTCAGTCCTTTGTCCAAAACAAAAACTTTTGTAAAAAACTAGACTTGGGTAGATGTTGGTGCATTTCTATACTTTTAAGAGTGAACAATGGCTAACTGCCATTTAAGAGTAGGATTTCACTCATCTATTCATCTCCAATATGACAACTTCCCTATAATCTATTTTAATTTATTTAATACAGCATCAAAAGCTATTCTAAGAATAGACTTATTCTGTGATTTATTTTTTTTTTTCATGGACAGCTAAAAATCACTTTCTTTCTTTGGGCAGATGAATCGTTTGCAAGGCAAAATTTAAAAAGTTTTAAAGTTAAGGTTCATGCTCCTAAGGAAAAACGTCATTAAATCAAAGCTATTACTGCATGTACTTTTTTAACTTAAGTACAGGCAGCCTATTTACTAGTATGGACAAAAAATTATTATAGTTATTAACTTGTAAATGACTGGGGTAATATATTATGGTTTTCCAATCATTCTCTAGGAGGGAAGGGGAATTGGAATGATACTTTGGAACTTACTTGTAATACAATTTGCCATCTTTCTGTCAAATTCAAGAGTCTATCAGGAGAACAATTCTGATTTATCACTTTTTATCCCTTTTTCACCAACCTGAAAGCAGGGAGCGGTCACTACACTCTGGGCCAAAAAAGTAGTTCTGCCTCAGGCTGCATTATCTCCCCTCTCCCCATCTGCTTTCTCACGTCATTCAGAACAAAAGAAGCACTTTTAAACCATGTTTTAAGGCAAGCTGCTACATTATTATCCTGTGGAGAACATGGCTTGATGTAGCCCAGAAGGTCACAGAGCTACCAAATCAGCAAATGGTCTCTGTTTGATCTTACAAAGCTTCTGTCTGAAGTTCTCTGACTTCTCCCTACCGCCTCCAGTTCATGCATTCAGCTTAAAACATATTTGGTGGGGATTTGGGGTTAGGGTTTGGGTTTGGATTTCTTATGACTGTCTAGCAGATTTATCTGCTGACAGGAGTGGATAAGATGGCCCTGAAGTTGGAAATGCAAGCAGATCTCCTTGTGTGGTGGGTATGCCCCGTTTGCCAAGTGTGCCTTGCATTGTGGACATTAAATTAACTTTCCCAAACTTGTAGGCTTTGGGGGCAGAAATCATCACTGTGACTCATTTGGAGAAATACCTAGCATGTTTTTACTGCTTTTGTAATATAAAAGAATAATCCCACAGGCAGATCACATCATCTGGAGCCAGAAATTTTCACAAGAAAGATTCAGTAAATGCCTCAATATATATAAGTGAACCAGACAAACAGATAAAAATGAGAGACAGACACAGTGCTTTTTATGCAAGTGGAGTGCTGTTTAGAGTACAAAGAAATATCTATTGAGCACAACTGAATGGGATTCAGCAAGATTAATTTTTGATACCTTTCAGATGAGATAAGAATAAATTATGAAATAATATCAATGGGGATATAATATCCATGGATGTCATTTGAGAATAAATTCCATCTTAGATTATTGCATGAAAAAGAGGTATACCCAGCAGGGGTTATTATCAAGAGTGTAATTCAAGACAGGGAAGAACCACAAAAAAAAAACCAACAAAAACACCAACATGATGACATTTAACGAAAAACATTTTTAAATGGGCTAAAAGATAATTTTCTTCAAAACACTGTATGTTCTTTACGTATTTTATTCCCTCTACACTACTTCAAGTATATCAGTGGTCTGGATAAAAGAGAGTCATCTCACTAAATTTATGTTGCCTTTTCTGTTTGAACTCAGCAGGTCTTTGCCATAAAATGAAAGTTCTAAAAACCTTTTCTGCTTCTCCTGAAGAGAAAGAAAAGAGAACTTTATAGTTGGACCAAATCATACAAAGTGGTTAGTATTCCCTGTCTCCCATGTGTTGTCATGTAGCCAAGCAAAATAAACATCCCGGGTCACTCAGAGGACATTGTATTTGTCACAATAAAGCTATGATCTCCAGTGAGCTGAGGTGGTTCTTAGGACTCCTGATCTGCAAAAAGCCCAAAACAAAGCATGCAGACAGTTTAAGATTTATTTATTGGTACGTATAGCACTGTTATGTGGGTTTGCTGATACAGCTTTCCCTCAAGATTTATAGAAAAGACAGATGAAAGTCCAGATGGTTACATGTCTTGATGTACTGGCTTTTGAAATGAACAGTGGAAGGATCCTAGCACAGATTTTCAGCATCCAGGTTTTTAAAGGATTTCTATGCTTTGTTGACCCCAGGGAGGTCACAGAGTCACCACTCCTGGGCAGCTTCTCTCCCTGCATCCCTGCCAGTGGTGCACACAGGCCCAGGAGGGTGGCTGCACAAGCACTGTGCCATGCTCTTCCCTACTACTTCTGCCTTGCCCTGTACTGCTGCATTCCCAAAGTCAGTTCCTGGTGGCCACAGGCTGAGGGGGACACATCAATCTCAGAGAGAGAAGGTCTCAAACCTGAAATCCAAAAGAAAGGATTTTTCTTGGAATATGGCTGTATATAACTGTGATATCATAACACAGCCCTGGAGTTTTCCCTAGTGTTTGTGCTTTTCAGGGTGTGTGCGGTGGCGTAACCTTGGCAATGCCTTCTGGAGCCACTGGCTGGCGTGACCTGGCACTCATTGCTCAGGATAACACACCAAGGGCTCAGAACCACAAGTTTAGAATTACTCAGTGGAAATGCTGCATGCTACAGTCTTGCATAATCCTAACAAATTCCAACATTATTGTGGAAAGCTACAGGACATTGAAGAATTTTCTGGAAATGTTACCATTTTGTTTTATCTTTGTTTTGTCTTTGGTTCTCTATAAATTCCTGTATGTAAGTTTGCACTACCTACAATTATGCCTTGAAATTTACCTCGATTTTTAAATTTAAATCAAGGAGTAACTGAATTCCTGGAAGCAACAATCAAATAAATTATTTTTTCTTGCATTTGTGTATATTTGTACAGAGATACTTTTATTGATAGCCAAAGGCATAGAAAACTGGTTGGATGGAAAGCAATCCTATTATTATCTGTTTCTGGAGTTTCACACCTCTCTGGAATGACATCCAGGCTAAGGACTCTTTCTTGGCTAATTATTACACAATGCTTTTTATTGTACTGCTTTCATAGCGAGCAGGTATCTCACCCACACGTATCATCTAAAGATGAAGAGAAGTATCAAAGAAAGTTCCTTTCTTACCATTCAGGCTGTGGGCTCAGTTGTGCTAACCCTGTAGGAATTAATATTGCAGGGTTACAGTAGCAAAGTGGAAAGCTGAACCAGGAGACTTTGCAATTAGGAGGGAGGAATCTGACCAAGCTGTTTTCACTCACTCACACTCTGTCACCCACGTACTCACCAGATCCAAGTTGTGCGTGTCCACCTAATCCAGCCGGCATGCAGGCACCAAGGCTCACGTGGCCAGGTGCTCTGGCTGGGGCTCCTGGCAGTGACCCAGAGGACAAGAGACATCAGCTCTTGGGTCTTCAGGAGATTTAGTGGCCTTTAGATAGCAAGCCAATCTACCAGCAGGGCTTTCTGTAGCAACAGGCTGCAGAGACTCTGTACCTGCCACGCAGAGAGGCTGCACTCACCACATGCACAACTTGGGAGTTTGTAGTGACAGGCTGGGTGTTCCTGGGTCTTTCCCAGCTTGTCTGTGCTTTGGAGACTGCTCTCAATCTGACTCCCAGGATAACTGCTGCAATAACAAAACAAACAAACAGACAAACAAACAAACATACTGGATATAAGTCTATAAATAGATATAAATGTATAAATCAAGATATAAATCTGGAGTGAATTGAATATGCTGGTGAGTCTGCATGTTTATGTTGTTTTTTCTAACCTCTCCCCTTACAGTTTTGGTATAATTCTGTGTTTCTCTGATGAGACGCAGGATTTGGGTTTCTAGAAGATAAGCTGAACATCAGCAAAATGATCTCTTCATTTTCTCTTTGGCATATTGGTCTTGAGAATTGATCTCATTTAGTATTCTTATCAGAGTTTGAAGTTCTTCAACTTCTGATTGATTCAATGATTCTTCTGAGCTTTAAATAACAATATCATATAATGTGATCTTTGTCACTTCCCAGAGAATGACCAAGAGAGTCAGACTTTTGGATTTTGTAGGTGTCTTTTGTTACTGTCTTTTGTTACTTGTTTGTTTGGTTGTGTTTTTGTTTGTTTGTTTGTTTGTTTGTTTGTTTGGGGTGGTTTTGTTTGTTTTTTGGGGGGAGGGGTTGTGGGAGATTTGGGGGGTCTTTTTTCGGTTTGGTTTTTTCAAGTTAGCTGGAACTAAAAATCCCCCACTGAAAAGCACATAGAGCTTCACACTCAGTGTAACTTTAAACGCATTTGTCCTCACCAGAGGCCTGATAGAGTTTGCCGGATGCCACCTCTGAACGTGAGAGTCCCCAAAGTACCGCGTTCCTGCAGCCTTTCCCAGAGCCTGTCACTGCCCACGCCACACTTGGTGGGCTAAAAGGTTGTCCGAGCTGACCGCTGCAACCATATTCAGGGCAGCGCTGCTCCGTTAAAATATATTATTTGAAGCTAATGAAGGTCTCCCAGGTGCTTCCGTGGCTTCCAGGTCAGATTCCTGAAAGAAGCGGGGTGGAATGTCCGCGGGCTGCCGCAGGGGTTCAGCCCAGCCCGGGAGCGCTGTGGTTCCCAGCCCCGCCGGATGCGCCACTGCCGGCCCTACACCATTAGATGGCAACAGCTGCCCGGCTAAACCCGGCTGCGGCAGAGAAATGTAAAAAAACCCGGTTTCCCTTCCCGGGCCCGCATCCTCTTTCTGCTTTGGGAGCGGGGAGCTGGCGAGCCCCTCTTCCTCGGGGCTGTGTACCAGCGCCTGCCCCCTCCATTCCACGGGGTAGCCCCCAGTGAAACACGGGAGGTGGCCAACAGCCCCACGCTTCCCTCTGAACCAGGCTAAAACTGGGTTTTTGCTTTACTGGAAAACACATAATTTGCGTTTTGTTGCAATATGAAGCAGGTTTTCAGCACATGGAAGCAACAAAAAGTAACAGTTTCGAGGTACGTAGTATGAATATTTCACTCATGTAGGAGTGGAGGTCATTAGGTGTTGCATTAGAAGATGGGCTTTTTTCGTTTGTTTTTGTTTGTTGTTTGGAGTTGTTTTGGTTTGGTTTGGGGGGGTTGTTTTTGTTTTTGTTTTTGTTTTTGTTTCCCCTTGCATGACTTCAAATTAAAACCACAAAGTAGCATGAAGAAAATCCAGTTGGAGAGAACCAAATACATCTTAGTTATTCTGCTCCCATTCTGATTGTCAGATCAGCTACTCCAACATCAATCTCAGGGGGCACTTCTCCAGCCTGGTCTTAAAGACACAAAGGTTCCATAACCTCCAGAGTGGATTGGGTCCTCCCCATGCCAGTGACTTAAGCAGCTCTTATAAAAACATTTCTCAAAAAAAGGTCAAGGTCTGCAGATTAAACATGCAACTAAGTCTGAGTTTCCAATGCCAGCTGCTCTGGTTCTTCAAAACTGAGAAATCACAGAATATTCTGAGTTGGAAGGGCCCCATTATGATCCTCAAAGTCCAGCTCCTGGCCCTGAACACCCTGGCCCAAGAATCACACCATGTGGCTGAGAGCATTGTCCAAACACCTCTTGAGCTCTGCCAGGCTTGGTGCTGTGACCACTTCCCTGGGGACCCTGAGCCAGTGCCCAACCATCCTTTGGGTGAAGAGCCTTTTCCTTATATCCAACCTAAACCTGCCCTGACACAGCTTCAGGCCATTCCCTTGAGTCCTGTCGCTGGGCACCACAGAGAAGAGATCAGTGCCTGCCCCTCCTCTTGCCCTCACAGTATCCTGGTTTCCAGTAGTAAGATATACAGATGTGTACAGTGAATAAGCATTTTAAGCCTATGCTTTATTATTAACAGGTTTTTTCCTGTTGTGGCTACTGCTTTCCCCTTCAAACCCCTGGAAACAGTGAGCAGAAGATTGTCAGAAGTTCCTAATTTTCAGTGCTTACTGTATTTGCCTTTCACATGCTATAATTTATTCATCATCTCCACTTTCAGTGTTGCTGGGTCATTATCCTCTCTCTTTTCAGTATTTTCCCCCATTCCCATACTCTTGTTTCAAGGCTGTACGTGAACTTCATTCCCTTTATGCTCAGAGACCTGTTGCTGCTCCTGAGCAAAACTGTGTTTGTGCTTGCAAGCATTGTCTGTCACTTCTAAGATTTTCTGAAGCACTGAGATGTTTTTGAAATTATTATCCACAGCCCTTCCGCTTGGAAAAGGGTAAATTATTCACCTGATCTCACAAGATCATTTAAATCGTCAAACAGAAGTGCCAAATTGCAGAATTAAGTGATTGCACAATATGTATTTGCTCTACTTCTGTTGACACAGAAATTCAGGGCTTCCTGTGGAGGAAATGCTTTTATGACAATTTTTATTACGTGGTGTTATACCTTCAGTCCCTCATTTTTTAACTTTTTCTTAGACCCAAGGAGGCCAAGCAGAGAGATGATGGTATAAATCACACTTTAATCATCAGGAACTGGATATGTATTCCAGCTGATTTCCTTGCTTGGGTTAGCTTCGATTTTCTGTGTATATTTGACTGCACTACCTGGATTTTGGATTTATCAGCTATCTTCTGCAGCACCAGCTGACCCACCCGGAAAGAGAAACATAACAATGACAGAAATAACAGACGAAAGAGGGGCCCCAAATGTGATGTAAATGTTTAGTTTCAGTCACAGCAAAAAGGGCAACAGGAAAGTGCATTTGAGAATTTGTAAGTAATACTGCTTGTCTCTGAGCAATTTAATAACTTTATAAAAGTTAATCATTAGGTCCATTCTAATTAATAATAAACATTCAGCTAAACATTTTATCTTCATTTATCATGACATTTGCATTCCCTAGTAAATTAAAGTACTTCTTTGAATGTATTCCACAACATTTCAGCAGCCTTTCTTAAAATTTGCCTTGCTGCCATACTATGGAATGGCTATAATGGAGTCATTAACATATATTTCCTCCTACAATTAATTATTGATGTGAGATTGCCCTAACAAAGGAAATAAAACTGTCCTTTTTATAACAGAAGTTGTTAACTATCCAAAAGAGTCCTTACCACCCAAAAACCCCTCAGAAACCTAAAAAAGAGGCACCACTTGTGCATCTCGGGACTGAAAAGATGCTCACACAGCCGTGCTGAGCAGAGACAGCCCTGGATTGGAGCTGCTAGAGGAATGACATCCTTCCAGATGATGCTGAATTACAGGACTCAGCTAATTCTGAGCAAATCTCAGGATGAGGGAACAAATATTCTCATAATTTAGGTGGTGGCCCATTATTTAGTGTGTTGGGTCTTTCTTTTGTGTGTGTACTCATAGACAAGCCATGGAAACAAAGTCTTGGAGTGTATTAGGACTTATTTTTCCAGACTAAAAATACTGTTGCATTGACTGGATTGCAAAAACTGCTGGATTGACTTTGCCTTATTTTTGGATTTTTTTCTGTTTTTCCTAGGTTTTTAAGTGTGCTTTCAATTTACTTCTCACCAAATAAACATAAAATCTTGTCAGCAAGTTTCTCTTCCTCTACCCCGAAATCTGATGTAAGGAGAAAGCAAAAATATCCCATATTCCCTCCTGTCTTCTGCTTCAGAGATGGGATAAATCTGAGTGAACCAATAATTTGCAGTGATTTACTCAGCATTCTTCCTCATGTGTCCATGGGGGAATTGTCCATAGAAAGCCTGTGGTTTTCCAGAATATATCTGCTTTTCAGTCCTCCCTCTGGCTGGCTGGCTGTGGCCTCCTACAGCTGTGGCATGTCTGCAAGTCCTCCTTGTGCGTGCCTGGCTGCCCCCAGCCTCTCCTCGGCTCTCTCATGGGAGCCTTTGCCACCACACCAAGCCTCCCAGGGGGATGCAGCCTCAGGGAGGAAGAGGCTGAGGTGCAGCACCTCCTCCTCTGCTGTCTGTGCCACCATTGCCTGCTCTTGGCAGAAAATGGAGCCGATAGCAGAGGCACACGGGTGGCAGCAGGAAAAGCGATAATGCCATAAAACACAGAACCACTTGCTACAGCAGATGTGAATCAGAGATTTCCGCTGCTTTAGTGGAGAGCACATTTTTCTGAATAGTCTGAATTCTCCAAAGAGTCATGGTATAATAAATCCATTACTTATAGCACTGGAACAAAGACACCACAGCCAAACAGTGCAAATTGCTGATCCTGTGTAAACTCACTTGCTGTTTCAAATTTGTTCAGTAACTTTTGAAGAGTTAACTGTGCAATAGTGGACTACACAGAAAAGAAATTCCATGTCCTTGTGCAGCCCGAATAAAAGCATAAAGCTGGGTTTATGCATAAACTTTTACTCTTGTTACTTCAAGATTAAGGTGATTGCTTGTCTGTTACTGATGTCAGTCAGATCCGTTGTGCTGGGATAGAATAGTGCCCCATATCCAGCATCAGCAGTTGTGGAAACCCAGGCAGAAAATGCTGGTGGGAGCATCCTGAAGGCTGTGTTCAAAGTCTTTGGACAACACTTTCCATCTGCTCTTGCTTTTGAATTATGACCATGAAGAGTCAGTTTGTGGTTCTTACTCTTGCTGAGAGATTTCCTATGCTTTGAAGCAGCCTAATTACATAGCAAACTCTCTTCTGTAAGTGATGACTTCAGAATCTCAGTACTCACAGCACATCATCAGAGGAGGACCAAACCAGGCACATCTTCTTCCCGCCTCCTTCATTGAAAACTCATCATTCCTGTGCATCCACTTGGAGCATTGTTACAATGGGAACTCAGTTGTTTGGTTTTTTTTAAATAACACCAAGCATTTTAAATACCAATATGCTGTATGGAACTTTATCTGCAATAATTGTGCATTTATTACTTATTAGCAGTCTTTTTTATTTCTAACTAGCAAGAAGTGAGAACCAATAGAAATAGATGTGTAGAGTGAAATAATGGATGCCAAGCACCTGACATCCAAGCTCTCCATGTTCCAAGCTCCTTAATTTCACTTTAACTCCAGCCTACTCCCATTGACAAAGACACCTATCTTGACTATAGTAAATCAGGTGCACTCCTACAGCAAATCTTCAAAAAGAAGCTCAAGAAATCCACTTCACACATGCCAAGACTATTCTAGGATGTGAACTAAAGCACAGAGACTGGGAGCAACCCTTCTCTCAAAAACAGTCCTGACTACAAGTAAAACACTAATGTAGAGGTACCAGCTCATGCCCATGAGATGGATCTTTTAATACATTTGTAACATTCTGAGGTGTCCTGTCTGTGTCATTTGCTTGAATGACATGCAATATGCTATGAATTGTTGCTGTCATTCAGTTACTTTTAATAATTTAAATTTTTCTCCAAGCTTTACCTGCAGTTACATGCCTGCTTCTAGATAAAGTGCAACTTTCTCTCCATATTTAAGATAGGGAGGATTGAATAGCATATAGGTTAAAAAAAGGTGATATTCTGCTTCTATCGTTATGTAAGAGGTTTAAAGATTTTTTTTTTTTTAATTGTTCTATCACCTCTGCAAAAGGTAGTGGAAACTTGAAATTTGGTATGTTTATCACTCCAATACTGAAATTGTCTTTATTCGGCCTGCCAGGTCACTGCACTACCCTTTTCTCCAACATCATTACAATATGGTTTTACTAAGGGATCACAAGGTATTTTTCTCTTCCAGGAGAAAGCACTGCCTCATTCACTCCGTGGCAGTACCACATGTTCCAAATGTGCCAAATGTGCACAATGGCTAAAGAGTGGAGAGTCTGAGGAAATAGAAACATATGTCCAATACTGGATTAAAATTTGAGGTATCTGGGTTCAGTTTTGCTTTCAGATATCCTGCCTGGCCTTGGACAAGTCACTTATGGCTGGTTCCTGGTACCCCCTTTGTGTGGTTAATGTGAGGGCTGGGAGGGTGGCTGGGTGATGGGTGTCCTCATGGTATCAGCCTCTTCCTCAGCCAGAGCTGCACTCCAGCTGCAGCCACTGCTGTCTTCATAACTGCATCAGTTTGTGTGAAACTAAATTCATTCCAGTTTGCCTGGTGTTGGGCCTGCACGGATAGCCTCGAAAATTATTTTTATTCAAGCCAGATTCTGATTAGTGTGCACAGATCATGCTTTGAACAGTAAAAATAAAATGAGGAAGTGTCCTTTAAAAAAACTCCTCAATGTGTCATCATCAAAGCCAAGATTTGCAAAAGCACCTGGAATGCAATCTGCACAAAGACGTAGCAGCACTTTATCTGTATTTTTAACACTGTAAAGCTGCATCACACACCTCTGTTATATGGGCTATTTTTCTAGGACTATCCTGTACTTCAGGGAAGAAGGGATTAAGCTATATTTTGAAAACAGCAGGAATTTTCCCACTTCAGTGGTTGCATCAGCAAAGTTGCACTGGGAAAACACTGATTTACCTCATCAGCCCAATCATATCAATATGAAAAAAAGATTCTTTCCAGGGACTTCCACATTTACAGATGATACTCAGAGGACAGCTGCTTCCTCTTTAGCGTTACAATTACATCCTGTTTCCTCTAAAAGAACCTGATATTAAAACTGCATTTCTAGGACAGGGCCAAGGAGTTGTCCTGAATGTGATAGGTGTCTGTCTTATTTCTTGAACCTTACAATGCTGAATGTCTTGTTGCTGAAGTATGCTGATGGATCTACAGGTTGATATTTTAAAGTGCAGTGTCTGTCCTCCTGGGGCTTTTGCAGGTTCTGGGCAGATTTTTCTGCTACAGGTGGAAGAAAAGGACCAAGCAAAAATTCTTGAGTTATTTTTTCTTCATACCACAGTCTGCCCAGTAGTTACATCTTTTGCTTAATAGAAAAAAATCCATGTTGAAAATCACATCACAGAAATGTGTAGGCGGGAAGGGACTTCTGGAAGTCTGTAATTCTCTCCTCCTACATAAAGTTTAGGGTGCTCAGCACTTTATCTGCCACTGAGTTTCATGTATCAGTAAGGATGGAGGCCACAGCCTCTCTCAACTTTTGTCCCAGTGTCCAGTGATCCTAATGGTAAACAATTTTTTCCTTACATCTAAGGAGAAATTCTCACGTTCCAGCTGCAGTTCTGAATTCAGTTCTGAATTTAAAATTGATATAATTTTAGCTTTCATGAGGGCTAATTAAAATGAAATTGTTATCTTTACATACCAGGTCTCAAAAACACAATCATCTTCAAGAAATGCCACTACTGGTGGGACATGGAAGACCTTCTGGAAAATAGTCATGGAGACAGAAGACATACTTTGTCCTAGAAAATCTCCTATCACATGGGATGTATGCTGTCAGTCAGATTGAAAAACTTGTGCAGAGGATTTGAAAGTTTAAGGACACCAACCAAAACAAATTTTTAGAGGGCAATAGTCAAAATATAAATCCACTTCTTAAAATTGAAACAGCTTATGTTTTGAACCAGAGAGACTTGGTGTATTCATGTGCCAACTAAACTGCCCCTTTTGAAATTTGTAATGTCCCTTCATGAACAGAATAAATTTCCTGTAACACCCATCTCCTTCTCATCTTGCTGCATCCATATTCCAGGTGGAGCTGACTTTGTTGAGTTAAACGCCACCGGAGAGTTGTGGCCAAAACCAGAGAGCATGATACATTTGAAAAAGGGAGGAACCAATCTTTTACACAGCAGGTGGAAACCAGATGTACTTGAAACTGGGGTGAAAAGAAGCAGAAGTGTCTTGACAATTGAAAATGATTGTTTCCATCAGGTTACACAGCTCTGTATTTCCTAGATCACATACCCAGACTTAATTAGCACTTTTCAGAAAGAACATTGTTCTTTTTATTCTAAATTAAGAAAAAAGAAAACAAACTTAGTCATAATTTTTTATCAGAAAATGAAGTCTGATTTTTATTTTTTTTTTCCCACAGAAATGACTGGAAAATTTATAGATTTCCTAAGATTCTTGTTTAAAGCATAGCTGTTGATGAGCTTGTGGATCTATGCTTTATGGGAGAGTAGAAGCTCTATTGTAGTGTAAAAACCCCTTCTCTTTAAAATGCGTGGTTTTTTTCCTGAGTGGAGTCTTGCAGCTTGTTTTGACATCTGGTGGCCTTGGCGATGTTCTTGGTCCCAAGGTGACAGTCCCAGGGCTGCTGTCCCAAGGTAGCTGTCCTGGCACAAAACCATTTGCCAAGGCCACTTGTGTGGCTGTTCAGCGGTACCTTGGGAGCCAAGCCACGGTGCAGTGGGACACCAGGAAGCCACGGGGACATGGTGGTGACCTCTGTGCCGTGTGGGGCTGTCTGGCCACTGGTGAGCACCTCTGGGCAGTGTAGGGACAGGGTGGGCTGGGCAGGGAGCCACAGCTATCCATTTGTCTGAGGAGTGGTCAGGAAGCTGCACCCCACCCAAGCCATACCTCCCACTCCACTGAAATGAAAAGAGCCCATCCTGGGCAGGGAGAGGGCAGGAGCAGAGGAAATCAAAGCTGCCCTTTACATTTCCTCTGGGTGTGCCAAAATCTGGTAAAGCCAAGTGCTTTAATTTGTTGTCAGCATCTCTACTTCTCTCTGGCTTCTCTATCTGGCAGATGATCTGATTTACTGCAAAAGTTACCTGATGTGCCCACTTAATTTATTGTGGCTGTTCTTTGTGGGAAAAGTGATGAAAATGAAGATGGACAGGAGGAAGGGACTGACTGACCTTTGAGGATCAGAAGAAGGTAAAAGTGACCACAGGGGCAAAGATGTGTTTGAGGAATGCTTGAGGGTTTGGTAGATCTTTGCTGCAAATAACTGCATAATCACTCTCTGCACATCTGCAACCAGGCACCTTGGATTTTGAGAGATCCAAGAGGCCTCTCTTGTTGCCCATTCCCATAACAGAATAGCATTCCAGTCTATAGTCCACAAACAAGGGACTTTTAGCTTATTAGTTCAGGCTTCTGTTCTCATTCTTAATACTGAGTTTATCATAGGCACTTGGGAAGAACCATCTCACATTAATAAATGCTTAATATTGGGAACATTCCTTACAAAGAGATGTCTTTCTATGGCATTTCTGGAGCAATAACCACAGGTTGTGATGTACTTGCAGCATCTGGAGAGAGCTTTAGTGCTCTGCTGTGTGAGGAGAGTCTCTTTCTAGCCTGTGAATCTGGAAGAGAGGGGAGGAGGGAGACAAGGGGAGGAAAAAGACAGACGCAGACGAAAGGCAGAGGTGATGCTAAAACGCCGTAAGTGACCATTTGAAAGATTGTATTGCACTTAATCTTGTGGAGTCAAACTGTTTAACTGTGACCCAAGGAACCACCATCACTCTGGGTAAGAGTAGGAAGAAAGGAATTGCTTTATGGACAAAGCACTGGGAAAACAGTGTCAGATAAAAGCAGAGAGCATATTTGTAAATGTAAACATAAATTAATCAAAACCCGCTGCGGAGGATAAGTTCTGTATTTTTATTCACATGCAGTCTTGCAATTTCTCTTTTTAACTTAAAGTGGTTGTTTCTATGATTCACACAGAATTTATGGTTCCCCCAGAAAAGCAGTATTAGCCTGTGGGAAACAGCAAGCAGCACTAACCAAGATACTGTACAACACCATTTTATCTGGGCTGCAGAGCTAAAGGGGCAAAAGCTGGGGATATTTTTGGAGCTGGACCACCCATGGGGAGGGAGCAACAGATGTTCTGGGATTATCCATAACAAATAGTTGTATTCCTGGCACTCTTTATTCCTTGCTAAAACTTATACCTTTTTTCGTGCATGACTGGCTTTCCGCTAACTATGAAATTAGGACAAACTTTCTCATTCAGTTACAAAGAGGAGGTTGTCAGTCATATAACTGGGTAAAGCTGTGGCTTCTCAGTAATCATCCATGGAGCAGAAGTAATGAAGCTTTTGCAAAAATCATGTCAAACACAGTTGGTAAATGTGTCCACATCTTCTGTAACTAATATATTTCCTTACGTACATGGGACTGAAGCTGACATCTTCAGAGGAAAACTAGAGTTCCTCATTCTCCCAGTTACATCAGGAATTTCACAAAAAACAAAAAACAAAAAAAAAAAAAAAAAAAAAAAAAAAAAAACCAAAAAACCTTACCTTGTTTTAGTAGATCAACCTAAAATCTGATTTTTAAAAAAACAAATATCTAGCCTGTATGACTGATTGAAGAGAAAATATTGAAAACACACCATCCTGGATTGTTTACTCAAAAAGTATCCAGTAAATGAAGAGGATCTAAAAGCATGACCATTTTAAAAAATAAACTCATAATTTTGATGACTGATCAATACCTTTTCAAACGAAGTTCAAAACAGTACTAAAATTAACTGAAAACTTATATAAGTTCCACCATGCAACACAGATGACTCACTTTTAACGCTCTTTTCATAATATGATGGATTACATCAATTCATGGAGCCTTGCTCTATTCCCCAGCTCTCTTTCATTGCTCTTCATAAATGTTATTTTGTCATAATATTGATGAGAACTGTTCATTCCAGAAACTTGATTTCTTCTCTGTTTCCACATTACTCACAAGACACTGGCACATGAATGTCTGTTAGATTTTTTTTGTTAATTTATGAACTGCATTCAGATCATATATTTCCTACTCATTTTTTCTTACTTGTAAAGTGTTCCTTAGTTTTTGCTTTGAGAATCTGTTGCTCATTACTTGTTTGATTGTATTATTTGTGGTGAATGATTACATGGACTTTCAGAAAGCCTTGAAAGTGATGACCTATTACTTTGTTTTCTGGAGGTAAACACTCCCATGTATGAACAATATGATTAATTTTCTCCTCGTATGGCAGCACTTGCAAATGATATACTGAATTCATATGAACTTTTGTAGGCTGTGAATAAATTTCACTTCCTGCTCAGACAAGATTAATGTACTTTCCCATTAAGAAGAATGCATATAAAACCAAACACACAAACCATCTAATATTTTTCTTGCCTTAGCTGGTAGAATACAAACTCCTAGGAATTTATCTTCTAATTATGACTGCATAGTTAAAGAAAGTTTACTACAGGAAGAAACCAAAACAATGTGGAATGAGAGAATTGCTATAACTGGAAATTTCCATCTTTTGTCATCTGAGAAGCTCCATATGTTCACAAAGGATATTTTTGGAAGGGCACAAGGTAGTGAGAGGAATAAAAGTGACCCATTGCTCTGATCAAAAAATCTCAGATAGTCAAAGTTATTTCAATCTGTGTTTGTGACTGACTGCTGCAGTTTCCCTGAGCTTGATCTTACTCGCTGTATGTGAGCAACCTCAGATTATTTTATGAATTCCAGAATAATTTCTGATCTGCTGATTTTCTTGGGGAACTCTAGAAATAGAGGGAATATATGTTTTTTGTTTCAAAACTGCTCATATTCTGGCAAAAGTGTTTTACACTTGGATATTACAAGACTAGAATAGGGGATTATGATGGGACACAGTTGCTGTCCATGCCATCTAAAGGGCAGATGACAGAAATGCCCTGCTCTTTCTCAGTAAGTGTCTTGATGACTGCAGTCATTAAATGCTACTTCTTGTCATTTGGTAGCTGTCAGTCACTCAGAAATTCTGCAGCCTGCTACTGTGGTTGCTCTCTAAACTCTGAATGTGTTCCTTAAGTGAACTTCAGGAGATGTATCTTCACAAATTGTGGGGTTCACAGATGGAAGAAAGAAAATCTAGGATTTTCTTTCTTTTTCTGGAACATCCTAAAATCTCTGAGATTACCCCATGGATTTTCACCTCTTGTGTAGCTGAATTAATCCCTCCTAACAAAATAGATTTTTCTTCAGAAAACACATGGCAGAGTATTTCAGCAGTTGCTCTCTTGTTAGTATACATTAAACCTCATGAATTTCATGATGGATCATCTCCCCAGCAGCACGAAGTCCACAGCTCCATATTTGTTGATACAGCCTGTTGAGATCTAAGCTCTTTAATTTGCAATTGTAATGTGTAATTTTCTAGAAATAAAATGCAATTCAGTCACAGGACATTCAGAATCACTCAATTCTAATCTATAATGTCAGCAAGCCTATTTCACTGACATTATTGTTTTGACACTGAGTGTAATAGAAATGATTAAGCCAGGAAGAGAGCAGCACTTACTTGACTGCTGTCAGCTACTGAACCACAATAGCCCAGCACACAGACTCTATTCAGCTGATGAAATGTGAAACTTGATATGCTGCTGCAAAATGTTAGTAACCACAAAGCTATATTTCAATCCCTACTTGATTTTATAAATGTTTAGTCTCACTCTGTTAGACCCAGCCTCATACAAAAGCAATTCCTGTTTCACAACTGGAAGGAATAGCAACCAAACTTCTTTCTTTTAAATTCAGTGGGCCCAGGCATGTGTCAAGGCATTTTTATTTTTTTTTTTTTGGTTTTTTTTTTTCAAATGGAAGAGTATATTCAGATGGGGGATGAAAATGCAAAGGATATGAACAATAGTAGCCCTTGTGACTTTAATGTGAAGATTAAGATTCATGATGGTAGGCGTGTAATGTGATAGAACTATATATCATGGCCCTTCTACCCTTCCAGCAGAATGTGTACTTTGTTCTGAAATAATTTGTTATTGCTAAGCTTGGAGATGCAGGCACTTGAACTGAGTGCTAAGCGGGTATTTCTTCAAAATAGGTGTTTGCTTTTCTTTACATTTTATATAATTTTATATCATTATGCTGTCAAGTGTCCTGTGGTATAAGTCTAACAAACTGGGCACAGACAAGGCTGTGCAATGTTGTAAGTAAATACCTCTGTCTCTCTTTTGTGTCTGAAGAGAAAACTCCTTTTCCTCTCACCTATGTGCACAGAGGACCCATAGTTCTAGAGACTTCAAATTATACTTACAAGAAGGCTTAACACTTTTTTTCCTGATTTTATAGTTTAAAAAGCTTTAGTTTAGACTAAAGCTCAGCTGTTCACAGAAGTGTTATTTGCATGTCGCTTAAGGTACTGCAGAATAGGTATTTTATTTACAAAATCCAGACCAGATGAAGAAATTGCACAGGGTAGATGGGAATGAGACGGGACATCCTATGAGACAGACCTGACTCAAAATGTGCTGAGCATTCTCTGTCCCCAGGGAGGTAGTGGCACCTGACAGTCTTCAGAGAGCAGTTCTTGTCATCACTCTGACTCGTGGTGCTCTTCTTCTGCTATTGCTGGTAGGAGGGATCTGTCTCTGTGTGAGGAAAAACCAAAGGTTTGAAAATGAAAAGACTGCATACAAAACTTCCAGCAGAGTAGAAGCCCTCAGGTTTCTTATAAAGTAATTATATGGTTACCTAAATGGTTTTATAAGTTTACCTCTTAAATAAAATATCACCTCAGGGAAGAGTTAGGTTTATTTTACTGCTTCATAAATAACAAGCATGTTTGTATTAGTTAGATCGCATATATAAAAACAGTTATGATTGTTGTCTCTCCATGTACCATAATATGTTCAATATTCAAAATATACAAATATTTTCTTCTTGATGACAGCATAAACATTTCCTACTGACATGCAATCTGTCATAAGGCATTTTCATAACTTCAGTTCTTCTTAGCTTTGCTTCCTCGTTACCAGTTCTCAGCCAGACAGCTGAAACACTAAGAAGAGAATGTATAGAAGTTCCCATCTTTTTTGTTGTGGTGCATTTTAGCATTATTTGAGCAGTGTTGTCATGGGCTTAGTGGGTTTAGATAGATATAAATCTCAGGATTAAATGGTAATGCTATAATAGTGTAAATAATAAATTTATTTACAAGTATCAGTAATAGAAAGGGAGACATACATTCAAATGGACAGTGATTTATATAATTTGGGATATATAATTCTTGCCATCAGTTAAATATTAAAGAACTGGCTAAAACAGGGAAGCAATATGCGTGGGACATGAGTTCATGTTTTGGAGCAGGGAATTTTGGGCTTCATTGCTGGCTATTGCAATAGTTTTTGGCATGCCAGAACTGAATAACTTCATCTTCCCTTCTGAGAATTATCCTGTTCAATTTCCAGGGTTGTAATGTGACTAAAGGAAGTGCTAGTTACAAAGTGATATAAATTCTTTACAGTGAAGCTCACATAGGAGGGATCTTTCTTTCCGTGACAAGTGGTTGCAGCAGACCAGAAGAGAGTTGGGCTTTCACCAGAGAAGTTTTTGCAAGGGGACAGTGGGTACCCGTGCATGCCACGGCAATGATCTTGTAAACCCTGCTGGGACACAGCCTCCCTGTGGCTTTGCTGCACAAAACTGGGAACAGGAGTGAGAGCTCAGTCAGGAAAGGGGCTGACTAGAGCAGGGTAGGAAATCCTTTCTTCTTCCCTTTCATCTTGCAGTAATTTTTGGGGTTTAAAGCAATGGATCTTGTTCCACATGCAACTCACTAAAAAAGAAAACAAGATGCCGAGCTGCATGTTTGCAAAAATGATCGTAAGTGTTGAGATGGTTACTTTTATACTCATAGCATTTTAAATATAACTTTTTCAACTTTTAGAAACATTTTCTGCATTTTCTTACTGTAAATTAACTCACATGTTAATGACTGACTCTGGATGGAAAGCAGAATCTTCTCCTGTGGCAGGAATGGCTATGAGATGGCAACTACACTTTTCCTCAGCAGCTTGTGTGAGTTTCCGAGCTGGGACCATACCAATATCTGTGTAAACACACACTCTTGTGCATGCTCCATTTCCCAGCCATAACATATCGTTAGTAAAGGTTTGGGTTTTGTGCTCTGGGCTGGCCCAGGCAGGAGTGAAGAAAGGGAGGCTTACTCTGTGGTTTCACAATTGGCTAAGCACGTCTGACTGTGGGCTGTCACCGAAGGGAAGGCAGCGCTCCTGCCCTTCCCTGCTGAGGGAGCCGCTTGCTTTGCAGCCAGCTCCACCGGCACGCAGCGCTTTCATCTCGCAGTATCTGCATTTGTTCAGGCAAGGGATTAACTCAACAGCTCTCTGGTGGGGACAAAGCACTTTGCAAACTGAGAATCACTAATATCAATATTGGCCATGGCTTTGTTGAATTCTGGAGGGATGCCGAACCAGGCACAAAAAGAGAGGACTTGTTTCTTATCATGGGCGGATCAGTCTTTGCTGGTGGCATAGATCTGGTGTCTCAGGACAGCTTTGTGTGTGTGTGTTACTAAGATCAGAGATTTTACACTATAGGGGAAAATGTAGGCTTTGGTCAGAGTGGCTTAAAAGTGAGTTTATTTGAACCAGCTTATACACAGGAATTGTCAGTGCTAATATATGAAAAACAATTCTAAAAAGCATTGCATGACCATATGAGAGTGGTGGCTTTATGAGGTAATTGATGTCTGTCTATAAGGATGAAAGAAGTAATGCTATTTTATTGATCCAATACTAGAAAATAAAATAAAAGCTTCCAAAAAGAGGCAAGTGACAACATAAACTTCAAACTCTCATAATATGTTTGCATATATGTGTTTGTTTCTTTCTCTCAAAAAAACCCCACATAATTATTTCTAATGCTGTGTTTGAATTTATAGTCTAGCTTCCTTGGGCTTAGCTGTAGGACACTGTTTGTGTCACCTCTATTTTCAGAATTTGTCTTTTATCTCTGCTTTGCAGCTTCATGTCAATATTTTATGTAGTATTTTAACACTAGCTGACTTCCCATCATACTAAAATATCATGGTGTGTAACAGAGGATATGATTCTACTTCTTATTTTTTATTTTTGCTTTGTGCTTTCCATATGTCTTCCTTTAATCTTGGCACAAATAAAATTCAGGGATGGGATTTGCATGAAAAATTGCAAAGTTGCAGTCAGCACAACTGAAGCCATACTCAACAAGTCAGGCACTACAGAAAGTGAACATCCCCTGTTTTGCACAAAGCTCTCAGCATCTTGCAGAATGTATTGTGTCTCATACTCCACAGAAAAGCTACACTGAATTTGTACTGTTTAGCAGAAGTGACCATCAGTGTTTGCAAGTCATCACAAAATACTCCAGTCAACATCTTGATAAAGCCAAAGGTAGGAGAGAGATTTAGTAAGAAGTTGGAAAATCTTGTTCTTGGGAGAGCAAATTGCCACTTTGGTGAGTTGAATTCAGTCCCTTGCCCTGCTAGTGAGCTGCTGGCAGTGGTGGGCAAATTATGCACCAGCACTTTCACAGGTGGTCACTGACTGTGTTTCTCTCAGATCTGAGCACCCAGTTCAAAATACCTGAGGTCTGACTTTTAGAACTGCTGAGCTCTCAGAAAGGCAGCTGAGTCAATACAAGTTGTGCTGTAAAAATGTATAACTACAGCCTGCTATAAAATGTTAAGTACTCCAAAAAGTCAGTTCCAAGCCGTCTGCTTTTAGGTACTTAGCCACTCCTGGATATTTCCATTTTTAAAACAGAAACAACATTTTGCCTTATATTAATAAATGCTGAAAGACAGATTCAAGCATGCTCATTAAATATCCAGGTTCTGTGACAAAAAGCACCTCAGAGGGCAAATAATAATTCTTCATTTCTCTCAGAGCCTGACTAACACATGGTTAAAACCAAGATGAGTGCTCCCACACTGGGTATTATTTGCTGCACAAAAAATCCCAATGTCTAGGAAGGCACAGAGTAGATTCCTAACTCTGAGCAGAAGGATGACTCCCTTTCATAACAACAACAAGAATGCTTTTTAAAATGAAAATGTAAAGATTTTTAACTGAGATTTTTACAGTCTATGGCTATTTACACAGTTGTGATTATAATCAATCACAGATTAATGGGGGAAGGCTTTTATGTTACAAGTTTATTGTCAGAGGTAGGAGTTACTTAATTTATGTTTTAAACTGAGAAAATCCTGTTTCAAAATATGTACATCCTATTAGCTGCTTAATATCAAACTCTCAGCACAGTACAGAGTATCTGGGACCTGGTGTAATAATGCCATGTGACCAGTGATGATGATGCTCAGTGATGATACTGGCTTTAAAAATTCCTTCCTCACCCTCAGCTGCCAGTGGCACCTTTGAGCAGGGAAGCAGTTTCCCCACTCTGGGTTGCACCAGGGCAACTGTTGGTGCAGGTTCTCTGTGAGGTAAATCTAGTCCAGCCCAGCTGAAACCAAAACAGCAATGTTTTTAATTTGCTCATAGAAATTGAGCCAAAATTACTGAGAAAGGGCATTTTTTAGACAGCGTTCATTAATGTATCCTATACTCATGTTAACTATATTTGAATAAAGGCTTTTCTTAATATTAATAGAGATTGACATTTTCAAATCAGTCTCTGTGCCCTGGGTAATTTATTTTGCATCCTGTTATGGACAGTAGGTAGTTTCTGTATGTGGATTTTATTCTTTTATTACTATGTGTACAACTGTCTGAACAAATGAGGTGGAATTGTGCCTGTTCACTGCATATGAAGGGTAAAATGATACACAATCAAAACTCCAATGAACTTGGAGCAAGAACTGCCTTGAATTTTTGAAGGGCTTTGTAATCAGTAACTTATTTTTCTCCATCCCATTGACTCCAACAAAATCAAATGCAATTTTGATTTCACAGGCATTGCTGCACACTGGACATCCAGTTGCCTTATTTCTCAATTAGCTGTTTATTTTTCAAATAACACTTTTAGTTCATATTTCATTTTTTATCTCTGTGACCTGCTTAAAACATAAAACCTTGCAAAAAAGCATACTGTAGAATTTTCTAGGTATAAAAGTTAAATACAAATTCCCTTCTCCAATTCTTTTCCATATTCATAATATTTGTAGCTGCTTCCTTGGAATTGTTGTGAGACGGTGTACTGGTCTCTATCTTTCCCTTCCTTCCTTCCTTCCTTCCTTCCTTCCTTCCTTCCTTCCTTCCTTCCTTCCTTCCTTCCTTCCTTCCTTCCTTCCTTCCTTCCTTCCTTCCTTCCTTCCTTCCCTCCTTCCTTCCAACAAAGGGCATACTTAATGATGTGTTAAAGCTCATGCATTCTGACTGGTTTTCATAATCAATAAATAGTTTTTGTTCTCTTATCAAATGTATATTTTGCTAAAACAAGGGCAATCAAAAAAATCATCAATGTGTTCATACGACAACCTTCTTAAATCTTTTCCTTGATATTAACACTTCAAGGCTTGCTAACCTTTCTTTTAAGTAGTAAATCAAATCACAAATTCCTCTCTTGCATCAAAAGGCTCAGTTTTGTTTCCTAATTTAGTAAGAATTTATGGGACAATGCTCACATCTGTATTCCCATAAATAATTCAGACCTGAAATAGGTTGATAGAAATCATAGATAAAAGGGAATTTGTTTGGGATAAAAATTAAGATACTTGTAAGGATATCCTTTTTTCTTTTTTTTTTTGAGAAGACAATGACAAATGAACTGCCATTTTTCTCATTTAAGTTAAAGAAATTTCTGTCAGAACTATTATTGTGATTCATCTTGCTGAAAGCAGAACTATTTTCCCTTTAAAATAAAAATTTAAATTCAGCAATCAGAACAAAAACATCTTTTGAAGACTCAGAGGTACTTCAAGAGTACTGTGGCAAATGTGCAGATTTTTTGTATTGTCATGGCTTGGTAGCGACTGGTTACAGGGGGGGAAAAGTTCTTGCAGATTCTTTAAATGTTTAAAGGAAACAGATAAAATACAGATGTTTCTTCACCATAAAACTAGTTACCATGCCTGGGTCATTAGTAAGGTCTGATTTCTTTAGATATACACTCGTGCACAAATCTCTGTTGCTTTAATGAACTGTATAAGTGGAAACAAATTTTGCAACAATAAGCTGTTCTGCCTGAATGATTCAAATTTAGCAAATTCATAAATATTTAAAAACTGGTCCTTATAATGGGAGGCATGCAGGACTGCAGCTCCTGTTGGTTGAGCAAGCCCTGCCTGAGGAGCAGAGCTGATGGCAACCACTTGCGCTCAGACTTGACTCCAGCTGTCATTCCCTGGAGCTGTGTGAATTCATTGAAGGAATTTGGGTTCTTATTAAGTTATACAACCATAATGAGCAGATGTACCATATTTTTCTATCAATAACATAGCGGGGGGCAATTTTAGACCTAGCTTAACCAAATCAAAATTAACGCTAAACTCCTTTATCCCTTCTCTGAATGGGCTCATGGAGGGTTTCTTTATCAAATCTGCACATGTAGGCTGCTGTCTTAGCAGCTGAGAGGCTAATTTCTGGCTTGATGCTGGCCAAAGTGTGGTTAACCTCACAGAACTGTAACATTCCAGCAGCAAGAATTCATTTTTACCCACTGTTGCCACTAACCAAATGCTAACATTTTACTTTGGAGAGCACAATATTATTCAAGCTGTCTTGCAATACTCCAAATGTTTGCACCATTACAAACTGATGACAAACTGATTTGTTCATTACATCTTAAATGTAACTGCCAAATATTCTATCCCCAAGTTCAATCCTGTGTTTTGAGGATAAGCTAAGCCAGACTGTGTATATAGGTAGGCAGCCAGAAACAAGCACAAAAATCTGGCTTCACTCTGAGAAAAACCTGCTATTTTTTTTTTTTTTTTTAAAGCTCTGTATGGAAGGAAAAATGCATTTTCTGAATGACTGTGGTCTTTCAAAGCATCCAGAGATTCATCCCTGGTCAAGGCTCTCACAGCTTATGTTGGAAGGATGCAGAATGGGTCTGGGAAATACTCTGGGAAATATTGTGGGAAATACTCTGGGAAAAGGCAATGCAGCTCCAGGAGGCTCAAAAGGAACATCTACTCTCTTCTCCTTCTCAGAGGTGGTCTGTGATTTCTTTCCTCCTAGACAATGAAAAACTGAACTGTACCTGGAGCTAACGTGGGTAGACAAGATAAGAGAACCCAAACAGTGGGAATACCTTAGCAGACCAGGGATCCCAGGGGAAGAAAAAGCTCATGTTATATTTACCATTTTCTTCTGTGCTGTTCTGTCTTACCTGATAAAAAAAGTGACAACAATCCTAGCAAAGCAAAAGTGGTGCCTTATTGTCAGCCCCTGAGAAGCCTTTCTTCACTATGCATGCTGTCTATCTTATATACCTCATTTATTTCCTGCTCTTATAATGGGAAAATCAGTTTCTGTGGAATGGAATTTGATCTTTTAATGGGAATGTCTTTCTATATTAGCTGACCTTGCAAGGCATTTCAAGCATTCCATCTTTTCACCCAGGAAAAACAACTACATTCAGCAATTCTTAGACTCTGAACCTTGCACAGGAAACCCCTGGAATTATATGATGAAATGCACAGTCCAAGTGTGGAAAAAGCGAAGCACACAACAGCCTAATATAGTCTACTATCAACAAAATAGTCTATCCATGGACAGGGTTTGCTTTTTTTCCTCAGTTTAGGCCAACCCACCTGTAATTTTCAGCTTTCATGAATAAACCTGTCTTTTCCTTAACAACATGCATGTATGTTTTCTTTTCTTTTCTTTTTTTTTTCTGGATAAATATGAGACCTAGCAAGGTTCATACTTAAAAAACTTGTGTTCACTGTTCCCATTCAGGTACTCTGCTCTGTACTGCTATTAACTCCTGTGATTGTTGTCATCCTGCTCTCTCAGATTGTCCTACAGGCTGGAGAGTCATCCTGCTTAGGCCTTTTGGGAAGATTTTGTGTTAGTGATGTGTCGGGCTCAAATCTGCTCCACTGAAGCCAACAGCCAAACACCCACTGGATTCAGGTCCTGTCTCATAAGGAACAGAGCGACTGTCTTAGAAAACATTTTCACTTCAACACATAAAAATTTTGCATCTTTTGGATTTTTTTTTTATTCTTTATCTGAGAAGAAGATAGTAAGTGTGGTCAAGTGTATTAGGGATGGCTAAATACCAAGCACACATGAACAAGCTTTTCCCACTTGGACTTTTATGTCTGGGACATGTTAAGACACCAGCAACAAGATGCTGCTCAGATAAAATGTGCTGGAGCATCTGATGGCCAGCTGTTGATAAACAGAGGCCACAGGGTCATCCTCTAGGTTGTCCTAGCTCCTGGATTGGAAGCACATTGAGCCCAGACCTTCCCAGACTGGAGCTGAAGGACTCCTCGACAACCTCTGAGTTTTATTGCTACCTTGAACCCTTCCTATCCCCTCTGAGGTATGTGGCGTGTGTTTTGTGGCTTTCAGCTGTTTGAGGGTTTGGTATGTAGTTTACAGGCTCCATTTAAGGTTGCAATTACTTGAGCTAAGATCTACTAATATCCTCTTTCTGTTAAGTATCTTCCTTCAGGATCACACAGGTTTACCACCATGTGCTTTTCCAGTCCTGTCACTTTATGTAAATAACACAACACGTCTGAATGTGAGCAGAGGGGATGGGACATACAGCAGCCCTGGCACCCAGTGCCAGCCTGGACAACCCTCCATCCATATGGCCCAGGATTTGGCTGCTTTGCTGAATGCTGATCCAAGCTGGAGGATCTGCTTTGGCTGCACCAGCAGTGAAAGTTTTCACAGCTGCCAGACTGGGCTCCTTTTACTCTGATTTTGCATGCTTTTTAGGAGCTGGCCTAGTTTGCAACAGCACATAATTTTAACACTAGAATCTTTGATTCTTTGGAGTTCCATGTGTGTATTTTCTCCTCAGCAAGGAAGGAAGAGCTGAACAGGAAGCTGAGGCTGGTGGGCAGTACTACTGAGAAACTAATATGTGTTTCACACATATTTCAGTGTGTTTCATAACGTTTCAAAATGGAAGAAACAAATTATTGATGTTCACAACAGAAAACTGAAGCAAAGGATATGTGTCTCACATTAAAAAATGGAGCTAAGCCATTTAGCTTCAGTCTCTGCTTTCCCAAAGACAGAGACTTTTGTACATTGTTAAGTTCTGCTCAGAACAAGTTACGGTTGCTAAACAAAATATAAGCATGGTACTTTAATTTCTGCAGGGTAGAACTACCATGGTGAGTGCAGGAATCTACTACTTGTAAGTAGTTTCAGAAGTGTACAATTCTTACTTCTAATGGTGCAATTTTTTTTTTTTTTGTGATAGTTATTTTAAAGGGGACACCAAAGATTCCATGACTAATCATGTATTTAGCATCTGTTACCAATATCTCCATGTGAATTAATTAGCAAGGGCCTGAGAGCCCTCTGTTTGCAGTCTTCCATGAAAGTAATACTGATTGGCACTGACATAGTATTAAATTGCTTCCCCTTCTAATATGGCCTTTTTGACAAAAGATTAGGCCTGCCACCTGTCCCTTTGGCTGGTGACTACTTTTCTCAAATATTCCTCTTCTTAGCTGAAACTTAATAAATACAAGAACATTTTACCAGTGTAATTGTTTACTGATACCTAGTTACTGATACCTAGAGTTCAGATGGTCCTTGCTGCTGTTGGTATCTCATTCTGAGACTCCTGGTCTCTTAAGGAAAATTGAAGTCAGAGCACACTTTCAGTAAGATGTTAATGTTCCTGCCATCCTGTGTAGTGAATGCACTGCACTGAAACCGGTTGTTGTTTTATCTGTGGGGCAAACAGCAAAACACTCAGCACTGAGGTTGCTTTGAGCAAACACCTGAAATCTCCTGGTTTGTGGATAAACCTGATGGCTCTGAGTAGTTTCACATCTGGGAGCTTGTGGTCCTGAATCTGATGTTCTGCAAATATCCTGTGATACTTATTTGCAGCTTACCACTCTGACAAGTGCTGCTACAATATATTTCCAGAAAATGAAAAAAGGTCAAAACCACAAGCAAGGCAGGTTTATTATCTGTCACAATTCACTTTCCCCAAACACCCCCTCAGCTGAAATATTTAGGTGACTTTCAGAAAACATTTTTGGAAATATTCCTTCACTTTTAATCAGATGGCAAAAGTGTTTGTTTTATTTAATCATGGTTGTGAAACTGAGCTTTTATTTTTTTATCTTCCTTTTTTCCATAAGGACCTTTTTGATTTGCCTCCTCTCTTCAATACCACATAAAATCTGGCTTGTGATGAAAAGACCAAATGGGCCCCAGTAAAAGCTTTGAGAAGATGCTGGAGGAGCTGCTGATTAACCACTACTCAGTTTATACACAGAAATCATGCTCAGCAATCTCAGTAGCAGGAAGGGAAGTCACTGTGGTCACACAGCTGACAATATGGAGCTCAGGAGAAAGACCATTTGTCTTTGAAAGGATTGACTTCTGAGAACTGCTTTTGCAGAAGGAGAGGTCATTCAGTCCTGAATGAAGTCTGGGAGGGGAACAAGGCTGGAAAGAGCTGTTAACATGAAAAGTCTACCTCCTGAGTGCTCTCGGCAGGAGGCACCTGGTTTGGGGTCCCAGCTGAGCTGCTGCTTAATAGCTCGTCTGGGTGCCAAAAAGCTGTTTCATGACATTCTTGGCTTAGCACTGGAAAAGCAGTGGAACATTTTTGCTACACAGAGCCTTTAGTCTTTAAATCACTGCTTTCTGGATGAAAACCCAAGAAAATTAAGAGCAATGTCAAAATGCTAAAACTTTAGTGTTCAGTCAGACACATTTTGTCCTGAATCTCAATGGCTGGCTCCAAGGCCTCCTGATGTCTACGTTAGCAAATAGTTGCCCTTTTGTATGGAGAGAAATCTGCCTTGTCCTCTGAGCATCATGGATGAGCTCGTGTTCCATCAAGTGCACTTTCAAAAACTGCTTTAAGCTCAGCTAATGAATCTTGTGTTACTTCTAACATTAATACTTGGGAGATTTAAAAGCATTCACTAAATGGAACTTGCCCAATCTGCAGCTGGAAAAACCAGGACATATTATTCTTCTGGAAAACTAATAAAAACTTGGACACTTTTCAGCTATATTTCTGTGTAGTATGGATCAACTGTTCTGAGCTCAGTTAAAAATTCTAGAAATGCTCATGAAGTCATTCCTGATAAGAGGAGCATAAACTATTTATTTTGCTGAACAACTCTATTGCTTACAGGCCAGTTAAATGTCCTGTGAGTTGTTGCATGTAGGTGTCCATGACACTTTCTAGTAGTAAACCTTTTTTCCATTTTCTGTTATATTTTTTTTTCTAATTCCCTCTGAATTCTTTGACTGTAAGATTCAGTACAACTCATGATGAGGACAGGGCAGAAGGCATGCAGTGTCTTTCAGTCCTGTGGGGCAGCAGGAGAAATGCACATACAGGATTGGATCATTTCATAAATTAACCAGACAGATAGAAATTTCTTCCCCAGGGTGATCCTTGGCAGGAAGACACTGAACTAAGGTTTTCAGGCTAGATCTCTTCTTACCAACATTTTGTCTGTTGCATTTGCATCTTCTGTATTCTTTCATACTAAAGTTGTACTCATAAAAGAGCAACTGCACAACAGTATTTTAACAATTTCATATTGAATTGTGGGTTAAAAAGTTGTAATTAGTCAGACAAAATGTGTTATCAACTTAGCTTTATTTCCCAGCTGTGCTCTCCTGTCATTTTTAATTATTATTTTCAGAATCCTGATCATGATGTCATCCCCTGAATTTCCCGAAAGGCCCCCAGTGTTCATTCCAAATGATTAATGAAGGTATGAAAGCTATGAGTGCTTCCAAATCAAATATGTGTATAAAGGTAGGCAATGCACAGGAAAAGATGATTAAAATAAAGAATTGTGTGTTTCCTTGAAATTCACCAGCCCATTGATATGCAGCAGTTCAGATCTCAGTGGAACTTTTGTGCAAGCCACTGAATACTTTTTCTATGGGGGAAAACTTGCTAGACAAAGTTGCCTGTTAGACCTATTTGAATTTTATTTTATGGCTGTGTGTTTTACATACCTGTGACATTAAAAGGACAAAAATGGTCTCTGTACTAAAGTGATAGGTCTGGCAAGCCCATATATCAATTGTCTTGAGAAGTGTGAGTCTCGAGACTTATTCCATTTTGAAAGTTGGTTTTTAATGAAGAAAATTTAATACATTGATATTCTGAATTTTTGGCTCGCATTAGGAAGCTAAAAGGTAAGTTGTTGCAATGCTATGTATTAATAAGCACTCAGGAGTCAGATTTGTCAGGAGAGAAAGTGCAGTGCTTTTTATTAACTGAATAAGCATTGTGCTTAGCTGGGCTTTGCCAAGGCCTCTGGAAATGTCTAACTCATGTGGAAGCAGGCTCAGATGCTTAACTACTAAGTAGCACAGTGGATTCCAGTCTAACAAAGCATTGTCTTAAAGCAGGCATTCCCACTCCAAACTTTGTGTTTATCCCCTCAGTGGATGAACTTCAAATGAAGCAAAATTGTTTAAGTCACAATAAGAATGAAAAAATTAAGAAAAAATTATTCCTTTATCAGGTTGCTAAAGAAACATCAGATTGGTTCAATATTTCTAGCAAACACAGCATACAATTATTCTGTATGAAAGGTATACTTTTCACAGTAATATTTTAGATGCCATTTTATTAATGTATCACAGTGTTCATCAAAAAGGCCTGCAAAGACAAGAGTCCAGGAAAAGTCTTAAGGGGTAAAAACATCATGTTTTTAGAACCAGAGCGTTTAAGTCCAAAACTGTCATTCAAAAGGGCCTGTTCAGCTGCTATCTAGCAGTAAATCATGTTTGGTTCTATTTGTGTCTGGGGAGGGATCCATCAGAACATACTGGTGCCTACATTGCGAATAACTACATCCAAGCCAGACTGCCTTCAATCAGTGGAAAGAAACAAAGCTTTTCGGGGCATGATTCATTTCCTAAAGTAGGTGTTAAAAGAGATAAATGATACAATAAAAAAAACCTCCCCTCTCAGTTGCCTCTCGGGGCTTGCGGGACTGATTCTCACAGATTTCCCCCAGCCCTGGCTGCCGTGCAGTGTTTTGTCCTTTCTGACAGACTTTTCTTGAGTCTCTAGCCCGGGGCTACGGGGATCAGCCATGCCCTGCAGTGGGGTTCAGTCACACTTTGCAGTGGGGCTCAGCCGTGCCCTGCAGTGGAGCTCAGTCATGCTTTGCAGTGGGGCTGAGTAGTGCCCTGCAGTGGGGCTCAGCCACACTTTGCAGTGGGGCTCAGTAGTGCCCTGCAGTGGGGCTCAGTCACACTTTGCAGTGAGGCTGAGTAGTGCCCTGCAGTGGGGCTCAGTCATGCTTTGCAGTGAGGCTGAATAGTGCCCTGCAGTGGGGCTCAGCCACACTTTGCAGTGGGGCTGAGTAGTGCCCTGCAGTGGGGCTCAGTCACACTTTGCAGTGAGGCTCAGTAGTGCCCTGCAGTGGGGCTCAGTCACACTTTGCAGTGAGGCTCAGTAGTGCCCTGCAGTGGGGCTCAGTCACACTTTGCAGTGGGGCTCAGCCGTGCCCTGCAGTGGGGCCTCTGGAGCAGCTGGAACTGGCTGTGTTTGGCACGGACAGCCCTGGCTGCTCCTCAGACACTGCCAGCGCCTGGGCACCCACACCTGGTGATTTTTGTGGAAGAACTTTGGAAGAACCTTTTGTATTTTAGACTTTTACACATCCAGACATGGCAGGATCATCTTCTGCAATTGGTTCTGTACTGTTTATGGACATTTGTGCAAATAGCCCGTCCAACTTCTTGTTTAACATTTCTGTGAAAAAAAAACAGGGCTTCTGAAATGAACATCAAATTTAAAAGCTAGAGAGAGAGAAGAATGTTAGGAGTTCCCTTCATGTAATTATGAAATGGTGCCACTGCCTTCACTGGAGCTTCTCCCTTACCAGATTCAGAATTCTGTCATGCTAAAATGCATTATTGATGGCTTGTGTGATACAGCAGTTGAGTGTAAACCATGGCCCACTGGACCAAATGAGGCTATGCTCCTCCTTTTCTTTTTTTCTTTTTTTCTGCCAAAGAAATAAGTGATAAATAATTGCATGGCAAAAGGATTTGTCTCAGCTTCTTCATCAGCAAATATTGGGGTGGTAGATTCATCAACCCATCTCCTCTTATTCTACCAAATAGTCTTTCACAAACACTTTGGTGTCTACATGCCTGCCTTCCTACCATAACCTAATTCAATCATATATAAATATCTGCATTAAGATAAGAAGCTATAGGCTGCAGACATTTTACATTTGAATGTTGTAGGGGAACTCTGTGAAAATAAAAATGGAATTTTAAGGGTAAAATAGATGCACCCTCACCATGGGATTGTCCTGGGCTGTGTGACTTTTTGCAGACACGGAGAAGGGCAGGGCAGTGTTTCTTCCTGTTATATCAGGATGAGAAAGCTAATGGAGGTACAAGGCAAATTATTTTGTAAAAAGCAAATGAACACACTTGCAATAGATACCAAATCACCCACTGAAACAGGCTCCAGTGGGCTTGTGTTCATCCCCCTCTGGGTTTTGTGTTTGCCGAGATGGAATAGTGAAGTAAAAAGTTTCCTAGAGGAGCAATCATGGAGGCAGAGAACTGCAGAACTACTGCAGAAAGCAAATGTTGGTTTTGTAACTGGGACTGTATGCTTCTAAGCTATGATAATTTCACAGAAAAAGAACAATCAAAACTAAATGGAGCTTAAACACTGGGTACTACTGTGTGACAAAGCAAAGATACAGGAACCTGTAAGATCTAGATCAGGCTTTGAGAGGAAGAAGAAGACAACTTATAGGAAAAAAGGTTGGGAACTGTACTCCAGACATCTCAATTGATTTTGTTTGGCTCATAATTGGTGGGCAATAGCCTTGTCTGAAGGAAAAGACTGGAACCTCTGCTGCATTTCTTGCTTACACAAGCACTCACCTGCAATGCCAGCCCATAGCGGGTGAATACTTCAAAACAAAGGATTTGTTGGTGGAAAACAGAACATAAAAGGAAGGCAGATTTGCTGAGTAAATTGTTCATTGTGCGTTATTCACACAGTTTTACTAACAGTCATCTGGAAAAAGTTAACAAATGAAGGAGAATGACTGCAGTGAGTAATAAATATAAATCAACCCAAGAGACATGTAGGGTTACTTGCTGGTTGTGGAGAAGGATGGGATTGATTGAAAGATGCAGAGAAAAAAGCTGAAAAGTAGAACAAGATAAGCAAGGAAGGGGTGGCAGTTAGGGCTGCAATGGTAGCAGTTCATTCCATAAAGTTTTGCTGATAGTTACTATTTTACACACACGGTGTGAAAATGAAAGAATGGCCTCCATTACTCTGCTTTTCCCTGAGACTGACTGCTTTAATTTGGAAGTCAATAAACACCATGCATGCTCACAGCATCCTGACCCAGAGCTATTGGAAATTGGCACACTTGAACTTCCTCCCACTGGGAAACCAAGGCTTGGCTTTCAAAATTCATATTTTTTTGTCCTTGCTATTTCTATTTTATTGAAACAAAATATGTGATTCCCTTCCCCCCCAATTGCTTGTTGAAAGCTGCTTTTGTTGAAAGAAAGCTAATATTAAAAGAAAGGTTGATTCCATTATGAAGGCAAGTGCAGCTTTGTGATAGGGGATGAAAATGTGTTAATTAAAATGTTGCTTTTACTTTATCTTGAATGTCACATTAACCTTATCTCCAGCTCATGCAGGCTCTAGATGGTTTCATTTGGGCATCTGGCCATCTTTTGTTTTTCATTTTACTATTTCCACTTAAATATTTACAGCTTGAGCCCAAGCCCATCAAACTCCATGGTAACACTCCTGTGGAGTCTCCGAGACTTTCCAGCCTTGGAGCAGAGCCTTGCTCTGAAAGAGAAAAGAAAAGAAAAAAAAAAAAGGAGCTTGTGAGTTTGTATGGTTTTATCTTCCTGAGATCTACATACAACACTATAAATAGAAGTGGCTTAGCTGGCAGTTTGATAAATGCATGTCACTGAGGTTACATGGCATTCTACCCTCTCCGTTGTCTCAACAGCAATAAAGTGCCTGCAGGCCACAAAATGCCCTCTGACACCTGTGTAAGCTCTGCAGTCTAATGAACTGGAATCTAGTAAACAGTTCCTTCTAATTTGCAAAAGAATATAATCTCACTGATTCTGCAGGGCTGAGAGGAATTGGGAATTGGGAGAGGAATTGGGAATTGCCATAAGGACCTCTTGGTTGCTACGATCTGCAAGTACAGTCAAGAAGCATAAAAATGAGTAAATTTTGTGTTGTTTTCTCAACTCGATCACAATAGATTCAGTGTAATACTTTTTTAAGTAAGATAGGTGTCCAACTTAGCTGTTAAGCTAGAAAACATGAGTACTATTCTTGCCTTTTAATCCCAAGTAGGTTGGAAATATTTGCAAAAAAAGGGAAGTAAATCCTTGGATCATTCAACCTAGCATTTATTTTACCATTATAAGAGATTGACAACACTGTAAGTACACAAATATGTTTTGTACCCAAAGATGCATCTTATTTAGTTAGTTTTATTTCTCTGACTGTTGTGTGATGATGCAACATACAATATTGCTTATGAAAGACTGAAATCTATTTCCTCTCCTTACTCAGTAATCATGTCAAAAATCACAAAATTCCTTTTCCATAAAAAAAATCCTGCTCTGTGTCTCCACTTGTAAATCAAACAAGAAACCAACACAGACATTAAATTCTAAAATGTGTCAAATTAACCACATCTGTGCTAACTTGTGCCCACCTCTAGTGGAAAGAGGAGGATTTCATCGATAGGCTCAGTAGTAAGATTTTTTTTCATGATCTTGCATCACCTTCAGGTACTTCAAAATAGTCACAAGGACCATGATAGATTGTAGGACATTTTGGGAAGCTTCAGGCCACTGAAGCTATGTTGGAGGTCACTTGGAGAAGAGCATCAGGAGAAACACAGGAACATTTGTCCATATCCAATTTAAATTAGATAGTCTTTGGAGCAGAGACTATCTTTCTCTCTGGTATTTTACAAGTTCTGTGTTATTGCAGTTACAGCTGGAGCTCTTTGATTAGTACCAGCATGCAAGTAATCAGTATAAAAATAATACAAATATTGGAAATACAGTATGTAAGTGGTGTTTAATCAGGTGCGATGACAGCAGACGGAAGGAATTTCATACAGTTACTGACTAGATGCAAGCATGCATCCTGGTAAAAGAAATGTTTGATTGGAGGCAATTTTGCTTGAAAATCCCCAGGGTAGGTGAACTAATCAATTCATGTTTTGTTGGCTATTTTTAAGAAAAGCTGTGCTGGAGAAATCTGAATGAACACAAGTAAGGGCAGGAGAATCTGGTACGCCTCTGCTCAAACCATCCAACAGTAAGACAAGGAGAGATCAGCAGAATCACTAAATTACTCTTCTTCTTTTCTGCCTGGCCCCTCTGTTTGTGGCTGCTACCTTCTGGGATACTCTCTGGATAACAGTAATTGGAGCCAGGGGATTGTTTGGTTCAATGCTGAAAACAGGTTTTAGCAGCTATAAATACCGATCAGTAGCTGACCCGTTAAAATCTAAGGGGCATGCTAAGTTCTTTTGTCTCTGTAAAATAAACATTTTCTTAAAAGAACTCCTTTTTATCTATATGCTTATGTTGAGATTCTTATACATTTGTCTGGTTTGGTGAATGTAATTAGTTTTAATGAATGAAGTGTTTCCAGCACAGCAAGCTAACTTGTGAGATATTTGCCCCATTTGAGTCTGGAAGCTATATTCATATTCCAGGAGAAACTTGCCATGAAAAAAATGGCTTAACATACAGCACCAAGATGCTAACACTGTGTCCAAGGTGCTCTACTGTGCACATGCCTCCTCTGGGGGCAGATGAAAAAGGAAATGGCACCTAAGGGATATGAAGTCACATTATTTAATGAGTACTGGAAGGCACTCAAAGGCTACAGTAATTGCCATGCTAGAAGGATCAATTCAATTAGTGTGGGACAGGGTCAAAAACTGCTCTCAGCAGAGACGAATGGTGCCACAGACATTAAGAAGGCATTTGTGGTTTTTTAGTCAGGAAGGCAAGACTTGGCCCCATTGAAACGTATTAAATAATAAGAAAAAGGGCCAAACCCAATTTTAGAGTGTTCTCTAAAGCAATGGCTAGGGATGAATAAACACATCCTACTGCTGAAAGCCTGGGCAGTGTAATGTATTGGGATACACGGCAGCTTCAGACAGCGCTCCCCAGGCAGCCGCGTCCTGATCACACGGACATGCTCCGTCTGCAGGCAGGCAGATGAAATCACTGACTCCAGTTGTTGCTCATGGTAGCTCAGCACATTCCCTGCTGACCTGGCTGAATGACTGTTTTTATGAAACACAACTGATTAAAGAAACAAATGATGTAAAATGAAATGTCATCATGGATACAGGGTTTAGGGCTATATAAACAACTGGGGACTGAAATCATTAGACTCGCTGCTCTGGAATGGTTCAATATTTTTAGAGGATTAAAATGCCTTGTCTACCCTTTGGTCACTTGTACTTATTTGTATGTCAACATAAGTATTTGTCAGTGATTTTCGTGTTTCCTAAGTCAGGAAATCTGTAAATTCATCATATAAAGGGACTGAGTCTTAATTCCTGGGCCTGCTAGTCCTGGATCAAAGGTTTTGATATATTATTCCTAACTTCTTTTATTTGGAAAAATGTAGCCAATACTTCTAGCAGACAGCATGGACCTGATCCAGAATCCACTGAAGTTATTTAAAATACTCTGATCAAGTTCCACTAGTTTTGCTTCAGGTCCTGTGGCTCCAATCCAGCGCAGTACTTGAGATTGTATGTAGTTGCTCAGAAGCTTAACTTTACATCCAAGTGTCAATGCTTTACCAGATTGACACATTCATATCAGCTGGTACAAGCAGACTGGCTCTGCATAACTGCTCAGATGGCAGCCACTGGATAATATATTCATTTGCAAAGTCTGAAATAGGATTTTTCATGTTAGTAAGGGTTAGTAAGTAACCCTCTACCTTATAAATTCCAGCAAGTATTTCCTATAATAAGCAATGTGACATTGTCACAAAAACACAAGATGTGCTTGTAGGGAATGTTTCCTGTTGAGGGCTGGGGCACAAGGAAAAGCCAGGAAAATAAACAGAAAGTAATATGGGAAGGCAGAAAAAGTGTTTGCAGTTAAGATGTTAAACAGTAATGAAACTTTAGGAAGTGAGCACAGTTTTTATGGACATCTTTGTGGTGAGTGGCAAGATGATGTTTTGTCAATTAACAATCCTGACTTTCTTTCCCCCTTGTTTTCCCCATCATGCTTAGATCTTGGCTGGGGATAAACTGTAAGGACGAGGGGCCTCTTTGGTAGTTACAATAAAAACAACAATGGCTGCCTCATTCCCTGTAACTGTCCATTGCTGCCTTCTATAGGGTGTAAGAAGAAGGGTCACAAACTCCTGTTGAACATAGCTGATCATCAAATACTAATCAGAGGTAATTAAAGCCTGCTGGCTGAATGGCTCACAGTCACTACTAAAGCCAGTACTTCATTATGCTTTTCTGTAAGAGGCTGCAGTTGTGCACACGTCTCAGGAAGTCCCTCTACAGTGTGATGCCTGGATTGGGCCCTAGGGATGAACCCAAAACTGCAGGACTGTGATTCATTTGCCACTGCAGGAGAGAATTTTCCAAACACAAATTGCTGGGAAACATTAGACATCTGTTTCTCTTTAAATATACCTGAAAGTGTCCTTTCTGTTCCCCAACCAGATAAGTTTAACACAGAGAGCCCGGTGAGACTGTAACCACAGTGCATGCTCTGCTGACACGGGCAGGTGCTGATCTGCAGTTGTAATCTACACTTACAGCTGTGGGGCTTAGCATGGAGAGGTGCCACCAGCTATGGATGCTGGTAAACAGAACTCTTCTATTCCACACAGGATTGTGAAATATTTTGAGAATTTCAAAATGAGGTGTTCTAGAAATGCAAATCAATACTAATTGGAAGCAAAGAATATATTGATATTCCTGTGGTTTTCCTAGTTCTGAGTGTAGTGGAGTAAGGGACCAATCTCAGTCTTCAGGAAACTTCATTGGTTTTTACAAGGTTACTCAAGAGGTGCATTTGATCTTCTGCTGACAATTTTTAGCCTTGAGAAGGCTATTTACGCTTTGAGACAGAGGGCTTAAAAAGTAACAGCAACATTTAATAGCATAATTACTTCACATTATTTTGCATTCTCTGACTTTGCTCAAATGAAACACATTGCATGCTGAAATAATCTTGTAGGGAGGATTATTCAAACAAGATAAAGTCCCCACTGAATGTAATGTCGGTTCTTTTTATGCATGCTGGGTAACCTACTGTGCTTTGGCAGCTTTAAGACTGAGCCATATCGTGCTCATATTGGAAGCATGCAAATGTCTGAGCTAGCAGTTTGAAATGTGGCTGCGCAGTTATTACTTCAGGAATGTTAATTATTACTTTTATGTGGATAAACTCTCTGGAGCTGCATCCATTTAAAATTCAACCACAGACACTGTGCACAAGTTTGATTTGGTCTCAGTGTTATAATTTTTCTTTGTTTATACCATTGGTAATGGTACCATGCTGGTGTCAACAGACTGAGGGCTTATGAAGTGAATGTAGAAATAAATATTATTGTTAAAGAAAAGATGAATCATTTGCAGTCAAGCAAAACTGAAGGTTTATCTTGCTTCAGAAAACTTTGACTTGAGGCACTGGAGTACACAGAAATAACGTAAAAATGTTAAATAAAAGTGAATTAATATTAATGCAAATGTGCAAGTAGAATGTTGTTAAAGAAAGAAAAGCCAAGAGAGAGCCAGAGGACAAAGCCTAAGCTGCAAAAGAACATGTGCCAATCCAGCAGGTTTTCTTGAAGAAGAGCTGTAGTTTCAGGTCCCCAGGCTTTATCTGGACAGGTGATTGGTACTTGCATCTTGTATGGAGTCCAAGACATTTCCACAGCAGAAAGGTGTAGGAGTAATCAATCACTGTGCCCCAAGTTTTCAAAAGAGGGTTTTATCTGATTGATTTAATGACACAAGAGAGGCAAAAAGAAAAAAAAAAAAAAAAAAAAAAGGAAAAAAAGAGATAATTTTAAAAAATTTGGCTTCAAATCTGGTATCTTATATTTGTACATTGTATACAGTGTTTGGATGTGCTTTCAGCATGAGATCTTACTGCTTGTAGTTTCACCAGCTCTGGTAAAGGTTTGGAAGGCATTAGTGGTGATCCTACTGTGAGTAAGAAAACTATAGACAGGTAGAAAAAGAAATAAAGGAGCAAAGGAGAAAGAGTCATTTTGATACAATGGTGGGAGTCCACGGAAGAGTTTCTTCAAACTATTTTATCCATTTTAGATTTCCATATATATGCTCAACAGGAATTGCTTCTGAATTTGAACTGCCACTTAGCTGGAAATAAAACCAGGACACAGAAGCACAGACCACTGCTAGTGCAGCGGCAGTAGAAAGGACTGTTCTGAACTCAGACAAGAAGTCTGATTCCAGAAGGAGCTGAGAAAGTCACACACAAAACATTTTTATGTCTATTTCAGTGGGACCTTAACTAAAAGTGATACTAATATTCAAAAATAATTGCCAATTAACTGATTAACCTCTAAAGTTCGTGGTAATCGATAACAGAAAGTCAAGCTCAGGCTTTTTAACAGGCATTTCAGCAGCAAACTCTTTTCATGAACAAGGAAGCTGTGGTGTCTGACACACGGCAAAAATGCCTACGGTGAAATGATAATTCTTTGATGCCGTTTGAGGCACAAGATTGCTTGCAAGATGCAGTAACACTACACCCCTGCGACCAATTTCACTCCTAATTTAATTTGCACTTTCTGTGCTAGACCCCAGTGAAGGGAAGCCTCTCTTCTCAGGAAAGCCCTTATACATGTTTGAAGTTCTGTGAAAATTTAAAACACATGTCATTGTTGTCCAGAATAGATCTGATTTAACAGCCTGAGCTCCGGCCTCTTTTTCCACATGGGCCATGCTCAGAGCGCTTAAAGCAACTCTCTTGTACCTATGAGTATTTGTACAAATGCAGATTGAGGGATCATGACCCTGCTGGAACACAGAAAACAGAGAGCACAGGTAGGTCATTAGAAATACATGTAGAGTAAGACCTTACTTAATGTGAGACAATCAGGCCTTAAGCATGAATTTGTGGTAGCCATGTACTGAGGAATGATACTCGAGTTTGTCTGTGTATGAATATGCATCTGTAGCTATAAATACATACATCAGTACGTGTATACGTATGTGATATATAATGATAAATTAACTGTTTATTTATTTCAAAGTGATAAGCAGATGTTGAGGCATTGCTACTTTTGTCATAGAATTAAAGTAAAATGGCAGCCTTTTAACTTTTATCCTTAAAGCATGAGCCAACCCCTGATGGGCTCTGAGCTCCTAATACTTTACTTTTTCTCAGAAATGCTGAAATACTCTGCTGAATCCTTTGTGGTTTGGCTTGTCCTTGTTTGGACTTCAATACTTTCCTAGGTTTCTTTATTATCCTCAGAATGTCAGCTCCAATTTTGGCTTATTGAATTAAGGATCCAGCATGAATCTTAAATTAATTTCTCTTAAGGATGTCTGAGTCCCAGTGTTTAACTGGTTCCATCCCTGAGTGAAGTGCTGATGTTATTGCCAAATACATCAGGGTTATGTGTGATTCACCCATGAATGAACTGTCACTATGCTCTCTAGTTACTTCTACTTATTTGTATTAAAGTCTTTGACAAAAGTAGCTGTATGAAGGACATATATGCAATAGAGGGAAAAAAAAGGGGAGAGTTTTATTCCCTCTCCTGTAACAACCTGTTTTTATAGCAACCTGTTACAGCTGTTTGCAAATGAGTTTAGCAAAACAAATATTTTGTTTGCCTTTTTGAATTATTTTGATAGAATATAAATTCCAGAAGGAGAAGAGCGTTGTTTCAGCAGAGTTAAAAAGAGCAGTGGGGGATTCTCAGACAGGCGGATGCACATTCTCAGGAATGCTCTTTCAGAGAGCAGCAAGCTGTGAATGTGCAGCTGCAGGCTTCAGCCTCCTGAATAATCTGCATTCAGAGACTGCAAAGTCATCAATATTTATGGGCTGGTGGGATCATCCCTGGCATGCAGCTACATCTGCCAGCTCTCTGTTTACTCCACATCCTTTTCCCTGCAAGTTTCAGGTTCTTATTTCCTGAGACGAGTAGGTTTGCCCTTTGAAGCAGAGCTCCTCCAGTGAAACAGAGAAGATGCTTCCTGAATCATACTGGGCCAGCACGTTTACTGTGCGTGTTGAGAAATCCCCACTGCAGCAGATGTTGTGTGAGAAACAGGAGCTGATCACAGTTTCCCAGACTCAGCCCTGCCTTGGTGGATCCAGCATTCTTGCTCTGACTTATTTCCTCACAGTTGCTTTACAGCAAAGGTCTCCCATTACCCTTCTTCAGCAGAAACTGCCATTTTGTCTTCAGACAGAGCTTGCAAGGCACAAATGTCCATACTGATGTATTTTCTATGGGAAGTAAAGTCTGTGCACCAACAGCAGGACTTGGCTCACATCCACTGGGCCAATACAGCTCATCTCACATTGAACCAACTAAATAACTCTTAATTTTCCATATAAAGAAAAACTAAAAAAGCCGATTTTAGTTTACAAAATCAGCATGGATTTAACAGAGAACCTTATTCCTTATCTGTTCATCTCAGGAGGTTCAAATAGCATTATTATTCATAATAATAATGTAAAATTTTCTGGTAGTTTTATTTTAAATTAATGGTCATCAAGAGCAGCAATACCTTATTGATGTTTGCAAAATATAAACATATAGCACTTGCGTTCTTTCTTGCCTTAAATTTGCATATCACTGCTATATAAATATAGTTTGAATCACAAGCCATCCAAATAGCCCTGAAACAGTAGTGGAAAGCCTGTGTTACTCCAGTCACCTTAGATTCTGGACACATTTACTTCACCCAGTTGCACTTTGCTCACACTGTCCCATGAATATTCAGGTATTAGAATTCTATTAGGACAGGTGCCATGTACCAGGAATCCTAATCTTGCATACTTATTGTTCACAAAAAGTGCATTTTTAATTAATTCTTCCAACACGCAGTGCTTTTTAACCTAAGATTGCCAGATGAAAAGTAAAACTTGCACTATTTGTCCAAACAATTCCCTAGCTGCATATTCTGTACTTCTGTTTTTCTCTTTATGAGAAATGTCACTGTGTCTAATGCACAAAAAATAATTTCTTAAACAGAAGTTACTCCATACAAGTAATTCATGTGGCTTCTAAAAGTCAGTGATATTTTATTACTAGGGAACTGTTAATGAATTTAAGAACAGTAAAAAAGAAGGAGAGAATAATATCTCTTCACTCCCACATATTCGTGTGTTGGTTTTGATGTGGTGATTTTGGTTTGGCTTTATTGTCTGCATGGTATTATGAAGTAACTTGGTTTATTACTCAGAAGACAGAAAGCCTGCAGGAAAGGCAATTTCTTTGTCTACCCTGACAAACCCCTGAATTTGAATTTATATCATCCGGTGAAGGTACAGCATGGTACAACTTAAAGATCCTTCTCTCCATTTCAAGTATATGATGCCACTTTACATCTGTTTAAGTCCTGAGTTCATATGGTAGTCAGGAGACTTTGATTATTACATCAAAATGTGCACATACTATTTAAAATAGTCCCTTTCTCAGGACACATTTCAATGCAGTGTGCAGACAAAACATCAAATGAGCTCCAGTTCTGATAGAGTAATATGCTTTATGTGAGCTGACATTGTGCCTGGGACACAGAGCTGACCTGTTGGGCTCCAGAGCCCCTGCTGAGTGACAGCTGATAGAAGAGGACAGCTGCCCCTTCTTCTAAATCCTACCTGGCATCAGAAGCATTACAGGAACAAGGGACCCATCTGGGTGACACTTCCAAATGTATCCATGTACTCTGCTCCCATTCATAAGGGTCTGGCAAGACTTTGAAGTCCCCAAAAGTATTTGACTAAAATTCTGGAATATTCTGGATCATAAGTCTTATTACTGATGAATAGAAATTATTTGAGTGATGTTAATCTCACAGACAGTACTTTATGACATATTTTTCTTATGATCTCTATGAAATTATGGTAAAAAGTGTTTGCTTGAAGAAACTTTGGACCTGTACTCTTCTCAGGAGGATGTTTGCAGTGTTCAGCTTTAGTGGTGGGATGTTAATGTCCTGTGTGTGTCAGGGGAGAAAAGTAAAGATAAAATTCCAGGAGCAGAGGAGTAAGGCATACAAAAAACCAACACCCTCTTACTGGGAAGCAGATGCAGAAGTTCAGATGCTCAAGTGGTTATTTCCCCCATCCCTGGCTGTTATTATCAAATCTACCCTGAGCACAAATTTGTAATTTCTGCTCTCTTTTTTGTCTTCCCCCTAGATTCACCATGAGGTCCTCTTGAAACGTTGTAGGTGGGTACATATTGCCCTGACTAGCTTTCCTGTGAGACCTAAAGGGAAGTGGGTGCTAGCACCTCAAATTTTCTACCCCCACCCCAGCAGAAAATCCCTAAAGATACAGTGGATTCATCAGCACCTTGGCAGGTTTACAATGCCTGCAGGAGGAAGGGATTTGGAAGCACAGCCCAGTCTGCAGAGTGAGTGCCTTCAGGAAGAAGCCCAAGGTACCTTGGGCTCCTTCTAGTGAATCTGGATAACATGGGGTCAAATTCTTTTTGACAGAAAAGGGAACAGGATTTTCCACAGTCTGAGAATGTGCCCTTTCCTTATCTGAAACTTCAGTGAATCTGACTCCCTTTCCTGGCAAGTTTTGAATTTAACAAAAATTCAGTTTAAAAAAAAAGGTAAATATCTAAAGTATAACTAAATCACTGGGCACCTTGTAAAACTGGAACAGGACTGAATGACTGCACAAGGGAGGAATTCTGATTTTAACTGAATCATCCTTATTAGCTGGATGTTTGTGGTACAAACAGTGTGGTTTGATGTCAAACCAATTTTCCTCTTCTGCAACCCTCTCAATATGCCAAGTTCTTGCAATCGTTGTTTTAAATTTTCTTCCCCTCTCTTAAGTTATGACTTAGAAGTGACATGAGCATTCAGCCAGAAATCTATTTAAACTCTCAATGCAATATCCTCATGTCATTCATGTCATCTGCTGTGCTGACTGAGAGATGCCTACAAGGTAGAGGAATGTGCAGTACAGCAGTACCTGAACATGACAGAAGAATTCAAGGCAGCTGCAGCATAAAAGTCTTCCTTGCTTTGTTTCCTGTTTTTGTGGTGTTTTAAAGGTCTTACTCTAATGTAGCAATCTGTGGTTAAAATTCAGTTGCTTTTATAAGGTAGTAACAAGAAACTCTTTCACCCACACTGCACATGCTGGATGGGGAAGGGTAAGAAAATATTTAAGTGGCTTTTTAATGGCATAAGAGTTGGGATTTCTGGGAACCCAGTTCTTTTTAGTTGTGAACTTTCGTGGTGAAATGTATAAGAAATGAAATGTTTTTCCTGCAAATATTGATTAGATTTATCATCAAAATGTGTGGGAATACAATTGCATTGCCTACCTACACAGAAAAACCTATGATAACATAAGATTTATTGAAGGGTAAGTTACAATCTTGGAGTGTAACTTCTAATATTCCTTTCTGGAGTTAGTAGGAACTTCAGAATATAACCTGAATATAACGTTTTGCATAAGTGCCCATTATAGAGGCTGACTAATTTTACCCAAGTTGTGGGCTGTCTGGTCATTTTTAGGACAAATAACATAGCCAAAGTCACAGCAATGTTCTTTCAAATACACTCTGATCAATGGTGAATTTTTTTTTTTTTTTTGTTATCACCTCTCTGAATACTTTCAGTATACCCTTAAGAGGAATTTTTTTTTCAGTATCTTTCCTCTTAATTTTGTCTTATGATTTCTATGATGTCACAGTCAGTGGTTTCTCCACTAAATTTTAAATACATTTTAGCGTTTCTGCTTATGAAAACCCAGGTTTGGAGCCACCAGCTTCTTATGCTTTCTTCATGAATCTTCAGCTCTTGGCTTTCATCAGTCTTTCCTCTTCTATTTCAGCCCTTTTCATTTGAATCATGCAGCACACACTTATTTTCATCAGTCTGCTCTGCCTTGAAGGCTTTTCATCAGTTTTGCTTCTTGGGTTTGATCCAGTAACCTTGTCTCTTTGTTTTTGTGGTGTCAACTGTCATGCTTTGATCTGCAGCTTTTTTCCATAAGTAAAGTGTGTACTTTGAAAAGGTTATAACTGGAAGGGGAAAGATGCATGGAGAACCATACATCACAAGTGTTCCTGAAGCATAATTTTAACATGAGAGAAAGAAAAAGAGCAAGAATTTTTCCTATTGTTATAATTTTCTTTTTCAAGCTCATCTCATTCCAGATATGACATCAGAATTCGGCTGCTTTTCCATGTATAAATACTTCACTGAGACATAGACTGTGTGGCTTTAGATTTAAAATTTACAGTCCAGGAGACAGAATCTCTTTTTGTCCAAGGATTTTCTATTGCTTTTTCCTGTAGGATCTCCAGCCTAATTCTTGCCTTTTTTGTACAGATTTTATACAACTTAGGAAACTGGTTAAATTATATCTATAACTATTGTATGGTAAGAAAAGCATGCCTAATAATTTTTGGGAAAAGCATTAAGCAATCAGTGACAATGCTCCTCCAATAGCTGCAGAGAGCTTATTGGACAGTTTCCAACAGAGTCCATGGAAAAATCCGTATCATATCAAGCAAGCATCAGCTGTAAGAGTATCCAAGGTTAGAGGGAGACTCATGCTTCATTTATCAGCCAGGATTAAAGGCAGTGGAGAATGTTCATTGCAACTGTGCAAACATAAAACATATTAAAGGGCCAAGATACAGAAAATGTCAACCACTGCTGTTCTGAGGCTATCCATCACAGGGAGCTGGGAGTCATCACTGTATCCCGCAGTGAGTCATGAGTGAAGCAAATGTTACATAACCCTTTTTTACCCACAGGGATTTCAATTAACTTTCAAGATAGAGATGCATTGTGTTGAATGTCATGCTGATACTGAAGACCTCCACAATGTTGTCATGCCTGTAGACATTTTCAGATTATTTAATCAGCTTTGTCTGGAAGGAGTAAGGCAATGGGACTCTCAGATTTAAGCAGTTTTGCTAAAGCTGTAGCTAGCAGCCTCTGTATACTGGGCAACCAACCACAGTTAGCCTGATAGTCACTGGTAATCCAGTACCTCATGCTGTGGAGAATGAGCCCTCAGAGCTTTGTGGTGATGATAACTTTATTCTCCTTTGCAATCAGTGGGGGTCAGCCACAGAATGGACCTTACTGGGGCTTCATGTTGTTGGCAACTTGAAATCTCACTCCATCACATTCCCCAAAGGCTGCACTGCACACTGAAGGTTATGTGGGCTGGAAGGTGTTACTCATTCCCCTGTTATGTTCCCTTAAGCTATCAAGGGAATAATTTGAGGACTTAAAGGACTCAAGAAGAAAGTTCTCAGCTGAAAATCATATAGTGGGCATAAGAGGTCTTACTGTAAACAAACACTGGATGCAGTTTTGAAAGAGTTAACTGGAAAGGATAGAGCTCACCTATCTTCATATAGGGGAGAAACTTAAACCTCGACAAGAACATCACTTGACAGACTGGAGAAACTTCATGGACTGAGGGATATGTTATTTTTTTTATATGAAGAGACAAAAATCTTGATGTAATAAGGTGTTCAAACTCTACTTTGCTGAACACAATCCCCTTACAATTTTTGGGTAGTGCATCAAACCTTAGAGGAAGTTTCTTAAAAGCACTCTCAGACAAAATTAGTGACATGGCAGTACATTTTCCTCCCCAGAGCTTTGCTTTGCAAGTTCTAAATATGTGGTGAGATTGATCCCCTTTGCATACCAACTTGAAGGCACTGAAGCAGAGAAGTGATAATTTTAACCATGTCAGTCTCCATGTCAGTCACCTTCACTGTCATTACTGATCCCTGAATTATGACCTTGTGGACTTCTCATGTGGTTCTCATATTTTTTTTATTCAGCTGTTGTCCTTCTCATTTTCTTGGTTTGTCCTTCAGACAGCTATCTCCTTTCTCCTCCTTTTCTGCCAGAGATTAGGGCATGGAGGGAATGGAAAGGCAATATTCAGGGGCCAGAGCCATAAAATAGCCTCTTTCTTGAACGTGCTGGATGTGTGAAGCAGTAGCATTAGAAAGTAACAAAGAAGAGAAGAAACAATAGGGAACTTTTAAACTAACAATCAATGGGATTTAAGGTGGTTATACTCGTGAGGAGAAGTCTGTGCAGGGCACAGTCTGACTAGCTGTAGAGGTATGTAAGGAAAGCTCCATGGGATGCAGATACTGTAAATGAGAACTGCAGAGTTATAAGCAAGGTGTAAAATACCTGTGCACTGTTAATCACAAGGTGTGAGGTCTTTTTGGTTTTGTTGTTTGTTGGGAGTGTTTTATCCCAGGCTTTCAAGCTGTTGAACAGCTACCAGTTGTTTCATTTAAGTATAAGAGTGATCTCATTAATTTTTAGCTTTGAAGATCAAAGCCCGATTTGGTCTACTCACAATATTTCTTCATAAATTCCAGTTTTGAAAGAGTTTCTGTCACTGAACTTTTAAAATTGGTTTTTGACAGCTGATTGTGCAAGCAGGTTGTCTTTGTTCATCCACTTCTAAAAAAATAGACAATGGATATGTCACACAAAATGGTTTTCTGGGTAAAGAGGTAGGTTAGAATGTTCAGATCTATAGCAATCTGTTGTTGAGATTTTCTCTCTCCTCTTGTGCAAATCCCCTGTTCTTTTGTGAGCATGAGAGTAGACAGAAAACACACATTCCCTACAAGAAAATAAAAACCTACTTTTTTATGTGTTCCACATCTTTTCATAATGAAGTGCTTGTAAGCAGAATGGTGAAATCAAGACTGGAAACAACAATGGCTTGCAAGCACATTCTAGCACTATGCTGAAATTGAGTGTGATTTGACAATGCCATTAAGCAGTGAAAATTCTTCTTAGGATTTGCAAGGCAGTAGAAATAAATGTTACAGGCTTTCTTATTAGTTGAGAAACAGCAGTGGACAAATTGCTGCTGCTTTTTCTATTTTAGGATCTTCTGAATAAAAGTCTTGAGAAAGGAATTTTTAAACGCTTTTTTCCTCAGGTTTCTCTCCTTATTTTAATTCCAATTGAATTTCATACAAAGTTCAAAATATTCTATCCTCCCATATAGCAAGATATACAGGAAGCCTTGTAGATTTGAATTTGCTGCTTTAGCTCCCTGATGAAAATGCCTACTGCAGGGAGAGTGGAAAGAAAATAATCTTTGGCTTCCTAAGGAATGCATTAAATGGGAACTGCTGAAGTCTCTACAATTGCAACCATGTCTGACTTCAGGACTTTAAAATGGTGCCTTCTATATTGACTGGAACACCACAAAGAACTCAAATAGCACAATGTATCAGTGAGCAAGTCAGCAAATCTAGAGAGGAATTCAGAACATCAAGTTGGCCTTTCCCTACAATAGTTCAGCATTTTCCCAGCATTACAACAGGGTAGGACTGACCCCTACAGTTGGGGTCTGTTTGCACAGATGACCATACAGATGCCAACACCTATGAGACGTACAGTGAGCTTTATATCACAATTTTTTCTTCTTCCAGATTCTTCTGTTGTTTATGAAGCCTCCCCCTACTTCACCAAAGGTTTCATGAGTCAGATCAGCATTTTTTTAACCTGGAAGTCAGGTTAAAATGAGCATGTAGAATCTCTGGCAGACTGTAGCCCAGGAGAAGATGTAAACTCCTTAGTGCGTCCAGCATAAAAGGTCTAAAGGATGATGTTGTAAAATGTGATTACACTGTGCTGTGACAGCAGTCAGCAGTTCTGGGAGTAAGAGTCAGTGTGGTTGCCCCAAGGGTCATCCAGCTGACCTGTCCTCCCACGGCCCCACATTGCTCCAAGTGCCATTCAGTGGGATGAATGCCATATGGATGTCAGTTTATGCCAGACTCCGCATGAATACTGCAGGGAAGGGAAGGAGAATCAGAGGATTACTCTTATCAGTACAAAGAGAGACAACATGCCTCAGAAAGCTAAGGAGATAAATGCACAAGCTGGAAGAGAAGCAGGGTAAAGCAGAACTGCCCTGGCGACAGTCCACTTTAAAAGCAGATATAAGGAACTCCCTTATTTGCTCTTTGAAATAAGTGAAAAGCATATAGAAAACAGGACACAGGTACACTGCTGACTTTATCTTCTGTCTTTGGCAAAATCCTGTGCTTTAACTCAGAGTGAAATCAGATAAGTCTGCCTGTTGGCTGTGACTTCTATTCAGTATATCAAAAAAGGCCTACTAGGAGAAACAGTTTTCAATGGATTAAAACTCAAACCAAAACCAAAACAAATCCAAAAATTCTTCCATCATCTTCTTTCATGGTGTTAACCATGATTTTTCTCATCAATTTGAAATATTAGAGTATAGATCTTTTGCAAGTCATCTATATATTCAACTAAAATTCATATGGAAAATTAAAACGCCAGTGTTATTTATTTTCAGTTTCAGTTTTGAATTGGTGCATTTGGGCTACTCTATTTTTGCCTTATTTCCTAATCTTTCTATGTTTGTCTTTTATTTTACTTATATGACAAATATAACACACATCACCATATTGAGGCAATAGCCTCTAATCATTCCTGTGAAAAGAGGAGTAACATTAAACTGATGGGGATAAAAAAGGGACCAAAAAACCAGAAGAAATGTAATGAGCATACTGTGAGTATGAGGCATGAGTTAGAACTCCTGCTCCGCATGACCTCCAGGAAACTCAAGCACAGAGAGTTGGAAAGTCACCACAGTAGTGACACAGAACAGTCTGTGTCACCCACCAGACACCAAATGCCCGAGTCCTCCTCACTCCTTTAACACAGGATCTTCCCTGATCAGTAATTGACTGAAATAAAACGCAGAGACGTGTAACCCTGAAGCACTGTTGGCAGCCTAGAGGATTGTGTGTAGGTGTTTCAAATAACAGCAGTTCTTAATACATTTCTTCTCAAAAAATATTCTTTCAAGGACCAAACACGCTGATCCCTGCTGCAATTATCCCCAGCTATCCATGTGTAACCCATCTGACTGTGTAAGTGTATCAGAATGGTGGCCTGCTTTTCATGTCACTGAGATTCTACTTTTCAATTTCAATTCAAATTTAAAGAAATTATTCCAGTGATCAATGGTTATGGTCAAGAGAGCTATGACTCTTTTCTGAGAGAAGTAAAGACTCAGGATCCTCCTCCTGTTGAGAAGGTTTGTTTTGGAAAATACTTTTCACCTGCAAGCTCCATAACAGGAGTAGAAAAGAAGATCATCAGGCGAGAAACAAAGCCCCTTGGGGGGAATACTTGCAATATATCTTCAACCAGTCTCATTCATCTTTGTGCTACTTTTGTTTATTTCTGTTGTAACCACAGCTGTCAGTGGTTAGACTAATAGAAAACTGCATTTTGCAGTATGCAAAAAGGAGGGACTGATTATCCCCAAGGGCAAGGAAATTATACCACACACTTTATTTTGAAGACAAATCGGGGAGCTGGGCCTGTATTTGACAGTATCTGCAGTGTAGAACCATAATGTTTATGTGACTTCTGCAACAGCAGCTACCTACACTTGCTAGCTGTATAATCAAGAACAAATGACAAAATCAGCCAAGGATGTGAAAATTAGAGCTTTTGCAATGTAGACATTTTGGGTTGTTTCAGAAGTCCATCGCATTCTTGTGTGGTGTGTGACAGTCAGACACACGTGTTTGCCTCCCACTGTGATGGGCAGAACTCTATTTTACAGACAACAAAGAGTTTTAAAAGATATAACTCTTTCTGAGAACATTTTATATAAGTTTCACTTTAAAGGATTAGATTGGATTGTTTAAAGAAAACGAAAGAGAAAAACCCTTTTAAATAATTACATTTTTCTGAACAAAATATGGTTGGTTGAGAGTTCTGTCTTCTCAAGACTCTTGTTTAGTAGTTGAAAGGGAACTGTTGGCAAAGACTCAGAAAAAAAATACTGTATATCCAATGTCTGGTCTGTCTAGGTTTCCACTGCACACCCAGCTTCATAATATCACAGGACTTGCGTGATATTAAAAAAAATGTTTTAAAACCCCAACCTTTTCTTTGTTTGTACAATCCTGGGACATTTTCATAGGGCAATCAGTTAGAAATTCTTTCTTATTTTGCTTTCTTTTTGTGTCAAATGTTCTAAGGAAGAAAGCTTTTTCTCCTGCAGTTGAACAGAAACCTGCACAAAGCACAGCCTGTTCGCGATAGAAAGAGCCAAAATTCAGCTCAGGTGAACTCCTCCCATCTGCACACTGGGTGACTTGTTTTGCTCTGCAATAGAGGAAAGTTATCATGTAGGGCAGAGAGAGCTGCCTGGCTTCTTGTCTTTAAAGCCAGCTGTGAGGTCAGTCACTTGCCCTTCTTGTACTGCTGTAACAGAGCTGGTTTTAACATATAGGAAATGTTAAGTATTAAATGTATTTGTCCTCCTTGAGGAGAGGTAATAAAACCCGCAGACACAGAAGCTTTCCTGCAGCGGTTTTTCACAAGGGTGGCCCAAGTGGGGCTCAGGGAAATCTGGCTGTGGAAGAGGCATCAGGGACTGTTTGAGCAGGGGATGCTCTGGCAGGGATGGCGATGGCCTGACTCCACAGCAGGGGCAGACAGAGCAGGAAAGGGGCCTTGCTCATAGCTCCTGCCAAACCTGCTTCTGAGAATAGTGTAGGTGTACCCAGAGAGTCCTTAACCAAAGCACATACCCCCAACCCCTAAAAAAAACCCACAGTAAAACTTTTTAATATCTGAGTATGTCTCAGCCATGACAGGAACTCTTTCTGGCTGGCCCAAGTGCCCGAAATGGTGGTGGCTGCAGCCCTAGCCCAGGCAGAAAGCTACCTTGCCCTGTATCTTGCATGTTTATCATACCAAACCTTGAAAGGCTTGGAAAGCTCGAAGCAGAAAAAAGCTTGAAAACTTGCAGGTCTTTCCTTTGGAAGGTTTTGACTAATGGTTTACAAAGAGCAGACAGCCTACTACACTCAAAGAACTGTTTCTTTTATCAATAGGAATGAAGCATTCACAGGGAAAAAAAAATTAGGTGCGTAGACTCAGTAAAGTTGCATTATCTTTTGTCAATGATTTGTGCAGCCTGGCTTCTCTTGACACCCCCAAGAGGCCTCTCTTGAGCTAGTTTTTTAACTTGTAGATCCAATAGCCAAAGCAATACATTCAGGCAGTAAACATCCCAATTACAACAGCAAATACTACTAAGAAATTATTATGGAGCACTTCTCTTTTCATTACATGTGTTACAACAATAAAGTCTGACATCCTGCAGCTTTGAAGAGCTTTATGTTAGGTGTCCAGCAAAACACATAAACCTCAAGTCTAACCATGGAAAAGTCTCTCGTAGCTGATGTTTGTCTGACCTTTTTATATACATTAAAATCTGGTTTAGATCATTGTTAGAAGTTTTTATGCTTTCCTCTGACCTCATATAGTTAGATGCAAGATATTTAGAGTTTTACAGCGAGAAACATAAACAAATAAAATTGAATCTCCCTTCCTCCTTTCCTTAAAATACTTCCAAGTAATTTTCCCACTGCTTAAGTGAAAGATAGTGAGTACGTATCTCTGTGTTGTAAAGAAGATGCATGGCTTGTTTAGAAGGGCTGCCATCTAATTTTTTTCTCATTCAAACACTGTCTAATTTTACTCTAGGTTTTCATATAAGAGTCAGGCTCATTTATCCCATCACAGCACTATAAAATTCTCTTGTGTCTGCACATGCTATATATACATATCTGCAAGTACACACAAAAACACACACTTATATATTGATAGATGGGTGTATATATCTTTGTTTACATACCTTTAGACCAATGCATGTAACAGATCTGCAGAGTACAAGATGACCACCTTGTCCAACTTTAGCTGGTCAAAAAAAATTTATGGGGCTTGCAGGAAAAGGGAAGTCAAGTGTAGTGCAGTAAAATCTCCTTTCTGATTTCTATCTTCTGGCTCCCAGGCTTCATTTTCTTGTCATGATCAAGCTTTGTTCTAGTTTTGTAACCTATAGCAGAGTGTGAGATGGGCAAGAAGTCAAGAGACTGCAGGACTTAGCACAGTGTTGCAAACTGAAGTGCCAGAGATGTGCATCACAGAGCCTGTGAGAAAAGCAAAAATAAACCTTCAGGTGGACAGTAGATATTATACACATCCACAGTAGAGGCCTCAGCACATGAACCCTCAGAATGACCCATTTGCTCAACCCACTGATGTCCTCATTTGCTCTCCAAACCCCAAATGCATTAATAAACATAATATGGTGTAAATCATGGGAGGCTCTAAAAGATTATCCTTTTTGATATTGCTGGGCTTTGGGCTAGAAATTAACCTTAGTGAGGCAGAAATTCATTGCCAAGAGAGGACACAGGACTGTCCTCTCTTGAGAGCCATGAGAACCACTTTGCAGGGAGGCACACAAACACCCCCCAGGAACAGCTTACCAATATAAGGATGTGCACTTATCACAAATGGCTCCCACCCAGGCAGAATCTGCTGATTCCAGGGGCAGAGAGGCTGTAAAGGGCTGCCCCAGTAGCACCCAGCCCCGCCAAGCCAGCCACCCTGCTGGATTGCATCACTGCCGTGACGTGAGACCCTGAATATTGACTACCCATCATGTAAAAGCAGAAAATCATACAAACCAAAGGATACTGGGGTTATGCAAGATGCTTGAGATTATGAAAGATACACAAAATCTAAACCAATGAACTACAGCAACTCACACTGGGGGTTTTACTCCATTGCTGCTCAGGTGGATTTAGTTCTAATGGTGTGGAAACTGCTAATTAAAAATCGTTTGGTAGGACGATGAGAAAAGGTGGTGAATGATGGCAGCAGAGTGCATGTAATGCACCTTCTGATAACTGGGGACAGCAAGAAAGCTTTTGTTTGTCAAAGAGCTTATTCAGCACAGTTAAGCAATGGGTAAACACTACACCTACTGTATTTGTTAAGAGTGTGCTTCAATGGGACCCCCGGTGTGTCAGCAGGCTTATTCACAGAACATAATGAGTGTAAATTGGTATTTGCTAGTGTAAAAAAAACTTTCCCATATGCAGAGAAAAAGAACTGTTCTTTTAATTGATCTTTGAACTACGTTACAATTGACAGTCCCGAGATGCCAGCGTGCAAAGTTAATTAAGTCGTCAAAGATATTTTAAGAAGCTGAGCCTGGTTTTGTGGGAAGGTCTTTGTCATTTACAAATTTGAGAGAGGTGCTGCAAAGCCGTGGGTGATGCTGGTGTAAACAGAGAATGAAAGAGAAGCAGTGTTATCTCTGTCTTTGTTGTGGGTGAGGATCATCTCATTCCGGCTCCCACAGGACTTCTACATGATTCCAGGACTAAAAGCAGGCTTGAAGTCTATAAAACTTAATAAAATTGCTGGCCAATGGAGGTAAGTGCAGAAAGTGGACAGAGGAATTTTGTGCCATCTTCTGAATTTGGCATGTGTTTAGCAGAGAAAAGGAACTAATGGAATTAAAATAAATCAAAAATATTAAAATTGCACTTATACTGACACCTAGATTTTTGGAAGTAAGGCCCTAAATATGCTTTCCTTGAATATTTCCAACCTTTGCTTCCTTCTTCTGTACTTATGTGTTTAAAAGAATTAAATTAGATTGACTTTGTTCAATTAATACAAACATGTGCAGAATGCCTCCCAAAGCGGCCCAGCCTCAAGCCTGTATCACTTTATTTCTAAGTGTGTCTGAGTGAGTGTGACTGCAGGGGTGTGCCCCACGAGAACAACATCTTTCATGAGTAAGAATAGTTGTCAGTTTGTGGTTGGATACAGTCATCTTCGAGGGAGAGTCTCTTCCCTCTGATGGGAACAGTAACTGCTTTCTTCAGTTTTATTGTCCTGTCGTAAAAATACAATTTTTGGCTGGATCATTGTGAATTTTTTTTTTCTTGGAAAGACAGAATAACAACAATAATATGTCTGTCCTGCAAATCCTTTGTGTCCAGAAGCCCTTTCAGCTCACGGGAGCTTAGTGAAGAGTATGTTTACAAGGTTTCTGGTGAGATAGAGGTGGTAAATCAGTAAGAATGGATGTAATGGAATTTCTTTAAGAAGTTTTTGCAGAGAAATTAAAATGCCAGAAAAATGTAAGGACTACTACAGAAACCATGGTTTTACAAGTCAGAGGCTGAAGTACAGTAAAACAACAGGATTAAAATGAAAAATGAATGCACTGAGTAGTTGCTTTACAGGAGTGTCAGTAATGAATGATTTAATTTACCAGATTTCTCATCAAGTGACCCACCTTTAGAATGGAAGTGTTTTTGGGAGGGGGGCGATAATTTCAATGCAAAAAAAAAAAAAAAAAGTGCTGTAAAAACGTTAATTTTGTGAATTCTTGCTTGTAATGAGAGGCTGAGGTAACTTCTGTAGGAAAAGGCAAAAAGTTACAGGGAATATGTTTTGTTTTCCTGGTTAACAAAGAGCCACCTCGACCTTAATGTGAGAGAGAAGGTCGTGATGTTCTTTTTCACATACATTAACAGATCAGTGCTGTTACATGTCTCAGTGAATACAACTTATAAAGGATGTTTGAAACACAATCTTTGGACAGCTTCACTTAGAAATGAATTTAACACCTTTAGATAATACAAGTCCCTTGAGCTCTGGGGGATCAATAAATTCATGTAGGTGGAGGCTGCTGGTGATGCACAGCATGAGCTGTTTCCCAGCTGTATCACTGATTAGCAGGAATCTCACCTTGCCAAGCCTTTAAAGCCTTGCAGAAAATGCACCAATTAAGTGTTCAAATCCTTCAGCCTTAAGCCATATGTCAAGAGAAAATAATTCACTGGCACAGGGCTTTGGGTCAAGCTTCTTAGCCCAGCAGTTGATGTGATAATACTTTAGTATTGTGCTGCTTGCCCACCCAGGAGGAAGGAGAGGGAGACCTGGCTATTGTTTCTCTCTACAGCAGTGCTCTGAAGAATAGGAATGTAAGTGTGACTCATTAATAATCTCAATTTTAAGGAAAGGTGATGGAGGAGGAGTGTTTAAATTATTCTTGGCTCAGTGAGTATTCATTGAAAAACTACTTCTTTGCTCTGCCTCACTGCTCTGCCTGCAGTTCAGGGCTCTTGCTGCCACTACCCTCTGCTTGCAACAAGTAAGCATCAGCTTTCTGGGTAGGTTTTGGGGAATGGAAAAGGAAATCACATTTACTTATGGCAAGGAACAGTTGATTTTTTTAAGGGTTGAGAGAGAACATTTAAGTGTTCACAGGACAGCTGCATGTTTAGCTGCACAGTAAACTAAAGCAGTCACTAAAAATCCATGGAAAGTTCCCCAAATGCTGGAATTGCAGGGCAAGATTGACTACCTCTGCCCCAAGGGCACTGGCTGTAAAATGAGGTTGCTAACCTGTCAGGAGGCAAAGGAAAAACCCAGGAAAGGTGGCTGAAAATTCACGTTCCAAGGTGCAAAAAGGGGCCCCACTCTCTGAACTGTAAAATTCATTGCTTTTCGCAGTGCAGAAAGGGCAAGCACCTGTCCACACAGTCATTGTTGCCATGAGATGCCTCAGCTCCGAGGAGCAAGAGGAAACTCAAAGACTTCATAGAAAAGAAGCTAAAGAAAGCTAAAAATGTTTCAGGCATCCTCCTACATGAAGACCATTGCTTCTGTATTGAGATAAATATTGGATGTTCAAATACTACGAGCCACCTCTTGCCCACAGGCCCACTCAGCTCTTGCAGATCAGCATCCCCCAAGTGATTGGGTCAGGATAGGAAGCAGCACAGGGACCTGAAGGTGGGACACACCAAGTTTTAGATCTACAACCTAGCTGATAAAGCAACCTCTCCCAGAGCTCATATTTCTCTCAGGAACAACTTCCTCTGAGGTGCATAGCAGCTCTCTCTCTCTAAGCAGTGCCAAGTGTGAAACATCTATGTGTGAAGGGAAGAAAGGAAGGAGAGTAATGTAAATTTTGCACAGACACAGAATAGAGAGCTTAGATATTGTGAACAAACAGTGGATATGAGTTTGTTTTAAACTGAGTCTCTCCACCTGCCTATAGTTTTCTCATATACATAAGACCAAAATACTGGGCATGGGTTTGCTTTTACAAGGTTTCTGCATAAATGTTTATGTGCTGTGAATTAAATCATGCACTTAAGGAGGGAAGAGGATGAAATGGAAAACTTGCTAACCATAATGATGAATGGATTGCTCATTACTCATACTAACGAATAGCCAATCCAGGCAGGAAGTTTCCATCCAGTAAATGTATCTCTCTGAAGATTTGCCAGGTAGAGGTAAAGAAAAATGTTAGTTTTGCCATTTTGGATTATTTCTTGAAGGGTTCTGGACTCTTGCTGCAGGAGGAATAAAGAAGAACCTACAACACTAAGAAATACTGAACAACTGGCATAATCAAGTCCAGTAAACCAAGCTTTTCTGTTTGTGTTTGTCTAGAACCTGTTCTTCCTCCTGATCTATCTGCTGGAAGTCTTTTATAATCTATCCTCTATCTTACTTAATTAAAACTGACATTATCAATTAGCCACTAAGGTAAAGGCTTTGTCAACATCTCACCTGAAAATGTGAGTAGTGTAAAATAGCCAATTTAGCAGTCCTCTCTGTTAAATATTTTGTTTATTTCATTACTTTGGAAGAAGAGCAAGAGCTGTATCTTCAGCCAGCCACTTTGTTAAAGTAACTTCAGCTCTGCTAGACAGCTGCTTTAAAATAGTAATTCAGATCTTCAGCACTTTGGCTGTGGAAGTGAATCTTTTCAAACATATGATTGAGATTTTTGAGGGGTTTTTTGTGTGTGTGTTTGGGGTGGTTTTTTGGTGGTTTTTGTTGGGTTTTGGGGGTTTTTTTGTTGTTGTTCTTGTTGGGGTTTTTTTGGTGGTGGTGGTGGTAGAGTTTGTTTGTTTGTTTGTTTTGGTTTTGGTTTGGGTTTTTTTTGCAAAGCCATCTGAATTGACCCGTAGCTATAAGTATTCTTTGGCTACATTTTTTTTAAGAAACCCATAACCCATGGCAATTTTCACCTCTGCATGCATGTGTATTTATATGGTATCTTCACATCAAGAATTCACAGGTACAAATAAATGCTCTCTGCTCATTCTTCTATGAGCCATCTTTTTGTTATACACATACAAGGGGAGCCTGTTCTGTGAGGAGCTTTTAGGTGAGAAGGACTAGGTGGGACCAGGCCAGGTTTCACACATCATTAAACTCTTTTAATAAATTGATAAAACTCCACCCTATGAGAAGTTGAATTCTTTGCCCAGACTTCATCTACTGGAAGATTAAGGAAGAACTAGAGCTCCCATATGTCTGTTTTCCACAGACATTTCCTGTTTTTTCTACCTGAATTTTTTTTTCTGGGACAAATTTGCAGATTCCTTTTGATGCTTTTTCAGGATTTCTGGCTGTCTGGCAGCCTGAACAGAATACTGCTCACTTCTACCCATTTTCAGGCATTACTGCAAAGCCCACATTAGTCAGCCACGCAGAACTGGTACCATAAGTATTTTAAAAAACCTAAAAATAACCATCATCCTGAAACTCCATTCATCTGAAGATCTCAAATGCTCAGCTAACACAGGACCTTGAACCTCAGTGCCTCAGGAGGGTTATCAGGGAGGGGACATAAGGCAATCCCAGCCTGTGCTGTGCAGCCTGCCCTGGGGTTACCCCACACCCTGAGGGGGTTTGAGCACCTACAGCACATGGGGATCCACTACACATGGAGTGGCTCTCAGGGGGGGACCTTGCCACAAATTGCTGTTGCTACAGGGGAAGAGCACCACTTGTCCCCAGGCCGTGGGGTTACAGGGGAAGAACAGCCAGATTGAACAGTACATGAGGAACCAGAGGAAAAACTTTGGGAAAAAGGAAGGAGTTGGCTTGAAAAGAAGTCTTAAAGAAGCATGAAGATTTGCAACTGGCAGGGGGAATCTTAGGGGAAAGGCAGCAGGCTCCAAAGTATGTCTGATGAGCCATTTTATCAGTGAGATGATGTGTTTGGTTTGATCTGTGCCTCCATAGAAGAGTTTTAAACAGATACAGAGAAACTGGTATAAGCATGACCTTTGTTCCTCAATGGATAGGGCACAATATATGCAGGCATCTATGTGTATGTTTGTACCTATAAATCCACACAAGGTTGGAGAAGACTCTCTTACTGATGTATACAGGGCCAAACACTTGGGCAGTAACAACAACAAGGGTAGAATTAAGCAGAAGTTACATCATGATGAAAAATTAAATTATTGCAAGATAAGTGGTAGTTCTAGAAGCCTTGCTGTTGAAACTGTGCACACTGCTGTTATCTAGCAGTGAAATTTGGACCCAAATCAGCATATAGGATCACTTTTCTGTGAAATTTGGCAGAGCACATGAATACAGAGTTTACTCTGGCTCTGTGCTTTCCTGATAGTTTTATGCCTGGCAGTGTGGTGAAAGCTGGTACCTGATTAAGGTACCTGATTAAGTTTGAAGGCTGTTGTTGCAAAGATAATCCATCAGAAGTTGCACTGGTGAAGTGAGCTTACACCAGACCAGTGAGTTTTGTCATCTCTCTTTGGTGTTAGAAGTTATATAAAGCTGAACTTGTACCATTGAAATATGGCCTGAAGCTGGTGAGTTCTGGTCTTCACCATTTACCCTGCATGTGAGTCTGCAGTTCCAGTGAAAGAACAACTGAATTTCTTTACTATCTAGCATTTCTGCTTTAATTTTTGGGGGGTCAAAACTTGGTCTGAGCAGCTCTTTGAAAAGGCAAATTAAGGAGTTTGAAACTTGAAGCAATCAATGTTTCTGATGCTAAGCGTTCTCCAGGAGGAAGATTTCCTTTATTTTCTAAAGATGGTCAGAGTCTCTATGGAGCTGATGTTCACAGAGAGGTTTTTACAATGCTGGATTGCCTTCAAAAAAAATTTTTTTTGAACCTGCATCTCAAAGGCTTTGTTGTGAGCCTCAGTGGTTTGCAACTGCAGCAGGCCTTCATTCTCCAAAGGCTGTAAACTGGCATCAGGAATTACCTGGAGCTGAAAAAAGGACCTGAGCACTGGCCTGAAGTGATTACAGTGATCTAAGGCAGGCACAGGGCAGATGGCCTCCTTCTGCCACATCTGGAGCCAGCAGTTTGTCTTACTTTTGGCTTGGGAAGCTGGAGGCTGTTAATAACACAGCCATCAGGTAACAAATGCAGAGGATATTGTGGCCTCAGCAGGAGGAAGGGATGAAACTCCCCATAAAGCTGAAGATGTGAGAAGGTATTTTTGGGAAGGTGCCCAGCCATCCAGACCCAGTAAGGAGTCAGATAAGACTTCAAGCCTTCATACAACCTTAACAAAAAAAAGCTTGCAGGCCTTTAATGGGAGACAGCCAGTTTCACTTCCATCAGCATCCCTTCAGCCTTGCATAGGTTCAGGCTGAGCTCTATATTTGATTAAAACTGGCAGGCAAGAGGAGTTTCATGTTTCATTTTTGTAGCCAAAATTTCTTCTGTACTGGTAGAAAATCATACATAGTGCTAGTGCTAATAGAAACAGTTTAACAATTTTTTAATAAGTGATCCTTTTCATTCTAAGACATTCATTCCCTGAGGCTTCCTGTGCCATTGAACTGCACTTTATTATGTGGAACTTCAGTCTAATCTTCTTCCTCACGAATTCTTGTGCAGTCATGACTGTAGCCCACTTGCAACAAAGGTAGTCAGAGTTGTGCTGAGTTTGTTTAATTTCTGTATGAAAGAATAGTGGTCCAGCTTGATGACTACCTCATTTTTCTGACATTCCTGAGGAATGTCCCATCCCATTAAAAAGTGGGAATCATGTATAGCATGGGAATTTTGTATAGTGACCCGAGAGCATCAATCAGGTCTGGATTAGAAGGTATTAATCCTGGAGTCCTACATGCTCAGAACTTTGTTCCTGCTTTCTCTCTGCTGCTAACTCCTGGCATTTCTAAGTGAACTGTTTATAATCCTAACTGCATAAAGCAGTCTCTGTGTTAAATATGTATTAGGGTATATAAATTGTACATATGTGCCTACAGACACTTTTTTTAAATGCAATTTTATGCTTCCCAACCAATTCCAGTTTTGATATTATTTTCAGTTGCTAATGAATCTGTTCTAGTATACTCTGTGCTATAAAATTTAAGTTCTTACATCCTTTTTGGGTGACAAAATTAGGACTATTCTATTGCTATCTCTGATATATTTCTCACGTCCTTCAGCTCAGGTTGCTTTTGAATCACTCAGCAGCTCCTGTCCTAGTTTGTCCTCTCTTCTTTCTTACTCAGAGAAAAACAAACCCACTGCACTTGATTAATTAAAAGCCATTTTCAGGTGTGGAAATATACCATTAAAGAATTTGAAAACAAGGCTGACCTGACTAACTGCTGCAGTAGTTGCACTGTCCAGGAAAACCTCTGCAGTCCAGTCTTGGGGACCTTGGAAGTTTCTGCTGCCATTCAGGAAGGAGCTGATCTGCCTTTGAGTCTGGCATCACAATGATTCTGACTGGGAAGGGGCCTGAAGCAAAAGTCCAGGGACATGTTCACTGCTGTGACGCAAACTGTGTCTTTTTAAAAAACAAAATCAGGTGTCTGAAGTGGTCCATATTTCAGCTCCACTCTTCACAGTTACTCTTGTAATTACAGAAGTTTACCACAGTGACTTCTACACTCCAAAATCAATGGCTTTTACTAAAACTAGAAGATAGTTATTCTGAGTAGCTCCTTGTTACAAAATTAAAAAGAGGAGTGAATTAGACAAATATGCTTCTAAAAAAGCATAATTTTTTTGAGCAAGTATATTTCTGTTTAGAATTCAAACTTTCTACATGTGAAAGGAAAAAATAGCTTTTTGTATTCCTTTTCACTGCAGACTCTGGGTTTTGTTTGTATCTCCTTCTTACTGAATAGGTAATTGCTCTGATAGATAGTGAGACTATATTCCAGTAACAGCAGCAATTTTTTTTGTTTCAGAGTCTGAAATCCTGATAAGCAGTACAGTAATCTTATATTGCATGTCTTTGCCAGGCATGGAAAGTTTTCTTCAAATCCTGGGTGGCTTATGGCTTTGTATCCATAAATGAAGCTGTTTATGCAGACCTATGAGTAGGTGTTGGTAGCAGTAGGTTACACTATATGAAGGAACAATTCTGTCCTTAAAATGTGGCTCTGATAATCTCTTTATCAGAGCCTGTGTTTACTGTTTCCCACTGAATACTTACTCCATTTACCCACTTTTCAGCTGAAAACTTTCAGTTTTCCAAGCTAAAACCTCCCCAAGCCCTCCAGAGGTCTTTTTATTTCACGCATCATCACTGACAATATAAATAGCATGAGCCAAATTATACTGCTAATTCTATCTCTGTAACATCAGCTGTGGTTAGAATATGCCCTCAGCAACATCTGCAAAACCACACTGGTTTGCAGTGTGCTTGTTGGGCACATGAGATGGTAAGGCTTGACTTGACTGCCAGATCTTTGTGGATTTGAAACTGAGAAACACCTCTGTTTGCCAGCTGAGCAAATTGTATGGTGTAACAGATGAGACTTAATGAACCAGCATCCATGAATTCTGTAGCCACTCAGGAAATTTTGGCAGTTAAGGCCCACTCCAAGTTTGGCTTTCATTGCAGATGATATTAAAAGCATGACATGCATTTTGATCAGGGCTTTTTTAGTGTTGAAAGCAAATAGCTTGGAGATCTTGTGTAATGTCTTAATAAAGGTGTATAACAAAACCTCCCTAGAGCATACTTTCAACATATTTATTCTCATGTCCTGTCTCTTTCTCCTCTTATAAGTTTTCTTTAGCTGTCATTGCATGTTGCTTTTTAGGTTCATATCATGTGCCAGACAATCAAGTATTAGCTCATTTAATTAATGAGAATTAACTCGAATATCAGGTCAGGTAACATCAGTCCAGTCAGTTAGAGTTTCACATTATGATCTCAGGGGCAGTAAGGGCTTCTTTTTTTTCTTTTTTCTTTTTTCTTTTTTCTTTTTTCTTTTTTCTTTTTTCTTTTTTCTTTTTTCTTTTTTCTTTTTTTCTTTTTTTTCTTTTTTCTTTTTTTTCTTTTTTCTTTTTTTCTTTTTTCTTTTTTCTTTTTTCTTTTTTCTTTTTTTTTTTTTCTTTTTTCTTTTTTCTTTTTCTTGTTTCTTTTTTTCTTTTTGGTGAATTTATGCTTCCTTAAAAGATTTAGCATGTTAAACCAAAGGTTTTTGTTTTCAGTCCAGTGCAGTCTTTGGATGTTATTCCAGGTTTTCCTGTGTGCTCTACATGGCAAGAGATCAAGTGTGTAGATTGCATTCAATTAAACAGGTCATCTAAATGAGATCATGAAAATAAGTGTGGGGCATGTATTCGTACAGCAATCATTGCAGCCTAGTCAATACCTCTAGTTAACAAGCACCACAAATTTCCCTGTAAATTTAGGGATGAGCTGACAAGAAATTGGGTTCATTATGTATTTCAATATCCCAAAAATCTGTAAAGGAAGTACTAACCAAGGGAAAAAAATATTTGTATGGACGGAGGGGTTTTGTTTGCCTTCAAAGGTGCAGTCCTTATCATTTACCCTGACATCTTGTGTGCAAACACTGGCAGGGTCAAGCTTAAACAATGGGAAAACTGCTTGTAAAGGCTGCCCATTGCCATGTCTCCCCTTAATGGGAAAAGTGAACTGCTACAAACGGGTGACTTGTAAGGTGCTTGTTAGGGCAATAACTCTTGCTGACAAACGAGCTCTGAGTTGGATGGGGAGGAAAGAAGGGGAAGTTCCCTGATCTCTTTTGTCTCAGTACAATGTGCTGGATTTAATAGAGGCTGGAAAGACTGAGCAGAACACTGCTGGTGCTTTGAAAAGAATAATGGTTTATTTCTAGCAGAGTTGAGCCAAAACAAGATATAGTATTTCTCCTACTTTTTTTTTTTTTTTTTTTCCCCTCCAGAGAAACGTTAAAGATGTGAACCTCAGAGCTGATAGGCACCACTACACAGAGTTTATCATTTTCCACCTGCATGGATGCTTTCTCTTGTGCTGTCCCCTTGGAATCCTACCTTTGTCTGCCAAGTGGAACTAAGTTGAAATACTTTTCTGCTGATTTGGCAGGATTAAGAAATAAATTAAAGCACCCTGACTGCCTAGAAGTCTTGTTTTACCAGCTGCTTGCAAAAATCTACTAATGATTACATTCTAAGTCCTTTTAGCACTTTGAGTTCAGCAGGTTAAGCCTGCTGGACCTAGTGGCATGGGAGTCATGTGTCTCCTGTATCTGAGAGATCAATGTTTTATAGTGGGTTGGCTTAGCAATAAACAGTGCAAAAAGACCATCACTTTACACCTAGTTCTATTAAACACACAGTACTACCTTGCTGAGGTACCTAAAGGCTAAGTAGTCTCTCTGGCAGCCATGGTCACTTCTTGCCAAGCCAGAGCTGTCATGTGAGCTCATGTAAATCTGTTCCATTTGTGGAAAATGAAAAACTCAAGAACCAAAGGAACATAAAATGCACTTAGGAAGTCATTTCACCATCCATGAGGGGTTAGTTCGTTAAATTTAAACAGATCTGTTTTCTGATTTCACTTAAAATCAACTTAAGGGTATGATGATTTAAAAAAGTAGTAAAGAAAATAAAGCAAATATGCTGAACAGATATTCTTAAAAATATATTTCTCTGTTATTTTGCCACAGATTCCATTTTTCCATTTTTGCCAGGAAAGGACTGTGACATTTGATATAGTAAAAGCAGATGGCATTTTGTTCAAGGGGAAAAAAATTTGAAACAAGACAGTTAAATTTATTGGAATTTGAAAAATTTGGCGCAAAAATTAATCTTTTAATCTAACCAAGTTTACATGAGCTTACTCAGTTGTTACAGTCTTAGAATCTTTCTCCAAACTCACAGTCTGTCTTGGATCTTGCCATGCTCAAATTCTTATACTCTAATATTTGATTAAGACTGAACAAATTAGATGTAGTTTGTGCTGGAAATCTATTTCAAGGCAGTTTTGTCAAAATCAGTAAGCAACTGCAGTATCTCTTCCTTATGAAGTTAACCTGGCTCTGAAAAGGATAGGCATCATTTCTTGGGATCTCTGAAATACCCGATTTTCAGAACCAGGGTCAGTTTGGGTAAATTCGAGAAACCTGAGTGACATTTGCTAAAAACATTTCCTGGTGGCTTAGTCTTTCAGAATATGCTAAGCATCCCTTTAGAGTTTAAGATACCCCATGGCTTAGTGAGGCCCACACTGATGATTATCAGTTGAATGGACCCTGTCAGGAGAGATTTTGACCCATGGAAACAAGGACTTCCTAGAGAATAGATAACAAAAACCAAAGGTTCATCCAGTCATCTCTGCTTCTGTAGCTTACAGTAAACAAAGGAGCAATGTGGGCTGGCTGCTTAGTACCTCTTTTCTCTCATTTTTCCATATGAATTACTTATGGAGGGCTGGGTTGGTAAGCTGGTAGGTTTTATGTAATGAGGCTGCTTTTCTCTAGGTCAGAGACAAGATGTTTTAATTTGCTGCCAGGATTAAAAGACGGTCATTCTTGCTGGTAACTTTCTGAAATGTGGTGAGTGATTCTTTTGAGTGATTTACTGACCTGGGACCTGGTGAAGTAAAGGATTACAGGATGAAAATATACAGTGCATAAAGCAGGTCACATGCCACCAATAAAAATACCAATAATCCAGGGTTTTTTTCTTCACATTTTATACAGAACTACATCATTGATTTAAGACCATTCCCTACAAACTACTGCACTAGCTGATTACCACTGTGGTTTTGTGTAACAACCTTCTATTGCTGCAGCCCCATACTTCAGTAGCCCAGCACTCTTCAGTAATGATGGTTGCCTGGTAATACTTTCTCAAAACCCCTTTATTAATAACAGCAAACTTGGGTTTCTCGCAGATGACTTGTAAGTAACCCAATAGGGATGATGTATTAAAAGAAACCCAAACCTTTCACTGGAGATCTTTGCTCACAAGTTTGCATCTGCAAAAAGGGTTTTCTGAATCTGAGCTTGGCCCACTACAAGAAGTAAAGATTATTAAACTGCTCAGACCTGAATGTTGTCAGTGTGTGGTTATATGCAAACATGGAGATTTAGTTTTGGCCCAATAGTGAATTCTCAAGCTTGCTGAAATTGCCTTATCCAGTGTCAGTAAGTTTCTCTACTAGAAAAATGTAGTAGTACCCTCTGTAATCCCATGTAAAATAAGGCAATCCCTACATTCAGTATATTGTATGGTCTTTCTCCAAATGGGAAGGAAAGTCATAGTTTCATATCCTACTACATTCAGTACTCGACCACTTAAAAAAACCCCCATTTTGCATTTTCACATTGTTTCCAAATGTGTTAATTCTGTCAGTTTTTCTCCTGTAAATAGGTGAAATGAACTCCTTTGTGTTATGTGTAAGAGTACAGTTGGGATTTCTGTAAGATTCATTTTAAATATGATTAAAAAACAATAAAATACAGTGGTGTTGAGAAAAATATTTCCTGTAGCAGCAGGATATGCTTTTTTAAAAAAAACTGCAAGTCCCAAGCTGGGCTGGAGTCTGTGAAAATCAAAGGCATTTTTTAAAAGATAGAAGACCATGTAGATTTGGCATACTGACAAAATCCCACTTATGGAATCCATTCAGTGTCTTAGCCACAAAAATTGCAGAAAGAACACCAACAAGATTTTTAGTTTCCAGAATACTGTATTTCTTCCTCTCTTCTCCCTTCTCTGTACTCATTTCCTGAAAGTTGGCTCATTAAGGAAAGGAAATAGTATTTTTGTAAAGAGCAAATAATTAGCTGTTCCTGAAATTCCATCCCATGGGTTATCCCACTGTCTTTGACTACCTACAGTACAATAATTTCATCTGAAGAACTGATTTCATGAGTTTAATTTGCATGTATAAGGTATATTTCCAAAAGAAAGCCATCTTTTTTTCTTTTTCTTTTTTTTCTTTTTTTTTTTTTTTTTAACATAACAGATGTGTTTTTGTCCTGTCATTTTAAAGGAAATATATTAGGTAATTGAATATTTTCTAAAAGGCTGGATCTTTAAAGTCAGCCTGGGATTATGCTAAATAATGAATAAACAACCAGAAAAAAAAGCTTCCAAATGCCTGCACATCATTACATTTTTGAGAGGTTTTACTGAGTAGATAAAAATAACCACAGAAGCATTTTAAGGGTAAGAAAATGAAAATAAAGACCTGATGATCCTTTATATTCAATGCATAGTATATTTTGCTCATTTACTGACCTACTCCTGTAGATTTTTTTGTTTATAGCCAGGCAGCTTCAAACCACTTGCCCCTCCTGTTTTCATCTGGAAGTATTGGGAACTCTGTACATATCACCAGGCTTCAGGTCCATGAGTTTTTGAAGTATTGGGAACTCTGTACATATCACCAGGCTTCAGGTCCATGAGTTTTTGAAGCCAGAATAAAGTGAAATGACACCTTTCCCCTACCCTGTGAGGCTTCCTCCTTTCCTTTGCCAGGGGCTGGCCCTGTTTTCTACAAGGTTTCTTTTCCAGGCAGGATCAGCCCCTGGTAGCTCCAGGGCTCTGAGGGAGAACAGTGCAGGTCTCTCAGCCGTATTCCCGCTTCTTTGTCCTAGGTGCTGAGCAAAACATGCACGGGCACAAACCTCCCAGCACCCAATTTTACTCACAGTGCAGAACCCTGAAGGTGGGGGAAGGACAGCAGTAATCAGATCTCAGAGGCAGTTGGTCCAAATTGCACAAGAAGCTTTGCTCAGACTTGGCAAGTGTCAGGCGTTTGCCACCGCCAGCTTATCCCCTTCCCGCTGCCTGATGGATAACGCTGGATGGCTGACCAGACTAATCAAACACAAATGCTTCCAAAGGGGCAACAAGAGCTTGTGTGGGATGCATTGGGGAAGCTGCATGTTGATGGCAGAAGTTTCTTTCGGGTTGCATAGGTTCTCATCCTTGGCACCTGATTTCCAAAGCAGTACCACGTGCAGCGGAACACGGAGGCAAAAGGACGGTGCTGTCAAGAGATGCTGCACAAAGTGCTCGTGGTCCTCCTGTGTCCTTGACTACAGAATGATACTGTCTTGGTTACTGCTGTTGAGGGTGTACATTGAAAATTGAGCCTATAAATAAGTAGTTCAGAGAACACTGGGACCAAAGAGGCCTGATTTCCTGTAAATTCTCCTGTTAGGTTTTATGGATCTTTGTCCTTTAGTTTTTCAGGTGGTTGGAGCATGTATTTGGGCTCTCTTCCATGTGGATTCTCTGGTGTCTAACAACATTTGAGCTCACATTACTCTCCATCTCTCACTGGTGGCATTAATAGGGTTTCTCTCTGCTGCCTGCCACATGCTTTCAAAAAAGTGTATGGAATCTGAGACTCTGAAACCTCCACAAGTGTGGTTGGAACTGTGCTTCCTAACACAAGGTTTGAATTTGTCCACAAACGTAGAGCAGTTTTAACTGGGCAAGGGAGCTATAATTCCACTGACTCCAGTGTGGTTGTTGAAAGGGCCAGGAGGCAAAATTGTACATGTGTGAAAAATCCCAGGATTTTAGGAGATGTTCCTTTCAAATTGCAGTAATAAGCAAAAAACACTGAACCAGATTAATGAAAGTGAATTTCTATGTTTTCTTACAAAACACGCATATTTTAAAGAATAAATAAAAGGTGCCTCTGAAGTTCTTAGTGGTAGGAATGTGATCAAATTGAGAATCTGGAGGCTCTGATAATCCTGGCTCCTAATCATGTGACCATGGAACCCTGACAGGAGTGAGGTATCTGATACAGGTTGGTCACAGCTCTGAAGAGTTTGCATTTTGCAGCTGGGTGCAGCAGTTGCTCCTAATTCACACAGTATTTTTATGAGTAATGTCAGATCCCAATCAGTGCCAGGCCCTGTTGGCATCTTACATGATAACTTAACAAACAGGAAATAAAAAAAAAAAGGATGATAACAGAATACTAATATTAACTTTGTAAGAGAGAAAAAAAGATCTGTTGCAGATTGATCTTATTAAGTAAATGATTTACTGGAATTTCCTCTTGCTTTGCAACTCGCCTGAGAACATATTCAATCTCAACTATCCAAGGCCTGGATAATTTCATCTGGTTCTCTGCCAGCTATGACACAGCCATTTAACTCTGTCACTTTTCTTGGTCGCCTCCATTCAGTGTTTGTTGTTGACTTCTGTTTCTAAAGTAACAGGACAGTATTTTCCTAAGATACCAAGGACATGACCAACAGGAAACTGGGAGGTCTCATCTGGCTCTGCTTAAAACTGGATAATCATTGAAAATTTGGTCTGAGGTTGAAAAGGACAGCACTGGCTTTCTGTTCTTCTTACAAGATTTGGTTTTAAGTATCCCAGGGGCTAAAAAAAGAATCAGGAGAAATAACAGAAACTACATAACTGTGGATAAATCAGACTTGATTATGTTTGGTTATCTTAATTCCCGTTTTCAACTAGTTGGACACAAAAAGATCTGTTACCAGTTTCCTTGCAATTCGGAGCTGCTAGAATAAAATGTGGGGTAAATGAATGATGAAAGAAATTTCTCAAGGAGGTGATTTAGCATGAAAAATAATTAACAAAATAACTTAATTATGACATTACGACTGCAGTCTGATACTTCCCATTCTTACATTTAATTCCCATGAATATATATATGTGCATTTAACATTTATGAAGATATAATAGGGATTGCAGGTCTGCAGGGAGGGATATGTCCATGAAGTGCATATGTAATCTCAGTATTGTGATTTCAGTCCAGCTCTTTGATTACTAAGATTCTGACATTGTGATATAATGCAGGCATAATCAAGATACATTAGTCACTTTGGATATCTGAACATGAAGCTGTGGGACGCCAAGAGTTTAAAAAATTACCTGATATCTAGTAATTTATCACTTGTGCTTGTTATTGGATTACAAATAGAAACAGACCTGACTACTGGTTTGAGAATCAATAATGATTTCTAAGGCAGCTGATGAAATTACTCTAGTACCTGCTGATAGTAGAGGGAGTCTGACAATCCAGGGTTTGTGAAGATTGCTCTGTCTGCTTTTGCTAGTTAAAAACTGAGGGTATTATGAGAAATGGCATTTTTATCACCAAAAGGAGACTTTTATGACTTGTAAATATTGTATGTTGAGCCAGAGGGCACATCACTACTGACAAATGTATTTAAACAGTAAAAACACCTAATTAGGTTTTATAGTACCTGTATTTGTCTAGCAGGGAGAACTGATTACAGGAAGATCAATAGACAGGACCATTGGTTGCAGCAACCTAAATGCATTTGGGCCAATGGGAGTTTGGAATGAGCCAGGAATGTACCTTGAAGCCAACTCCCTCACTGCTGGAGATTGCTGTCCCACACCCAGCACCTGACAGAAGTACGAATGCATACTATATGTGTGTTAACTATGCCATTACTTCTTACAGACAGCAGCTCAGAGGTAAAGCCAGTGTTTGCAATGATCAGTGTTTTAAGTGTTTATCAGTGTTTTCAGTTAAAACTGCAGGGGCAGCAGCTGAAGTGAGGCTGCTATAGCAGGGACATATGCACTGCCCCCATTAGGGGAGATAGATAAGGGAGCACGTGGTCCCTGAGAGCTTGGACCTGGATGCTCTACGGCCTTACTGGGGGCACCAGTCAGAAGACAGAGGTGGGAAGGACAATCTGATAGAGGCTACACTGGCTTGTTGGGCAGCAGGGTCCTTTGAAAGGTTGTAGGGGACATCTCTTGACCCCTGCCCTCCCTGCACTTTGGGCTTACTGTCATTGTCAACAGCACTACAGACCCCAGGTCAGTGTGTTGAAAGGGTAAGGTCTTTCCCTCTGTCCTTGTTTAGCACCTTTATGCACCAGGAATAATTTCACCCCACGTGTGCTGATTCCAGAAATTAAAAGCTGTGGTATATATGCTTCAAAGTAAAAGTGTTATTTTTTTTGCAGCCTTTGCTGTTGCTACATCAACTGGCTTAGCCTTGGGCTGTGTAGCCCCCAGATGCATGACTGCCTTCTTCTGTATCACTCCAGCCTGGAGCATTAAAGAGATCCACTTATAACTTCTTATCAGCACAGCATGAAGACAGGAAGAAAATCACTTTTAAGAAACAGCATGCCTTTTAAAATAATCAGCTCAAACTTCTGGTTCAGATTAAGCACAATAAAGCTTGGGTTGCACCCGTACTATATCCTTTGGGGAAGAAAACACCACAGAGGCGTTGTTCATAAGAATGGATTAGGCTTGCAAAGATCAGTAACTAGTATAATCTGGAACCTCAATTCAGATGCTTTGTTTTTTAAAAATAGGGTTCACTGGGGCAAATGTATGCCAGATGTAACAACCGTGGCCAGCAAAACTAATTATTTCTATTTAAAAATTCCATTGCTAACACAAATGCTGCCTGGAATGGTGTGGGTTCATATTTTCAGCATATGAAAGGGCTCTGCAACTGCTGACATCTTTGGAAGCAGTTTGACCAGTAAAGCCAGGAGTCCTCTGTGGAAACAAAAGCCTTCTGCTTCTTTTATTAAGTGTATCATGTTTTCCTCAGTGCATGTTGGGCTAAGGTACAGTGAGGAGCCATGAATGTGGGAGAGCACCCATTGGTGAGTCCATCATCAACTCTTTCAGTTATGTAGAGCGTATAAAAGGACATTGTTCCCATAAAAACGTAAATTACAGGGGAGATAAAGTATTCCCTCTGTCCACAAACTCTTTTCAAATACTCATGAGTTGTGCTTGTCAGCACATGCACATGCCTGTGTGTGCTCACAGGACATGCAAGCACAAGTTTATGGGGAGAAGTATTGCAGAGTTGTACATTCTGTCCAGTAACTGTTGCTTTTATTCCCATGCCACACAGTAGTGCTGTGGGTCATAAAATCCCTTCTTCCCTCCCTCCCCAGTTCATAGTGAGGTCATTCCTGAATACAGAAGAAAACTTCTTCTTGATTTTGACCATGCATTGTCCAGCATTTCAATGTGTAATAAAAAAATTGCACTTACAGCTCATGTATGAGGACTATGAACTTCCCAAAGTCTGACTGGAACGGTGCCTGGAGCCTGCATGCACTATGTTTCAGTTACAGAGTGATTGAACTGGCTAAGCTTCACTGAAGGAAGTCTGGATCCATGAGCTGGTTAGTTGGCTTGTAGATTTAGGCCCAAAGACCCATCCTACCCCAACAATTTAGGCTTGTTTAAAGACACTTGAACTTGTTATTGTCGGTTGAGTGCCAGATTTTCTTAAACTGTTTTCTCAGCTGTAGTTTGCATTGAGGTAGGGCTCCAAAACCATCAGGAGTAGGAATTTGTGTGGTTTGCACTTACATACTCATTATCAAGGGAGCATAAAAATTACGAGGAACATCACGATACAGAGTTTGTTTTATAAAAATCTTCAGTAAAATCCATAGTTTTAGAATCCTACAGAACAGAAAGAGAGACTCTGAGAGTTGGGAGTGAGCAGCTGTTTGAGCAATTTTCTGTAGTCTACCTCCTGTAATGTTTCATGAGTGAGGACTTCATTTCAACCCTGTTGACAGACATCTGCAACGGAAGAGATACTGTGTGCATGGCCAGAACACAAACAAGAAAAAACTATTCCAGTTCTATTGTCACTTCCCTCAAATGCTTTTGGACAGTGATGAGAAAAGTTCTTATCTGATTTACAAGATATTTCCTTTCAAATCAACAAAATGATGTCACAATATTAAGAAACCCTTTGCTGATCTGCCAACAAAATTATTAATGCCCCATGATTTTTTATTTAGACCTTGAATGGATGTTTTATTTCCATTTACTGCCATTTAATATAAAATCTTGCCAGACTTTTAAGCCAGTATACGCCTTGCAGTGCATATTGCTGTTCCCACTGGGAACAGTCTGTCACTGTCAACCTGAGAGCAATGCCTCAAGTTGTGCTGATACAGCTCCAATGGCAGCAAATCATAAACTAAGTGAAGTGGTGGGACCCCAAGAGGAATGATGGATAGTCCTCAGAACAACCTCATTACCACCCTTAAGAAAAAGATGATGAGGGATCAAGGCAAGGCGCATTTTGTTTGCGTTCTTTTCTTGACCTACCATGACCCAACCAAGAAAGTAACATAAATTTCAGAAAAAGGTTGGTGTTACCTGAGGACAAGGAACAAATACTACTCAGAAATCCTGTGAAAAAAGATTTGACCAGGGAATAATATTCTGAAATACAGCGTTGCAAATTTGAAAAACAGCCCCATTCAGCATCTGAAATGTTTTCCAAATGAAAGGGTAAATTAAGGAATCTCAATCACCTCTCTGTAAAAATTAAAGTACATTTAGGTTATTGAATTTTATTTTTGTTCACAGCAAGAAGTGAGATTAACTCTCCTATCTGCATCTGGAGTTGAATTCAGAATTTCCAGCAAACTCGAGGATATTGGAAGAAGAGATTTCAGCTCTTGTCCAGAAAAATCCCAGATTTTGGTATCAATTAAAAAAACAGCAAACATAGTACATCTCAAGTAATTCCTTTCTGTGCAATTCCAGTTCTTGAAACATATAGAACCTCCTACAGCTGTGTAATTTTTATGAGATAGGGTGTCTTTCTGCATTGCATCTTAGCTTTCTAAGTTTTGTCAATCAAAGAGACAAACAAATATTCTGGAAACTGAGGAGAATGTGGTCAAGAATGAATGGAGCATATCCTCCTGTAGTGACTCTCTGACCTTCCTGGTTTGTTTTGTTTTTCATACAGATGAAGCCTTACTCAAAAACTCTCTGGGGACTCCTGAAAAAATTGAGCTCTCATTCTTATTTGAGTGGCTGTGCTGGTGGGGAATAAGGATACAAATCCATAGTGAGGTTGCTGGAGATGATTTCTGGATTAACTGCATGATTTTGCTAAATGCTTCAATAGCAAATGAGTGAATAGCTCAAATGAAGTATTTCAAGCCATGCAGAGATGATTTATTTGACATCTTTGAATAGCTAGTGAATGAAAAGGAAATCTATTTGCCTCCTCCTTCTCCTCATTTAAATCCTTATTTTACTCCTGCTGATAAGTTTATTCCTGAAGCATGCATAGCTTTCATAGGCTGACAGATTTCTTTCTCCATGGCCTTTCAGAGCAACAGCTAATAATTACATGGAGACTATAGTCCAAAACTTTTCTTAGCACTTCATATGCAGAATAATGGGCTACCCAATTTTTGTTGGAGTAAAAAAAGGATATGATAAAACTAGTGAATGCACTAAGATAACCAAAACGGTTTATGACAGAACAAGTGAATGCACTAAGATAATCAAAACAGTTTTTATAGCTAACTTTTAGTAGACTACAGTGTTTCAAAGAGTAAAGATTAAGTGCACTCCCCAACAGCAAACACTTCTGTAGCACACTTTCACATCCCAAATATTCTGCACATTTTCCTGGAAAAGGGGAAAAAAAAAGAGCCTAATTCTTTTCTCACTTCCACCATCTTTTTCCAAGGTGAGCATACTTCTTTTGTAGTATTATCTCCATTTAAATGAATGTCACTGACAGAAAAATCTGATCCACAAGTGTCTACGTGGACTTCTGTTTCTTACATTAAGGTAGGCCAATGCAAGGCTGACATCTTCAACTGCTTCAATTAAAAAAAAATTTGAGATACCCCCATCAGAAGCATGGGGAGACAGCCTTTTTGATTTTTTTTTTTATTTAACTCAGATGTAGACTGAAAAGCCTAAAGCTCTTTAAATCTCCTTTTTACAGGAATGAAGTCCTGGCCACTAACACTCTCAAACAAGCATTATACCTTTTTCTTATCTCAAAGCGCATCCCCCACTGGGAGGCTCCATTAAAACCTGAGAGATCTTCCCTGCCAAACTTTGATCATGTTCTTGAGCTGCACAGTACAAAGTGTGGTCTCTCCTAAGAAATCTTTAGAAGCCCCTTTGTAGCTGGTCTACTAACAGTTTTCCAAGCACTTGCTGCAAGTCTTCATCACTGAAGTGGAATCTAGAGAAGCACAATTTGACAGAATTGATCTCCAAAAACATCTGTCACTGCAGCTCAGGTGACCTAAAACTGTTTTTAATGTGACACTCAATTTAATGTATGGTAACTGTGTAAACATTACAGACTAGAAGTGCAAGCATTTATTAGAAAGAGCAGTTGTTCCTGGAAGAAACCAGAAGGTACCATTCCTGTTAAATTTCTAATTGGCAAATTCAAAAGGTTTGTGTAAACTGAAGAAAGTGCATCACCTGTTTTTGTCATTACCAAATAACTTAAGGTCAGATCCAAAATCTGTTAAAATTTATGGAAGAGCCTCCCAGTGATTTCAGTAAGCTTTGGACAAGGGCCTATGCATCTATATTTCTTCCTCAAAGCATTTTCAGTTCAAGGGTATCATGTGTCATTGTCCTTATTATTTTAGTGCATCATAAAAGTATATCCTCATCACAGAAATTTTAGCAGCTAAAGGTAAGCATGGAGAAATCCTTTCATGCAGTACAGGGGCAGAAAAAAGCAAAATGATCCAGCCAGACTCACTGAAAACCTCCAACTTGCTCTCTCACTGTAGGAATGATACTGTCAAGTTAAAATTATAATAATTGCTGATGGGATTTATGCCAGCAGTTGACCCAGATAGTGAGTTGATCATCAGCTGAAATGGGGATGTAAGCCCTAACAAGAATTGAAAGAACAGAACTGTTAGGAGGAATTCCCCGTGGAGCCCTTGAACAGTAGACAGTGTTATCTTTGCAGCTGTGCGTAGGAAGAAAGCACAGACTTCAGCAATTCTCCAGGCTTCAGAATGCACACAATGGTGTATTTCACATGAATGCATTTCTCTGTTATGGCTACCACTAACATGGATCCATGCTTACATCTGGTGCATCTGTCCCTTTCATTTTTTTATAGCTGATGGGAAGCCTACGCACTAACAAAGATGTTATCTTTGAATATCTTTTTTCTTTTTTGCATTTTGAGGAGTATTACAGTTATGCCTTAATATACACATGAACAGCAAGTGCTTAGTGTGTGGTTTTCTACTTAAATGTGCTATTTCAATGAATAGTGATGTCTAAAAGGCTTCCTCAGACATAGACTGTTTGCTCTTTTCAAGTCTGTCTTCAGTACACCCACTGGTATATAAATATAATATAAATTTATAGTCTCCATCACATTGTAGAATTTTAAAGGCAGAAGCTTACTATAAATTAAAATTATTAGATATCAGAATGCAAATAACAAAGATTATGATTAAGGTGTATTATAGAGCACACAAAATGCCTTAGTGGGAGGCAATTGGATACCCTTGATTAGCAAGAGACAGAGAGCCAGATACAGCCTGGCTGTTTTTCACCCCTGCTGAAGCACAAAGAAGTCATAAACTGAGGTTAACCAGCGTTTAAAATTGGTTTGTAGCTGTTTGCATCACTAGAGCTCCACGAAGGAGCCAAGTTGCATTACGGAGCTGAACCCAAAATATTTAGGTAAAATTTCAGAACAATGTTTGAAAACTGATACCAATACACTCTCATTAATATGCAGCTTTGCTAACTTGACTCTCAATTTTACTTAATACAGAAATTTATTAGTACTGAATTTAAAGTCTGTCAAGTTAGAAGTTTAAACATTATTTGATTTCGGTGGTATGTAAAAGGCAATTTCTGTAGTGGCATTTTGTTCTTTTAAAAATATATGGATTATCTTATGGAAAAGTTAATGAATAGGTGTCCTGGGGTGACTTTATGATGCTTGTATCCCCAAGTAAATTACACAAGTAAATAACTCGTGAGAAGAATGTGAAAGATATCGGCCTGGTTGGTATTCCACAGCCTCAGTCTTTGGATATCGTGAACAATTCTTTGGGCAGAACTTGTCAAATCACCACCTTACTGTGGGCAAATATTCTGGATTTCCTGAGCTGCATGCAGCACAAATCAGAGGCATAGGAGGAACAGCCCAGCTATCTTTATGTGCCCCCCACTCTGATTATGAGGGCTATCCAGTTATATCCTCAAGATAAATTAGAACAACTTCACCGCTACTTTATCACAGAAAGCCCCTCAAGGGGCTGTTGTGCTCGTCAAAATTCACCAGAGCTCCAAATCCCACTTATCTCACTGAAGCTGAGGGTGGGCTGATAGGAAGGCAGCTACACCATCTTCCTGTTAACTGGAGATTTCCTCCGTCTGTTCGCACGGGCAAGGAAGACTGAGTGGAGCTGTGATAAACAGTACGCAAGGATATGGGAGGTTGTTGCAAAGAGGAAGGGAACAAGCTTATTCCCACATGCAAGGGAGATAGGGAAAAAAATTATGTATTCAAGTAGGGACATCAAATACTGTGGGAAGAAAGATTAGAGTAATGTTTTTGGGACAGTATGTTCACTGAGGGAAGCCAAGTGCAGAGAAAGATTGCCTAAAGCAACTGTGGAGTCTCTGCATGGAGATCTTTAAAGACAGGTAAGCAAGACCTCTGTCTGGAGTGAAATGGGAGTGCTTTATCCTGCCTCATGGTTCCTGACAGCTCTATTTTTGTTACAGTCCCTTATCACCGGGGGGGCTGTGTATACATCCAGCTGGAGATCAGTGACCCTATCTGCCAGCAGTTCCTTGGGTAAGTCAAGGGTTACCTTGGCTAATCCTTGATTTTCGATTGCTTTGTGAATGCAACTGCAAGGAGTTACACAACTTTCTATGGACAGAAGAACACACCCTGTCAACAAATTCAACCATTACTTGTGCTCCCTTTGACAGGACATCTGCCACACCAATAGTGAAATTGTCCTATATGAACATCTTTACAACAGTACCGTGCTGAAAAAAAATCACCAGACATCTGAGTCTATCAAGAAAATAATTACATCTGTGAAAATATTTTCAGATAGAGGCCAAAATTGCCATTAGAGTAGGCTTGGGTCTTGAGGCTTGGTTCTGAATGGAGAGGTTTAAGTTTGGAATGTTTTCTCTTATGGACGTGCCAAGCAGGTTTGGAAAGCTTTCAGTGCTTGGTAAAACCAGAGTACAAGTATAAGGTGAATGGGAGTGGGAGAACACAGCCCATGTTATTTTTCATTCATGAGCTTAAAAAGAAAAAAATTAAAGGACTACCAAGAAACTTGAGGACTGAATGGATTCCTCCTCAATGCTGGCAGAAACATCAATTTGGATGGAAACCTGGAGATTCTGTTCTTACAGGAAGCGGTTTGTTTTCTTTCCTAGTCAATGCTACTTAGACTTTGTTTCTTCTTAGACAGCTGACATCTGGTCACAGATTTTGTTAATATTCGAGTCCAAATGTGAATAACATCTGATAATTAAAAATTTTGAGATAAACTTCAGCTTTGGGTGTGAGTACATCTGGTCCCAAATATGAAATGTATTTCTTACTCATAAGCTCCAAAGTAAATAACAGAAATGCAAGTATTAAAAAAAATAAAGAAGTTAAATATATTCCTTTTCTCAGTGCTCCTAATTACATAGTAAAGGTACCTGTTTGTAGGTAAGGATAGCAAAAATAACAATGAAAAGAAATGTCAGGCCCCAGGTCTCTGAGTGTAGACATTTTGTAACTGATGAAGCAACTGGAGTGAGGTGGCAATAAGTGGGAACTCTTTTCCTTTAGTCAGATGTTCAGGTTAATGAATCAGGCCAAGCGAGTTGAGATTTCTTCTAACCAAGGGCTTTGGCTGCACTATCAATATTTTGTCCCCACCACCCACTGAGTTTTAGCTTTCCACGTCCTCCAGCTGCCAGCTACCACAGAAAACCTTCCCAGAGCCACGTCCTTCCCTTAGCCCACGGCTGCTGTCCATCATGCCTTTGGAGCAAGTTTTCCAAACCTTTTCCCAAATGTGGCTCTCCTGCATGGTACGTAGGATAAGCTGCTACTAGCCAGGACATTGGAGTGTCCTTTTTTGGCTGCACCAAAAAGGTGAATTCATTCTCCAGCTGCCCTCAGGAACCTTGATAATGATTCCCACAGGCTTCCTCGATGCTTAGCAGGAAAGCAGAACTGAACAAGTGCAGACCTCCCTGCTGCCGAGCTTGGACAATAGGGCTGCTCATAATACCAGCAGATGTTTTTGCTTTTTAGGCCATACAGGGCAAATTTATTTTCCTCTAAGGAGCAAACACAAGAATAGCCAAGACTAAGAAATTCAGAGCTAGTTTCTGGAAACCCGCTATTGACTTATGCTGCAAAGCAGTACTTACACTTAAGATCCATCAGTAATGAGGCTCTCCTGGTTAGTACGTGGAACTGCTGGCTCAGCATAAACTGACGTGCCTCAAGCATCAAAGCTGGGCTCAGTTTTATACCCTGCTCTGCTTAAACGTGGTGCACCAGGTAATTTCTCTACTTAATGCATTGTGTTTGTAATGGCATTGTTTCTCTTCACCTTAAGGCACTGAGGTGTGAAAGCATTCTGAAGTCCTCATTAGCATCATAAGGATCAGACTAATCTACATCAATTTTTTACGTTTATAAAAAAACCCCAACACTTTATAAACTATTTTTGGTTTTTCTTCTACTTTGTTGTGCTCATAAAAGTACTAAAACTAAAGCAGAAACAAAGGGAGAAACACAATAAACTGTTTAAAGTTTTTAGTTCACAAAAACTTTTATCTGGGTTTCTTGTTTGGATTCAAAGAGGCAAAACATAAGACTTTGATGTTCTTCATTGCCTGTTAAAAGAGAGAGAATGAGACCCACCAATAGCAAGAAGTTGGCATGAAGCCCTCTTTGACACAGCAAGCACAATGTAAAGGATTAAAGGTCTAATCTAGAAGATATATTGCACACTAAACAGCAGAACCATTTAGGAGAACATTAAATGGCACTTAAGCTAAACAGTTGTCCTTGGGAACTGCAGTTTATATGTGACTGCTCTAATATCCATTTTAAGCTTGCAGGGCTTTGAAAACAAGATGTCATTGTTTTATAAAAACACACACATTTAATCTTCACTTGTGAGGCTGTTCTTGAAATATCTGGCTGCTGGACTGGCTAAACATTTCAGAGGAAACAAACGAGGCTGGTGTCAAAACTAGTACTGTTGAACTTTATTTCTGAAGTTATTTGCATGTGCTCAGTTGATTTTTTTTTTCATCTAAATAAGCAAACCACAAACTTATTCAATGATAAAAGTCCCATTTAATTTTTTAACAGTATTCCCACTGTTCTGTAAGAAAATAATAATAATAATACAGCTTAAGTAATATGAGAGCACCAAGAAAGTGGTCAGTTCTACATTCACTTGTGTTCTGCGTTCTTCATAAATTAATATTTATGGAACTATTACGAGGCTTCAGCCAAAAATAAAGACCACCCAGAGCAAGGTTTCAATTTTAGTATTCTAAGCACAGGTCATTAAAAAAAAAAAGTCTTACAAAAAAGCCTTCTTCTGTAACATGTACACTACATAGATTTTCATGCACATCACTCAGTAGGCGTGTGAAGCATAGTCCATTTCTGAAAAATTACAATGCATGCTTTTATAATTCATTTATTATTTCTCTCTAGGGAGAAATCATCCTCTCTACCATGCAGACAGTGAATAGAAAAGAAAAAAAGGCAGCAAGGAGGGGACTGTGTGTCTTGCAGAATTATATAGTCCAGTTCAAAATCCTCCTACTTTTAACTGATGATCTAGAAAATGAAATGGAAAGATATAATAATAAAAAAAAAAAAAAAAAAAAAGTTGGAACCATATATTTGGTACCTTGAATATTTTTTCTTTTATCAATACTTATACCAATCCTTGGCACAGTGACTAATCAAGGCTATCCCTTAGCTCAAGTCATTACCCCCAAAAGCCTTTTGAGCAATAAAGTGTCATTGTGGTCCTCAGGGACAGTTTTGGTTGACTGAGCTAGTGGTCTTCAGACAGCTGCCAGGAGACAGGCAATCCCAGCTGGGTGCCTTGTTAACTGCTCCAGAAAGGAGCCCAAAGGCGAAATGAGTGAGGAGAGCAACCACCTCCTGAACCCTGGGTGGCCTGAAGTCACAGGAGGCTGGGGCTGAGGAGCACTGACAAGGCACTGCAGGATGGGCTACAGGCTGTCACAGCCATGGAACGAGCAAACAGATACCCTCTGTCTCCAGGAGGCATTCCAAGGGGATTGCAAGAGAAAACTTAGCAGTTATCCTATAATAACCTCCTGCCGAACTCCTCAGTCACCCAACCAGGATGCCTACCACCCTTGTTAGCATGGGATTAACTGCTGGAGTATCTGTGAGCTGCTCCTCTCAGGTTGGGTAGGAATCCACTGAACCCTTTGTTAATTAAAAGCAGCAGCTGATACCTCATGGAAAGCATTCTCTGTCTGTGTTAAATGCCTGCCACAGTTCTCTGTCTCTATTTGACATCATTAGGTAGCATTGAGGTGTGCAAAGAACAACAGCAGTGCTGAGGGAAGCTGAGCACTAAGGCAATTTAGCCAAGCCTCAAATCTCAACAAAATTGTGTCCAGGGATGACATTAACACTCTGCTAGAGAAGTTTTGTGTGATTCTAATTTTAAGTGTCAGAGGAAGGATGGTGTTGGTCCCAGAAGATAAAGTATTTTAGTAATTCTCCTATCTTTCCCTTGAGAAGCCTTCCTAGGATGGTCTATTCTTTTCTCTCCTCCTATATACCCACGCCAAATATCACCCCATTCCCAAGGCCATAAATTTCTTTTCAAGTAAGACCACTCAAATGTCCCTAGCCATGGTAACTTTTCCACTCAGAAAAAATAAGAAAGAACAGAGTAGAAATAATATGTTTTATTACAACAACTAATATCCTCAGAACAATTGCAAACTTGCAGGCACAAGTAGCCTTTCTTCAGGTCTCAAAAACAATTGCAAAATGAAGGCAATGTAATTTTGATTCATTGTGATATCTTAACCTGTAAGATACCTGGGAGAAAATTAGTCCCCCTCCTGTCTAGAGCCAGGTGACTGCTCTCTCAGCAGTCCTTCCTCTGCTTTGTAGTGAAAAATCTCACTGAAAAGTTCAATTCTCAGCAAACACAGACAAGTCTTACAGTTATTTGTGTTTAGAACAACTCTGGCTTCTCTTTGTTTTACCTTTTTGGCTTTTAGCTTTAGAAAAACAAAATGGCTATAAATGATGACTTGTTTGTATTTTTGTTGCTCTGTATATGTTCTGCATCAGGGTGATCTCCATCTCTGAAAAGTGATAGACCCAAAAGTTCTGGAAAGAACTGAAGGGCTCCATTGGGTAAAAGAAAGATTTGGGGGTAAAGATTCGGTTGGAGTAAAAAAGGTTGGCTTAAACTGGCATAAAATTATAGCACTTAAGCAGAGCTTATTTGTCAGAATTATTCATTGTAAGTAGCATAATTTTGGACATTGAACTTTAGAGAAATTGGAGAATATCAGAACTTTTCCAGATGCAGAACATGGTAAACATTGGAGCTAAAATGTCTGTAGTGTCCAAAACATTCTCCCAACTGCAGATGGCTGCTCCCATGCTGGAACAATGCATACCCACAAATAGCAAGTAACCAAAACACTTTCTATTTCTTAATAGGCTGTCTGCTGTTAATTATTTTAGTTGCTTGCTGGGAACAATAGAGGTGAATTGGAAATGATGGTTCAGAAATTATGAGAAATAAATAAGTAACCATTTTCAATGTTTTGGATTTTACTGGTATATAGTGCCTCTCATGAGATGATCCCAAATCACTTAGAAAGGGGTAACTATTAGTATTATACTCAATTTACATGCTAGTAGAGAGAGGCTAGGAAGTTAGTAGGGTGTTTAACTTTGAACAGGGTGCAGGGATGGCTTTTGCTGCAGCTATTTATAGAGGATTTACACGACTGTAGTGTTTATTGTGTCTTCCAATAAAAAGCAGCTGCAGAAACATGCAGCTGGCAAACTTCAGTACCTGTGAGATACCAAAGACATTATCCAGAAAGCTGATGCACAGGTACAAGAAGATTCACATGCTCTCTGCAGCAATTTAAGTGTTCCTTTTCTAACAAAAGTCTGAACCAATTTTAAATGTTTATGTTGTTTATGTTCAAAATTCTCTTCCTCTGCCTGTTTAAAGCCAGATCCTCATCCTGATATAAACCATCCAGCTGCATTGTTCAAGTTCCTCAGATAGGTGTTTGCTGCATAGTTCTGCAGGCTCTGGCACAGGTATTGCTCCTAGGGAGCCTCTCATCCACACACTGAAATGTTTCTTCAGGGTTAGCAGTGCTGTTGACCCAGATTTAGCTGTACATATGGGATAGAAGCTGTGTGCTGATTGCTCTCTAGCTGACATGGGACCTACTTTCTCATGAGAAAATGGTGCAGATACTGACTCTATGACCCCTTTCAATCCACTTACAGACCCATCTTCTTATGAGTTCATGATGGCCCTCACTTCTGCACATTAGCAATGTAGGCTCTATACTCTCTCTGTATACACATCATGTAAGAGACACGCAAAGAAGAAAGGATCAAAGATGTGGCCATAAGCTGAACATCTGCTTCTGCCCATGATCTGCTTTCCTTGACATTTTCTTATCTCACATGCCACTCAGAAACTCCAGAACTTTGAAACCAGTCCCTCCTGTTTTCCATTGCATTATACTGGACTGTGCTAAAAGAAAAAACACAATTTAATCTATCTAGAAATGAGGACCCCATAGAGAGCTCACAAAGGAGATGTGACCACTCTTACAATCAAAGAGCTGGAAAAACACTGTTTAACTTGCTGCCTAAATAAGATGTGCTAAGTTTTGTCTCTATTTATAGGTTTCCTTAGAATTCTGTGGATACGTTTGGGATTAGAACTTTATTCTTTAGGTGAATTTCTTGTGAGAGGCTGCATAAAGGTCAGCAAAACTTGCCTTATTAAGAAAGAATGGGGGGAAAAATCAAAAGAGCCTGGAGATGCTTTGATTGAAAAGATCATGTTCAATTTCAAAATTATGTCACGTCTTTTTATCTGGTGAGACAGTCACTTCTGTGCTCCCTGACTCTATTTCAAATCCTGATTTTGAGGTTTCATAGTGGGACTCATCCAAAAGCCATCAGAATCACTTCTACAGTTTTCTGTGAGATTTGGATTGGACTCTGCCTGCATGTATCCAATTAAAATGGTCACTCAGACTCTTGAGGTCATCTCCCTTTCATCCTCTTGCAACAGAAGTTAGGGTTTCTCAAGACAATATGATATCCACTCTCCATCAGCAGCACTGAGAGTAGTGGATGCATAACCCCCCCCCAGCCAATACATCAGACTTTGCCATAACTTCACACTGTGCTCAATCCTATTGATGTCAGTTCTGTGCAGCGTTTGGCCCTGGATTTTCCCACAATGGGATCCCATTCTTTCTGCATGAGAATATGTCTTGGACAAATTGCCATGTCACATGCATTCAAAGGGCCATGATAAACCCTCCATCTTTGCACGGGCTCCCAATTACATCAAAGGCATTTCTGCATACAGAACAAGAGTAAAATATGCCTCTAATTTAAGGTTAAATTATCCCGTTAAGACATGGGCTGAAATGAGGGGCAGCAAGGAAGCTGAACCACATTAGGGAGCACATCCAAAGCACCGTCTCAGAAAAATGCAATCCTTTGTACTGTGGGCATTTGGCTCAAATGGGGAAGAATTTGTGATGTGCCTTTTCAGGGAACAAGCTATCTCCTTCCTTCCAGATGGGCCCAGTGGAATTCAGGCAAGGAAAAGAAATTCATGATTTAACATGCTCTTTGCCTCTCTTTTCACACTGATTCCAGGCAAAGACTGGGCCTGCTCCCTGGGTCCTGAACTTCAGCTATCCACAAAGACTGTGAAAAGACAAGAATGGTCTTACTCTTCCTTCCCCCTTCCACTCTATCTGTGCTTCTGTGATGAACACACAGGGGAAAAATCCAAACCTGGTTTAGCAGTGAATACTCTGATGACATATGGGGTCATGTGAAAGAAATGCACCTGTGTATGAATACTCCTTGGATAAGTATGACTACAAAAGTAAAGATGAACTATTGTCTGTAAGGGTCTAAGGTAATAATCTAAGCAGAGGTTGACAACAGGACAGGCTTCCTAAACCAGAATAGAATTGGAAATTCAACTCTCATCTGGGAATATTAGGAAAATACAACAGAGAAGGAGATTCTGCAGAGACAGATATTTGCTGCCACTGTTTAAATATTTTGAGCAAAGTGAAAGTAAAGTCAAAGGTGGCAGAATCAGCTCCCTGGTCAGTCTTTTATTTATCTTTTTTTTCCATGTTAAACACTTTCTCTAGATGTCAGTATCAGGTGCGTCAAGAGCTCACCTATGGCAGCCTCACAAGCAGCACTGTGCTGGGAGCTGCTACTCTTCCAAGTAGGCTGCATATTCTGGAGTCAGGGAAGGGATCACTTCATCCCATGAGATTTTGGAACTATTCATTGTAACTCAGTTTTGCTTATTGCTATCTACATAGCTATCAAAAATACAGTGATTTGAAAGATTTGGGGTAGAAGACCTTAAATTGTGTTACAGGAGGATTTTACAGAGGATTCAGTGGATTTAAATAATTTATGGTTGCATCTGAGCTTAATTGATGTATCCCAAAGTCATACACATAAAATGTGATGTCCTTTTCCACAACTTTTGTTTTATAAAATACTCCTTGTACAGTTCATGACAGTTTTAACTTTTCACAAGGCACTCACAGACTAGAATCATCTTCCTTGTGGGCCTGCTAATGGAAATCCCCTCATACAGTTATTAGTCACTGTCTTACAATAGCTTCTTGTCTCTAAGTACTTTGATGTTGTACATAAGAGCTGTGGATCAATTACATTCATTTTTCCCATTACCGGGCAAATATTTGGACATTTTCTGTTGAGTTGATTCAAGGCAGAACTAAACCAAAGGAGTTGCATACTGTGCAGACATTTCTAACCTTCAGAAGCTGAAGGTTTTGTGACCTGGGAGAATTAATAGATGTTTATTCTAGCAGGGTAAATGGAAAAAGACCATTTCTATTTTAGGGAGATAAATGAAAAGCAGGGAAGATGGGTTTTGTTATGACAAAATCGTTCACAAGTGGCATGCTGAAATGAGGAAAAGCAGTTATGTATTTATATTATAATCCTCGGGTATGTTTGTCAAGAAAGACTCAAGTGGCAAAATGCATTACTAATTGTTGTGTTTCCTCACTTGTCAAAACAAGAACTTCCACTAAAATCAGTCTGCTAAGGTTGTCTCCATCACAAAGATTCAAAACACACCAATTTTCTGCAGTGAAAATCCAGAACATTTTTATTACCATGTGATTCCTCCCAACAAGGAGAACACATATAGCTATTTCTTCTTGCCTGTTTCAAACAATAGCTGTAAGTCTTCCACCACTGTGTCAGAAACACATTTTGAAAACGTTTCACTCGCCAGATTCTTCTGCAGAACAGAAGAAGCAGGGCGAGCCAGCTGGCAGGCCCAGCAGTGGCAATCTCAAGTGCTCACCATGCTCAGGAATGTCAGAAAGCACGAGCAAACGGGAGGCATTCTCCAAACATGGTGCTGCAGCTACCCCTCAGCTGGTGCTGCTCTTCTAAACTTACTCAAGTTGGCTACAAACACAGGGGGAAATTTTGACTCAAACAAGGCTTTCATTGAGAAGAGACGAGTGCTCAATTTGGTCATTGATTCTTCATTAAATCTTTTTTTTTCAGCAGACAGCACAGATTCCCTGAAACCACTTTTTTCCATAATCCGTAAAGGAATTTCTGTGCCTGTGGTATAGACAAACCCTCTGTTAATTCAGCTGTATTACTGCTGTGGTTCTGGGGATCAGAACATGTCAGCTCTATGGAGAGGCAGCTTGCATGGGCTTCCTCCTCTTCCTTCAGAGGTCAGGAACTGCCCAGGGACAGGAGTGGTGAATCCTGAGAAGTAACCCCATAAGTGGATTCCTCCCCAGAAAGACTTTCTATTTGTCTGTGAAGCAAAAAGACATTTCTTTTTGTCTAAAGATTAAGGAAAATCAGATGATGAAATTATTGTCAATATTATCTCCTTTAGATAATAATTAGGTAATGGATTTAGAGCTGTTCAAAGGATGAACACATAAATGGATAACATACTGGATGTTCATTGCAAAGTCAGGATTATGATTTTTTTCTGATTTTAAGTTTTTCTGAAAAAGTATGAACTGCTTCTTGAGTATTTCCATTTACTGAAGAGATAGGATCCTGACAAGAAACCTTTGAAAAATAGTGACATTTCTGTAAATTATTTCATTAATATTGTGTGGCTGGAATAGAAAATTAGTCCAGTTTGAACCCTGAAATAATGAAAATTTACAAACTTATACATGCAATGTTTTCAAGTTCTTAAAATCCATTTGTAAGACTTGATACAAAATCATCATATCTATCACTTCCAGGAGAATATCTTGTGTCACAAATGTCAAGGTGTTTCAACAGGAGAAGGTATAGGTCAACACTGTTATCTGCAGTGACTGCCAGGAGAGGCATAAATCATGGTTATCTGAAGGGCTGATGCTGTTCCATTTGTGTAAACTTGATTCAGGAGAAACACCACTGTAACCAATGGTCTGTACAACTGTATAGATAGCAGGACAAGGGTGCCCCAAACACATTGTGTTTTGCATATTTTATCTTTCTTTACACATTTTCCTGCTCTCACCTCCTTTTATTAATTCCTTGAAATGAAAGATTGTAAAGAGTTTTTACTGGAAACAGCCTTATCACAGGGAACCACCCTCAAATCAATGTATCTTTTATTAGGCATTGTCTTGAATATCCCGACCAAAACTTGAACTGAGGACAAGAGAAGTTGGTGCCTTATTGCATGATTGTCATTTGTAGCTTAAAAAGCATTACTTAATTTTCATTTGAAATGGATTTGAAGCATATGCAATTTCAAAAAATAGGATGAAATGTACTGTCTCTTTCCATTTGTGGCTCAAGCACTTTGTAGGAGGCTTTGTCATTCATCACAATGTCATCCCATGGTTATTAGTTTGCCTGCTGGGTGGAGGCATTTCAGCTAAAAGCGAAAGTACCAATTGTGCTAACTGCAGTTACACACTTGCAGTGTATTGAAGAAAATAGATGCAGTCTGGGACTTCAGAGCACAACTTCTGTGAGGTGCTGAGAACATCCTGCCAGATTCTGGGCAACCTCAGTTCCCATCCAGGGTGACAGAAAGCTGATGTGCCCTGTCTTTTTCAGGGTCAGACCACTGGTGATTAAACAATTCTAGCAAACATGATCTCATCCTTATTTGTCTGGGACGTTATGAAATACAACATGAAGGAAGTTCAGATGTGGTAGCAGAATACAAAGCACTAACACACCCAGCATGATGCTTGAAATGTGTTTCTTTATAATCCTATATTTCCCAGACAAACACTTGTAAACATTGAAGTAAAACAAAACACATTTTCTTTTCATGAAAAAAATGCCTTAAAAACCACAGGATTAACAACACCAGGGAAGGACAATCCCCTGAAGGGCCTAAATCTTGTTTCCAAAACTTGGGCTGAGTTAACTGTGTTCAAGCTGAATTTCTTCACAATAGCACATGGAAAACATTAAAAAAAAAAAAAAAAGTGTCACGGTCAAACATACCCTGAATAGATTCTGAAGTGATACCTCATGATTTGAACACTTACTGATTACATTCCAATGATGAGGGTGGGAAATGGAACTCACACACACACTGGATCTGGTTTCTGGCTTGGCTGCAGGTCTTCCTGCATACACAGGAGCAGATCAGTTTCTCTGTGCTGTACTGTGGTCTCATAGCTGGAGAAAATAAATGATATTCTGCTTTGTTCAAGTCAGAAGCAACACAAATGGAAGAACTTACCTGCGATTCCTGTGCCAAAAGCAAAGACCACTAAATATATGCTGAGGTGATAAGGAGTGATAGCCTTATTTATTTTACACAGTAAAACAAAAAACATTGTGGAAAAGCTCACTGTGGTTGGTTGTTTTGTTTGCTGAATCACATTGTTTTTGAAAATAGACAGAAGATTATGACATTATATAATGGGTTTTTATTCAAAGGTTGCAAAGAGCTTCTCCTTTTCTCCTGCCCAGGCTGTGTCCAGTCATCCAGCCAGAAGAGAAAAACTATCACACAAGTGAACATCCCTGGAAATGAGGAGAATTATACAGACAAAATGCCTGGTTCATGGGGTGAAAGCATAAGTAATATAACACAGGCCCAGACCAATGTCTCTTTGATGGTGTTTTATCTTTGGCAGCAGATTCAATTAAGGCAGGACTCATCCTATATCCTTCTGAGAGTCTGCCCTTCAGCTGTGCCCTACTTCCCATCTTCCCAGCATTTAGCTACATAAGAGCTTTCTGAGCTAGAGGTAGCATGTAAATCACCCATACAAAGCATCTTATATTCATGAATTTGCTTAATCTAATAATTTCAGAGGGATAAAAATTACCTGTTTGTCCTTCACAGCATCCATCCTACAGAGGGATGATTTAATCACGTGCTGAACAAAAGCATCTCCTCCTTTTCCTATATTTTCCTGTCTTCTAGTAACATGGCTCTTAGCTCGTGTACTATTGCAAAAGTTTCATACCTTCTTAATTTCACATATTTTCACCACACTAACCTTTCAGTCACCACTTTTGCAAATGGAAGGGCATTATTTTTTTAGACTCCTTTACAGAAAACTCCTCTGATCATTCTTGTTCCCCTTATCTATACTTTTCATGTTTTCCTGATACTGGTGCTGCTTTCATCCATCACAATCACAGTTGATTGCCTGACAAATTCATATTTGAACTCTTTCAAACCTCCTGTGTGAATGCTGCCAACTGTTACTGATCTGTTGTGCTACTGATTTGCTCTCAAATCTCTGACACTCCAAAATGGGAGTTTGCACAGACTCATTGGGTGTAAAGAATGACCCCAGTGTGAAAGACTCCCACCTCATTTACAGCAGGGACCAGTGCAAATAATTCATTTGGCTGTTCCATAATGTCTTTATCTTCCTTTACTGCTTCTTGTAATCCTGCTCGCTGTCCTGCTTCTGATGTGTATACAAAAGGCTTTACTGTTAGGGCCCATTACCTCTGCAAGTTGCTTTCACTAATATTTTAGCTCACTTTGCTGTGGTTTAACATTTATTTTGCTGGGGATTATACTCTTCCTCTGTTTTCTTTCTTTGGACACCACGTCCATATTTTGGAAGATGTCTTTTCATTTTGAATAGTGTCTATTACACCACTCTTTAACTCTGCCAGCTGCTTCTGGATGTGGCTCATTCAGAGTCCATTTTTATTGATGCTATCCATGACTAGCACACATTTACTCTCTTAAAAGTATGCATGCCCCTTGCAAATATTTCATTCTTTTAACTACTATTTCCACACCTGCCTTAAAGAGTTTTGCCATTTTTATACAATTGCTCAACCATTTATCTGAAGTATTTTGGTGGTGACTTAAATGTTACAACAAACCCAACTTTCTGAATTGCTTTTTAAGTGCTTAATAAGGATAGAAATCAGACAACAAAGCAAAATAATGAAAGGTGAGATGTCATGAAAAGCTTTCTCCATTTGTTTCACATATTAAGGCAGAGGTCAATGCTCCAGCGGTGTTTGCTTCATAAATTTCCAAATATCTACATTAACACCATCCATAGCATCACGGGGGTGAAACAGGGGAGGAGAGGTGGGGAGGCAAATTTACACTTAAGGTACTACACTGAATTCTTTGTTGTCTACAAAAGGCTTTAAAATTATCTTGGCCAAAACCTCAAAGTGTAGTTAGATCCTGATGCATGGCTTCATGGAAACAGTTTGGTTGCAAATATTTCACCTTCTGTGCGAGATGCAGCGTGGTAAACATCCTCAGCAAATCTGTGAAAACTACAAATTAAGCCACAATGGGTCCTAACTACAGCTTCAGAACTTTGGGCAGAGTCTTAGGAAAACCTCAGAGAGTTTTTGTGCACTGTGTCACAGCCAGGTATAAAAGAATCTTCTTCAATTAATAAATGGAAAGGGAGTCACGTTCACCTGAAACTTGGGACTTGCTCTGTGGTTGAGTATCTCATGATACTTTTCACAGGAATACGACCATGTTTGTGCCATACAAAATTTCTCGTCTTTAATATCTGTAAATGTAAATAAGTATTTATTAAACTATAAATTCTCTCTATATTTTGGTCTGCTTTAAATAACGAGTAAATATATGTTTCTTTTTAGAATTCTTGTTACATGTCTTTGACAGACATGAGAATTTATGCAGATAACATACTATATGCATACTGTATGTAAAAGTTTATGCAAGTATATAAATATACATTTTTAAGCTTACTCATGTTCTGCATGGTGCAAAACAGATTTTTATTTTTTTTTCTTTTCATTTTTAAGAGCATAGAACCCCTGCCAATGGGAATGAAGAGCTGAATTTATTTTTCATTTTCCACATTGAGATTTTGAATTTTGTAAGAAAGCCAGTCATTTTTTAAAAACAGAAGAAATAAGCCAGGAAGACTGGAAGACTGGAAAAACAGATGTCATTGTAAATGACAAATAAGAACACAATTCTGTTTAAAAAAAGTCTCTTCAGAAATTTTCCAATCTGATGTAATATTATTTTTTTTTTTTGTATGGAAGCTTGAATAGACTGTAAGAATAACTTAGAAGTAAATTGCACAACTCAAATACTGTATTATAGATTAAATCAGTTTATTTTAATTTTTTTTTGTTTTTTTAATTAGAACATTGGAAAAGACATGCATCAAAGAGAACTTCTAGCAGACCTTTTGTAATAAGCCTGTTCAGAGTTGTGAACTCTGGGAAGCAAAGTGCATAGCCCACAGCAGCTGACCTAGAAATCACTGCTCTGGAATGATCCCGGGAGAGCTTGTCAGTGATAGCAGCGATTTGCTCTATTTCTGGTTTTGTTCCTCACAATAATATTGAACCAACTTGTCCTTACCGCAGAGTGAGTCAAAAGCAATGAAACAGCAAAGGCACACAGACCTGTGTGCTCAGCCAGAGCCGTGTTTTGTCATTTTATCATACAAATCATGTCAGCTGGCAGCAGCATGAGTAATCTAAGCTTCAAACAATATCATTCTGCAGATAAATCAATGAACACAGACAGAAACAAGCTAAGTCTATTTTAGACGGCCTAATGATCAGCAGTTTTTTTTCTAATAGCTTGTCAGACTTCAACCTGTCAAGCCTGAAGATTTAGGGACACCGATTCACTGGAGATTTCCTGATTGCATTCCTGCTGGGCTATCTGTGAATCACAATGGGAGACTCCGAGGAAAAAGGGGAGAAAATGGATCGCCTCCAGGCCTTTATGAGGCACAGGTTATTGTCATGCCTCAACTAAATCCTAATTACTCTGATTAACAATGCGAGCCTGTCACTGCTGATGCATGCTGGTGAAAAAGTTCGCAGTAATGACTCTGAAATTCTGCTCAGGCCCCCACACGTGCCTGGCCGGGCTTTGTGGGCCCTACGTGCCATTCACCCAGCTGCTGTTTCCAAAATAACGGGGTTGCCAGGGGGAGCTCCATTTGCAATGCAGACCAGACCTGAACAGACTTGGTGAGGCTCACAAGATGGGCTGCAGGGTTTAAAACGTTTTGAGAAGTTACTGGCTCTGCAGGTCAGATTTCTTGCTGCTTCACATTAATTTTCCTATTAAAAGTCAAAGCCATGTGGTAGGTTATCATTTAAATTTAATGTCATCTTTTCATAAACATGTATCAGTACCCTGTCTGTCTCAAAGCTTTGTCTCTGCTGAACTGTTAAGTATCTCTGATATAATGGAAATATTATTTAGGCAGGTGTCTGCAACAGCATATACACATCTACTTGGAAGAAAATACCCAACAGTTCAGTGAGAGGTATAGAACTGCTTTCATTTGAGAGGAAAAAAAATAAAAAGCTTTTAGAAAAGAGGAGAGACTTTATTTCTAGAAAAAAAGTGTATTTTGAGATGTACACTCTAGATTGCAGTCATCTACAGAACTTTGCCAGTCCCAGAACATTTGCTCTCTCAGCTTCTATAAGCTCTGCAATCTGATCCTGCCAGCATCAAAACTGACTGCTGCTTGCTGAATTAGCCCATGCTGACTCCATGCTGACACACAGCATTTCTTATCCCTCACCTCCACACCCATCCACACTCACTAAACAGTTGCATAGTGTTGGAGTGTTCAGCAATGAAGACTATAAAATTAAATCCTCAGTTTTGCCACAGTAGGAAAATGAGGGCATAATTAAAACTCTTTACTTCTTGTTTCCCTATTTTAAAGGACTTATCCTGGGAAAACTGCTGTGTTTTGTTTTGCCACATTCCCCAGCAGAGTCCACAACTCTGAGAATTTTGTCTTGGAAGAGCAGAAAATACTGCTACTTCTTTTGTGGATGTTGTGCAGGGTCTTCTGCTTCACAGCCAGTGCATTTCTTTGGCCTCTGAGATTTGGACTTTACCATGTGATCAACTGAAAAGGAAAGGAAGTTTGATTCTCCCTGTTTAAAGCAAAATTTCAAATTAAAATATAGAAAAAAAAAATAAACCCCGTGGTAACGACCTGCTTTGAAATGATGGAGCTGTTTCCCTGTCAGAAGCAGCATGCTGATTTCATTAAACTTTCTCTGGAAGCTTCCAGGGCAGCCTGGCCAGCTGGCAGCCCTTGGCCCCTGCCAGGATACTCGCTGCCCTTGGCAGGAGGTGCCCAGGCTGCACCCAGCAGTGCCCAGCTGAGGGCCACAGGGACCCTCACAGACTGTCCTTGTGACAGGTATTCGGAAATGTTGATGTTTCATTCCAGGGCAAACAAAATGAAATGTTGACAACCTGGAATTTCCCAGAAAACAGATGTTTCCTTTCCTGGCCGGCTCAACCTACACACACATACATGCACACACACTTGCAGAATTATTAACTGCTATGTAATTACAGCAGACTGTATGCCCACTTCCACTGTGTGGTGTGGAGGGAATCCAGCCTTCTAATTCCCATGTTAGAGCAGCCACCAGAGAGCCACAGAGCCTGGGAAGCAGTGAGGTGCCATAACTCCTTCGTGGAGCAACACGGGGCTTTGTGCCCTGTCACAGTGTGGAGCATCTGCTGTGAAGGAAGGAGAGCACTGATGTGTCCGAGCAGCCCACAGAGAGCCACAGCCCCTGGCTTCCAGAACAAAGTACAGGAAAGGCATCACTGTTTGGATCAGCAGTGGCTCCATCCCCTGGGAGCCCTCTTTTTTTCCTTTTTTTTCACAGGAGCAGTTGCAAAGTGCCAAAAGCTATCGGGAAGCCTGCATTACATCAGGCAGGCTGAGTGGAGTGACCTTCTGAGCCAGCCCACAGGGAAGAACAACAGGAGGGAGATTGCAGAGGAAGATAGGACTACTTAAGTAGCAATTCATTGTGAACCACTTTTCTAAGCTGTTGATAGAAGCATCAAGTGTGAGAGAGGAAGGGGACTTATCTTCTTGCTCAAGCAGAACCCTAATGACTCCATAATGACTGTTAATAATGTTGCCAATAATCTCCGTTTAATTATACAGCTCCAGTAGGTCCTAAAAAGGAAAGAAAACACATAAGGCGTCTGCAGTCCTAACAGACCCAGCAGTTCCTTAGACTAGTTCTGTAAAATGCATGTGGATATGTAGTATGAGTTATCTTCTGGAAGAGAATTCCCATCCTTCATCTCATCTAAAATAGTCACTCATGGGAGATAAATTTGCTCAGCTCTTGACACAGCCATCAATAAATTCTATGTCTGTTATGCATCCAGGTAGGATGTCCTCAAGACAGAAATATATGTGATTTCACAAATCTCCTTTGCAAGGCTCTTCAGCAGCATTTTATCTGTGACCAGAGGGCACTACAAAATCAGGGTGTTTAATGAACACAGCGCCACTTCATGCGAAAATTTGAGGAACATTTTTCAGACAGATGCCTATTGTAAGAGCTGCTGACTTTCACAATGGGCTTTTTAAAAGCCTGAAAATATGAATTCCCTCTTTATCATTATGAATTTTTTTACAGATGCGGAAAGTCTGAAAATAGGCTGCTCTTGGAAATAACAACTTTATAGTATACTGTGTGTACAACAGACTAAGGAGAATATTTAAGCACAAAATTCTATTTTTGACTTAATATTCCAAAGCTTTCCTAATGCTCATTTCACTAAAATATTTCTTCAGGCACAGCCCAGATCCTGGCCAATACAAACACTATTTTCATCTGGAATATTCAGCAAGATAATTGATAAAAAACATGGCATAGTAGGTGAAGGATCTGTCATTTGACTTCCACCACCAGCTCAGGAGACTTACTGTTATTATAAATAATACAAATTAAGAAAACACAAAGAACCAGGTTTCTAGTTACGGTGTAGAAAGAGTGCCAAATTCTGGATTTGGTGATTCAATTACAACGTGCAAGCCAGCAAAGCAGGAATGAAGAGCACCTCCAGAGCTGTATTTTTATGAAAACATAGTGTGATTTCATCCATCAACTACTGCACATTTAATTTTAGCCACATGTGTTAAATAAGCTGCCCTTAAAGCTCCAGATGATGAACTTTGTTGGTTGCTCATTTTGGTGAAACCATCTCCTGTCCTACCTCCCATTTATCTGTATAGAGTAGAAGAAATGTAGGTGGGAAAATTCACAAACCAAATTTGGTATTATCTTAAATTAACTGGGAATTATATTATTAATGGAAGGGGAAGTTATGTTAAGTAGCAGTCAAGAAACTGCTTAGCATCATATAAATCTGAGGGTAAGCTCTGATTCCAAGGTGGGGAGAGATGTGGTGCAGGGAGCAGCCCCCTCTGCAGGAGCTCCCCTTCCTGTGCTTCCATGGCTCATCCCCATTCCTTTGGAAAGGCAGAAACACAGTGCAGACACTGCAGCTGAAGGTAATGGGAACCTGAGCTTTACACAAGCTGTCCAGGACAAGAGGCACAGTCACATCTACTCATCTCACTGTGAACACCACGGAAATCTGAGCAGGTCACAGCTGATGGCAAACTTGAGCAGCGTGGAATCAGCCTCCCTGGATCTCTGAGTGAGGTCTCCAGGAAAAGGGCAGCAGCAGGCTCCTTCCCAGCACCCAGGGGCTTCTTCTCCCTGTGCAATAGAGACAGGGAAGAAAAAAGAAAAGCAAACAGGAGGAGATGCCAAGTGAAGAAGTTGAGTTCAAAACAGAATACAAGTCCCAAAAGGTGATGGGAAATGAGGAAAGGCTCTGTATTCCTCCAGTGGAAAATATTAGAGCATGAGCACAGTCTGGAGTGCCCTTATTAGACAAGCAGCAGCCATTTCTCTTCTTCTAACCTCATTTTTTTCCATTAAAAAAATGATAAAAAAAAATAAAAATTGGCCAGTCGATGTGATTCAGCTCCTGAACTGGCTTTTCTAGAGGTAACATTTCCTGTCTGAGGTACTGTTTCTGGCTCACTGGATTTCCTGGCTGAAATTTTCAAAGTCACCTAGGGAACCTGCGTGTTCACACATGTACCATGAATTTAAGCAGGAAATGTCATCTGAACCCCATGAGCAGATGTGAAATATTCTGGGATGTTGGTTTCTTGTTTTAATCCCTCTCTTTTCACATATTCTAAATTTGCTGTATCTTTTATCAGTCTTTTTTATTTCTTTGTTCTTTCTTCTCATAGTTCCTCTTTCCACGAAGACTCTTCACATTTCACTCCCCGCTGATTCATATTTCTCTCTTTTCCTCCTACAGCTACTAGATTATTCTGTGGTTTTGACTTTCTTTTGTCTCCAAATGCACTGCCTTCATCCTCACTCCTCTGTGCCATCAGTCTGCCCTATCTGGCCAGCTGCCCCATATGTAAAAGCTGAACCATCTCTCCTGTTCCCAATACGAGCCATAAAATGGAAATTCACTTCAGTGCTTCTCTCCAGCAGTGAGGCTGTATACATCATCCATACAGATCTTTATGCTCCATGCAAGAACATGTAAACCTGTGTAAAGCTCAGGTTCTGTAGCTGCAGAAACACCCTCTGCACTATTCTATGGAATAGTGGAGAGGAGAGGTGGAGCAGGGAGGGAGGGAGAGAGGGTGAAGAGGAATTGACCTACCTCTGCTTTCCTTGGTCATAAATCACTAAATATAGTGTTCAAATGGCTTTGAACACTGATACCTGCACCAGGCTGTTCCTCAGTGTGCCAGATTTTCCACTGGCATCTCCAGCGTGCTGCAAAGGCAAATTCATGCCTTAACTTGGCAGGTTGACACCTGCCCATCCATGAATTCCCAGGCGTGCTCTGTATTTGTCCCCATGCATGCAAATGCTGGTGTTTGCAGCCACTCACTGATTTAGAGCTTCCTTTCCAGATGTGTCTGTGGTAAAATAGGAGGATAGGAGCTGTCCCTGTTCCAAACACCTTCAACTGTTCTCCAGAGTATATCTACATCTTTTATACTGTTCCTAGTCTGGAACACAAGCATACTGAAAATAACAAAAATCAGGCAGCTGAATACACTTTTACTTCTTTATTCAGTATAAAATATGCTCTGATGTGGAGCCATGCAACATGTGATTATGCATTTAGCTCCATAGGCACAATACCCCACCAATAAATTTTAAAATGTCTTTTTAAAATTACAAACATAGATTAATTTTTAATGGAAAAAAGGCAATTAATGCATCTTAGTATATATCTGAGAAATTACATTTTTTTTATGTCTACATTTTAGCCTAACACCCAAACAACTGCACAACTTCTTAATTTAAAATATGTAGGTCCTTTGAGGTCAGGCTTCTCTTTGCAGAACTCACTTGCAAAAAGCTATTAGAGTCTGCCAATTCTGCAGGGCAAAATTTATAGCAACAGGTCAAAAGACAGTTCCTAGAGGAATCCAGCAGCCCTTTGTAGTAAATCAGCAGTCATGTCTTTGATAAATATCTCCTGAGTCCAGCAGTAACTGTTCCTCTGTGCTGAAAGATAAAGCAGTGGACTCTCATGAGCCATGGAGTCTAGGGAAAGTCACACAGCAACAAGGAACTGGCAAATGACTTCTGAGGAAGCAAAGGTTAACCCAGCAGTCATGAACACTGAACTCAGCAGCTCTGGAAAACAAGATGGAAACCTACCTGGGCACAGGAATTCAGGTGTGCTGCTCAAGTATAAAATGTGCAGCATCCTGGAGGATAACCAGGGAATTGCTCTAACCCAAACAAGAAGTATAAACCTTTTTCAGATGGATAATGCACCTATTTTCATCATGTCATGGACTTCTATGTTCAGCCTGTTACTTGATAATTCTGTTGGAATGCAGGTCCTACAAGCGAAGAGCAGGGGTTCATCCAGGCTCCATTTTAATGCTCCAGGGGCAAATCCTGCAGCTGCAAATGACACAAGCAACCTCAGCTTATAGGACCAGTGTTCACACAAAGCTCTTTTTTGCCTTTCATGGCCACATCTGCTTCCCTGATCAGCCGCACTCAAGCCACATCTGTAAGCTGGTCCATGCAGAGATGCCACGGGCTGAAAGGGGCACCAAGAAGCCACTGGCTGGCTTGGAAGGATGAGGGTGAGGTTTCTGGGTCAGTTTTCACCCAGCAGATGCAGTGCTCCCCTGGGAGGCATCATAGCAGCCCAGCATTTCAACACCAGGAGAGGGCTGGACAGCAGCAGAAGCCACAGCAGCCTGTTTGCAGCCTCTCAGTGCCTCATCGTTTTAACCTCAGGGCAGGTGAGAGCTGATGAAGTCACACACTGCCAGGGGTAGCTGGGGCTCTGGTACCCTGTGTCCTTGGGCAGGGGAAGGTTTGGAATGACCACAGTGCTTTGTTGCTGCAGTGGTTCACAAGTTTCTGCCGCTGGAATAGGATAGCAGGGATGACGGTGGCTGGAGCAGAAGGAAAATGAATAGCTCACATAATTTTTCTGGCTGAGATTTATGAGCCCATCTCATCAAGATTAAATTGGTGGCACAGTCTCAAATGAAAACTAGGTGTGAGAAGCAGCTTAACTTGACAGCATGAAAATTTGTCCCCTGTTGGCAAAGAAATCTCTTTATTTTTCTCTTAAAAAAACCCCAGTCTAGTAAAAAAATCTGGACTAACTCCCATCCAAGCTATCAAAAATGTCAGTTCAGTCAAAAAAACTGGATTAACTTCCATCCAAGCCCTCAGATCACAATTCAGGTACTGGAACCATGCTAGGAAAAATATTTCATATTCTTTTCTTTCCAACTCAGTATCTGGCTACTTTCCACCAGGAGAAGGAAGGCCTCCCTCTGAGAGGAAAGGCACCAAGCCCTCAGAAAATATTTTTGCAGTTTTTGGGGGACTGCTTATTATGATTCCCTTCTTGATGACATTTCATCTCTGTTATCTCAGGAGTAAAAGCCTGTCTAGACTGGTTCATTAAGGATTTTCTGAAAATGTTGTGGGATATTTTGTAATAGTCTTCTGTACCTGCTAATGAAGATGTGTCTTTACAATAGGGAAAAGTTCTCATCACTATTTCTGAAACTATTTCATTAGCTGTGCCCTTACAGCTGAGACAAAATAGTTTACATACAAGCACTGGATGTAGGTATTCAGGACTAGGAGTTTACACAGGGAAGTTCCTCCAGAATAATAAATTCTATTAGAAGAGAGATAGAGGAATCATGATTTCTGGAGCAGCAGCATTTAAAAGTTCCCTCTGTGGATTCACACTTAATACACTTGATACAGGAGGAAGCTATTTTGTGGTCTGGAGAAGGAGAAGTTTTAAAGCAATAAAGTGCAGGACTAATGAACCACTGAGATCTGCAGTGTCTCTTGCCTCTTTACATCTCCCATATTACTAAATACAACACAGTAAAATTCCATGCACAGGGACCAATGAACAAAGACATAAAATGCATCATTATGCCGTGCTCTAAGGACACTTTAAAGTTCTTTTTGTCGGTGTAAAATAATACAGACTACCTAGGACTGTAACCAGACTGTATGGATAAACCTAATACAGATAAATCCAAGCTTTGTAGGGAAGAGATCTCTTTGTCTCTACTTTGTAGATGCCTGTGAGAAGGAGACCTGGTCATTACTGTAATTCTGGTTCTTTCTATGAGGAGGGCACTCTCAAATCTGCTGTTCTAGTGCCTTCTAGACTACTAATTCTTTTCTCCCTCCAATTCCTATAAAAGCCTAGGATCTCTTGCTCTCTTGAGATCCCAGATGAAATGCTGGAGCCCAGCATTTCTGCTGCCTCTCTTCTCAGTGTCATGGCATGTTCCATCCTATTTTGCCCCAAGGGTTTCAGCTCACTCAGTCAGCTATCCTCAATGGTGTGGAGGAATCAGACTGGGTTCCTTCAAAAAACTGTTGCCTATAATCTGACTGAAGTTTCCTTGACTACTGAGTCCTTCTTATCCTCTTTATATGTCTGCACAGGGATAATAGGAAAGACTAAAGAGAATAAAAAAATATTTCAGCATCTACAAAGCATAAACTAATCAGAACTCAGGCCTGTAGGTTTTATGGTGCCACCATTCTACCTCAGACCAATACAGCCTGCTTGCAGGAAAATTCACAGCAATCAAGTGTCCCTAAATCTGTCAAGCCACTGGTACTACTTGCCAGACTCTTAAAACACCCCCAAACTAATACCTAGGTCCCCATCAAAACCAAACATGCTTTAAAAACCTGAACTAAACCCTCAGCAAGTACATCTTTATGTATGTCCTAGTAAGACAGCTGAGCTTTTCTTCCTAACCCAGCTGGCAAAAGCTGCATTGAGGCAGTGTTACAACTCAAAGTTGCCTGGTGGTGGATGTGTTTCCAGAGAACAAATTAATCCAGAGTCTGAGCACCTTGAGAGGCTTTTTGGTTAATATTCTATCAGGGAGGAAAAAAAAGACCCCACAGAACAAATATGCACAAGGTACACCACTATATAAACAGGAAACTAAGAACAAAACTTTCACAAAGACCCTTATGAGCCTTCCTGTGCCCACCTGATTAACCTCTGTAGCACTCTGACGTTGTTGTGGTTGGGGATACTAAAAAAAGGAACTCCCAAGGGGATGGGGTGTGTAGTTCAGTATCAGTTGGGGTGTGGAGGAATGGCAAGATCTGTGCCATAGCAGGTTCTGCCCACATTTCTGCCTTTAACCTCTTGTTTATGACTGTGGCCCTGTACATAAGTAGGTGTATTCCCAGCCTCTTCTCCAGTATGGAAGTGTCTACAAGCTTGGCCATGTTTTAACTTTTGTATTTGATAATCAAAGTGCTTTGTAGCTGAATTTCCACCATCTGAGCCTTGAAACCCACAGGGAGACTGCTGTAAACAGCAATCCCAAAGGGAGCCCTGTTCCCCACCTCCTTCCCTGTAGTGCTCCCTGGGCTGGCCTGAGCCTCACAAAGTTTGCCTTGGGTCTTGGCTGTAGCTTATGTAAAATGAATTTATTTCTGTCTTCCATAAGGCTGATCCCAGACAGTGTGAAAAATAGATGGCAAAGGAGGAATATAAGGTCAATGGAAGCTCGAAATCCACAGTTTTAGAAGATTTTTTCGGGTGCTCCTCTTCCTTCTTGCCCCTCACTCCCTCACCTTCCAATTTCCTTTGCAGTGACATTTCTCTCCCTTTTAACATATCTTTCCCTTCCCTGCTGCTGAACAAAGGGCCGCAATATAAACTAATTGACAGCCAGATTTTCTGGAGTGTTGAGTTCCCATCAAGGTTCTCCAATACCTGCCAGGTTTTCAATAGTTTGAGTTTGCTGGGTTTCGAACATACTTGCAGATCTAACTTATATTTAACTGGGATATGAGGTCTTTCAATAAACTAGTTGTATGCTGGGGTCTTGCATTGCCTTGACTAGAACTGATGACACACAAAAAATGGGAAGAGCAAGTTGCAAGTTGCTAACAAAGCAGTAGCCTCACTTGTGTAGACAGAAATGGAGTTTTTGCCTCTTCAGGGGTCTCTTTATATTCATACACTATTTTTATGTAATTTACATCAGAAATAGGCCAGAATGAACTAGAGAAATGAGTTAAGAGTGGACCTGGCAGAGAAAAGATTATCTGCTCTACTCTGCTAGCAGCTCGACATCTTTTAAAGAACTGCACTTGGATACGAGAGTTTTGCTGCAACTGCTCATCTCCACTACTCTAAGGGTCTCATTAGAACATTTTCTTCATGAAGAATGCCAAGCAAGGAGGATATAGCTTAGGATATACTGTGCCATGGCAGCCATCCCAAATCTCATGCTGAGAAACATCTTAGGTCTCTCAAAATCATGAGATTTTAAAAACACCTAGTCACCATTGACTTCTTACTGTTTGTAAATGTATTTGTACATTTGAGATCACATTATCAAGTGCTTGTCCACTTGCAAGTCTAGAAATGTAGCCTTATAAAAAAAGAAATTTGGGTTTCAGAGATAGTCATTTGAGTACAGGAAATAAGGATTTACTTGTGAGGCTCACAATAAAATCCTGAGATCTGGCAACATTAACAGTGTGATTGTTACTGCAATTAATGGCAGCTTCAGGAACCCTCATAGGAGATAATAATTCCTCTGTGTGCAAAATATCTTTTCCCATACAACTGTTATAAGGCTTAGCTTTGTCTATAGCTGCCAACATGAATTAGTCAAGAACAATTCATAACAAACAATCCTATTTCCTATTCTAGCAAGGCAGAGATTTTGTAAGGAGAAAAGCAGCATGAAATGCTGTATTTCTACTTCATAAAATTATTGAATCATGGAATGGTCTGGGTTGGAAGGGAATTTAAAGATTATTTATTTCCAACCCCCTGCCATGGGCAGGGGCAACTTCCACTAGACCAGGTTGCTCAAAGGCCCATCCAACCTGGCCTTGAACACTGCCAGGGATGGGGCATCCACAGCTTCTCTGGGCAATCTGTTCCAGTGCCTCTCCACTCTCACAATCAAGAACTTCCTGTTAGCATCCAATCTAAACCTACTCTCTTTCAGTTTAAAGCCATCCCCTCTTGTCCTGTCACTGCATTTTACTTGAGAAAGGTTTTTTTAGATCATCCCAGATGATGTCACCATTAGCAAATTAAGTAAACAAAATAACTATTGACCCAAGGCAGGTGCCTATATGATTCAAAGCTATAGAATCTGCTGAAAAAACATACCTAAAAAGAAATGAGCACTGGTTCATTGTCAGACTACAGGGCTGTATAATGTGGTATTTCCCAGGCATCCGTCCTGGGCCAGTTTAATATTTTCATTAATAAAATAACTTCTTACATCTTCAAACAGTGGGGAGGCTTTCAGGGCCTGGAGGCACATTGAAGATGATGAGTAATCTTCAGAAAAGACAGAGGAAGTGGTCAAATGCTCTTGAAAGTAGAGTAGTAGGACGTGATTTAATATGCACAGTGGCAGGGCTCTAGACAGGAATAGCCATGTGCACAAATTCATAACAGGTAATGATCACTTCTGCAGGAGAAGTTTTGGAGATAATTGTTTATAAACTAGATATGATGGCATGCAGTTGGAATTTAAAAAAAGTAGAGGGAAAAAAAAAGAAAAAAAGAAAAAATCATGCTGCATTGTATAAACACTTCCAGCAGAAACAAATAAGAATCCTTTTTCTTTGACTTGTGATGCCAAAACTGTAAGTGAAGTTCCATTCCCAGTTTTAGGTACTGGATTTATAAGAACAGGTAAACTCATACAAAGCAAAATGGGGGAGAAATTACACTAACCTTTAAGCATATACATAGTAGCAGGGAAAAACAGTCCCACAATGACTAGGACAGAAGAAAATAATGAATGTAAGTAACAACAGTTATTTAGGTTACTCTTTAGCTTCTGGACAATTTCCCATGAAGATAAACAACTCTTATAAGAACAAACTTTTATAATTAGACAATCTAATGAAAGGTATCTCATAAAGAGCTATAAAATCAAATTATCTGATTTTTTAGTGTACCATTCCTGCTGAATGGATAAGTTTGTGCCACATCAAAAACAAACTACATCAGGAAGTGAGTTGTAGTGCAGTTAAACAAAGTTTGCAATTAAGAAGTGATGTAGAGTACTTTAGTATTTGTTAATAATGTGCAAAAAAAAGCTAAAAGTATCCAGATCATTCTGTTTCCAAACTATTGGCTTTCAGATATTGTTTCAGGCTTTCTCTATTATGCATTGACTGAAATTATCTGAGTAGTGATTTGTGGAACTGGAATCAGAGACATAAGTAAACTAGTCTAGGCCACTTCATGGGGAAATTTTAATTTTAACTTGATAATTTGATGCTTGGTTTTCTTGGTATCTTTTCAACATAAATATCTAAAAATCGTCCTACTCATTTGGATCTGGAAAGTTGAAAAGAAATTCAACGGAGACCAAATAAGTTTTCCAGGAAAACGCTCCTAGATCAAGCTGGATATTGTTCACTTTTTCTTAGATAACCAACAAAGAAGAAAATATTGAATAAATTAATAAATCAGGTCTTTTATGGAAGTGAAAAGTGCACATTTCCTTTTCTCCTTTCCACATATCACCATTCGGTGTATGGTGGCTATTGTTTCAACTAAACACTTTGAATGCATTGCAAAGTGATGGACTCCCCCTGAACTTCTTATTAGCATGTCCCTTTTTTTTGAGAAATCGAAAAAAATTGGCAAGGAAATTAAGAAGTTAATTGAATCTACTTATTGTGAAAATAGCCAAGGGCAAAGAAGATGTACTGATGTTAAATGATAACGTTTCATTTCTCTCCTGCCCTGAAAGGTGATATGTGTTAGAGCTAATGCCCCTTGGCACAAGAGTTTGCTGGAATGTGCTGGTTTAGCATGGATCAGTGATCTTAAAGCTTTCCAAAGTGGGTGCAAATGTCACTCCACCGAGTAATGAGCACCAGGGAGGATTGTTCCCTACAGGATCTGTCTAAATAAATACAAAACTACTAGCTGTCAGTCTGGGAAAAGGGTCAAAGGCTATTTTTTTTCAGCTGATTGCTTGTTTGTGAGGCATACAAAACAATACATAAAAAATAAAGAATTGAGGAAATATCAACCAGCACATGGGAGAGCTTTATGAGACTGATCAGTGTGTAGAACTGTACTAAAAACTCATGTGAAAGCCATGAAAATGTCTTTCTTCTGTTTTCTTTCTTGCTTTCTTGCTTTCTTGCTTTCTTGCTTTCTTTCTTACCCAGAAAGAGAATATTTTGTTACTGCATCGTGGATATGCAATTGCACCAGTATTTGGACTAGGAGTATTTTCAAAGAAATACTTGGGGAGGATTCAAGAAGTTAAGTGTGTGTAACTGAGTGATGACTTGTTTCTCATAAATAGTGGATTATTCTGTGACAATAAGGGTTTTTTAGTATATTGTGATCTGCAGAGCCATAGAGGTTTATAAACTACCTGCTCTCTGAACCTGTGAGAGCTAACAAAGAAAGCTGGAAAAAAAGTCCACAGACTTAAACTCAGAGTGCTGTACCTTAACTAGATGAATGCTAGAGAACCAGAAGTGGAAAATATTTGAAAATCACTGAACTAAACTGTAATCAAATAGTTTATTAAAAAAAAATAGAGTTTGAGATACACTGACCGAGGAGGCAGTCCATCTCCTCCTGCCTTTAGTGAGAGCTTGGATGACACCTTGGTCAAGGCCCATTGGAGTCAGTGTGAGTCATTCACAGACTTCAGTGGACCTAGCTGTACTTGAAAATCAGTCATTTTATAAAATATAAATTTGTTTGCAGATTGTTCATTTATAGATTGGAACTAAGTGAATCAAATAAATATTTTGTTGTCAATTATTTGCCCTAAATCCAGTACTTACCTAGTTTCCCTCAAAACTCCTGTATAATATCTGCAAACCTACACCGTAAACTAAACGGAGTAACACTGAATTCCAGCATTCCATGGAGTTCCTTTTGAAGGTTTTATATGCTACATATACATTATATTCATATTTAAAACAGCTGTTTAACATATGAGCGTTTTACTACTTAGTTTACTTCTACCATTTTTCCATTAATAAATTCACCGTATATGCAGGCTTACAAAACAGCTTAAACAGATCCAAATGTTCTAAATACACAGTCAGTTCATTAATAAATGATAATAAAGAAAAGGAAAAAATACAGTTTTTCTATTCATGCTAGCTGAAAAGATACAAGAGAAGCAGGCTGATCATCCAATTCCACAGACCACAGAATAAAAACATGTAAGCCTTCACCTAGAAAAAAAAATCACATATTTTGAAACAGCTTAAAGAAAATTCCAGAAGAAAATAATTAGAGGCACATCTTTTTCTGGTTCTGGTCTTGCTCTATTCTCAGTGTCAGGTAGTGCAGGTGTATTTTCTAAAACAAAAGCGCATCCTCGTATTTTCAAATGTACCTAGGGATCTCCTTGGCTCTACAGAAACCAGCTGCATCGTGTCTCCACTCAAACACATAAAACCAAAGGCACCAAGACCCTCTCCTCTTCTAAGAAACTTGGGGTCATAAAAATGGCTGCTCTGCTATTCATTGTCAATATTGAACCTAACAACCAAAACTTCATACAGTTCCGAGGGCCTGTGAGCTTTCACTGCCAGCACAGGCACGCTCACCCTTTCCACCCAGACTCAAACTGTGCTGCAGCTCTGCCCTGGGTGGAGATGGCAAACAGATGAGTTCCCACACTTGTGTGCACTTGGGTTCTTTTGGGCAATTTTAGATGAATTCAGAGGTCACTGGAAAGTGAACCCTGACAGGACGGAATGCTTAAATTACAAGACAAAAAGCAAACAAACTTGACCCCCACTCCTCGTGATGGCTCTGACAATTGTGAAACAGAAAAAAACAAAAAGAGGAAATCACTGAAGGCTTGTTAGCAAAAGGCATCTTGTTGCTCAATATAGTATTATATCCCTCTGTGAAACGGGGAGATTAGAATCCCCTGTATCTTTCCATTTTTCTAATTCTCTTCTCCCCCTAAAAATTCATGGACTCAGGACAAGCGTGGCACGCACTAAGCATTCCAATTGCTTTTGAAAGGAGCGTTTTGCTAGTGGAAAATGTGCTGTCTCTTTGATTGCAAATGTAGTTGATTGTGAGGAGAATGAAAGGATGACCTATGACATGACCTGCTAGCACAGTAAGGTCATTTTTTTTTCCCCCTCCTCACACAAAAGATAAGAGGCTGACTGCTTACAAAGTGTTCTGGCAAATGGACAAATTAGGACTGCCTGGACTCCTGCTCCGGTCAGGCAAGTTATTCTAAGTGAAGATAAGTGAAAGTTTGAAATGTTTTGAGGAGGAGGCAGACTGCGAGCTTTCATTCCTTCCCCAAATGGATGGATTGTGAAGGAAGAGAGCTGTGCAAAAATGGCTGGCCCAGGAGTTTCAGGTTTCAGACTTCAGGTTCCCCTAGCTGAGCAGCAGAGAGGAGGAGGAGGAGGAGGAGGAGGACAGGATGGCTGTGTGGATGTGATGTCGGACAGCAGCAGCTCAGGACAGCAAGCCTCTGTCTGACTCCCAGCCTGACCATTTGTTTTCCATGAGGCACCACACAATAACAGACAGGCAAACGAAATCCTCCTTTGAGATGCTGAGGCACAAGCCAGACCTTGGGTAAAATTCCTACAACTATGTTACCATAGCATTTTATCTGAATAACACCTGTCCAGTCAGGACAACGCTGGCATTGTGAAAATTCAACTTTATGGCTTTTAAATCCAAACTTGCATTGGCTGGTCAGGTCTGTGCATGGGCCAGTTTCTGTCCATGTGTATCCACATGCATAAACTGACTCTTGATCTACTGTCAGATCAACATTTCAAGCTCTGTATGAGTCAGAAAAAACATTTTCATATCTTGGTGATATGTAATGAGATAAAATTATCCCTAAGAAGTGTTCAAATAGACTTGTGCTGTTCATTTATACACCTAGCTAGAAAACTGAGCTGCTTTTTAGCAAAACTAGGGTCAGATTTCAACTGAGCCCTCAGCGAGGCTCTAGTTTGGGTGAAAGTCCCCTGATTCCAACAAATAAACAGCCTAAAGCTCAATCATTTTAGCACAGAATTGCTTTGAGACTTGGGGTTTGAACCCTAACCCTCAGTGCAGAATTCCTGAGTATGAACTCATTCAAACCAAAGCCAAAACAAAGGTTTTCATGAAACCCAGGAATTCTGAAACACCAACTTTCTTAGCAGTGATACAAAGCAAGCTCCAGAAAACCACGGAAAAGACCAAACACCACCAAAAAAAAAAATAAAAAATTAAACAGATGGAAAATGTCATTTTCTGGAAATGCTTATTTCTTTCTACAAAACTGGCAGGTTCTCTGATTTCTGTTTGATCTGCTTCAGAAATATACAGTATCAGTAAAGTTCCAGCTGAAGTATATCTGGCACATACCTGGTATCAGGGCAAATCAAGGAACTCTCCAATCAACAGGAGAGTCAGAATCACCCATATTAGGGTGACAGGCCAGATATGTGTTTTCCACACGTTCATGGAAAGTTGTCAAATGTGGCACTGTGTGATTTCACTTCACAATTTTATTTTATTTTTTTTAATATAGAAATGAAATATTGGGAAGTTCTGGAAAACTTGCAAAATGAGACATCACCCAGCATCACCCTGACGAACCAGATTTGCACCACCTGACAGAACGTCACTGTCAATTCATTTGGGCTCTGGTCCAGAGCAATCTTTGAGCAAGTATTGCCTCAAAGCATGGCAGCAATCTCCTGCAAGGGTTCATATGTTTTATATGAAGAAGTTTCTTTAGCACTTCACAGGGTCTGGAGCTATGTTAAGAGGTAAGTAAGAGGCAAAGCTGAAGCTCATTCTTGCATAAAGTATAAGCCCGAACCTTTCCTTTTCAGCAATTTTATTGGTAATAAAAATGAGCATATAAATGACGTTCTTAGCCCCATCAAAATCAAATCTGTGACACAAAATAATCAACAAGAGTGATTCTGTCCTCCATCCCCTGTGTGCTCACCCCCACTGCACACAGCTCCCATTACCTTCTGGTGGAAACTGTGGGAAAATTCAGCCCTGTGTATCTGTCAAGCCAAGTCCTCGTCTGTGACCAGAGCAATGAAGACAGAGAATCTGGAGATCATTTCCCTCAACACTGTCTTGGACATGCTGGTATTATCATGGTGCTGTAGAGCATCCATAGCTCCTTTGTCATGATTATATCTCTAAAAAATGTGGGCTTATCTGCACAGTGATTCACCATTGGGTTAAAATGAGCAAATTCAAATAGAAACTTTTATTGCCCCTTGTTTTAGAATACAAAACAAAATGCTTGACATCTGGTATCTTTTAATGGCATCTGGAGTTGTGTCTAAAAAGATACTGCAAATTCAGTTTCTTCAATTGCATTTGAATTTCAGTATGAGTTATTTTAGCAGAACACAAACTTCTCGGTTTAGAGCTAGTTAAAATTACTGAGCAAGAGGAAAGACACTCTCTAAAGTTCCTTTTATCTAAAATCAGTGTCTCTACATTGTACACCCTTTGATCTCTGGATAACAAAGAGCAACCTCAGCTTCGAGGCAGGATGAGAAGGAGAAGCTGAGGAAATAAAACATTCATTGAAAGGCATCATCAGCTGTCATTCAACCTCAGGGTGAGACACTGCCTGCTACCTTTTCAGATCACTTTTTGATTTCCAGCTTGCTTTCTTCTTTCTTTCAGAGAGTAAAATCTTACCAGCAGCTTCTGACTTGTTTCAGATGAGCCATTTCACCATTCTACAGCCTCCAAGCAGCATTATCTTCCAGCAATCATTTGGAGAGCCTCCCACTGCTGGTGTGAAACTACTCCTGATGGGTGCAGCATCTCATGTGTTAAGCTTTGCTGGCAAAGGGGCTGTACAGGTTCAATAGAACTCATGGCTAGTACATGAACATGGGCTTCTCCTCTGAGATACCTCTGTCTTCAGTGTAAATAAATAATTACATGAGTTATGTGTGCAAAAACTCACAGAATCTGACTCAGGAGGAATATACAGGGCTCTGGTAGCTAATTCCAGCTCTGCCAGGAACTGAGTCATAGCTCAGCAATTGGCACTTTGTTTGGATGCAGGATCAAATTCACAAAGCTGCTGTGTTTTGGTGGCTAGAAGGACCAGAGATATCTATTGTGTTACCACTGATCAGCTGCAGTGTAGCATTGATGCTTCACAACTGGTGGAGTTGGAGGCAGAAAAACCAAAATTGAAGCTCTCTGATTTTTAATCGACATTACATCAGTTCAAAACTGGGACAGACTTAAGACAGATATGGCCAGTAACCAATTCCTGCAGTTCTGCTGCCAGGCCATAACTCATTAAGTTGCTATAACTCAGCTGTCTGTCTGAACCCTAGCACATTCAGTTAATGAACACTCTGTAATTTTTTTTAACCACGCTGAGATTTCTATTAAAAGCATTTGATTTGGGTTTCTGAACGTGGCTGCTGGGCTTTAGAAGAAGGAAGTTATTTAACTTCTTCTCATGCATAGAGAAAAATCAGGGGTTAGAGTTTCTTCTTGTTTTCCTGATTGCTATCAAATGGCTCCCACACTCACTTTCCAAATGGCATTCATTCATCCTCAGCTCATTACAGACACTGTTACTATTTAGCAAGAAAAGCAGCAGGTTCCAGGAGCACCTTGACTCCGTATTCCAGCTTCCCAAATATTGCAAAGCTAACAAGTGCAAAATAAGGGCTTTAGAACATTTCACATGTGGCGACAGAACTGAGTATTTGCAAGTATATTGGTGCACTGCAAGAACATCAACAGCAATAGGATAAGCTGTATCTCTACTCATTGGGCCAAATTCTGCTGCCTGTTTTCAATGCTGTTACCCCAGTGAAATCAGCTGAGTGGCTCCAGATTTATATTCATGTAATGGAAAGCAGAATCTGACTCACCACATGGAATCAATTTGGAAAGAAGTCTAGTTGTGAGTTTTATCTACAGCTTATTGAATTGTTCATTTTTCTTATTTTCTTATTTCTATTTTTCTTGGTTTCCTTGCAGGCTGATAAGCAATCTGAATTCCTGCTGAGGACTGAAGATATTATTAAATATCTGAAAGTAAAAGTACCTAGAGAAATGAATGGTCTATCCTATTTCCCAACCACCATCCAAGTTTCTTTTTGTTGTTACCACACAGAGCTCTGACCCAAATCATCACCAGCCCAAAACAAAAGTGTATATATAAAGTCATAAAAGAGTATTTACCTCTTGAATAACCTGTCCAGAGCCTGCTGCATGTTTATACAACCACAGCTCTTGCAGAACAGGAGGAATTCTGCTCCTTGGGTTGAAGACTCCACTGACCTCAAACAAGGGGGCTCAGGGGTTCCTGGTGCTGCAGCCCCTGCTCCCAGGGGTTCCACACATCTGGATTTCTTCCACAGCTGCAGTGCTGGGTGCCCATCACACTGGTTACAATAGATAGGGCAGGCTGACAGGCCCCTGGGGCTCCACCTCACCCAGGGTGCTCTCGAGCATCCAAAGAGAAATGTCAGGACACTAAATGTCAGCTGGACTGCCACATCAGGAATGTCTTCACTGGGATTCCCTGTGTTGGCAGCTTTGGAGCAGAAAACAAAACAGAGATCTATTAATTTCTGGCTAAGTCAATGGGCATGAGATCTGTGCTGCCTGTTCCAGTGGAAGGCCTAGGATGAAGCTCATGGCAACATTTCAGAATTATCAGTGTTTTGTTGGTTTTTTTTTCCAGAGAGAGCATGTATGTCTTGAAAATAATTTTGAACCCATGTACTTAAGATACAATTAAGCAGCTAATTAATTCCATCTTAAATCCACAGAGGTGGTATTTTAATTTGAAAGGTGCAATTAATTGATCCTAAAAGATATGGGGGCTTGAGATGATAATCTCTAATGTGGGTCAAGGTGGTGGTGGGAGCTGGTTATGAAATAAAGGGACAGATAAAGTCAGTAAAACAATTAGCCTGTAACTACATTTCAGTTATAAATAAATGTTATGTTTAGAGAGTACTGTCTTAGGGGTTTTAATGACTGTTATTATTAAATGAAAGCAAAATAATACGCCTTACAAAAGTAAACAAGAAACATGATAAATAAAAGTTACAATTGTTGAATTTTTTTCATCAATGCAACCTCCTACAACATTAAAAACAGAAAGGGTAAGTGAACTGTCTTCAGCACAACATTAGATTTTCATGAAATAGTGAAAATTTCCAGAAATTACTTGGAGATGGACAAAGCCATTTCTATGCAAATATTTAAACAATGTGAGAGGGTACAGCAGGAATGGGTCTGAATAATTGGCATTGTACTTTATAAACACAGAAGCAAAGGAAAATTATTTAATTAATGTCAGCCAGTTAAATGAAAAGCCAGAGCCTAAGATCCTCTTCTGAAGATAGTGGCAAGAAGCAACAAATTTGTCTGACAAAATTAATAGTGTACTTTCAGCAAGATTTATGAAAGACATTGTGAATTAATACCATTAATGACTTTTAGAGTAAGAAATGAACACTGATAAATTTATACAGCCTTATGAAATAGCCCAAAACTGGAAAACTGAATAGATCTGCAAAGAGAAATGAGAAAAGGAAAATCCATGCTAGCTCTGCAGAGCTGAAATAAACTCCAGCAGCCGTGTCTCTGCCTGCTTATTTCCTGAGAAAGTTGGGGATGCCATGGAAAGGCAGTGCTTAGGAAAGCAGGTCACAGATACAGAGTCACCTGGACTGCTGTGTGAAAAGGCACAGCTATAAATCAGAGCTCCAGCACGGCCAAGTGCAGGACACCCAGCTATGCAAAGTGAGCCCTGCCAAGACAGCAGACTACATCTGGCAAGTCGTAGCTCTGGAAATACTTGGGGTCTGGAGGTGTCCCTGATGCTGTGCTACAGCTGAAAGAGTTCATTTATTTCAGGGTTAGATGAAGAAATGTGATACTAATAAACAGGACAAGGAAAGTCACCAAACATTTACTTTGGGAGCTGGTGCCTAACTCTGTACTGAGTACAGAAGAACCGTGAAGAGTGGAGAAAACAACTGGAAAATGAAACAAAGGAGTGAAAATTTTGCCTTGTACTGAAACACTCAGGAGCTCAGCAGATTCCTCTATCAAGGAGAATATAAAAGGGCAATTTGCTTGGCAACAAGAATGTAATTCTTCAGGGTTGCAAAAGATCAAATTATAAGAAGCTTAACTCTCTGAGCACTGGAGCTAGACAAATTCTGAACAGTGACTGATTAGCCACTAGGACAGCTTAATAAGGTTGTAGTGAATTCCCATCACAGGCCATTTTCAACCAGAAGTAGAATGTTTTCTAAATCAGATGCTTTTTTGGAATGAGTAATAGCTTACGAAAGTCCTGTGTCTAAGTTATGCTGGAGGTCAGAGTAAATGATGATACTCCCTCCATCTGGTTTTCTAGTCTCCAAGTAGGAGCCTCAGAGTAAGCTCCCAAAGGGAAGGAGCTGGCTCCTAACATCTCTAGCTAGCATTAAGTGTTTGGTTCTGATGGACAAAATGCATTCTTCAGTGGTAGTCTACAGCAAAGTTACAATTTTCTAATCTTACTACTAAATTTTGACAATTAGTCTCTATTAGTTTAGATTGTCTTTAGCAGAAATACTTGTCAGGAAGAAGCTGTCCTCCGAACAGCTGGTAAATCAGACAAATTCCTTTATAAAAGAAACTTAGAACTGTGAGAAAGAGAGTTTGTGCAAGATTAGATTAACATAACTATTTACTTCAGAAAGGAAAGAGCTAAAGGACAGTGCCATAACATGTGTATCAAGTCGCTTGTCTCAGTTCCAGGACTAATTACTATTGCAAATATTGACTCTGCTCATCCTGCCAGCAATCCAACAAGATGTCTCTCACTACATTTTCTGTCGAATCAGTCCCAGCCCCAGACCCATCTGAGACTGTTCTACTGGTGTTTATACAGACCCCAGGCCAGAGCAAGTGATTAGCTCCGGCTGCTGCGGCGATGCAGGATGGCTGAAGTCAGACCTGCATTCACTGAGTTTATTGTTTGTCTCACCCATGAATCTGCTGTAGGTGAAGACAGACAGAGGCCTTTATTTTTCCAGCTCTCAGAACTTTCACATCTATCTTTTCTTAGCACAAATGAAGGGGTAAAATGGTGCATAATGAAGTGACGTTTTTCATTCTAATGTGGGTTTGTTTTTTTTTTCAGCAATGTGAGTCCTTGCTAAAAGGTTTAGGAAATCAAAATGAAGCTATAATACAAGGTAATTCTGTCAGGTAATGTCAAACTTCTTCTTCACCTTTTCTGACCTGGGTTCCTCTGAAGAAATCAGAAAATTTGTTTCTTTGGGGCAAACATTGGGGAGTTCTCTCCTCTATTCTCATTTGGTACCAGAGCCAGTACACTTTTTAGCCTCTATTGATATATTACATTTTTTATCTTTTGGTAACACTGGATAAAAACAAAATTATATGGAATAAATACACATAAAAACACAGGCTAGAAATGCAGGCTAATACAGAATCTCAATCACCTTTAGCAGTAGCTCAGCAAAAAAAACCAAACAACGAAAAAAAAACAAAACCCAAAAGAACCCAAAAATTATCCACAAAAGTTAAAATACTTAATTAGAACATTTCTTAAAATCACATGCTTTGGCTTTTCTTCTACTTTCCATTATTATTTTTTTTTAACTGACCTAAGTCTTTTAAGTGGAGTAAAAAAGGGGGGGTTAAGTAACACAGAGAGGGCTTCTACATGTTAAAATTGTTGGATGTCTTAAAATTTTCTCCATTCCTTTTTCCTCTCATTCCTTTTTTTTCGTAATGCAGCTATGGAATGGAAAAATCTATTATTCACATGCAAGGCTAGAATTCCTCCACTGAACCAGTCATATTATTTTTTCTAGAATAATTTTAATACAGATTTGAATCCCACACAATTGGATGGGATTCATCCTATTCAGGCCTTCAGTTAATTGCACATTCCTAGAGCCGTCGGTGATAATTTTGGTGAAATGGAGGGTGTGCTGCATGGTGAAAAAGAATCAGACACATCCTTCAGACACAAATGCTTACTATTGTTTAAGCTCAGTTTGTGGAAAGTAAATGCAAACTCTAATTTTAGCTTCAGTTGCTTTATTTCTGACTTTGTAAGCAATATTTGTGAGAGGAATCTTCTCTTTTCTTTCTATAGAGTGTAGGATCATCTTAGTTAACCAAAGTTTTCAATAAAAGAATGTTTAATCCTCAATCACCTAGAATAGTTGCCAATTATTTTAGTGACAGAAACTCGTTAACTGGGCTCCCATCAGCATTTATATTTTCGGTTGACTTCATACTCTGTGGAAAAAATACATTTACTTTTTTGAAAATCTGGTCCTAACCAGATTTTTAAGATGTCACTTAAACAAAAATAGCAATGTCTCTGCAAGGTGCTTCTGTAATAGTTTTCATGATGGATCCCACAGGAGAACAAGTTCAGTACTATCTTCCCAGTGGGAAAATAAGATGAAAAGGGAAAAAAAAGTTTTTTTCTAGATACTAAATGGAGATGAACATTTTGGGTATCTTGCTTTGTAAATGAATTAGGCAGAGAAGAAACATCAGGGTCAGCAGCACAGCCAGAGGCACTGTAGGGAAGGTAGTGTGTGGCACTCCTTTGAGAGGGTTAGAAATTACTCTTTTCCAAGCAGTCATAGGGGGAGCAAACACCATTTTTCATTGTGTCTGAGAGGCAGCAGTAAGGCTGAATGATGTGCCAGTAAAAGGCAGTTAATTTCCTTTGTATTGGCAATACAGAATTTGAACTTGACTCATCTTTTCATCAAATTAGCAGTGGAGCAGACAGTAGACCATTTATCTTGTAGACCATCTTACATCTGACACCTGAAATTCACACTGTCCAAATTCAGCACTTTATTTTGGCAAGCAGTTATGCGTTCAGAGTTTTGGTATTTGCTTCTTGGATGATTCAGAGTACAGTAATTCAGGAAGTAATATTTTACATCATCCAGTACAAGAAATGAGGCCATTTTCTCATATGCTATTGCAACCATCCAAAGCTGTTCCTTTTGTGGTCTAAAGGAAAAGAAAATGATAGAAAAAATGTTTGCAGGGAACTGCCAATAAAGGCCATTTATTTTGTATTTCACTTTTGAGTCTTTTTTTAGTGTTCAACTGTCCCAAGTTCTGAAACAGTCAATTTAATAAGATATTGATAATTTTGGAAACAACATCAGAACTAACCTTCTTGCCAAGTAGACAGGCCTGTTTTGATATCTTGGTAATGAATAACACCTTCACCCCTGACTATTACTAACCCTTGCAATGCTAAGTTGGCATCATTATAAAGTTCATAGGTCTTTTTTTTTCCAGACCAAAAGAAAGAAAGGTTTTATCATGAAGTACATTCCAGTAATATGGACAATTTCTTTACTGCTGAAAGTGTATCTTTAAAAATCTATAGATCCTACTTATGAACAAAAAAATTCCTTATACAGCTGTATTGTGTTGTTTCCACATTTGTTTAAACACAGGAGTCTGGCTAAGGAATATACAAACAATTCATAAAAACATGCCTATGTTACACATGTGTGAACCACATGGAAAATAACATGTGGATTTCAAGCTCAGGGCACGGGTTTCCCTTTTTTATAACTATTCGAAGAAAAAATATTCTTGGTAGGGACGTTTTTTCAATAACATTTTTTGAAACCTTAACTTCAGAGGGTATCAAAAATGCCTCTCCTGAGATATGGGGCCACACATATTGCAGACAGCTGCTTGGAAAAGTTAAGACCCACCTGAAAAAGCAAAAGGGTTGAAGTTTCCACAGCTCATTCCTTTCAGCAAAGCGAGAGCCACACCTGGAAGACCAACCAGAGATACCCTCCATTTAGCTCCATATCTATTAACTGCACTTTAAATTCCTGATCCAAATATACAAGATGGCTTCTTCTGCTGGTGACATATTGTATGAAGTCAGCCAGGAGACAGAAGTCATAATTCACAGTCTCAGGCAGCAGTGAGGGTCCCCATTTTCACAGAGTGCAGTTGACACGTTTGAAAAGCAGGATCTCATCCAGAGGGACTGGGACAATCCTGAGAAGCCATGGGAAGCTCATGACATTCAACAGAGCCAAGTGCCAGGGGCTGCACCTGGGATGAGGCAACCCCTGGTACCAATCCAGGCTGGGGGATGAACAGATCAACAGTGGAGAGGTCACATGCAGGCTCTATCAGAGCTTTCCACTTGACTCTCAGCTTAACATCCTCTGCCACAAGCTGCACACAGAAGGCTCCCCACAGAAACCTGTATGGCCACACTCCAGCACACTCCTGCCAAAGCAATTTCTTTCACAAGGGGTTTCAGGTCCCCTTCACACCACTGCATTTTGATACAACTTCTGGAGAGGAAAAATTTAGATATTCCCAGAGTACTCCCAATTCTTTAACTCTCTTTTACGGGAGGCCACCCAATGAACACTGGAAGACTGTTCCTTGTGCTGCATTTTCTTCAGTGTTTTGTTATAAAGCATTACAGGTAAGAGAAAAGAATCATTATTTTTTCATTCCAGGCTTTCTTACAGAATGCTTCTTGGCTTTTCACTCTGCTGTCTTTGCACTTCTGAAACTGCTTTACCACAATGTAAAATTCAGAAAGCTCCTTCTGGAGCTGGTGCAAACTTAAATTCAGAGAGCATTAACAGTAAATTTGATTCAATTATTTTGAAGGCAGAAAAAGCAAGCCATCACAGGTTCAAGCATAGTGTTAGTAAACCTAGCATAGAAATTGCAGTGACAAAAAATAAAAGAGGGTGGGAAAGAAGGCAGCAAAGGTAGAACGAGAAAGAGCAAGAATAGGTTTTGATAAACAAGAAAAGATAAAAGCTCCACTGTTTTCAGGTAGTGTAACTGAAGTAAGGATCATTCCCAGTGATCTCAATGTTTTTGTTGTAAACAAAGAAAATGAGGCAGGACTATTTAAGGTGTCAGCAACATTGCTTCTAGTCCCAAGTCCATCTTTACAAACTGATGATGGCAGGCAGGCAGAGGGATATTGATGCACATAATGTGGGGGCCATCACATAACAATGAAGATTAAAAAAAAGTCTAGCATTTCCTTGCAGGAAATGCACAGCATGGTGTGAATGAAGTAAAACAAGGACCTAGCAAATGGAATTGTGACAAATGGTGATCCTGGGGGTTTCTGCTATGGCTCCATTTTTGGGACGAGGAACTGTGGTGACTATTAACAAAAAAAAAAAAAAATTCATTTGGGGAAAAATATGTGCAGCTGTGGAAAACAGCCATCCTAAGAGAGCACCTTAAATCACCTGGCACTCTGAGGCCAGGATAGCTGAAGTGGTGGCTGATCCCATGTGCCAGGGCTGCCCTGCCCTGCGTCAGCAGACAGGGGACTGAGCGTGCTCCAGCACAGACACCGAAAGTGCAAGCCACACGTAACTGTTATCATGGAAAATACATATTCCCATTGGCTCCACTGTCAGGTACTCTGAAGCCATGGAAAATGCCACAAAAGATAAGCCATGCACTTCTTTGTTCGTTCCACTTGCTTGAATTGTTCTCTGCTCTGCCAATCCTTTATCAGCACCATTGGTACAAAGGCATGGGTCTGCTTCTGATAAGTATTGCTGATATCATTGCTGCTGAAGGAGTGCTGGGGGCATTTATTTCTGAACAATGAACAATGGGCCATGGGCAACATGTAATCAGGGGTTTATCCACATATCTATTAAGATACTTAGTTAAATTTTGAGGTCCCGTTGCCTGTTTGCATTTGAATCATAACTTCACTTGGCCATAAAAGCACAAGTTTCTGGAGAGGTGGAGTACTCTTGATCCTGCTGCCTCAAACACAGGAGGTGAGAGGACTCAGCTTAGCAAGCTGGGAAAACTCTAGTTTACCCTTTCATACTTGGCACCACTTGCAGTGGAGGACTAAACAGCAGAAGGAATCCTAGGATCACTATTCATTTTAACAATATTTAATTTTCGTAGCACAAAATGCTGATTCGGGGGAATGTCAGTGCATATCTGACAGCAGAAATACCTCTTTTTTTTTTTCCTTTTTTTTTTTTAATTTGAAAGGTAGAATAGTGAACAAAAATAATTTTCTCAGCCTCAGAGGGGAGAAGAGGAAGTAGATCAGATCTTGTGTTTGTCAAGGCAGAATTAAAGGGAAAGCCATGCTCTTTGTGATGGATGTGAAGTGATCTCAAATACACCAAAGTCAAAGGCACACTGTGAGATTCATAAAACTCAGATTATATGCTATCTATCTGATGAAAACTGTAGCCACAGTGCTGTCAAAAAAACCCCTAGTTTTGTGTGTGTTCTTCAATAACTAGTATAATTTTGGAGAAAATAAAATTGTAGTGGAAATTCCCACTGAGGCAAATCTAATTTTTGGATGATGTGACACTTGGTTTCCTAGAGTTACATTAGAAACATCTGGTGGAAAATGTTACTTCTTGATCTGTATTTAAAAAAAAATTTCCTCTGCAACACTCTTAATTAATCTTCAGAGACATTAGCATTAGCAATAGTTCATTTAATGTATTTCAAAAATAAAGGTTGGAGTATGATCGGTGGGCAATGATTTTGTTGATACTTACACAGTAAATAGCTCTGTAGCAAAGCTGTTGTAACAAACCTGGGGTTTAGCTCTTCTTAATTATCCAGGGCAGCACAGTTCACTAAGCATGTCACTTGGCACCACTCCTTGCAGAGCAGAATTTTCCTGAAAAGCTTGTTTATAGAAGAGGTGGAGGGGAAACGGGGGCTGAGAGTGAAGGATGCAGAGCTGGCCAGCACAATTGGCCATTGACAGGGCCCTCCTACACCCAGCACCAGGGCACCTCTGGGTGAAGCCAGCTCAGGGCCAGCAGACTCTGCCTGCTGGGTGCTGAGGCACAGCCCTCTCCTGAGCTGGGCAGCCAAAAGTGCCAAGGGCCATGTGGCACTGCAGCCTTTCACAGGGGTCTCAAGGGTGCCTGAGAGGGTTTCCGTGCAGCCAGACTGAACTTTAGCACCAGGCTGTACAAATGCCCAATCCATCTTGCATGCATTCTGGATATTTTTGTTGAGTTCATTGGGCTTTGAGTCCCATTCATTAAATAGGATGAAAATTAATCTGCTGCTGCCTGTGACAGCAGAGTTTAAATAAATCTCACTTTTTTTCCTTCACAATTAGTGCCCTCACTGTACTTACTAGCTAAGGTGGAAAGATGAGTCAAGTTCAATGCATGAACAGGTGTAAGAGCCAATAACACCTTTAAGCTTTGCCTTTATTACCATGAGATCATCTTGCACAGCCTAAGAGATGTTTAATTAAAAATAAATATGGGGGTTTTTTTAGAAATAAAATAAGAGCTCTCCAATCTTACTATCCCCACAGCTATCTGCATGGGATATAAGACTCATTTAAATGCATCCTACCTCTGAAATTTTTAATTTCATTTTTTTATTGTTAAATTTTTCTTTGACTGGGATTGTATGGTACAACAGAGGTTTTATATATGTCATCGGTTTGTCTGGATAATAAAAGATATTTGTGAACAACAAAAAAATCCATCATGTTGTAAGAACATTTCTGTTCTTCAACTCCTCTGTCCAGATGAATTTTGTATGTGAAATCTTACTGTTGTAAAATTATAATATTGTAGTGAGTTTATTGAGCTTGCTATTTATTTCTTAGAAACATTAAATGAGTCCTAGTGTCAGGGAAATGAATTGAAATTTAAACAGTTTCTACCCAGAATCAAAGATGTGCATCTGATTTTTACTTTTTAAAAATCTAATCAGTTTGAAGTATTATGGAGTTAGCAATGAAACTACAGCTATTTCTAATTATTACTCTGTCTGACAGGATGCATATGTTTATGGAATCATCTATGCATAACATGAAAAAGCTCTTTTTACTGTTTTTGAAACAATGTTTACATCAAAGTGGAACATATGTGCGATAAAAGAACAAAGCAGAAATCCCTGGTTGCTAGTCCTAGTTGAGATCTATATATAGGATATTTACAACATTTTTTGGTGTGGCAGAACTCTGTGTCAGAATGATTAATTAACAGTCATGAAAAATTAGAGGACCGTGAAGGACTGAGGCAGATACAGCATCATTTAAACTACCAGGATAGGTAGAAAGGAGCACTTGGATTTGTCAAGGGCTTGCTGCACAGTTTTACTATGACTCAAAAGGCACCTGGGCCCAAAGCATCAAGTGGAAACAATTTGACAAATCAAAGGAGATAAACTATGTGAAAAAATTATGAGTAACTAGTTTACTCCAAGGACTTGTAACAGGACCTGGAGCTTTCATCTTCGCCCAATTAACAGTGACCAAGACTAAGTCTCATCAGGAATAGAAAGGACAGATGTTCCCATCACAGAATCACCACTACAGCTGACACCAATTGACTTTCTTATTGGTTGTGTCAACAAAGGACCGATGATTACACGGCTATGAAATATTGTTCTTCCAGAAAGGCCTTGGGATGGCTGAGGAATGATGTCTAGACTGTGTCTAAACTGGGAACAGACATTGCTTAGGCTCCCGTTCGAAGGACTGTAATTGCCCTGATTCTTTTATTGGACACAGATATTGTAAATCAGGATTGCTGACTTACAGCAGCTTCAGTGATATCCAGGGAAACAGTTCAACATCAAATCTGTGGGTGGGTTGGTCGCTGGGTTTGAGGGATCTCGTCTCCATTTTTCTCACCCAATAAGTTGCCTCAGTGTCATCTGAGGAAGAAGGCACTACATGCAGTGCATCCCTCTTATTAAGAGCTCAGCTGGTAGAGCTGTTGAGCAACAAAAGAAGAGTCTGAACAAAACAATAAAACCATTTTACTGGCAAAGGGGGAATTTTTTGCCAATGCTCTTTCGAATTCCTCAGTGGGGTAAGACACACAATGTGAGTATGCCTGCTCTTGCTTTTTGGTGACTGATTTTTAGTCATCCAGATATAATAAGATGTAATTTGAATTATCCTAATTTGCCTTTAATTCTTACTTCATGTTTTCCATACCTTTTATTAGTTCTGTAAGTAGGATAATATTTAGTTAGCTGAAACGACATGGTTTAAGTGTGACTACTGTGTCTGGAGATGATGTGAGCAAGCATCAGTGTACAATTTACAGGTACAGAAACATAAATAATTCTTTAATAAGTCCTCTCAATCTTAACATAATCAGTGGGAAACTAAACCAATTGCTGTCTCCCCCCCAAGTCATGAAAGTACAAACTCACAGCGGGATTGGTTGATCAATGGAAAACTTCATTTTGGATAAGAGCCATTTTTAAGCCAAAAGCTGTTTATTTAGGCAGGGAAGTTTGGCTGTAGCAAGTAAGCATCAGAATTGTTTATTATTGGAAGCCAGAAGCACATTAATTATGTGATTTGAGTGACTGGGTAGTATCAGCCCTGCAGGTTTTGGACGTCAAATGCCCTCATCTCACATGGCGTAAACTGACCCCTGAAGTGTGGGTCTGTGCACCAGAGGTTAAAGGAGGACCCTCCTCCATCCCCACCCAGGCTCTGCCAGGGTGGCTGCGCTGCAAATTTATGTTTTGGGGAGATCGGAGGGCTTTGATATACTGCACAGGGCAGCAGCATAGCTTCAATTTCACTTACATGTTGTGATTTCCTATGAAAGATCATCTGTCATTGCGGGCTCTTGTAACACATTTGCAAATAAGGTCAAACAATTTGTTCAGAGGTGAACACGGTAAGTATAAACACATTGTAAATATTTGAGTATGAGTTTAATGGTGTTTGAGAGGCTTGCACAAAAACCCTCACAAATAAAACGGCTATATTTAAAAACAAATTAGAAACTTGCACATTATTTTAGCCTTTGGTGGGCATTCATCATCATTATGGATACTTGTGTTTATTTGGGTTAGGGTTGGGGAAAAAGGAACGTTTAGAAAGGCCCAGTGAGGGCGGGCAGGGCGGGACAGGGTGGTGCCCCTGCAATCACCAGCTGCCAGCCTGGGGAGCCAGCTGTGCCCTCCCCCTCAGAAACCCATTAGGCCTGTCCAAAAAGCATTTCTGGAGAGCAAATGTGGTGTAGAGGAGCACCAGCTTTGGTCTTGTGGCACTCTTGGAGAGGACTGACCCGGTGTAGGGCAGTGAAGGGATGGGTGACCCCTGTGGACAGCACATGGCAGGTCCTGGCTCTCTGGGTGGGGAACAAAGGGGGGGTTGAGTGAAAACTGGCACGTGGCTATTGCTGTTGAGTTCTGTGGAGCCACATTACACTCTGAGGAAGATAAATTGAAGATGATTGCCCCCAAAATTACCTTAGGACTGGAGAAACACCCATTTTGCCCCAGATGTACCAATCAAAGTACTAATGGGAATTTCTTGTAAATCCATGCTCAGTCCTGCCACAACCTCCATAGAGAAGGCTCCCCACAGAAATATGTATGGCCATATTCCAGCACACTGCTGCCAAAGTAATTTCTTTCACAAGGGGTTTCAGGTCCCCTTCATACTACTGCGTTTTGGTACGGCTTTTGGAGAGGGAAAATTTAGATATTCCCAGAGTACCTTCCCCAGGTTTACATCCCTGAGTAACCTCCAAGCAAAGTTAAATTTGAAGAGTATTAAACCTATTGATTTTTGATTCCAAAATAGTAACAAAAATGGTCTTGAAATAAGTTTGAGTCGTGATTTTCAGGACTGCAGTATCCATACTCCAGCTGTTTGCACAGGGCTCAACCCTGCAAACACTCCCACACCTAAAGTGAGGAGAGCCATACCTGAACGCAGACATTTCCAAACTTTCCAGCTACTAAACTCTTTGAAACAGAGAGCTGTGTGTAAGTGGAACTGTAGCTTAAGCATTTGGCATGTTGGGGAGTGCACTGTAATAAATCTTATTAATAATTGTGTATAAATATGCAAATTGCCTTATACAAAATACGTAAAAAACAGTGGATTTAAATATAAATATATAGGTTGGACTCCTAGCATCAAAAGGGACATCTCTGTCCAGTGGAATCTTATAAATGGTATAGGTAAAGAATTCTAGTTCATTAATCTTACTTTTGATCTTTTTGAGTGAAATTCACTCCAGGGTTTCATTTGGTCTCTCATGAAGCTTTCCTATAAATCACACAACATACAGTGCACAAAGACAATTATTTTGCTGAGGTTTAAGCTGCTTGCCATCACTTTTAAGAGTTTTTTTCCCTTTCTGTGGCATTATAAATGGCAATGCTCAGATACACTTCATACCGGCTACACGGTACTTCTAAAAAAATGGATTCTAGGTGCCAAAAGAGCAAGGAGCACTGGCAGTTGCTTTGGGAGCTGTGCCTTAGTGAGCCTGTGTGTGAACAGCCTGTTCCTCTGTGGCTGGGGGAGTGATCCCTGCACAGCTTTTCACAGCTCCTCGGGGAAGGGTGAGCTATTGCGTGGGGACTGACCTTCTGTCAGCCCCCGAGACACCACAAACCAAACCTGGAGGAGGACTGGACTCAAACTGCTTCTTCTCAGCCAAGATCACACCCTTCTGGAGATTGCTTTGTCCCAGCACAGAAGTGTGAGCTGCTGCAGTAATTCTGCCATGAATGAGAGCCTTTCTTTTGAGTCATGTACTTTTGTTTCCAGCCTACAGTGTCTTGGCTTACTACTGTGCTGGGGATTATCCCTCCAAAAAACCAGAGCCTGGAAAAATGAGCCATTTTCAGCAGCAATGAAACTAGGTTTTGAAAAGTGTTTCCCTCTTTATATACATTTATATATTAATTTGTTTCACTGCAGTGAAACTGTGCAAATTATTGTAATAATAAAAAATATAGTAACATATTTTAGTACTGTAATGTAATAGGAAAATGTACTACCAATAATATTATCATTACTATTATCATTATTACTAGTAAAATGGTAGTCTCATAGCTACAGTTTTCTAGATGCCAGTCAAACATAATGAATTGGACACTTTTTTCCCCAAACAGCAAAAGCCACAGTCTTACAAGAAACTCCATGCAGGCAAATCCCAGATGAGCATGGAGGAGTCCTTGGCAGCTCAGGAGAATGGCCCAGCAGTGGCTGCATCAGGACTGTGATCCCAAGTGAGGGCCATAGGAGAACTGATGAGGAAGAGGAGATGGGAACCCTTACACATGTACAAAAAGGCATTTCTATCAGCAGTCTGAATTCACTTCACTCCTACCCCCAAAATCCTATCAGAACTGCTCTAGGCAGCAGCAGAGTCATATGGGTATAATTTATGGCAGAACTTGGCACAGAGAGCATATTTCCCCATTCCCTGGGGTTGGGGTCCCTCAAAGTCTGATCATAAATGCCTTGTGTAGCTATATTATCCTGTATTAATGTAAATGAGATAATATATTGTTATAATTTAATAAGATCAAATGCAAAGTTTATGGAAAAGAATCTTTGGCACCGCAGAAGCTGTGAAACTCTACATACTTAAAGGAGAATATTGTAGCACAGTATTACACTTTTTTTTTTTTTTTTTAAAGTCCTAGAGGGTTTTTGGAATTTCTTCCATGCTGGAACATTCCATAACACTGCATGTCATGTGCCAGAGAATGAACTGAAATCTTGTCCTTTGCTCATCCTTTTAATGCCTTACTTTTTTGAGTGTCCTGTGGTTGTACTTTTTTCATCAGGCCCTGCAAAAGAGGATGGTCGATGGCACAAACAGATCTCCCCCTGACTACATCAAATGTTATATTTCAGCCTTTTTTCATCAGAACAAGCTGCTTCAGGTTCTACACTAAAGCTTGAAATGCTGTGCCCTGGCTTACAGATATTATTCCCCCCTCCTGTCTATCTTCTAGTAGCATCCTGAAGCACATGTCAGTCTTGGGGTTCTTTTAACACCCATTTCACTTACAGTGAGCTACAGAAATCCTTAAAAATGCCCATTCTGCAGAAGTATGAAGTTTATGAAGATGTATCAAGCTGAGTGAGGCAATAGGGTTAAAGTGTGCCAGCAGAGACAGCAGAGTCTGTGTCCACCATGAATTTAGTTCTTTCCTTTCCCAGTTTTTTTCTAAGGACGTGAATACCTGGATGAGTGGCCCAGAAAAGATGAGTCAGTAGGACATGCAGTTTTTAAAAAGAGGGAAAAGGGAAATCTTTATGGAAAAGCCAAATGGAAATAAGAATGAAAGAGGAACAAAGACCACAGGGGAGAGTGAGGCTGCAGGGAAGACATGAGGAAGACCTGAGGCTGAAGAAAGTATGGAAGCAGGAAGAATGGGCACACTGTGATAGGTACAGTACAGTCAAATTAAACTTCTGAAGCTAATGCTGCCCCAACTCTTTGCCCTGAAATGAGAGCCAGCTTAAACCATCTGTCCTGAGAAACTGCAGCAGGTTAGCAGCTGAGTCACAAACTGGTCCTCCTTGCTTCAGGATTAACCACACAACCACAGAATATTCTATGTTGGAAGCAACCCATGATGCCTTAGATTTTAGCTTTCATAGTTTCAGATTCTGTGACACCTAAGATGTAGTTTTGAGCCTCATATTAAGTGCTAGTAAGCTCTCTTCACAGAACAAGTAGACAAAAAAATCTTTTCCTGCTGAGGACCAAGGACAACTTTCAGCCCAAAAAGTATAAACAAGGGTGGACTGAAAAGAAGAAGGATGCAACCTCACAACCTGAAGCTGTAATTGGACAATTAAACCCCAATATGCAAATGGACCAAAACTGATAAAAATGTAAAATCTCGTGATTAGGGAGCCATTCTGTGTGGCTCTCTGACCCACCCGGGGTGCAGCCTTGGTCAGGCTCCTGTAATGCCCAGGGTGGGTCCTGGAAGTCTTTTAAAAAATATCTACTTTATTCTCTAGCTCTGTCCAGCCTCTGTTTCAGGTCAGCCTTCCTAAGGCATCACCCACGAGAATCATGGAGTCCAGCTCCTGGCCCTGCACCCCAGGAGTCACACCATGTCCCTGAGAGCACTGCCCAAACACCTCCTGAGCTCTGCCAGGCTTAGTGCTGTGACCACATTCTTGGATAATCTGTGCCAGTGCCCAACAACCCTCCGGGTGAAGAACCTTTTCCTAACAATGTATCACACAGCAGCGCAGTTAATGATATATCCTCATCCATCCAAACCCAGTCTGATGCTGCAGATCTGCCCAGAAATCTAAAGGCTGCACTAAGGGGGGATATAAAACATTTTGTCTTTTTCAGGAGGAAAATCAAAATAGCAGAATTAGCTACCTCATGTGCAAAGAAGCCCTGCTTGCCAGAGTCACATTATTTAAAGCTTTTGATTGACCTGAGAGACTTCCTACTTTTTCTTGCCTCTGCCTCCCACTCCACATACTATAAGAGGTGTGGGTTTTTTAGTTTTAGCTGTATCATGACAATAAATTTAAAACTCTTGGATCTCTCAGCTCACTCTTCCTGGTTGGCGCCTCCTTTGAGTAATGGGTCATGAAGTTGACATTCCTCCCGTGATATATTGCTTGCTAGAGTGGCACTGACCACAAAAGGCAGGTCAAATAGTCTTTTAATTTAATCTTTTACAGCTAGAGATGCAAGCGCTATAAAAAATGCAAAAGAGGATATCCATGCGATACTCTCGCTGGGGAGAGAATCCATGGGGGAGAGAGAGACAGACAGCACCAGGAGCCATGGAGAGCTATATCTCAGGAAACATGGCTTATTTTGGGGACGAGCCAAAGGCAGAATAACCAGTGAGAGGGAAATGACGGAGAGTTTCTGGGGAGTTTTTCACTAGCTGATTACCTTCTGTTTTAACGAGTTGGCCCCAACATCTTTTTAGGTGGCTTCATCCAGAATACCCTTCACAGCAGAGGAAAGCTGTTACTCCTGGAAAGTTAAAGCAGAGTACATTAAACTTGGTTTTCTGTCTGTGATTTTGATTGATTGTGTTTCTTAAAATGCATGTTGTTTCTCTTAGGCCATTACTTCTGATGGCGCAGTCCTGAAGGTTCGTAGATTGCTGCAATTTATTAAACTGTTTCTGAAAGTTTAGTTTGTCCTCTCAATTTCATGAAGAACGGGAGGACGTGCAAACAAGAACAGAAAAAGAAAACAGCGAATTATTTAGCAAGCCACCACTACCACTTCACACAGGATTATGAGGGTATGTTAACCATTTAAATAACAAATTTGACATTATTAATTTTTACTCAGTTTTCTCTGCACTTGACGGAGTAAAGTTTGACTGATGCAACTCTATTTGCCATACAATTTGATTAGACCTTCCCCAAACCCAAGGAAAAGGAAGAACTCCTTTCAAAGCTATGAATCCCTTTTCCCATCAGTGCTTTGCCATTTTATTTTTCACCAGGCTACACACAAGGTATGTCCTTGTTTTATAGATCCTTCTAACTTTTCAATCTTTTTCTCTCTTTCACCGAAACACAAAGTTTTTTAAAACCACCATCAGGAAAACTGTACACCAAAGCTTGTCTTGAATGAGCAGACACATGTGCTTGTACTTGCTAGGAGACTGATACAGTTTCAGGAATCTGATTCCAGGTGGGAGATTAATAGTTCTGACAAGTGTCATAGACGAAGGGCCGTATTTCTGCTCCGTCCGTAAAAGCACTTTTTGTTGTTCTTTCAGCCCCACATATTGTTTGTGCTGATCCATCTCTTCATGAAGAAAACCAAATGTCTATATTTCATCTTTGCTGAAGTCACCCCACAGCATTTTAAAGTTGAGGAAGAAATTCTGACATTCCTATTCATTCATCACTGACACTGGAAAATTATGAGACATTATGAGAATGTCTCAAGAAAGAAAAATGTTTATATTGGACTTCTCATATCTTGACCCTCTGAGGTTATTTGCTTCATATTTTCAACTTAGATCCACAGCCAGGAAGGCTAGCAAGTCTAAGTTGCCATTAAGAGTCCCTAGTTTTAATGAAAACTTAGATTCTCACAAACTTCCACTATCCCAGCAGCTAGCACACAGAAAAAACCAAATATCTCAAGACTTTGTGATACAACTGAAAAACTTGGCAGCACTTTTGTCTCCTGCTGATTAGCTCTTTAATCTATGAGCAATCTGATATAAAACCAATGGAATAAGTCACCAATAGATAGTATTCACTGGGAGTAAAGCTGGCAGAAATATGTGCTGTTTAAAACAAAACACGCTGAAGAAAGTTCCCAACCTGAGAGTCCTGGTTTAAGGATATACACCATATAAAATGTATGCACATATATACACACACATATATCAATAGGCACACAGATATCCACACTGTTAAAAACCCTGCAGCAGGTTCCAAGCTAAACAGAACGACTTGGGTGATGGTTCCAGCATGACCTCACCTTGTTAAATAGAACACCAAGTTATTATTTCGCTGTTAATTTTAAATCAAGTGAGCTGCAACTGTATGAAAAGAGAGAAATTTGTTTATGGCTTGCCTCTTCAGTGCCAAGCTGCCACAGAAATAGCACAGCTCTGTGGTCACAAGATGATACATGACAGGAGTTGACACACAATGCCAGGCTGGCTACAGAAAGCACTTCTTGCATCTGACAATTACAAACTCCTGGTGGTTTTGAGCATTTAGATTTCTTGGTTGCAAACATCCCTTGATGTATAATAAATGTATGAGACAGCCTCTCTTTAGACAGGACACTTGAAAAACCTCTTTCTCTCTCTTCTACTTGATCACTGATTTTGTCACTATTTGTAAGAACTTAATTGCCTTTTAAGTATCAGATGCCTCTGTCAAATTTACTTAAAATCAGGTAGTATTTTAAAAAAGATTATTGTGGGGACACACGGTGCCACTGCAAAATAGGAGAAAAAGGCATATATTCAGCTAATGGAAGTAACTCTGGCTTATTTCTGTATTCTATCACAAATCCCCATGAGGAGCACTGGCTGGCATTTGTAAATGGCAGCTGCTGCCTACGCACCAGGGCAATCAATCTTCATGCTACTGCAGTTATCCGTGGAGGAATGGTCAGTGACTCTGAGTCAACAGGCTGAGGCAAGTACCATTTATTCCTATCCACTTGGAAGCACCAAAATAACAGTTCACCAAGGCAGCAGCTTCTTATTTTCATGCCATATTTAATACAAATACAGCAGTTTAATACAGGGCATTCACAAAGCTTGGCCTTAGATATTCATCTCATTTTTTTGGTTTAATATACGCAGAGAAAAATGAAACCACCCCAACAGATAATATTGCATTAATGTCTTAGTCATTCTGGACTTTGATATCAGTGGCATTCTAGAAAAAATGGTGATTTGTAAACAGATATTTTATTCCAAGCATATCATCTTATACATCATTAAAGACAGAAGTATAAATTCCTCAGCACTTTTATATTGCTGACCAAAGGACAAAGTTCTGCTAAATAATATTACGGAATTACTATCCCTGGTAAAATATTTGAGGACATGATTTTTGCATGTATGTAGATTTAGAGAAGATTCCTTTTTATTTGGCACTTAAAAATAAAAAAAAAAAAAAAAAAAAGGTTGAATCCTTACCAAACTGAGAAATTGTCCTAAAACTGAAAAGTTCCAATGTAGATTTGAAAACCTAAATTAAAACCTTCTTCTTCACAAGAGCCACAGAGGACATGTCAATGAATTACAAACTGGCTACTATTAAAACTAAATAAAATTTAAACTGAGATGTCCTGAATGTATTGAGTCCGAGTTTAATCAGATGCCTTGAAATGTTTATACAGTGGGGCAAAGAAGAAAGAAATGGATCTCCTCTCATTGACATTCATTATTTTGTGTTTGAAATCACATTTTAGTCTCATTAAGCCAGTTGTTTTCAGCTCATGGGCTGTGGACAAAGGGATACATGGACTACTTTTAAAAAAGTCTGCAGAAGGTAGCTGCAAAAGACAACATCAGTGACTCTCAAGAAAGTGGGCTCCCATCTCTCATGCTGAAAAATGCTGACTCTGCATCTGGTAACCCACAATTCTGAATGTAGGCACTCCAAAGCTTAATTTATGAAAGTGTATTTTGCCTGCTCTTTTGCTAAACTCATCTTTATATGCCAAATGCCCATAGCTGAGTAATCATTCAAGCAAATCTTCACATAACTTTGACTGGGTTTGTCATTCTTCTCCAGAGACTTTCTCTGCACAGCATCTTCATTTAAATCGGGGCATCCAAAACTGAACTGTGGTGCAACAGGGAATGTAACATTTGTAGATTTCTGTTAAATCATTATTACAGTGAGGTATTGCTTTTGTAAAGTATTTCTATAATCCGTCTCTGTGTTAGTTTATTTTAGGAAGGCATATTCATTAAGCTGTAATACTCTCAGTGATTCATATCTGGTTCCTCAGGGACCCATGTTAGATCAAAGTCCATTACAATAATGAGAATTTTATTATATTTTCTAACACATAGTAGTTTTCAGCTGCCAGAATGCTGATAGATGGATGGAGGAATGAATGTTTTGGACAAATACAAGTATTTTTAGGAGTGTCCAATGGCCCTTTCTTATTGTTACTGATCAAGAATAATTTGTTAACAAATTGCATTAAAACCCTGCTTTCAAAGTACTTCAAATAAAAAACAGAAATCAAATATGTTTTCTCATTACTCTTTTAATTTAAAATTGGCTATTTGCTATGAATTCCAAGCATGCTGCAGGTTGGCAACATGGCTTGCCAAATAAAAATTTATTTTATTTCAAAACCTCTCACAAAGGGTCCTGTCAGAAGTCTCTTGAAATTCCACATGAATTATGTTTGAAAGATACATTTCATCTCTTACTTCTTGCACTTTCTGCACGGAATTCTTGAAAGATAGGGCAGAGCAGCTTGCCCTTACAGAAGCTGTGTCAGTTGGTCCGTATCGTATTATGCTTATCTTAATGTGTAATCTAGTCTTGAAGTAGATTCCATTTGAGGTCTTATCTTTCCCAACTAGAGCAGATTAAAGAGGCAAGTCTTTGTTCGTTGAAGTGCTGTGACTTACTTGCTCTCAAATCCTTGGAATTCAGGGACAGACCTTGCTGTCTAGCAAAGGGTTTTATGCACTTGCTTAACCCCAGCACACACAATGTCCCTGCAGCCAGCAGCCCTCTCTCTCTTGCTTAAAGCTACACGTGTGACCAAAAACCTTCCAAGCTGTGTTGAACAAGTAAAAAACCTTGAGTGAAGAAAAACAGCACAATGCAACTATCTCAGGCTATTGGCACTTTTTTTTGCCCCTTTCAATGCAGTTTTCATAAATCATATGCAACGCTCGGATTATTCAGAAGCTTTCTCTTTTGAATACCCAGTTTCATTAGTTCTAACTTCCTCAGACACATTTTCTGTCATACCTAAGGAACTGCCAAATGTTTCCAAAAGAAGCACATGATGAGAACACTCCTTGATGAGAAAAATGAAAACAGGCTTTTCCAAAGCCTGTTAGGAGTTCTGTCTAAATTTCTGTTTTCCTCCCATGTGTGGCTTTCAAATGAACCTTACACCTAACACCAAATGGACAGAATTAGCCTTTTCCACATTTTTCCAGCGACTAGGGGAAATATGCCCCCTCCACCCCACCTTCTGCTCTATCTCTCACTGTGAGGTTGTTTAGTTTCGCTGTTAGCATCCAATGCAAGCCATTTTTTGCTGCATGTAACTGGGTCTTTTAACTCTTGTGAAGCCTTTGAAGTTTCCTCTTTCTGCAAAGAGGTCAACGCGGTCTTTCTTTTGCCCTTTCAAAAGGACCTTTCATTCATTCCTGTGTTTGGTCAAGTTGTTGTGGGTTCTGCTCTGGCCTGGCACCGTGAGTCCCCTCCACACAAGCAATTGCTGCTTTCGTGGCTACTGCTGTTTGTGCTCCTTATTGCTTCTTTCATTTATCTTCGCTGACACACCAAAGGGAAGAGGGGGCCGAGAGGGGAGAATTTGGCTGTAAGCTAAATTGATTGCATGTTATATTTCATGGAAGTCTGGCAGGAAGGGCTGAGTGATCTCGAGAGTTTCGGGAATATTTTCGTTCCTATTGTGCAAATCAATCACGGCGCGCGGGGCCCCGGCCGCCCGCCCCCCTGGCAGCCCGGAGCAGAGCTGGCTGCATTGTCAACAAAGGTTTGAATAGAACAAAAGTCTCCCAAGTGGACACTGCATTCACTTGATGGGGTCACATATTACCCAACATTTAATAAAACTCACATGAATTTGAAAAGGATTCCCGGATAGATCAATGGCCGGAAAAGTAGTAAATTTAGCAGGTTGGAGGGATTTCCTAAATACAAGGTGATGGTATTACATGTGACAGTTAGTCTTCTGTTTGGATTTTGAGTATCATGGGTGTCTTGGGACTATTAGGATCAATTCTTGCCAAATAAACCTATCCAGCACTTTCCTGGGATGCTTCCACCCACCCTGTGCCTGTCATGGAGGAATTTGTTTAAAGTGGGTTGCTTTTTCCCAAGCCTTCATCCTCAACCCCGGCTGATCAGGCTGGTTTGGATGCAGCTTTACACACTTCCCTGTGGCACCAGCATAAACAGGGCAGAGCCAGCAGAAATGGGGAGGCTCAGGCAGCACCTACCCCCCTAAGTGCTTGGGCAGAGATGTCTCCAGGAGATCATGCTCCCTCCCTTTGTGTCAGAGCAATGTCTTAACCCTCTCTAAAACACAGAACCACAATCCTGCCACTCTCATCCTGCCTTTTCCTTTAAAATCCAGCAGATCCCCAGGCCATAGCCACTCTGCTCACCTAGTATTCCAGGAGGTCCTGAAAGAGGTGATTTTGGTAATCGTGATTCCTGCTGCAGTAACAGACCCTTAAATGCTAGCACAACAGGGGAGTTTTTAATTTCATGCTTGAAAGCAGAGTGAGAAATAATGACTCTGCATTCTCCCTCAGCAGAGGCACAGCCTTAGGCTATCTGAGGAACACAAGGCCATATGATGTGTCACTGTTCAAAAATTCAAAAGGAATCCAAAGGAGTACTTGGTGCTTGTTCCTCCGCCCTTATCTGGCTCCCCACCAGCTTTGGCAATCCCTGTCACAAGTGAGAGCTGAGGGAATGCTGAGTCTGGAGTCATCACTCAGCCAACAAGTTAGTGCTTCTGCAAGATACACAGAACTTGCTGACTGCTGGCACCTTATTTTGGACACAAGTCAGGCTAGAAGGAGAGAATGGGTGCAAGAGCTTGCAGAAACCTGTGGTTCTGGTCAGGCTTTCATTCTGCAAAAACTTCAGTGCACCCAGCTTGGATTTTGTAATCCTATTTGTCAGAACCTCTTGCATTTGGGGGCCATATTAACCATCCCTCTCTGCAGCAAGGACACAAAACAGACCATTCATTTGGAGTGTTTGTTCTTTGGTAACTCAGTACAAATTTATGTCCAATTAACATATTTATGAGAGGAGGGATATGCAAGTACAGTTTTAAATCAATATAAATATGGAATATAAAGAATGTAAAAATCAGAAGAAAATCCTTGAAAAGGGGCATAGAGGGACATACTTTCAACATAAGAATTATTTTCATACTGTTTCATTCTATGTCTCTAAAGAACAAACATTTATTTTTAGAAAAATATACAGGATTAAATTTTCCAGCTGGCTGCCCAAATTCTTTGCACCAATGCCATGCTTCTGCAGCCAGAAGAGCAATAGTGCACAAAATGTACATAGATTTGCCCTTTATATATGGTCGTGCACAGCTACCCTGTAAAATAGTTTCAGCTGGATGGTTCAGAAACCCCAGTTTCAGCTTCATTGGAAAGGCTGAGATTTTCAGAAGAGTTCAGGGATTGACTTTTGCTAAACATAGGTGACAGTTATTGTCTGGCTGCAATAATCTCTTCAAAAAATTACAGCCTGAAAATCCCATGTGATAAGTATCAGTTCAAGAATCTAGCAGAAAAATTGTATTCTTGCTGGGACTTTGCAGAGGCAGCCAGAGAACCACGGTTAAGGAACATTTAAAAACAAGACATTGCTGTTGATGAAAGTGAGCACTCTGATGTCCAGCCAGTTTATTTCATAAACTTTTCAAACATAAGGCTCTCACACTACCACAGAGCAACCCAGTTTGAAGCCACCTGATCCACCCCAGCCATGAGCATTAACACTGTATGAGAGAAGATTATTATCTGGCACAATTCTGCATTCCAGCAAGGATGCTAACTGTTGCATCCATGGATGCTAAGCTAAATGTTGTTTCTAATCAAAAGTAAATAATCTGCTTAAAGCCCACAGCTGTTTTCAAGCTCCCAGATTTATAGATAGAATAGGTATGTGGGATACACTTTATTATTAACCTTGGAGTTAATTGTTCAGTTTTCTATCTGCACCATCAGTTACCAAACCAGCTTTGTTGACTAGTACTGGATGAGCTGTTATGTACCAGAGCTCAAAAGGGAGGTATGCTGATAAAAGAGAATGTGTGATTAAGACTCATCTGCTGTTGAAAAACCTCAGAGCATGAGGTGAATTCCCTCCTACCCTCATGCTGCTGTGGCCCTGAACACAGTTGACTTTCTGGGCTGCAAGTGCACATTGCTGGGTCTTGACTGAGCTTCTTATCAACCAACACAATCAACAGCCTTCTCCCCAGGGCCCATTCTTAATCCATTCTCTGCCCATCCTCTGTCTGTGCTTGGGATTGTTGCCCACCCAGGGCAGGACCTTGCACTGGGCCTTGCTGAACTCCATGGAGCTCTCATGGGAGCACCTCTCAAGGCTGTCCAGATCTTTCTCGATGGCATCCCTTTCCTCCAGCAGGCTGACCACACCACACAGCTTGGTGGTGGTGGGAAACTTGCTGAGGGTACACTCAACCCCACTCTCCATGTTCCCGACAAAGACGTTAAACAATATAAGCTAAAATTAGAGAATTCCTATTTCCACCAAATGCTATTCTGATTGGCATTGGTTTGTTCCTTGGTTGGCTTGGTAAATTAGGTTGGTGGGCAGTTTTAAATCTGTTCTCACCACAGGCTGGCACATCCCACCAGGGGCAGTAGCAACATGAGGGAGCACAGGAAGTGGGGGACAGAGACAGAAGAAGGCATGGGATGCACACCACATCTTGGAGTGCAAAACCCCACAGGAACAATTACCTGCAGCCTCAGTCAGATTTGCAGCAAGCCCATAAGACTTGGATAAAATTTGCCTCTGAAATGTGTGCATTTCAATCTCAATTCATTCCACTCTCTCAGATATACTTTTAATTTTTGACTGGAGTCACTGACAAGTGAGTTTGGGTTGTGCTGTGTAGAGACTGGTGAAAAGGCCTAGGGTTGATTTGGCTCTGCTTCAGCACTGAATCTGTGAACCAATACATCCAGAAGGCATCATTTAAAGTGTAAGTTGAAATGCGTTTCCTCAAGTTTTCCGGTAATCCACTTTCTGCAGATATTTCAGATGGTCAAGTCTGATCATACAAACATTTTGGAAAGCAAGCACCAAACAGCTGTGAGCCAAATAAATCAATTTCAAACCCAGGGAGGACATTTGCAGAATTCAATAGGAACCATTATCCTTAGCTCCCAAGGAAGGGGGATCTCAGTTTCTCTTGCTGAATGTGTATTATTTGGTGCAATTAACTAAGAAGTTGATGGATCAAGGATTTGAGGCCCAAGCCTGGGATATGCTGGAAGGGGTGAATAGTGAGGAAAATTTCTATCTCCTTAAGCTTGGGCTTAGCCTGCAGTGCAGTGCAGTCACATGGAGCATTTGCTGTATGGGTGCTGTGCTGGATCTAGAACTGTTATACAATTATAAAATACCATACAATCATTTTAATGTGGGGGGTTTAAACTAGACCTCCTGCGTTGGATACTTCCAGTATTTTTTTCCCTTTCTTTTTTCTTCTTTTTGACTTTATCAATTTATTTATTTTCTGTTTGGCTTCTGGAATGTAATCAGCTGGAAAACCAGGCACAGAGAAAACAGTGTTGTGGGGCTGCAAGCCAGGTCCAGCAGTGCCCCAGGAAACACCAGGGCACCGTGACTTTGCCTGGTATCAGGAGGCACTCAGCACCTAGACAGCTGGCCAGTGTAAATGGATGCTGGCAGCAGACCCGTACTCTGGGAGCAAAGGTGACATATAATTAGTCCATATGACTTCTGTTGATAATAATTGCAGGTAACTGTCTGCATTCTGCTAGCCCAAATGGCTGTCACCATGTACCGAGGGCACACCTTATCTGCAAAGGTTTCGTGTTTCATTCCAGGCAAGGAGTTATCCATTAATAAAAACAGAGGGCGATTACACAAACGTGCTCTCTGCCAAGAGTGCCCAGCAGAGCACATGCAGAGCTTTTTAGGCAGTGCCTCCCCGCTGAGCAGCACTGCCCCTGTGCCTCCCTCTGCAGCACGGCCAGGCACGGGAGGGGCTCCCAGGGAATGGTAGAAACGCCTGAGTAGTTCACTGTGGGGAAATGCAACAAGTAAATACTTGAACTGTGTTGTCCAGTGAAAAGGAAACAAGACCATCTTGCGGTGGGAGAAGGGCCATGAAAAGATGTTAATCGCATGAGCAGTAATCTCTTTGGCTGCTCAGTGTGCCACACTTGGGCTTTGTTTGCCTTTACTTATCTGGCTTACTTACCCCAATCCGTGTGATCATGGAGGTGCTGGAGGGCCTCTTTAAGTGTGCACGGGATCAGCTACTGGAGAAGGGCAATGGAACGTTAAGGAGGAAAGGTGGGACCATTACCAAAGCAACCTTCAAGGCCACCTATCTCGACAAAAGGGCCCCGACAGGCAATAAATGCAGAAAATCATTGAGACAGCAATGAATTATGAAGGCTATTAAAACCCACAACTGAATTTACAGAATCAGCTTCCCCCGATGTGTTATAAAAATGCTTTAGCCCAGGAACTGGAGATATCCAAATTTGTATTGCAGATTAATTGCAGCTTTATTTAGCAGAACTGCAGAGGGGGAGTTCGCCTCAGTCAAAATAGCATGGGTGTTAATAGTGTTAAACTTTCTGAATCTCATATACTGCCAGGAAATCATTAACATTACATTTAACAATTTCAGGTACTTCTGGTTTTGAACTTCAATTTTATTATTTATGGAATTTTGATTGCAGAAAAAACATACCCAGCACTTGTATTTAGATTCTGTTTACAAAGGAGCTCTGTCTTCTCCCTGGAACTTGCATAAGAACAGAAAAGTAGATTATGTGGTTTCTTAATAGTTCTTCACAAAGAGTCTTCTGTTTCTGACAAATGGTTTATGCAAATGTATTCTCTGAACTGCTTTAAGCTGTACTCATGGAAAAATGACATTTTGCAAGAGGGAACAATGAATATTCAATGCATCATTTCTTAGGTGAGCTAATGGACAGCTTGTATTCTGCAGCCACTGCCATTCTATAATTTTGAAATTTTGACAGAGGGCAGAGAAGTATCAACAGGCAGTGGGAACTGAAAAGCACTGGTTCTCAGACCCTCCATCAGAATTCCAATAAAGGCAATTCAGGACTTTAAATTACAGGCTGGAAGCAAATTTTCAGTTTCCCCAAGCTCAACTAAAGGGCTGTTTTACAAAGGGCAGTACAGAGGAAAAAAAAAATCTATCTGCATCCTTGAAATCATAGCTACTGCTGGGCTGTGGAAGGGCAAGAGGGTGACGGCTTCACAAAAGCCTCCCAGAGATATTAATCCCTGGTGTGAATGGCACAAAAAAAGAGGCAATTTGGAATGTACAGGCTGTATCTTACAGGCCTTATTCATACGAGCAGGCACGCTGAAGTCAAAAGCTTTGTTTGTATTGGGCTGGGACTCGCCTGAGAGCAAAGGAGCCCACATTTTGCAGCCCTGCTCAGAAAGGATGGGCTGCAGGAGGAATTTGACCTTTCTATGGCAAAACCAATTTAAGTCATCAATTCACATGCAACTCCAATTTAAGTCATCAATTCACATACAACTGCTGTGCAAAAATGATAGTGTTAATTTGATAGAGAGTGAGAAACCAAAAGGAGAAGGAAAGGCAAGTTAAAGAAGCTGGAATGCAAATGTCTTAAGCCTCCTTTCCCTCTCGTGCACCTCACATGACAGAGGCAAGATTTTTGAGTTCCACAAGTGAACACAACAGTTTAGGGAAAGTAGGCAGGCTTTGCTCTCTCCTTCTCATCTCTTTTCTGCACTCCTGTAGCTTTTCACAAGTATTTTTCTGGTTTGGAGATAGGATGCAAGTTATTCTCAAGGGTTGCTTTCAAGAGTAAGGGTATCTCATCTTGTCCAATTCCTTTGTATTTAGTTCTTAGTAGTCTTCTCCATTTACCAGAAAGCTGGATAACTGTATCTGTGAAACTTAGACATTTAGAGATAAAGAACTGTTTAGAAAATCTTCACCCAGATTGAAAAGAGGATCAAATCTCTTATGTTCATTTGCAGCGAAGGTATTCAGCACATGAAGCAGGGTAACTAATACCTTTAATTACTGAGCTTCTCAAGTTTATCACATTAAGTGCAACTAGAGATTGGAAAACAATATAAATGCATATAAATGCATATAAATGTCTCCTAGTAAGTACATTTAAATAACAGTTGACCTCAAAAGAGAAATTTTTGGACATGCTTTAAAACTCCAAACCTTCCAAACAGGGAATTCAACAGCATTATTGCAAAAAAAAAAAATATATATATATACACAGCAGACATCTCATTTCTACACAGTCATCTGAAGTTAATGGTCCAAATTCAGAGTTCAATTACCTCACCATAATTCCTGAATTAGTTCAATCTATAAGCCGTGCATTCAACTAAGTAATTGTGGAGAAGAACTCAAAAACTGAGATTGGAGATCCTGCTCTACAGTACTGGATCACACTGAGTCTGCCTCAGTTTTTTTACAAGCTATGCCCAGAAAAATCAGAAACTCACTGCTTAGTCCAGGTCTATATGATATAGTCTATAACAGTAATACATGCCAAAAAGATTGCAGTATTGCACCCTTTTTTAGTTCCATTAGCAGAAGCGCTTTCAGAAATTTTCTGAACAGTTGGGGGGAGCAAAGAGCAATTCCAATCTGAAATATCCACTGCTAGACATTAAAATTAATCTTCCAGGATGGTGAAGAAACCTACTTTATTTGTGGGGGGGGATGAGGTTTTGCTAAACAAATGTTTTAAATAGCCTTCTGTGGATTGTACCTGCTAGTATCAAGATTCTAAGCTGAGCATGATTTCCAGCTTGCCTTGGACAGCATTTCTGGCTGACAAACAAACAAATTTTGAAAGTAATTTACAGAGGAAAAAGATTGCTGAAAACACAAAAGATGTGCTTCATTTGTAGATTTAATTAAGATATCATGCCAATAGAAAAGCACTTAGTCACAGAACAACAATTTTCTGCTGCTGTGTATGCACCAAGACTAAGCTGAAGAGCTTATTTTCAAAGTAGGAGATACTGGTCCTGCCACAGCTGCCAAGAGAAGTGATATAACACTCTTGCAGACAATGTCTGGAGATGGTTTAATAATTTAAGCTGGTGGAAATCCTGATCGGCTGCTTGACAGAGAGGAGGAGACTGTGAGAGGAAAGGTCAGGTCTGTACTTACTCTTCCCCTCGAGGTCAACTGCTGGACACTGTCAGACACCACAGCCAGGGTTACAGGCTGATTAGTCAGCCCCAGCAAGGCCATTTTGGAGCAGATGAAAGTCGCCTGCCTGACAGACTCTCAGTGTCACCACAGCTCTGGATCTCAAACTTCACGTGACCTTTTGAAATCCAGCTGCTGCTTAGTGCCAGGTAAGGAGCTGGAGTTGGTGTCATCTGCCCAGGTCACCACCTGGCAGCATTCAGGACAAGCCAAATAAACAGCTACATGTAATCCATGAGCAAAGCTGGGCTGTTCCCACAGGGTGAAGCCATGGCTGAGGAGCTGCACTGCTCACTGTGCTGGGAAAGGGACAGAAATCAGAGAGAGCAGAGTAGGTGGAGCACTGTGACAGCTCCCTGGGGGACCATGGTCCTCTGTGACCTATATGGGACCTAAACAGGTAAGAAAAGCCTGTAGGGCCAGAGGGAAAGGGAGCTTTGGGATGCTGTGTCCAATACTGATCACTCCTGTCACTCTTTTTCTGAAGTTCTGCTGAAGCCTTCTGATGTTTACCTTTTGTGGTGGTAAAGTTTCTCACGCACTTTTCATGTAAATGATGATTGTTCTGCATTCCTTTCTGGAGGAGGAGAGAATTGATGGACTGTTGGGTTGACCAGTGTGCTTGGAGAGGACAATTTCTTTCCTCCAATCCATGGTCACTGTTGGAATTCTATAAATGTCAAAGTCTGTAAATAAACTTTTTCTTTTTTTCCTTGGACATCTCAGCGTGTGGGTGTCGTTCTTTCATGTCGTATCGCAACACACTCCCTCGTTGATGCATTCAGTTCAGGCTTTACACAGCAGAAGCTTTAGGCCAACTTACATATTTAGCAAGTAAAAGGCCAGCTAGGTTATTTTCAGCAAATAAAAATGGATCATTACCTTGATTTGCAATTTTCAGGGACTATTCCTTCTGACAAATAAATGAACGGGTACCAATGCATCTAAACCAGTAAATTAATGGCCTCAGTTTGCCCAAATAATTGCATGCCAAGTTGCAGCTAAAATATCTCTCATCTCTCCATCGGGCTGCTTTGTTATAAATAAAACCTTGATGCACACAAAGCCAGAAAACACAGACTGTCCCAGAAATTCTCCCCAGACAGGCACAGATAGGTCTTACCATGTTTGCAAATCACATTTCTGACACTGAGCCTATTGTGAAAAGAGAATGGCTTAAAACTTGACCAGAATCAATACTGAGACTGCAACAGAAACTGGAGTGTAAACTCAGGCTCCTAATATTGCAACCTCAAAGTTTCTCTCAAATTCCTTCTTGGAAGCCATGCTTGCACTACTTAGAAAGATACTAAAATACTTCTTATATAACTGCTCAGGAAAAGCTGTACATGGGGAACAAACTACTGAGCTGGCATTAATTTAATTTTACTCTAGTGTTCTGCAATATGACATCTCCAGTGCCTAAGGTTCTTCTATCTATCAACTTGAAGAGACAAGTTTGACATTAAATTTATTTCTTGGATAAATTACTGTATGCTTCTGAAGTCTACACTGAAGCATGAAGTGATAGTGTCTGCTGAAGCCATCAGTTCTTATTGACAAGTCTGGTTAAATTATCAGGTTGTATGTAATTTTATTTGAGTGTAGGAAAATGAAGGCTATAGCCAAGAACTTGGTGGGGTTTTCTTTCCTGAGATGATGATTTATTCATTTTGGCTTCAATAGCTACGGTGTCAGGCGTATTTTATATTTTTCCAACTTTGACACTTCAAACATTTGATTTCCCTTTGCAACTTCCAGCCTAAAACATGTTTCCCATTATATATATTCAAGTGACTGCCTTGCACACACTGACTCATGAGGCTGGTTTTTATTTTCACAAAATATATAACCCTATTTGAATAAAATACAGATGGTGTCCAATACATTAAACACAGCAAATTTGCCATTCCCTTCTCCATCCCCTCTGTGTTCCCTTCCCCAGATTTTCTGTGGCCGTATGAAACCTTATCAGCCTCAACAGCTTGGAGAGGACATGGCAACAGAAATTTGATGCCATTCATACATGGTTTGCAGCAATAAACAATGTGCATTTTTTTAATTATTAGCATTTTTTCTGTAGGATTCTGCATGTGGAGCTCTGCTTTAAAGCCAGCTTTGTGCCCCTTGGAAGGTACTGAACAGGCAGCTTCACACTGCCCTGTGGCAGAGTTTGAATAATGGGCAATCAACATGGCATATGGCACCAAGGTCCCAGGTGACAGCTGCAGCAGATTCAGTTGCCTCTTACATCACCAAGCAATTTAGAAGGGAAAAAAAAGAGGCCATATACTAGTGTATAGGAAATTACCTAAGTAAATTAGTAAAAACTGCTGAAATTATTTGAAGAAAAACCTGTTCTAGGTTTGCTCTGAAGGCATAACTATACTTCATAGTATACACACACATAACATTTATTTGGAATGCACAAGGTTTGGGGTTTTAAATAAGATTCTATCAGCATCACTAGATGGCATTGGAGGGTGCTTTATCTCATCATAAGTAAACAGTCTATAGTAATTTTTATTAGGAACACAAGTTTACACACTGAATTTATCCCAGGCAAGCTGAAGGCATGTTCTATGGTGAGGGAATTGCAACATGAGGCAAGAACCCGGCTGGCTGAGCAGTCACAGCATTGCTGCAGTTTCCTTCTGTCACACACAAGGAGTCCACCACCTCTGAGCAAGAAGGGGAGGACTGAAATCTGGAGAGAAATAAATTGCAAAGGGTACTGAAGAAACTATGAACATGGGTTAGTGACTTCAGAGAGGTATGAGTTAATCTCCCCCTGAGACGCAGGGTGGAATTTTTGGACTACACATTTGTTTTTCCCTCAAAGCAAATTAAAAAATTATTATAAAAATGCTATTTCTGTTTTTCTTACGCCTTCTTTACTATACAGGTCTCATGTCCCTTTCCTATTACTTTTAGAATGAGACATGTTTGTCATCCAGTGGTATTTGTGCTTAGCTTCAATGTCCACTTTGGAATTACTGCTAACTTTAGCCACCAGTTCTTGTCCATTGGTTGCTACTGCACAGAAGCCATGCAGAATCAACTGCACCACAGCTACCCTGGTTTCTGAATTACAAGAGTATTATTATGCTCATAGAGCTCTCCTTTACTCCTACTCTTTAGTAGTTGGTAAAAAGAGGCAAAGACGTTGTTCACTTATGAATGCACAATTCCAGGAGCTCAGTCTCTAAGAAATGGACTGTATATCAGAATAATTATAGGCCATGGAACATATGTTGCAATGTAAGGCAGCAAAATGGTGATTTCTTTTCACATCTGCCACTTCAATCCACAATCTAAGTCACTAAACTTTTCAATTCTCCGGGTAAACAGTGTCTGTTCACAAATTCACCTCATGAACGTGCATTATTTTTTACCTCTGTAATATCCTTTCTGCTTAAGAGCAGCCACTGACCAAAGTTCTATCATGAATCACAAATCAGAGCCATGTACAAATCAAAACCTGACATTTAATTGAAGCATTTCCATTCTTTAAACAGGCTTTAGGTTTGTATCTCGTGGGGGCTAAGAGACACGTAAAACATGTAGAAATAGCAGCATACATGCTGATGAACAGCTTGTGCCCAAGAACGAGGCAATACCTGCCAGTAAGTCATACAAGGTTTTTCATAGGTCATGAACTTGCACAAACCCAAGGTCTTCTATAAAGCATTAAATATACCCACTTCTAAAAGTGCCACTGTGCTCCGGGTCACCTATTTGTCTAACTGGCTGCTCTGCATTCCTTCTGCTCTATTTATGGAAAGCTGTAATTCATAAATACCAATTTGTACCATTATCTTCATACATGCCAGGTACTTGTAGTATTGAAAACTGGAACTTGTTATTAGGGCATACTTGAAGTTGGCAGAAGGATGATAAATAGGAATGGCATTATACCTATTAAACACTGAGTGTAAATGTGTAGAATTCATATTCCCTTCCTGGCATTATTTATTAAATAATATGTCTTTAATTTTCTGAGTCTTGTTAAAGCTTCCATCTAAAAGAAATAAGAGCCTTCACACTGTCAATGTTTAAATTCCACAGGAACCTACACATGCTCACATGGTCATGTATATATGGGAAAATCAGTGTATTTTCCCTCACTTTTATGGCTCAAACATTTAGGTCCAAGAGGTAGGTTTTATTGAGTTCCTTCTCCATAGATACTTGAAAATCTAACAGTCTGATACTGTTTTACATGAACATAAATCAAGGATTAACTGACCTATACTGGCAAAATCAAGCTAAGGAAGATCAGATTCTGACTTTATCATTTCAAGTAGCCACTGGATAGTTTAGTCTTCCTTCTCAGCCTCCCAGTCATTTGCTGAAAAACTGTGGTTAGCAGGGATTTTTTGTTTAAAAGCCACAATTTCCAATAAATGTGTTGTTTGCCCTCTGGCTTGACATCAAAGACAGTTTCATAATGAGCATGGCTCCTACTGAATTATATTTCCCATCAGTTTGCAGAGAAGTGGGGCACCTATTACACAAAGGCAATTGTTGACTGTACACAACCACAGAGGGAAGCCACACAACGCCTTGTTTCCTTCACATTTTTTAAATGCACCTCTTAAGATCATCCATTCCAATTAGGAAAAAATCACTTGTACTTGCAAGAGGCTTACTTGTTAGAGTTCAAATGCCGAGGTCCATGTCTGTGCTGAAGGTAGGGCAGGGACTCTGCATGCCCTGGTGCTCTAGAGGAGGGCAGACCAACATGTTTTGCTCCTTCTTAAAACAGAGAGGAAAAAATGTATTTTCATGACCAAAAAAAGAAAGGATTCAATGATCACATCTCAAAAAACATTAAGCAGAGTATGACTGTGAAGTATGCCTGCTTTCCACCAAAGTTCCTCTTCTTTTTTGAGTCCCATTTTTTTTCTGCAGTCAATTGACGAAAACTTCAGACGAGTCTTTTCAACCCAAATCTGTTTCACTTCTTTCAACACCATTTCACATTTTGACCAAAAGGTTAGGGATGTTTTCCTCGAAAAAACTTGTGAGCAGTCTTGCCATTCCATTTTTTATTTCGTTTTCCCCGCAATAGTAGGTTGTAGTTAAGCCTCCACAGAATTTAGTGCTAAAGAATACAATATAAGGCTCTCCCTACTAAGTCTGAACGTCACTGCTCACATCATCACTGTTCATATTATTACTTCCTGACAGGCAACATAATATCATCTCTGGATATTCACTACCACCTTCCATATGCTTTGAATTACAAATCCTCTTGGTACAAGTTGATAAGGTGAATTCCAGAGGCAGGGACAAAGGCCTCGCTATGCACCTACCACAATCAGGTCCTGCTCCAGGTGAATGTCCCCACAGCTGCCACACCACAGACAGCAACTGCAACAGGAAGAGCTGCCTTCATGCCATGCTGCTGTCCTCCCTGCACCCCACTCCACTATTCCCACAAAATCTCACCAATCTTACCAGATACCTTCACCACGGCTGGCAGAAGGACTAAGCAAAATGCCTCAGTGAAGCAGTGAGAGGCAGGGAACTGAACTCCCATTATCTCATGTTGAAAGAGTACCTCTCTGACATTCCTTGCCAGCATCTCACTGCCCATCCAACCTCCTTTACTCCTTATACAAACTCACCTGAACTTCTCAGCTGGGAACAGGGCCCACTTGTTTTCAGGCTTTGTCTCATGGCAAGGAGTGCTCATGGCAGTATTACTAATTCCACAATAGATTTCTCCCAGATGTGATGTGAGTTGTGACCAACTGTTTGAAGGAGATCTCAGCCTTCTACTTAAAAAGACACACTGAAGTTAGGGAGAAAGCTCTGAAAATTAAGCTGAGATAAAGCAGTAGGCTCAGAGAAGACAGAGAAGAATAGAAGAACACATTTTTATTTTGGTCTAAGCAAAGATGAAAGCTTTCACCATGTCTTCCCTGCAACCCTCAGGACATCAGGCCGAAGGTGATGCTGGTCAGTGTTTGTTTCATTGTCTGGAGCCTGTTCCCAGTGGTGGGGCTAGAATCACCAAACCATCACGAAACAGTGGGCAGCTCTTGGAGCTGCTCTGAGTCTCAGACCAGCAAGGGCAACGTGCTGCTGGGCTGGGCTGCTCAGCACAGCCCCTTGCAGAGCTGCAGCACCCATTGCCTCACGCAGCTCTCACTTCTCCAGATGAACTCAACATCCTGTTTAGCACTTCATTTTGTGCACAGGCAATTGGTTTTTCACTGAGGAAATAAGCTCTCTCTGTTCAGCATGACACGTACATAAATACGTATACACGTACACACACGTGCATGTGCACACACAGACAGCAGTCGTTTAAAGCCCTGTGGGTGTCTTCTTTCATATTTCTACCTTGTGGCTTGAGGAAGCCAGGAAATGTAAAAAGCAGTCCAAAAGTTAGGGGAAAAAAACAGATAGAACTGCCTTTTTTCCACAGAAAACATGAAGCGGGTCCCAGGTTTACTGGCCCAGACCTGACGACTCACTTCGTGCCTTGCTTCCTCCTCTTCCTCCTCCTCTGTGGCTTCTCAAGGCTTTCCATGCCACATGTGCCAGTCAGACGCTGCTGAATCAGACCCACTGCTGCAAAAATCACTTTCTCCACATAAATTCAGAATTTTACCAGTGCTTATTACGGCCGTTAAATTCTCTTATTGTAGCATCACACCTCTCTTACTAAGATTTTAATCAGCATTTCCACTGGAAAGCCTTACTGTCAGAGTTATAAAACCTGCCTGTATAAAGTTGATTACCACTGAAATTTAAAATCCAGCTTCTTGGCTCCCAGCTATGTTTCTTTCTTGCTTACATGATCTCTGTTTGCAAAAGCTGATATAAATTGGTTTGGCAACCTTGTTTAGTTCTAGGCATAAACAATTCCTGACTTAAGAGGCATTTTTTCCAGTGTGCAGAAAGTGATGGAATGAAATTGTTGAAGTTACCTACTACAACTTTTACGTATTACCCTGGATGCCTTTTTTTTCTTCTTTTAAATGTTAGCATTTTTTACATAGGAACGCAACTGAAGAATTTAAATTTAAAGGATGTTTTTAAATGCTGAGTATTTTTGGAACTGTGCAGTGCTTAATGGGAAGGAAATCACAGGAGGTTAAAGACTTTCAAAATACATACCAGCACCTCAGTGCCAACAACCCATATCACTTCAATGAACTGTGCAGTATGTGTTGGCATGATTTATGCAGCAATTTTAAAAGAATCCGTAGTGTTTGTTTATTACCACAGTATGATTGATGGGTTCCTAAGTGCACGGCGACACAATCAGCTGAGCTATTAGGGCTGGGAGTTTGATAATTGGTGAGTTACAGCCATTACAGGACATCACTTTAGCCAATTGCCAGAGCCATTAGGGCATCAGTGACCCCGGAGAAACCACGGTGAGGGGAGACCCACCGTGGTGTCGCTGTCAGACCTTCTCTCCTGCATGGCCACACTGCTGCCTGACTTCCCTGGCTCTCCTGCTCTCCTTCCCTGCCCCTCCCTGGCCCGGCTTCCCTTTTGGCCCAGAGAGCAATTTCATCAAGTCCTGCTCTCACCACTGCCCCTTCCAAGTGCTAAAAGGCTGATACCAGCATAAGGTAAAGCACAGAGCAGCAAAGGCTGCTCAACCACTGCCTGCTAACCACGACTCACTTTGTGACAAGCAACCACGCAGACAAAGCCACCAAGTACTCCAGACCCTTCCCCAGGAAACACTGGAACTCCCTCAGTCTTTTCTGGAATATCTCAAGTTTAAGTTTACATAGCATACACTGGATTTAGGCATTTATTTGAAACACAAACACACAAAACCCAAGAATAAAAGAAATTTTATTTATCTTTTATTTTTTTTTTACAAAAATAAACAATTTGAGAAACAAAAGCACATTTTTTTCCTGACTGTACAAACTACAAAACAGTATGACATTGGTCACTTTAGCATTTACTTCATTGCTTTCACTGAAAGCAAATTCTCTAGACACACCCTGCCTTTAAGATGCATTTTATATAGAATTAAGGCTAGCATTCATTTGACATCATTAAGGTCATTTACTTCATTCACTCTAAGAATCAGCAAGCGATGCCTTAGAAAACCAAGGACCTGATGATAAAAAGTATGAATAACTGCAAGATAGTCGTTAAATTAGTACTGTTCAACCAGCTGGACTGCTTTGCCAGTCTGTCAAAGATGTGGCTTCCTGAACAATTCAAACTGATTCAACAAAAGTCTTAAGCACAGGCTTAATTGTAAGCATATGCTTGGGCCTACCCAGCAAAGCACTCGGGTAAGACCCTGCCCTTTCAGTGGGACTATTCATATGCTTATGTGATTTGCTAGATCTACAAAATGGCTCTTTCAAATTAAAAATGAAACTTTATGATAACAGTGGAAGCAAAAAACGAAAATTAGTTGCAGTCTCGCAATTCCAAACATAAGCAGTTCCTTCCGTTTGACAAATATGCCGGCATTGCATATTCCGTAGCTTTTCCACAAACGCTGATTGTCCACAGTATCGTTTGCAATTCAGCAGACAAACTGATACGCCTCAGCTCCTCTGCTGTGATTGTACGTGCCCAAATAAATATCAGTGTGGAGGATACAGGCTTCCCAGAGAAATGATCAGCTGCCATCCCTGGACACACGTGTATAGGTCAGAAATGTTATGCTAACCTTGGTTAGAAAAGCCAGAGCTGCCAGCTGATTTATAACCAAAATTATACTCTAACAGTGTATCATCTCCTGTACTTTGCTTTGGGTTGCTTTGTTTTTAAATCACATTTTCAAAATCTTGTTTTATTGCACATTCATCCTGGTCATGCAGGTTATTTCTTTAAAGTTTCCTTTAGCACTCTATAGATTAGAATGAGTAATAGTGCAATTATTTCTCCGGCCACAGCCGCCTTCTACCTAACAGCTGCCTATATTTATACACAAACAGCTCTTATCACTCACGTGTCAGACTGAGCCATTTTAGGTGTCAGTCTGTCACCTTCACATATGTTATCTTGTCAGGATCAGGCACAATATGATTTGAGGCCATCTTGAAGAAGACAAGCTGCCGACCTGCATGGAATAGGAAAAAGGGGGAAGGGGAAAATACTTAGAAGTGATGAGCAAAAGGTTGCCTACCTTAAAATACTGGCATTTCAAATTCTATTTCAACCTATACATTCTTGAGGCCATGCAAGACTGAACTCTCTCTTAACTTCAGCTGGAATAAACCTGAATGTTTTTTGTCTAAAATGGCACCAAAGTATCTTTACTCTTTTCAGTACCTTTGCTCTTACCTAATCATGCTCAAGATACAGCTGTGCACAGCTAGCACAGTGAATGAAGGAAAGGTCTGAAGTTTTTAATACAAATTCCATGTGGCCTTTAAAAAAGTATTTTGAGACTCCCACTGATAAAAACAGGCTTTAGTTCAGGGCTTAGATGAAGGACATCCATTTGGTTGTACAGAAGCAGAATCACATTTGCACGCTTGATCTTTACAAAACTGATCGCTGCAATGTCTGTTAAACATGACTTTCTCTGAAGCAGCTCTTGCTGATCACTTTGTAGCTGTGGGCTTTAAACAAGCTGGAATGAGGTTTCTAGCCCCTAGACAAAAAGCAGCAGCAAGTGACAGCAGCCTGGGTAGCATAAGGCACCTGCTACAAGTATATCCAAGGCAGTGGGGGCTGAATTTGGCAAGGTTTGTTTGTTTGGTACCCGTGGGAGCCATAGCACAGCACTTCTATCTCCCCACACTCACTGGCCTGGCACCTTATTCGCATTCCTGCCTCCCAAGGAGCTGCTGCTGCCCCCCCACAGACCTGCAAAATCCCTGCCTTGCCTTGCAGCAAACACCGCAGAGATACACTCCGTGTCTGCCATACTGCTGCCTTCCCTCTCTAAACTTGAGAAAATCAAATGCTCCTTGCTCCCAGCCTGCCTCTCTAGGGGGCTCCCATAACACTATTTTCTTTCAAAGTATCACATGGCAAATGGGATGCCTCAGCCACTGAGCAAATTTCCGAGCTGCAGGTTTTTCCAGGGGCTCAAGTGCTCATGCATTAGGAATGAGATGGCAAAGGGAATGACAAATAAGACTGCAAATATTGCTACTAAGTCCCATTAGCTTTTAATATTGTAACCCGAGAGAGGAGCTGCTATAAACTTCCTATGCATTCCCCTGAGCCAGAATACTTTTTTAGCATATTAATTATTTTCAGTATTCCACATAGTCTGACACGATGACCTAGTAGTCACTGGTTAGCCATAGGCAAGGTTAACAGAAATTAGGTTTTTTCTTGGTTCCATGGAAGTGCCTGTTAACACCTCCCAGGAGCACAAAAATGCAAAAAAATAACATTCCAGATCCTGTGGTTTGGGAACCTGGGGTCCACGTGCTTGGCCCTCTAGTGCTAGCTCCTGTGAGTCTGTCTGTAGTTTCTGCTCCCCTGACAGCTGGCAAAGAGAAGCCTCACCAAAAAAAGAAGCTGCCTCAGCTGAACCTTCAGAAACCACCCCACTTCCAGATGCTGCTGGTGTCTCCCACAGCCCAGCACAACACACCCTCCAAGCTGTATTAAAACACTTAGAGCAGCCAGAATAGGTGACTCAGCTGCTGCTTCTGCTCCACAGCATCCAGGACCTACCTGTCCAAGTCGTCTGGTTAGTTAGGACAAAAGCTTTGCACTGCGAGTAGCTGTCACAGATCTCAATGGCTTCGTTGACATCAAACACAGAGAGCAGGCAGCCCTTGTGGTGGTAGGATGGCCAGCATCTGTAGTTCTCATCAGGAATATAGGCTTCAGGCACCCGTCTGTACTCTGCAAATCAGAGCAAAGCAGTCATTTGAAAGCTCCAGTAAACTGGTTGTTTTTAAGGGGCAAGGTTTATTAGAGCAGCTTAGGAGCAGGATATATGATGGAAAAGCTGACGGTTCAGACTGTACCAGCCCTGGTTTACTCCCAAACGTGTTTATAGCTCTGCACCTTACTTTCCTTTTCCTTTCCTCCTTTCCTCCTTTCTTCTTCTCACCTTTTTCTCCAGAAAGCATCTGTAAATAAACAGTCCGTGCACAAAACCCCTTCCCCTTCCCCACTGCGGAGGCCAGGCTTTGGTTTTATTAGGAGTTTTACAGGAAGAATGTCCCATTGAATAAACAGCATCCACTTGAATGAACTGACTCACTGTCCTACTTCCCAACAGTGAGCAGGATTGTCGGGGTGAGACCCGACCAGGCGTTCCCAGCCCTCCCTCTCCCTCAGAAGAGCATGCCATTTTTCTCTGGCTCCTTTAGAGAAGGAAGAAAAGACAGGCTTTTAATTAAGCAAACTTTTTTTGCTTGCTCAGATTAGGACAAAAGAGGAGTCGCCTGATGGGCCTCTGAAGAGAAGGGGGGGTGGAAAAAGTAGCGGGAGCATGTCAGCGCGGCCCTCGCCCAGCGCCTCCGCGCTGCCCCACCGACTGCTCCTCTCCCTTGGCTGCCGTTCAGTCTCACTTGCCTTTATGAGCTGCCTCTTGTTCTCTGTTCACAGCTCCTCTCACTTTCCCAGCCACTAGCGGGGCTTTCTCTAATGAATGCATCAGCAAATCCAACTGATCACTTATAAACATTTCCATCTAGCCTCCAGACGAACAAATTAATGGTTCCCTCCTGTCTCTCCTCCCCACGTCCTATTCAAAAAACTAAACACATTCTGTATTTCTTCTAATTGTATCTATTATGGAAACCAGAGCTGCCTGCCCCAACTCACAGCCTGTTCTTAAGTCACTTTGGTTCAGGCATTTTCTGTCTGGCTCTGCTGATTCAGCCTGCTAATATTTCATACAGCACATGGTACGAACACCACTGAGTCAAAGGCGAGTGTGTCTGCCACTCCAAACTGTCAGTATTTCAACTGGGAAAAGAAGTGCACATTCACAAGTGCTCATTCTCACCACACAGTCTGAAATAGTGGCAAACAAATGTAGTAACTGCTTTCTATTTTAAGCCTTAGCTCATTAAAAGTATCATAAGAAACTTTCCCAAATAAGAAGCAAAATCAGAGCTGATCATGTCCCAGTTAAATCAAAAGCAAAAAAGTTTTCTTAATTGAGGAAATGCAGATTCATGCACAAGAAGACAAAAAAAATATCAAAATTTAGTTCCACATGATGACTGGTCATTTCTCCATCAAAAATATGTATGCATTTCTTCTGAAGAGAAGTCAAAGCATAAATCAAACTGTTGGCTAGGTAAAAGTCCAATTTTTTCTCAGTTTCTCTATCAATTGTAGTGTAACAATAATTAAATGTAACAGAATGTTCTCTTATCTCCACATGGCAACTGCTGAGTATTGATTTGTACCTCACAGCCTTGGACAGTAAAATGATGTGCACAAATTAAAAGCAAAAAAAAATAAAAAATCAATTCCCTGTAGTTAGCACCATATGTAACCATTTGTATCAGCACACACGCTATGTTGTTGACTGGATATAAAATGTGTAAATCCACAGCTCCTCTTTGCACACCAGAGAATGGCCACCTCACACTGCACTGTGCCAAGCCCCAGGCCCCAGAGGGCATTCACAGAAGGGTGGTCCTTGCTGTGGCAGCAGGAGATGAAGCACCTGCCTGATCCTCTGTGACAGCAAGGAGCTGTCCCAGCCCTTCTCCAGGGCACTTTGGGAGTCTGGCAGGCTCCATGCTGGGGCTGGGAGAAGCTGCAGCATCCCTCAGCACAGCATCATAGCACTTGAGAGAGCAGCCCTACATCATCACATGGTGTATTTTTCTTCATGCAAGGGGGAAGCCCACCTTGAGGACCCTTATTTAATATTTAAAATATTTAAACTCCTCCGAGCACAGATATGCTTTGTAATGGGCCTACAGCAGTTCCCATCTCCTCAGCACTGCTCCCAGTACAGCTCTCAGGGGTTAGGCCCTCATCTGACATACACAGACTTCAAAAGAGCAGCAGTGATTTACATGACCCGAGAATCTGCCAGAGGTAGGAGATAACATTCTCCCTTTCCATTGCATTTTTCAAGGTGCCCAAGCCTGGTAAATCATCTGGGCAGCTCAGGCACATTAATCAATGGAGCTGGGCCAGCAGTAACTGCGATGGCAAGGTCCTGGTTGGAGTGTGCAAGCCAGGATGGAAACAGCCATGCCAGGGTGGTCTCACCAGCAGCAGAGCCCTGTGGCTGCCCCTTCTCTCCTCGCTGCTCCCTGCCAGTTCCCACACGAGGGAAAGCCACAAACATCTCCAGTGGCTCATGGGAACAGGTAACAGGGACATGGCAGTGTGACACAGATGCAAAGGGCATTTTCCTTTGGCTGTGAGATCACCAAGCACCACAGAGGTGGAAACACAGCCACTGGGATCTAAGGGAAAGGACCCAGTCACACGGGCTCCACAAGGGCAGCCTCTGGCAGGGCCTCTGGACACCTGCACTGGATACCTGCAGTCTGGGGACTGAGCCTATGCTGCCCACAGGGAGGGGAGGATGCAGAGAGGGGGAAAGGCAGCAAGGCAGCCCCTCTCCCCTCTTGCATGGCAAGCAGCAGTGATGGCTACCTGGGAGTGCCTTCCCTTAGGAGCATCCCAATGGGAAGGCAGCCACAAGGAGGAGAGAGCAGGTCAGGTGATGGCCCTGCACCCTGGTTCCTGCTCCCACACCAGCCAGGAACTCCTGCTGGCCCTGGGAAGCCAACACAGGATCTCCTCTTATGCTATTACAGTCAGAACTGATCAGAAACTCATTGCCACACCAACCAAGTGGTGATCTAAGCAAACAGAGCTTCTCTTCAAAACTCACTCCATCTCCAGCAGAGCAAGGCAGCTGCCTTGTCCATTTGCATGGTAAAGGCAACTATCCCTGGATTCTCTTACTTGCATGGTGTCATGTAGGGAGCTTACCCTTTAGCTCTTATTTGCATGAGCTGGGAAGAAATGCACTCCTCTCACATGAGCTAGAAGGACCCTCCTGAAGGATGCTCCTGCACTGAGATGTGTCCCAGCAATGACATTAGGCCCAGCCCTCAGGAGAGCTGGGCTTCCCCTACACCTTTAAACTGGACACCACACTGCAGCTACTCTATTAAGCAGTACTCCAATGGTTTAAAGACAGCTCCAGCCCAAGTTTTTGTCCTGCCAAGACCTGAAAGTTGCTTAAATGGAGTCCTTGGTATTTGAAGGCTCAGAGCAGTAAATCACATCATAAAAAGGTCAAAGTTCTGGTCAATTTCCAGACTAATGGTGTTTAAAACCAATAAATGCTTGCCTAATACCATAAATGCAGCCATAAATTTACACTTTTGCGTACATACACACAGCTTGACAGAGAGTACATAAAGTCTATCAAGGTAATGGCAAGGAACAGATCAGAGAAATGCAAGGCATTCCTACTGGTATCAGCAGAAAAAGAACCCTTTTCCTCAATCTACTAATTTTGTGAGGATTGAAGCAAATAAATGCAATGCAGTAAGCCTGATCTTGATGTCACTTGGAATGCATTTACTCCAGAGTTTAACACAGGGAGCTCGTAGTACAAGAGCTCACAATTACACAGATAGATTCTAATCCAAAGCATTTTTTCTTGCAAACATTTTGGAGCTTCAAGATACCTTGCTATGCTGAATCCAGGCAATCCTCAAAAGTTTCGTTTTGTGACAGCTTTTATAGATTTAAATATTTTTACAAGGTTGTTCTGATCAATCAAAACATGCTGCCTTGATCAGGCCAAAATCTTAGATGCTTCTCAGTGTGTTAGCCACATCCGCACGACAGCCACAGTGATCCTCAAACCAAGACCACTCACTTGTTGTGACAAGTAAAAGAGGCATCTCTAAAAGCAATCTGCAGCAGCACTGACCAGTGCAAGAGCTATATAAAAAAAGCAAATGCTTTAAATTCTTATTCTGTTTTTTTCCCCATCAAAAACCACCTGCACTGTCCCAAAGCCGACTAAGATCTATAAACATACTCATTTTCACTGTACTACACTGAATCATATAAAGATTTCCACAAGTACATAATAAACTATGTGAAACCGCCTGTGGTTTCCCCCTTTTAGCCTGTCTGAATCACCCTAAATCTGACTTTAATCAGCCCTAATGACCGTTTATTTCAGCCACAGCAGCCAGACTGCATTTTTACTACCAACTACAGCTACTTGTTGGAGATTTGCCCAGTTGTCTTATCACCTGCCAATACACTGTAGGTCAATGACAGAGACACAACCATGTTCATCCTTGAGAGAAAAATCACATTGCTCCTTTTTCTCCCTCCTTTTTTTTTTCCTCCAGTCTCAAGAAGAACACTGGCAGTTGACTCTGGAATTGCTTTTAATTGCTTTGCTCACAAGTAAAGCAGAAAGAGCCTGATCTTGCCAATATCAGCAAAAAGTGGTATTGAGCGGTGTTTTGCTCTACAAACAGTCCCCTCTGATTCCCAGGGCGCTTTTGGAGAACAGTATTGGATCCAAAGTAGACAATAACACGCTGATGTTTTTAGCATGCCTCATTTTACGCTGAACTTTTCCTCATGTTCCAATACCTCCCATTTAAGCATGCTTCTGACAGCAGGCCCCGCAAAGCGCCCTGCACAGCTTGCTACAGAGAGCCACTTCTCCGTATGTCTGAGCAAAGGGGAGGGCAGGCCTGGCCCTGCTTTCAGTCAGTCCTGACGCATCCCAACCGCTTGGAAAGACAGGCTGGCCTGGCAGGACAGGGCTTTGCCGTCAGACAGGAGATAGCCCTGCTCCTCTGGGGAGCGTTCCCATCCCCTGGCAGTTTCCTGTGTGCGGGCCGGGAGCGAGGCAGCCTTGGCGCGTTCCAGGCGCTCCCATTGTGCTCGCAGAAGAGCCGCACTTAAATCGGTATGCGGGCTGTCACCCAAACACAAATAAATAACCAGGGGAACGACATGTTCCCTTACATTTTATTCCTGTTAACGTGGCACAGCTGGAGCGTTTCTCCTGCCTCATGCCCCACATACCGGGGAGCTGTTCCGCACCCACAGCCACCTCTGTGGTACACACCAACTCACCAAAGGCAGCGAGCCCAAAATGTCCTGCAGATGCTTAACATTGCACGTGGTCCACTCCATCATAAAAACAACGATGCTGATGATGGGCAAGCCAGAAGTTGCCTAGGCTCACGTGTTGGGGCATTTAAGCTTGAAGACAGATGCCTACAGGATTTATAAAAGATGCTCAGTGACTTCTTTAGTGCTCTGGAAGAGAACTGAGGACCTCAGCAGAAAGTATTTTGCTGTGCAGTGCCAAGTTGGACAGGGAGTATAGCAACAGCAGAACACATTGCTCAGGGAACAGGGTAAATGGTTTGGATGGTGGTGGAGATACAAGTGAACAACAAGCAACCAGTTGTGGTCACTGCACAGACCCACACGGATGCAAAGGAACCTGCTCCTCTATTCCTGTGTGCTGGCATTGCCTGGCTCCTGATGTGAGAGCCCTCGGGGCAAGGCAGGCTGTAAAGAGAGACTTTCTGCCCTGTGCACCTTTCCCCCTCAGCCCTGAGGGCTCTGGGAAAGGGACACCAAAGATACATGTATAAAAATAATTTTAAAAAAATATAAAGCTGGTAAGATATATTATAGCATATTATGATAGAGCAGGAATCTGGGCTGCAGTTTGTTCCTGATTTCAATAATTCTTGGGAGGATTTACAATTTCCTAAGCAGGTTGCTATAGTGACCCTGCAGAATATTTTTTTCAAAACACTGTTGTACTGTAAATATTTACATACAGCATAATCCTGCCAAATTGTCTTGAGACAAAGGAAAACACAGCGTGTCTGTGCTTTATGTCCAGCCTTCCAGCTTTTTTAGCTTTGAGAATGTGCTTTCAGCTAACAACAGCAGCTAATTACAGCTTTCTGTGGGCTTGCACACCCCCAGACCTAATAATAGGTCATTTATTAGCTTTAATGAATAACAAAGCTATCCGATTTACGAGTGTTAGCTGATTTCACGCATTTCTGAGTAAATTCTGAGTTAACTGAAGGGCTGGGGCTTAGCTCAAGGGCCAGATACTCAATTGGTACAAATCACTGTCACCTGATTGAAGTAATAAAAACATTGATACTGGGGCATGACTTTACTGATGAACATCAGTAGATTTTTTATGGTCTCCTTAATCTGGATAATTAATGGAATGATTTAATCATTTTTAGATAACATATGTCAGAAGAAATACACAGTTCCTGTTTTAATTCACATTCTTCTGGATTCCAGCAAGAGAGGCCAAGAGCCAATAGAATATAAAAGCATTTGTTCCTGGTGTTGTTTTAAACGCTGCAATGTTCCCATATCAACATGAGCAGCAGTGTGATTTATGATTGCAGAACACATACACAGCTATCGAATGTCTCCCACGCCTCTACTCTAAGATACTAAACCAAAGTCCAGAGCATAATATAATTTACAGCGCTATAAAATCTTTACAACTGAAGCACAGTGAAAGCTTAATATCCAAGACCTTCTGTAATATGACTATGTCATCTTGTTAAACTTTATTTATGGGAACACTAAGGCTGACAAGAACTTTCTTCGTGTCGCTTCCCTACTGCTTATCAATATCACCTTTCTCACTTTGTGGTGCTCATAGGAGGAGGTCTTCCTTTTGAAAACATAAGTTCACACAGATAACACACTGTTTCCTCAACGTTAATGTTTTAGTTATGGCCTTACATGACTTGCCCAAGATCACGATCTTGTCTTTCCTAGTATGAGTTTACAATGTTCTATTCAAGATAATGCATAATTCCAAGCATTTAAGACCTAAGACAAATTCTGAAGCACCATTACCTGAACCTTCTGTAGTTTCTTTTCAAAACCAAACCAAAACAAAACCTTACAATTCTTGGATCTGAATTCTCCTCCCGTTCTTTTAGGATTTCAAAATAGATTGTGCACCAGAAAGGCCTTATTTTGTCACAAACTTTTACATGCCAGGAGATTGGCACCACAAATTCTTGTCATTTCTACTATTTGTGAGAGCAAAAGTCCTGGGACTGAGTCACTTTGTGAGATTTCTGTCATCTGGAGCAAAATGGATGCAAACTTGTGCCTCCCCCATCTTGGCACCCATTGGGGTATGAATGCAAAACTGATTAACTCTGACCTGGCCTCAGAACCAAATGATCATCTTTCATTTTATCTTAACTTGGCACTGGGCTGAAAAACACCCTTCTTGAACTTTCACTATGCTGCAGAGCAACACAGAAAACATTTTATAAAATCATGCAATCTTAAAAATATTTTTTTGTGAAAACAGGGTCAAAGCAGGACCTCAACTTACAGCTTGGGAAAACATCCCAGTTGCTCCTTTTCATCCCTGTCTACTCCTCTACCAAGTTCCATACAAAATATTCCATCTGCTCAGCTGTGCAGCCTTGGTTTCAGTGGTGAGGATGCAATCTCAGCTGGGAACACCCTGGCAGTAGAAGAGGCTGATTCCATGGACACCACTCCCTTCCAGGACACTTGTCACCCTCTCCTGCAGCTCCACTGTACCACAGGAGAATTTCTCATTCCATTACCTCCAAATAAATTCTACTTAATAATTTCTAATAATTCCATAATCTCTAGATTGAAAATTTTAAAAATTAATTCCGACATGGTATTAGCATCAAATATCAGCAAATATCAGTTGAGGAAAGATTATGGTTGGAATTAAAACGATAAAAGTGAGTATGCAGGCACATTTTAACCCTCATGATGTGACTTCTTCACATTTGTCTGGCAAGGAAAGGGAGACTTAAAATGCAAATAAATTACAACACCTTTTCTGTTTGGTTCAAGTGGCCTTAGAACAAACAAGAAACAGGCCTGCATATCTTAAAAGCAGGTCAGCTAAGTCTGAGAACACATCTAATCTAAGTGTAATTTCTGGTAAGATACCAAATTCCTCAGGCTTGTCCCTAAGGTTGAGAACATTTTCCTATCAAGGAATTCAATATTACACTCATGGTATTTAATGTACGTTATCCAATACGTTACACAACGCATCTTCAGATTTTCCACATTTTTGGTCACGCTGTGAGGTGCCTAAGTCCCTTAGCAGAGTCCTGCAAGTAACACAGTCTCCTTGCAGAGCAGGGCATTACCAACCATGAACATGGGTGTGGTGGATTCTGTGTTATGTTACCCAGGACTCCACAGAATTAAATGAACACAAAACTGTGTAATTATTACAGTAGCTAAACATACACGGAGCTCTGCTTCGCATCAGTGGAAACCTGCACTGATACCCTGACTACTGCTGTCCAAAGCTTCTCTCCTTGGGAGCCTTTATAAACATGACAGACCTCTAAAACTGAAAAACTTCACCTTGTCCTGATACAGCACTGAAATCTGGAATCAACCAGCATCATAGGCCAACTTCAGCTCTCCTGGCACTTCCTCAACAACGGACATGTTTGTGCTATTGATTGTACTGCTGAAAATAATTTTGCTGTGTTGACAGGTATCACTCAGCACAGATTGTGATGAAAAGCTGAAAATTAGAAAGTTAAATGAACACCTGCAACAATTTTCCTGCCAATTTTACGACAAAATAAATATTGAATTATTCTGATAAGTGGGTCAAATTCATCCCTGGTATCATGGTCCTTTGAGGTTAACAGAGCTACAACCAGAATGAATTTGGCTCCTGTGTCTCTTTCACTGAGCAAATGCTTCACTGAACTTTTCAAACCCCCTGTGCCAACATTCATCTTCATTTAGAATCCATCTTTCCCTCTTTACTGAGCTTTTGCAGCAAAGCCATAATTTTCCTATCAACTTGCAGTCAATTATGTTGGCAGTTTGACATGAACATTGTACGTACACAAAAATAATTTGCAAAACAGCTTTTACAATTGTTGGGCTCAACAGCCATTTCCAGCACACATAATATTCTTTGACATGTACAATTCCACAGCTATCCTTCTAGGAAGAACATGCACCACTTCATACCACAGCTTGAATAGCATACAGACATATTATGAAAAAGATATTGTTATTCAGCCTTGTTTTCATCCTGTTCTTTTTTATTATTATTGCTTTTTTATTCTATTGCTAGTAGAAGCTGAGGGACACATCATTTTTCCCTTGCAAAGGAAGTAAAAAATTTATTATTCCAATCTACAAATGCTTATGTTACAAGAAATTCCTTTTAAGTCACAGGAAACCCATGGGGGGTTACGGCCTCATGATTGGATTCTCCCCAATATATGTTCAGGCAGGTTCTGATACTACAACAGCACTCTGTGGATGTGATGAAACACATTTTCCATAAATCTGTCATGGAGAACTCCCTTTGGATTTCCTTATTCCCATTACAGCCTGCTCACACTTACGGATGTCCGACTACATCACATAGTGAGAAGAGTTAGAGAAGGCTCCCAGGAAGCAAAAAGCAGATAAAATACTATTAAATGCATGATTTCAAGGATGACTGAGCTTTGTTTTCCACACATCAGCCCTTGCAAACCTCACAGCAATGACAAAATCTCGGATTTTAAGTATTGAGAAAGATGACTTTACCAGCTTTCGGCACCCGGGTTGTGTTCTGCAGGTACTCCCCACTCTTATACAGATTCAAAACTCTCTCCAGCTGAGCAGCTGTCTCATCTATTCCCCAGTGAAGTTCTCCTTTAAAAGCAGAGGAAAAGAATGACTTAGATGGTCCTGCACAGGACAAAACAAGGTTTCATTTTGAAGCCCTAAGCATGGGAGCCCCGTGGTGCCTGCTCCATGGCAGGGATGTGACATGGGCAGGAAATCCCTGAGTTCCAAGTCAGCTTTCACACCTGACATGACCCAGGCATTCCAGAGGCTGGCTTGTCCAGCTGGTAGCCCCAGGCCTGCAGACACAAAACACAGAGGAGAACTCCCCCCAAGAGAACAGCTTTGCTTGCTCATTAGCTATAGCCCAGCATCATTTATTTTCCTTTCAGGTGCTCACTGGAGCAAGGCACTGAAAAACCCTCAAACCAATGTTACAGGCAACTAGTCTGAAAAGCCACTACCTTGATAATCAGTGAAGATCTGTGGAAATGTCATTTGTGCATCTGGCTTCTGAGGTATGAAACATCACTGATGTCATTGATAATGAGAAAGTATCCTGGGTTTTATCATTAAAATTTCCCTTTCTAGGGACAGAAATTCTTCCAGACCCCACAAGGAATTGCATTCTGATGCAGTTCATCCCAGTGCAGAGGTGTCAGGATGAAACAAATATCTCTGGGAAGCCTAGATAAAAACTAAAAATGGGATTTCTCTGGTGTATGGGCCCATTCTTGCCTTCTTGGTATGGGAGCAACTTTATCCTGGATACAAAGGTTCTATTGCAGTAAGCACAAAAACAGCACCCTCCCCTCCCAACCATAATAGTTACACTAGAAAAGCAACTACTTGGCATTACCTGTTGCATTGACTATCTTATCCAGTAATGGTCTCAGTGAGGATGGAGCACTGTGTGGAAGAAGATAGGTAAAAAAAAACCTGCAATAGAAAAGTAACCGATATTGACTTTTTTTGTTTTTTACAAGAGTTTACAAACACCTGATAACTCCTGAACATCATAAAGAATAAATTCCTATTGCTTATATGCCACTGACCTATTCAGGAAATACAACGGTATTCTATACTCAAATAAATATGTAGCTGAGACTATTCACCCACAGCTGTCTGGCATAGCTACACCACGCTGCTACATACAAGGCTGCCTTGTACCTACGTGTAAATGTTCCATTAACACAGCAATTTGCTGCGAAGCCCCATGGATTGTGACTATTTGCAAAGCTGTCTATACTTTAACAAACTAAAAGGATGCCATCAACCCTGTAATCTTGGGCTTGGTTTTTTTTCAAACCTTGAAACTGCACAAATTAGATTTCTGTTCACTTCTAATAAATGAAATTACCATTTTCTTTACTACAGTTTTCTTAGACTTTCAAATTAATTGCCAGGAGAAAGCTGCCTTCTATTGTTTTAGTGCTGCTGGAATACAGAATGTCCTCTCTGTTCCTTTTATTTATCTATAATCAAGATGCATTCATGTAGGTATGCACTGATAGAGGTAGAATCACAGAATCAATCACAGAATCAATCACAGAATCACAGAATTACAGAATGGGGGAGGCTGGAAAGTACCACTGGAGGTCAGCTAAGTCCAGACTCCCTGCTCAAGCAGGGCTCCCCAGAACAACCTTCTTATGATTGTGTCCTCGTGGCTTTTAAATATCTACAGAGAAGGAGATTCCACAACTCCATTTTAATGGTTTTTTATTGCAAAAGAAAAAACAATGTGCCATTATCATCCCTCGAAGTACATTTAATTTTCATACTCCTCCTTTAGAGTTCTACTACTCTGCCAATACTACTACCTATTGCAACTAACTCAGTGTCTCACAGAAACCTGATGGAGATGGACAGGCCAGGATCTGACAATATAAACAGAACTACTGGACATAAATATTAGCTAATGAAAAGAACAGGAACACAACTGGGAAATTGCCCTGCTTCACATCTAACTTGCAAAGCAAAGTAAACAAGTTTTCATATACAGAGGCCACATTGTCAAATGGAAACCCCCAGGGACTCATGCTCAGGAGGGAGATCAGCAGATGCTTTCCATAAGTGCAAATTAAAAAATTCAGTTACTGATATCAAAAATTGGTCATAGAGGCAGGTATTATTGAGCTGACACTCTACTTGCACAACAAATATTTCTTTGAGAATGTAACTCCCTTTTTCATCCCAGACAAAAATAATATTTATGGTTTTCCCAAGTGGGATAATCCACTGGCAGGTTTTCCCAATGATGAATATGAAACAGCCAATGTAAATACATACAGAAATCTGAAGAGCAGCACAACATTTGTAACAAATAATCTGCCTGGTAAATTTTAGCTCATTGTTTTTGCTTAGAGATTATCCCTAAAGCAGAGTCCAATTGATTGTGAATAGTTCTTTGCAAAAGTTCAGTAGCTGTCACTAAGTTTGCTCAATGCTGGCTGGAAGCAAGTCACGGAGGTTATTGTTCTTCCGTAGCTACAGGGCTACAGAAACATGTAACTGTTCTACTGCAAACACCCACATGTGAAATCCTGACATGTGCAGACACTGGAGTCTGCACAACTGAATTGCAGGAATATTTGTTATTCATTGATTCCAGGGCCAGTGGTATCCCCTGTGATCTGCATAACACAGACTGTCAGACCCTTTTACATTCGTTCCTACAAATTGTTTCTTTTTGAGAACTATCTGATCCTAATTTAAGAATCCTCAATGATGGAGAATTCATCTCAGCCATTGGTTAATAGTTCAAAATACTAATTATGTTTACTTTCAAAACTGTCCAGTGCTTTGAAAACTGTTCCCCCAAACATTTGGAGAAAACACAGTGAGACACATTTGTGACAGGAGGTAACCATCTGAAAGTCAAGATGGGCCAGCTCTTGTAGAAGTTTCTCCCAAATGTTTTCTCTCCTTTAATTATTTACCTCATAAAGAAACCAGTGAGATAGACTTAAGTATGCTTTCAAGGTTAGGGTGTGCTGTGTTTTAAAATGACAAGGGTTTTATGCATTGTTTGACATATTGCTGCTTTTGACTTCTATCTAACAGCATCAGAGGGCAACCTCTAAGCCTACAGCAGCAGAGTGCACCTATGAAAATAACAAATTTAGCAGCCTATCCCTGAAGAAGTGAGGATTTCACCTTCTGAGACAAGTGCATAGAGTTTGTTGTAACGCCTTAGCATGGGTGGTCACAGCCTCCCACACCGTGAATCCACTGTCCAACAAAACACCACTGTCTCTGTGGAATTAAGGCAAAGCAGGGGCTGAGAACACTGGGGCACTGTGCATGAAATACACACTAGAGAGCAGTTCAAAGGCAACACTAAAAACTGTATTAGAAAAAGACCACTTCCCTCAGCGTGACCAGCAACCTGCCACAAGCCCAGCACACCACAAACATGTCCCCACTTACGACCGAGATGGATGGGCGCCTAGTAAAGGCTTCTTACCCAGAAACAGGAAAACAGTCTTAACCAAAACCTAGCAAGCTAAGCAAGATCTTTCAGCCGAGCAAATGGAAATGGAAAATCTTGCAGGACACACTAAATAACTGTGCTGCAAAACTGCAGCTGGCTGTGGTGCAGCCCATTTCAGTGTGGTCAGCTAATGCGACACACATGCTGGTGAGCGCCCTGCGACCAAAGCAGAAGGCTCTCCTTGGAGCAGCCTCTCCTCGCTGTGGTCTGGAAGGGAGTGAATGGCATGGGACTTAAAAGGGAAGTCTAAGAAATGAGCACACCATTATGGCACTGCTCTGAGACCTCCATCCTGCTATCTGGATCAGCCAAGGTGGCCGCCTGTCCAGCAGCGCCCATCAGATGGAGCAGCAAGGGCAGGATGAGCAGGGCACTGAGCATCCACTACTGGCTCCCTGGAAAGCAGTGACATGGCTCCTCCAACATCCCACACAGCCCTCTGAGGGTGTGATGGCTGATGGGGGACAGCCAAGACCACAAACACAAAGCCATCGCCCAAAAGGAGCCAGCTGTAAATCTGGACACGCCTTTAGAATCAAATTTGGAAGATGGCTGCAGTAGCTGAATGCTTCCTTCAGCATGGCCAACTGGTCCAGCATGGCCCATCACCCACGTGTCCCCCACTGTGGGCACGGCACTGGGAGTCAATCCCCCAGCACCTGCTCACACAGACCCAGGGCTGGGAAGGAAGGGTGAAAAGACCACCCTTGCTTTAGAAGGTTTGTGCTTAGACCCCAGATTGCCAGCAACTGAGGGTGGTCCCAGCAGCTCCAGGGACTCACTGGGGCTGTTATCATCCCACCACAGCAGGCTCCAGCAAGGCAAGGAGCACTGAGCCAGAGGGCAGGATGTGAACTGAGCTCTAAGTCTCCCTCTGAAGCCAGCCCTTTGCTCAGCTGGTGCTGTAAAACATGTGAAGACCCCTCTTAACTCCCACCAAAGAGCTGCTGGAATCGTCTCACCACAGAGCTTGTGGGTTCCCTGTTCCAGAAGTGCTTATGCTTCACTCCTATGAAAATCTCTACTTGAGTGAAGAATTCAGTGGGCTTCAACCAACACAGAATTAGACTGAGTGGTGAATCACACTCAGAGTATGCAAAATATTTCAAACGTTATAAATGCCATGTATTTTCAAAAATGGAACAATTATTCACGGCTTCACTTACTCCTGGGCATTGATTCTGAGACAGTATGTGCTCATTGATGTGAATAACTATAAAGGATGCTGGAGCTGTAGGCTCAGTCTTAACTCTACATGACTGTATCTGACCACAGACCTGTAGGCATTGTAGAGATTCCTCTTTTCATTCATGCTCTGACACCGTCCCTCAACCGAGCAGGGCAGGGTGAAGTTCCTTGCAGGGAATTCCATGAAGCAGTCGCTGTTACTGGTGCAAGAGCTCTCCTCAACGCTGGCATCATCCAGATCTGTCACCTTCAGCTCCCCATCCACGATCACAAACTGCCGAGGGCGAAAGTCCAGTAATGTCACCGAGCCAAGAGGAGAGTGAGCCAAGTAATGCAGAAGCCTGACCAAGCTGAGACATATCTGAAACACAAAAACATGGGTACCTCGCATTATTTTCTCAGTGCAAAGTATACAACAAAACCGCTTCAGCTGAAGATCTGTCCATAAATTTATGACTTAATATAAGCATTACAACTTACCCTCAAAGCTAAATGTTGCAACCAAGGTATTTTTTACAGGATTAACATAGCTGACTGTAAAACCCTGAGAGACTTGAAACAAAAATAAGCTTCTTTACAAGTGCTTTCCCACACTATTCTTGAAGCAGGGCTCATTGTTGCTATTCTTACTTTTAACAGAAATAAAAGCATTAACTTTTAATAACACATTATGCACAGGCGTTGACCACACAGTCTGATCCTGCTCTTTTACAAACTCCAGGTCTGGAAATTTTGGCTGGACCGCCCTGCACCCACGCCTGGAGCTCCAACTGCAGACAGTGTCTGTATTGCCTCTGTGCTGATCCTGCCTCTTGACTGTTTTTATCATTTTTTCCACTGTTTCCTCTGATTTTTTCCTTTTTCCTTCTTCCTCCCAGGAAGAGGAGCTCCACAGGTTCAATGCAACTCCTCACCATGCCTCAGGGTAAGTGCATATGCCTGTCTGCCTTGGAGGAGCCTCATGCACCCTTTGAGCCTGAGGTGGGAGCTCCATGCTGATGCTTCACGTTTCCACTGCAGGTTAGAAATTGGAGCAACTCTTACTAGACAGCAACCCTGATGAACATTGAATTCAGCCCCCTTACCAAAGTCCTGTTTTCAATTCATGCATTCCTTTAGAGTCCACTATGTAACCTATTAATCCAAATGTAGCAGTAATACAAACACAGTTAAATACTGGAATTTTTATTTTATATATTAAATAAATAACAGGTCTTATTCAGCAGGCTTTTTACTGTTTATATATAATCTTTGTTTTCTATTAAAATACAACGTTAAGGGCATGTGCATTGAAGTAGTCAAATCCAAATTCAGTCTAGGGGCTTAAACAATACACTCAAGGGTGCACCTCAACACATCCTTGAAAAGAAAGCTGAGCATAGCTGAAGTCATCCCTCACAGACCCTTCACTTGTGGGACATTAGAACCATCTCATGCTTCTACATCATCCTTCTCCTGGTTGACCAGACAAGAACATTTTTCTCCTACTTACAGGATACCATAGTTCATATGGAGATGTTTGTAGGTGCATACAAACCTGGTTATGGGATGCTAAACTTGTCCACCCTCACCTTCCCTGGGAAGGACACAGCACTCATGTCTGTGTTGTCCTGCAATATGCTGGAGACAAAAAGCCCACCCAGCCCAAGCTAACCTATAATACAGGTATCTTCAAATGCCAACAAACCCAGAATTTAGCTTGAACAAACCCACAGGTTGTCATCCAGAATTATTTCCTTTTCTCAAATGCCAAAAAACCTCCTGCTCCTGCACCAGCAGCCTCTGTGACCAACCCCAACAGGCTCTGGCGTGCAGACCTGCTGCAGGCTGGGACTGCAAATGCCCCCTTACAACAAGCTTTAAGCACACAGGTGAGGGCTTTGCTCTGTGTCACACACCTCTGGCTTACTCAGCTCACTCTTGAGTCTGCCCACACAAGGAAATTATCAATTGTAGGAAAAACCTCACAGATTTATGCAGTCATTTTCAGGGCTGGACCACAAACGAGTCTCACATATCAAGGAGATGATTTTATTTCCTTCCTTTCTGTGTTAGTTGCATCCTAGACAAACGAATGAGCATGACGTTATTTAGGACTTCAGGTCACAGGAATGTTTCACCTGTAATTCTACCTCTGTGAATGTCTATTTCTTCATCTAATTCTCCTTTATCTCCCTTTGCAACTGCTCACTCAGAAATATCCACACTGGAAAGAAACTTCTCTGCTTATTACCCCCAATCTCACGTATCTCTTGGTCATTTATTTTGTACATAATTGCTGCCACAGTCCATTATTTGCATTCCCTGGATGAGATGAGCTAAAGGCAGGTGGTCTTGGGTTTTGGGAACCCTGCTGAGTACCTCTGCTGCTTATCAAGACCACGCTTCTTTCAGGAAAAGGGAGCTAAAGCTTAGCGCAGGGAACACACCTGCTCCAGCTGTATGAGTAAAACAAACACTGCCAGGGAACATTCCTGGGCACAGAAACTTAACCCCACATGCACACTGGCTAGCATGGTCCCTGGCCAGGTCTAACCAGCACCGAGGCTGTTCTCCTGCACCGTCCCCAGGCAGGATGCAGAAGGCAGCATGGGGTCATTCCCAACAGGTTCCACCCCTGCTCGGATCCCTCAGAGAGTGCAGGAACACAACAGCACAGCCGTGGGCTGCACCTTGCTCCTTCCACTCGGAGCTCGCTCAGGCACAGTTTTCATTTTCTGGCACAGATGTAGCTGAGCAATCCAAAGTGTTTCAGATGGAGGCTGCTGCTGCCTTTCAACGTCCTAGGGAGTTAACCTCAGACAAGGACACTTCCCCATATACACCAAGCCAGACAGCGCTGTCTTGATCAAAGCATTGCTGCAGTCTGGCTTCATTTTGGACAAATTAAGTGTGACCTCGGTGCTCCTGGGAAATTGCCAGTGCGGTGGACAAACTGGGTTTGAGATTTGGGCACGTTTATTCCACTCTTTCCCCAGGAAAAAATGAACAGAGCAGGAAGCAGTAGAAAACAATTATAAACCAAACCTATGATAAGGATCAGGAGAGAAATGTAACATCCTTCTATTGTTTAAATCCCAGTTGCAGAGCACAATGCCAAAACTCTGGGGCCTCAAGCTTTAACAAGTAAGAAATGTTTCAAGATATCATGTAAAAACCATATAACTAGTTACAATTAGATAACACTGACAGTCAAAATAACACAGTATCTTAAACACTACAGAAGCTGAGTGCTATATACTGCTTCTAAACCAAGATGTAATCATATGCAAAACATGTAATAAATGTGAATTGCACTGAAGAGTACACAACCTCTGCTTCATAACATTATTTATTTCTCGCTCTCCTAGATGTCCTTATAAAACAGTTGTTACTCACCCGAAATCTGTCTTCCCAGGAAGTCTGCAACAGCTGAATCATCTCTAAAGGCGAGCCCAGCTCAGTGATGGTCGTCAGTGTGTCTGGGATGTCATTGCTGTCCTGGTAGCAATAGCCATAGAGCTGAAACCAACACAACCAGGCAACGTCAGCACACTGCACCCTGCCATGTGGGTTCCCAAAGGGCTGTGAGCAGTGCTTCTGGCAGTGCTTGGGACCCTGCAGGGAACCCATGCTGAAGGAATACATCCAGTGGAAGCAACCCACTCTGGACCAGTTTAGGAAGAACTGCAACCCATGGGGAGGTTAGAAAACCTCTCAACACTAGAGGTGTTCATGGAGGATTATCTCCCGCTGGAGCAGGGGAAGACTCTCAGGAGTCCTCTCCTGGGGAGCAAAGAGCCACAAAAACAACATATGATTAACTGACCACAACCCTCATTCCCACTCCTCTGCACTGCTCAGGAAAGAAGGCAGGGAAATCAGGAGGGAAGCAGAGCCCAGGAAGAAGAGAGGAGTGGGCAGAAGGTGTTTTTAAGAGTTGGTTTTATCTTTCATTACCCTATTACGATTTGATAAACTAAATCAATTTTTCCCCAAGTCAAGTGTTTTGCCCATGACATTAATTGAGTGAATTCTCCCACTCCTTAACTCAATCCATAAGCCTTTTTTAATATTTTCTCTCCCCTCCCCAGCTGAGGAGGGGAGTGAGAGTGACTTTCATGGGTACCTTGCATCCAGATAGGGTCAACCCATGACAAATATACAAGACAAAAAATAATAATAATTTAACACATCTATGAATGCAGAAACAGAAAACTATTCGAGGAAAGAGAATTTAACCTATGGAATATTTGACTAAATAATATTGATTTTATGCTTAAAAAATACTGTAAAATGGTTTCACTGACATTTTCCATAGGATTACTGTTCATGCCTTGAGTGGCAATGTGTATTTCAATGACACAGGACTTTGAAAAGCAATTGAAAAGCCAACATTTATCTTTTCCCAGCCAGAAATTGCCTCTCACTATATCTGATGAATTTCTGTGTACAGTATCATTAAAGCAGGACAAATACTCCAAAATACTATTTGCCAATAGCTTCTACAATTTAAAAGCATTTAAATGGCAATTTCAGCCATACTCCTAGTTTCTTCTTTTATTTGCTTTCCAAAGATATTTGAATGATTTCCACTTGCACAAATAATTGCACTAGAAGAATATTTAAAGACTGTGGAGGAGAGACTGTCTTGCTTTATATGGAGTGGGACAATGTCTGACAGGCTGGGGGACAGGCTCTTATGAACTCCCTGCCAAGCCCTGGCAGAGAGGATATTAAATGAGCCAGATAAGGATCTGATCACAACTTTCCAGCCAGAAGAGCGTGCACATGAAATAAAATGAAATGCAATCTCTGCCCCCAGTCAAATAAAATATACAGTAAAAGAGTCAGTGTGAAAATGCAGCATTAAAAAAATACACCCTGCTGCTACTGCCTCTACTGCCTTGCCCCGAGCAATCTGACTTTTCAAACCTCTTTTAGTTTTAAAAAGCCCAGGGAAGATGACAGGGGAGGTCCCTCGGTGCTGAGGGCACTCGGATGTGTCCCTGCAGAGGAAGCCAGGCTCAGGCAGCCAGGACAGGGACGGATCCCAAACCATGAGGAAAGCAGAGTGCCACGGCCAGAGGGAGAAGCTGCACACAGCCCCTGCCAGCAGATTCCAGCATCCAGCACATTCTTACAGCTTGTGACCTCCCCAGGCAGAAAAGCAAAGACGGGGCTAAAGTCAGCAAATACGGGATTTGTTATGAGCCATGCTGCTAGTTTTGACTGTGGCTGTCTACATTTAAAGGAAAAAAGGGTGCCAAAAAATGTAAAAGAAGTAAACAATTTTTCTTTTTGGTGTAAAAATGGCACTGTATTTCAAAACAGCTGCTCAAACATGGACATTAACCTAAACAACAAAAAAAGAGAGCTAGAAGATTTTATTTTAAAACATGCCAAAAAGAGGATTTGTGATAGATGCCGATATGAACATTTGGAGTAGGAAAATGGACATTTGTCTTTACTGCCACAACCATGACAAAGACACTAACAGCAATAATTTCTCCATCTAGAGCCATTCAGACCAGACTTGGGCTTGCTCCTTATCATCCGTGACACCACTTCTGTGCACTTTAATGCCAAGAGTTAAATCTTAGAAGATCACATCAGCACAACTGTTTAAGCTATCTGTGCTAACCAAAAGTTGAATTAAATAAAAATATTTACTACAATATAGATTTTTTTTTTCTCAGGGAAGGTTGGATTCTGCAGTCCTTTCCAGCTACTTCCCAACCCTTGTGAGTGTGGGCACACTAAGGAGATGGGATAAGCTTGGCAGGTTTGAAAACCCTCACTCTGAGGGTCAAAATCTAGCATCTGTTTCTGTACCATCTGCAGAATTCAGTTCTTGTCTTTAGCACAGTAATACTATCCACTGGGAAAAAAACCATAAGGGAAATTAGCAAGCAACCCAGACTGGAAATGACAGTATTGCAGTAAGTATTGCAGTAACTCTCAGTTCACAGTAACACTGAATACAAAAAAGGTATCAGTCCCCATCAGACACTGTCAACATTTGTGAAAACAACTCTGGGAATAGAAACACAGAAGACAAACAACAATTATCCGTTCCTTTTGATTATACAAATAAAATACAGACATATATATTTACACAAAAAATACTGAAAAATGAGTCTCACTATCTATTTATGTGCATATGATCACAGGAGTAGAAATTTAATTAGAGTACCTATTTGTGCCTATTGTATCTCGATCTATGAATGTCAATAGTAATAACAACAAGTTAGGTTTGCTCTCAGCTGGAATTTTGCCCATAATTCTTTCATTTTAGTGCCCAGTTTGTACCTTGGGAAAAGTCTTTACTGCCCAGTTATCTGACTCTATCTTAAACTAACCTGAGCTCTATTGATTTTACCCAAGTGAAACCTCTCCAGATACAGTGTTAGTACATAATTATATACAGTATTAAAAGCACAGAAGTCTGAGATATAAAGGATTTATTGGGCCATATTTATACTTTTCTAAATGAACTCCTGAAACCAAATGCAGAAATGCACATGTAATTACATGGCCATATTTGTATGTGCAATTACCATGATTACAAACTGGGCAAGCCCCAACAGCCAGTTAAGCATCTGAAATGGTTACATTCATCCCCTCCTGATGAACCACCACCCAGCACACAGATGTTACAAAATACAGAATATATATAGATGCAAAATATTCCCAGGCAGCAATGCTGAGGCCTTTCCTTTAAAAGCTGACTTACACAACACAAGAAACAAGTACAAGGGTACTACCCCAAAACAGTTGTTGTTTTTTTTTTTAACTTCCTTTTGTTTTTGTCCAATCCATTTTAAGGTCAGAAATGAGACAGAATGGTTTGTATTCCCAGACAGTGAAGTAAGAAACAGATAGCTGGTGCATACAATAACAAGAAAAATAACCACACGGGGAAACTGAATATAGCTGGAAGCAAAAGATGAGCCAAAATATCTCCTCTATCTGAAATTCTATTAGGTTGGACATCATTCTCAGCGTCACAAAGCTACACTTCAGACATACTGAAGAGTGATGGTTTTCATACGCCTTTTCAGTATGGTTCCAATTAAATGAATGGAAAGAAATACAATCCCACATCTTTTTGCTATCTCGAGTCACTGCATTTAAATGCCACCCCAATATATTTTTGTGCAGAATCTAATAGCAAACAGTCACGACACTGGGATGCCTTTCTGTCTGTTTAGAAAAACGTATGCCAGATATGAAATGTTGACCTGTTCTCACATCATGTGTCATAATTCATTTCTTTCGAGTAGCCCCGTTTACCAAATTATTCCCTCACCATTTGGATTTTCTCAGCCATAAAGGCTCAGTCCTGCATTAGTCTTTCTGCATCCAAAATTCCCACTGACTCCCAACAGTTTTTAGGCACACTGGGCATACAGGGTAGGTCCCTGTGAAAGTTACATTGCATGGTAGGAGCCTGTGTCCTTACAGCCAGCCAGTTCACCTCCCTTTATAATTCCCTTTTACTACAAATTATGGGGACAGAGGTGCCCCTTTCAGAGGAGCTGGGGCAGCAGGGGAGGGCAAAAGCAGAGGTCAGCCTCTACACAAAAGCCAACAAGCTTACTGAACAAAAACACAAAATAGAGAAGCTTATTAAGCTGTCATCAGCAGGGTAAGTCTGTGCGAATGAGCCCTCCTGCATTGGTGCAGACACCCCGGCTGGACTTTCAGACAAACAAATGTCGAACCACAACCATTGCCAAAGCATTACAATTCCTTTATGGAGGTTGCTCAGTCACAAACAGTAGGACCCACCTTTCCCAAACAGGTCTCCAGCCACTTTCCCCAGCTGGGGCTCTGCTGGCTCAGCTCAGCTCTGCTGCCAGGGCAAAATGCCCCTGACAGATCACACCATTTCCTAAAAATTACAACACATTGTGAATATTCTTCTTTCTCCACAACCACAAAAACTGGCAATTTCCCCCTTTTTTCTTTAATGAACATGAGATTTCTGTGAGTCCCAGAACGTGAACTTCAAGCATACTGTTACCAGCTGTAATATAAGTGACAGGCTCAACTGCATCACACCAGAAGTAAATTTCAGAAACCTAACTCTCTTCTCTTTCAATTTGGACTGCTATTCTTTTTTAATTTTGACTACAGTAGGACCCAGCTTCTGCTCACAATAGAAAAGTGCAATGAAATACAATCTCACATGTACAAAGAGTGACAGTACTCAACACTTAATGCAGCCTTTCTTTTCAGAAATACATGGACACAGAGTTGCTTAATCAAAACTGGTTGTGTTGAGATTGTATTTTGTAGTGTTTTGGTGCCCGGGGGAAATAAAAAGCTCCTACTGGCCTTTTGATGAGCCATTTGCTTGAGCTGCTATGTTTCAGAACCAGAACAGCATGTTTCAGAAGCTCTTGCCACTTTATTGCTAAATTCATGTAATATTTTTAGGGTCCAGTCTTGGGATTCACATTTCAGCCTTGAAGCACTCAGACAGTCCATCCCTGCAAGAGCAGAAATCCCCAGCACAGCCTGATACAGCTACGCTTTACCAGTACATGATTTGAGACATTTCTATCACTTTAAGATTTATTCATCACTTGTGTTTTAAAAATTTCCCTTCATTGAGGATGGTAGATACACATATAAATATGCATACATATACACACAAGCACATATATTCACATATATTTTTTGCACATATGACAAATAGGTATATGCCTGCTCTGATATGTATCATATACACACAATATTTGCATGTGTATTTTAAAATGTTTTATATATTTTTAAAATGCACATTAAAACATTTTTTATATATTGATAATCAGCCCAAAAGCACATGCAAACCTGTAACATGCAGGAAACCTAGAAAATGAGGGGAACTCAATGCCTAAATTTAGTAAAGATCTATCCAATGCAGATTTTCCTGCTATAGAATATATCAAGATGGCACACAAGAAGGAAATTGATTTTTCTCCGTTGAAATCTAGCGATCAAGCCCTGCAAAGTGCTGCGTTTCACTGGAAAAAGACTCACACAGGACACCCCCAGCAGCATGCAGAGCCTTTCGAGAGTGGGACCCAAACTGTGTGCTGACAGCTGGGAGGTGGGATTTTGTCTGCTGCTGGATTTTGGAACAGAGAACAACTAATGGGTAATTCAAATATTAAACTCTAAATTCACAGTTCTGCCTAGGCTTTATTTATAAGTGTATTATTATGACTAGCCCTAAACTCCAGGAGAACTAAAAAGTACAAGAATCTTATTCCTGGCACTGTTACTAAACATTTTCATTACTAGAAAAATTGGACTGTAGTCCTCAGAAACAGACACCATGTGTATTTACCCATATCTTTTGCTATATCCAAAAAGGTCCACAGATATCTCCATATATTTTAGAGGTGTATGTGTGTATACATATCCATACATACCTGCTGCTCTGACACATATTATGTTGGCTATAATCTTATGATTTAGTAATGTTATCTCCCTTTTACTCTCCCTGCTTTCCTTATACTCTGAAGTGGAAAATTCTTCTACTAAAAACATTTACAGCACTTTGAATTTGCATTGCACTGCACAAGCTCAAGGCCCAACCCTGCAAATATTTAGTCACTCAAGCAGCCTACTCTTGTAAAGCCTTCCAGTGAAGACAAATGGATCACTCATACAACCATGATTTCAATGGAAACAGACTGATATCACTGGAGGCATAGTTCATTATCTTGTAAATAGACAGATCAGAAGCTCCCCTGACCTCCATCCACAGCCAGGGCATTCAGTTCTGCTGCACCACAAGTTTAACCCTTTGTCATGACAAGATTTTGCACTACCAAGCTGTCAAATAACCTCTGTGCATCACACGTTCAGAAAAGCTTGTCTTGGATTCATTAGAATAAATCCATCTGTGTAATTCTTCTTTCTTAGGTATGAGTCATATCATTTTGAACTTTATCATGGCAAGCTTTAAAATAAGCTTGGAGTGTATCTGCAGCTACATAATCCAAGAAAAAGGCAAGTCTATCCAAACTAAAGTTGTTCCAAACTTGGCCTGAAACAATATAAAATACCCATGTTTGGTGTCTGTTACCTAAACTGAGCAGTTCATCTGAGTGTGATGAAAAATAACAAGTCCTTTAAAATTAGTCTAGAGTCAATATTAGTATTAGCACAGTGCCTGTGAGAACTAGTTCTTGTCAAGTTTTTCACGGCCATCACTCAGACGAAAAATGGCAGCAGAAGTTAGATGTCATGGGGCATCTACCTGAACCACCAGATGACTCTGTTGACACAAAAATCCATAAAAAACATCTTTTAAAAAGCACAGCTTGCATATTTGACACAGACACTTGACAAAGCAGGCCTGCAACACTTCCAAGCGTGGCCTGAGCTGATGCCTGAATCCACCAAGGCTGTGTCCATGCAGAGAGCAGAAACGCAGAGGATCAGAACTATGCCAGCCCTGGTGTCCTCTTCCAGGGGTCCTCTCCTCCTCCCTGGCCAACCACCACATCCCTGCCTGCCCTTCCCAAGCACGGCTGCAGCTAGAACACAGAGCACGTGCAAAAGGCCCCCAGTCATCCATTTCAGGGATAGGATTGGATAGGACAGGAAATGATCACGTAGTCCAACTTCCAGACCATTTCAGGGCTGACCAAAAGCCAAAAGATGTTATTGAGGGCACTGTTCAAATGCTTCTTTAACACTAAGGGCTTTGGGGCATTCATCACCTCTCAAGGAAGCCTGTTCCAGTGTTTGACCACCCTTCTTAATGTCAGGTCTCAACCTTCCCCAGTGCAGCTTTGAACAATTCCCATGTGCCTTATCACTGGATACCAGGGAGAAGAGATTTATCCAGCTATGCCACACTGGGGGGACAGGGGGAATGAAAGGATAAGTTATAAAATCCATGTGCTCCCCCCTGAAATTCTGTCTTGGTCATAACTAATTCCAGGCCAGGATACTGACGGCCCAGGATGACCTTGCTCATTCATTGTTGCTCCCATGAAAAAAAGGCAAGCAGCAAGGGAGAACTTGATCATACCCACAGCATCCTGTGGTGACCACTGATCTCTCCAAGCCACTGAGAAGAAGAAGCAGTGCTGGGCTCTCCTCAAAGAAACTGGATGAGGTTGCAAGTCATCAACTCCAATAAAGGAGGCAGAAATTCAAACCAGCCTTCTGGAATGATTTACGTGGCACATAAAACTGAGAAACAACCATAGAAATCATTCAACAAATGATTGGGATTAGTTTTACAAATGCTGCTTTTAAAAGGAGGGACAATGTAGCCCTTCTAGGTTATGTGATGACATCTGCTTTATGGAAAGTCATTCCTGCCAGCAGCTTTGCAAGTTGAACACCCTCTGCCATCCCATGGAATTCAATGGGAAAAAAATACTGTTTGGTGACTTCAGCACTAAGATGTGCGGGGACAGGAACAGTTAAGAGTGGGTTTGCAATTGTATCAGCTCTATGCTTCCAGCAGCTCTGGAGTTCTTGTTAACAGATCCTTTCTTCACTCTTAAAAGTGCAGGATAACATCTGGGCCTTTGGGGAAGCAGTCTCACAATAAAGAAGCACTTTGTGTAATTCTTCTTTCCTCGCCAAACCGCATCTGTCTGCTCTCCCTGCCCTTCTCCACCCCAGCCCGAGCTCCTTGGGGCTGTGGGGACATCTGCTAGCAGCAGCGGGCTGTCTCTGCCGAGCCATCAGTAGGTGGCACTGCCTGCTTTTTTCTCTCACCACAGGAATGTCCATCCCCAACACCTGGTGTCGACCACCACTGGCCATCTCGAAGGGTGCCCAAGAGACACTCACCTCCTTCCAGGTGCACCTACAGTAATGTAAAGGAATGGATTGGCTGGGACAAAGAAGCCACTCACCAGGCAGTGGTGGTGGCAGAAATTTCCAGAGGAAGGTGGCCAGCAAGAGGTGCCAACCTCCCTCCCCTGCCACTGACAAGGCATGGCAGGCTCACCTGTCTGGGAGCTGAGGTTCCCCTGATGCCAACACCAGCTAAACAGCCACCATCAGCCTGGTCTTGCACCATGTGGTGGCCTCATTCATCTTCAACAAACCTGTCCCAAGAGCAGCTCAACTCAATTGAAAAAAAACATTAGAAAACACTCCCAGTCTAACCTGACCTTCCTAAAGGCAGCAATCCTGAATGTGGGGTGTGTAGTGAGAGCCCATCCAGCCCCAGCCTCAAAGGTTAATTCTCCTTTGGCACTTGGCTTTGAAAGGTTTGATCTCCAAGAGCTGGGAACCTCTGCTGCCCCGTCCAAAAACTAAGAATGACAAATTCTCCACATAGATTCCCACCAGCTCCTACCAGCAATTGCAGCACTTTTCTCAGGTCAGTAGTTCCCTGAGTTCTGATGGCCAAACTCCAGCCAGAGAGGGATAAGACTTGTTGCTGGGAATGCTGCACCACTGCCACCACAAAAGGCACTCAATGCCCACCCGCTGGCAACAGGGAAGAGGTCCCTGAGTAGCTTTTTCCACCACAGCACAATCTCCCCTTCCCCCCTGCCTTCTGTGAAAACAACAGTGGATTCCTGTAAAAAGGATGGTGAAGGACCAGACCTTCAGCAGTCCACACAGTCCCTATGCAAGTAAGTTTGCACTGGAAATTAATTGTGCATTGACTTTGCTCAGACTTGGAAAGATTGTCTACTTCCACCTGAAATAAGCAAACTTTATACAAAGCTTTATTATTTTAATTCTCACATTAAAATTAAAACTGCCGTATCCTGTTGGCTATGCATATGCATAGGGAAACCATCAGGCTAAAAAAATCTCTTCATTATCACATGTAAAGAAAAGAAAATCCTGTTTAAAAACGGGTATTAAAAAATACTGTGATCAGCTTGCACATTTTAAGTCTACTTGTCAGCAGTAAGTGATGTATTATTTGCAGTCTACTTCAATAAATTAACTTTGCAAGAGACAAATATTCTCCCCCAAATCATGACCATCGTAAAAAAATCAGTTACAAATACAATAGAGCTAACTGTCCAAATTCGTACAGAAACTGCTTTGGTATTTGGATGGTGACTTTATTTCATCTACACATTTTGACTTCACACTCAAGCTAAATAAGCCAAATGAACCGGCCTTGTCTGTGCAGCCAGCAAGCCATTGGTGCTGTTAGCAGCCCGTGTCTTCCATCAGCATCGGACAAAGCAAACTCTTTTCCCTGAGCTTTTGTGCGTGTTTTTAAAAAGAGAGTGGTAGCTCCTTCTTAAATGAATCATTGTGTGCTCACACTGAAAGTGCTGATAAATAGCTGTCACAGAAATAAGCTTGCACTTTTACAAACGTCTGCAGCTTCAGACCTTCCCTCCCTTCTCTTCAGCAATGCAAACGAGGAAAGAATGGCACCAACCTTAATTCTGATACTCCAGGGCTATAATTACATTATTACAGTAAATCAAACATTGCCTTTGTGTCACTACAATTGTGCTCACTGTTTGAAATTAACTGCGAACGGTTTGATTTTCTTTTCTTCCTCAAATATGGGCAGGGAGGAATTAAAGCACACTAAATCATCTTAAAATGCGCAGAAAGCCAGGATCCAGACAGCAGCATTTTGAACTCTGCGAGAAAAGAAATCGCAGCACGGAGCGAAAGGAAGAGATCGGGCACCGCGTTTGACACGGAGCGACTGCAGAGCAATTAGCGGGCGGCTAAATCCTCTGCTACAATAAACCAGTGACCCAGCTCCCCCTTCTTCTCCGCTGCCCTTCATTATAAAACCAGCTTTAATGAGCCACCCCTCTCTTGGCCACTCCAAAGCAAAGATATTTGCACTGCAGCCTGCACCTGCCCTTGCCAGAGGCTGCCGCCCCGGGGAGCCCCAGACGGCGGGGGCAAGGGGGGGCAAGGGGGGGCCCCGCACCGGCCCTGCGTGCGAGTGACGGGCAGAGCATGGAAATACAAACAGGAAGGCAAGCTGCCCTCGCCTCAGCACCGCCTAATGGGAAACCGCTCTCCCTCTTGCTGGTTTTCCGCGTTTCTTTTGCTGGACTTGATTCCCCACATCTGCCAGAGCTGACACATCTGGCTCCTTCCCCGGGCGGAGGGCACGGTGGATATGTCAGCATGTTGTCTGAAGGCACTGGTACTTTCTGCAAAGAGCTCTTTTCCGCTCTATCATATATTGTACAACAATAAAGTCTTTTTAAAAGGATGGCTAAAAAAAAATAATTAAAAAAAAAAAGCTGATTTTGACAAGAGACAGGCCAGAATGAGAACTGCTGAGACAGTAAAGAACAAGCCTGTTATCTTACAAACTACACTTCAGGCTGTCAGCTGCCAGAGATTTACAGGAAAATCCCCTTTCCTAGGACTGAACCGACACGAAACTTTATTTCCAGCAGAAGAAACTCACGAACGCACTCACCGGCCACCAGTCCCCGCCCGGGGCCGGGGATGCCCGGGAGAGTTCCCGCTGAGGTAGAACCGGCCCGGGGGTCGCTCCCCCCCACGCCCACGGGGTGAGGAGGAGGAGGAAGAGCTCCGGCTCGCCTCAAGCAGCCCCGCTTCGGCTCCAGCCCCGGGCGGTCACCGAGGAGCGACCCGGTGAGCGCCGCCGCCCTGCACAATCCCTGCACGATCCCTGCACGATCCCTGCCGGCTCCCCGCCTGCCCCAGCCGGGGCTGCCCGCCAGCCCTGCCCGGTGACAGGAGGGTGGCACGGCAGGGTGACAGGAGGGTGGCACGTCCTCTCCTGCTATTTATAGCAGCCGGCTCGTATTTGGGTATGCCGGGAGCCGCCGGGGAGGGGGGAAAGGAGCAAACCCGAGGTAAGGAGCAAAGGCAGGGAAGGTCCCGGCCCCGGCTGGCCCAGCAGATGAGGCATCGTGCCTCTGGGGTCTGTAGCAGCGCGGTCCTCCTGCTCCAATGGGAGCTGAAGCGCCTGTCAAAAGCCAGAGGAAGAAGGAGACGCTGGCTTTTGAACTGATTCCTCTGCCTCGGCAGCAAACCCTGGACAGTGAATTTTTAGCTAGGGGTCGGCTTTTGCTCGAAACAAGTAAAGAATCATGAAGTCAGCCGATCCTGTCCCGTGTGGGATTTTAGCAGAGGCACAACCAATACATTTCATGCTGTTCCCTGGTGCCCATTTCCCGCAGTCGGTTCTACGACTCCTGCATGACACCGGAGCCTTTCCTCTGGCCCGCAGCGCTGTCCCGACAGTGTGCAGAGAGCGCCTGTCAGGTCGATATTTACCGTCTCCTTTCAAGGGAATGCCTCATCACGCCTTTGGCCCTCACTCGGGCCGCAGCACCCTGGCCCCGTGCGGCCCCACAACAAACATCAAACAACAAACCCGGGATGGGGGCTCTCCTCTTCTCCTCCCGGCCTGGCAGCACCGCCGGGGCTGATGCAGCGGGAGGGCAGGCAAAAGGAAACACAATGACAAAATCGGAACGAATCCGAAAACATGTTTCTGATTTAAGCGTAATCTATTTTTAAATGGGGTGGCATGTAAATACCAAGCCTTAACTAACGGGCGGGATTTTTGCCCATGAGAGCATTTTTTTCCCAGCACGGAGGCCGGGCGTGTTTCTCCTGGCGCTGGTGGAGGTGCCTGCTCATCCTCCAGCTGCTCCTGCCCGGGCCCCGCCTGTGACACCCCGCATCTCGCCTGTGCCTTCCCCCTTCAGAGCCCACCCGACATCCCGGACCGGGGAGGTGAATTCCTGCGGCTCCTCCAAGGTTTGCTGCGGAGGGATGCGGGGCGCCGGGCAACTTCGGCAGCGCTGCCAGAGCATCCCCCGCCCGCACCTGCGGGACAGACAGCACACACCCCTTCCTTTTTATGAGGGGGACGGCTCCAAATTAATGCCGAATTAATCCTTCCCCAGAAGAAAACTACACACGACTAACACGGGAAAGAATTGCTAGTGCCTACCAAAATGACTCAGCTTTAAAAAACACACGCTGGCCAACTCATACTGAGAGCAAAAAACCAAAACAAAACAAAACCAATCTTGGGGCAAAACAAAATCCTCTCAGAGCAGCCAGTAACGATGGCTGCACCCAAGCATGGCTGTTCCAAGCAGAATCCATCCCAGCCTAGGAGGAGCTAACTAATACCCTTCCTAGGAGCACAGGTTTTTGTGGTCTGCAAGACGTTGTTCTCCCTATGCATCACAGTTAGACCTGGCCCCGCAGAGGAAAGAGTATGGAAGGAAGGAAGGAAGGAAGGAAGGAAGGAAGGAAGGAAGGAAGGAAGGAAGGAAGGAAGGAAGGAAGGAAGGAAGGAAGGAAGGAAGGAAGGAAGGAAGGAAGGAAGGAAGGAAGGAAGGAAGGAAGGAAGGAAGGAAGGAAGGAAGGAAGGAAGGAAGGAAGGAAGGAAGGAAGGAAGGAAGGAAGGTTAATATCTATTTTCTTGTTGTGGATAAATCATGACTAGCCTTTCTTTGAACAGTATATGAAACCCGAGAGCTTTGATCGCTGGGATCTGAAGTTCTCGTGGGGGAGCTGGTACTCCTGCTGCAGCTGCTGAAGAAGAAACACAAAACTCCTTTACCCGGTTCAGTTCAAAAAGCACCTACTGTGAGACCGTCTGGTCTAGCGTTCATTTTTTATTCTACTGCAACGCTCATGCTATGCGAAACGCAATAGGAATTTCCATACCAGCATTTACATCCAAATGGACCCGCTGAGATTCACGCTGATGTGTAACAGCCCTACAATGCAGCCCCTTCTGGCAAGTGCGGCGCTGCCGGCGCACCGGCCAGCAGGACTCCCACCCGGGCTGTCCTGGGTGAGCCCCCTGGGCTGACCCGTGTGCCGGGGCTGCGCGGATCCAGCTGAGCCCGCCCGGAGTCCCGGCAGAGGCTGCCAGGGGTGACCCCACCGCCGCCTCCTCTCCGGGGGTACCGGAGCCAGCGGCGCTTGCATTCAAGCCGGACTCTATTTCCCGCGTTCGGGGAGTGGTTTTGGATTTACGAGTCGTTCCTCAGCCTCTCCCTCGCCCCCTTCCTCACCTCAGTACTCGTTTTGTTTACGAGGAAGCGGGATCAGAGCGCAAGCCGCCGGGCCGGCCGCCGCGGGGGGATGCCGGGCAGGAGGGGGAACGCGGCGCATCCCGCCCCGCTCCCGGCCTTGCCCCGGGCCCGGCGCGTCCCTCCGGGGCCATTCACTTGTCGCGGGGGGGGAGCACCGCCGCTGCCAGCGGAAAGCGCCCATCGCCGCTCCTTCCCACCGACACGCGATGGGGACGGGAGGTCCGGAACCGCCGGGACAGGGACAGGGACATCTGCCCCGGCCACCGCCACAGCCACCGCGCCTGCCGAATGGGGTGCACTGCTCACGGAACAGGGGATGGGGATGTGTGTGTGTGCGAACTCTGGGGGGGGCTCCGCGCACGGTCCCGGCCCGCTCCCCGGGACTGGCTCCCGGCGGTGGCTCCGACAGGTTGCCCGCGGCGGGACGGAGAAAGCCGGGAAAAGGCAGCGCGACCCACCCGCCCCGGCGGGGCCCCGCGGCCGGACCCGCGTACCTGCAGGACGTTGGCGTGGCGCAGCCGCTGCAGCAGGATCATCTCCTTGACGATCTTGTAGGCGGCCAGGCGGTAGCAGTCCCCCAGGGCGGAGAACTGCCGCACGCAGTGGGCGATGTCGTGCCCGCCGAAGTCCACCGCCTTCAGGGCCACGGCCAGCGTGCGGTTGAGGACCGCCTTGTAGACCGCCTTGGTGTAGCCCGAGCCCAGGTACTGCACGCCGCTGACATCGCGGATGTCGCGGCAGCCCAGCAGCGGCGGCTCCAGCGAGAGCTCGGCCGAGGCGCCGGCCCAGGGCCCCGCCGCCGCCCGGCCCCGCGGCCCCGGCTGCTCCGCCGAGGTGCGCGGCGGCGCCAGGTCCATCAGGCGCCGCTCCCGCGGCCGCAGCGGCCGCCGCCCCGCCGCCGCCGCCGCCGCCCGGTGCTGCCGGTAGCGCAGCACCTCCTCGTAGCGCTCCCGGATCTGCCGCGCCAGGGCGGCCCGGCCGATCTCCTCCTCCGGCGGGTAGAGGGGCGCGCCGGGCGGGGAGGGGGGCAGCTCCCGGCGGGGCGGCGGCGGCGGGTGCTCGGAGCCGGGGATGAAGAGGAGGTTGAGCAGGGTGCCCAGGAGGAAGGCGAGGCAGCAGCCGGCCGCCACCGCCGTCTTCCTGCGCCTCATCGCCACTTCGCTGACGGCTCGTCCAGCCTTTCGGGCTTCTCTCCGCTCGCCCCTTTTCCCCGGGAACCAGCTCCGAGGCTTTTTTTTTTTTTAATCTTTTTTTTTTCTCCCCCTTTTTTTCCCCCCGCTCGCGGCTATGCCGGCGGCAAAACGGCCCCGGGCGCTCAGCCGGAGCTCAGCCCCTTACGACGCGCCCGCATGACACTTGCCTCCCTGCTTTTAAGGCTCTGAAGCACTTATTATTAGCGGGGCCCGGGGCGGGCGGGGGGATCCCCCGTCCCGCTGCCCCCGCCGACGCGCTCTGATTGACAGCCCGGCCCTTCCCGCGGCCCGGCCGAGCAGCAGGGGGGCCTGGGAAACGTAGTCCCCCGCAGGAGCCCCGCCGGCCGCCGGCGAGCCCGGGAGCCGGGACTACATCTCCCAGGCTCGGCCGAGCCCCCCGGCGGGGAGGGCGCGGAGAGGGGCGGGACGGACGGACGGACGGGCGGGCGGGACGGACAGACCCCCCCGCCGGGCGCTACCGGGCAGGGCGGGCCCTGGGCGCTGCCGCGGGCGGGGAGGGAGCCGGGTGGCTCTGCCGCTTCCCACGCGTGGCCCGCAGCCCGGGGGAAGTCGCGGTTTGGGCGGGATGCCCTTACTCCCCTCCCCGGCAGCCAAGGGGTTTGGGGGGGGGGGTGTGTTGTGCGAGCCCCCGCGGTGTACCAACCACCGCACAAAGGAGAGGGGCTCGATGTGTTTTTTCCGCACCAAAATAAAGCGAAAGGAGGCGGCTGCAGCCCGCAGCCGTGGGTTCGTCATTGGGAGTGAAAATTGCAGCGGTCGCGCCCCCTCCAGCCGCGGCAGAGCGGAGAGGGGCCGGGGCTGCGTGTCACCCACGGGAAAGAGCAGCCACAAATCACGGGCTCGGCAGGGGGTAGCCCCTGCCCTGCTGGAAATGTGAATTGCAGGGGTGAGCGCTAATGACATGGTTATCCATCAAGCCCACATTACGATGCTGTTAGCAACTAATTAACAAATACAATCAGCCCGCGAAACTTCCACAAAGGAGGGACCATCAACAAGAGAAAAGCCGTAAAGAGTCAGGCGAGGCAAAGTTCACCACAATAGAAGTGGGAAATCATTTCCAATAAGGGAAAGAGACGAGACATTTCGGTAATACACATCGGACAGACGTAGGAAAAAAAAAAAAAAAGAAACAACAAACACCAAACAAACAAAAATCAGCCGCGGTTCCCGGGAACTAGCGATCAATGATCGTCAGGGTTTCCTCCAGCACTGACAAAAAGCGGAGCTCGGGGAAACTCAGCCCCCAGACCCCGCCCGCCCGCTGCCGGCGCCCAGACCCGCGGGGAAGCGCCCGGGGGCCGGAGGCAGCGGCGAGACCGGGAGGAGGCAGCCTCGGCGGGGGATGTGGAGACCGAGCGTTTCTCCCAGCAGCCTCGGAGCCTTTCTGTCGCCGCTTCCCGAGAGCCCTCGGCAGGCAGCGGGAGCCCGGCCCACCCGCGGCCCCGCACACGGGGCGGGCAGAGGCTCGGGCTGCCGGACCAGGCGCCCCATCCCCGCGGGACTCCCGAGCCTGGCACCAACCACCGCAGAAAAGTGACGGGAGGGAGCGTAATCACCAATTAAAACAAAAATAACCACTGTAGGAGCGGGGGGGGCTGTCTGCCCCGAAGGGCCAGCAGGCTCCCGGGCGCGCAGCCCAGCCTCCGCGGGCGCGCCGCTCCCGCATCCCGCTGCGCGCCCTCCCCGCGGTGCTCGCTCCGCCCGCCGGGGCGGTGCCACCTGCCCTCCCCGCGGCTGAGGGGACCACGGCTCGGGGGGAAGCTCTCATGGATGGGGTGGGTTTTTTGGTTGGTTAGGGGTTCTTTTGTTTCGTTTGGGGGGTTGGAGTTTTTTTCCTTTCCTTCATCGTTTCTGTTCATACCTATCGGGAGCAGCGTTTTACCCTCCAGAGGCAGCCCATATACCATTGCGATAAGTGGGATTTTCACGGGTGTAGAGGATGGGTAGCAGGCCGGTTTTATTTTATTTATTTTATTTATTTTTTTCTTTCTTTTTTTTTTCTTTCTTTCTTTTCCAAAGTAAAGGCGTTCACAACGGTAGGCAATGCATTTCCAAAGACGTTGTGACACCTGCAGCCCTCCCTGTTTTGGGCGGGATCCCCCCAGCCCCTCCAGCCGACGGGGGGCTCGGGTTGCCTTTCCCGCGGTAGGTGCGGGAGATCTGAACGCACCGGAGCTGCCCCGCTGCCCAGCCCTGCCTCCGCCGGCCCCGGAGAGGGGCACGGTGCATCATTACCCAGCCGCTCATCCCACACCCACGGTGCATCATTACCCAGCAGCTCATCCTGTACCCACGGTGCATCATTACCCAGCCGCTCATCCCATACCCACGGTGCATCATTACCCAGCCGCTCATCCCATACCCACGGTGCATCATTACCCAGCAGCTCATCCTGTACCCACGGTGCATCATTACCCAGCCGCTCATCCCATACCCAGCGCGGCAGGCCGAGCTAGGGCTCTTCCCGCTGGGTCCCCTCCGGGGAAATCACGGCGATTTGTCCGTGCCTTTGAAAGGTGCGCGCTCGGCTGGATTTACGGCTTGGTTGATACGAGCCAACACTTTTTATTATTGCACAGATAAGAGTCCGAATGTAGCCGCGCTCAGTCGGGAGCGGCTGAGGGAGCCCACCGAGGGCAGCGAGCGGTGTGAGCTCAGCGCGATTTTTGTTTACAGGCCGGGCCGGGGGGAACCCGAGGCCAGCGGGCTCATGGAGGGGGCAGCCGGCTTGTCCGAGGGGAGAAGGAGAGCGGAGTGTGGCCCCGGGACTGCTGCAGAGAGACGAGAGATCTTGCTTTGCCAGGGTACCTCGCATGGTACCCGCCGCCCTGGGTGTCTGGAGGAGGTGCACATCTCCCCGAGGAGCGGCAGTGCCCGCTTTTCCAGCGGCAGAGGGTCCGCAGCCACCCGGGGGTTCTGCCGTGAGCATCCCCGCGCAGGTTGCGCGCCCACCGTGTTTGCGCAGTTTTTACAGGAACACAACCGGACTGCAAAACAGATGCTGCGCAACAGCGGGCCACCTGTTTTTCACATCACGCTCCGTCTCAAAGCCGCTTTTCTTCATTCTATCCGTCCCGACAGATACCATGAAATACATCACTCATTTAGATATGGGAGCCGGCCTCTGGAGGACGACTTGCGCGGAGCACTTTGATGTTGAGAGACAGATTTCAAAAAGATAGAAAGCCCCTTCGATGTTTCTAATTACCCCGCTGCCCGGGGCCTGCCACTGATTAGGGCGGCGGTGGCGGGGTGATGCCGAGGCGGGCGGCCCGCGGGGGCACGGCCCGGCCCGGCCCGGCTCGGCCCGGCTGCGCGGGGAGCGGCGATCCGCCTCCTCCCTCCGCCGGCCGGGGAGACCCGCACGGAGCATCAGCAGAGCTCCCTAAAGACCCGCCCGGAGCATCAGCAGAGCTCCCCAAAGCCAGCAGCGAGCCGCGGCCAGCAGCCCGTGTGGCGTGAGGAGGGGGCAGCAGCCTTTGCCGCATCCCCAGCGCCTCCCCGCCGCGGGAGGAGGTTTGGGAGCAGGCGGGATCTGCTCCCGCAGCCAGGGCCCTTTTGCAAGAGGCTGCGCTGAAAGTATTACAGCCCTTGCTAACACTTCTGCTCACATGCGAGCCTTTTATCTCGGCAGCGCTGTTGGAAAAGCTGAATCACCGCGGAGAAAGTGAGGACTGAGGGGTATTTTTTCATATGCAACAAGCTGCTCTTTATTTAATCCTCACAGCCCCTATTTCTATCAATATTCCTAAAGCTGAGAGATCAAACACAAGAAAAATTAAAACCATGCTACCACGCTAAATAAGATTAAGATCGTGGCAATACGTTGGCTGCTCCTCGGGGAAATAATTTTGTTGCTGCAGGAGTCATGGCCATCCTGGAGGCAAAGCTTGTGTTTCAGGAATGGGTGATGGGAAAGACCATAATGGGAAAGACAGTTGGGGGTTGGCCTCCAAACCCAACCAGGAGTCACCTCAAATGCCCATGCTCCTGTGCCCTTCTGCTCCGAGCATCACCTTCTGCTTGGGCATCACTTCTCTATGAAATAAATGAGATTTGCTATGCTGTGCTCCATTATCCCTGTTTTATTCTCACCAGCAGGCATCTTCAAGTGAGTCCCACTGTTGGTCTCAAGGGATTTTGGCTCCAGGCCCCAAAAGAGAAGTCACACATTTTCAGGCATAGGTAGCTTCAAGATTTCACTTCAAAAACCACAAATGGAAGCTTGCAGCTGGAATAATTCAGTTTCTGCTGAGGAAGTTTGTTCTTCCAGAAGTCCTCTGCTCACATGATTCCCCTTTGACACTTAAGGAATTAATTTTATTTTAAATTTTAGATTACATCATAACCTTTTGAATTCCTGGCCACCTGTTCTGGCTGCTTAGGTGGAAGAAGGGCTTTCTTGGAAGTCCATCCTCAGACAAGAGGCCAGAAGTCTCTTGAAAAGAGAGTCTATGGACTGCATGCCTTTTCACTGAGAGGTCTTCCATGACCAGCCTCTCTGCCATTCCCTGCTTTGCCAAGGACTTTTCAGCTTTCAGGGCAGGGTGGAAAGCCTCTCCTTCCTCAGGGGTGTGGGGCCAGCAGTGGACCCTTGCACATGTACATTTTGTAGCCCTTTTTAAGTTTTCTTACAATCACTATAACGTTTTTTACTTTGGATCTCTTTTTCTGATATTCTTTTCTCTGAGGAAACCCACTCCCTTGTATATTTGAAGCAAGCTGAGATGCAGCCAATTGTATTAGTTCTGGCAGGAGCAAATATGCATAATGAAACACTGGATGTGTGGTATGAGTCCAAAATAAATGGTCACTAGCAGAGCCAGCAAAAACCTACGAGCTCAGACAGCCTGCAAAAAAAGAAAAGCTTGGATTTTACCTGCAGTGCTCTGCTTTTTTCCAAAGGGAAAAATGAACTCTGGATTTTAGAGAGCTTGGGAAGAGAAGCTGGGGCACCAAGCCGCTTTCATTACATTTGTGAATTGTGATGATTCTTGCATTTCTTTGTGAATACAGCATCTGTAAGTGGGAGAAAGTGTTTTATCTCCTAACCTGTTATTCCCAAAGCACAGCAGTTCGGGGTTTATGTGCCAGATGTCAGTGTGTCCTGATTCTTCAGGCAGCTGGGATGAAAGCTTCCCTGTATCAGAGAGGTGTTATAAGGATAACTCCGTTAATGTATGTGGAAATCTGGTGCTGCAGCGATAAAGACCCTGTAAATATTTACACAGACAGACGAGCTCATGGAAATTTTACATTATTAGCTTAACTTCATTACAAGGAAGTAGTTGAGAAAGTCAGCAGTATATTACCTGCACTTTTTTTTTTTTAATTAAACATTGACAACATATCTGGTGCTGCTTCAAGCCACTAGATTCAGAGGGTCACTCTTTTAAATATTTTACAATCTGCAGGGAAATATCAAGTCTCAGGCAAAAGAGAAAAAGAAACATAGCTGCTATAAGAATAAATCTTGCCAGTCAGACCTTTTACACTTTTAAGAGTTAATAAAATAGTGAGTAAAGAACAACCAGAGAAAATAATTTATTTGGACATTCAAAAGCCTTTTGATAAACACCCATACAAGAAACTGTTAAGGAAACTTGGTAACCACAAAGTGAGAGGTAAAGTCCTGTCATGGATTAAAATCTGGTTATAAATGGGTGTGGAATAAATGGCCAATTCTAGTAGGGAAAGAGATTAATAATGAGGTGCCCTAGAGAGCAAGACTCAGACCAATATTGTTTAATGCTTTATTAATAACCTGGGGGTGAATACTGAAGTGGCAAAAATTGATGTCAATAGAAAAGTACTTAGCTTAGGTCAGGAGCAACTCCAGAAGAATTTAATAAAATGGCAGGACCATATGGAAAAGTATGAGGGCAGCTTGGGAAGTGCCTTCAAAACCTACAGGAGCTCTCTTGCTCCTTGCACATGGGCATGTCCCAGCAAAGCTGGGGGTAGGTAATCAGAGGACAGGCAGGTATTTCCAAGCATCTCAAGTACTTTTTGTCTCTTCTCAGTTGCTGTTCAGCTCGCCTAGTTAGTTCTGCCAGGAGGAGACACTGAGCTCCCACATGGCCCCTCTACCAGTCTCTGAGTGGTACCTCCAGGAGCTCCTCCAGTAACTGTTTAAAAAAACATTGTGAGTTTCCATGGCTGATCATTCCCTAAGGACATGCCAACAACTCTGGAGGTCACCTCTCACAGATATTTTAAAAATTATGTGCTTATTCTGACAAGGATTACATGGTAACAAACCTCAAGTCTACTCAGCCTGAGGATGTGAGGTCCTGAGCAGTGCCTGGCACCCAGAAAAACAAAACCTGCCAGCACAGCTGGGGTGCAAATATCTGTGTGAACAAAGTGGCCACATTATCTAGTGCATAAAATTAGGGGTAAAGGCACGAGCAGCTACCTGGACAACTGGGTGAGTTGTTTGGAGGAGTTGTTTACTCTGTGGCTTCTTCTTCCCACTGCTTTCACTTTTGTGGTGTGGCTGCATCTTAACTGAGCCAGTGCTGATGTGAGCTGCAGCACCTGGGGCTGGCACAGGCCTGGCTCACACTGCAGGCTCTGTGTTTGAGCCTGCTACACAGACACATGTCCTCACCAGCACTCTGCATCACCATCCATGGCACCTTCTGTAATCCCAGTGCTGCCAGCCCTCAGTCCCAACTGCTCTGTCTCCACAGTGCCACCCAAACACAGCTCAGACTTTTGAAGGAAATTCAAACGGCTGGTTTTCACAGGGATTTAAGTATTGCTTTGTTTTTACCCAGTGGGTCATTGCCAAGGATACTATTCTGGAAAATAAAGCAACTCATAAAGAAAGATTTTTTAAAATCCTCTTGATATGGCTTATAAAGTATTTTGAAGTACCACCAACAAAAGAAATTGTTTTTAAATCCCCTCTTTCATTTGATGATTTGTATTACATTCAAAATGCCCCGTGTCCCCAGCATTGGAACCCCAGAGGGGGAGGTGGGGATCTATCTCCAAGGGGAACTGGAAGGCATCACACCCCAGTGGGAAGTGACTTACCTCTGATGCTGCAGCACCCAGGAGACAGCCCAAGGCTCTCCCTCTCAGTGAGTCACACTGCCTTGCCTTATCCCCACGTTTGTAGCTCAATCCAAGCTCTCCATGGCTTGTAGGCACTCTTGGGATTCTTACCTGTACTTCTTTTGTTTCATAGTCTGAAATGGAAAACCACCCACACATGCACATAACATCTGGTCAGCCTAATAAACAATAACCTAATACTTTAATGCAGGGGGTGGGTCCCCAGTGTGAATGGGCTTCGTTTGTGGAGCTTTTAGAATTGACATCAAATGAGGACCTGCTCAGAAATGAAGAAACACCTTCAGAAGCTCTGGTCTAATCACTCAGCGTGTGGAACCAGGGGTTCTGCTGAGGATCATGCTGGAAAGGAGCAATTTTACAGGCCAGGGATGGGTGCTGTCTGTGCTCCTAAGCCTCTGGCTCCTAAGCCACAATTCTCTGTGGCCATGGCTCATACTTTTGTTATGGGAGGCAAAATGTTCAGGCAACATCGTGGTAATATTTACAGTAATGATGGTGCTACACAAGCATAGTGTGCAGTCATGCAAACATGAAGGTCACTAAATGTCTTGGGATTTATGGCCTAAAATTGGTACATTTCACAATTAGCATCATCACTTTTCTCCGTGCAAAGATAAGCTTTGGGAGCTTATTCTGAGAATTGGGATGGGCCAGAGTCTGGGGCAACCTGTGGCGCTGGGCAGCTGCAGAATTAAAGCAAGAAAGACTAAAAGTCAAGTATGTGACTTCAGACCACTGAGGCAGAGCCCTAGCATTCCTTGGAAGTGGGCTGCCCTCTGCCTGCCTCGCTGCCCTGATGTGGGGGGAGGTATGGCTGCCTCCACTGTGTCTTTACCACTCATCTCTTCAGACTCTGCTTGAGGTCTTCAGGCTCTGCTTGAGGTCTTCAGGCTCTGCTTGAGGTCTTCGTGTCGTTCCTATCTTCACCTCAAGCCTGCTGCTCCCAGCACACCCCCTTTTTCCTTCGTGAAGCCCCTCCAGCCATCCCTTCTGATTCTCCCTCCTGTCAACAGAGAAAATGGCAATTTCTCAGCCTCCTCCTCCTCCTGTGCCCTTTTGCAGACTGCAGTGACTGCGTGCAGTGACTGAGCCACTTCTAGAGGGGCAGTGCAGGTTTCTCTCCTCCTTTCTCCCAGAACAATAAGCAAAGGCTGGCATTTTGTTAATCCAGGCATAATTAATCACCACCAACGTTTTTGTTTTAATTCATCTGTTTACATAGTGTTGAAGAGGTTTAGGAGCTGTGAGCTTTTATGCATGACTGTAGAAGATACAGATGCAGATATTTTGCCAGGCCATAAAATCCTTTGCAGCAGTAGTTTTTTAGGGGGCTTAAACAATTTTGGATTAAAATCAGCACAGAAATAAAAGGGTGAGACTGGAGAGGTACAGAAGGAGGCTGTCTGAATCTTAGTTGTTCCAGCAGCACAGAACAATGGAAAGGAGCAGAAGCAATTTTGTACTTAGGAGATGATTTCTTGCCCTTTACCAGTTCACAAAGAGATAGCAAAGAGGAAGACCTAGATCTGTAATTTATTCCTGTGCCTTTGGTATCTCCCTCCAAGGATGCTGGCAGGCAGGATAATGGCAGTAGTGGTTTCTAGAGATGGGAATGTGGTACGTTCTATGAGAGAAAAGGAAAGATGTCAGGTCCCTTTACAGCCTTTCCTTTGAATAGACAAGATGTTTGAATTGTTTCTCAGAGTCACTTAAAAAAAAAGGCATGTGAAAATGTCAGAGAATTTCCTCTTCCCCTTTCCCACCCAAATACAAAATCAAATAAAAGCAAACACATGGGACACAAACACAAGAGCAGCCCCCTCTGCACGTATTCGCTGTGATGCACAGGCTGTTTCCAGATGTATGGTTTAGATTTCATCCAACTACTGCTTAAAGCTCAGCCTGAGAGTGTACACTGACCAAGCTGGAATCTTCTGGGGAAATTCACCTCACTCAGTGGTGAGGCTCCTGCCTTTGGATATATATTGGTCACTGCATCTACTTGGTGACCCTTTTGCCATCTCTCCATTCCAATTAGACCATTTTCAAGCCTGCTGAAGTATAAAGTCCCTGGTGTGTATTTAACAATGAGAAATAAGTTATATGGGGTGGGGTTTTTTTGTCTTTTGCCTGAATATTTTAAATGAACTGTTGGCATAGTTTAGGGATAATACAGCTCTGCTAGCATGAGCAGTGAAGTACATTCACATAAACACTGCATCAATGATAAAAACCAATTGCATCACATTAAACAACCTCACAAAGAGTTTGGGGTTTTCACATATCATGTGGATGAATATCCCACAAAACTGCAATTACTAATTGAATATTTGTGTGTGTGGTTGGACCCTGGATGGGAATTTCTCAGACAGAAGTATGCCTTCAGTAATAGTGGGTAAAAGGGGTCACCTGTGCAGACCTGATGCCCAAGGCTGTAGTTATTACTGCCTAACTTGCTGCTTAGTATTTTTGGTCCTGATTCCATTCCTGGTGGTTAGGATTGTCCTCCAGTCCAGTAGACCTACATATCCAAAGCCCAGAGGGACCAGAGTTGTCCCTTGTCCCTCATCGGGCAGGAGATTACATGATGGGTTTCCCTCCACCATGAATGCTCATAATGGGCTGAGTATTACAAATGACTTCAGAAATTATTCTGTACTGCAGTGCTTTTTATCAGCTGCTGCATAAAAGCATTCAAATATGAATTAAATATGAATTAAAGAAACAGACACACAGCACACACATTTCCAGAGGTTGGGGCAGGTTGAACAACACAGAAGGTGGATTTAAAGCCCATTTTGCTGTTTAGGACAGTTAATGCACTGACTCACAGATGGGAGAAGATGCCCAGTGGGTTTCTGCCAGGCCAGCCAAGCCCTGAATTGGCTGCAGAGTCAGGATGCTCACACCTGCATGGCTCAGCACATGGACACAGGAACAGGAGCACCCTGCACCCTTGGCTGGTGGAGACTGACCTGCCAGCAGGGACTGGGCACCCCTGGGTCGAGGGTTAAAGGAATTTCTGAGGATTCTTCAGGTTATAGTCTGTTATTCAGGGGAAAAAAATAAAAAACAACACCCTCCCCAATTTTTTAAAAATTGTTTTAATCCTCAAATCCAGGTGACTTCTGAAGCCACCTCTGAATCTAGCAAAATCACACCAATATTAACTGCTTTGACAGAAATGCTGAGAATTTTATATTTGTTGAACACCCCAATGGGTTGAAAATATTCCTGAGAGATTATGAGGCTCCCAGCTACTGCTCCAATTCACAGAAATTAAACCTTCCATCATCTGGTTTTTATATTTGGAAATGTCAGCTATACTTCCTATCACATATTTTGTTGCTTCAATGCACTGAGCCTTCTGTGAATTTCAAAACACATAACTCAGCTCTCAAGCATTTCTTTTGTAAATATTGATAATGGTTTCAAGTTCTTTATTAAATAACTTTTTAATGAGTTTGAGGACAAAGAACTATTTTTTCACAGTCTCACAAAGATAAGAATCATAACATATCTTTCTGTACCATGGAACACATGGTTCTCAATACCTCATTGTACAGCATAGGCTTTCCTCACTTTAAAAAAGTTTACTTAAACAAAAAAAAGCCTCACAATTATGAGAAAGAAAACCTAAGCAGGTCATACCAAAATGTCCAAAATTGCATGCAAATGCTATGTGACAGCTTTGCAGGAAAGTGTGTGCTGACATTGGAGCAGCCTTAGAAAGCTCCATTTAGTCCAACAGCAAGAAGAGCTACAAAATGCCACCACCTTAATGACACCACTGCTTAATGAGGCTCAGTGCATAGACCTCTCCTTGCTCAGCATTATTTATTGCCTGTGCTTTTGCCAGAATGGGTCCCTGTGTATGTGCTTAAGATCGAAGACAATAAAATATTATGATGAGTGGAAGTTTCCAGGGGGAGGTTTTTTATCAGTTTACAGGCATGGTCAAAGTCCTGCAGGAGAGCTCCTCTTTGGAGCTGGCTGTAAACAATTTACATGGGAAGGTAATAGGAAGCCTTTAGGGTGCCTTGGAAAATATTAAGTTATAGAAGTTCTGACCTCTGTCTTCTACACCTGGCCCAGAGGACCAATGTTCACTAGCAAGTATGCAGCTCTCTAGGAAACTGCACACTGTCAGTGAAGGAAGGGTTATTTTTTTAATACATTTCAATTAAAAGTTGGACTGGGTAGCAGTATACTAAATCAAATATGTTGTACAACTAATTTTCTCTATAAAAAGCCAAATGTTTACCTTTGAACTTAAAAATGTTGCCTTCAGGCAAATCGTGTTCCAGCCAGCTGTAGTTTAAATGCCTGGTGCAGGTTCTGTAGCTTGCTTCTTCATTCAACACTCAAAATCATTCATGTTTGCTAAGTGGAATTAAAAGCCAGCTAGGAGCAGATTACTGGTCCCCTGATATTAGCCTTTCTTCTCACACATTCCCTTGAAGACTTTCGGCTCTAATAATAACATTTTCCTGTGCTGGTCCTATTGACAGCTTGAAACCTTAATGAGGATCCACTTCAAATGTAAATACCTTGTTTTACTTGCGTGTTTATTCAAGGGAATTTGTATTGAATCACATGGCTGGCACTGAAAACAGAGGTCAAGAGACAAAAAGAAAGTTTAGGTGATTTTAGATGGTGATTAAGGCCCAGCCCATGGCTGGACATGTTGTCAAAGTTCTGCTTTCCCAGTAGGCTAAGAGAAATATTTCAGGCTCTCCAGTCTCCACCCGATCAGTTGTTAAAATTAGATATAAAGACATGCATTGGCATTGGTGGCTGAGAGTTTTGGGTTTGTTTCTTTTTTTTTTTTTTCCTGCAGTCAGGATGACAACAAAGCCACAGGAAATCTGTATTGAACATGAAACCAAACAATAAGGACTGGGAGAGGAGCTGTTGTTGATTACCAGCTAGCAGGTTCTTATTTGCATCTCTTATTTTAAGGATGTTGAGATGTGCCTCAAGTGTTTAGGATGTGTTAGGGCACCAAGAACACTCCAAGGGTATCTTTTCAGCCGTTTCCAGTTAAGAAGTCTGTATTATTGAGTTGTGAATCAGAAGAACCATTCAATCTTCCATCTTTGTCATCGTGCCAACACACAGGAAATGACCTCTCCCTAAAACCTGAGCACCTGCAACTCTCATTAAGGTCGGTCTAATGTCACCCATTGCTTTTCAGGCTCCAGAAAGGGCCTCTTACAATCTACCTGTTTCAAATTCCCTGAGGATTTATTGGCTCAGAATGTAGATTACTTGTCTTGGTATCAGGGATTTCCTTTCTTTTGAACAGGAACATAAAAACACAAAGAAAGCCTAAACTCGAGTAACGTGAAAATATTGTGTTTGATTCCTGCCCATATATTCAAAGTTACAGATGAATGCCTGACTTTAACTTGAAATGTGATGCCTTGAGTCTGCACATGATCTTGTGGCGTATAAAATGTTTGGAAGCCTTTGAAAAAACGGAAATATTCTTGGCTTTGCTTGCCCTCTTATTATTATGCTTTCTTTAATGTATTTAGAGTTGGCTCAATAGATCTTTACGTGTACCAAGCTTGGGTAGCAAGTTCCAGGACTCATGAGATCCGTGCTGTTCCTGGTTGTGATGGCAGCACACACTCGAGTCTGTTGTGTACTTTACACACCTCGTGTCTTTAGGTGAGAGGGTCCCCACACATAAATGGTGTAGTCCAAAAGCTTTATCCAAATCTTCCTGAAATATACAGCATGGAAGTTTATTTCACTGATATGCAGGACTAAAAGTTTGAAACACTGAGCTCTCCTTTCTTAAGAAGGGAGCAGTAAATTACAAGCACCTGCAGCTTTACACTGACCTGAAATTGCCCTACTTTTGCCCTTTTAAATTCAGACAAAGCAATAAAATTTAATGTATACATGCACTTACTGCATTAAAATTAATGGTTTCATTTCCAGACTGGTTACTGACCATGAGCTTAAATGAAATTAGTTCTCCTAAAAGATGACTAAGTACCCTTAGCAGTGAATACTGCTTTTTAGACATAGTTAAAATGCACCATAGAGGGCAATGAAAATTTCATGCTCAACGTGCTCAAATGCCTTAGTGATCTCAGGGTTTTTTGATAGGTTCTGACAAGAAATAATCTCTGAGCTCCATTCAACAGCTCACTCAAGTCCTAGTTAAAAGAGAAAATACATCAGTCATCTTTAAAGGTTTAAATGTAATCCCTTCCAATGAATTTTTTTTTCTATTGCTGTATGTTCACTTATAATCCTATCCGAAGTCTTCTGTAAGAACACCTGAGCAACTTCATAGATGGATTCTTTTAAAGAAGAGTTTGTACATTCATCAAGCATGCTCAGCAATGTTCTCCCAGGGGTGACTTTCTTATTATGAGAGTAAAACTTTAAGCAGATAATTAATCAGCAGTCAGAGCTAGCAGAATGTGAATGGACATGAAGAGCTTGCAATCAGAACAAATTAACAGTCACGTAGTTTGCAGTGCCTGCACAGTTCCATTCAGCCAGATGGGTGACTCCAGAAGGATACAGTCCTTATCCCACAGGTATTGGAAGGAAACCCTTCGCCATTCTGTGATCTTCAAGGATTTTAAGCAATCCAAAAGCTGACGTTGTTACCTGTACAAGGATTGATCAGTGGTTCACTCTTCAATCAGTTGGCATGAAAGGCATTGAATTGCTCAAAGGCTGGAACATGAATAAAGAGGAATTAGTGTGTTCTCAGATAATAGATGGGAAATGGTGTCTGAACTGGGAGATGAGTAACCTTGGACTGTGATTTCACTGGGACCTCGTAAGCTCTGAAGCCAAGGCTGGTTCCATTGAGTGCTGTGTGCTCTCACAAGTCCTATTCAAAATCTGGCAAAGTATTATCTCCACAGCTGGTCATGGTGGGCAGCTAAAGGATGACGGCAATGTTTTTGTGTGGGGACTGTTGCACTTTATCTTTGCTCAGTGTTGCAGTCAGTACATGTGCTTTTAACAAAGGAGCAAAGCTGCAAAGCCTGTTGTGTGTCCAATTTTGGAGACATCTCTGGAATACAGGGGCTCTCCCTGAGAATCTTCTGTCTACCACATTGGCAGGCATACAGGCAGGCTACATACTTAGTAATCAACATCCAGCAGCTTTTGCAAGTTCAACTATCAACATCTGGAAAGTTGGCAGAACCAAGCTTGGGATTTTGATTACAGGTTTTTTTTCACAAGGTGTGCAATTGTCCTGGCAAGTAAAGCCCTTAAGCCCCATGCAATTACTTTAAAGGAAGACCATTTAAAGGACACTGAAAGCCTCAAAAAGTTTTATAGCTTTTGTGGCAAGACCTCCTGACTCTTAACTGCCAAACTCAATCCAATGGTAACCATTTTCCTTCTGAGGGGAAAAAATGCCCTGGTGGGTGTTTCTAATCCTACACATAATTCAGCAGCTGGAGATCTATGGGTGGAATAGTACAGGTATTTTTTGGTTCCTTCTATCAAGTACCAGTAAGGGGAAAAAATGAGTTGTGTAGGTAACCCAACATTCCCCTTCTTTTCTCCCTGAGTATGGGCTCTGCAGTGCTTCCAGGGAACAGAAACATCTTTATGTTATATTGCAAAGGACCTATACCTGAATCTAATCACCTTATGTGAGAAAGGCAGCCCGGTGTCTAGGAACCAGAAGGAAGAAGCCCTTTTGTAAGGTGTTTTCTCATGGAAAAGATTTTTAAAAATGCTGTTGAACAGAGCTAATGCCGTATTTACTTTCCTGTTTTTGCTTTAACACAGACTGTCTTACGTAAAAGGAGACTCCAGCACTCTCACCCAAGGCAGTGAAGGCAGCAGTTCATCCATCAGTTACACCAAACCACAGCAGGCTTTTCTGAGCTTAGCTTGTTGTTGTCTCTCAGTCTGCAGAGTAACTGAGGGCAATGGAACAGTTGCTGGCGCTGTAAATGTTTTCAGGCTCTGGAGCTGGTAATACGCAACCTTATTTGAATTAAATTACCTCTTCTAGGGAGTCTGAAACCGGATGACTTCATATAATTCATTATGTTTAAGGAGGCAGTTTAGTGTGGCAAGTTAAAACCCATTAAATTGCTCTGTAGTTTTCTTGGCTGTGGTTGTTTTTCTTAAGTGAAAGTAATTAAACATAAATATTTACTAATATCCCAGGCTGTGAAACTCTATAGCAAGAGGAACAAGGAGAACCAACCCAGTGCTGGCTTCCTGCATTAATACCCCATGCTGGCTGGAACATGCTTGCTGGCTTTTGCACAAACAGGGCTAGCTGATGTACAGCTCTGATGGGGAAATGGATGCTGAGCAGTTGAATTCATTTAAAAAATAGGAGGAAACCACTACTTGGATGTGATCTCTTTTTTTATATGCAGGAGCCATGCAATGGGCAGTAAGACATCACCAGCAAATTGGCATTTTCCCTGCTGATCCTGGACAAAAACCTGCTCCAAAAATCTTCTGTCAATGAAAAAAATTCCAAGTTGAATCAAGGCAGCACATTTGTAAGCTCTGTGAATGAGCACAGGTGAGCCCAGTCACCGAGGCAGTGATTCCTTCCCCTGCCTCAGCCACCCCACCTCACTGCTGCTCTCTCCACCAGCACAGCACTGGGGGAGAACAACACCAGCAAGTACCAACCAGGGCTGTTGGCCCCAGCTTAGCCCCAGCTTAGCCTAAGTTTTTGCAAATCAAGAGCTCCCTCTTGTCAGGCCGCTGCAGAGTTGGTGATATGGCAGACACTAGTAGAGGCAGCAAACTCTTGTTAGTCTGGGTAAGATAAATTCCCAATGTGAATGTTCATGGGGAGGCCTGTCAGGACACCAGCAAATGGGTCCAGACTAGCCCAGTATACCCAGTGAACATCTCAGGGTTAATACTCCATCTGAGAGCTCTTCAGATGGGATTTTTCAGAGACAGGCATAGAGGATTTGGCCTTGAAATAGCACTCTGTACTCTATATCCCATTTGAAACTAAGGGGCCTCTTGCAACTTTTTAGAATTCCAAGGTAACACAGTTAAGCAGATTTAAATTAGTTCCATTACTTATTGGAAGTTGATCTATGGACAGATTTTTGCCCTTTCTGCACAGACTGGGTCCACTTCACGCTTATGTTACGACCTCTCTTTGCCAGCATCTGATAAAATAATTCTCCTAAAAGACCCAAGACCTCCTACGCTGTCAGAAAAGTATGAACCTGCTTAGCTTGAGGAAGATATCACTTGCTGACCCAGGGGCACTGCTGCCAAAGTGAGGTACCATGCCCTGGCAAAAAGAGCAACAACCCCCTGAAGTGGGTGGTGATTTGGGTCAGCCTTATGCCCATCCTCCCTGCTCTCTGTACATGCTGCTCTCTCTCCACATGCACTTTGTGGGACACAAGAGCAGTCGGTGCCTCACAGCATCAGCCTGGGCCAGCACAGCCTTTGCAGGACAGGGGGGGCCTTCCCAGCCCTGAGGGTGGGTACTAACCCCTCTGGCCCCAGCACACCACTTCCATCACAGAGTATGTGCTGACACACCCCTGGACCACAGTGGCACCCATTAACTAAGGGCCAGTCCAGCAACATTATTAAAAACACCATGGAGCCTTACACCCAAGCAGCTCAGCTGAAATAGGTGTCAGGCAGAAGAAAGCTTGAATTATGTGACTGGGGAGGTTTGTTAGCACACTCTTAGGCTGAGCATTTACCCAGAGATCTTGTTGCTTCACGTTTAATACTGCTGATGTGGCTGTGCCTTTTAATGTGAGTGAGGATCATGGAGTTGTTGCACTCATGTTTGCCATCCACATCCACCCAGAAGGGACTGTGGAAGGTTTGCCTGGCAGGGTGTTCAGGGTGTTCCTCTTCTCTGCCTGAGAAGAGGATTAGACCAAGGATTATTAATTTGTGGAGTGACGTTTTTGCGTCCTGTGAAGTAACAACCCTGTAAACTCTCTCCCCTGCCCAGCAAGCAGATGCCCCATGAAGAGTGATGCAGCACTCTTTTACTCCTCCCTGCTGACCTTCCAGAAGACACACTGTGAGGGTTCAGGTCACCCCAGAACCAGTGTTTCTTTACATCCCCTGCCAAGCAGGGTGGCAGTTCACACAAAGCACGCTCTCAAGGCACATGATGTATTTCAGCCATGGTTAAGTCCAAAACCTTCTGCCAAGAACAAGCTTGTTAAAAGCTGCTTTAGTCAAAAAGATGAAATACTAAGCTGCCTGCCTTTACAAGACAATTGCTCATAGGAGCTGAAATTCAGACATTTTCCTTTGGAATAAGCTGGCTGGATCATTTTAGTCTTTTGGGGGTATAACGCTCAAAGAAACTGCCAAAACAGTTTTTAAAAATGAGTTCTATACGTGGCTGGGAAGCAATCTGTATGCTCTGCTGGAAGAGGCTGCCCCACACATGCTGGGTGCCTGCAGATCCAAGCCTTCCTCCTCCTTGTGCTGGAGTGCTGTGGCCTTGGCTGTTGATGGGCAGAGCACCATTTAATACGGGGCTCCTGTGTTCCTTGGCAGCACTGTAGCAGTGGGCAGATTTTTCTGCCAATTAGGGCCAATGGTAAAAGGGAACATCTCACATTTGCTAAGGCTCTTGGGTATATAGGGAGAAAACGAGTTTAAAATGTAGTTAGCAAAAAAATCCAAGCCCTTACCTAATTTATCAATCAGTCAGCCAGAGCATCCTCCAGCCATCTCACCCCAGGCTAAATTTTTGTCAGATTTTTGTCACCAATTAAGTAGCATTCGATCAAATGGACACGTGCAAGTTTGACATGCAAGTCAAACTGCAAAAATAATTCAGGTCCAAAAGTGATAGTGCAGTGTTTCTATCCAAGTAAATAAAACTAAATAAATATCAAGAGCAGGCTCAGTGCTTTTATTGGAGACCTGGAAGGCAGCTTTCAATAGTCTGAGAACAGTCTTCTCCTTTTAGCCTTTGGCACACAAAGGATTCCTGGAGTCCAAGATGCTTCATGGAACCATGGAATTGTTAAGGTTGGAAAAGACCTCTAAGACCAAGTCCAACCATTAATCCAGCACTGCTAAGTCCACCACTAAACCATGCCTCTAAGTGCAACATCTACACATCTTTTACATCCCTCCAGAGATGGTGACTCCACCACTTCCCTGGGCAGCCTGTTCCAATCGTTGAAAACCTGTTTGCTGAAGAAAATATCCCTAATATCCAGCTTAAACCTCCCTGGCACAACTTGAGGCCATTTCCTCTTGTTCTATCACGTTACCTGGGAGAGGAGTCTGACCCCACCTCACTCCAGCAAAGTGTGATGTTGCTGAGCCAGTCCTGGCTGGCTGTGTGCTGGTGGCTCTGAGAGCATTGCCATGGCAGTGCTGGACAGAACAGAGATAAAATCTCTGCTAGGTCTGGGAAAGCATTCATGCTTTTATGTCCCAGGCAAATCTGGGTCCCAGTGCAGCCTAACAGAGAGCAAACTGCTTTTTTTTTTCTCATTTTCTTATCCAAAGGGTCTAACAAACCCTCAGTAGATGCTGTAGCAAATCTGATGCCAGAAAATGTGATAATTTCTGTACCTTTGGGGATTCTTCTACAAATTTATCCTTTTACTCTAATTGCTGTGGATATTTCTGTCCACAGTGCAATTCAACCGAGCAAATCAGGGAGAAAGCTGACAAGGATAAAAGTTTCTTTCCATTGCATTTAATTGGGAGTTTCCCCACAACCTGTGTGGCAGTAATAGGCTTAGAGTCTTATTTGTACAGTAATGCTTGATTTACTTGTTTCTCCTCTTCTTCCTTTCTCTTCCCATGGTGCCACATTATTGTTTCAAACCACTGATCTTTGCTGTGGTCTCTTGTTTCCCACAACTTGCATTGCTGGGATGTTTACTTCCTGGATTTAATTCTAATTTAGCTACTACACTAATCCTTAAATAAATCTTTTTCAGTTCAACTCTTTCCCTTAGCTCTATACATCAATGTTTACACTAATTTAAATAGGCAGGATATTAGATTAAAGTTAATTGAGGGAGTCAACACACTAATCCAGTTTCTACAGGTTTGCACCCCTGAAGAAAATATTAAGAGCAGCCATATAAATTTCCACTTCTCATAGAACGAGGGAGAATATATTTGGAGGGTAACCCACTGTTAGGTTTTACAGTCAAGTCACTTGTATCATAAGTTTTGTCAAATAGTCAAACATATTGTAAGACAACGCAGGCAGTTAAGCTGAAATCTCTTGTATTCCCATTCCAAGACTCAGGAAAGCTGTCTGAGCATAGCTGGAGAAACTACAGGTTTCCATGAGAGCAAAACACAACATATTATCCAAGCTTAACAATCCATACAGTACTTCCAAACAGTACAACTACAATTAACAAAGGAAAATCATTCTCAACAACTTGAATTAAATGGTTTGATTGTCATGTTTTTTTAAAGACACAAGACTGAATTTTTAAAACAGCTAATCTAGTATTCGATTTCCAGCTCCCAAGTTATTTTGACTGTTGGTGTAAATTTTCACCTATGATCATGTACACAATTTAAAGTATATAAGCCTTTTTCTAATAGCTGATACAGTGATATCTAAGCAATAAAGAACATCATCAGATTAATATAGGGAAAAAACCAAAACAACAACAAACACCACCACCTAAACATTTGAAAAAAATCATGTTCCACAGATGTTTTTGTCTGAAGATTATCTGTGCTCGGTGTGGGCTGCAAGTTCTAGCTATTTTCTTGCATTGTGGGGGCACAAAAACCTGTGATAGGGACATGGATGCTGGTGGGTATTTTTTTGTGATGTGACACTGGCATTGAAATAGCACCTTCCAGTAATAATTTCAGTATGTTTTATATTGCACGGATGCTTAAGAATAATCACAGCTGTGTATTTAATTTGTTTGTAAGAGTTACAAAAAAACCTAGCAATGGAGAGGGAACAGAACTACCCATAAAATACAAATCAATACCTGTGAAAAGTCTCCTTTTGAAAAATGAAAATCCACTTTTGACTACAACAGCCTGGAGTTCCCAGAGCTGAAAGCCACATGGAGTCACACCCCTCTCCTTTCAAACTGCTACCACCTACCTTTCTTTCATGTCTCTCTGTAACGAGTTAGATGCTGACTTACACCAATTAATAACGTGACCCAGGGTGAGAGTCAGCAGCCAGTGTCAGGAAATCAAGTTCTGAACTCCTATCAATGGCTTGCCCATAGCCCAGGCACATATTTATGTAATAAATCCACTCACTGTACTCCGTCGAATCCCGTTAAAGCCCAAATGCTCTGGGGCAGGAGTTGTAGCCTTTCCCTGCCAGGTAGGTGTTTACGAGCCTGGTAGCACCAGAAGCGTTTCTGGAGCCCACAAACATAATTTAGCTGCAGTAATGTGAAATTACTGAGCCTGTCTCGTGCCGACATGTGTTACACGCAATTGTAAAAAGGAAAAAAAAAGTTTAACAGCTTAGCCACAAAGGAATGTTTATATCTGATTACACTAACTGCTAATTTAATGGTAGTTAATCAGTGGCATGTAATACAAGCCGAGCAGCCCAATGGATTTATTGATGAATGGCATTTAAAGTTGTTGCTGGAAAAGCGGTGCAGCAGTTGGATTGCTCCAGCAGGCACAGAGCCCTATCACACAGCAGTGCCTCTGCTGAAGGCAAAGTTCTGCTCCAGCCTACGGTGCTTCAAACCCTGAGCTGCCCCAAACTTCCCTGAACAGGGGGGCAGTGAGAAAGCTCAGGCACATTCCTGCACAGCACAGAGGAGATCCCCTGGGGTCATTGCCAGTAGGTGCCAGGCTGCTGAGGTGAGCTCTCAATTTCAGGGAAAAGCAGGGACCCCCCACAAGCCTGTGTGCTGCTCCTCCCTGCCTTCCACCACTGGAACAAACATTACCATGGATACAATTCGAAGCTCAAATACTGGGGTGGGATTTTTATTCTGTGCTCCACACAGCTATGGGGTCTATAAGCTACAAGGGGCACACCTCCTCCCCACTGATGGCAGCAGGGGCTGAGAGATGGGTGCAGCCCCAATGCAAGAGCAGCATTGGCAGCTGAACAACAGCAACACCTCCCTGCATAATCCTGGGCTGATGGGGTTCAGTTGGTAAAGAATGGTACAGTTGCTTTATCCCCTCTGGCAAGTATTGATTAACCTGGATGCACACTCTTCAGCCCTCCCCACACAGCTGCCAGGCACCATGGAGCTGATTTTCCCTAGTATGAAATATGAAGGGAGTCTGTGAAGCAGCGCTGGAAGCAGATTCTCATGGAATGCGTCTATGCCCAAGATTAAAAAACAGAGAAAAACTTTTAAAGATCAGACTGAACTGTTCTACTCACAGAGGCTTCTTGGAGAGGCTGCTGCTCCCTGCTCTCCCCAGAGTGCTGCAGCATCCAGATATCCATCCTCAGCCTCCTGACCCTTTGGCCAGCTGAAATCATCATGAATTTTTACTCCTGACTTGGTTGGGATGAGGCCAGCTGCCAAGCAAGAAGCATCTGTAAAGGAGTAAAAAGTTGGAAATTATGTCAGTTATTTATTAATGGGAGGCAGTTTACCGAATGCTGCCAAAATTTAAGAGCTTCTGTTTCCTTGCAAGCTTCAGTTCCTTCTTGTGCAACTGTCAGGAATATGTCCAACATTGCCTACTTCATGAGCAACCTCCTTTTATCATTTAACTGAAAGATTTCAAAGGCACAAGATGGTGAGTTTTCAGACTACTAGCAATGGCCACAAGAAGAGTTAAGTAAAGAACAACTATTTTATTTGGAGAGATCTGCCAAGTAAGGTGGCTTTCAACCCAGCACTACAGTGATGGGGCATTGAAGAAAGGCACACTTGGAACATAAAACCTCATCACAACCTCAATATTGTATTAAATTCATCCTGATGGTATTACTGCAGGAAAAGCAGAAAAAACAGCATGGCAATAATTTCTTGTTCAGAATTAAGTGTAAGCCAACCCTGAGAAGAGACAGTCCATTAAATCGTCTCTCAGCTCCAGGGGAGAGTTGGGGGTGGAAATTGTAGGTGATGCTAAATCAGCTGCACCCTTCTGAAGCTTTTCATTTATTTATTAATAAAACCTCGCATTAACATTATTACTAATGAAATTGTGCAGGCATCCTCACAAAACTCAGTGGCTGCTACCCTCCTTAGTAGCCCTGGTGAGTAGGTGTATGTGCACTTGGAAAGGATTGGGAGAGGTGGGATGAAAATCCTCCTCCTTCTTAGGCACTGAGAAGCCAGATGCCTAATGCAGCTACACATCTAGGCTTCCTCTGTAACCAATAGCCCACAGATGAGGTGGGATGAAACCCTTGTCATGTGGTTTTTGCTCATTTCTGGATCTAATTGGAAGAACCACCCATGGGAAATTCTCTTCACCAGCTGTTAAGGGCCCAGAGCTGACTAGCAGGAGGTGAAACCATTCCCCTTTGGGTGGGTATCACTCAACCTTATGCCCTTTCTCATTGTGTTCTTCCTGAGGGCCACAGCTGGGAATGCACACAGGCAGCCACAGGCCCCAAATCAAAAGGAAGTCAAATTACATTTGGAGTTAGATGTCAAATGAGAACAAAATTGCTGAAGTGTGCAAAAAAAAAATCAAGCTTGCATTTCCCAGAAATAAAGAGATATTTCTCTTTACACACTCAGCACAGAATTAAGGTCCCCAGCAGCATCTGGACAGTCAGCACCTCTCTTACCAGGTTTACTGTGACCAGCCAGATAGGCAAGTTAAGGATGGGCTTTCCCCCTTCTCTTCTCTCCAGCAGCACCCTTCCTGGGAAAGTGCAGAAAGGGGGAATGTCATGGTGGACTGTGGGGAACTGGGGTTCAAGAAAGAGAAACACTAAGTAATTTAGGTTGGAAAAGACCTTTAAGATCTTCAAGTTCAACATCTTTAATCTTGTGTGAATCCCATAGGGATGGACCCTGGCAGCTCAAATCAGCAGAGCACTGCTGAAAGCAGCAGGACAGAAACCTACCTTGTCCCACAGCCTGACAGGACCCCACTGATCTGTAGCCAAGAATCTTTTCAGTAGCATTGCAAATGTTTATCAATTATATGGGGGCTACAAACAGCACTGCTCACCAGGACAGGAGAACTGAGCTCTGTACACAGCTCTGTCAGAGCAGCCCATGAAGTCATTCGGAAGAGAAACTTTCCACTAAAATCTGGGAGGCTTTGCATTTGTGGAGCTGGAACCAGCTACACTGTGAGCTAAGTGCAGTGCAAATCCGTGTGTGCAACTGCACCAAGTGCTCACAAATGTGTGTTCTGTGACCCTGTAGATGGAGACAAACATCAGCTGCGACTGTTCACTTTCCTCTTGGCTCTTCCCCATCATTTGCCATTCTTGTTGTGCTGATCCTGTCCTCAGCACTGGATATTTTTGAAAAGAGCACTAAACAGTGATGGTGCTGGTCACATCTGAGGCCAGGAACACTCCATACACAGGAGGGTTTGTTGCTTGTTGATTTGCAGAGCCAATTTTTTATTTCTTTCCAGCTCTGCACATACAGAAAGCAGCAGTGCTAGACACAGCCCGTGCTGTGGAATTTGTTGCTGGTCTGGTATAAACAGCCTGTCCTGTGTATTGACCTAATGTAAACAGCCAGTAGCCTGTATAAACAACCAGCAGTTGAGCTCAAGCTAAATGAAACCCCAAAGTATGCTTGAGCAGCAAGAAATCAAATGTCAATACATATATTTCTAACTTGCAAGCTGGTGGTTTCAGCTTGCCAGAGAGAATGATCTTTTTTGAAAATTTTTTGAAAGTCTGGCACTGTGTTGTTTCTTTCTCCAGAAAACAAGGTTGCCAGGGAGACACTGCTGTCCCACAGCCCTGTGCCTGTGGCTGAGCTTCTCCCAGAACAGGGCTGCCAGGGGATGAAGGAACACAGCAGCACCAAAGGAGCCTCAAAGGGAAGCAGATGGAACCCCCAAATCCCAAAGGAAATTCTGCAAGTTTCAAAAAAGTTAAGACAAAATTATTTTTTAGACCACATTTGTGTATATGAGTATCCATATAGTCATCTTGAAAAGCAGCACTGTCCTGAAAAGTTGTCTTGTTTATGAGAAAACTCCTCTTTCTTCAGGGTAGAAGTTTATCAGAAAACAGCATCCATTCCAGAATTATGCCCCCCCCACCTTTTTTTTTACCTCATTCAAGAGGCATCTTTCTTTGAAAATCCCAACCATTCTTACAGAAATGTATGAAATACTCTTTAAAATTCAGTTCAGAGATTAAGTTTAACCTTTACTGTAGATTTGACTACGTGACTATTTTGCAGCTTTTCTCAGAGGAAAATATTGGGCTGAGCTAAAATTAAATGGAAATGGTGAAAGAGAAGGGAGGGGGTGAAAAGGGAAAACAGATAGAGCAGAAAGGAGCACCCTCATATAGATATACTTAATAACAGCAGGGGAAAAAATAAATAGATGCAGCTATTTTGTGTGTCTGAGAGAAACTACAGAAAGAAAACAAGCCTTTTATCTTGAAATAATCCATCTGACTTCCGCCCACCTTGGCAGATAGCTGTTTGCTCTCCAAGGAGAAAGGAACCAGATGGTTCTCATATTTCTAATGGCTGCATATTCAACATGACAAAGACCATCTCGAGGTTAGCAGTAACTGCTGGGAGCTTCATCGTTGTGTGTGAGGGGAGCAAATGATTAAGAGAACATCAACACTTCCTTGTCTTCATTTTTTCCATTCTGTATTTTTGAGTGGGTTGGGTTGTTTTTTTTTACTGCCTACCCTAAACTAGTCCAGAATGGGAAACGCCCTCCCAGCAAGGGCTGCACATCAGACACCCAGGCTGCATCTGCACCTTCATGGAGTGTGTCTTGGGTTATGGAACCTAAAATGTGTATTCTATTTCATCTGCTGAAAGCAGTTGGGGAATTGTTCTTCTTTATCTCTTGTAACTCTGGGAGGAGGGGGTTGGTGCCTTCTGATAATGGGCCAGCTGTTCAAACCAGGTGGGGCAGTGTTTCTTATCTCTTTCACTGCCCGTCCTCCCTCCAGGGGGATATTTTCTGCTAATGGACCATTAAGACACCCCTAAAAGCACACATCCCCAAACTTACCCTCCCCAAGATAGTACATCCACATTCCATCATCCCATTGTGAGATGCTCCACCCAGTGGGGGGAGCCAACCATTCCTACCTGGATAAAAACTGAGACTCAGGAACAGAAGGTATCTGGCTTCACCTAGTTCCTGGAGGAAGACTGGACCCTTTCTCACCATCACTGGACCCCTTCTCATCATCACTGGACCCTTTTCTACAGGATCATCTCTACTCCAACAGAACCGCATCTGCCACTCCAGGAGGACTCACTCTTGGACTGCTTCCAACACCCTGACCAACAGGGTGTCAGGTTGTAGCTCTGACTCTGTCAGGGTTTTCCAGGATTGCTTGTTTGTTTGTTTGCTTGTTTGGTTGGGTGGTTTTGTTTCCTACTACATCTGTATTGTTAATATTCCTGGTAAAGCACTGTTATTCTTATTCCCAAATCTTTGCCTGAAAGCCCTTAATTGCAAAATTGTAATTGGCGGGGGTGAGGGGTTTACATTCTCCATTCTAAAGGAAACTCCAGCCTTCCCTGGCAGATACCTGTCCTTCCAAACCAAGACAGAGTGGATGGTGGTTTGATTCTGGTTTGGCACCATTTAGCATTTTTCACCAAATGGATTCATTGCACATGTACAGAGATTGTCCAAAGATAAGCTGTCTACTACAACCATGTCTCTTGCAAGATGGTCTTTTTGCATCCATACCAAGAGTGAAAAGTCAAGCAGAGCTCAGCCTGAGGTGAACCCTGCTGGGCCATAATGCATTAGGTTTCTGTACTGCTGAACCATGTAATGAATCCCAGGGTTGGTGCTAATGCAAAGCTAGTGGCGATGTGCTAAATGGTTTAACTGCTCATAAAATGGTGACTAGCCACCTGTCCAGCTTTTATTGGGCAGGGGAAGTTTAGCACTAGTAATAAAACCATACATATTAAGTTACAGTGGCTAGCTCTTAACAAAAGCAGGAAATAAAATTAGAAATTAATTAAAAGAGTTATGTTACAAATAAGGTGTCAGAGTGGCAGGCAGATGTCTTCACCTCAATGTCCTGAAGGACACAAGTTCTCATTTAGGAGGTTGCACAGCAAATACGACACCAAACTACTTTAAAGCTACCTTGAGCTCTGTTTAACTATTCATGGGAATTAATTAAAGTGAACATTAGGAACCCACTTACCCTGAAGCCCATCAGGGTAGCTGCACCATTCAACCTTGTTTGGTGTAATAACTGTATTTTCATTACAAAAACAAGATTCTGCCTCAAATTGCTATGGTGTGTGAAATAAATGCTCTATGTGGCTTTTGGGAATGGAAACCTATGTCTATCCTACTTTATTTACATTTTCACAAAGTGGGAAAAAAAAAAAATGATTCTAAAAATAAACTTACTTGAATATTAACAGGAGGACAAAAAATGCCTTTGCAAGTATCATGGGCAGAATGATCACTGTCCAAACAAGACTTGCACCAATTAACCAGGGCATAACCACTTATCCATAACCAGTAGTAAATCCCACTCCCTGAAGACTCTTCAGGGTGTGTATAAATTAATATCTGTTAATTACAGTTGTTTCCTATTTCCTCTACAGCAGTAAAGACAGCAAGCTACTGCCCAACAATGATGATGAGGCTCATCTCAGGGGAGGTGTGCTCCCAGAAGGTCACCCTTGCAAAAAAATTTAGAAAAGCTCATCAAGGACATTGCTCTGGAGAGAATCTGAGTATCTGCATGATTTTTCAATAATAATATTGTCTGGGACGTGTGTGTATATATATACTTAGACTGTTCTTTCTCCATGCACAATTTGTTCACACTAACAAGCATGGCATTTGATTAGGACTTTGCCAAAGACCCCCCAAACTTGGGAGGGGAGCAAGCAAGTGATGGTCTCTCACTGTTCTCTTTCTACAGGTCACCATGGCCACCATCCCCACTCTGCTGTGGTTGTCCCCGTTCACAGGCAATAAGCCACTCTCTGCAGCTTCTGTAGGGATGGGCACTCCAGTGCCAGCCAGGTTGGCATCCTGGGCACTAACAGCCCAAAATGGCACTGCAAATAATTACTTGCAAGCACTACAGAGCTGCTTAAAGATGATTTTGTCATATTCCTTACTTTGTGGCAAGGGATTTTTTTTTAACCCAGAATTTCCAAAGGGCGTTTTCAGCAGCATCTTGAATTTGAAATAAATGGGTACAGAAGGGATACAGCTATTTTAAAAGAGATTACTGGTGTTCTAATTATAATTTGTTTAAAGGATGAAGGTACCATTAAGGAACTTTTCTGTTATAGGAACACAGATTTCAGCCATGTGCTACAGTGTTAAAGGCTTTCTGTGTGTGAATTAAATCCTTTTAAATGTCTCAGATGAGCAGAGCTACAGATAAATATATGTTGTATTCAGCTAAATTGTGCAACTGAAAAACTTTGAGTTATCAGCCAGGAACGACCTACCTTTACTCCTCATGTTTTATAGAAACTCAGCATGACACTGTTTCCAAGTTTTACACCAGGGACAGTCTTTGGGGACTATTTCAACCTGTAATGAAGCTTCCTAACACACAGATGTCTTCCCACAGAGCCCAAGGGCTCTGAGGTGCAGAGCCCCAAGACACAGGAGCAGGAGTTTGACCCCCTTTGCAGCACAGGTGTGGCCCAGGGCACAAATTTAGCACAAATGAGAAATTACTGTGGGTAAAGATATCTTGCCACTGGCTTCTTGGGTTTGTGCATGGGCTACTGAATCCCAGTGCTCACTTGAGGAGGATCAGTGTTTTGGCATGACTAAACAGAGACACCAAGGACAGTCTATCCAAGCTCACTGGGGTGCTGGTATTTCTCAGGTGTCCTTGGGATCTGACAGCACGTGCACCACCCTGGTGCCTGCACCACCCATGCACTCCTGGTTTCAACAAATATAAAAATTAAAAATATTGCAATGATTAAGGAATGCATTCCACCAGAAATGCAGGGGTTTTAAGATCTCCATCTCCATCTTTTGGAATCAGCTTTGTGGGTTTTTGCATTTGTCCTTCCAACAGCTTTAGAGTGCTGGATGTGCAGCAGAACATAATGTAAAAGGAGCAGCTAAGTAATGTGAAATCAAGAATAACTGAAATTAAAGCTTGACTAGAAAAGCAAAACTCTCGTAATTAAGCTCATTTTGGTATGATGGATGTTTTTGATTTGCACAGACAGCTCTGTGAGCATACATCTGGGTAATACCAAACTACTGTCCAGAGAACATGTCAAATGCTTTAGATTAGGGATTATATTTTTAGTCTTTCTTTAGTTCCCTTGTTATACATATCATTTCAAGGCAATTGATTTGCCAGTTGCCATAAACCCTGTTTAAATATTCTCCATGTCTAACAATATTACCAAAGGGAAGCTGAGCACTGAAAACCACCCTGGCCCAGTGTGACCTTTTTCCCCTGGAGCGCCTGTAAAAAGCTGCTCTCTCAGCAGCAGCACCTGGCTCTGGAGTGGACTTTGCCAGAACAGTTGGATTTTTAACAATCCAAAGAGTTCAGGTCTGGTCATGTACATGTTGTTTCAGAGGTTTCAATGACAGATCCAAATCTTGAAACTCTATACTGAACATGATGCTTATCATATGGCAAAGGAGTAGAGACTTGTTTATTATTAATAGCAGCCCATACAAACACAAGCCAAGTCCAGTCAGAGATGTTGCTCCCCACCCAGCATTGCTGCAGATTACATTTGCCTGCTGCTTTTTACATTATCATTATTCATAGTCCTGCATTTCTCTCAGCTGTGAATGATGGACAGCAAGGAACAATGCACAAGGGTTTGGAGTGTGGATTTTAAAACATGTGGGAAGAATAGAAATGATGTATCTGTGGATACTCCCTCGGAGGTCTCAGCTCTAATACCACAAGGAGACACTCCAAGCAGTGTGTCCTTTTTGGGAAGGAGGCTGAGGGAGGCAGAGATACAGCACTGGCCTTACACTCTTGGAGTCTCAGCATGTTTTCACTTGGCAGACACTCGGGGCATCAGTACAAGTCTGGCCAGTGTTACCTGCCTGGATGTGTCTTCTGCCTTCAGGGCATGGAAATAAAGATATATTTTAATCTGAAGATACACATGCATATGGGTTTATACATACATGTACATATGATAAATCCATGGGTTTCCTTCTGGATAAAATATTGGTTTTCAAGCCAAGGCTTAACCCTTTTTACTAAGCCCTCTCCTTCCTCCTCTGAGAGCCCAACAACTCCTCTGAAACATTTTTCTTCAAAGCACAGCATCTGAACACGTACATATTTATGTCTCTCAATATGTATATATGTAAGTCTCTCTGTGTCTCTCTCCATATAAATACACTTAAATGGTCTGAATTGATTACTGACAGCTCTTTAGCTGATGTGCACCACCAACAGAGACAGTGGAAATAAATTCATGGTATCTCATAAGGATCAGGTGATTATATATGTAGCCACAAATTCATTTTACTGAATATTATTTTATCGGCCACCTATCACCTAATGATGATATATCTGAATAGATATAAAGCTTGGAGATAGTAAGGTTAAGCTACCATGCTGAGGAATGCAGTATAAATCTGGATGGGCAGAAGAAACAGAATCAGATTAGTGATGTTTTACATCCTGTGGAAGACAGAAAAAATACCCAACAGTAACTTCTAAAAAAAGCTGCACAAAGTTCCAGGTTCAAAACTGGCACTCTTGTTCAATTGCCTATCTTCTTTTCAGTCTTTCTATTTATAAATGTTATTGTTGTGTTTGTCTTCATACTTTTGAGAATATCCTTTATCCAGTGTTTTCACAAGATATTAACACAGTGGGTTGAAAAACGGTTTATATTCTGCTATCCATAGGAATAGGTTGTTCTGATGGGTAATCATTTTGACCAAAGCAGGTAAATTAGCAATTGCAGAGCTGGCAAGATGCATCAAAAAATTGGATGTTTTAGGAGACAGGCTCAGTGAGGATTTTTGTACCTTAAAATTCCTTTTATTTATAGCCTGTGATTTGATTACACTGTTGGATACCAATTATTCCAAAAGTTAATGAACTGTGTAATATCCCATAAAACAACAATCTCATGCAAAATATGTTAGTAAAGGAAACTATAATTGGTGGGAAAAGTTTTTTTTTTCCTAAAATAAATAAAAGGAAATTATTTCAAAGCACTTCTTTGAAATAATGCACGGTTAATAATTGACTATGCAAAACTGCTCAGCATGAGGTAGATTCTCTAAGGAATGGTAGAGTGAGGAGGAAAAAATCCTCAAAGCTTAACAGTGAATTACATGCAGCAAAACCGTGGCTAGGGCTCCAAGGACTCTCCCAGGAAGAGTGGGAAGCTGTGTAGAAATGCTTTCCCCTTTCTCCCATGACCTTTTGGGCAGCAGGTCTCTAACAGCTGCAGCTCCTTCCTTCCTCTGAAAAGGAGCTACCATGTTCCCTGCATGACAGATTCAGACTGGAGTCCATCTGGCTGCTGCAAACACGCTTTTCTTGTGCCCAAGGTGAAATGAAGTGCGTCTGGGATTTCATTTCCCCAGCTTTCCTCCTGCCATGGGTGGCTCTGCACCTGCTGCCTGGCACTGGGGAGTAAATCCCGTGGGCAGTGCCTGCACCCCAGCCCAGCAGCACTGCAAACAGGCTGCTCAACATTTGTTTCGAACACCTTACTCTGTATCTGGACGTTTTTAAGGTAGTAAATTTTACCCATCATGGCTGCAGAGAAAAACCACCAGCTTTCTTCTCCAGATAACTTATGGGAAGAAGCTTGAGCTGAAGATGCTCAGATGAACAGAATGCCCAAGCTAGAAAAAAAGATAGTTTTTCCCCATTCAAAAGGCACAGACCAAAGTATTCTCTCAAACACCTAATTATTCTTACTAAGGTAACATTTTGATTTGAAACATCTGCAAGTTCTAGAGACCTGAGTGAACATGACATTCTCAACCTTTGGCACCTGTGTTACGCCTGGCATGCATTTGTGCATACGTGTGCCTTGGGGGAGAGGCAAGGAAGGGCTGAGGGAATCCTGCTACACTGGGATCCCTCTCCAAACTCCTGCCTGGTATGGAGCACCAGCAAGGTCCCAGTCCCAGTGTTTGTGACAGTCCTGTTGTCCACACAGAGCAGGACTCGCTCCACAAGTTTGAAGAACCTATGTTCTATCTCCAAAAGAATTTCCACAGAGATAATTTCTGCCCCTTTACCCAAAAGATATTACCACCTCCCTTTACTTCTGCTAGGTGACAAATCCAGGCTGAAACCCATCTGGTTGCTGCAAAACCAGATTCCTGCATTTCCTTCCAGAACAGAAGTAAAAGGTGTCTTACCTACCAGCATTCTCCTTTTCCAAAGGCATGAAGATTTTCATTACAATCAAAAAAAAAAAAAAAAAGCCAACCAAAGAAACCTCCCACCCCCCAAAAACCCCAAAACACAAAAACAACAAAACAAATAAACAACCCAAACAGAAAAAACAAATCCCATAAATTAACAGAAAACAAAAACAAACCAATAAAAATTCTAACACAATGATAATTGAAAGCTCTACAAAGTAAAGACATTTCTGAATAACTGACTAAATTCTTCTCTGGTTAGCGTAAAGACATACCTTTACCTATGGCTAGGTCTTTGTCTTGAAATCCTTGAGGAGGAAAAGATATATTCTCAAGAAAATAAAATGTTGTCAACTCTTCAAGCTTTAGTGGGAACTGAAAATGTCAAGCTTATACCTGTTAGGCATTATTTAAATTGAAATATGGACCTTCCTCAGTCTTCAAAGTACTGCACTTCAGGTGATAATGATGGATTAATGTTGAGAGAAAACGACCTAGCAGCCTGTTAGTTACTTTTTTCAATTGAGTGGGAGCACACCAAATTTTTCATCGATCTGCCAATTGGAGACAGCTGAGAAATGACGACTGTGCTCTACTGCAGGGCTCGTACATAAATATTCACTGATGAGCACATTAAATGTGGGAAAGCAGAGGAATAGCTTTTTTGAATTCTGCTGCATTTAGTCTTGTGTTCAAGCAGCTATATATTTCTAAACAGTCAGGGTTTACAAGTTCAAAGAGCTGCCCCCTTCACAGTCAAGTTTCTTATAAGTTTCTTATAACATCACACAAATGCATTTTACAAGGCAACTCTGTTACTCCAAGATTAATTCAGTGCCCTTTAAACTGTGGGAGTTGTATTCAAATGTGGTTTAGATTAAAGTGATTTAGCATTATTCCAACTTCCAGCAACGTGAATGTATGTTTTCAATGGATGAATCTGAAATCAGCTGTTCTGCATTGTTAAGCCTCTTACAACAAGCTGTTTGGATTGCTGGCTGCTCAGCACCCCAAAGGGACAGATTAATCTCTGAACTCTGTGGCTGACTAGTATTTGGAGTTCTCAAGCATGTGTCTGCTGCTCATCTGGGCAGCCCTCAGACAAATAAGACAATTTACAGGAATCAATAACAAGCAATTCCAGACACTGGTGAATTAATAACTCTTGCCCTAGGCAGACACAGAGACCATAGCTGCACCTTTTGCTTTCCAAGACCCACCCTTGAGGTTGTGGGGGTCATCCTCCCTGAGCAGGGAAGAGTCATCTAGAATACCAAGGACACACACTCTCACCAGAGAATGAGGGTTTTGCCTGAAACATGGCATGTGCCATGCAGCCCAATGAGATGCCAGGAGGAGCACATTTACTGGGGAGTGTAGAGAAGAGCCCATGGATGCACTCTGTGAGACACCCCAGCAGCAGCAGCAGCAGCAGCAGCAGCAGCAGCAGCAGCAGCAGCAGCAGCAGCAGCAGCAGCAGCAAGAACAGAGGTATAACAGCAAACCCTTCATAATGTCGTTAGTCCTAAGTAATAAAGTAGGAGGAACAAAAGTCCCCTTTCATTCTGAAGGGAACAGTTAGCTTTTCCACTTCAGAGACCAGAGAGAGATGACTTTTGTTACCTGGAGCACTGAAATGTGCAGGAAATGGGGCCCTGTGGATCACTCAGGCATTAAGCCTGTGAACCTGAGATCTTTTCCAGAGAGACGAGTAAAAAGCATGAGAAAATAAATGTAATTCAATAATTCTCCAAAAGAGAAAAGCTTTGCCTCTGCTTGTCAGTGAAACGCAACAGTAAGAGCAGGTGCATGAAAAGCAAATTCACCACATGAATAAAGGAAAAGCAAGGACACTTTACTGACATATTTGGGTCAAAATGTGAGAGGGAGTCCTTTAGATAATTCGTAAACAAATTAACCAACATGTTGGTAAAGAAAGAGTTTGAATTCAAGGAGGTTGTTGTTTGTTTGTTACCTGCTGTCACTGTCTGTTTAGATGAATTCCTATTTACTAGTGGGAGTGTGCACTACACAGCTGCTCACTGCAGTCCCAGTTGTGAGATGGAATGCACATCAGTTTGAGAATGCCAGAAATAGCATCTTTCCTGGAGGTGAGAGTAAGGGTTGTACCCCGGGTAAGTCAGCAGTTGCACTGCTCTTCTTCTGAACCTGATGCCTTACAAAGGTTTGCTCACTGCAGACACGGGAGATGAGACAAGGCTGATGCAGTCAGACAAAGGTGCTGGTGGCTCTGGTGCAGCCTGCAATGAAATTCAGAGACAAAATACCTGATCTATCAAAGCAGGTGGAGATGTGCTCCAGTATCCAGTGCAAGGATTCCTTCTGTAGTCTTAGTTCAGCCCTTTAATGGTCCAGTTAATAATTAATGGCAAACAATTCATAGTTAATACTAAAAAATCAGGAGAAAACAAAAGGAGCATGAATGTGACTTATCAGACAGAGGGGGAAGTTTGGTACCCTGTCCTTTACTGTTATTTTTTCCAAATGATATTTTTTTTTCATGCAGAATGACTGATTTCAAACCAAGCTAAGGGGAAAATACCCAAGCCATAGGCAAGGCTCACAGAATCCCTTTTTAATTTCTCACAAGTGTTCCTTGAAACAGACTTTCTAATTCTAATAACCCACTGTTTGTAGGAGAGGCAGGATAAGGAGTGGACAGGAATATTTGCAGACTATGGAATTTCTTTGGGATGGTGAAAATCATATCTCACATCCCTGGATATCTGCATAGGATATCCTAATCATTAGTCCTTTAAGCTGTCACGTACCCATGCTGAGTTTCCTGCTACATCTGGTTATAGAAAAGATATCCTAGGACTTGCGTCCTCCATGCTCAGGGACCTCACAGCCTGATATTTCGTGGTTCCAGAGGAGAGATGGAAAAGAGATCCTAGGACTTGTGTCCTTCATGCTCATGGACCTCACAGCCTGATATTTCGTGGTTCCAGAGGAGAGATGGAGATGGGAGAGGTAAGAGTATAAGGCCACCAAGTTGAATATGGGCTGTTACTAGGCAGAAGGGGAAGCTTTTTAGGATAAATTGTCCTATGGATGCCAGCACACTGCCTCAGGACCTATCTGTGACCTCCCAAGGGTCAAGCAAAGAAAGAAGTCAAGCCCCATCTGTGACCAAAATATTAGTTTCTCTAAGAATAGCAATGGGAAACAAGAACAGAGTTCTTTTCTCCTGTCAAGAGCTTTCCTCAGATTTGGTACAGCAACCTAACTCTGCTCTCATATTTCCACCTCAGTCACCAGGAGAGACCTTCAGGGGCTGATCAACGTTGAAGTTCCAGGGTAGATCTCTCCAGAACAGTGTAGGACAGTCATTTTGAGAGGCTGGAGAAAGGTCACAATCTCAGTCACTGATAAACTTGCCTCGGTGGCTGGGCCTGTGTTTGCATTTTTGTTCTGATTTTTTACCAGGACTTCCCCTCACCCCTCCCGCCCCCGGGTCACTCCTCCAGCAGTTGCAACAGTAAGAGCATTTTTGTAGACCACCAAACTGCTCACAGCTGGTGCCTTATCACATGGATGCTTTCTCCACTTTTCCCATTGCTATATTTAATGCAGCTTAAGCATAGAATTTCATCCTTAAGTATAGAATCTGCAATGTACTCGGCTCTGAGAAGTTTGTAGCTCCCATGTTTTTAACTGTCTGAGTTCTTTATGACATTACCACTTTTAAAAACCTTTGATTTCAAAATAAATGTGAAATTTGGCTGGCATAAATACTACCCTGAAACAATAAATAAAATCTGTACAGCAATGACAATTTTGTTCCTCCCAGCTGTGTGGATATTCCTGTGAGGAGCTGAGCAGACAGAGTTAGAACAGCCTTAAGGCAACTCTAAAATGCACCTAGGACATTGATGGGTCGCATGGCTGGCATAGGAACAGAAGAATTTCAGGATTACCATAGTTACTGTTTACTCACCATCCCTGGCTCTACACAAAGCACAAATCATGAGGAACTAGGGGTGAAAGCCAGAGACTTTAATATAGAATTAAATTATGGCTAGCAAGAAACGAGAATCAGAAGTTTGGCAATTAGTTCATCTTACATAATCTCTTCAAAGTCCAGCTGCTTAGCAGAATTATCCAAAGTAAACTGCTGTCGGTGTTCCTTCTTCTTCTTGAAAAAAAGAATTCTTTTTAAAAATAACCAAAAATAATCCCTGTGTACAGACTTTGTTCCTAATTGGACTTGCCTGTTTATTTTCACCCAAATAAAACTTTATTCGGCAAGAGGTTTGTCTTGGACACAGCTGTGAATTATGTACTTTTCTGTCATACATTTTATCTTATAACACTATGTCTCTCATTAAAAAATAGGCATTTGCCTTGTGCCTGAGACATAGTTCTTGATGTAATAACAAAATCAATATATTCTATTGGGTAGAGGACATGCTAATAGGAAGGAAAAAGATTCTAAGCAAATGATTTTTTTTTAAAAGGCAAGTGTGGACAAAAGCGATGAGAAAAGTCTCAGACACATTATTTCCACTGCCCTAAATTGGCTTAGATTGTATTACTCTAAGTCTTAGGCTGACAAGAGGCTGGTGAACCTCGGAAGACCCAGGGCTTCTTTTAGCTTTGAATTCCAATTTGGAAGTGAAATCTGACGCTGAGCAAGTTTCACCTGGTTTCGGGTTTCACTGGCTAAGAAGGACGCGGCTGAGGAAACGCAGGTAGCTGTCAGGAGACATTTAGAGCGAGAAAGGCGAGGTTGTGAGCAGCTTCCTACTGCAAAGAGCCCAGCACTGACAGGCGAGGAGCATCCCCAGCACCGAGCACACACCGACGGGGACACGCAGCAACCGGGCTCAGCAAAATGCCGTGTAGCCAAATGTGTCTGTCTGTGACCTTTCCAAATGGCAGGGAGGCAAACCACTTCACCCTGTGTCAGAAGGCACAGCCAGACTCGGCGGATTTTCCCACAAATATTGTCTGCCCTGAAGCCCCATTCAAAAAAAAAAAAAAAAAAAAGTTACAGGATGATGAAGTATTTGTCCTCTAGTAAGATAAATGCACAACAGCTGGAATGTGAGACCTGGCACCAGAGGGCTTTTGCCAGCGGGCCAAGGAAAAGTGTGCAAAGCAAGCAGGAATGAAATTACATGCCTTGTCTGTCCACACTGTGTGGGGTGTACACAGAGTGTAGGGCCAACTAGCTGGAGTGACAGATCAGCAATTTGTCATTGTAAGGGAAGCAGTTTACAAAGAGCATCAAAATCCTTGAAAGATGTGTAGCACATTGATTGAATTCCCTGGATAATATTTTACCAGTTAAAAAACCCCAACAAAAATAACAGATTTAATTATACACCCCCTTCCTGCAAAAAATCATTAAACATCACAGCTGCTTCATTCCACCCTTCCCAATTACTGATTGTTATCAGCAGATTAAAATGCTTCCAGCTGAAAGACTAATTAACTGATTTCATGTTTTCTGCCTGTCCTGATCACAGGGAAAGTCTAGAGTCAAGGGAAGCACAGCTCTAAGTGATGAGGAAGGATTACTGGCAATGCTGTGTGATTCCCAATGAAAGAAAATGCAGTCAGCTCTCTGTTCTACTCCCTTACATCCATGCACTCAAAAGCTGCAGTGCCTGTCCTCAAGCTGATAGTGCTCCTTTGTCACAAGCTCTCTCTTCCCTCTGTTATACACTTTCTCTCTTCTCCCCATGTACAGATCCTATTCTTAGAAGAAACCAATTGTAAACATGGAAAAGGTTGGGAACAAGACCTGCTTCTGCACGTAGAAACACAAGGCAGTTTATGCTGCAGCTTTTCAGGGAACAAACTTGTGGTTTTTACTGTAGCACTAAAGCACTGTAGGAAGAGAATCACATCCCAGGGTCTCTGCACAACCAGCTACTATTAGTTTTATTTTACTTTTTCCAACCATTTTCCATATTTGGCCACGTGAAAATCGTAGTCACTGAATCAGACTAAATGCAGAGATGATACAGGTAAATTTTTCCTACACTCTTCACTACCCACTGTAAACTTTATGTATTTATAAAAATTATCTAAAACTGTCTAATTGGATAAGAGTTCACAAATTCACACATGAACAAAACTCCTTTCTGGCAGACATAGCATTGTGTATGTTTTGGACTAACATCTAGTTGTTTGCATGATTTATATGTGTATATATATACACACATACATCGTTCCAAAACCTGCTCAGCCTGCTTAAGAATATCATGCTGGTTTTAATTTTGAGGAATATGTTGTTTTATTTTTATTCTGGTTTCCTTCTCCATTTTTTTTTCCTTCATTTTCCCCCTTTGTTTTTGAAACTGTGGCACTTAGAACAGAACATCATCTTTTATGAAAAATGGGAAAGCGCCACAAAGGAACACTCTGGACTAAATAAAATAAGCTTTTGATTTGAATGAAGGTCTGGTGCTTTATATACTTTATTTCATGCACCAGAAGGTCTGGTAAATGTGTGAAGGGAAGCAGATATTTTGGTAGTTTAATAACAGAAAAGCCAGATTCTTCATATATATTGCATAGCTTTCATTGAAACAAGAACAATATTGCACCAATTCAGAATGTGGTCCGAATAATTATATACAACCCATCCAAACGTGTATATATACACACATATATATGTGTATATATATAAAAACATATATACATGCATTCTTATGCATGAATAAATAGATACTGGAATAATATTGATATGATTATTTGATACATCTGTCATTTCTGAGTTTTTCAAACTATGCTGTTCAAAGCAGAACCCAAACTCAGCCCAAACAAGAAAACACACCCTCTGACTTCAGATATTAGTGGCACGTGTTCAGTACAAGTACCCATCCCTCCCAAAAATCCCCTGTTGTGCTTCAGTGCTTATCATGGGGCAGTGAGCATCCCATACACCCTGCTGGGGGATCAGACTGTGGCTTACTTTCACCAGAGTAGAAGTAGCCAGATCCAGGGCTCCTAAGCGCCCCAGCCCAGGCATCACCAGTGTGAAGACTGGGAGGGATGCAGTGGTCTCCACAAAAAGCCCTGACATACCCTGAGCAGAGCTGAGGCACAGCAGCCTCACGGCTCTGCCACCAGTGTTGTATAAACCATTGCAAATATTACTCCTGACATAGGTTCAATATAATCTAGAAAAAAATCCTTAAAAAAGGAAACAGCACAAAAAAAAATTATAAACATTTAAAAGCCACTAGGTCTATATTTTGCCTGAAAAATAAATGTTATTTGCACTCCACTACAAGATGTCATCATGACTGCGGCATGGTACATAATGACAGAGTAACTCTGAGCTGTCAACAGAGATGATCCAAAATAAGCAGCACACTGTAAATCCACAAATAGAAAAATAAGGGCTTTCACTTACTTTTTTTTTTTCCCCTGGGCCTAGCCTAAAATTGGGCTGAAATTACCTTTTATCAGCATGGCTTTGAATGACTTAAACAGGTCAGTGGGAGTGAGGGGAAAGAGCAAGTGTCTCTTACCATCCTCCACAGCCATCGCTCTGGGAAGCCAGCTATTTTCAGCATGTGAGCGAAAACCAGGGAAAAGTTGAAGACCTTGAAACACCACATCTAGACCCTAATATTGCATGTTAGAGAGGCCACAGGAGAGTTTCAGGGTTGGATTACAAGGCAGGACCTTGCTGATTGTCAGCCTTGGAGCCATCAGACCGACGAGGGTGTCACGGCCACGCCGACCTTCACACCCCTCCTCCACTGCCAGCGCTCCCTGATGCCTCACAGGCACCAGCTACATCCAAGCCACTTCTGGAAGTGGGATGGGAGAATTTTCAAATGCAAAATGACTCTCTTAATTTTACATCTATCAGTGCCAAATGTTTTAAGTAGAAATGTTATGCTGAAACAAGCGTTTACAAGGACCCAAGGGCAAAATGTCAGGGGGAAATTTTTACAGTTTGGTAGGCGGTTGAATCCTGCTGGTGATAAAATATGGTCCCTACCCTTAACTCCCACAAACTTCATGAGGAATTGAGCAACACATGCTGGAAAAAGTGGCAGTGCCTTCTAATTAGATCCTAATGGGAGCTATTTTCTGGAAACTGCATTTAAATTCACCATAAATTAAGTTGTTGATAATACAAGGTATTTTCTTTTGTACGTAGTAAAAGAGTGAAAGGTTACAAATTTGATGGTTTCCAGCCAAGCAGCTCTTTTATACCTTTTCAACTTTAAGGCTCCAGCTCTGCAGAGGCAAAGCATATGTTTAGCTTTATTGCATAGACTCCAATGTGGTTACTTACCATATCTAAAATTTAATCATTTAAATAAGGCTTTGCCTGGTTGAGATTAATTCCCACATATGTATTGTCTGGGACACAAAGTCTAGTTTATTTTACGAGAAATGATTGCTATCTTAATTTGATGATTTAATTTTTGAAAATATTGACAGATGTGCTTTTCAGTAAATGCAAAAATGCATCACAAGAATTTATTCTTCGTTTTTGGATTTTAGCCCTGCTAACATCAGCCATGCTACTTACATTTCCTGGTAAAAGACAGGGAGGAATCAGATATAGGGTCTGAAAGCTTAATTTAGTTTTAGGGAGGCCATGTAACTGCCTGCAGTCATGGAGAAGTAGACCACTAAAGATGAAACTTCAGTGGTGAGATCTTTACTGTTGCTTGTACTAAAAAAAAGAATAAAAAGTATTCTTTTGCTTCCTGTGAATTTCTTTTTAAACTCTTAGTGATGAAGCTATGCCTAGATATTTGTGTTTCATTTGATGTCATTTGGCTGTTTATTCTCATCATCCACTTCACTAGAGTGTTTTACCCTCCAAAAAAAGGAAGGCACATCAGCAGCTTTTCCCCACTCAAAAGGCAGTCGGAAGCCTGACAAAGGCAAAAAAAGATGCAAAGTGCATCCAAGTGCTTTCCTCGTCTGCCTGTCAGGTATCAGTCCTGGCACTGGCATAGCTGGGCCACCAGCCTCCCAGAGGAAAGCCGTGTTACAGGGTGACACCTCTGACAGGGACACTGTCACTGCCTCGGGCTGGTGTCAGCCTGCACTAACAACGGGAGGGGGAAGAGCAGTAAATCAGATGTCAGAGGAAAGGCAATGCCTGGGAAGCTCCTGGAGGATGACACAAGTTAAGAAAGGGGTTGCAATAACTCTTAGAGCTTTTTGGGCTCTTGTGCCTGCATGAGAAGGACCCCTGGGAAACATGGATTTCAAATGCCAGAATCCTGGAATCATACAATCATGGAATGTTAAGGGGTTGGAATGGACCTTAAAAACCATCTATCCCCAATGCCCTCTTTCCCCTGACACGGGCAGGGACACCTCCCACTAGACCAGGTTGCTCAAGACCTTGTCCATCCTGGCTGGCCTTGAACCCTTCCAGGGTTGGGGCATCCACAACTTCCCTGGGCAACCTGTAAAGCAAAGCAGGCTACAGTTCTCCTTGGGAATAGCAAGGAGAAGTATTTAATGGCCTGTGCCTACTGGAGGCTGGATTAGAGGAGCGTCCTCAAGCTCCAGACAGCATCTGAAAGCTCAAAGAAGATTCCCAGAAGGGCACATAACAGGGTTATGGTGTCCTATGTCATCTCCTGCCAGCCCAAAGTGGGCATGAAATCCTCCTCCAGGGCATGGCCTTTCACCAGAGTCCACCACCAAACCATCTTTTCTTGGGGGATCAAAACCCCAAGGAATTCCAGGCCAACAACAACTGGGTTTACTCCTGGTATTTTAAAATCTGATGTTCACAGGGAAGGGCAAGTTTCCTTGTCTAAAACTGCAGATTCAAACTCTTAACCACCGAAGTGCCTACTTCTTGTAAACCTGGACTTTCGAAACACAATACAGACAGGAACTCCTAGAAATTGTAGATTCCCACTGAGAATTTTAATAGTTGTAAACAATAACAAAGGCTTATGAAGCAGTTCTGGGAAAAAAAAAGATGCTTCCAGGAGATAGGAGGAGGTTAGGAGAGTTGACAAGCAGAGAGAAAACAGCTCCCAAAATCTTTCAGCAGAAATTAAATAAGTAAACAATAGTCTTAGTTTTTTTATGGCTTTTTGTAAAAAAATTATTTCTTTAGATTTTTGTTTGGGCACGACAAAAAATCCCCAACAACGTTATTTCATGGCAACCTTTGAAAAAATTATGTGCATACACTTCTTCTAAGAAAGAATTCAAGGGATAACTTCGTCCATCTCTAGGGAGCATCCAGTAGATGTTTCATGTCCTTACTGCATAATGAAAAAGAATAAGTGCCAAATGTAATAAGTAAGCCCTGATTTTTGCAGGCAAAAATTTTTCTTGCCAAGTTTCACACTGGAACGAACTGCAGCTCTCTCATATATTATCTTCTTGGGAATTTTTGCAAATTAGAAGAATAGTGTTTTCTTGCAAGTACCACCTGCTGGTTTTGCAGGAAAAAGGAAAAACTCAAGTTTGACATATGACCTCCAGAAATTTTTCTTTTTATGAATAAAACAGAAAGCACTTCTCCAGCATCATCACATCCCAAGCCAATATAATTCTCAAAAAATTAGAGCATTTTTTCTTGTAACTGAAAACACTCTTAGGGCTGATTCCACAGAAGCCACATGCAAGTGTTTGACAACTTTTGTTCCATGCTTTCAGACAGAAGTCAAGAAAGAAGTAGTACTTTTTCCTAATTATTTTAATGTGCTATAGGAATCAATGTTTAAAAAATCCAACGTAATTACTTTTTTTAAATGCTTGTGCAACTAACCAGTTGTAATAATTAAGTTTTTTAAAAAAGATTAACAGACTGCTATTTTTTCTTTGATTTTTTTTTTTGATTAAAATGTATTATGTTAAAGTTTGGTTTAAATCTAGTAAGTGCCTTCATTTCTGGCACTCTAAAGTGGCTGCCAGAGCTCACAGCTCCCTGTAAATTTTCCTACGTATGGACACTGGCATGTGAAAGAGGAGCTGCAGTGTTTCTGCCTAACATATTAATCACCTATGCTACTAGTAATTTATCTTTTCCAATGCCTACATGAAACAAATTAGTTGTAATGGCAGCAAAAATAGCTATCAAGTATGCAGCACTGTCCCACTCTGTGTTATTAAAGACTGATTTTAACAAGAGTGCAGATCCTGTTGGTCTCACCTGCTCAGCTATTAGTTTCAATTTGTCTCCCAACGCTTGCCAACACACTGGGGCGTGTGAGCAGTCCCAGAAGACCTCTTTGGAAAATCTCACTCCATTCCCACACCTGACAGTATTTCACTAGACCTCAGGGTAATGTTAAACAATCTTTGCATTGTCCTGTGCCATCTGTTCAGCATTTTTAAGCATAACTGCTCCGCGCTGGCGTCTCATGCGTTGTAACCAGCTTCTATTATACCATACCATTCGTTTTTGTCATACTCTTTCCTTCCAATTCATTTCTTTTTCATCACTAGCCAGCACTGAGTATCACCAAATGCGCTGCATGACGCAGCCAGGAAGCTGAAGCAGTGGAGGGAGCGTTGGAGGGATGCCCTTTATTATTGCCAGACACAGACTATTCCCAGCTCCCTGCGTCGGACAGACAGCCAGCATCACTTCCAGAAGAGCCTGTGGGCACTGGGTGACAAATCCCACAGCTGACAACTGACTCAAATAGAGGCACTGCTGCTGCCAGCTCAGCATGGACTGTCCCAGCCTGCTCGTGTCTGGTACCACAGGGAGGGAGCACGTCCAGCTGGGGGGCACTTCCAGAGTCCCAGGGGCCTTGAGCACCCCACTGCTGCCTGGGCTTGGCACTGACAGGGGAGGACAGAGACCCTCACTCCCTCTTGGCCCCATTAACAGCTGGCTCAGGGTCTTTAGCCCTGCCCTTAAGCACCAATAAATTACATCAGCCTTCCTTGTTTGTAAGATGAGGATGCATGTCCTTGTTTGGGAAATAGTTTGGAGCTGGCACTGAGGCTTTTATGTAAGTGCTAAAACGATTACTGTTGCACTTGCACGGCTCGAATTCGTCTCACAACTTAAATTCAAAACGTGTTTTGTTTAAAACCTCCAAGCACTTAGACTTCCATAAACAACAGTAGTGACTACTTTCCTTAATAATTCATACCTTCGAATACTCAATTGGTATCCTAAACAAAGGCATTTGGAGGACCTGATGAATAACAAGTTTTCATGTTAAGCTGAGATCAAAAGGTTTCTGGAAGAGGTGGGAATCATCTGCAGTCATACTTGAATTCAAGAAAGCTTGAATGTTAATTTTAAAAGCCTAAAGTAACTCTGGATATTTGCTTATTGTTTATTCAGATCTAGAACAAATTACAAATTAACTGAAAGGCCTGCTGAATTTGCCTAATCAACATCCTGAACTGAGATTTTTGAAATCCTGGCCCAAACAAGCAAGTTACTTTTTCTTAGGGTTTGTTTTGTTTTAATTTCTTTGCCTTCCCATACTGGTGCTGACTAACCTAAAGCCTGACCATCGCTCTTTTTCCAAATGAGCACATGTGGTGACATCCATCTCCCGTAACCACTGACCTCGGGAAGTTAAGAAAACAAACGGTTTCAAAACCACACTGTGAAATATGGCTGCTGAGATGGCCAGCACATTCCTCTCATTTTTCATTAGCCTCTCCTGTAGCTGTCGCAGGACAAATCATCCAGCAGGAAATGGCACCCAGCTCTCCATACAGCAAAGTCTGGTTAAGGTTAAATCAATGGATAGGCTTTTTCCATAAAATCTCATGGTAGGGGTGTAAGACAGCGTGTTTGTCTTGGGCACATCCCAATCCCGGCATTCAGAAGAAAGTGAGTAGGTTTGGGCCAAAGGCTTCTGAAGGGTGTATCACCATCATCCCCTGGGGTCCCAGAGCTCCCCCCAGCATGAGACTGGCACCCTGCACTGCTCATGCCCACCCAGGAACCACCTGGCCAGTACCACCCTCAGCTCCTTACTCGTGTGCCAACTTCCCTTGATTACCCCCAAGTGAAGTTTGATTTGACTTTTTTTTGTTTTGCTGTCTCCCAGTCCCTAGCTCTGCACATGCATTACCATAGCATCAGGTGTCACTTCTAATACCTTTCCTTCCTCCCCAGCTTGGTACTGGGCTCTGAAGTGTACAAATTCTTTCACTTGCTGTGATGCTCTCAAACTCTCACCATTTGAGCAGGCCAGTACAGGCTGAAGCGATAGCAGCCCTCAGCTTGCAGAGGGAGAAGTGAGACCCATCACCATCCCTGAGTTATTTAAAAAACATTAAATGACATGGCACTAGAGACATGGCTTAGTGATGGAATTGGCATTGGTTGGACCTCAAGGGTCTTTTCCTACCTGAGTTATTCTCTAACACAGTGAGAGGGAAGGAGCAGTTTCCTGGCATTTCCCCAGGAACTCGTGCTGCAGCCAGCAAGGTGCAACAGCAGCTCACACCCTGCCCAGGGACCCAGGCAGGCAGCCAGGCACCACTGGGGGACAGATTTGGAGCCAGGCTAAATTGTTCTGTAAGGAGATGAAGGAGCACTCTGCTTGCCTGCAACAGGAAGGACTGCCTGTCCCACACAGTTGGAGAAATGCGAAGCAACCCCCACAAACCTGGATCATTTCAGCCATGGGGATAGGTGGGAGATACCTTGCCTTGCTCCAAATAACAAAGAAAGCTTTGGTCTAGTGTGGCTCTGGGTACTTGTTAATTGAAGGCTGAACTGTGGCCTTAAGGTAAAAGCCTTGTGTTTGGAGTTTCTTGTGGGGATGAATATCCATAGGGAATCTAGTGAGGTTTATCGTTTAATTTTTTAAAAAATCTGAAGAGAGTGGCATTGTTGTTAGGTGAGTCCCACAGGGAATATCAAGACAGCAAAGAAGGATGGATCAGGGCCAGCCACCATGGAAAACAATGTATTTCATACCTAATGATTGTGAAGTTCACAGGCAGAATGGTTCCAGAAGTTGTACTTCTAATCCAATCCATAACCTCAATGTAAGTGGTAGAAGGTAGGCAGGTGTTCAGACCCATTTGAGGCCATCAGTTTAGCCATAGTCAGAATTGTCTCATGCCTTGCTCAGAGTAAGGGACTACTATTCCCCTGTTTGCCTGTGCTAACACTGGTGAGAGTCCTAGGTTATTAGAACTGCCACACAACTATCCCTGTTCACAAGAAAAAGTGCTGAGCACAACACCATCAATATTTTGAAATGTCTAACCTGAATAATGCTGCTTCCACAACAAAATCCCATTTCCAGAAACTACTGCTACCTATTGGTTTGAATTGAAGAATTAATTTGACTGACATTAGGCTGCTCAGGACAATCAGGTGTCTGCCTTTGTTATTTATACCCAGGCTTACGAGACACGAAATGCATAAATGTGAATAATTCTGTGCAAACCCCCCAGGAATAAAATGCATGTATTAGCCAACAGCATGTTTTAATAATTAGAGGACAGCAGCCAAGGAACAGCATAGTAGTATTCAGAATGTATCACAACCACTCTTCATTCCTTTTTTCCTAAATCTCTCTTCCTCTCTCATTTCTGTTGCTGTCATGCTGCCTTTTCACGACAGAAAGGAAACATTTCTAAGCCTCTAACATTAGGTGCCTGAGGAAAGCTCATCTCCAGCTTCCAAACTGTGCTTCACTCTCCCCAGGTGGGAATGAGGATTCCTATGAAATGCAGCAAAATCAAATCAGAGAGAAAACATAACAGGCCCCTTTCTGAGGGTTTGTGGGACTCCTCTTCCAGAGGCTTCTCAGAACCAGGGTAGAAAAAAGCCAAAGGATCCAAAAAATGTTGTATCAGTCTTAAAAAATTCAGGACATTGGCCTAACTACTCCAATGTCTCTAAGAAACAAAGCAAAGCAATAACCCCTTCTAATTCTTTTATTTGCCTTCTGGTCTTTGAGCAATTTGTATTCACAAAGCACATTTAAGCTCTCCTTCTTCAGGTCTAGATGTACTTAAAAATAAAAACAAGAATGAACAAAATAAATCATAAGAGAGGTTCTCATGTAATTATACATATCCAGGGACTAAGATTTTAAAAACAGGAGAACATATGGATAGCCCAATAAAATTGTGAGCTGGAAGTAACCAGCACATAATTGTGTGAAAAGAGAACGTAAGCATCATTTACTTTTTATGTGGACTCATGGGCAGAATATTGGCATGTCAACAGGAGAAATCAGAGTTCTTCTTTCCCTTCTGTTGCAAAGCCAGAAGAAAATCATATAATCTCTGCATGACTCATTATGTCCTTTCATTTTTTTATTTATTTGCTTGTATTGCAAGCTTCCTTAAGGTATGGGCTACCTCACTTTCTGCCTTTACTATGTCAGCACACCAGGAAATCATTTGGGTCAGATTTATCAACACTGCTTCATATTGCAATACAAGTACTCAGAATTTGTTTTTTGAAGAAGGTAAAAGCAAACAAAACAAACATAAAACAAGCCACACACACAAAAAACCCCCTAACAACAGCAGAAAACCCAACAAGTAAAAGATCATAACCAAAATATGGTCCTCAACTACAAACATTCCTTTTCCTCAGATGCCTGGCTAGGAGAAGCTCAGCGATAAAGAGGCCTGCACCACAAACTGCAGAAAGTTCAAACAGCAAGAGCCTGATGCAAAGCCATATTTACTGCAACTCTAATCTACTTCTAATCCACCTTGCTCTGAAGACCACTGCACAGCATAACACAGCCTTTAGATAACAAACAGTTACAAAAATCCATTGATTTTTTTCAGAGCAACATAAGCTGCCAAAAATGCATTCAGCCCCTGTGGAAAAGACCTTCACCTCTGGACAGAGCCCATCGGTGCACACCCTGTTAGCAATTGCCAGCTCTAAGAAAATGACTTTCATCTGGCTGTAGAAAACACAGATGTAGAAGCAAGCCTGGCAGCCCTTCTCAGAGTTTTATTCACTGCAGCTTAAGTGAGATAACCATCCCTCATTCCACAGCACACACCAGCCCCAGGTCTCCATCACACACAGCATCTGCCATGCATGAGAGGTGCTTTGTGTAGCCTGCCCCTGCTACTACCTTTTTATTAACTTCAGGCAAATACTCATGCCTGGCATTTATTTACTCCTTGCCACAGTCTCCCTGATAACTGAGAGGTTTTGTTTCCTATTTTTTTTTTTTTCTTTTATAGAATGGTACACCGTGAATGGCCCTCAAAGTGTTCCGCTGTTACTCAGCTAGGCAATGTTTTCACTCATTAGAGACAAACCTCAAAGGATTGAAATTCAGTTCTTAGCACATGGAAGTAAATATAATGAGAGTAGAGAAGAAGAAATTTTTGTTAAAGCACCACAGTCCTGAATAGTTGTTTAATAGTGTTTGCCCTTCATTTGCATGGCACCTGGGCAGCCCCTTGAAAGAGGTGCCCTCAGTGGGGCACTTGCCTCTTGTTCCTGAGCTGCCTCCAACTCTGTATCTCACTGCCAGTTCTAACTGGGCATCAGTATTTCTTGCTCAAACAATTAAACAATTTGGCAGCTGTCTCTGATACTTCCCTCAGGCTTTGCCCAGCATCACTTGTGCCAGAATGCTCAGGGACAGAGCTGCAGAGCTTGCCCAACAAACCTCAAACTGCCTCTCGCTCACAGAGGCTGATGTCTTGTAGTCAGTGTCAGACCTTACTCTTGAAGCTGAAAGGGCTCAGAAAAGGCCAGAAAAATACAACTTTTTTACAACTACTACCAACCTTCTAGGTATGTAGGTGGTAACAGTAAGGAGAACTTGGTCAAGTAGATCCAATTTTCTTCTTGATAAAGTCAATAATGCAGTCTTTGCCAAGCAGCCTGAAAAACACCCTTTCATGCCATGAACAGGCAAAATTATACAATTGTACAACTCTGGACTTCAAATTTCTGCATAAGGTTATCAGTGGAACCCTGCATTTGCTTAATGAGGCAACTCTTTTAACACAAGTAGAAGCAATGAATGCTCAGCTACTGGTTGTCATTTATTAATTTTCTAATTTGGGAAATGGAATGATAAGATCAAATCACACAGAGGAAATGGTCAGGATAGCAGCAAGAAATCTCTGAGTTCTGAGAAACTGTTCACACCAGTGTCTTGGCTATTGCCAGAGAAATTACTGAAATTAAAACAGGACATGTTCAATAAATACACAAATAAAATTCCCTTGCAGGTGTCAGAGCTTATGCCCCTCCTCACTACCCTGATGCAGACAGAGGAGTTATTACCCCATGACAGACACCAGAAGATATTTGGTCCAGCTTGCAGGACCTTACCTACCTTGCTACTATGATTTTTAAGTATATCCTAATACCTTTTGTTTTCCCCTTGGAACATCAAGGGATTGTCCATGGTCCTGTATCCCAAATTTTAGGGGAGCCACCCTGAAAGAATGGAAGGTCTTTTTCATTCATCTTAACATAATTTGTAGATTACCAATAAATGCAGAGTAAATAACGTATTTATAAGCTGCAAATACATATATTTTTGCTTCAACATGTGTAGAGGTAGATGAGCAGACATGAAAAGAATGCTATAGATGACTAAGAAGTATTTGAGTTTGTTTGTGTGTGTGTGTGTGTGTATGTTCTGTCTTTGCAAGCTGACATTAACAGACATTTTTGATTTTGCTGTCTAGGGAGCTAGTTTTTGAGCAACCAAGGAAAGTAATCTGTCTTATTCATATTCATGAATGACTATTAGGACTTAGACAAACACCCTTCCTTATACTTGTCCTGGCCTGGAAGAATATTAATACTCATATCTTCCTTCACACCATCCCATCCAAAAATTTCTTCACCTGTACTCTGTCAGGAAAGACATTTTTATCTTCCATGCACTAATTCCTTGGCTGCTATGTTCATTTTCTATAACCAATTTCAATTTTCATCCATCCAGAGAATAAAGGGAGTCAAGGAATGAGCTTTTGACTGAGCCATTTGGCAGTGAATCCATGGAGGAACAGCCTGTGGTGGGTAATAGTCTAATAATAAGAATAAGGTTTCTCTTCATGTTATGGACTTTACACCCCCTGCCATTTTCTACCTCCTTAATCATACTTTAATCTTGCAATCAGATATAATGATAACTAATCCCTCTGGAGTGATAATAGATTTATGGTTCACTCTGAAATATACCGTGATGAAAAAGAACCAGGGACTCGTCTTGAACATCCCATCTTGCATTAACAGGGAGAATGGTAAACCAGGGGCAGGTAGATTTCCAATCTTTGTTCCTGTTGCTTTCACCAGGTAGTAACAGCAATCATTACAAAGAAGACAGGGCCCACTGAAGGTACATGAGAATCAAGCTCATCACAAACTGGCACCGAACAGATTCAAATTGAAACTCCTGCAAGGCACAGCTATAGGTAGAGATCATAACGAAATGGGATCAGTGCACTTTCATATTGGCATGCAGGATGAGCAAAGCTTTTGCTTGACAACAGGGTTCATGCATTACACAGCTTAATGCTTTGCTGTGGACCAACACGGAAAGGGTCATGGACTTCCTTCCTGTCTTCAGGGTGTTGCCATAGTCAGTGGATTAGGACACCAGAAAGAAGTAAAAAGAGAAAAAAAAAAGGAGTTTTCCTGGCAATGCTCAGATCCTTTAAAAACCATCCTTCCAAATTTCCCTTTGATCTTAATATGTTTTTGAAGGGTCTCTGATGTGACAAACAACCTATTCTGTGCTTGCATCCAGCTACAGTTTTGCAAAGAAAGGCTTTGTTCTCCTCCAGTATTGGAAGATTTGTGATTGCTGGTCTACCCCATTATTCATCTCTGAATGAAGTTATCAGACCTTATTCTTTCCTGGCTTCCTCTGATGTGCATCAGGAATATTTCCAAAGATACAACACTCTAATATTGAACTAAGCAAAAGGAGACCCAGACCTCGCATGTTTCCTTGAAGCTACTTCAAAATGAGGAAACTGGTTTTTTTCTTCAGTTTTGATTGTCCCTCTGCAATGAATCTAAAACAAAAAATTGTTTCCTAGGCAATTTTAGCTGGCATTCAGTTACTACTCTACAGGGAGCTATGGAGTGGGTAGGCAAGGTATTGTGTCACCACTGGAGATAAAAGAGTAAGAACATAGTAATATTTTTTTATATTGTTGGCTCTAAGATTTTACCAGCCTTAATGTACCAGTGATTCAAAATGTCTACATGCTGGCACTGCTCACTGTAATGCTCTCTAACTCATTCCTGTTGAACCATGCAGAGCAGATGACTGGAAGTGATTAAAGTCTTCATCTGCCCTCCAGCCCCAGTGGTGTCGTTCAGGCAAGAGGTTCTGAGCCCTTTCAAGCCCACCACACATTCCCCAAATTAGAGATTTTTAAGGAATAAACTCTCATTTTTAGCACAAAGCCACTGGATGCCAAGAACTGCCATTGTGCAAATGACATGGCCCAAGACTCATTTCAGTATTCAGATCCCAAATCCCCCATTTCCTGTTGACTCTCATTGCTTAAGCTAATATCATTCAGCCTACTCTTTCAACTGGTTAGAAGGGCTTAGTCAAAATTCTCTGCAGTCAGAGGAGCACAGTGCACATGTGTAACAGTAGAAATTGTTGGCTCAGAGCATATTCATTTGTTGTGTGTAACGCAGTAATAAAAAACAAATGCGGAGACTTCATTTTATATATAATAAAAATACAGCAATATTTTATGTGTCTCATTTTAGCAGCCTGTTTTTAAATAACAACCTTATTTTTTTCCAATTGCAAATCCTCAAACAGAGGAGCAAAACATAAAAGTATTTTTAGTTTATGGGCTAAACGTCCAGCCCAGCAGTTTGCTAGTAATATATGTATACTGATAATAACCACAACTAGCAGGGGATGCAATGCAGCCTCAGTTATTTCTCTCTGCTCTGCAAGAACATACTCCTCTCATTAAGAATTTAGATGTCAGCCAGGATTGCTAACTGCCTTGGTTCACACTTCCCTGAAGAGAAGCAAAATGGTAGATTGTTCTTTGAAACACCACAAAGCCTTTCTGAGCATCACAGCTCAACTGTTCAGGGAACTGAGGCAGCCGCACTGAAAGCTTAAAAACAACTCTCTGAAGAAAGGAAATAAATCAAGAAGCAGGTTGCTGTTGGAAATGTGTCATTTGGGAAAAGGTACAATTCTGAGCACATAGGATAGATAGTTGGTCTTTATCCAGGGAATGGCAGTGATACCAAGGGATTTCCTGAACTTGAAGAGGTGACTGAGAGGGGACCTCATAAATGTCTGTCAGTGTCTGAAGGTGGGGGTGCCAAAAGGATGGCTCATGGGTGCTAGGCAGCAGGACAAGGATAATGGGCACAAACTGATGCACAGGAATTTCCACCTGAACATGAGGAAGAATTTCTTTACAGTGCAGTGACCAAGCACTGGAACAGATTGCCCAGAGAGGTAGTGGAGTCTCCCTCACTGGAAATATTCAAGAACTGTCTGGGCACAATCCTGTGCCATGTGCTCTGGGATGACCCTGCTTAAGCAGGGAGGTTGGACCAGATGATGCACTGTGGTGCCTTCCAACCTTTCTAGGACATTTGTTTTAATCTCTCAAGAGTCCACTTGTCCCTGCAGAGCCCAACGTGGCTGTGACCCAGAGCTGCCTCTGCCAGCAGGAGTCCCTCCCAGCCTGCTCCAGGCTGAGCCAATACACAGAGTTCCTTGAGGCATGGGCAGGCACATCCAGCACCACAGACAGGCAGGTAAAATGTCTGTTTTGCTTTAAGTAAAATGTTGAGGGTGCTGTGCAATGAATGTACCATGAGCGAAGTGCCACTGGAGATGTCAGCCCTGAGATGCCAAAAACTTAAGACAATTTAGTGTTAAAGTGTGCCACAGAAGCATTTTTATACTTTCAAAATGAATTTTCAATTTTCACAGACACTGTCCAAATTATCTTGGCATCATTCTGGTAAAATTTGTACAGAAATACAATATCTTTCCTGGAAGCAGATGAGCTTAACACCTTCAAAAATGAATTTTTCAACAGGGCCAGACCCCAGCTCTCCCTAGCTTACTCCTGAATCACATAAACTTGACCTTACAATACCTTTATTCCTCACCCCTACACCCATCTAGTTGATGTATTTCAATTAGGATGCATTTTAGGATACCATAAAAATTGGAAAGGAATAAGCATCATCCTCTAAAACAGATAGAGCAGTTCCTAGAGAGGCTGAATTGGGAGAATTGCACTGGGCAGCCCTTTTGGTTTTCCCCAGAGGGTCTGGAGTGAGCAGGATGTATTGTTTCCCTCTGGTTTTTCGAGGTGAAGACAAATTAGCCTTTGCTTCTGACAAATTGGCTTCTTGTTTTCAATAACAAAGTCTCCTAATTGAAAACGTAAACCCCAATTTGAAAATCGCTTGGTTTTTTCACACTTTGCTTCTATCTTATTTGTGCGTCTTCAGCATCTTTGAAAAGCATTTATGGAAGGAAAGTGAGACAGCCTCAAAGTCTCCCACTAAAATAATGATAATCACCCAAGAGTCATGAGAGGCATGATTTTACAGGTGGTGACAGACAAATGTATTCAGAATAGCAGACAGAGAACAGTTTTTACCACCAGCCTGCCTCTTTTCCCTGTTGTGTATTTTTGGTAGCAATTAAGTTGTCCTGTTTATACAGAGGGGAGTGTCCTGGAATAAAAGACTGGCTGGGCAAAGTGGGAAAACATTTGTGAATCTCTCACTAGGAAAAGCACCACACCATTCTTATTTTCCCTCACTGAAGTGTCAAAACCAACAGAGCCACCATGCACTCACTACACAGTGAGGTGGAGCTGGGGAGCACTGCCAGGCTCAGCAGTCACAGGGCTCACTGCCTTCTTCTTCTCTCCCCAGCACAATGCCAGCTCCAAGCCAGTTCCTGACTTCTGATTGTTGCTTCAAGAAAAGGGTCTGAGAAGGCTCTGCTGAAGTCTGGTTGGCCAATAAACGTCTGAGAAGTCTTCCAAAAAGAGGAGAAAGAGAAGTGTGTGCTCTTCCCGCACTGGTTTGCTTGGTGTTGGTTTTCCAAGAGAAGAACCATGGCGCATCTTCTCTTCCTGTTTCCTTTGGGCCCTGGAAAGCTCTCTCTAATTAGGCAGTTGCACTGCCCCTGAGAAACAATGAACAAACAAGCCAATTAGCCCCAATTCATTTCAAAGCCTGAAGTCCACCCGCAGCAGCACTTTTCAGAGCAAATTTCCTAGCTGGTGACTTTATTTTGTTACCACTTTTACTGCCATCTAATTGAAGGCACTGATGGCCAGTTGATTCATTTATCATCAAGTTTACAGGCCACACACTGCAATACTAATTAGCGGCCAGACATTGTGCTTCAGACATTGTGCTTTCAGTTTGAAATACTGCTGGCATTTACGTGTAATTCCAATTCATTATGTTTCAAAGAAACTGAGAGAGTGAGAATGAGATTTTTCAAAACCAGTACTGAGATTAGGCAGGCCCAGATTGCACTCTAACACAGCTATTTTAAGTTTATTGGGAAAGGGGGTGGAGGATAATTAGCAGTTTCCCCTCCTCCCCCCAATTTCTGACACTACCAAGCGCAAACCCAAAACCCACACAATCAATCTTGTATAAACGCCAGTAGTGAGCTCTGCTCCGTGTGCAGTTCTCACCCAGACCCATTTTCACAGGGAAGTGGTGAATTTTGCACTTGAGGTGAGAAATACTGCCCTAAGGATTTAAATCTGACAAGTGCCAAGGCCTTGTGAAGGTTCCTCTGTTTGGCGTGGAAGGAGGGGAAGGCAGACCTCAGCTTTCTCCATGCATTGGCTGAACAATAAATCACCAGAAGCCTGCAGACATTTGGCAGAGCTGCAAAGAATTGTTGTTTTAACTGAAATCTGATAGATTTTCTACTTCTAAGGCATTTTCAGATAAATACCTCCGATTTGGAGCCAGCTTCGCTCATCTTGCATGAGTTTCTCTATCAGCTTCACTGGGGCTACCCTGGACTGAGGTATGCAGGACCCAGCTCTGGGCCACAAAAAAAGCTTATTTTTTCTTGTTGTTTGATATTCTCATATTGCAGCTATTCCCTTCCTTCCCCTTTTTAGGTCCCCTACATCCTGACGGGCTCATTTCTCCCTAAATAAACTTGAAGCACAGAAGCAAAATGCATTTGTTGCCTGGGAAACACACAATTCAGTATATGAGGTGGCCATCCTAAGAGAGCCATAGACCTCCAAGGAAGTTTTTATATCAATAAGTGTAACCAAGCAGAAGTACCAGGTTAGTATAACATTCCCTGCTACTTGGTTGTTACTTTTTGAAATGTTTGACGAGTCCCTCATTATAGCCCATGATTTATTTTTGTTTTATGTGGAGTCTTGCTCTTCATTTCAGAAATGTTTTACTATAACAGTGAGAGAATTTGACAGAATTTCAGGAGGGAGCAAAAAAGCACTGCCTAAGGATTACTGGTAAACTCCTCACTGTATCATCAGTGTCTCATTAGCTCCAGTTTTTCACTTTGATTCACCGACTGTTTTCTGAATCACTTATTTCCTCAGGCCTTCTAAATGCCAGTAAATATATTGCAAAGGCATACGAGATTCTGGCTCTGACAGTAGGCTATCAACAACAAACCCCCTTTCTCTCAGGAAAATATTCACACCTCTGTTATCCCAGAACAGCTACAAGGAGGGGTGTGCTTCCTTGGGGAGACTGACTGAGCATGCTCCCAGAAACACTCCAGCACTTCACATATGGGGTTATTTTCCAGTTAATTTATGATGACTCCTGAAGATCCCAGCAATGATCATTTTTCTTCTTGGCAAACAAGGAAACTATTATTAGCAGGGCAATAACATTATATATTTTCTCAGATACTAATCTAGGGGCATATATTAAATTCAGTCATATATCAGTCCACTGTAGCACAAACTCTGCAAGTATCTTGTATGATGCATCAGGAAAGCAAACTCTGTATTAATACATCTTATTGCATTTCTCAAGGATTTCTTCCAGCTGGTTCACAGTGCTTGCTATAACAAAAGCAAAGCCAGAAAGGGACAACATAAGAGGCAGCCACAATCCCTCAGACAACAGCACTAAAAACAAAAGAAAATGCTGAGAGCCCTGTCCTTGTGGTAGAGAACCTTGAAATAGTCAAAGTCAGAAGCTAGGGTAACTCTACCAAGAACCTAGTCCCAAAATAAGGGTCACAATGGGTTTAAAAGCTGATCCAGATCTCTGGTTAAAGGATCTTATATAAGGACTTGTTGAATGGGGCATTTTCTGCACCGGGAACAGGAGATCCTCAAGTGGTTTACCAGGCTGCCTCCAGCTTTCTTTATCAGTGTGCAGCTTTTCCTCTCTCTTTTCTTCAAGTAAGAGCCAGCTGTAATACTTTTGGATATTTTTGTGTCTCTGTGTTAGCATTACTGCCACAAGGCCTCAGAGAGAATCTATCTCAGCTGAAAGCAAGGCTGAGGTGACATCTACATAGGGATCCCAGCAGAGCCAGGAAAAAAAGAAATCTTCCATGCTGTGCAGCACTCACAGATACACTGGCCAGCACAGGCAGCAACACCTTTACAACCCACAGCATTAGGCATCACCTTGTGATATAAAAGCAGTTTTCCCAAAAATCAACTGTCCCTTGATTTTTGGGACTCTCTCTTCAACAGGGTTCATAAAGAAGTTTTAAAAAGAAGCAACTCATGGGCTTTATCAAGAGAGCAGAGACCAAGCCTTCCCTGTTCCCTCGAGCCTGAAGGAGTTACTGCTTTAACATCCTTCTCCAGCATCCAAGCTCCGTACTGTAATCTGATCCCTCCAGTGACAATAAGAAAAGCAGCCTACGTTGCTGCAGAAGAAAAATAAACCAGAAAAATAAACCAGCAATTAGCAAGTTCCTATATGTTTCCTGTTTATATAATACAGCTCTTTTGCGGGGCAAAAGCCCGGAAGAAACTGATAGGCCTGGAAAAGATTTATAATAAAGGTTATTTGAAATACCCACCAATGCAACTAGACTTGTTGTTTCCTCCGTTTAGAATGTGAAAGGATGGATTTAAGTGTGGAATTAAATAGGCAGGACTGGCTAGAGATGGCAGTAGGGAGGGCTGTCTACAGCTGTCACCTGTGGCAAAGCTGGTTTGCAGTACTAGGAGCGAGTAGAGATATTTCCCATCACAGCTCCTTTATTTGAGAAAGACTATGTGCAGAGTTCACTTCATTATGCATTAGAAATTACCATTTTTGAACATGAGACTAGAAAAGGAAACTGTTGATTGGCTGCTGCTCATTTTTTAGGGACCCTCGAGGTAATACCCTCCTCTGCCTGTCTTGCTCTATCCCCACTGTGAGCAGTTGTACTTAATCTTCATTGAACACTACCACACATTTTGCCATTTGACTTCTATGCTCGAGCACCTCATCAAACAAACTAAGCTGTGCTTGTTCTTACACAGATCACTATGTCCCAAGGCCTTCAATGATACCCATTATCAGTTGCAGGTCTCAGAGTTTGGGGTTTCCCCCCCACTCCTTTTTTATGGAGTCTTAGACAAACTACTAACCTATTGAGAGACTCTCAGTAATAGGTTCTTTCCCCTTTGTCCCAGTCATGCTTGATAGTTTTAGTCTTCTTTCTGAGCAGAGTTTGAGTTGAGAAAAGGAGTTTTTGTGTCAAAACAGGTACCAACCACAGGAGGAGCTGAGGCAGCTCCTGCCCCTTTGGGTGGAGCAGCAGGAGCAGAGCATGCAGGGGCAGACTGCAGTCTATCTCTGACAATAAACAGCACCAGCCAGGTGCTGTAACAGCTCACTCACCATGGAAGAGTCAGCTTTAGCCTCACTCCTGTCAGGAGTTTGCTGGATAACCTTCCCATCACACTGCACAGTGATTTCTCATTTAATAGGAGCTTAGCATCACCAGTCCTTTATGTAAAACACTCAAAAACCCCCCAAAACAACAGGCCTGTAGAAGATTCAGACACAATCTTTTTTGTTACAGTTGTATTAGCAGAGGATATTAAAAGACCATACTCCTGGAAATGCATTTAGTTCTGTTATTTCTGGCTTGTCTGAGTTTGATTTCAGATACTTGTAGTAATGAACAAAGTTTGTCATTATTCCAGAATATTTAACTACATAACAGAAGATCTAAAATGTTGGTTTGTGTTTTCCATTTTTTTTTTCCTGAACTATTAACTCAAGAACCAAAAAGCCGTAAAACCACCCAAAGTTTGAAAGAGCTACAAAGTTTCATTCTGATCCTTGCTTTAAGATCAAGTGAACCATGCAAAAAATTTTTTTCAGCCAATCAATTTATTTTTGAAACTTGGAAACCACATTGCTGGGACAAAATTTAAGGTGCAATATCAAGCAGGAGAATAGTGCAAGTTTTGGTCAAAAAGACCAAAGCCTATGCTTGAAAATGTACTTTAAATGTACTTCCCTGAACCTGGCCAGAGAGAGAGAGAAATTTAAGCTAAACTAACAGTCTGTTCCCCCAGATTTCATTGAGGGTGGGATCAGAGGCCCTACCTGCCCAAGGTTCCAGGTCCCCATAGCCTCCAGCTGTGAGGTCCTCCAGAGTTAGGACTGGCCAGGTGTGATTGTTTCAGGACCATAGCTTCATGCATCTACATTAAACCCCCTTTTCATCCACTTAATCTTCGAGCTTCAATTTTTCATTAAATTGTTAAGCTTTACTTTGCAGATACCAATTCATGGACTGCCAGATGGAGACAAAGGAGCTGCAAGACTGAGGACAGTTCTAAGTTCATCATCCAAACTTTTCTGGAGAGATAAGTCCATGGTATTGCACAATAGTGAGCACTGAGTTCAGCAGTGTTTCTTATCTTTCCAAAGATCTTTTATTCCACTAGCTGTTTATTGTATTTACTGTACATTAAGCCAGCAGTTTCTCCTCTTGCAGTTTGCTTGGAACTATTATTAGCAAATGTTTAACATATACAGACTTTTCTCAGATGTCCAAGCCAAGTTTGCAGACTGTGCATTAAGAAGCTTTCGAGTAAACTACTGGCAAGAAAAGGCTGGATAAATTAAAAATGGGGAAGAAACACTGATTTCTCATATTCTAGTTCAAAAAATGGTGGAATAGATTTCATTCACATTTCCCAGGACACTACTGAAGAGAATGGTTTCATGATTGCTTAACCTTAACTGTAGATTTATGACATGAATGAGCTATAATCATCAGATTAAAGGGGTAAAATTTAGGAAAACTGTGGGTTGAACAATCCTAAGATATATGGCCAGTCCTGTGATGTGAAGTGCGCTGCATGGAAAAAGAATAACATAATAATAACATACATTTTTAGTATCTTTCATCCACAAGAATTTCAAAATGCTTCCCAGACCAAACATGAAAGTCCAGATTCTGATTTCTTCTCCCCTGGTGTAAATCCAAGGTGATTTGACTGAAGTTATTAGAGTCAACTCTTCATTTTCAAAATTGAATTTGAGATCAGACGTTTGGCCCTGTTGTAGACACACAGTAATGGCATTCATTTGTGCACTGGTCCCATTCAAACAGTTATAATTTGAAGCAAATTCATTCTCCAGGATTGGGAGAAACAAAACTGATAAATCTGGCACTCAAATACATACAGCAAAAAAGAAGAAAAAAGCAGTAATGCACATTTTTAATGTTCATCCAGAGATGTAAAACAGGCAAGCATTCCAGTGAGTATAAAATATTATTCCTTTAATTCAGATCAGGCAAAGCTTCTCCAAGAAAACACTGAAGTAAAAGAGTAGGAGGAGGCAGAAAGAAGAATTATATGGAAGCATGTTAAGATAAACTACATAGATGCTATCTGTCCAGTCCACTCAAGAAATCTTTCTTTACAGCAAAATAAGCTTTGCTTTGGTGTAGTATCCCTCCTTTCCAGCCACACCCAGATCCTTTCTGAAATGCATGAGGATATATTTTCCTTAGTTCTACAATCACTATATTTTTACTGTGCTGTGAGAACTAGGAGCAAGAGATCCTTCACCATTATCAGTATTTTCCAAGCTGACCTGCAAGTTGTTGGACTTGTTTGTTTGGTGGTTTTGTGTTTGGGGATTTTGTGTTTGCTTATTGGAGGGGTTTTTTAAAAGCCTAAGCCATATCCTACATTCTTACATTCTGGACCCATCTGATACTTGCTGAAGCTCACTCAGTTTCTTTGGTAATTCCAGTGAAGCTTAGGCTGAGGTCTTCTATGACCACAGAACTGAAGTAAATTGCTTGGGGCTTCTTCAGAACAGAAAAGCTGCTCAACCCTTTCTACACACCCTGCAGAAATGCTCCCTCAACCCTTTTTCCAGGGCAAAGAACAAGGGTCAATTATCTTTCAGAGAAAGAAACATCTCTACTTTTTTCTGCCTTTTTCACAAAATTGTACCCTTCCTAATCCAATTGAATGTCAGCAAAAAACTTAAAACTTCCCAGGAGAGTATTTATCTGATCTCAGGTCAGTAGAAGTGGCTTTAGAACTTAAGCTGCTGGTATGTAAAGAGCAACAAACCCTGCTGTTTATTTGAGCAGCAGGGTCAGAAAGCAAGCCCAAACCTAGAAGAAAAAGTTAGAAAAAGTTCCTTTTGAATGATGAACATTCAACTGTCTTCTGTTATTTAAATAAATAGGGTTTGCACACAGCATTGATCAAGATTGGAAAAATCCTCTTGTATTTCTGGGCTTCTGATTTCAGACAACCAAGGACCACCTCCAATACAAGTCAACATTTACTGAGTGAGTTTTCCAGTTCTTGGCCTTCTGCAATTCATTTCAAGAAAAAAAAAGAAGGAGATGCTGCAAATTAATGATACTACCAGTATAAAGTTCAGTAGCCTAAGATTAAAATTAGTTAGGCTCAAAAGGGAGACAGGGATAATTGACACAAGTCCTTTAAATTTTTTTCACAATAACAAAAAAAATCTTAATCTAATTAATATCCCGGGAGCAATTCTCCAGTTGCATTACTCTGCAACTAAGCCCTGAAACAAAGACTGTGAATTTAAGGAAAATACTGTGATTTATATACAGGCTGACATTGGGACTGCTAAAATTCAGCAAAATTTGTCCTTTGTGGTGATTTTGTAATGGCTAATGTTAATTAATGTACAATTTCTTTGCACTGACTTAGGGAGGCCCATTACAGCCTGTGTATTAAATATGTGCTTGCCAACCAAAACCACACAGAAATACAGAGGAATGAGATGTTTAAGAAAGCCCTTCTCTGTCTGGCCCCTGTGTTCTTTCCTGTCTGGCCCAAATACAGAGTCTAAGGGTGTACTCTGTTTGAAGAAATAAAATTCTTTAATAGTCTGTTGGGCAGTAACCATGCCATATCTCTCAGCCTAGCAATCATTTGCTCAAGCAGGGACCAGTGCCTGAACATCTCTAGTCCTCTGAGGAAAGGACAGGAGGCTGATTTTAACCCCTACCACTCTCTCACCAGGACTGTACCTACCTGGACTCTGCCACAATGGGCACTGAGCAGCCCCAGGGAAGGAGCAGGGGGAGGCACAGCCAAGCTGTGACTCTGCTAAGCAGCCACAGCCCCCTGGCTGCTGCCAGCTCACAGCTTGCCCCCCATCCTTCAGCCCTGAATAAGGCTAAAAGCAAGGTATCCTGCAAAAGAAGACTTTCATTGCTGAGAAAAATAATAATAATTAAAAAAATCCATCCACTTTCACTTGCTGCACATGGAAACGCAGGATTTCCCATGTACTGCCCATAAAAATACAGGATTGCAGCAAGGAGGAAAGTTAAAATTACACAGTTTGTGAGTTTTTACTTTTTTAATGAAACTGTCCTGAGAAGGCCTAAATATTTCTCAAATCAAGGGAGTTAACAATAAAGATAAGTACATTCTGATTTGCTAGATAAACATCTTGAGTTCCCACTAACTTCAATTAGAGCTTCAATTATCCACTCATCTCTCAAGTCAAACCCTCCTCTGTTGTAGGGCTGGGAACTGCTCTGAGCAATCCAGAGAATGTTCAGAATGTATAAAAAAAACCCTTCTGCAACAAATACACAACCTGTGTTCTCAGTTAAACCATTTTTACACACAGCAAAGGTGCTGAGACCTGAGTGTGAATGGCAATGTTACACTGACAGAATGGGATCTGGCTGGAGATGCCTCCTCTCCTTTGCCTAAAAGGTGCCTGCTTTCAGCACATCCAAATAGATTTGTTTCTTTCCCTGGCTCAGGGCATCATCACAAGTAACAAAAGAGACACCTAACACCTGCCTAATGTTCTCCATTTGTCTTTGCTGTGTGCAGTATGGAAAGGAAAACATTCCTCAGTATCCTTGTGAAAGATACCAAGGCACTCTCGTCAAGATTCTTCTCTGCTTTTCTCAAGTAAAAATGAACAAAAGAATTTTACTTGTTATGCCCCTACCTTTAACTGGGCATAGGAGAAACCTATGGATAAAAGATGTGTTTGATGCAAGCCCTGATCACCTTGAAGTAGGATTTTAACTTAAAGATGAAAAATGTGAACAGTGAATTCAAGAGGAGTTGATAAATCCCATTTTAAGGATATATGTATATACCAACTGCACTCAGACTTACTCTTCAGGAGACTTCTTCTTCCAAGTTGCATGTAAACATTCATTTCAGCAGAACTACTTATTCAAGGTACCAGGCATTTTCTGCATTTATAGTCCCATATTTCATGGTCTTCAGGGAAAAGAGTGAAGTTTCCTGTCTCATTTGCCCTTATTAACAGTACCTCCTTCCTGTTGCAAGTCCTAACTCACATTTGAAAGGTGTTCGAGGCAGCCAGATGAAGCAAATACTAGAACTAAAAAAAATAACTTAGTCAGTAAAGTAGCAAACCCAATACTGAGCACTCTTTGGCCTAAAAAGCAGTGATACATTTTCCAGGAAATATACTAAAGAGCAGAAGCTGAAATCTAGTGAATCAAGTCAGGAAAATGGTCTTAAAGTGAGATGTTAGCTGCATTAAACACATGTTTTTACAACCACATGTATGGAAAAGATGAGATGTACCCTATCAGTATGGAGATTTGCATTGTCCATTTATAAACATATTCCCTTTCTCATGCTACAGCCTCATTCAAATGGGAATTTCCATTGCTTTTGTAGTGCTTGAATCTTATTAATTTAATTTTAAATGTTGGGGTGTGTGACTTACTTATGTGTTGATCTCCAAGAAGCAAGCACAATTTTTTTGTGAGGAGAAAGAAAGGAACGTGTTTCTCTGATATGTTATTACAGAAGTGGTCAGGTTAACACCACCAATATGCCAGTGGTGTTGAGTTTTCCACTCAAGCAGCATTTGGAGTATTGGAACAGTATCCAGCAATCTTGGTGTGCTTAATCCAGCACCACACATCATGTCTTGCACAAGGTGTAGGAGCAGGGGGCACAGAAGCCTAGAAGTGGGACACTGGAAGCATCATTTGTCCATGGCTGTTTCTAGAAGACAGCCTGGTGAAGTTTTCTCATGCCACTCTGTCTTCGAAGACACCACAATGGTGTTCTGCATCTGCTGGTGTTTCCACATGACAAGTGGGGTTGGTTTGCCAAATGCAATGGCTGAGGAGGTCTAAACATGTGCCCAGAGCTTTGCCTCGGTCTTTCCTCTCCTGCCAGACTTGCTGTTAATGTTTTCTTTATTTTGGAAATGACACAGCGAAAGAAGAGTGCCACTCCATACCTCAGGCCTGCTGGTGACTAAAACATTTCTTACACCATTGGCAAAGGAGTCATCAGTGTTCCTCAATACCAATCTTGTGCTGTGCGAGCCTACTGCTCCCCATCACCTTCTCTGTCCTCTGGTTTTCTGCTGACAAACCCAGTGACACGGCTGTTCTTCGATAAATCAGCCCTCGGTGGTGTTTTATGGTGTCATGGTGAGCACAGTCCTGACCCTTGGTGTTGTATTCCTCTGGGGAATGGCTTTTCCCCAAGAACCCCCTGAAGCCTGTAACCATGTAGTTTGACCCTTCCTTCCTATCTTGACCCTATTGGCTCAGGGCCAGCTATCTTTCCTGAGCAGGAGACTAGATAAGGTCCTGTTCTTCCTTGTTCTCTCTCTTTCTCCCCTGGAACCCTTCGAGAATAAAGCCTTGGACTGATCCTGGGAGTAAGAGCCTCTTTTGGAATCTTTTACCCTGTCCCCTGAGATATTCCTCCAAAGCCCCTCAAGGAATTGAGCTAGCCCCAGGAGCCCAGGGGGCAGAGGGGGGATATTTCACCTTGGTGATCAGCATCTCGGCACACCGGGAAGCTTCCTGCTCCAACCACTCTGGCAGCCAAGCAAACCTGCCTACTCTGCAGAAATGATGTGAATTACCTCACCTCTGTGTATCGTAATAACCCCTACCACACATTATGCCAAATGTTCAGCAGTCAGCTGCAAGGAGCCAAAAGGCAGACAAACCCCCAATAATATCTAAAACAGAGTTCAAGTGAAGCTGGGTCCATGCCAGGCTGCGGAGATCGTTCCTCATGTCAGCCTCAGATCTGACTCTTGTGCATGTGAGCTAACGAAAGGGCAGGGAATAAAGCAGCATTTGAGTTATTCTCACAGAGCAGGTACTTAATAATATCCACATTTCAAGCATTTGAATGTTGTGCTTTTATTAAGCAAAAAACTACTCCCACCAAATATCCCTCAGTTGCAGTAAAGGCTGTGAGCATGATTTTATTTCAGCCTGTGAACAAAGCCATATGGATTTCATCAGAGGGATTTGGGGGTTTTGATTCTTATAAAAGTCATGATGTCAAACAAAACTTCAGATCAGTCCCGAAGCATACGCAGTGTGACAACCGACAATGGAAACTACACAATGCCATTCTTCGGCCCGACAGCATCTTCAGGCTCAGCAAGCAATCAAGCACAAACGTGGATGGGCTTCAGCTTCACAAATCCAAACTAAAGTCTGACACTTGAATCATGCCACCCCCCAGCTGGGGGTGCATTTTGGTAAGCATGTTTCTCACGGCCACAAGCCATTTGGTAAGCATGTTTCTCACGGCCACAAGCCATTCTCACACTTCTTGGATGATCCAGTATTTCGAAGAAGCTGCAGTCCCATACCCCTCACCACACAGCCTTCCCTACTTTTGAATATACCTCCATCCACCTCCTCAGCCTGCTCCATGCATTTCATAAAGGTTTCACATGCTGCACAGTTCTAATGTTAGCAGGGATATTCCTTGGAGGGTCTGGGCTCCTACTCAGCATCTCTAGCACTTTCCAGTTACCTCCTTGATATTATTCCAGGAGAAAAAAAGGCCAATTCCAAAAATACATGTCAGAATCTTCAAAAACCAGGCCTCAAGGAGGCCTCAATTTCTCTTTAGCTGTGGCTAGAGCCAGTCGGAGTGGAACGGGTAAAGCAAAATAACGACATCAAAAGAACTTTTAATCACAGCAAAATGACTATCTATTTTTGCATCTTGAGAGGTTGCTTAGAAATGTAGTGACACATTCAGGGTTATTATGCATTTAAAGCAAAATTCAGCATTTGAAACAAGATCCAGGTTTGTTGGCTATGTGCTCTCCTATTTAGCCCAGCCAAAAAGACAAAAAAGTCCTGTTTACTTTTAGTGCCAAAAAATTACTAAACCATTTATAACAGCTGGTCATACTACTGAACAAACCACTCAATTAATCAGCCAACTACCGTATGTTTGAAAGAGACAACACAAGCTTCCATTCCTAATAAAGTGCAAAATATTGATTAGTTCCGGGACAACACATGAATAAATTACTTGCACTCATAATTAGACTTTGCAGTTTCCAAAAATTCGGGGTACTTTTCACACATCATTTATCAGTATTCTTTCTTTCATTTCTCTTTGCTTTTAGCCCAGGTTTTTTAGAATGATGGCCAAAATAAACAAAATATTTCCTTATAGTTCCCTCTCTCGCTTCCTGCTTATGAAAGAATTTTCACTCATGGCCTCTAGCACTTCATGGAATCAAATTTCTTCCAGAAATCTGCAGCTAGAATGCAGTATTTTAATTATGAGTATTATTACAATCTCCCTTTCACTCCCCCATCCCACATTCCTCCTTCTCTGTCTTAATGGCTGGTCCCTCCCAAACCAGCTGTTAGAGGCAAACCTACAAATTTACTGCTTGCTTCCTTTACAGTGATGTTCTCTCTGTGCTGTTTTATGAGTGCTGGTCTCTCAAAAACAAAATAGCAAAAATAAAATTAAAGCCTCTGAAATTCGTGACATAGCTCTTGCATGTGGTCTATTTTTAGGTGCACTTTATAGGTTGTGAAAGACTCCATCTACCCACATACTGAAGAGCCACAACTCGTGGCAGTGGCTTCCCCCAGCACAACAAACAAATGAGAGGGCTCAGGATCTCTGTGCTGGCTGTGGGTTTAGCCAGGCTGCACCTTAGGGTGCTGCAGCCACCAGCAAAGGCCTGTGGGTGACAAAGTGCACGTGGGTCCTCTAGGCACAGATGGTGTCTCTAAGGCCAGTAGCAAGAAGGTAACTCTACAACTGATGTCCAGAAATGCTAATAAGCAGTTGAAGGAGGTTTCTTGGTCAAACGTGAATTTCCGGAAAGATGAAAAAGTTTGAGGGATTAGGGAGGGGGAATTCCTTAAGAGGACAACAGAGTGCTGCTTCAGAGGCATTGCAAACTAAGCTGCTGAAACCATCTGAGAACTGCCTTCAGATTGAACTTCTAGCCAAGGAAGGACTCAGATAACACTGTCTATATGAGAAAACATTCCAGGCAATATCCCATCACATTTTAAGTTTAAACCATAGATTTTATTTCTTCATAGTGCTGACAACAGATATATTATAGCTAACAGAACCATCCAGGATGGAACTGAAGGAGACCACAGGCATAATATTTACTCTAATTTCTAGTGGTGCATAGGAAAAAAAATCTATCTCTTGTGGTTATTTCATTGTCTGGGCTTTTTCCCCATAGCATGAGAGTGCATGTGAGCTGATAAGTACATTCATGTACACATATATAACAGTAAATATATACATATATATGCCTTAGGAGGAGGCCACTCCAAAACAAATCTGTACTGTACTGACAGTAATACAGTACTCACTTTCAGCTGCAGTTCACAGAGGACTCATCAGAATTGAAAGCAGACTATTTTTTTATCTGTCACTTTGTAAGTAAGACACATGAATTCAATTCCTTAGGAAGACTCTACAGATCTGGAACAGAAAAAATTATATATATTCAGTAATGCAAAGGCTTTTCTTAACCTGCCACACCTATTTCAGAGTTAGTTTCCTATTCACTATATTCTTTATAAGAATGTCGTAAGTCCTCATAACTTAAAAGCTTGGGGTTAGATTGAGGAAGGGTGATAAAAATACTGGGCTCCTTGCACAAGAAAGTTACATGAAATTTGCCCTAAATACATTAAAAAAAATATGTCTGTAATAAGAGATTAATATAGGTGTCTGACTCTCAGAATAATGTCCTGACCAAAACTCTTCAGTGTCCTTTGCCTCAGCAGTTAGAATGTGCCATTTCACATGCATCTTTCAAACTATTAATCCTAGCACCTAGAATTATTTTAAGAATATTATAATATTGCATTAATTTGACAGAAAGGACAGAGACAGAAGAAAGAAAAGTACATATATTTAATACTGTTTGAATTCAGGTGTTTGAATTGTCCAGTGTTTAAACACCGGCAAGGGGGGTGGGGGGAAAAAAGTATTCCTTTAGCTTTGAGAGAATTCTAGTTGCATTTCAATTTCTGCATGCTCTCAAAGAAAATTCTTCTCTATAAATACCTGTAGAACATATATATGTAGCCAGTAGCAGAAGTTGGCTTAATAAATAAATCGAACTGAATGCATAGGAAGCAGAGAAGCAGATACACTTTATAAACACATAAATCATCCAGTTAACAAGTAAAATGGAGTTATGATCAATCACAAACCTTGGATAAGCAAATTCAGACTAGCAAGTACAAACTCGGTATGTGGTGTTCCCAGATCAAATATGTTTGCAAACTTCACAGGCTCCAGAATTATGAATGTCAAAAGCTAGGATTATAAAGAAACTGTTCAAGAGCCAAGAAAAGGGGCTTATTGAATAAACAGTTTGCAGTGATTATTATGACCAGATTTAGCCTAAGATATGCTGTATGATGGTGGTTGTCCTTTCAAGAGTGAGTAGGGTTGCTAGATGTTGTTAGATTGCCTGGTACTGAACAAATGGGCACATTTTTGAGCACAAAATCCCTTCTTGAAGTTTAAAAAGGAAGGAAAAAAAATGTCAAGTTAAATACAGCTTGGGAATAATTGCTTCAAGCTTCACCTACTTACATTGCTCACTTGAAGAAGGGCTGTGCACTCAGAAACTTTTCTTTTTCCCACTCACACACAGACTTTTTCCCCACTGAGGCTGACCAGACCCATGTGTGTGCTCAGCTCATCACAGAGGTACAACAACAGGCTACTGCTGCTTTAAGGGCAGAGATGGCGAGAGACCAGCTCAGCATTTTAAAAGTCTAGAAAGATTTTCCATGAGCAACTGTCCCTCAAGGTTTCAGTCTGAGTAATTTTGTTCCCTGGAAGTGTCCAAGGCCAGGTTGAATGGACCTTTGAGCAGCAACCTGGTCCAGTGGAAGTTGTCCCAGCCCACGGCAGGGAGACTGGAACTGGATCTTTAGAGTCCCTTCCAAACCAAACCATTCTATGATTCTATGATGAATCGACTTCAGCCCAGAGAGCCAAAACATTATTCAGCCTGGCCAAATAAATCCATGCCACCTAAGAAAATCTTGAAGTAATATTGATCAAAGACCATACAATTACCAAGTAAAACTGAAACATAAATTATGATATGAGATTAATATCTCTGTTGGTGTAAAGTAATGGAATTGGCCTTACCCGACGGCTATGTGGAATCAGAACATCCTGAGTTGGAAGGGATCCACAAGGATCATCAAGTCCAGTTCCTGGCTCTGCACAGGACAACCCCAAGAACCACACCGTGTGCCTGGGAGTGTTGTCCAAACTCTTCTTAAACTCTGCCAGGCTTGGTGCTGTGGTGGGAACCCGTTCCAGTGCCCAAACACCCTCTGGGTGAAGAACCTTTTCCTGGTATTCAACCTAAATCTTCCTTGGCAACTTCAGGCCACTCCCTTGGGTCCTGTCACTGGTCACCACAGAGAAGAGATCAGTGCCTGCCCCTCTTCTTCCTACACGAGAAAGTTGTAACCACAGTGAGATCTCCCCTCAGTCTCCTTCAGACTGAACAGAAAAAGTGACCTCAGCTGCTCCTCATAAGGGTTCTCATCAAGGCCTTTCACCATCTTCATTGTCCTCCTTTGGACACTCTCTAGTAGTTCAATGACCTTCTTGTATTGTGGCACCCAGAACTGCCCCAAGCACTGGAGCAGAGGCTGCCCCAGCTCAGAGCAGAGGGGACAATCCCATTCCTTGCCCAGATGGCCGTGCTGTGCCTGGTGCCCCCCAGGACAGGGCTGGCCCTCCTGGCTGCCAGGGCAAACTGCAATTTTCATCTGAAACAAAGCCAAACCTTGAATGGAGATTCCATAGCAGAAGATCACAACACCCTAGCTTGATTAGATTAGAGTTTATTTCTCCTGTAGTAATTTCTCCAACACTATTTTAGCAAGGCTGGTAAAATCAATAGCTACTTCTTAACCAAATGTAGATACAGTGCTGAATTAAAAGAGACAATTTTTAAAGATAGTGGTCCTAGATATTCTCATTATCTTTCATAATTTTACAGGATCATATATTCCCATCCCTCATCTTTTAATTTTGATTTTTTCCCAGTATTGCAGCCATCTATTGTTCACTGCTTTCTCTTCCTAGTGGTTGATCTTGCAAGTGCTTTTCAAACAAGGAATGCCTTTGGCTTCAATACGAGTTCTCTTATAAGTAAGGTTATTTATTATTGGGCCCTAAGCTGCACATTTTTTTTTGAAGAAGGAAATCCTCTTCATCTGTTTAGTAAAAGATGATAAGTAATAGACTTGAGGGAGACAACACTCACAAGAGGTAGATGGCTTAACAAAACCTGTATCTGGCAGACAAATAGATTTTTTTAGACTTCACTATTTTCCCCTGGTTTTTCCAGGCAAGGGAATGAATGAAGCTTCAGGGTAGGAAAGTTATAAAAGAAAGGTACTTCTTAAAGAAGATTTTTTCCCCTCTAGATTTCTTTCCCTCATCAGTAGGTTGCTGTTTTTAAGACACATTTCTTTAACAATATGACCATACTGAGCCATTCCCTGCTGGGGGTTTTTTTATGGTGTAACATAAAATGTAGGGATCCTGAGGACAGGATCTACAAATGTTTTCTTCACTTCCCCCAGCAGCCCCAGCCGACATGAGAGAGGATTTCTGAGGGCAGGTCCCGCACCGCCAGCACTGCCAGCCCACGCGAGCGACCGCCAGCACTGACAATGTACAAACACATGGTTAATGATCTTAGCAGAGATTCCAGCCCAGGCCTTTGCATGTCAGCTGTTCTCACTCCTACCCTCTTCTTTGCAATGACAAGGGTTATAAACCTTGAGGGTAAAGGCTGAAGTTTTGGGTGTGGGGTTTTTGGGTAGGGAGGGGTTGTTGGTTTTTTTTCTTTTCTTTTGAGTTGCCAAACTGGGGCTCTTGGGAAAGACTGTAAGGCTCAAGTAAATTCACATGTCTCTAAATTATACTGCAGTGGGCTAACATAGTACAAATGGGGTGCCTTATGCCATTCTACAGTGCTTGACTCTGCTGAGATGCTGTCACCCCAGCACAGCCCTGCCACGAGGCCTCAGAACAAGCAGGGAAGGAAGGAGAGGCAGCAACACAAGCCCTTTCCCGGTGCTCTTGTGGTGTGTGCAGCATTGCCAAACCAGGAACTGCTCCAATGAAGGGGTAATTTGTCTTGTTTTATTCAATTAAGCTTATTTGCATATCTGAGGTTAATCTTTTTCCTGTTATTCTAGCAGCAAATACACACCAAGATATAAGCTGATACACTGAGTGGAAAATCAGATGTTTGTGTATGCCCGTCACTGAAGTCAATCACAATAAAAGATATGACAAATTATGTGATTCCTTCTCAAAATTGAATCCTGTGATGTTTATGCAGAGCATAAGGAGACTTATGCCTTTAATGCAACAAGCCTGTTTTTATTTACATAGATGAGTGAAACATTGCCCTGGCATTACACAGAGTAAAGTGTGCAAATTCTAAACCCTTCCATAGTCCCTGGATATAAGACTGCATTCATGTGTTTGTGTTTAACATGAACAAATTTATGATCTGATGTGGATTCCTCTGAGTACATATGTATTCCAACTATTTGCTGAATCCTAATTTTGAAAGAACAAATGTGAGTGCTCTGGAAGAAAAAAAAAAAAGTATTTTCTATTTATTTTTTTTTTTTTTTTTTTTTTTTTTTTTTTTTTTTAATAAGGAGTGGTTTGAGAGTGTCTGTGACAGTTTAAAGGATACAGGTAGTGAGAATCAGCATATTAGTAGGACGTCAAGACTCAGAAAGTAAATCAAACACCTCCAGATCTCTTTAGGTATTTTTGCAACTGCAGATAGTCCAGGTTTTATGAACACTGCAAACAGAAACATACACAAATCCTGTTGACACTGCCAAGAGTGGTATCAAGTAATCTGCATAAATCCACAGCATTTCCCACAAAATCATTTCAGACAAAATGGCATGTTTTGTGATTAGGGCTTCTGTAGGAAGGCAGAGGGGGAGAAAAGAAAAGTGAATACATCCCCTGCATGTAGCCATGCATCTTTCTAGTGGAGTTTCCCTATACATGAAGGAATCCCTCCGGATATTAATTCAGCTCTTATTCTCCAGTGCATATAGATTCCCAGTGCCCAAGGGCTGTGCTCACAGCCCCTTTTAGCCCAGTTGTTTCCCTTGATGTTACACACAGGGAGACAAAGGGCACTGCTGCTTTTCCAGTGCCTTGAGTCAGCCTTACAGCCTTTCAGTGCTGATAGTGTGGCTTAGAGGGCTCACTGCAGATCCCAGAGCACACATTCCACTGCGCCCGCTGTGGTTCAGCTTAGAGATAACCACATTAGAATAGAAAATATTTCAGGCTTGGGATCAAAGTTTATGTCTGAGGCCAAATCAAGGGAAAAGTCTGATGTTTCAGTAATCATGAGAAAAGTCCTAATCACACTGATGTGCTCTCAGTTTCCACTGGGCAGGTAATCTCTCAGATCAATCTGATTTGCCTGAAAGTTTTGCCATCTTGAAAAGTGGGAAATGGAGAAAGGCAGCTATTTGCATAGTTTTAAATCTGCTCTGGAACAAGACCCTTTGGAGCAGAATTGGAAAAAAAAATTACTCCAAGCATTTCTTTAACCTAATGGGAATTGTATTCCTGGGTTTATTTTGTCCTATTTCACATGCATACAAATACATATTTTTCAATAATCAGCCATCTGCATCAAACTTACATGTCCCAGTGCTGTTTCCTTTGATATAGTTGGCCAAATTCTCACTGATTCCAGTTGGAGGGCAGTCAGAAATAATGTGCATTTCCAAAAACATGCAAACCCATATTCTGGCTGGCAATTATTTAAAGAGCTATGGAGCTTTTAGCAATTCAAAACAAATAAAGTGTCTTTGATATGACTTAATCTGCTTGCATGTCAGAAAGAAAATATTGGTGATATTGTGTGCCTTCCTGAAAAACCCTTTTGATGGAAACGTTCTTTCCTTGGGCAACCTTCCTTTGTGTGCAAGCCAGCAACTTCCCCCTGAAGTTTTCCCTTGGAAGCAAACACCTCAAGTCAGCTAACAGAACCAAATCCAGCTGAATGTTTTCCTGTCCCTGACTGTCCCCTTACTGAAACCAGAGGAGACACTGGTTTCAGGGGGCCAGACTATCACCAGCAACCATGGACTTTACCACCTAAGAAAGAAAGGTAAATGCTGCCTTCAACAAAGCCGAGGTGGTGTTTTTTGCAGGTGGAGCAACAGGAGGGCCCAGATCACCTGGTGAAGTATTGAGTAGCCTTGCAACCAGGTCTTTGAAACACAGAAAAGGTCACTTTGCAAGAGAAGTCCCACGCTGTTACTGGGGGCAGGACTACAGCAGCAGGTACAGGGACCAGATACAGTTCAGCAAACATGGGGTAAAGCAAACAGTGCTGAAGGTGTGCATTCCTCTGCCTGCCAGAGCTAGAAACCCACTGCAAACCACTGACTCCCTTCAATGAAAATCAAAACTGCTGGACATTGCTTGAGTGGTGACCAAGAAGAAGGACAACTAGGACATTGGTGTGGCAGTGAAAGATGGCTGAGACTGATGACAGCCCTGTCAATTTCAAATGTAAGGTGAATACAGGCTAGGGAAGTCCAGAAAAGCAGCTGCCTGGAGACAATGGTGAATTTTGCTAGAGATTTTTAGGCTGTGTGCCTAATTCCCATGGAGAGTAATGAGAGATAATAACCAAAGTATAGGTGTTCATTTATTGCTTACAAAGAAAAGGGTTTGATCCTGGCTTAAAGGTGAAACTCACATTATCTGGAAGACAGGGCTCTTATTTTAGAGGAAACATACTTTATGTTTCTGGCAGCAGATCCAAAGTCGGAATTTTTCGAGCTCCTTTGTGTTTCAACTTTTTCAGTTCAATTCACTTTGCTAGTCTCTGAACACAGCATTTATAGTTACCACAAAATCTCAAATTACCTACAGCTTTGATACATATGTTACCAGATAAATCACTGCAAATACATATATATGTATTTGTGTATTACTCTTCCCTAAGGAAATGAGCCTGTGCAATCACACACTTTATCTCTTTCTAGCTTTGGAAATCTTTCCCAAATGTCAACCACATTTGACAAAGGATCACAGGTCAGAGAGATAACCAGGTTCCTAGAAATGCAGTGATAATCAGTAGCTAGGTCAGTGCAATAGCTGAGACAGGAGGGCAGGTAGGGTTGTGCAATCAAACCCTCTGTGCAGCAGCAGGCATCTGGCCAAAGGGTGTGCACCAACTGGACAGCTGGGGCCTGAGTAGCTCCTAATTGTTGTATCTTCCTCACTGAGTGTCAGGAGGTTTTACAACGCAAGAAACTCAATGGACAGAAGGAAATAAATCTGAAGGCAGCTGTGCCTCACTTGACCTGTTCTTTGCAGAGCAGCTTGTTCAGGAAATGTTAATTGCTTCACGTTTTGGAGCATGGGAGAATTGGCTTTAATTTTGCATCTTCCATTGTCACTGTTCTGCCTGTGCCATATCACATGCCAGAGCAAGTAATTTGATACATGCCAAAAATTTGTATGCAGTTTCATAAATGACAGACCTTTTCGTGGAACAGTAAGCCATTTAATGCCTGGTTTGAAGGAAGGATTAAATGCTAAGGTATCATGTTCTCCATAAAGTACCCTGTCTGTAATTGCATTTAAAAACCCCTGAATTCAGAAAATAATTAAAGTAGGTGATCATCTTTCCTGATCCTTCAGGTTTATGTCAAAGGTTAACAGTGTGGACCTATAATGGGTTTGACCCTAATTAATTAGCCCAGGCAAATAACTTGTGTACCAGCACAAATTATATACATACTTTAAAAAGACCAATAGCAAATCCTCGTGAAGTTACTTTACCCTTTACTTCCCATGGAGATATTCCTTAATGCCCATTTTTGCTTAACATAACAAAATGGTAGTTCTAGACCTTTCCTAAAATTTACAGCAGCAACATTTAATAACCAGATATATTTTTCTGTTACTCAAAGACGAAATGGAAGAAATCTTTCCATTTGTGGCTTTTTTTCTAAGATGTAAGAAGGTGGATTTAAGAGCCTCTCTACATTTTATTACACCACAGTCACAACAAAGAGAACAGAGGGATTCCTACCAGGTCCTCAAGTTCTACTAAAGAGCGGGAAAAAGTAATTGCAAAGAAATTGCTACATTTGTCCACAAAATAATATCATATAAGCTTTTCAGTAAGAATATGGAAAAGGAGCATTTCTAAGGTCAGGCATAACATTAAGAAGGCAAGACATTCTGTTGAGAAATGTGTGGAAAGCTTCATCTTAACTTCACCTGGAGCCAGTTTTGGCTAAAGGAAAATTTATAAGGCACCATTAAAATTCCCCTTTTCAACCTCCAGCATGTTCTTTTCCTAGAAAAGTAAGACTTCCAAACATAGACATAGTAAGGAATAAACCTAAATATACTAATAAACGCTTCACTGGGGTTCCACAACACACATCTGTGTAAATTACAGAGTTTTACTCAAGAATTTGCAGACTTAATAAATCTTTCCTCAAATTATCCCTGAGAAACCATTAGCTGAATGCAGGTTGCAGCTCTTGAGTTTTCAGATACTGTCCATCTTTCCTAGTGTAGTCATCTTTCCTGTCTACATTATAGTCACATAGTGGGTTCTGCAAGCAGAAGACATTTCCTGTTATTCCAGCTGGATTCTGGTGTTTTAACTCTTAAATTAAAAAAATGCTTTGTACATTTGTAGGAAAAAATGCAAATCTTTTTGCACAGTGAAATTCAGAATGGAGCAAGAAAGTGCATATGCAACATTAGCCCTATGCTTTCCTTGACTGGGACTTTAGTTTTTAACAAAGAAAATAAATTCATTTTCAGTCTCTCTGAAGAATAATCCAAACCTCATTGTAGTTACCATCATTCCTTTCAGTGACTGCTGGGCCTGGACCTACCTTTATCCTTGTGATTACAAAAAAGAATACTTGCCTTATTTTCAATTTCTCAAGGAGTAAAAGGAAGCTGATTTATTCTATAGAAATTGTCTAATATAATTGCTACATGTATTTTTTTGCTCATGAGTGTTCTGTAGTTGAATAAATTACATAGTGCAATAAGTGAAAGAAGAATTCTATATCCTATTTTGAAAGGGAAGGCTTGTAGTTTTTGTTGGACAGAAAACTCTCACATATCTCCTAGAGGGGAAATGTGAAATCTACTTGATCCAGTGCATTATGCAAATTCAGTAAGCCTTTGAAGCTTTCAGGCAGTTCACCCAGTTTTTCCTAACATTCCTGTAGGAGGATTCAGCAGCCTAGGTCTCTGAAACTACTTCTATGAGGCACAGTGTATTAAACTTTTTAAAAATTATTTGTGGAAAAATGGCTTCTTTGTCATTCAAGATGTGTTTTTAGGCCTATAATTTCCTTCAAGTGAGCACAATTCCGCTAACAGCAGTATATTATTTTGACAGTAAGTCAGTTGGCATAAGACTTCATTGTGTATGCCTTTTGTTTATATAATCCTTCCTAACAGTAACAAGGTGTTTACTGTTCAGCAAACACATTTTATTTTAACTGCCAACAGTAAAACTGTCTGATAAATTTTGATTTAGCTAAAGAAAGCAAGCTCTCATTTAGCCCAAATAAATCCACGGTGCTATGGACAGCTGTTTGGAGTACATAATCCCCCCAGCTCTTACAGCGAGGCAGCCCTGGCTGTTGAATGGGCGAGGGAGAGCAGGCTCAGCTGTTCAGGATGTGCTCCATCAGGGCTGGGACCCACAGGGCCCTGCTGCCCCTGCCATGCTGCGGCAGCAGCACCGTGGCCAAGGCTCCTCTCTGGCAGATGCTCTGCAGACTGACAGCTGACACCCTCCGCTGAGCCTGGAGATTTTTTTTCACTGAACACATCCTGGGTCGATGTGGTCTGGCTGTCTGCTTCTCTCCGACAAAGGGATCGGCCTCTAATTCCGCTTCTGCGAGATTCTCGGGGAGTTAGCTGTCTCCAAGAGGAAAAAGTTCGGATTTCAGGGAAACAATGAGCACAGAGGCTTCTCAAAATAACAGCGTTTTGCTGCTTGAGAGAAAGAAGGATTCATAAGCCCAAAGGCATTTGTCTTCCATTTTATGGTTGACTTTATCGTGGAGAAATTTGCCAAAGAAATGTGATTTTTAAGGTTGATATTATAAAAACGTTTGAGAACGGCGGGGGAGAAATAGCTGATCTGTCACATGGAGTCCAAAAAAGTTGTCTAGAGCACATGCAAAGCAAAATAGGCTCCAGTATTTGCTCCCTGCCAAAATTAGGATATGTGTCAAGAGCATGGACACAGGCAGAGATCATGTGCATAATAAGCCAATCCTGCACTTACATTTTCTAGAAAAATCTACGGAACAAATCATTTTGCTGTGACAAGTGTAGCAAACTTTTAACCTTAACCTTAAATCCCTGGTACAGTAGTTTACTTTCCCCCCTGCTTTTTTCTTTTATGTGACTACTTTGTTAGCACTGCCCCTGCTCCCACCAAAGTCACCAAGAGAACTCCTGTGATTCACTGAGAACAGGAGCTGGCCTGTAAAGCAGTTGTGGTTTGGAAAGTGCTTTCCAGAATGATAATTAGTTTAAAGCCTAGAAGCAGTTGATTACCTGCACTGAACATAAGGAATAAGTGCAGAAAATAATGCAAGTTGGTTTAGAAGTGTATCAAGGGAGGTTTAGCTATAATTTGTGTATGGGAATTTAGGGACATTTGGGTTGTGTTTTGTTCTCTGCTGTTATTTGTGCCACCTCAAAGAGTCTGTATCCCAGTATTCTAATCTTACATCAGATCTGGGAGTTTGTGGAGGGGCAACTGGCTCTGCTTCTGATTTTCATCCTGCCACAGCATATGTTGCATGGAAAGACAAACAGATGTCTGTGCCTTCTTGCAGAAAAATTACTAGAGTAGTGTTAATGGCAAAGGACTGGAATTCCTCCTTCTAACCAAGCAGTTTCATGTTTTAAAAGCACATCTTGTGGCCACTTTTCGACTTTCAGTGTCTTGTTCCACTCCTTGTTGTGTTGGGCTATCTCTTTACATTCACAGTGCCTTAGAGTTCTGCAAAGACATACATAAAAGGTAAATTGCTATGTGATTATGTGATAATCAAATTAAGCCTACTCTTTAAATTGTGGTGCTTTGTGACTGGCTGGACACCAGGTGCCTGCCAAGCTGCTCTGACCTAATGACTTAGGTCATTCCTCCTAAGTCCTAATGCTTGAGCATACCATGAGGGGAAGGAAAGCAGACTCTCTGTGTCTTTGCATCGTCACATCAGAAATTTGAGTTATCTCTGCAATACCAACCCCAATAACAATGAAAGTTCCATTAAAAATCACTCACCTTTAGCAATGTTTGTTTAAAAAATGTAAGAAGGTCTCCTATTCTTAGAGCAGCTTTTCTGATGTAAGTGAATTGACCATCTCAATGTTACATACCTGTTTGGACACTTGTGTCAGAACTGCACCAGCAGTGTCCTCAGTGCACGACAGCTTAACTGATGCCATGCTTCAATACATGGTGCATTTAACCTCTAAATGAGGCTTCTCTTGTACAGGAATACTCCTCTGGAACACAAGCACATGCCATTATTTAAAAAAATAAAACCATACATTAAACACTCAGAAGAGAAAGTATTTATCATTGCACTCACAAAAATTCAATAAACATTAGTCCAACATATTCAATGGTTTAGAGAGATCTTGGTCAGAAAGGCATGCCCTTCCTTCAAATAAACTAGTACAGCTCTAGTTAGGCAAAACCATTAAATTGCACTGCCTAATGTAAGAAATTATTAAAATCTCATCTGTGTAGATAGTTGCAAACAAAAGATGGTGCAACTCTGAAGGAAAAAATTGGCAAGGAGCAAATTTCACCTTCAAGGAGGTATGAGATACAGATGGCCCATAATCAGATTGCCCAAGCCATGTAGCTCATCACAAAACCATCCCAAGGGTTCAGAGACAGTTCCTCATTTTATCTGACCCTTTTAGGATCAGAAGAAGCAGGTTTTACAGAGTCCTGCTTCCCCTTTAAAGCCTTTTGTCACTGTTACTGAAGAGCAATTACAGTCTTGACAACATCACCTCCTGTGATGATTCTCCTGCTGACATCGGTGTTAGCACACGAACACAAAATTCTGCCCATAAATGTCTTAATTCTTGCAGTTAGGCTGGTAACCAGCTGTTCCAAATAGGGAAGATGGAAATGTCTGAAGTAAACCTAGTGAGGCTCTAAAATGAGTTTTGCCTTGAGAAACACTGTGTCCATGAATCTGTTTAGATACAGGTTTGTGCAGCCGTAAACACACTTGAGAAAAGTTCTGGACAATTTTTCTTCTTGTTCCACAGTAACCTAATAGTAATAATGTTCCAATTTTTAAAGCAGCTTCTAAATAGGAATTTCAAGGTTTTTCCCAATGATGATGCCATTTTAGAAAGGGTGAAATAATGATGTTAAGTAGATAAATGCTTGGAGTCAGCTTTGGCCAGCCCTTGACCTTAATACAACTGAGGCGATTTGGGGAAGGGAGTACATTGGGAGCACTCGAGTCAGACTGACCTTGGCCAGATGTTGCAGCCTGTGCAATAGGCTTTGTGTGTTCCTCTCTTTCTGCAGATCTTGCATGAAACACTCACACCTGCATGCAGCATGTCTGTGGCAAAAGCAAGAAGATGCTCAGCTCACTGATGTTTTCAAGCATACAGAATAAGTAAGGCTGAAATTGAACTACATGCCTGAAGGACTGGCACCACTAAGTTAGGAAAGCCTAACTACTTCTGCTTTTGGGAGGCTGAAACTGTATTGAAAATTTTGACTGATGGTGTGTTGGAGAGTGATTTTTATTCTGCTGTAGGAAAATACACAATCATTGCCACCTGAGAATAGAAAAGCTTGTCTCTGAATAGTTCATTTGAGGACTATTTTCTCTCAGAAATCCCCAAGAAAAAGGAACTTCCCTGTTATTTTGAAATTTCTTAGAAAAATCTTTATAGCCTCCTCTATAACCATCTATCTCTACCATTATTAAAGCAAATTATGTTGAAAGCTGTCAAGAACAACTTACATAACTAAATAAAATCTATGGAAATTGTGGGAAAGAAATAACAGAAAAGATAGCCTGTATGACTATAAAATAATTTAATTCTTTTAGAGTGGAATCTGGGCATATCTGCTTTATGTGTGCACTGCAAACAGTATATTAACTGTGGCAGTAGAAGTACATCAAACAAGAACCAGATACATCACAGAGTACTGTTCAGATTTTATATTAAATCTTGCAATGGGCATTACGTTATTGTTGTTTCAAAATCTCAGTGAGTATTCTGGTCCTTGTCTTCAGGACTGTGCACACGTGATTAACAGCTCCTGCATACTCAGGGAGCCTGCAGATAAAACTCAGTTCTGCAATACTTTCAGGTCTGCCCAGCAGCTTCCAGTTCCAGGTGGTATATCTCTAGTACACACTCGTTGTCATTATTAGATGCAGCATGCACTGATTCTTTGAAAAGCAGCAGAGGCAGGAGAGCAGCAACACCAAACACCAGGATGTTCAGCATTTCACAATCAAGTGCCTTTAAACATTTTGACATTATGGAGTGGTTTCTTCAGTTTCTTCAGGGAAATTATTTCATCACCCAGAAGAGCAAAGCATGGGTAGATTTTCACCTGAAACTTCACATAAGATTTCCTTGTCGAAATTGTTTCATCTGCACGGAGTTGCCAGTCAATTGCTTCCCTTTAATGCAATTTAGGGCTGCAGCAAAGACTGGAAAAATGGCAGCCAAGTGTGTTCCACTTATTCTGTTGCCAGGGCTTCAGCTGCAGAGCTTTCACTGTGAACTTCGCATGTAGTCTCTCAGGGACCTGTAGCTGGTACAAGAAAATGTTATTTCACATCAAAAGCTACTGTACTTCTATTTTACATCTCTTGGATATACACACGCATGAGGAGTCATAAACTCAATTAGACCAAAGAGGGCATATGCACATCCTTAAAGAGAGAAAGCTCAGTCCTGACAGTGTTATATGTTTTGACTCCAACTGTGTATATATTTATACAGGCATGTGCATGTGTGTTGTGTCATCATATGGTATCACTGAATTCAGGACAGCTGAAGCTATAAGCTTATCCTTTCTGCATATTTATGTGACAGAAATGTGGAAGCTCTCCTCTCATTAAACAGAAGTTTCACAATAATCTTCATTTCTCTCCCACCCAGAGAGAAATGCTTCCTGCATTTCATGATCAGTACTTCAACATTTACAACTGGATCATCTCTCCCTCTTTCTAGGCTGGGATTTTTGAGCCCTATTTGGAGTATGGTGAATGCATCCACTTCTCCTGTACATGTCCAGAAAGGATGAGCCACAATCTTCCCTGAGTTTGCATGCACTCACTGAGAACAGAAAGTCCTTGCAGTTTTCTAAGTTTTTTAACCCCTTTAACCAGAAGCTGTTGATCAAAACCTTTTCCTCACTTCGAGTCTGCACTGTAACAGATGCTAACACATTTCAGACACACAAGTCTGTTTCTAGGAGAATGAATTTTCAGATGAAATCACCTCAGAAATCCAGGGAAGTCTTGCAACTGCTCTACTTGGGACCACATGTATCTGGTACAAAGTACCCATCTTCACATTGTTACAAAGCAGGAGAGCTCCATGCACTCAGTATGTTTTGTTGTTGTTGTTGTTTGTTTTGTTTTGTTTTTTTAAGTAAATGAAAACACAACTAGAATGGAACTGGGCCAAATTCTCTGCACTGGAAGAAAGAGATCAACTTGGTAGACTTGAGGGTGCAGATTTGCATCTGCAATGGTAAAAAATGTGGCTGAATATTTTCCTGATTTCATTTTTTAAATGTGTTTATTAGATTTTACTTTACCAGCAAATTCATGCAAGTATGATTTATATGTAATAATCCCCATATTTTTTTAATTACCTTGCCATAAAACCTGAATAACTCTCCCTACTTTGATCTCCAACACATTCTGGAGAATACTGCACCAGGCATGCCTAAATCAGTTAAGCCATGCACAGAGCTGTTCCTGCAGGGAAGCTTTCCCACATCAGAAGATTGTGTAATAAAACTTAACACAGCTCATTAATTTTCTCTCTTAACCAATGCATCTGACAAGAAGTGACTTTGAAAACCTAAAGGAATGACACAACTCTTATGCTTTGCGTGAAACATCTGTTTCCAGCTCCTTTGCTATTAAATTGACATCTTTTTATTTGAAAAGTTCCTTTTATTTCCCAACTTCCTGCAATTGGTAATGTATATATCCCAAAGAGCTTAAATTCACAGCTTTTAAAACTTGATTAACTAAATGCTGGGTTAGTCCTGTCCCAGAGGAAAAATGCCTCTCGCGCAGACAGATTAAGTGGTACAGCCATGCTTTTTAATCAATTATTAAGAATTTGTTTATTCAGGCCATGTCAGATTTCATAAAGCATCAAAACAGACTTCAAATCCCCAAATAATGTAAACACCAGTGTGATTGCATATGAAAAATATTAGCATTCTTGGATCTGGAAAATCGATAGAGGGTGAGCATGTCATACTTGCTCTCTCACCCATGAAGGCCACAGCCAATATCAGGTTTCCAGCTAGGAAGACCCACAATGCTACTTGCAAAAGCAGAAGTTGCAGGAGTCTTGCATGAGGAGTTAAAATTATTTTCAGCAGAAGAAAAACACCTCTAATAATCCTGACTTTCCTTTGAATTTCCATCACTTACCCCCATATTCTGATTAAATCGCTCCCTTAGATTTGTTCCCTTAGTTCCCAGTAAATTGAGGGAAAAAAAAAATATAATGACAAACTTTTTTGAGGTCATTTCATGTTATGTACAGATATCAAGCAAAGTTAAATTCTGGAAGCTGATTCAATTCCAGTCTGATGAACAAGATGAATTCATTTAATTGCACGTTGTGTTTGTAAGTAAGTTAAGTGTTGTTTGGTAACTCTGGTAAACCAGCTACATCCTTCCAATTAATACAATTTTCAGACCTTTGAACTTGTTCATACACCCCTTCACCTTCAAAAAGCTTTACTCTTCAGAATAGTTTAGCGAGGAAGACTTAGCAGTGAAAAACATTAATAAAATGTTTGAGAATCTTTAATTTTAGAAAATCAGAGGGGAAAAAGGTCCATTTTTCCTATTATGAGTTCCTCCTGGTGTCTCGATTGCTCTGAAAATATGTATTTTTTTTTTCTAAATTATCCAAAAATTGTCAGTAAAGAGCCAGTCCTGGAAGTCACCTAATCTTCAGATATAATTTTACATTAGATTGGGCAGCACCCTGAAGTCACACCTGGCTTGGTGGGACTGTGTAAGTGTACAAAGTGCACACAGGCGTTGCCCTGTTCTCCTCTGTTTTTCTAAAGTTCTGTTTCAGCCTTCTGATGTTTTACTTTTTGTAATGGAGTTTCTCACAGATTTCCACATAAACAATCTATTGTTACTGTAACTGTTGTTTTATGTTTACATTCTTCTCATAAGGAGGAGGCTGTTGATGGACTGTTGGGTTGACTAGTGTGGTTGGAGAGGACAATTTTCTTCCTCCAATCCATGGTCACTGCTGGAATTCTATAAACGTCTGTAAATAAACTTTTTCTTTTTTGCCTTGGACATCTCAGTGCGTGAGTGTCGTTCATTTGTGTCATATTGCTACACACAGGAGCCGGACTAGGATTTAAAACAGAATCAACTGGGGAATAGCTTGTTTACCCAGAGGGAGCTTTCCCTCCTCTTCCTTTTTTCTAGGCTGTGTCATTCATCAGCTTCGCAGGGAGTTTGAATCCGAGCCCGATGCTCGGCCACTGCCTGTGAGCCTGGAGCTTGCTCACCCTTGCAGCTCAGTTTCTAGGGAAGAATAAGCTTTTCCAGACCTATTCTCCACCCCTGTCAGTCCCAAGCCTTTTTCTTACACACCCTGCACAGACAAGCTGCACTGGAAGGAGTAGGTTTGCAGGACTCTTTGCTGCATTTACACTCTGGGGTAAATAGTGCCTGCTATCAAATAAAGTGTGCAGCTTGTGCCAGACCGACAATTAATGCTGTCATTTTACAGTCTCAGTTAAATGAAATGCACAGCCACAAAAACAAAAAAGAAGCAAATGGAGGAAAAATATGCCCCTTCTAACATTGCCAAGCTATGCAGTAAGTGGGAAAAGAAGGCAGTAGGAGTCCAAGATGAACATACTACACGTAATTTATAGGATCAGAGGAACTGAGCAAACAGAGTGAGCCAGAGATTTTTGACGTGTATGGGGAAGACTGCACTCTTCAACCCATGCAGTTTATTTATTTTGGATAACAAGAAGATGGCTGAAAGGTACATTATAATACTAATCAATCCTGATATTTGTACTTTGGTACCAGCTTGGTGTATCAGTGGCACGTTTTAAAGCATGGCTTAAACAGACGTGCAGGTTTAAACTTGTACCTGGCAGGAGGGAGTGGACCACCTGCTCTGCTTTGCTCTGATAATTCTTCTCACCAGAGCTCAGAGTATTTTCCTTTTATTTTCACATAAGAGTGATAGCAAACTTTGCTAATCCTACATGTTTCATACCAAAATCTTAACAGGGTGGAACATGAGGGTGGCTCACCTGAGGAGATGTTGAAGAGCAGGTCTGGGCTGCCATGCAGCCCCATCCCAGGACATCTGGGTGGTATGAGCATGAGCAGCTGTAGCCACTTTTTCTGTCCCACAGAGAAGCTTCAGGTTGCCCAGAAGTATCCATACTAGCCAAACAGAGTACAAAGACATAATTTACGTACTTTGGGAGTCCTATCTTAACTGCTTTAACACTTCAAGAATGCTACAGATCAGCCACCTTCACCCTGTGAAGTAGATGATTAACATGGCTGTTTTATGAGTGCAGAAATAAACTACTTACCCACGTTCACATAAGAAGACCATGGCCAAACTGGTAATAAGATCCAGATTTTCTGCCTCCCACTCTCTGCACCACAGAAATGTGACATATTTCCACAAGCTGTGCACTAGAAGACAGGGGAAAGAGACAGGGAGAAGTCATAATGGACAGAAAATCAACAAGTAGTGTATGGCAATACAAATCTCTCTTCTGCTGTGGTGGTTTAGTGTTTGCAATTATTAAGGGAAACAAAGGAACTGTCCAAACTTTCCAGGGACAATTTCCATTTAGGAGGTCTGAGGAAAGAGGTTAATAATCCAGATGAAATCTTTCATTCTTTAACTTACTTTTCCTACCATATTAAAAAAAAATATAGAAATTGCAATTCTGAGAACTGGAGGGGACAAGGAAGTAAAGACAAGCTGAATCATGTTTAATAAAAAGGTTTATAGCCATTCCTAGCAGGATTCTATCCAGTTGGCACATCACACTCCCATCAGAAGCAGCACTCAGTGAATTAGATGGTGTGTTATTGCTCCAGCAGTATCACCTGTAGACCTATTTAACATCAATGTAGGAACCCCATTTTTTCCCTAGTAAATCTAGACCACCAGAAAGTATTGTGTAATGATTAGATTTAGTTCCATATGTCCTGATATTCCAGCCTGAACTGGACCCAGCCTGGTCATTCATAACTGAAGAAAGTAGAATTATCAAAGTAAATACTGGCTGACATGATTGATGCTGAAGAAAACAGAAGATAGAAAACAACACTGGCACCCTGCAAACACACAGCCTGAATTTTATGGCCAACTTTTTCTCTTTTCTTCACTAACATATCAAACATAACTCTGTAGCATGTAGAACTGGGTGCAAGCCATGTGCAAGAACTGAGAGCAAAGAAATTGATGCCCCAGTCTCCTTCATACCATGTCTTCACATTTCTCTCACCACTAGGCATTTTCTTTCTCTCCTGTTTCATCATTTTTCTCCTCCACTAGAGCCAAACTTCAAAACACAAAATACTGTGTAATTTTAGTGTATTTTAAAGCCCCACAGTAGAAAACTTTCAGCAGTATTCATAAAGCCTCACTTATTGAAACTTTGGATTTCATTCATATCTGAGATATAAAAAAGAAGCACAAATATTCTGACACAAAGAACCTACAGATGATGAAATGCATAACTTACATGACTTATGAAATCCACATTGCTGTAAAGTGTGACTATACAGAATACACAGAACAAGATCAATTGGCAGATAAGGAATTACGACACAAAGCAAGCATATGCAAATTGGGAGTCACTCCTCAGTGGATGTCAGGAAGCGTAATTAGTTCCAGCACAAAGCTGTCCAACAGGTCTGAGCTCATTGGAGAAATAACTTTATTACAAGGCAACATGCATGACTTGGGCAAATTACTGCATTTGCAAATGAAGCGAGACCGGCTTTGAGATCCACACGAACGGAGAGGTTTGAAAAATTGCCAACAGCACGCACAGCCCATGCCAAGTTACTCTGGAATCCACATATCTGCCAAATCAGTTGCATATACTGCGAATTAACCCGGTGATACAGGAAGGGAGGCAGGAAAGCTGTGCCTAAGATGTGGGTGCCATTGGAATTTTGCAGCTGCACTTGAGCTTTAATTGGAACCAGTGCCCATCGCTCGCCCATCACGGGCCAATCACACGCCCATCCCACGCACATCCTGCACCCACCCCATCCTCATCACTCCCCAATCACACTCCAATCACGTGCCCATCACATATCCATGGCATCACAAATCACCCTCTAATCAGGCTCCTATCATGCAGCTTTGGAAGGCCTGCGGAGGTGTGAGGTCCCATAGGCTCAAGGTCTGAGGATTAAAAAATACCACCAGAATATGAAATTCCAGTTAATGATCCAGTAGAAAAAACTTAACTCCATTTCACTGTATCATAACTGTGTTATTTCCTGCATGCTTGTGCAAATGCAAAGTTAACTTGCCAATAATTGCCAGCACAGCGCTGACAGCTGTGTGTTCCTGTACACGGCAAGTACAGCATGAACAAAAAATATTAATAAACACCTTAAGCTGCTCCAACCAAACACCTCTCAGTTCTTTTATAGGCCTAAATTGCATAAATTAACAGGAAGATGCAAGATGCAATGGTCATTAAATGTCTTTAGTGTGTTTGTTTTGCAGTAAAGCACAACAGCTTGCAAAGCTGGTTTTGCAATTTTTGTGGCAACACGAGTCAGGAAGAATTTTAGTGCAGCCAATTCTCTCGGAGCAGTTAGAAAAGCACCATCATTTGAACTCTTTCAGTGACCCTTTCTGCTAAGAGAAGTAGCAGTAGATCTATGTCCTCCTAAGAAAAAAATGCCTGAGACAGCCATTAAAGTATCTACGGTCAGCTAAAATTTGGGTTCCGTCTGGCGTTTCCATTTGCATCCATGAAAAGTGAACACACACTAAATGCTCACATTTTGACTGGATGTTTTTCACAGCCACTAAGTGCAGAAGTGTAGGGCTCACAGGCATCAAGGAGCTAAACTGTCTACAGTTTCTGACTGTCTACATTTCTCCTTTGAACTGTTACCACACTTGAGTTCTCTTCCACACATCTCTGAAATCCTAGGCAAATCACATAATCATCTCTGAATTTCATTTCACTTTATAAACTTTATAATATTTTCCAGCCCTGAATGTCATAAACTGATATTTTCTGGAAGAAAATATTTGTATCAGCTTTCAAATTTCTACTCAATGAATTAAGCTCTACAGCTTATTGGAGGCATTTGTACAATTACCCCTTTCTGGCAGCAATCTGCACATTTGCTTACAAGCTCAGAACACTCCCACCAGTATAATTTTTACACTGGAGTGTCCTCTGTTTTTGATGGGGTTTTTGGTATATTTTAGAATGTTCAGCTTAACAGTAACAGAGCCATTCTGGCTTCCCTTTCTTTTACACCCATACATTTAGCTATTGGTATAGCTGAGTGGGAAGTCCTGGGAAAGTCAAAACTGTGGGGATTTGAGAAAATAATGAAGCCAGCAAAGGAATAATGAGCTAAAGTTGGGAGCAGGACTAGAAACCATGTAGAATAAATTACTATACTATAAAAATTACCTTTAATTATAAAGTATGGTGTTCTGAAATCTGACAGGAGCAGTCTTTTTACTCTCATGGCACTGGATCACCTATGGTCCATTCACGAAGGAATATCCTCTACCCACAGTGACCTGCAGTTCAATTTGGGTTAAAACCCTCAAGGTATTTCACACCAGCTCCTGTTCTCACAGTCTCTTAAGGTCCAGAAAGATCACTTACTCCAAACAGGCAAAAAAAATATCCTTCCCTGTAAACAACAAATGTGAAGAAGTTTCTACAGAATGTAAAATTTAATAAAGATGTACAATAATGGAGGTACTGTGAATGCTAAAAATAAATAAGTCTTCAAGCATGATGAGAACTAATATCAACAGGCCAATGCCCAATATCTGTGGCAGAGCTAATATGGTGACAGAGGTGGCTGCTGTAAGACCTCTTATGTTGTTTTCAGAAGAGGAAACCCTGGTGCATACAAGAGGGACTTGAAAAGGTTCCTTCTTCCAACTGCATTTTGCCAAGCAGGCCCTTGCACTCAAACTTTCCGTGTTGGGACACAGGAAAATCTCACCTCACCCAAGAGCTTTTCAGAGCCGTCCCCTGAGGTGTCACCCACACAAACTCCCATTTGTCACCCTCGTGTTCTATCTCCTTTTACTGGCTCTAGGCTGCAACTTTCTGCTCAGGGTTTTCAAGGCTGCCAAAGGTTTTCTCCTCAGTTTACTTCTCTCTGGTTTAGGATCTGCTAGGAAACATGAACGTTTCAAACCCAGGATGATGTTAACAATTGCGGGCATTGTTTCACTTCATTATTTTTACAGAAAACAGTGACAGCAGTAAATACGGTGTGACAGTTGAAATGATGAAAATTACCATCCTGAAAGGGAGCTCTGTAAGGTTTATAAAGCTGACCATTTTTTAAAGAAAAATTGGGTTTTACTATGGGCATCTGAGGATCACAGGGTAAATTACTCTGAGTAATAAAAGAGCGTGAGACAAGCTGAATCTCTGAGCTTGTGCTCTCCAGCTGAATTTTACTTGAAAGGGATGTTCAGAAACTGGGACTAGCTCAGAAAAGGGTTACAGGAATGGGTCTGTGGCTGGAAAACCTGTCTTTTCCTGAAAGACTCTATAGATTCAAACTTATCCAAGGTAATTTGAATGCTTGACTTGATCATAGTTTATGAGCTCATCCATGCCAAAAATATTTCCCATCTTATAAATCATCAAGTCTGCTTTAAGCCTGGAGACAGGGATATGAAAAAGTCCACTGGCTAGAGCAGAAAAAATCAGACTGAAAATAATGTGAATTCTTACTATGTAGGTAAATTAGCACTAAAATAGTCTATTTGACATAATAGATTCCCTGTCACTTGAAAACTTAATAGCAAAACCAAATGTCTTCCTAAAAAATAAGGTTTGGTTTAATTTGGGTCTATAAGCTTGATATGAGGATAGCTGGCAGGAATGGTTAAGTGTCACTGCTAGGATCTGTCCTCTCTCTTGAAATCCAGAAATCTATGCAAGAGCTGCAGTCTTGTGAGGATATTTTCACACCTTTAGTAGTAATTGTCCACTCATGCACAACTTCAAATTGTTGTTACTTCTCAAAATCAGAGAAGTGTCTTCTTAAGAGACAAAATAAAGTGATACCTCTCAATAATTTCTAACTGCAGACTTCTGTCCTTGCAAAGTCCACAAGCCTCTCAGTAATTTCACAGCTTTCTCAGTTGGATTGGAGACTTAAAATGTGATGGATCTTGCCTGGCAAAGCTAACTTAGCTGATCAATAATTTTTTGTCCCTGGCTTTACACCTCTTAGGACTAATCAGGAATATAAGGTAGGAACCCAGTGCAGGAGCCCAGGAAAGTGCCCAGTAAAATGCAGGATCATTCAACTTAAAAAAAAAAAAAAAAAAACACACCTCCCACTGACCACTCATGAATTACAAAATTCTAAAATCAAGTATTTTTCTGAAAAATGTTCTTTAATAAGGAAAGCAAAAGCCAGGCTACTGCTTTATGACATATGCTTTGCTCATATATTTCAACAGGTACACTTTGTTCTCACGCATACTTTCTAAAGTATTGGGAAATGCACATAGTACATTTTCTAAAACAAATAATTATCTGAAAAGTCCCTACTGAACTCTGATCTAAACCCTTTATGAAACTGAAAATACTGGCATGTTTGGGAGCAAAATTAGGGTATCACACCAAATTCCCAAATTTCTCATGCTCAAGTGTTTCACTTGACTTTGGTGAAAATAAAATTGAGGGACACCCTGCAGTGTCAAGATTTTAACTACTACTTGTTTCTGTGGGTGACTCTGCCCCAGAAAGGTGTACACTTTTTTCCTCCACCTCAGCCAAAATGAACTAGCTGGATTTTTTGGGGCACTTTCTAGTGACAATCTAGAGGTTCTTTATTATGACTTTTATAATGAGTCTTTTGCACACTGGAATGACATTTAACTGCACGTCCATCTATACTGTATATAAATGGAATAAATAGTATATCATTTGCTTCAAAAACACTGCCATCTTGAAGATAATAGAATGTGATTAAAATTTATCCCCTTCTGGCTCCCTTCCCACTGCAGAATTACAGTTTCCCCTGGTAATTCTAACCTGCAAGAACTTCAAAATATTGTGGGTTTGCCAAGTAGAACAGGACTAAAATAACACCACCAAAACATTAATAACTCATGTGTAGTTCAATTTTTGGAGGTTTTTAGGACCATCCAGGTCGTTGTTGATTTTAGACCATGATTTGAATATATGAAAATACATTAAATATTTCAGCTGTACAATTCTATACAGCAATTAAAGTATAAAAGTTCTGGAACTGCACTATTAAAATTTTAACTAGACAATAAATCTCAGGCTGTGGGGGACCATCAAAAGATGTTCATTCCTCTGTTCTTGCTTTTAACTAAAGGACGATTACAAATTCACCTATTTAATTAATATTATGGCCATGTAAAACATGTAAGAGCCACACTGAAGTTCTTGATATGTAGGTGGCTGTTCGATTTTCTCCAAGACATTGCTTAGAAAAAAAGCCTCTTCTTTACTGAAGCTTTATGTTTTACAAGCATATCCAAGTGTTTTTTGAACAATAGTTACCATTTCCTAGATATATACAACTTCCTAATGGGAAAATAACTCTTGATATAATAGTAGTCAGAGCCTACTACTTGTTCAATATCTCCTTTTAGACTTCTCAAAACTAGATAGAAAAGTCACAAGAAAATGCAACTTTCATTAAACAAGCTGCAAAACAGTCACCAGTGAGAAGCCACTGGGGCACATTTATAATCAAATAACTCTCTACATTACTAATGTGTATTTCTGGCTTTCCTACTTTTCTCTGAAGGAAACTGCTCACTACTAAAATATAGCTTTTAATTTGTGGAGGGTAAAAATTTAGTACTTAATAAGCATACTTACCAAAGACTTTTAAAAAATTAATAGAAACCAAATAAATCTTGGCTATTTAAAAAAAAAAAAATCTGACACACAGGTTGAGTTATACCAGCCAGCACAAGTACACAGTAAGATTCCAGATGTGCTATTTTCCTGTACACTGACAGCTATCAAACCCACCCCTGCAATAAAAAAGTCCTGAAATGGGTTTTTAATCAGGTCTAGATTTCCATTAGCCCATGAGGACTGATGTCTGTGTGTTGTGGTTTTTATTCTTTACAGCACATGCCATTGCTCTTAATATGTGGGGAGCACATATTAAGTCTAAACCTTTTTTCAGTAACCTCCTGAAATGGATTTTTTTTCATATCTAAATTGAAGCCAAATAAACGTTATTAACAGCTGTATTTTTACAAAGTATTTGAAGGAAGGGTTAAACTCGGGATCGCTCAATTAACATTTCCCAGGCACCACACAAGGCCAGAATGGTCGATGGTTGGACAATGTTAAAAAGACTCTGAAGTATGAAAAAATGTCAAGGGAATTCAAATAACATGACAAGTTTCAATAGAAATAAAATAAGCCCCAATTTTTCTCTTTGAAAAACACTCAGAGGCTGGCTTTGTATTAATTCCCATCTTCCTGGAAACTGTTAGATAGCTATCAATTTCTTCTTATATATTTATTATAAACATTGGTACAAGATGTTCTGACTGTTTCCAGGAAAATCCTGTTAGTTACAGTTGTAGAGAATCAATTTCACATAAAAATCATACAGCACACTTAGAGACAAAAAGAAATCTGTAGTCATCTAGTGCAGTGAACAAACCACTGTGGTTTAAATCCTTTGCAAAACCTTAGCAGAACAATTGGCATCACTAAAAATACTGCAAATTAAAGATATTAGAAGAAGCTGTTTAGGAAAAAACATTTAACCATGGTAAAAAGGCTAACAGGAAAAAAAATACTTTTATTGTTTGTGTCCTAAAAGGGTATAATTTACCTCCATCACATCATGCAGACCAGTATTTGGATTCATTAAGAAGCTGGCATATTTCCTTACTTTGAATAGATGTTGAGAATGTGACATTTTATGCCATTAAAGTGCAAAGATCATTTGCAATTACTGCCAAATTAATAACCCACTGTATGAAAAAATGGTCAGCCATGTGAAGCTCCTAAACCAGGCTGTCTTCTGCCTTCCCAGTCTAAACGCAAATAACTAACTCTCCAAAAAGCAAACCCAAAACGTGTAAGAAAAATCTTACTTAAAATGTCAGTATAAAGACATTGTATGAATCAAGAGCAGAGTTTAAATTGTCTGTCAGCAATTTCAACACAGACTTTATTTTTGAGGTGGCAATGGAGAGATGTGTCTGTTTGGTGTAGAGAGGGGTTCTGTTTTGCCATGCTAGATGAGTCATTCTGCTTTTTCCTTCAATCCATTTTTGTAGTTCATACTGCATTGGAGTGACAATATAATTTTATCTCCTTTTTCTAACATATGTCAGTTAGTTTTTGCCATAAGGACCAGAAACCACAGTTTTTGGAGCCATGTACTAAGCCTAATTCAAAGTCAAAACAGGAAATCCTGTTCCAGTTGTCTTCATCAAGTTTTTCAGGCCTGCCTGTTTTTTCCTCCTGCAAAAGGCAATGAATATGCTGTGGTACTGCACACATGTTTGCCCACCACTTCACCTTTCCCCACAGCTGGAGAAATTCTGCTGTGAGCAGGAAAATCCAGAAGAGCAGAGCATGAGTAGCTTCTCCTTTGCACAGGCACTGCATGTGTGGCACTGCCCATGTTATGAAATATAAGCAGAATTCCAACTGAGATGAAGGAGGAGGTCTGATTAAAAGCCAAAGCAAGCAAAACTTCACTTGTGGAAATTATTCTTGGAATCTCATAGAGCAACAACAACTCACACTGGCTGCAAAGCCATCTGAGGAGGACCTTCCTGCTCCTCTTTCCACTTCAGACCTGCTCACAGCAAAAGTCCACATGCTGACAATATCAGAGCCATGATTTGCATCCACCATCTGAGCTCTGAGAGGTGAAGCTTTACAAGAAACAAAGACCCAACAGCAGCAGCCCAGCTCTGTAGCCATCAGCCCCATCCAGGAAGGAGACACCATTGCCATCACTCACCTGAGCAACCAAAAGAGAGAAGCAAAAGAACAGGACCAGCTCCACTGGCCCTGCATTTGTGTGCAGGAGGGCTCACACCCTTTGCCTGATGCCTGGAGTCCCACTGTGTTCCTGGGATGCTACAGGGAGCCTTCTCCAAGCTCAGAGGAGGCAGGAATCAGTCATGCATCTTCCTCATTGTCTCACTTGCCACAATCCAACCAAAATTCCCATCACAGTACACAATGGCACCAATACTCACAACATGAGATGGGATTCCTTCAAGTGTTCATCCACAGCACTGTTGATTGAGTTTTAGTCAGATCCACACCTGAGTGTTTCTATAAAGTGATGGGATACCACAGAAAGACTTATAATATCCATGCTCACACCAAATGAGTTCAGGGTGATTTGTGTTTATTAGAGAAAAGAATATCAAAAGGATTATTAATGGTGCTATCACAGAGCTTTAGAAATAGTTGGTAGCACAGGCTCAGAGACTTAGGAAGTGGATTTGGAGTATGCAGAACAAACTATGAGGTTTTTGTTCTGGTAAATAGCAGTCTGTATGAACACTAAATCAAGTGGGCACTTCATTCATCTTTTAGTGATTTTTTTTTTTAACAGTTTTCTAAAGTATTTCTAATAAAAGTCATACAAGCTAACTTTGAAATACTGGCCTTAAAATCCATCAGTTAATCTGTGTGTAGTTCTTACAGAGACTGAAATTACTTCTTGCCATTTTCCTAACATTTTTAGCTATTTGTTTGCTTGCAAAACTAAACTTGTCTTACTTGATCCTGGAGTTTGAAAAAGCCAGAGTTACCAAAATAAGAAGAATCAGAGCTAGACTAAAATTCATAGCATTACCTGAGGGAATATTTTCCTTTGGACAATTTCGTTTTTTAGACAAACAAAACCACAGAGAAATGTGAAAATATCAAACCATTGAAACACAAGCAAGATGAACTTCTCCTGGGAATTTTGTGCTGCTTGGCAAAAGTATGTTAACGGTAAGGAACCTGGACTGAGCTGGGCTGCACACTTGTTGGATAGGCTGGAAGGGAGAGGAAGAGGAGGAGGAGGAGGAAGAGGAAGAGGAAGAGGAAGAGGAAGAGGAAGAGGAAGAGGAAGAGGAAGAGGAAGAGGAAGAGGAAGAGGAAGAGGAAGAGGAAGAGGAAGAGCATCTCCAGAAATGATGCCTCAGCCCTGTGAGGTGATACCTGAATCACTGCCTCAAGGATGTGCTCTCTCCCTGGCAATATGGGAAGGGGAGGATGAGTGTAGATCTCACTCACATGGGTAAATTAATAACAGCAAATAACTGCTGTTCTGAATATCCTGAAAGCCATGGACTTAATGAAGAACCAGTTTCTCCTGAGAATGTAACACGGCCACCCCAGGCTCACCTGCCAGAGCCCACTGCAGTGCATGCACATTAAGCAAATACAACAGGCTAAGCAGCCTAAGCCACAAGCAAGAACAGGCACAGAGGGATCACTGAGATCAGTATCAACAAGCTTTTGGAGAAGAACAAGAGTCAAAGGATTCCTCCTGAAACCTGAAATAAACACACCTGTGTGGCATTTAGTCCCTGAGAGTCAGCTGCACAGGCATTACCTTCAGAGCAGGACAGAGTTAATCTGTTTAGACACCTCATGGTAAAACTCTCTCAAGCTGACTCTCTAGCCTTCAGCCAGCTCTCTTTTTGGCAATGTGGTAACAGGGTAGCAAGGCCCCTTCAGACTTCAGAGTGCCTCTGTCAGGTACATGGCTCCTCTGTTAGATTAGTGCTTTTCTTCCACACTTACATTCAAAATCTCTACAAACCAAGACCATCAAGTTTCCTGTCCAACAAAAGAGGACTGTGAAGCTGCCAGAGGAGAGCTGCTACTTGGAAAGCATTTACTTTTGTAAAATGCAGCACCTGGAGTGAATCAAGGAGTGGTCTTGCAGCCATTCATCATGAGAGATTTATCTTTCTGAAATTCACCTCCAGTACTTTGGTACTGAATGGGGTTTCTGACACTCACCTATTTTTTTTTTCGCTTTGTTTACAGAAAAGTTGCTTTCCTGTTGGTGTGGTGTGCCTGGGAGAGGAAGGGATGCATTTGTGCACCTGCATTTACACTTTGCAAAGGGCTTTGGGATGGAGCTGTTTGGGAAGGCACTGTATAAATTGATACACTGTGGCTACAGTCAGAGCAAAAGGAAAATAGGCTGCCTAGATACTGAACTTCCAATTTAAACCACAAAGGTAGATGGCAGGCACTAATTCAAGAACAGGTGGCTTTTTGCTCATAATATTTTATGGCTTTCATTGCTTTACAGTGGAATGAGCTAACCCACAGCTCCCCTCTTGACCTACCCAACATCCTCAAGTTTAGTGAAAAACAGGTGTTTGGTATCTTGGCTTTCCCTAAGCATTCCCACAATCCAGGGACTTTTTCAGCAGACTAAAAAGCCTCTTACTTTCACCTCAGAACTGAAGGCAGATAGCAGAGTGTGTATAGAGTAATGGGTACACACTCAATAAGCAATAACTTTATCCACAAAAGGAACACTTGTCTTTTATATCCTGCACAAGTAAAATGCAATAAAAAGACAACAGTTCAAAAACTCAGAAAAATCTCATGGCAACGTCTTTAAAATTGGGCACTCGATGATGAACCTGGGGCTGCTGGGAATCACATATTCACTAAAAATGCTGAGTGTATCCACTCGTGGTACAAGGCCTCAGTTAAAAAAATCACTCCAAACTTGAAAATTCTGATGCAAATTTGAACAAAAATGTTGCAGCTGGCAACATTTCGTATCCCTCAGATGAAGCCCTTTCTTGATATAGTTAGTATTCATAATGTCTCTTGTAGGAACTTTGAGTCTTGCTGCAAGACAAAGCCAAACAATAAGAAAGATCCAGTTTTAATGAAATGAGTAGTCCTGCTAATGCTAAGGGGGTTAAGGGGGAAAAAAGGAAAAAGAAAACAAAAAGCAGCAGTAGTTTGATACAAAATCCTAACAAGCTGCTCATATCACAGAGCAAGAGTCCTATGCAGTGACACTTCTCTCAGCAGCCAGGGTTTCCATTTTCACCTGTGGTGAAAATGTGTGAAGAGAGTACTCTTTATAAAATTACCTGTTGCATCAATATGGAAAAAATTTTTTCTGAGAAGTACAGTACCTTTTCAAAAGTCAGTTGTTTGTAATTTGAATAGATAAACAGACAGACAGAGAGATAGATAGATTAACAGACCAGGAGAGAACGTGTAGAAACTCTATACTGCTCAGCAAGGCAATTTTGATAATATGATGCATATTCCATATGCAAAAAGCCACATCAATTCAACTTAGTACTTAATAGGGAATAACAGGGGCTACTCATCTGAAGAGCCAGACTTCCACATACAATAAACATGTTTGCAGAATGAGATGCCTACCACTATATGGACTTGGTAATTTTTGTAAAGCATTTTATTGGACTCCTTACATTCAGTTTATAAACAATGTGTGACCTGAGAATAGTGTAAAACATCTGCCTTCTTGCATTGCATCAGTCCATGGGGGTCTGTAATTTACTTTTTTTTTTCAACCTTAAGTGTTCAAGAATAATGGAAGGGCAAGACAAGTAATATTAAAAAACCTCAAACAAAATAAAAGCTGAAAAATGTATATACATAAAACAGATCTGTGAAGCTGACGTGAAATATTTCAGAATAACTGGCCAGTTGATTAATGAAGCCAGAAGGAAAAAGTCCAGATCAAGTTTAACATTATGCGTGTGTGCACATGCAGACACGTGTGTGTGTGTGTGTTTCATGGAGTTCAAGTAACTCATATTTATACAGTCTGATTTCTCTTGCCCCCATCAGTAGCCTACATCTTGCTAATTTGTAATTGATTTATTTTACTCACAGGAAAGTTTAGAGTTTCTGTTTCAGTGTTTAATTGGGGTGGGACAGTAGTTCAAACTGTTTTGCCAAGACATTTAAGTGGCAGTTCCACGTCATATGGGCATTGGAAAAATCATAAATACCTGCAGGGAAAAAAACCCAAAAACAAAAACAAAACAAACAAACAAACAAACAAACAAAAAACATTTTAACTGAAATTCTTAAAATTTTAAAGATCATCCAAAAAGTCATAATAACAGTCTCACTAAAAATTGAATATGAGGATAAGCAGAAAGTTGTTTGCTTCAGAAATGACAAAGCTACAATATATTTGCAGACTAAGGGAACCCACATTGTGGCATCAAATCTAAGATCTGCCACTTCCATCACTATTCCACAGATAAACATGGGCACACTGGTGCATGTGGGGCTGGAAGCTGGGGAACAATGTGAGTGACAAGATGACAGTGTGTTTGACAGGCTGATTTTGGCAGTGTACATGCACGTAAGGCAAGAAATAAGTGAATGGACCTATTTGTGAGAGCCAGAGGAGGAAAACACACAGCAGGGAATTTGGTTTCTCAGACTGAGACTCAGAAGAGCTCATGAAATGAGTGTGGATATCTCAAACATTCCCTAAAAGTTTCCCAGGGACCTGCAATGACAAAAAAAGACTCAAAATTTTTTACATTATTTTCTCGTATTTTTGGTATAAACATGACAAAAGACCTTTGGCTCAGACGATGCACAGATGCTTGTGACAATAGACAGGAAAAAGGATAAAAATGTTTGGAAGGAAAAAAAGGAGGAGTACAGGAAAATAGGTAATATTTAAAATTTACTAATAAAACGTAAGTGCTAGAAATTATCATCTTCTCCTTTAAGTTCAATGTTCATTTGGGGTCCCTAAAACAAAATATGATGCAGGATTGGGCACACTTTACAGATGAGCTCCTGGGGAACCTTCTGAATATACACCACTAGGCAGGAATAGGGATGTCTCTGTGAGATGTCAGAACCTGCTTGAACAGGGACTCATGAAAGCCACATGGGCTCAGCAAGGTGTATCTCATTTTTATAATACCTATTCCACATAAATGAGCTGTGGAAAATCAGATGAACAGCAAGAGTTAAGAAGGGCTTGAAATTATCATGCCAAAATACAGAGAGAGGAAAACAGAAATGTGAGGAAACCCGCAGTTCCAAAAAGGAGCTGAGAATAAGGATTGCCATCTTTTCTTATCAAATTCAAACCTAAAGGCTTTCTAGATGTTTCTACAACACAAAATAACCCCACTCCTCTACTTAGGAGAGCTTTATGAGGCAGAGGAGTAGAATGTTAACAGCTTCATTTTCTGGTACCAATCTAATAAAAATGCCTTGCTCTAAAATATGTCCACCTTAAAGTCACAAATCAAGCAGTATAGTATGTTTCTTACAAATATTTGTAATTACCATGAAGTAGTACAGGAGCCTTAAGAATGCCAAACAAAAAGGGGTCCTGAAGTAGAGCCTGTTGACACTACCTCATACTTCACTGCTGCAGACACCAGGGTACAACACGCAGTAAAACTTCTTGCACGTGTCCGAGCTCAAGTCCTGATGAGCCTGGGAGAATAAACAAGGCCAGAAAAGGGATGTCTCAGGAATCAAACCTCTGGGTTAAAAGGCTTTCACAGTGCTTTCAAATCGATCTACCAGGAGACAGTTTTCTTCCATTAAGGGCCTATTCAAAAAAAATAAAAAAGAGCTTTTCTGGAGCTGCTGTAGCTGGGTCAAGCTCAGCCTACTCACTATTCTTTTTTTAATGACCTCCTGATCGTTATACAATCTTGACTAATTTCTGCAATTAGAGAGGCTCGTTTTCAGAGACCAAGATGCTAATGTTCTTGAATTAGTTTTTATGGTTAGGGGCTTTTAATTTGAGATTTAAAAACCATCATAGCTCACAAAAAATCAAATAAACTTCAGCTAATGAAATCACAGAAGTGGAGTGTTCACAGAACATTTCTCACTAGCTTTCCTGGATGATTTATTGACAGCTGGTTGTAAAAACAATTTTATTAAAGGTCATAATGTTTGGTTAGGAAAAAAGAGTTTAATTTATGGTGTAATTAGCCTTCCTGCAATAGGCATGATGCCAGACCCATCACTTACGAACTTTGGCTAAAATAAGCTTGGTGGTTTTAATTATATCTTTGAGAATGTGTTCAAAGGCAAGACCACAGCTCTGTGGTGTTACTTTCTCTCTATAGCCCCTTTATGGACATTACAATGGCCACAGGAATAGATTTACTTCCACCACTACAGCACAGCACTACCCAAGGAGCAAAGCTCCCACTCCCTGGAGGAAGCCATTTGGGATCTTCTCTCTATCCAAGCCTGCTGTGAGTGGCTGGGATAGTTTGAGATGTGCAAGAATTACCAGGCTTTCTAAGCAATTACAGCTTTTTAATTGTCCCTGAAATGTCCTCTTTGCCCTGCCCGCTGTAGGGCAGAAAGCCATACAGGTTCCCTACCTGGAGGGAGGCACTGCTGCTCTTCTGGAAAGCAAGGACCTCCATGATATGACCCACATGTCCTCTCATGTTTGTCCATTTTACCCCTCAGCTTCCAGACATGTTTTGCTCTTATTTACTTCTGATTCACAACATCAAATTTGTGATGAAAATTTGGGGAGAAAAAGGAAAGAAATTAAGGGAGAGCACCGGTTATAGGTCTCCAGTAAATCCAGAGCCTTTCCCAGGTGGGGTTAAACTGTTCAGCAGGAGCAGGGCCATGGATAACCACTAAATACTCATACACAAAAGGCCACTCAGCAATTATCAACCTGGCCACGAGTTTTTATTTCCACTCCTTCACCTTGTTGCAGCATTATTTTCATGAGGTTTTCAAGACCATGAAGTTCACATGGGGAGTTTTAGGTTGGATATTAGGGAAAAACATCTTCACCAAAAGGGTTGTCAAGCACTGGGACAGGCTGCCCAGGGAAGTGGGGATGTCACCATCCCTGGAGGGATTTAAAAGACACGTAGATATGGCACTTAGGGACATGGTTTAGTGGTGATTTGGCAGTGCTGGGTTGATCTTAGAGGTCTTTCCCAACCTAAGCAATTCTATACTCCTACATTGTTGCAGTAGAGAGTTGCAAAACCCTTGAGAGATTTCCAAAACCCTCTTAATTTAGGGAGACCTCCTGGTTTGAACTTTGGACAAAGATTTAACACCTGTACGTAGAGGCAAAGTCAGGACACTCAGCACTGACTTTTTTGTTTCACTAAAATCTGGACGCAACAGCACAAATTTCCCTACTGAAAAAACATCCTGGGAGAAGCATACCTGTGAGGGAAAGTCCTGTTAGGAGAGCATTAAGAGGCCCACAGACTGAAGTGCCAAGTTAATCTTTCCATCCTCCAAGCTGCTCCACACACAGCCCACCCTTCGCAGGGTATGTTGTCAAGAAATGTTTTCATGAAACTTAAGACATGATAATCTGCCTAACACAGTAGAAAAATGATAAATCTAATGCCTAAAAATACAAGAGCCTTAGCTGTGTTTTATTAGAAAACACTGCATGTCAGCCATCCTGCCTGCTTTTGTCACCCATAGCCTTGTTAAAAATTGATCAATGCATCCAGCCATATTTCCATCAATTTTAAGTGAGGCAAAACAGAAAAAGAGCCCGAAAAAACCCCACAGTTTTCTCTGCAGAAACTCTCCCAGGAGGAACTTCAATTATCTCCCAGTGGGAGTCTCAAAATGGGCAAGAAAGGAGCCATGTTAAGCCAGAAAAAAAAAATCAGAAAAGTTAAGACAAACCAAACATTAATTCCACTTCTTGACTAAAACACTGTTGAAAAGAAAAAAGGCTCACAGCTGTGGGGCACCTGAGATCTAACACGGAGCTGTCTGATCCAATTAACATTTTTCTCATTTGTGACTACATTTGAGTTCTCTACGCAAAGCATCTCAGAAAAAGCCTTATCCATCAAACCAACACAAACATTGAGGCATTGCCTGGAGTTAGTTAGCAGTGAATGTGCACCCATGTTCAAGTTTCCAGGGAGAGTTGCATTGCTTGTGAACAGCCTGCACCAGAGCTGGATGTGTTTCGAAGCACACATCCACAGCACTTGGCATTTTTGTTTTCAAGAAGCCAAAATCACCCTGCCAGGTCCTGCTAGACCTGATACTGGAAATTTTAGTGGCACTGCCTAATGTCTCCCTGAAGCCAATGTCTCAAGGAGGCACTAATGAGTGAGATGACTCTCTGCTGGTTCCTGTGGTTACCATTAAGCACATAAAGCGGTGTCTAGACATGGCTGAAGCCAAAGCAAAGGTAAACACATCACTTTCTCTCTTTGTTAAGGTTTCCTTGTGTTTTTTCCCAGCTCACTCAAGAACCATCACTCTCTCTCTGTCGCCCTATTTTCTAAGACACGTCATCACTTGGAAGACATAAGCAGGGCCAGGAAATGTGAAATTGTTCGAGAAAAGTACTTTCTCCCAGTGCCACAGAAAACGAGAGGCTCAGGTTGGGGGAAAGCAGTAAAACAGACAGCTGAGTAACTGCTCGTTAAAATTCTGCTCTGCCCTCCCTTAGAAAGTCTATGATCACCAATTAATTCTTTTTACTTTGCCTTTACTAAAATAATGTAATATAGGTTTACGAAATCTCATGAGAACGTGAGACAGCCCCTGTAATTTAATCTGAGAAAGACACATACTTCATCAAAAGAGCAGTTGGTTTCAATGATCTACTAAGAGTCCCAAAGGGTTTTTTTTCTATTTTCTGAACACAATTATTAAATATTATTTGGCAGCATTGTGCTTTTTCTGGCTCAGCTTCTTCAAAACAAATGCTTTATAATTAATTTTGTTTCAGTCCAGTTGAATGGTTCAGAGTTAATTCCAATATAATTAAATCCTTTCTTTGGAATCCTTCTTGCCCCAAGTATCCCCCTTTTCCTTCTCAGACTTCAACTTTGCCCAGCACTACCCTCCACACATAGGTCAGATATGATTTTTGTGGGGGCTCAGATTGTTCTTCTCCTACTGATATAAAAGAGACCCCTTACAAGTTGAAGTGTTTAACTCTTTCTTGCATATTGCATCAGTTTTGATTTTGTAAAGCTAGTAGACATGATAAGTGGCCTAAAAGATGTATTACAGAACTAAACCGAAGGAAAGAAAAATATACTGCAAATTAAATAAATATATACAGCACACTAAATTTAATTAGGCATCAGTTAATCAAGGAAATGGTATGAATTAAGGTGTCTTCCAAGGAGCCTAAGGATATCTAAATTACGCAGACTGCTCCTTAAATCAAATAACACTTCATGTATGAGATTTCCAAATAAATAACCACCAGTTCTGTTAAAAGGCTATGAAAGTAAATTTCACACATTACGTAGTGCAAATGCCATTCTCAGTACTGTGGGCAGCAGCCTCAGGAACTTCACCTTGGAGTTCAGTGCAGAGGCATCTGCCAGGGTGTCACCTCAGGCTGCACCACAGTGCCCAGTGTGACCACAGCTCTTTGCTGAGTGTGAATTCCTGGGTGCTCCAGCTGCCTGCTGGGCACTGGGTGCTGGCTGGGTGCTAACCTTGCACATTTGTTTAGTGTACTAACATTAAAACCAAAATATTCCTCTAGTTAGTTGGAAGAAAAGCTTTAAGAGATAGATAGATAGATAGATAGATAGATAGATAGATAGATAGATAGATAGATAGACAGACAGACACAGATTCTGAATTACATCTTAACTAACTTTTATTGCCATCCCTATTAACAGTATGAGAAAAATTCTTGAAAAGAAGCAGGGTGATTTAGTCTCTGGGGTATTTATAGATATCGAAATTGCAAACAATTCTTTTAGATATTTTTTTTAATTAAACTCAAATATGGTCATACTATATGTAGGATTTATGTGAGGAATGCACTAAGAGCAAAATGTGACAATAAAATTATGACAATTGTATAAAATAAAAGAGGAAATGTAAGTTAAACTGAATTTCCAGTCCAATGATTGCTCAATCATTCTCCCTCAGATTTCAGAACAGCAGCTTCTCACAGATAGGCTTTAATATATGGGCTTTAATATCTAGAAAGACATAGAAGAATTGTATGCAAAATGAATAAAAGTCAATTTCAGTAGATGCTACAATCTAAATTTTAATGCACATTTCAGACAAGGCCTGTTGCAATTAAAACAGGCAGTGGTACACCTTCATTAAAGCCCAAAAGACAGTGCTGAAAGAGGTGGTGATGCAATGAATTCAAAATTGGCAGATTTTCCTTCAGCAAATAAGCTTCATTTCTGTACAAAGAATACCATTCTCTATCACATCTCGTGCTGATTCTGTTACCCTCCCTGTATGAACAGAGCTGGAGAAAACAAGCCTGAAAGTGCCCTGGCCATAGGAAAACAGGATGGCTATTTTTAACTGCAAACTCTAACACACTGATAAATGTTATACTTGTTCCCAACTTTAAAGAGTGACTTACAGTGACAAATTTATTGCTAATTGCACAAACAGTTTATTATGCAGGACCATAAGAAATCTTGGGGTCTAAAGGATGTGTACTAAGAAATTATTTAATCTGGCAAATGCTGATGAATCAAGGCCTTATTTACCCAGAATCTGTTAAGTTCAGAGCTTTATGCTCTGCAGGAATTCTGTAGGTGACTACAAAAACAAATGAGGTTTTTGGTTGAAACCTGGCTAGCTAATATTAGGCAAGTTAGTGTATACTCAGATTGCCAGATATTTTGGCAAATTTTTATACTCAGTGAGTACCTCCAGCACGGAAACCAATGACTTTTGCCTTCAGCATCCAGCCTGTTCACCCTCCTCATTGACTTGCAGCTGCAATTGCTGACCTACTTGCCCATCCTGGCTTCTCAATCCCAGCCAGCCCCAGCCTGTTTGCCACAGAAAAATGTGCCCTGCTTGTTCCTCCTCTCCTCCATTTTTGAAGCTCATTGCTCAGCCAGAGAGAGTTTTCTAGTTTGGCTCTTACCAGCTAACTTCCTTTTTTCCATTCATCCCAGTGTCTGAGGAATTGTTTGAATCCAGATCCCAGTTTGTGACTGATTGAGAAAATAACTAACAGGTGCCCCATCTCCAAGCCTCACGCTCTGCAAGTCTGTTTCTCTTATAAGAAATGGGTGTTTCTACCTAAAATCCCATAATGGCAATATTCTACCACTGATTTAAGAAAAGGAAAGAAACAATTATTAAAACAATATTTCAAAATATGAACTGCAGACAGCTGTCTCCCACACTTACCAGGTTGAGTTACAATATAGTTCACTTTTAAAACAAGCCTTCATTTCAGGGAACCACAGAGAGTCAACTGGCACATAAATCAGCTTTCTGGAAAATGAGGAACAAATCTACAGTGGCCATTGGAAAGGGGACATGCAATGTAAATATGAGAATATCCAAAAGGCACACTCTTTCTTAGACAGATTTGGGGAACTCTTATTAGACTACAGACCATATTGTTTTAAACTATTTGTCTCAGGAGATCTCATAAGTAGCATGGAACATGCTTGATGAGTATTATACAGCTGGCCTTCAAAGACAAAGTCCACTGGTGCTTATGAATCAGCTGCATCTTTCCTTGTGACTAAGCATGTGTCAGTCAAATCTATTCCTTAAAAACCACCTGAAATGTTATTTAAAAAATCAATGCTAATCAAATACTTAATGGAAGTTTTCTTTCCTTTACAAAAATAGATTAATAATGTCAAAATATTTTGCATGAACACTTGATCTCATCACCATTTAAAATTTCAATGTAGTTAAACATATTTTAATATCATCGTCAATATTTTTCTCCCTAAATAAATTTCTGAGACTGACACTTCATTTCAGCTCAGAATGAAGTAAGTTTTGAAATTACAGCTGTAATTCCTGTTTAAAATTCTATCTTTCAACCATCTATATTCATTTCTTCTGCTGGATTCAATATCTACTTTGTTTACCAGTATCAGTTCAATACCAATAACTTTAATTCCATGAGCAAAGATATCTGCCTTTTATAAAACTATTGGATGTTTTTTGTCTGATTGATTTTTCTTCCATCCCAAAATATGCAATGCCTGTTCTCAAATAGCCCTTGAACACCTCAGATCAAGTGGTGTTACAGTAACAGAGTAGAATTCTTCATGTTTATGGATGGTATGTGCCTCAGGGAAACTAACCCAATGTGTTCTCTGGTGAACACCTGTGTATTATTCCATTATCTCACCTTGTGTGATGATGGGTTAGCACTGGGGTGAAAGACAGAAGAGAACCTGGCTCTCATCTGCATCCTGTGGCAGTCAGCAGCCCTGACCTTGCTCAGATGGGAGGAGACCTTCTGCAAAGACCACTGAAGTCAGCAGGGATATCATTCCAGTATGGTCAGGCTCTCTTCCTGCCTTCTAATTTGTGAATGAGGTTTTCGTTATTTATCTTTCCTCACAGAGGTTAAATTAACTGTTGTTTGTTCAGCACATTGAAGTTCTCAGTGAAGTATTAACATTTACAGAGCATCTTTGTTCTCAGTTTGTGGTTGTCATTTGGTTTTTAATTCTATTTGTTTTTCTGTTTGGTTCTTGGTTTCTAGGAGGACCATCTGAGTAGTCCAAAACTGCCAGTGGAACAAGAGAAGAAACACACCTTTTCCCTTATCTTTTCCTTATTTCTTTAAGAAACATCTAGAGTGAATTAACATTTGCCAAGTGTGAGAAGTAGAAATGAATCTCCAAGTCAGGTTGTATCCCTGAAGAACTTTGTGTGAAAGCCACATTAACAGAAGTTCCTTCCTGAATGTCTGCTTGCCAGATGGAAATTTATCTTTAAAATCTGTACAGTAGTGTGACATTGCTGACATGTTATTTTTATGCAGTTTTTATGTGCATTCTCAGGAAGGAATAATCAATCCATTTTAAACTCAAAATGTAATTGCCTATTAATATCCCCTGATGCTGCAAGAACCTTTAATCATGCCTAAACATAAAATAACTCATGCAGAAGTTTGGTTTTTTTCTTTATTAATAAAGCAAATAAGAATATAGCAAGCCATTAGGCTGATGTAGTTCACTTATATAGACTATCATATTTACTTATTTTATTGAAGACGCTATTTTAAATTATGCATTTAAAACAACAAATTAACCTATTTAATCTTAGTTAAATTTTGCTACATTGATATCTGCATAGATCACTTGTTCATCATAAAAATACTTCAAAATATGCAGTGTTTTAAAAGAGATGAATGTTTTAGGAAGATCATATTTTATTTTTCACTTTCACTCAAAACACCTGCTAGAATCAAACACAGATTCCTTGTCAGATACATCTTTTTCTTGATCTCCTTTTCTGGTGCTCAGAACTTAAAAAGTTCACAAGAGCTTTATCCTTGTGTGTATCAATGCACTAGCACGAGAGCATCTGCCAGAGTTATTTCTCTGCTGAATGCTCACATCACAAAAGCCAGCTGAGTCTCCTTGTTCTGGTGAATAAGCCCAGGTAAGAACAAATTTCCTCCTGTTCTGGCTTTGCCACAAGAAATCTGCCATGAGAATCCTGTCCCATCAACTGGTGTCCAGACAACTGAGCTGAGAAGATTAAAACTTTCCATTGACCTCACTGCATGAACACTGGACAGAACTGTGAAATTCACCTCCTGGAAATTGGAGAAGAGGGTCATTGGGCCAGGAGTTAAGCCCAACTATTTCTTCATCTGGCCTAGTTGGATATTTAGTGCTCATGTGACATGATGCTACCTGGTACTAAAGCAGTAGCTTCAAACAAACCATCTATTGCTCATCAAAACCAGCAGAGACTCAAATATCATTAACCTTCTTGTTAAACTCTGGAAAAATCCTGAAATAGTTTCACTAAGACAGTAAAGTCTTAGTGTATGAGGTAGCAACAGGGTTCTTGAGTGAGAAAAATGTGGTTTCCTCTTAGCTAGATCTCACTGCTGACATAAATCTTTTCTGATGCTCAGCTCTGTTCAAAACCAAAGTCTACCCCAGCCTAAAACCTTTGTAAGAATCTTCTGTGGTGGTTCAAATTTCTAGCTGAACTAATAAAAAGTTTTATTTCATAGCTTTGTCTCTGAACCTTGATGTCTTTGCATATATGTTCAGGTGGGAAGAGGTAAAAGGGCCAGTATAAACAAACAAAATATTTCCTCAGGAAAGAAAGTGAAAGCAAAAAGGGGAAACAGGATTCATTAGAGAGGTTAAAATTTTGATTTCTGACTGCTTATTGTCCCATTTGTCTCTGGAGTAAGTTTTGCCATGTTCATGCACAGGGACCTTCCCAAACTAAGTGTTGGATAAAAAAAACCCCTCATACTGACTCTACTCCTCTTGCTTTTATATTTCTGGGTACATCAGAACAGAGTCTCTGCCACTCATCTTTTGTGTGGATGAGCAGAGAACAGGACCTCAGCACAGAAGAAAATGAGAATATGCAAATGCTGCTAAAATCAAGCTGAGAGCATGACAATATAAACTATGAACCCTCCTGCCTTTGAGGAGGGATTTATGCCCATGCCATGACTCCAACATACAATCTATCTGCTCTTAGGTGTCTCAGGAGATCCACTGCCTCTCTTCCCAGCATAGCTCTTCCCTAATAAAGCCACAGTCTGGCTGCCCTCTGTGCTGCTGAATTTTTTTCATCCCTCCCCTCTTCTCTCCAAACTAAGCTGTTCCACAGGGTGAATTGTAGGGACACACATGGGCTGAGCCACATTTGGGATGTGCCACTGCAGAAAAAGGAGATGCAAAAGGGAAAATAACATTCTGAGTTTCAAGAATATGAGATTAATCCCGAACTTTTCCCAAACGTTTTTCCTCTGGCATTGTTGTGCACCAGGAAAAATACCATAACCAGGCAGAAAGACAACTTCCTTGTGAAAGTTAAAATGGAGAGGCTGGTAATAGGACACAGGTTAGAAATTAAACTACAGGATCATTATTGTACTTGCTTAATACACAAATCAAAGCATTCGAGTTTTATACAAATCTGCATAACTGTGTATTTTACAAATTTATACAAATCTATAAAAATCTGCATGAGTTTCCCATCATATCCATTAACAGGTAAACCTTAGGAAAAGCATTTTCCCAGTTACCCATCAGCACTGCTCTTCTTATTATGCCACTCACAGGCTCTTTGTTTAAAGGGCACAGTAGGCATCTTCCCAAGGTTTAATGTTTACTCTTCTGCTGCCCTCCAGATTAATGAGGACTGAGCCCCTGCTCCTGCCGCTCTCAGGCCTCTCCTTCATTTTTTGCTGACAACCAAACCTTCCCTTCCTCCTTTCCATTTGATGTAGAATTTATATCAGCCACATGGGAAAAGGAGGTGCAGCTTCAACCACTGACTTTAATCTCCATGTGAAAGGCAAGGCAACGGATGGGGCAGCAAGCAGCATTGAAGTCCTCAGCATAAATGTTGTTGCTCATTACAAGCTCCCTCTCTAGGGATTAAGGAAAAAATCTTCAAAGGGGAATTGCTCCTGTCTCACACACGCCAGCGCTCCTTCTCACACACACGCGCCTTTCACGTCTCATGCATGTGGCTTCCACGCAGGAAACAATTACTGTAATTAATAGACCCAAATAACCCCACTGTTCATTTAAAAATGCACTTTAAATTGACAGTGGCACAAAAAAAAAAAAAGTGGCTGGGTGCTTAGGTCTCATTATCCGCGTGGACTAAAAACCCGGTTGTGTATATAGACTGTCAGCTCTATATTTTCCCAGACCTATCACATCAAGTTCAACTCCAGTACAAACCAAAATGTGCTCAAGGTTTGAATATTCTCCAGGAGGCACTCAGACATCATTGTTTCTCCCTACAACACCTAGGAGCTATTTCGTCTAGACTGAAATAAATGTGACTGGCACTGGCAAAAAGGTTCTTTTTTCATCAAGAGGCAGAGGTTAATATTTGCTGGGAAATATAACATCTCTCAGATAGTGGATTAAATTAAAGATTCTCATTTGTCCAGTTGGGAACATTTCCTTTTGCTTAAAGTTATTGTCATTAAAAAAAAAAAAAAAAGTGCAACAGCATATATTATATTTTTACCATGTTTATATTCTGCTATATCAGACACAAGAACATGATTTCTTCTTTCAGTACCTTCAGTAAGAAATATACCATACTGTGATTTTGCCAGGGAATGGATAACTATTACTTGTATTAGTTTGAACTGCTTTTTCCTCCTGCTGCTTGACTGCAGAAGCTGCTGTATCCCTCACACTGGCAAAATCCATGGCAAAACCCAGTACGACCCTTTGCTTGTGGCTGTGAGGTTAGGAGTCTATGAAGCAGTTATATACACATTGGAAAATTTCCATGGGATGGGTTGGGATGGGATGGTGATGCTTTAAGTTTTAGCTTTCATGTTTTTCAGATTCTGTGCTGCCTAGGGGTGTAGTTCTGAGCCTCATATTAAGTGTTAGTAAGCTCTCTGCACAGAGTAGGTAGACAAAATAAATCCTTTTCCTCCTGGAGACCAAGGACAATGAGTACAACTTTCAGGCCCAAAAGCATAAACAACAGTGGACTGAAGAAAGAAACAAGGGTGAGACCTCACAGCCTGAAGCTGCAATTTGACAATTAAACTCCAATATGCAAATGAACCAAAATTTATAAAAGTGTGAGACCTCGTGACCAGTCGCCCATTTTGTGACCATTTTAAGTCCACCTTGGGTGTATCCCTGGTCAGGCTCTTGTCCTGCCCAATGTGTACCCTTAAAGGCCTTTCAATAAATATCTACTTTATTCTCTAGCTCTGTCCAGTCTCTGTTTCAGGTCAGCCTTCCCAAGGCAGGGATGGGATGGGATGGGATGGGATGGGATGGGATGGGATGGGATGGGATGGGATGGGATGGGATGGGATGGGATGGGATGGGATGGGATGGGATGGGATGGGATGGGATGGGAGCCTTCTGCTGCACTCCACAGCCAGGAAGGAGGCAGCAGGAGGGAGCAGGTTCATGGAGGAACAACACAGGGACACACAGCTGTGGAAGCAGTAGGGCTGCCACTGCAAGCAAAGGCTGCTCAGGGCCAGCACTGCAGACCAGCACCCTCTGCCTACTGAGTGTCCAGCACTCAGCTCCTGCATGCCCAGGGGAGACAAAGGGAGCAAAATTTGGCTGTACCCATGGAGCTGAAAGTTCTCTCCCTGGCACAGAGAGATCCTCATAGAGGGTCTGCTCCTTTGTGACCCTGAGATGCAGCAACACTTGAGTAGACGGACTAGCACAGCAATCTATTTCTTTCACCTCTTGTTCTTTTCTTTAGCAGTGCTGAAAAAGACCAGGCCATATCAGCTGGTGCAACAGCTCGATGTGTTGTTCAGTTCACGTATCTCACATGAATCATCCATTTAATTTTGAACTCTTACTTTAGCTTTTCAAAATAGAGAGTTTGGGGTGGGTTTTTTTTAAGGCCCATGGGAAGAATATGTTAGATTTGACTTCTGGTATTTGTCTTTCATATGTTTCAGTGAAATTAGTTAGATCTGGAAAATGTTGCCCTTTACCTGGTAATTCAGGAAACCAAAGAAACTAATACATTTATCAAATGAACAGAAATGGCCCTCTGGATTTCAACAAAGTTTCCTTTTGTTGTATAAACTAAATTCCAGTATAATCAATTTTCTACACATCATAATGTTTTAGAACAAAGGTTGAAATGACAATGAAACTTGATTTTTATAGTCCTTTGCCTGCAGAAGAGAGAAAAGAAAGTAACATTTTATAGTGTCGATGTACACAGAAATAAATCCAAGAGCTCTTTTTGACAAGAAAGGCCACAGAAGTCCAATTCAGACAGTTAAAGGCTTTTAGGTTGTTCTAGAGGGACATAATTGAGCAACACATTAAAAATATATATTATGAAAAAAAAAAAAAAGAACATGGGAAGGTGAAAAATTACGGTTTAATTTGCATTGAAGTGAAATGACCTCATAATAGAGGTTGACAAAAGAATTAAAAATGTGCCTAATAATGCACATAAACTCCAGCAGACATTCCTAAATCTGCCTGTCACTTATGAGTAGAGAAATGCTTTTTCTCTCTCATTCTCACTTGTAATTTGGACACACATAGTGATATCTGCTGGCAAAACAGCTCACACGCATTTGTCAATACAGCAGATGGGGAGCTAAAAGCCCTGGATGTATTTACTCGTTAGGGGATCCTTTCAATCTGCCTCTTTGCTGTGGTTTCTGGGTTTCCTCGAGAAGCCTGGGTGTGCTCCCTGGAAGCTAAACACTGTTGCTTTCTGCGGGAGCATGTATTATGTATCCTGCTAGAAGGGAACAGGAGCAGCATTGCCAGCTCAGGCTTTTACTACAGACTCTTAAGTGTTTGGTGTTTTCTTACATCTTCAGCTTCTGGAAGCAAGAACATGTTTTTTGGTTTTGTCTTTATTGCTTTACAGGAATGTAAATTTTATCCCATCTGGTAATGAGGAAAAATTACCCAAACACACTCGAAGGCATCAGAAGCAAAACAAATAAAAGGGACTAATTATACAATATCTAGCTTTCCCAGAAAACAGTGCTAAATGGATCCTTCCACATAGTCTTACTGAATGCCCTCTTAACAGCTTTATAGCCTTCCAACCAATTCCACCTGTATTTGAAATAAATGAAGGGTCAGCCACAGCTTCACATATTTATAACAGAGAGATGCAGGGTTGCTAAGCCCTGTTACTCAGGGAAGCATGTGCTTTCACAACTCATGACTCTGTGTATGTGAAATCTCACAATGGCACATGATTCTGACAATTTTTCTGGAGCATCAAGCCTCTCAATCACAGAGCCACTGCTGTGGGACATGAGAAAGGTGGGTAATGCACATACTGGCAGGGACTGATGGTTCTGTACCCAGAGAAACCCTTGTGCAATGGATTCCTGCACTGAACACATCAGGGGTTGGCAAAGGAGGCAAAGGAGGCAAACAGGTTACCCTCATCACCCCGAGTTCCCCCTGGGAAACACCACAGTCCTCCCCAACACCATGTCACACAGACAGTGGGAGCCCCAAAAGCGAAGGGCTCTGCCTGCCACAGCATGTTTGTCCAAAGGTCTGCCAGTACAGATGAGCTTCCCAGTCACTCAGCAGCAGTGCAACACTGATATAAGGTACAGACCCATACAAGCCCAGGCTCCCAGTAGCTCTGTGAGCTTAGCAGGAGGAACTCAAGCACCTCCACAGATGGACGAGCCACTGTCATAAGCTTCTGATGAAGGAATATGTGGGAACTGGACTTCAGACAATGCAGTTTCTTCTCCTTTTACAGAATATTCCAAAATTGCAGTTGAAGCAACAGCTGTTAACAATTCGCTGAACTAAAATGAAGGAAAAAGTATTTACTTTGGTATTTGCGTCTGAGCTGCTGATATTTCAATGATAAAGCTGCCATATATAAAGATGTGTGGATGTGAACAACCACAATGCCTCTGCAGACTCATCTATTGGAAAAGAACAGAATGATTTTGCTCACAGAAACTTGGATGCAAATTTCATTTTATTGCTAGTTCCTGGCAGAGAACTACAACTTCTTATTTTACTGTCTTTCCTATGTGATGTATCACTACCCACACAACTCTTTTGGTTGTGGTCTGCACTGTCAAATTCACAGGGCAAATCCAGCAACCCTACAGACTAAAAACTTTTATATTTTTACTTTAGGGTTCCCAAGTCTTTCAAGAGACATTGATATGCAAATTTTTAGGAATTTTCGAGAGGAGAGTTTCATATACCACAACATTTACCTATAAATACCTTCAAAAGAAACTTCCCTCTTGCTGGGTCACATATACCTTCTTACCTCTCCCTTCCCTTTGCAGAAAAGAGGGGGACACCCTAAACTCCCAAGCCAGAATACAGAAAAAAAATAATATTTAATCAGACCCTTGTAAAAACTCTTAGACTGAAAGAAAGAACAGCAGAGAGAAACCTCAGTATAAAACTATGGAAAGCTCATGCAGTAAGAGATGATTCAGCTCACCTTCGGAGATTACATGCTACTAGGTTTCTTTTCTCTGATCTGAAACCACCCTTCAGCCTGAGGATGAATTTGCTGAGCAATTACAAATAACCTAGGCCACTGACTCCCAAAAGTTGGTTCAGGACTTGCCAAAAAAGAGATTTGTTAGGAAAGGAAAAAAAAAAAAAAAAAAAGGTGAACTCAGGAAACCTCAGACTGGAAGAGAAAATGGTTACAGGGGAAGGTCGCCTGTCCTGAATTTAGTATCTGGATAAAAAGGCTGCTGAACGACAAGACTCAAGGAAATGAGTCAAGTTCAGAAAAAGAAGGCACAGAAGATTTAAGGCAAAAAGCTGAACAGCATAGATAATGCACACTCTACAAAGATAAACAGTTCCAGTGTCTGTGTATGGCTGGCTCTTTCAAATGAGTGTTGGGTATGAAAGGAAACAGGAGGCAGAGAATGGGAAGAGAAGGGACATTGGCTCCAAGCCCTAAGGAAATACATTCAGGGCAGAAGAGAGTCAAGTATGAGGGATGAACCTTACTCCATTTACTCAGTCAGCACTATCATTGACATCCCAAACTCTTGTCTGAGGAGCAAACTTACAACCTCTCTCATGTCCTCAGACAGGGTGCCCTGGCTCAGCTTGAACAGTTCCTGTGTGCAGTGGGGTGGGGATTTAAAAGAAGGATGACTTTGGGGGAAATGCCTGTCACATGCAGAGGCTCAAATACCCTACCATAAGGTCTGCCTATATGGAGGACTGTATCAGACAGTGGGATTCATTCCCTAGCTATTTACTTCCCATATAAACACTTCCAGTGGCATTTTTCACAGATCTGTTCCTGGAGAGCCAGCAGAATTTCATGCAGTAACAAATGAGCACGGCAGTATCAGTTCTATGTGCAGTGTGCAATGACACCAATGAACACAGGCCTGTGGCAAGTCTCACCAGCACTGCACCTCTGACATTAAGCTGCAAAAAAACAGTTTCAGCAGAAGATGGAATGTTGGGCAATCAAAAGCCATGGAATAGTACCCATCCACAGTATCAGCAAAGATTTCTCCCTAATGTATGGGACTAATAAAAATGTTTCTTAGAGGAAGTTTATGTCTGTGAAGTCAAAGAGAGGAAGGAGGAGATCACAGCACTTCAATATAAGTCAGATCTTCAGTCAAAGTCTCTCCAGCAGTATGGTGGCATCTTAAAAAACTGCTTTTAGGTGTTTCCCTCCACAGGGCAATGTGTGTTTATGGAAACAGAAGTTTCCATCCACACAATCATCCCTTGTCTGAAAACAGATGCATTCTGTTAAATACCTGAGACTACTTCTAGCATCCTACATCATTTCATGGAGATGACCTAATTGTTCCACAAAACTGTGAAAATATTTCCAACCTAAATTTAGCTATTTTCAGTCTTTTACCTGGAATTGCTGTTAAGATGACCTCTTTGCAGACTTTCCATAATGGAAAACTTTATCATCTTAGACCCACAAATACCTTTGCCACTCCATTTTATGCCAGGTTGAAACAAAGCTGCATGTACTATCTGATTAAGCCTTAAAAAAAATGTGCAAAATCTGCACAATGGAGGTTTTGTGCATAGATGAAGTCAAGGAAATGGATGTTCTTTGGGACCCCTTGAACTTTATGTTCTCTGCATGAATGGCAGAAAACATGAGTTCTGATGATTAGCCAATTTCTTCTGGGAGTTAATGATACTCAGTACTCAGCAGAATTGAATTCCTGCTGCAATTTTTATTTATGAATAAGTTACCAGCCCCTCTAGCATTTCTTTAGCATGCTAGTTCCACTAAAGAGAGCAGAATTAACTAATTTTGTCAGCCTCTACACCTACAACTTTCTCTCAGAGCCTCTTTTGTGTAGAACTGAGGGTCTGGTGCTTTAGTCTTTGTGTGCCCCTTGTACAATAATGCTTCACCCCCTATTTCCCACACTCAAATGATGAGATCCCTGAGCTCTCTGGAGCAGGCTGAGATTTTACACACAGACTTGCCAACAGAGTCAAGGATGCCAGAGAAGCTAGTGGTCAACCTGGCCAAAAAGTCTGTAAATCTTTCCGTGGCATTCCTGTGAAAATTTCCACCAGCAAAAAAAAAAAGCTGCAGATGCAGACAGAGTTTGCAGTGGTAACTGCAGTAAAAATGAAATCATACTCGTTCTCCCATCCAGCATCACAGAGGCAGATCATGCTAATTCTTACACATCAGTGCTCAGTTCTAATCATATTATTTGCCTTGGCAAAACAGCTGGAAAAAACCCAGAGAAATATCAGCGAGGGAGAGCAGGGACTTAGATCATATTCCCATGTCATTTTTTCATGATTTCCATTAAAAGTATAATTCCTGCTAATAAATTGTTAGGACTTATAAAAACTATGCTAAGAAAAATCCTCAAGATAGAGAAAGAGAACATAAAACCCTAGCAACAAAGATGGAACTTACATGTTTAAAAGTTTTAATGTTGCCGTTTCTTCGCACTTTTGAACTTTTGCTGTTGAAATAGTCATTATACCTCCTTATTCTGAAAGATACATATATAAAAATGCATATATATAAAAGTGTGCACATAAAGATGGGTGTGTATGTACAGAATACTCTTAGATTGGATATTGGGAAGGATTCCTTCACTGAAAGTGTTGTGAAACATAGGAACAGGCTGCCCAGGGAAGCAGTGGAGTCACCATCCCTGAAGGGATTTAAAAGATGTATAGATGTGGCACCTGGGGACATGTTTAGTGATGGACTTGGCAGTGCTGGGTTAATGGGGGTCTTTTCCCACATAAAAGTTTCTATGATTCCAGTGGAAGAGTATTTTGGTACTGGGTGTGAGAGGTCTGGGGAGCATATTATAGGTCTGAAATTGGATGAATAGCAGTATGATAACATATCCAAATGTTGCTTTTATTTAACAGAGATCCAAGGACTCATATTTCATTCCAAAGGCAAAGGAAATATAAGTTCACTCTCAGCAAAAATCCTGGGCAGCACCTACTCCCTCATGGGGGTTGTGAATCATAGGTGATGTGAAACACAATGCTACAAGAGGAAATTTCAGTAATATTATTTTTATCATACTTATCTCAAGGCTAATGTGTTATTCTTCGTACTTGACACAGGAGTGTGTGTGAAAGGAGACTGCCCAAGAAAAAAAGTTTTGAATTTTTTACTGACAAGGCACATAAAGAGTAAAAGGCCCCCCCAAAAAATAAAGCAACTGCCTGGATGCAGAGCGCAACTTCAAGTTCCTTCATGAGGAGTCCAGCGTTCTCTGCATTGAATCATTCAGCTGACTACAGAAGCCAACCTCTCTGTGGGTAAATCTTGTTAGTATTTCCATCCATCACTGCAGTGTTCTTTGATCAAGACAAAAATAAAAGTCTTGGGGGATAGGAGAAAATGTTCGTTTTCTTGTAACAACCCTACTAGCATTAACTCATGTATTACAGCATGAATGAGGCCTGCATGGTTTGGTCCAAAGCTCTCTTAATTCATACTGTGCTCCTGCTCCAGTTCCTTAAACTCTTGTTTAAAATGCAATCCACACTCTTTACCTAAGGACTTTACAAACAGTATTCTCAGTATAAAAAGGTTAACAATCACTGAAAATTAGCATAAGTTCAAGAATCCACTTGTTTAGAGAGCCAACTACATCTACATTCTGCTAACAGTAAACACTAATTAACAATGTCTGCTAGCACTAACATAAATCACAACTGTCCCTTTTCTTCTCCTGGCACTGCACTGGAAAATATCAAACCAGCAAAAATACTTGGAATGTTTCTTACTTCTTTTTCAAAAAATTTTATTTTATTAATGATAAAATATTGGATGTCAACATGCAATGCTTTGTGCATTGCATCAGACAGCTCAAACAGTAATTGTGATGAATGGGAGTGGAAGGGCCAAGGTTACAGGCATTTAAAAAGGCTCTGTGGATTGCAAATATTAGGATTGATTAAAGGTCAAATACTTTATGGATTTATCAGTGTTGTATACATTTTCTCATGACACAGAATCACTTACACTACCTACAAAATGAAATAGAAAAAAGCTGCAAATCAGATAATTTTTAAGTCTTAAACCCACATATAGGGTTAGTCATTGAGAATAATTAATGGCACAGAAATGTTTTGATTAGTCAAGCAATAAACCAGACAACTCCCCCACAACCCACCCTTCAATAATTCTAGCTTCCCTCAGGTTCATAGGTAACAGTCTTTCTCAATTAATGTTTAATATTTACAAACACACAATCTGGGAAAAGATATATCTTATAGTATTGCTTAAAATCTCTGTTTATTTATACCAATCACCCTTGGTCCAGAGAGGATCTTTAACTGAATCATTTACCCATGCCTTGCCTTCCTTGTTTTCTGGGAAAACAGAGTTTGAGATGGGTATCTCTACATTGTCTTTGATGCAAAGAATTTTCTAGGATCCAGACAAGCAAATAAATGACTGTCTCCATTTATATCACACCAGATTTGAACTGACCTTCCTGAAGTCTGTATTTTAATTAGGACAGAGCAATAGAAGCTGGAAACACACAGATTTGTGGGGAAAAGCCTTGGATTTGACGCTTTAAGAAGCTGTGTGAGGTGTCTCTGCTGGTCTCACCAACATCAGGACTGAACCTTTAGCTCAAACCCTGCAACATACTTCATGTGTAGCGCTTACTTTAGGCAAGTCAAATCAGTTTGAGATCAGTGGTTTTGTTCTTCTGCTGATGGAGTTTCCTTGCAGAGCCCTTTTTGTTACCTTTGGAGCTCTCCCCACGCGAGACCACACGAGGGACACATCCAGGAGCATCTCCGTGTCCCTCCAGCACAGCTGCTGCCACCTCCATGTGCAAGTCCTGGGATTTGCAATACACTCTATCTCTTGAACTTCACTGAAAACAATGGAAGTAGCAACTTGGTAGGAATCCAACCATAGTCTTGCACCCACATTTTAGGAGAGTCTTTGCTCTATTTGTCTTTCACAGTCAACAAACAGCTGGGGAGGCTGAGCAAAGACAGAAGAAGGGAGAGGGTTTTCTAAGCCAAAGCTTTTCTTTTGTAGGTTATTATTTGCTCCTGAATTATTTGTTCTGAAAGGTGCTCATAAAGATCATCTCCTCCGACACTATTGTCAGTCATATTCACCAAAGAAACCCTCCAAGGTATCTGAGTTTCCCAAAAGATGACATAAATTGCAACCTAATTTGCCACCTAAGGCTTGGAATGGGGAAAGAGCCATCAGCTTAATCAAGGGATGCCAGAAGAAAGGCCCCTGTGGGACAGGTTACTGATAGCCACATTGTGCTGCTCAACAACTGAGCAAACCTTGCTCTCAGTTACCCTGAGGGGTGTGAAATCCCACCCCAAAGGCTTTGCCCCCCACACCACTGAAAGGGCTGTTTGAAGAAGCAAGATCAATGGCAGTGAGAACAGGCAGAATGTGTTGGGGGTATCTACAGACACCCCTAAGAGGGAAGAAATTTTTGCATTTCAACAACTCCAGCATTTCTCCATTTTTCTTTCTGCAAAGAAGCCACTGGCCTTACTGGTTTCCTGAGAGTATGGACATGCATCTTCCAGTCCATAGCTTTTGGATGCTTGCTACAGAAACAAAGGTTTAGTTAAGAGAAAAAAGGCAACCAAGCCTAAATTTTGGGCTCTACTAAATGCCAATTTGTTCTGATTAAGTTTTTTAAATTTGATAGCAACCTCTAGCGGGTGGGCATACAAAAACTCAGACCTGTTTCCTCAGCAAGGAAGCTTTAAAGAATAACACCCATTTGGCAGTGTAACATTTGATTAAAGCAGGCTCAGATATCCCAACTGCAGAGGTTAAGCACAGACACGTGTGTCACACATGATGCAGTCAGTAAATGATGTAATGTTGATAGACCGGTAACAACGAAAAAACATTCCAACACCAGATTTTGGCAGAAAGTTTGATACCATATAAAATACAATTAAATGGCTGTAACTTGCATGGCGTGAGAATCAGTGTCCTGTAAAAAGAACACAATACTTATTAGAAACTTTCCAAAATATTTATTTGCATTTCAAAACAACTGTTCTGCTTTTAAAATTGCAATTCCTTCAGCAGGTTTGTGGTGTGCAAGTTGGCTTTCATAGATTCATTTTGGCAGGGTAATGCTATAAGCTGCAGGCTGTTTCTAGAGCAGTTCATCTTATCACTGGCATAAAAAAACCCCTGCTTTTGCAGCAAAGGAGGTCTAGCATGACTTTGTTTTTTTCTCAAAATGAAATTTAATTTATGTCACAGGACTCCTGCTCCATTGAGAGTTTTCAGGGGGACTGAGTCATACAGTAGTCCTGAGTTTTACTAGTCCATGGGTACAAAGTAAGCCATAGATTTTTAAGAAAAAAAAATTGACTCACAGATATATGATTTTACCAAAGGCAGATCATCCTGACAGACCTTGTGACTTCATTTAGAAAGTAAACCAGTCTCCCAGACAATGGAAAATCTCTCTTGTCTATGCATCTGTACACATTCAATACCATGGTAGACAGCAAATTAGTAGAAGAACTGGGGGAAAATAAAACCCAAGAAAACTAAAACCCCACAACAAACAGCAGAGTGAAAGGGACCAGGCTAACAGCAGTTAGTAGCTGAGAAGTGTTATCAGCTCCATCAGAGGCCACTCATGGCTACTCAGGGAGTTGTTTACAGTCAGGACTGAGCATGTTTGATATCTACAGCCACGGCTTCAGCACAAAAATGTGAAACTGTGCTGACAAAATTCCCTGATGACCATGGTACTGGCAGTACAGAAGTGTCAGAATGACATGTCAAAAGGCCTTGAGGTCCCCAGCTGAGGTCACCCAAAAGACAGTGCATTGCTTTGTATCAGATGCAATATAGTGTACTAAAGGGGAATTAACAAGAACTTCCAATGTTAACAGTGCATTCAGCTGCCAGAAATTTGTCCTCTTTGGTTGCTTCTATGGACCCAAGTTTCAAACCAAGCACATAATGAGCTATTGAGCTGTCACTGTGATGTAACCATTCCAAAAGCTAAATGGGATGGACCCAAGGCTCATGCACAAGGCATTTTCTACAGTGAAATGAAAATGCGTGAGCACTTCACAAGCTATTGCTGTGATCTCTTATGTCAAAACATATTGATCTTGTCAACAGTGCTTAAAGAGTGTCAAAGGGGCAGTGGAGAAATAGCTGATGGGCATGGCCTGCAAGGAGGAGTGTACGACATCCTATGAAATCACCTCTCACAAGGTAACAATTAAACTCCAAGGAAAGGTGGTGACTTTTCTGTCTGCTCCATGCAATGCAGGGCAGGGTTGAACCTCTTTGCACTAAATTGGGTGACCTGGCCAGAAAGCACAACCTATCACAACATCAAGATCCTCAGCTGAAAAATGAGGTCTGTTCAAGTCCTTCTCAGCTGAAAGACTCTTCCTGTTTATTACCAAACCAAGTTGATTTAAGACTCAGCAGAGGTAAAAAGCTTTCTAGTAATTACTCACAGTTAATATCTTATTAGATTTCAGAAACCCAAAGAAAAGGTGGATTTTGGCCATCAGTGCACTAGAGAGACAGTTTCCAAATTTTCACCTAGCAACTCGAAGTTCATTGAGACAGCCCCATAGCAGACAGCCCTTGAGAGTGTGAGTTCATGCCTGGAAATGAAAATATTCTTTCTCATGTTCTTTCTCTAAGCAACCAGCAGACCCAAACTCAATTTGGCTGTGTATGAAGCCAAGTTTTAAAACTGCTTTTAATTGCTTAATGTGTCATTAAAAGTTAAATGACAAGGAAGGCATCCTACTCTCTAGTTTCCATGCCAGTTTACATATGCTCATAGACATACCTGATGCACAGATGCACATACACTGGATACACATTTAAAGCTCTGTGATAATGTGAGTGAAAAATACTGACAAAGCCATCTGTGAAAGAAAAAAATTGAATTCTGTTGGCTCCTTGCTTTCAGATGAAGCCTACAAAGCATTCTCTTTCCCAGGCAACTATGAATGATGATACCAAAATCCATAAATTGGCAATTGTGAGAAAGCCACAGCATATGGCCAACAGTAGAAAAGAGATATTAGTTTGCATGGAAAAACAAGGACTTTTATTGTCCTGCTCATATCATATGAAGCATGCTTAATTCATTTATTTATTTTTTTCTAATAGTCTTATCCTTTTATGTTATTACAGTGCTTCAGAAAAATCTCAGGGTCTAGGGGGAAGTTTAATGTTTGCTGTTCTGGGATCATTTGAAGCCATGCATTCAAAGAGGACAAAATCACTTTTAAGTCTGCCTGTAGGAAATCTATCTTGGCAACCAGACAACTAGAATTAGTTATTAAAGGCATGTCAAATGAATAAAGACACCTCTGTAAGGAAAACCGCAAAAGCATTTACTTTTTCTAATATGAATAGTGGGCTAATACCAAATCAGCTTTCATTTTCCACTCTCCCTTCACCTCCTAGACCAGAGGTCAGATCCAATAAAGACTAACCCAACTGAAAATCATTTCGGTTTGTTGCATCTATTACATAGCAGATGTATATTAAATAGCACTGCCTGGAAATGAAGCAAACTCACATAATCTGATGTGGCAATCTCCTTGTGGAACTGGTTCACTGCAAGGCAAAGAAGTCTGTGGTATTATTAAAAACCAGGAGGCACACCAAAAAGCGGGGGGCTTTCCCCTGACACCAAAAAAAAAAAAAAAAAAAAAAGGAAAAAAAAAAAAAAAAAGCTTTCTAGTTCTGTAATGTAAATTATGATACTACAAAAAACATGTTCAGGATCAGCTTCTTCCTTACACTGGGAAAATCACCTGGAATAACTTAGTCAACTGGAAAAGACAAAAATAAGAATTTTCACGGTAGTCAGAGTTTGAAGGAGTGGGAGCAATTCCTGATTTTACTGAAGATTTCCTGTGTGATACCCTCTAAATTCTGTAGATCAAGAGAGTTTGGGATTTTCATCTTTACTGCGACTGCATCAGAAAGCAGGACCTCTGTGCTGTGTGACTGTTATGTCTATCTCCACAGTTTTACTTGAAAATATAAAATTTATGTACATACCTGCTAGTACAAATCTTCCTTATCAGAATATGATTAGATTTGTCCAAGGTCCAAAATCAAGCATTAACTTCTTCTAGACTTTTTTGTTAATTGCTGGTTAACATCTAAAAAGAACGAAGCCAGAAAATCCATGAGTGGGCAAATGACTGTCCCAATCTGGTATTTGTTAAAGAAGCAACTGTAGATTGTGGTTTTATCTTGATTCACTGCATCAGGAATATTTATTTGGAACTAAAGTAGCCATAAAAATCAGCTTTAGCTGTAGCTATTAAAAAAAATGGTAATTTTTTTTTTTTTACATAAGGTAGCATATACAGTTACTAAATTTGTCAGAACTGTAACATTATCAAAGGCCTTCATTTTAGGAAAGATATACTACTTATACACAAAATAATTTACCTGCTTGATCAGACACTGGGAAAATTAAACAAAAACACGGGAAAAGGAAATCTTGTAGGTGGAAAAATGCTGGTCCCACTTCTAAAAGTTGTGGGTTAGCTATCAAACACTTGTTTTGAAGACTTTGGTAAAATAAATGTTCCAAACCTTATAAAAAATAAGCCCCTTTCAGTTCATGCAATTCAGTAGAACACAGCCCAAAGGGGGTCCTGTCCTGTGGCCTATAAATCAGATAGAATTTCCCCAAACTGGCTAGGTACGAGTCACTTCTTCATCACTTCCCAGAGGAGAATTTCTCAGCCTTCTTCACTCTCTCCTTGCCAAGCTCTAAAGCCAGCTGTACATGCTATCATACCACTTGCACTGTCTCAGGAAGAAAACTCTTCATTCATACAACATACCAAGTAAAACACTGGGAAAAGACATCCCTGGTTTCTCACAGCACATGTTGACTTTTCTTCACTTTACACTCACAGCTTAGCCCTAAGGAATTTCTATATCACTCAGACTAGATACAGCCAACAGAGTGAATCCAGCTGAAATTCCTGTTCAAATTAACTCTTTGGAGCCAGATGCAAGCACCAGGGAGGGTATTCTCTTAGGCCTCTCTCATACTCACCCATTAACAACAGGAAAATGTCCTAAAATCCTCCAGTTTGAGTTCCACTGTCTCTAAAGCCAGTAGACCACAGGGTATAAAATTAACCCAGCTGCTCTGATATTGGAATCATCACATTCTGAGCTGCCAGTAGGTGTCCAATGTCAACTTGAGGAGGCCAAGAAATGACGAGGCCACCACTTATTTGGTACTTCATTAACTCTGATTTTTGCAGTGATAATCATTGGTCCTGAGGAGACTGATAAGTGCCCAGCATGTACCTTCACCTCTGCATTTCCTGGTATTGATCACATTACCCTGATGTGAGACCTGAGCTCTGGAGGCCTAACCTCAGTTCTTGCCCACATCCTGGAAAGGCACAAACCCCAATTTCTGAAACTTAGTGCTTTGATAATATACCATTCACTGTAAAAAGGATTCACTACTTCTTGCAGCTCCCAGGCTTTCAGCAAGGACAGGATAAATTTAAGCATGTCCTCTTGGATGTACATGGAGATACAATTCTGTGGTAATCACCACAGCATATCAAAATAACCTACTGCTCTTTCACAGTCCTTCTTTGACTTAGATTCCAGTGCCTCAGCAGGAAACTGTATATTTAGACTCCTTATGAGTTCCTTAAAATTCCATAGAGGCTATTTTGTGTCCTGAAACACGAAGATTTAAGCCTTTTCTACCATCGGTTCAAATATATCTTTATGCATATGAATCTTCCAAATTTCGAAAATCTACCTCATAAAGCTTTTTGTCTGTTTTGATAACTTTGTAGCACTCAAATTTCAGATGAACCATGGGCATGTAAATAAATATTATGTCCTTGGTGACTGTCTCACAGGCTTCATTGCGTATTTACTTGCAAAACACAAAGTCGGCCCTGAGTATTTCTGAAACACTTTGTTAGAACAGGGAAGAACTTTTTTGCTTTGAAAGCACACACAAACAAAACCTGCTGCATGCTGGCAGCCCACAGTGCTATTTTGCTCTTTTGGCTTCAAAGCAGTCACCTTTTAAAAGATGAGTTTGTTGGGCCCACAAGAAGAAAAATACTTTTACTAAGGAAAAGAGGTACCCCATTTAAGGAAGCCTGAAGGACATATGTTTACTGAGTGGAAAAAAAAATTCTGGCTTCACTTGTGAAAATTAGTGAGAGTGGTGCTCTGCTCCATAGCATTTTTCTGTTTGCAGTGATCATTTCATGCAATGGCCAGAGTACAAGGCTTAAAAGGTGTAGATGCAAAAATTATTTTGATTTTAGCATGCTGCCTATCACACACTTATTTTTCCTGTCCAACTTGATTCACAACCAGCCAGAGGTATCACATGAGATCAGGCAAGGAAAGACAGCTCCTAGCATTCTTTCTCCTTTCCATAGGGCACATTATAGAGAATGGCACTCTTTCTTTTCAACAGATTACACCAAACTTGCACGTTATTACAGCTCCACCACCGAGCATATGCTTCATTTCCTGAGCATCCTCAGCATTCCGGGGTCTAGCGGGGCTGAGCAGAACAGCCTGCAGGATTTTCTCACATACCAGGACCAAAAGGAACCCCATAAGTTGTCCAACAGATGTCTGCTGTTAAGATATGTTTTTAATCACAGAAGGACAAATCTAATAAACTGAGAATTTTTATTATGCATTTCAAGTTGTTGTCTCTGGTGCCTCAAATGGCATTGCATATCTGTTGAGTTTTTACCTCACAATAGTGATGTAGAAAAGAGACAAAATGAGTGTACCCAGAAGTCATTGCTATTCCCCTCATTAGTATTTAGTTGGTTTGGAAACAGGATGAACTAAAATTCGTGTGAGAGAACATATATATGCCATATTGGATTAATAAAAATAATTTCCTAGACTTCTGAATCCCCTTAACTTTCGTTGATGTGCCTCTCTCTAACAAGTTTAAGGATTTTTTTTTATTACAAGCTGACCTGCAGAAAATGAATCCATGCTCGAGTTTCAGACTACTCTGTCTAGCTTATTTGCCAAAATAAAAGTAAATCATAGTAGAAAAAAGAATATGTGCTTGAAGCAACTTGTTCATAGCCTTATTGATTGAACATGACACCTCAGAGAAGGCAGTATGTAAAGAATTTAAACTTGACTTTTAGTCATAAATATAAAATTGATTCTACATCCTAATCTGCCAGACACATCAATAAGTCAGTACAAAAGTGTGTCATTGAGGCAAGAACTTGCAGCATCATGCATTATGAGAGAGTATAAGGCTATGTAGGGACAAAAGTATCATTGGGGAAATTGCCATGCATCATCAGAGCAATAAAATGAAGGTACACTCAGGTTTTACTCTGTAACTCAAAAGCAGTGTTTTTCTTAATAAGGTGGTCTTCGTGCTTTTAAAACTCAGGAATTATTTCTATTATTCTTAACTCAGCTTTCTTCTCATTTTCACTTAAAAATGAACATTTTCTAAGCAAAAAAATACCTGAGTTTTTCCAAGCACAAACATGGTTATACCCACCAGCTCTTGTCACTGACACTCGAAAGGACAAACTATATCTGCCACTCTGTAAACTGGAAAAAAAGATTTTGGAGGTAGCATGAAGACAGCATTGGCATCAATGTCGTACCAAAGGATTTTATATGCAGAGTGGTTTTCTCACTTTTTAAACATAAACTAGAACTGTGAGAGGGTGGCACTCTTAGTAAATGGATTCTTTCTGTTAAACTTTATTTTTAAATATTTTACACAATCCCTAAGCAGAAGACCAAAAGCAAACAGTAGAGGTAAGTGCTACTGACCGCAGGAGTCCCACAGAAGTAAAATATCTACAGGTTTTAAAAACCAGTTATAAACTGTCTTGCATTTGGGTCACACAGAGCATATTTCAGGGTCTGTGTTTCTAGTGCAGTTTAAATCACATTGAACAAAAAATTAAGTTGTGAAAAAAAAACATTAGATGTTCATCATTTGGATGTTAGTTCTATATGCTGAGTGATGGATTTCTGTGGCCATTGCCCTCTTATGGCCAAAAGGAATTCTATCTCAACTGCTTCTTCATTTTGTAAGTGGTAACTCATTGACGAATATTAAAGGGACCACAATGGTAGTAGAGCATCATAAGAATTAAATTATCCAGTATGTGGTTACTCCTAGTCTGGCAATTTACTACAAATGCTCCACAAAATGGCAGGAATTTGCATTTAAACAGACTTGATGATGCTACTGGAATTTTCACAGACTTCAAACTTTTGAAACCCAGAAAAAGGTTAAACTGTCCACTGTATGCTATAGTCTCCCTTATATTTTTGTATTTGTCAGACTTATTCTTAACTACTTATTACTAATTTTTTACTTCCACCCCGGACCAACTGAACAGTTCTACACTCCCACTCAAAAGAAAAAATAAAGTTTATTTTGCATTTCAATTCCCTGATCCTGCACCAACATTGACACTCATTGATGCTGCAGGGGCAGTGGAGGAAAGATGATTGCTTCAATTCAAACCATGTGACAGTCTCTAGCTGCACTGGTGCCTCTTGTTCTGTTCAACAGCCTGATTTCAGGAGACTGTTTGAAGAAGTAATGCAATCCATTTGCTGAGTTTCTAAATAACAAGAGCTGACAGCCCTGTGCTGCAATAGCTGTACATAACACTGGTGATGAAGCTTTACTCACAGCACTGTTATCTTAGGGGAGGGGGCAGAAAACCTTGTTTTTCAGCAGCTCCATGCTGTTGAATTCATTGTTTTTCTTCCCTTGTATGTGTTCCTTCCTCAGGAAAGTGTGAGCAGCCTGCCAAAACAACAACAGAACATGAATAGTGTGAGTGCAGACCAACACTGCTGGCAAAGCCGTGGCAGCCACATGGGGCACCTGAGAGCCACCAGAGCCATCATCCTTCTGTGATTAGCCACCAGAAGCACCAGAGCTGTTCCAGCAGGTGAACTGGAAGGATGACAGCAGTGCTTCAGCACCCAGATCATGGAGCACTGCCTGTCTATCTGCTTGTATTTTTCTTTCCCATTTTCAGATTCTCACACTAAGACCAAGGGAGCAGATTTAAATTTGAAGAGGGACATGAAAGAGAGGTAAAAGAAGGTAAGGACTTGCACCCTAAGAACACATGCAGGAGCACTGCCCATCAGTTGGGCAGACCCTGAGGTTTTTTCAAGACCAGCCAGGCACCAAGCCAGGAGTTAGTGTGCATGTACAGGCCACCAGGTAAGAGCAGACCTGACACCAGTGCACAGCAGTGTGTGAGCAGACCAAAGGCACCAGGGGAAGCTTTTGTGTACAGCTCCTCTTGCTAGCCAGGAAAAAACACAAAAAGACAAAGATTTCTCTCCCTCTCGAGTGGTGACAGAGTTTGGGGAACCTCTCTGGCTCCTTAATATTGTGTGTTTATTTTCTCCTGTTATAGGACTTTATTTTGAAAAATATTTCTTATCTTGGAAATGTGCTGCTTTGCAGCACACTCATCCAAAGGAGCTTTTGTTGAAGCAATAGTATTATATGAGAAATCACAAGTGTTGCTCTGAAATAATAGTCTGGTAAGGAATGGCGAATTAATTCTGATGAGAAACAAGAAATGTTTTATAGGATTATATAGTAGTGTGTTCTACCTTTGACATTTACAATCTATCATTTCGTTAGACACTGCAAAATACAGAAATGGACTGTCCCAACATTTACAATTCAGTCTTCCTGTTCCATTGAACTGCAGTGTTTCTGCTGTCTCTACACAGTGCTTTAAGATTATGCAAAGTCACATTTATCTGGAAATACTTTTTGTTATCCAAATAATTTAGATAAACTGCAATAACAGCAGCGATCCCTAAATGTTTCCAGAGGACGTGTTGAATGCTTCTCACTGTTCAAGAAACAAGGTCACATGTCTGGTTCAATAAGGCCCCAGGCTTTACCAGCTGCCATCTGCCCACCACAACAGTTCATCTGGCACATCACCACTTTCTAGTCACACAAACTAATTCAGGGCTTGCTGGCTGCTCTTACCATCTTTCCCCCCACCCTCTATGAGACAGCGTGCCTCAGACTTGTGGCTCAACCTGTGCATGTGCTAGCCAGCCCTGCTGTCCATGCAGCAACGAGCTCCTTTGTGATCAAAAGACAGGTCTGCAGGGGCTCCAGATGACAGAGGGGAGGTTAGGCACCAATGACACATTCTGCAGATACAGGTACTCCCAGGATTCCTGCAAAAATGGCTTTGTTCAAATCCGTAGGCAAAATTATTTTCCCTCAAAAAGCCTACTTCCTCTGAAATTGTTTTGATAGGAGCCAGGACCTCAACCATGTGCATAAACACCTGCAGGGAGGACACAAAGGAGGTGGTGCCAAGGTGCTTCCAGTGGTGCCCAGTTAAGGAGAGGAGGCACAAACTGAAACACAAGAGGTTCCCTCTGAACAACAGGAAACACTTCAGTACTGTGAGGGTGACCAAGCACTGGCACAGGTGGCCAGGAGAGGTTGTGGAGCCTCTGTCACTGGAGATACTTGGAAGCCTTCTGGACATGGTCCTGGGCAACTGGGTCTGCTTGAGTAGGGAGGCTGGGCCAGGTGACCTCCACAGGTCCCTTCCAGCCTCAGCCCTCCTGTGACTCTGCAGTGAGGATTTGAAGGAAATCTTGGGTCTATTCCTAAATGCACCCAAGACACATACAAACTTTAGAAGGAATTTGTGTACAATCTTCCTGCCCATTGATTGCCTACCTCAACCAGGAGTGGGTCAAAGTGACTTCCTACACCCCAAAATAAGTTCTTCTTTCACAAGAGCACATAAGAAAAGGTAGAAGCAACTCCCTGTTTAGGCTCTTGAGGCTTAGTTCAAGTGCTCAGTTCAGGAAAGATGTAAATTATTAAATTATTAAATTATTAAATTATTAAATTATTAAATTATTAAATTATTAAATTATCTCTCTCTGCTCAGACACAGAGGTTATACACACCAAGGCTTTGCTTTCATTGTGGAGTGAAGGTTTGTGTTTTGCCATGGACTGCACACTTCAGCTCAGTGACATTTGCTGCTAGAAAAATCACAAGGAGGAGGCACCCTGTGGGGCTTACCCAGCTGGCAATAAAAATTACAATTATGTCATCTCCATCAAGATTTAGTGCAGATAGCCAAGATGCAGTGGCCAATAATTATCTGTGGGATGTTTCTTAAGTGGTGCAGAGCAAATTTACATCCTGTAGGATGGCTAGATAACAGGACAGTAAAGGCTGCTGTGGAAATAAGCTGAGAATCTACCTTCTGCCAAGTCCCATATATGACACTCTTATAAATTAGTATCATCACCTTTTAGACTTTGCTGGCCTTCTGAGACTTGCCAAGCAAGAGAGACCATACACCCTCCTCTTCTCCTGTCATGTAAAATATGAGAAACAAATTTGGGATTGCTGATGCTCACTGGCTCCCCATCAGTGACTCTCCTGTAAAAAGACCCAGGTGTGCTTTGGTTACTTCCACTTTCTGCAAGAATTCTCACCTTAGCTAGATATACTAATGAAACTATTGTTTTCAAAACTACTACTTTGAACAACTTAGAATTTCCAGAGTTTTAAAGATAGATCACATATTATAACTCCAAATTCTACTGTAACTCAGACTAAGGGAACCTCATTACCTCCAGAGTTACTACTAATTGACAATAGTGTAAGAGGAAAGACTAGTTTCTAGCTATAATTTGAAAATGTCTCTCTTGTTGGGAAACATCAGAAAGCTGATATCAAAAATAGAATTTTTTAAAATCCAAATTAGTCCCATGAAAAGATTTGCACACATTTGTCCCACTAACACTTTGATGGAGCAATTCAGACATTGCAACAGTAATGTTTTTTGACCTTTTAATCAATTCCATTTTGCAACTACTCCATCTGAGAACCACAAACAGTATTCACAGGACTCATTCTCTGGAGTCAATGGAAACTTTCTGTCAAATAACCATCTGCAGAGAGAGACAAAACACATAATGACAGGATAAGGTTGTGGAGAATCTGAATGGATTGAAAAAATAAATCTGGACCTGAAAGCAGATGAATTAGAACAAAGGGACCCAAGAAAAATGTAAGGCAGCAATTAGGGCTAGAAAATTAAAAATACTGAGGAATTTAATCGAACAGGACAGTCTAATCAATGAAAAGCATGCCACTTGCTCTCTGGGTAATTGCATCCCTTCCCTTTTTTGGTTGGTTGGGTTTTTGGGTTTTTTTGTGGTGGTAGTAACAGCCCATATTTAAGATAATTGCATTCCTATAAAACTCAGAAGTCTGGGACTACCATAATTTTCATATTTGTCACATGGGACTTCATTCTCATTCCCCTGAAGTCAACAGCAGCTGACAGTCATTTCAGGGGAAGCAGGGGAAAGTGGACTTCTAGCAAAGAGAGCACCATGCTCTTCTGTTTTACTGCCTTTCCCCAGAAGAGAGAATCCTCTGATGGCACAGACACCTGAGCAGTTCTCCTCAGGAGTGTGTGCTCAGACACTCAGCACTCACAGCTCCTGTGCACTACACCCCTTCTCAGTCTGCTGGGACTGCTGCTTACCCAAAAGTGGTGAGGAGACAAAACTAAATACGAGTCTTAGAGACAAATTGCACAGAAACATTTAAATCCACTCATGAGGCAGCCACATCAGTGGCTGCTATTTGCCACTTCTTTCTCTCTAGTGCATTTTTCCAGAGAGATGGATTAAATCCCTTAGAAAAGCTCCTGATCTCAACACCTGAACCAGCATTTAAAGGCTGTGATTTTTAATCAAGTTTAGTGCAATCTAGCCAAAACTTAGATGCAAAAATGATAATTTTATTTTTGTTTATATGTATAGCTCCCAGCACTATAGCCATTAGGGGAAGACACTTCTGTGTTTGGCAAATACATCTTACACACTTCTTTGTTTGTCTCAAATCATGCCAGTTCAAGCAACCCTGTAGTGCCACAACCACTCGAGGAGGAGCTAGAGCAGTACAGGAGCAGCATTTTGTGCAGCCTTTGGGATTTCAGGTCAAGTAGTTAGAAGGAGCTGTAATTGTTTAAACCTCAGCACACACACACCCCTGAGTGCACTGGGCCAGCCCCACAACATCCAAATCTCCATGCCTGTGATCAAACACTCCAACAGACAATCAAGTACTAATAACAGGGATACTCTTTGGACTTACCATATTTTCCTGGCTAGCAGGCTAATGCCATTTTCCTGATGGAAGATTATAGAGCTTTAATTAAAGCTACCATGTTGTAATAATGGACTTATTTAATAGAAAACTGCTTTGGAAAAGGACAGTCAGTCTAAATGCCAGTCTGTGTCTGGGACCTTCATAAAGTTCTTTTGTGCTTAATACTTGCAGCCAAAACAACAATCAAGCCTTTGTTAATAATGTCCCTGCAACAGAAGAATTGCAGTGAAACTGTAGAAGTTAACTCTTTCATTCTATATCCTATTATTGATTCCAAATTCAAAGCTTCTTTTTTTCAGCTGTAGTAAAAAAACTTTCAGTGGATTCTCTGCTTCCCCAGAAAGCAGTCAGGGTCTGACCATCTTAGCTAACATCTGAGTAATCAGTCCCAAACTGTTTGCAGGACTAATCAAAATAAGCTAGAGAGAGAAAATCTCTACCAGTTATCTTAATTTTAAGAAATACCTGTCCTAACAACAGCATTATATCCTATAATCTAATTACTGATAGGTAATTAGAAATTAGTTTGTGTAAGACTCTAATTCTTGAATAATAAGACAACATCATTGGGATACAAATATGCTGAAAGTTAGGATTATTCAAAAATTTGCATCTACAACTACCTGGAGACTGACATACATACGAAAGACTCCGACATCTGGAAACTCCTCCTATCTCCTACAGACTTTCTAAAGCCTGCTTGCCCTAGAACAGAGAACATTGTGCACTAAGTGAAATTTAAAAACAGTTTCAATCTCTGCTTCCTATCAACCATCAATTGTTTTTACTTTATCTTCATTTCTCTTTATTTTCTCTTTTCTTTGATCTCCCTTTGTCTTTAATTTTCCCACCAAAAATGAACAAGACTTAATTTCATTTAAAATTTGCTTTTTAATAGAAAATTGCTTCTCTCTGCTGTTCATTCTTCTCCATTGAACCATTCACATCCTGATAGTCTGACAATATAGTTATTTCCATACACATCCCTCATCTGGGATTCCAATAAGTCTCCCAAAAGCACTGTAATATTTACTAGCACACATTTTGGCACACGTGAAATGTGTGACTGTATTTATATTCAAGCCTTTTGCACATACACATCCATGCAAACCTTGAAAAATATTGCAACTGTTTTTCCTAAGCTTTTTAGCAATTTGACCCTTTTGGTGTTGCCTGCCTTAAATCCCAGTATGACTCTGGTTTTGTCCATATCATTATAAAAGCAGCATAGAAACCTTAAAGTAACCAGATACAAAACCCACCAACCATAACATTCCTCTAGTTAGTTGGAAGAAAAGCTTTGAGAGATAGGTAGATAGATAGACAGACAGACAGATAGACAGACAGACAGACAGATTCTGAATTACTAACTTTGATTACCATCCCTATTAACAGTATGAGAAAAATTCTTGAAAATAAGCAGGGTGATTTAGTCTCTGGGGTATTTATAGGTATCAAAATTGTTAACAATTCTTTTAGATAATTTTTTTTAATTCATCTCAAATACGATCATACTATATGTAGGATTTATGTGAGGAATGCACTAAGAGCAAAATGTGACAATAAAATTATGGCAATTGTATCAAATAAAAGAAGAAATTTAAGTTAAACTGAAGTTCCAGTACAGTGATTGTCTGTTCAGTCATTCTTCCTCAGATTTCAGAACAGCAGCTCTTCACAGATAGGCAATATATGGGCTTTAATATCTAGAAACACATAGAGGAATTGTATGCAAAATGAATAAAAGTCAATTTTAGTGGATGCTACAATCTAAATTTTAAAAAGTACATATTTCACAGCATCTTTTAAAGATTCTTCAATCCAAAGAGAATGTAGAGACTTGATTCCAAGACATGATAAAAGAAAGACAGCTTTAATGAATAAGCTTAAAATCAAGTTCTTAACTCATCTGACAAGGTTACTGCATCCTCTGCAGGACTCTGGATAAGCAGGCAGCCAGAGTGGGTCATTTGGTCAGGTAAGTCTTTTAAAAATGTGGTCAAAACATAAAATAAAGATACTAACACATCTTTTTAAAACACAGGGCTGCCTGTATACAGGCAGTGCTGCCACATCATATAACAGATATTCACAGAGCAGCAGAATAAACCCATTTGGAGAGCACAGCAAAATGGTACTAAATTGTGCACAGCAATTAGAACTGAACCTTTGCATTCTTTTCAGATTACTGAACCATGCATAGCTATTTAATTTTTTTCAATTACAACATTGTGCAGAGCTATATATTTCGAAGTGCTTCTCCAGGAACTCATATATAGTTCAACCAGGGTGGTATCCACAGTGTCACCACCAAGGGCAAATGGATAAAGTTACCAGAGGGAATTATTCTTTCGTGGCAGGTTGATTTAGTCTTTTTAAATGACAGCAGCTGAACAATCAACTCTTATTTGTTTCTGTTACTAATAGGGAGGTGTTAGGCAGGTCAGGCTTGCAATAAAGATTTTCTGTGAGAAGGAACTGCCAGTCTTGATAACAAAATTACAGCATCGATAATAGTAAATAGAGAAACCAAGCAATCCTGAAGGTGTTTGAATCCATCATCTAAAGTAATCTATCTGCTGTGTTTAGAGGCAGTACTTTAGTCAGCAAAACCAATATTTGCTTTCCTTACAGTTAATCAACTCCAATAATACTTTTAAATAGAGATTGAGGTTTGAGAACAGAAACAGGGGCTTCAAAAACCAAGGGATTTGTAGTAAGTGCATGTAGCATTAAAAATGAGCTCTAATAGCTAGAAATTTGAGAGAAATAACTTGTTTCTATTTACATATTTGAAAAACAACCATAATGTTGCATACAGAACATGCAACTGCAATGCTCTGCCCCTGGGACAGCAAATATCAACTGGCAAAAATAAAACTAAATGAAACTCTCAGTAGGATAATCGCAAACAGATCATCAAGGCAGTGGTTGCCAGCTCATCAGCAGCTTGGGGTGAACCTTAACTCTAATTGAACTTACTGTAACCTGGAAATTCCCAGTCCCAAAGGCTGAGGTTGCTCCACAGGGGCGCCAAGGCTGCACTCCCTGTGAGGAGGGAGGGAGGGAAGGAGGGAGGCAGGGAGGAAATCCAGCTGCTCTGCTGTGGTCCAACATGTCTCATCCCTTCCCCCAGGGACTGGGCTATTGCTCCCACCCAAGGGGCACGGGAGTGGGTGTCAGGCAATGTTTCTGTGTAGGCAGCACTCTGGGGCAGCAGAAGTCCTTCAGGTGAAACCAAACTGATGCAAAAGCCTAAAAGCCCTGCTCAGCTCTCAGGAGCAGTGCTCTGAGTAAGGCTGGACCTCAGAAAACCTCACCCCATGCCAGCAACTTAAGCCAAATTACCCCATTTCCTTGGCCAGTGGAACCAAAATTGTCACCTGTGACAGCACAGCTACTTGGTCTGTGAGGAATGCTCCTACCATCAAAGGCGGTCCTCAGACCACTTCTTACCCTGCAAGGAGCATCCCTGTTACCTGAAAGATGAGTTCAAAGGCTACAGTAGGGTAAGTCCCCTGTGTTTCCAGTAAGGATACCCTCTTGATGTGGTTGGCATAGTTTTGGTCTAGTAAAAGATACATTTTCCCCCAAATGCAATTACAAGTTTTGTCATCAGCAACTTTTTACCCATATATGCCAAGAAACCCTTGTGTTTGCATTTCACCTGTTATTATCTCCAGCCTTTCCTGAAAGCCCAGTCTGTTGATACCATCTCTGCACTGTCTACACCTAAACTGAAAGTGTTCTTCTAAAACTGCCCCTGCAAACAAACACAGGGACATTAAACACAGAGTGGTATTTCTCAGCCTGTGTTCTGCTTTGTTTAGAGGTTTTGTACCTATTTCAGACTCAGAGGAGGCTCCTGCATCATGTTTTATGCAGCTACACAGTTTGGCTGAATAACAGCTCTTGGCTCTGTATTCAGTCCTTGCCCTGGTTATACCCCCAGCCAAGAGTTAACAAACTGTTTCCAGATTAATTTATCTCCTTGCCTAGTGTTCAGTGCTCCCCTGAGGAACTCCCTTGTTGAGTGCCACTTTTATCACTCCCCCTCCTGCCTGCTGTGCACTCTCCATGAACACTTCCAAACTCTCTCCAGGTGATGGTAGTTCCTCCAGTTCCTACCCCTCCTTCCATATGTCAGGCATCCTGAGACTCAAAATTGCCTAAAAAACAATTGCAAGCTTTGGCTTCACCTGGCTTGGGATTTTCTGCCTTTTCTTTGTAAGAATTTAGATCCACCAAAATATCCACACCAGCATCCTGGTTTTTCTCCAGAAATTTCTTCTGAGGTCTGCCCAGCAAACTCTGAGCATGCTTCCCTAGGACCACTTTCAGACCCCTGTTTCTCTCTCAGCTTTTTCTCCTCGACATCAATGTGGATGCCACCTGCAATTGCTCAGGGCAAAGGAGATGCTGTTAAAGATCCTCTTCATTCTAGAGAACAGTTTCTAACTGATTGCAAACCCAGTTTGCCCATTACACCATGGGATGTAGCAAAGGCCACCATTCCCTGGAGCCACCAAATGTTCTAACCACCACAGTGACTAACAGGGTGAGGTCCTTTCCTTTCCTGCCTTGTGAGGATAAATGTTCCCTGCCCTCATAAGTCATCCCTGTGTTACGAATGTCATTCCATCCAGGGTTAGTTGGAACCTGGGGAGAAGAAATTATGCAGACATTTTGTTAGGAGTGATGCATTCCATACTCATATATCTGAACTGTGTGCACAGAATCTATTCTGTTCTAGTATCTTCTTTCTTTCACTGTTATTGTTTTGGGTGTTGGGCTTGAAAATACACGATGCTTAAGTGAATCACTTGAGAATCCTAGGTCTGTTCAGGACTTGAAGGACTACATCAGGTTGGAGAGTGCTGGACTATGTTCCATTATAGACAGATATTGTGAAAATCAGTTGTGCTTAAATGGCTGATAGAGAGAACTATAGGAAACCTGTAGTATTCACAACCATTTTAGGAGTCTGGCCTTACTGGACAGAATCATTCAGAGGGGTTGGAGAGGTATGATGGACAGAGCTCAGTTACAACAAATGGCACAAGCAGCAGAGGCTGAATAGGCATGGACTGACACAGTGATCCCACACTCCCTGTGGCAGCATGTCTGTTCAGTGGTTGTAAATAAATTGGCCAAAGTGAAAGAAAACCAAAGCCAAAGGTGAAAGGGTGGCATGAAAATAAGATATAAATAATGAGGAAGATTGAATACTGGAGATTTTATTGCTTGTTAATGGATATAACAAACCCAAATATGTGACAGACTAGAGCATACCTGATGCTTAATTGTAAATCCATGTACTTTCCAAAGGCTAGGGAAAGCCACTGTAGATGTATAGCACTATTGTAGGGGTTTTCTTTTCCTTTTAAAGCAATTATTGCACCATGAAGAAATGCTAACCCTGGAAAACTAAATTTATACAGAGAAAAGGGTGTCAATCTGGGGGCTGAATTTACTGCAGTCTCCTAAAGGGAAGATCTCTGAAACCAACCCCAAATTTTATTTAAGCACTTCTGTCATGTTAAAGTACTTTACAAGGTGTTACCACATCCAACTGAAGTTCACATACAAATGATGTTATTTGAAGCAACACTTAAAGGAAAAAAACCCAAGAAATTGTTTAGGAGCCATTTTATGGTATCAGAAATGCAGATGATAATACACTACAATTACTGCATGCTTTTCTGAAGTTCTCAGGTGTCAGTAAAACACTGAACAAGGTGTGACAGCCTAGAGAAAGTATCACGAGGCAAGCTCAGGAGTAACTTTACAGTGCATTAATCATCATGCTCCCTTAAGGAACAGAGCTTTCCTCCTCAGAACTTTCCACAGAATGACATTGGTGCCTGTAAATGTGACTTTTTGGAGCAGGTACAGCTAGGAGAGGTTAAGGTGCAGACACCTAAATGCTCTTTTTACCATCCCTGATCATGAGATCATCCGATAATACTGGATTATCAATTCTTTTTTTAATTTTTCAAATGAATGTAGCACAAAATGTTGGGGGTTGTTTGTTTGTTTGTTTAAGTTGACAGCATGAAATTTATCCAATGTACTCTGGTCTTTCTAAGGTCTGCCACATGAACATTCCTTCATCTCAGTGAGGGCTGTCACTGCAGGGACTCTTTCAGCATCACCCCAATAAAGGAGTGGTCAGATGCTACTCAGAGGAAGGTGCAGCAGGCCAGGCCAAGCCAAGCCTTCAAAGCACAGCTGTCTGGTCTTCCAAGAAATTCCCTGTCTGCAAAGGAAAAGGATCACTGATGCTTCTCAAGAAGGAATCCTTCCTCCCACTGCAGTTCCAGGGGTGTGAGAGAGAAGGAATGAGAAGGGGCAGGAGAAGCACTCGGGATCCATGGGATATAATGTACTTCAGGCTCCAAAGAGCCATAATCTGTCCCTTGATTCCAGTCTCTCAATTCATATCTGTAACTTCCATCAGCAAATTTTTGAAATACTTGGAGTAAGCCCTTTTCCACATTTGGTTATTAAATTAATTGACAAAAATATCCAAATTGCACCAGATGCTTCTTCAACGTGCAGCGAGTGTTTCTGAAAGGGTACATGAACTTGCTGTACCTTGATCTATAGAATTTTTTTCATTAACACTGTGCTTCAACATGATGGATACATTTACTGCTGGTCAACATTAAACAGACTTCAGAAATCATATTGCTACATGAACTGTGCAAAAGAAAATACACATTTCTACCTTCTCTGCTTCACTAAAAAAAAAAACCCAATCCAAATGGTTTAAATGCCTTAATAGATGCTAGAAGACATTTAATTCTAAGTAATTCAAAATCTGTACAGCAAAAGGCCTTGCAAATCATCACATAAGGTACTTAAGGGCAATATTTACATAACTATTAGCAAACTGTGTGTTGTTTACAGAAATAATCCTTTGCCACAGAAAACTAGCTCACAGTTAAAAGCCAGCTGAAGAAGGTTATCTTCATTTGTCTGGGTTGCTTTTTCTTTTAGTATTGACTTTTTTTTATTAATAAAACTGAGCTTTCCTGGCAATTACTACTTCTGTAATTCATAAGACCTGTAGTCTAGTAGTCTTAAATAACTATCCAGGGGTTTAAATAAAAGGAAAATTATCTCTGTGCCACTGGAACAACACAAATCTGTGGTCTGTAATACAGCTTTATCTATTGGAAACTCCCCCAAAGCTAGAACATGAGTTATATCTAATTTTGTTAACTAGAGTTAATAGCCAAGATTAAAATAATCAAAATTAATACTCCAAATAATTAGCTAGATTTAAAACCATTTAGGAGAACAAATTCCAAGTTGTTTGATCCTAGGTTAAACATTAGTCTGTGATGTCACACAGGCCAAACAAACCACAATTGTTTGAAACATTTCACTGCTCTGATTTTTTTCCCTCCTAGCACGACACATGGGCTTCCCTGGAAAGTGCAGCACGAAGCGTGATGTTATGTTCCTCAGAGTGAGGAAGTGTTCTGATTGACTGATGATCATTTTAATGTGGCATTTTAATCTAGTTAAACCACAGGGCTCAGGCAGAGCAGATGTTTAGTGTGTGCCTGAGCTGACAGCCCTATCTCCTTTCAGCAGAAACATAGACACTTTTATCCCACCCCGAGAATCTCCAGATAGAGGATCTGAGGACACACTGACCCAGGTTGCAGCTAGGACATGACTGCAGCCCTAGAAGCAATTAGATACAGTTTTCCTCATCTGGGCTTTGAAAAATCCCAATGCAGGCATTTCATTATAAACAAACATCTGGTCATGTCTCGGTAACAAAGAAAGATAAAGTGTTTTTGACAGAACTTTGCCCTCTGGTCAAACTTTGCTTTTCACTGGTGTCTTTCATTTATTCCTTTTTGAAGACTATTTGAACAGGCCTCCAACAGGATGTCAATAAGCAGATTCACTGATATGGAGAAAAGTGATGCAATACTCTGAGTATAGTTTTTAGAGCAAAGAAGGAAAATTGAGAGCTCATAATAAGCAAACAAAAAAACATAATCGAGTACACCAAATCAAAGCTAATACAATAGAGTGACAAGAGTTTTCTGGCTGTTTTCAGTGAGATCTAAACACAGATATTTTCTCTGGTACGGGACAAAGAAAAGCTACAAACATTAGCACAGTGCAGCTCAAGTGCTATCCCTCTACTCTCTCAGCCACAAGCATCAGGAGTTTCTTTCCTTGTTAATCACAGCAAGACAAGTTGGCATTTCGAAGTTCAGAAAGAAATCCCACCTTTGCACACTGAACTTCGCATTCACCTTTTTGTCAGCTGAGCTGGGATCTCAGAGGTCTCTGGTGAAGCTGAGGGAGGACACACAAGACAGCTACAGCCAGGGATACAGCCTGCCCTGTCCAGGAGAGTATTCTTACACATATTAGTCCTCACCTCTGCTGCCTGAACTGGGAAATGTAAGGTAACCCTAAACCTTTAATTTGCTAGAGAATATTCACTGATACGACAATGCAGCAAGTGCTGGCATTTTACTGACAGTCCTTTATTGTGTAGGCCAGATAGAAACCACATCAGTAGGGTACCCTTGACAAGAAAGGTGCCACCTGATACACCAGTTTGTTTAAGAGTATAAAACAGCAGATGCCAAGAGCTGAATCCATTGGATATTAACTAAAATAGGCTGTCCTTAAATAGCCCCCAAAAATCATCTTACAGTCCCAGTTCTTTCAGACATTAAGAGGAAGGGAGGGAATTAATCGATTTCACCTTCCAGAGAACACCACCATTTATTTCACACAAGAAACACCAAACCAGGAGTTTTATTTTAAGTGAAGTTATTGGAGGTTGCAGAGGAATAGGAAGGGTTCTTGAGATGCAGAATGTGTTGGGAGGCAGTACTGACAGTGTCCTGTGGTCTCCTTAAGACTTCCTGTATGCAGAGTGGGAGGAGGAGAAGCCCATTTGATGTTAATTTATTTTTTCCTTTCAAATCCTTCATCAGATCCCAGCAACCATCCTCTTTGCTCTTGGAAATATTTGGATGGAGAAAAAGAAAAAAAGAGAGAGAAATTAGGTTGAAGACACAGAAATTCTGGAGCAGTCTCTAGACAGAGCATGGCTGGAAAAAAAATGGGATTGTGTTTTATTCAGTCTAAAAATTAAAAAAAAATAATAATAATAAAAAAGACTATTGAGCACACAAACTCCTCTGTTGAATATGCCTTCTTGGCTACTTTCTTAACATCTATCTATCAATTCAGCCCAGAAAAGGAGACTTTTTAATGCCAGTCCATACTCTCCATGTCCCATGTGTTTGAGATATACCACCACATTTTGTTTTCACTTTAAGAAACAAAGCAAACATTCTGCAGCAGCAGACAGGTTAATGATAGCAATCAATCTCTGATAGGTAATTTTTGGAAGGTAAATAGATTCTCCCAAAACAGCAAATTATTTTCTTTGCCTACCTTTCTCCGAAGAGAAGGGATAATAAAATTATTGGAGTGTTGCATAGATTTCTCTTCTGGGCTCCCTAAACAATACTTTGTAAGAGGTTATCCACATGTACTGCAAATACAATTGTTTTTTATGACTAAGCTGCTACCAGAACATAAATGATAAGCCAGTTCCTTACATATATTCCGACATTTTTCTTTAGAAAAGTCAAATTTCACTAACAATGAAAAATTATATTTTAAAAATAAGTAATTCAGCCTTCTGGAGCTCAGTGAACAGCCAGCTATCTATAGTATTACACTGTTCTGCAGGTAGACAGCTCATATTTCAGCTCCAAGTGATGCAAAATAAAACAGCCTCCACAAGCTCCCCTGCATAAACAGGAAGAAGGAAAAAAAATCCACCCATCTACATAGACTGAGATCTAGTGTTTCCCCACGGAGTAACATCCAGTTAGGATTTGGGAGTTCAGCTAACTCTGCACAGATGCCCACTCACACAGCCAATTAACATTAAAGCTCATACAGTAGCAAAGCAATCCAATTCCATGACTTGGAGTTATTACTCTCACTGAGCTGGACTTGAGGACCATGAATGTTAATTCCACTGCAGGGATGGTCCTCTGCCCAAGGGTGATCTTTGTCTTTGGTATCTAGCACAGCACAGAACACAGAGAGCTGAGCAGGCTCAAACAAGAGAACACATGGGGAAGAAAAGCAGCTTAGCTCCAGCAGCCTGGATCCCTGCATTTGCAACATCCCCCCCTGTGCTCTGGCAAAGGCCTGGCTGAGCACTGTGGTGTGGGGGATCTGAGTGTGGCACAGCATTTCCAGCCAGTTGTGGGGGATGCAGATTGCTGCAGTCTGCAGCATCCTGTTTCACCTTCCACCCTCTGACGTTGCCCTGATGGGCACCAGCTGAGAGCCCCCAGCTCCCCTCTCTGAGCCCTTTTATGTCTGTAGGTACGAGGGCAGGGACACGCCTTCCATCACCACATCCAGCACAGCTGACAGCCAGGGTTATTTCCTGTCTGCAAACACAGAGGCAATCACATTAGTTAGCTAAAGCTGTAAGGCTCAGAAATTGCAGCCAGACATCAATATGCCCTACAGAGGGTCTCAGATGTGCTGCAAGCCACCTCCATCACTCCTGAAGCACGTAAATGAATTAATCCATGGAGCTGATCCACCCCTGAAAATCAACACTGCAATGCATCTGCTCTCGTAAACTGTTGCAAACTGAATTAAAATGCAGCTACTTCAGAATGCTGTCTCAAAGAGAGGAACATATTTTCAAAAGGAAAACATGCTTTTTCCAAGAGTATTTTACCCACATAAAAAGAGTTGTAGCCTCAAAATTCTCCCTTTAGGTTCCTTGCTCTGTTTTGCTTTTCAGCATCTGATCATAGAGCAACTATCAATAAACTGCAGAGCATTCCCTTGAATTATTTGCTCATATTTTCTTGCTTTATGAGCATCTTTCCTACCAGGCACCATAAATTAACCTGCTTTTCTACATCAAACTCCAATATGCCCAACAAGGATTACCAGACCTACAGCTACCTCAGCTTATCTGAGTATCTTGTCTGAATGGGCTTCTTTTGCTCTAAACAAAAAAGCCCTGTTGAAAGCCTTATGGGACAAAAAGTCTTCAGACTCTCTAGATTTGTCACAGTTCTGCTTGGATGGAAAAAACACCACCAGGTGCATGGGAGTGAATTGTCACTGTACCTTGTTCTTCCAAGGACTTCTTTTCCTGCCTGAGGAGGCCTCTTAATGCACTCTAGCTCTATCAGACTTGCTATCTGCCTCAACAAACTAGCCTTTGAACTGATTTGTCAATCCATCTACATCAGCAACATTTATTTCATTAATTGGAAGAATTAGTCCTTTGTAGCAAGTTGAAGGCTGTGAAGCCAAAATATACTGTACATTCTCCCAAGTGACCCAAAGACCCTTGGATGAACCCTCGGGGTGACATTAAAATGAATAGTTATATAGAAAAAATAGCATTTTAGTGTTTATTTAACATAGCTACCTTTCCAAAAAAAGGAACTTTCAACATTTTTTAACATCTGGTTGCCTTATTTTTTAGTTTGTTTCTCCAGTGGTATGAGCAAAACTTCTTCAATTTAGAGAAGACAAGTCTGTATTCTTAGCCACATGGACCCTCTCAGGTTACAGGCAGTGTGGAGGAGGAGAAGATACACAAATTCCTTTTAAAATTATTTTAGGACTGACAGATTAAATTTTAGGGGGCCAGGACTGTTATGCAACTGAGATGAAGTGAAGCTTGTCTGGAGCTAGAGCTGTGTACCAACACCAGTCACACCAAGTGCTGCTGCATTTTAAGCACAGAAATATTATGTGAGGCAGAGCAAGCTGAATTACAACAGCTTGATAGAAGGATTAATTTGTTCTTTTAAGTGACTGAGATTTTTAAATGGATGCTATTGGAATTGAGAAGAAGGCATGCCACCACAAACCTGCCAAGCACAGGCTCATATACCTGTGTACTCCTTTACACAAATGCTCATATATTTACAAATAAAATTATAACACCTATGTACATATTATATACATATTATATTATATATTAAAACACTAATATTATAATACATATATTATATATTGGTGTATTTTATGTGTTACACATGGAAGTTAAACACTCTGTATTTGAGAGTCTTAAACATCTCTATTATCACTATACCCTTGAGCATCCCTCGGATTTTTCCCTATATTTCCCTGATTTATGATCCTCTTTGCTAACAGATACCAGAAATTAACCTGCTTTTCTAATAAAGAACTCATCATTCCTATCTATAAGAACAATCAGCTCTCCAACCCTACACAGCTGGGTTCTCCCACCTGCTCACACCATACCAAATTCATGCTCCTAAAAGCAGCCTAAAAACTCATGTTAACTTAGGTGACTACCAGGAGCTCTGAAACTTTAAAGATCACCCATTTCTAGCATGCAGAAATCTTCCATGGAGAGCTTTCTTGTTCTTGAATACAGGCCTTCATGCTCACATCTGTCTAAAAAAATTTCTGTTCTTCCAAACATACCCGTATCAAGCAGTCCCCCATGGTTTGCAAGAAGGTCCTACCAGAACAAAATATCAAAAAAACCCTTTTAGCAATAACTTCATAATTATTTACAAATCACTGGAAAAAAGTCAATTGTATAGCACTGGACTAGCAATCAGCCAGACTGATTTCCTGATTAAAAACCTTTTTTACCCTTATGATGATGATAACCTCTTTATAGATGCTTCTTACAAAATATTTTTAATCCTTGCAATATGGAGTGCTTTTATCTCCTACTAATTATCTCAGTCTAGTTTATTAAGTGAGCAGCTGGTCGTCACATTTAATTTTGGCCACAATATATGAAATTAGATTTAAATACAATCTTCATTGACAGCAATTACTTTCTAATCTCTAGCTAATTGTATGTCCTAAGAAGATTTTAAATTTTTTCTTGTTCTAAATCAGTACCAGATTAGCCTGCCTACAGTCACACAGATAATTATGCTTATTCTCCTAAAACACAGCCTCCCAGAGGATTTTTTTGTTCCTTAAATTTTTTCTGACAGTTCAGCACTAACATTTACACTGGATTCCATTAAAATATTTAAAATGGAAGAGTAGCTCCATCTCTCTGAGAATCCCAAGACTTAGATTTGTTGTTGTTTTGTGTAAAATTGCACAGAATTTCTCCAGGAGCCCAGCCTTGCCAGACAGTATGACATTTTATAGTCACCAATAAAAGAGGTGTAGAACCACCTGCTTTCTTGTTCAGTCCTATCGTTTTTAGAAAAGAATTAAAATTAAAATTAAATTTCCCCCCAAAATTTATATATAAGGCCTAAACATCTCATATTAGTATTGAGAGTTAAAAATCTGATGAATAGCTTTTATTTTCTGTTGTGAAAATTAATAACCTCTGGTGGGATTACTCTGGTGGGAGTACTGTGACGAGTGAGTGATATCCTTCATTGCAACTCAGCCTGCAACACAATAAGTGAACTTATGGCTGGTTAAATTGCAAGGCTAAATAAACACAAAGATCTGTTCATTGCACATACAATCCATTGCCATGGACGTTATATACTCATAGTGGAAAGCCTTCAATAGTATTTTTTAAAAGAAGGAAAATATCAATACAATTCAGTACAGTATTTTGAAAGTATTTTGCACTATCTGTCCTAGCTGTCCTACATTCAGGTTTTCAAAAAGCAGCACAATTTCCTGATATAATAATATGCACACATAAAAATGGAATCAACGCCCTTATGCCTGGAACAACTTGTGAGGCCCGGAAATTCGTGCAGGAAGGCAATGTGAGCCTATTGCACACTATCTATGTTCCTGTCAGAGAAACAGAGAATCATTTGGGCTGGAAAAGAGCTCTAAGATCATCATGAGCCAACATTAGCCCAGCACTGCCAAGTCTACCACCAAGTGCCCACTTTGGATACCTTCAAAGCTACTAAGAACTAGTGAGAATTGCTGCTAAACTGATAGGAGTAATCAGAACTACATAGAATAATCATTACTAAGTAGCTTTTTCAAACTGTCTGTCTTCATGGTGAGGCAAGGAGTGTTCTCAAGGAGGAAGACTCACTGAGCCAGGAGGGAAACTCTCCATGTCTCTGGCCTGAGTGGGCTGGCACAAAGACCATTTGCAGTTTCAGAGGTCTCTGGCAGATGAAGGTTGTCTGCAGGTTGGCATGGCAGAAGTAGAAATTGTATCATGACTTCATCTGTGCAAAGAAAATGTCATTTTACTGCCAGCTGGGCCACAGAGCAATGCAGCCTTGAGATGTACTAACTTCCTTCAGGATAAAGGTTTAGGGAAGATGTTTAGGAGTTCTGACACCACTGCCTTTGACAAGCTGTGACCCCAGCTGTGTCGTTAAGTGGGAAGAGAAAAGTGAGCTGATGTTTTACTAACAAAACAAGACAACCCAAAGTATTGTGGGATATATGACCATACATAACTTTAAATATAATGTATAAAGTGGGTAAAGTAAGCTATAAAAGGACATGTTTAAAAAATTATCCTTTGAAATTTTTCCTCAATGCGACTAACATCTGTTGGTCATTTTGTCCGCCAGCACAAGGAAGTTCAGAGTATGAAAGAGGTAATGAACTGTGATAAAAGCTTTGCTTTGCAAGAGTGTTTCTTTGATTTTCTTTGTCAGAATTGTAGTGGCCTCTGACCAGTCACAAAATAACAATCATTAATTGGGCTCTTTTTGTTCTCAGCCTAATCTTGCAACCAGCAGAATCATCTTCTCCAGCCCATCCTCATCTATGAGCAGCAACACAGTAAATACTGCCTCAAGGAGAAGCCATTTATAGCAGATAACTATTTAAGGCCTGTTATAATCTCTCATCTGGAGTAACAAAACCCAGGTGCTCCACACAGCAGCTGCTTGTCACCCTTCCTGATATCTTGGCAGGTCTACAAGTGAGGAGAGATGTGAAACCTTGTGCAGACATAATACATTTCATTCCCAAGAAAATGAAACCGTGCTTGGAGTTTCCCTAAGTGATGGTTGTAACAGGAGACACAACACTGTCAGCACCTGTGTGGGAGAACCATTTGATGGAAACTGGGAACCCCTGTGTAACACAGACCCAAGCCCCAAAAGCCAAATGTGATCAGCCTCCTAAGAATAAATTGTTTCTTCCTCAAATCACTGCTTTTTACGGGTGCTCTGTCACCTCTAAGCTATACTAAGAGACAGAGAAAATAGTGCTCACCTGTGCTAACTAATCTACCATTTGCCTTGGTAGAGTGGATGAACCATCTGAAGAAAAACTGGTCTTTTATAGAAATAATCCTCTGTTAAAGACCTAAGATATTCACAGTTTTCCTCTAACATTTTAACTCGCCCCAGTATAATAAGGGTGTTAATTTCCACTGGGAGCCTCCTCCATGCATTGGAAACCCAAAGCAAGTTATCAAGGTCCTTCCAACCCCTCCTACCTCTGCCTCTCCTGCACATTTCTGAGCTGTCGACACAGCTCCTTGTGTGGTCTTGAAACTGATGCTGTTCAACAGCAGCCAAAAGAGAGGGGGAAATCTGCTTTTTTATTTATAAAAATCTGGCTAAGAGTTTTTATTTATTTAGAATGGACTTTAAACCGTGCTTGACTCTAAATAAATAGAACACGTTCTTTTCCTTCCCTACTGGTTGCCACCAGGCCGTGTGAATTCCAAAGACCACACAGACAGCAGTGCTGTGTGGTAACCTGGGGACTGATGCAAAGGGAGGCAGCCCAACAGAAACTGGGCTTTGCAAGCCTTGCAGGTGAAGGAAGCACTGTGAAAGGCTTGCTTTGAGAGTAGGGAGAAGCACAGCTCTGAAAAAGGCATCAGCTCCTTGGACATTGTGCTGGATGCTGACCCTTCTCCTTCCCTGTCTCCCAGTGCATTTCTCCTCCACCTGGGAGACTGGGCCTTTCCAGGTCACTCCTCTTCGTGTCCTGTCCATCACAGTGACAATTCTCTGTGAGGAACAGCAGCACAATGGTGGGGAGACAGGCAGGAGGAATGGCAGGGAAACACATGTCAGGATTCAGTTGAGAGGAGAGGAAAGGAAGAAAATACCTTTCAGATTTATTCCAGGCTATCCATTTGCTTCAGCCAGATCCTTGAAAAAATAAGTTTGAATGCAGTCTTGTGCACTGTGCATTAGGGTGACCCTGCTTGAGCAGGGAGGTTGGACCAGATGACCCAATGAGTTCCCCTCCAACCTTACCCATTCTGTGATTCTCTGGGGGAATGAATGCTTTTTATTCTTCAGTCAGTCACAGGCAACACCTCTGTGACACGTATGTTTTCTTTTAGCATTTAAGTCACAAATTCAATGAACTAAATCCAACTCCAACTCAAATCAAAACCAACTCATCTTTGGAGGTGAATGAATCCAAATGAATTTAGATATGGCTTTATCAGAAGCTGTATCAGAAGTGTAGATGAACATTGTACAACAGACCTCCTTTGTACCCTGCTTCACAGGTGAGTCTCATTTCACTCACTCAGGGAACAGCAGAGACAGAGGTTCCTGGTGCTCCTCGCCTGAACATCGCTGATTTCATCACATGCTCAGTAAATGGGAACTTCAGACAAGTTGACAAGTTCAGACAAGCTCCATTCAGATCTTTGGGAAGCACCAGGTTCCTGAGATACCTACCTGCAAAAGGAAGCACACAGTAAAACTCCCAGTGTTTGGAGGAAGGCAGAAATGCAAAAGGCAAAGTGCTAGCTCCTCCTCTAAGTACCCAGCTAAAACCAAATGTATTTGCTGCTCCCACAGCACCTGTGTACAAGTGCCATCAAAAGCCATGCCTTTATAGAAAACACCCCTTTTAGATCACTAGACAAACAGAGAAAGAATCCATCTGCCACTCTGCTTGCTCCTGAACTGCTGCACCATAGATTTGCATTATTTCACCTCTCCTTCCAATGCTTCTCCTTTTGAAAGCAGATACAGGGGAAATCACAAAACTCATCTTCTTTGTAGCTGTCTTATTGTCATTGGCCAAGAACTTTACCATGCCAAGTTCTGCTCCTCACTTAGTTCTTGTGGTTTCCCAGCTGCTAACTGGAGAAAGAGCTGGCTGCAGCATCATTTTACTGGCAGACTGTGGTCTGCAATTGATCTAAAAGGCTTAACCTTGATCTCATTGCTCCAACTGAGGGACCAGCACTTACCTCCAAAACTATGGTTCTATTCAGCAGTACTAACCCAAACAGCCAACTCTTGGAAGCTGAAGACAGAACAGGCTATTGCTCAGGGACTGACTATAGAGCCTGCTTGCAAAGGGCTGGATTTGCCAGTCTATGCTAAAATGCAGTGGGCAACAGTTTTCTGAGGCAGAACTGTCTAAAAAAGCTATTTTACAAATTACAGGATAATCCTCAGGAGCAGCATCTGCTGACATGGTGTGAATAGGAACTTGCAAATTCCTTATCCCTGGGGTGAACATCAAACACCAGTAGAAGGACTGGGCAATGGTTAGCAGCAGCTACTAAATTTTTTTCTTCTATTTTGGGGGAAGGAAGAAGGATGAGTGAACTTATACAAAGAAAGAGAGGCAAAAAAGCTTAATACAAAGACTGGCAAGGCAGAAGCAGGTCAGAGGAGAGTAGAAAACTTACTGGGAGGTCAAGCCAACTGAAAAGCCTATGTTCTTCTCCAAATAAGGCAGGCATTCAGATCCATAACTTGTGAAGCACTTGGCCAAAGTCAAAGTGAGACATAGAAAACCCTTCCACAAGACTGAAAAAAAAAGAAAAATAATTCCATATCTCAGCAGAGCAGCACAGTTGGCTCAGAAAATTCTGTTCAAGGAAAGGTCAGCAGACAGCCCTTACTCAGTGATGACTGCTGAATATAAAGAGACATAAGTAAGGGGCAGCTAAAGAAGCAGAGTGACAGCAAACCCTTCCATCTGGGAAGGGTACTAGACACATATCTCCCTGTGTTCCCAAGGATACTGAAAACTAGAAGCAATTCTGGAAGGAGAAGAGACCAATAAGTCTATCTGGATTCTCAACCTCTTTTCAAATCCAGCTGATTCAGGTAATGAAGCAGCACAAACAGATTTCTGTGAAGTGCAACTTGGCTTTTCCAGATCTCTCTTCTACTGACATGCATGGAGAATACATTGCTGTGTGCTGGCTGCAGCTAGACTACCAGAATCCCACAGGAATTCAGGATCCCTGACCCTCAGGTAACACAACTGGCCCAATTCCACCAAATCTATTCAGTATGAATTTTTAAAAGTTTATTTACCCTCTTGTTTTCATCCTCCCCCACTCCAACATTCTAGGTGGAACATGCACTGTCAGGATGCCCCTCAAGACAGCAGGACTCCCTTGCCCACATCTTGCACATCAGGGGAAATTAACTTCAATGCAGCCAAATTCAAGGAGAGACCACAAGCCCCAGGTGCCTTATTAAGCACAGCCCTGAGTTCCCTGATAACCCCCATCTGCAGGGCCTTTGCTGGCCACACCACCAGTCTTTGCAGAATAAAGACTATGAATTCTTCCTGCCAAGGACAAGGATGTGGATACTCAACACACGAATCAACAACTCCCATCTCTGCTCTTTTCTATCTTCTCATTAGATATTTCAGTAGGACTTTTCTGAACTACTCAGAGAAGTTCCCAGAAAATTTTTCAATATACTGTACTCTAACAAATGAGTTGAGGGTGTGCACTTAGACTTTCCTACTAAAAAAAAAAAAAAAAAAAAAAAGTCAAACACTTTATTCTGATTTCTGGGTGGCAAAAGAGAAAATACTTAAATTTAAGTCGTTTTGGAGATCCTATGGGAAAACTCTTTATATTTGTGTGTGGTCCTGCAGTTTTGTCAGTTGTCTGACATTTTAATTTCCTGTTCCTCTCTTATGGTGAGATTCTGATTTCCGCTCTCTCTTTCTCCTTTCTCCATTACAGAAACCTAACAAGCATCACCAGTTCTGCCATCTGTTTCCTATTCACTTTTATAAATATTGAAACAAATAATTAATTTGGTGAACAGGCATGATGTAGCCTGGCTCATCTTCAGTCAATATATAACTTCTAGCAGCCCTTTCCAGTCTTTCAACCTCTTATAAATATTAGCTCCTTTGCACCAGACTAGCTCCTCACGGTCTAACTCCTCAATGAAACTGGCCCAGCTTTAAATACTCAAATGTTTTTACATTAGAAACAGCCATTCTGGGTACTGTGTGTGCCCAAAAAAACGTTGTGTCAACATAGTCCACCTGCAAACTAGTCTTTAATGAACTTTCTCTATTTAGGCAACATAAAATGTGAAAGAATTACCCACTGAGTCTGATAAAACAGCCATGGTGAGCAATGCATACTCTGTCCTCAGTGCCTAAGCACACATAATCCTCTGCTAGCAGCAGCAGGATGTTACTAGGAGGAGGAAGACTGGGTCTGCCTTTAAAACAAAGCCAAGATGTTCAAACCAGTATCACCCAACACCTGTCTGTTCCTGTTCCATATGCCAATGCAATTCCCTCTGTACTGGGAATCTCAGCCCAACAGATTCCTCCTGAAGGTCCAGTTGCCATTTCCACAGGGCAGAGACCATCCTTTTCCTCTGTGGTTGGCTATGGCTTGTGTCAGTGTAATGCCAACCTGTGACAGAGCTCTTCAGTGTCCATACATGAAATACAAGCCCTAACCCAGTACCCAGGAGCATTCCTATTGCTGCAGGAGCATACACGTCCTCAATGCCAAGGGCCATTTTAACAGATTTTCATTTTTCTTTACCCCTCTGCAATGCTAAATCCTGCCTCCCAATCTACCAGGAAAGATTTTCTGTGAAAGATCATGCTAACCCTTGCTGCTCAGAGATATTATGCAACGTTAAAAATCTCCGCTGTGTCGCAAAATACCAAAATCCCTTGAGGATGATTCACTTAATGCTCCATGTCCAAACTTGAGGAGAAATTACAGCAGCCCTAGGAGCACTCAGCAGGGATGTGGACTTCCCTCAGGATGGTGGCAGGGAACAGGGTGTGCTGAAAGAGGATGAAGAGGCAGCTCAAGGCCCAGCTGTCATTTTGACAGTCAGTCCATTCAGACTGGCACCAGACCTCACTTCCCTGGACCAGGGTTGTGTCACCCTGTCCCCAGGTGCCAGCAGGCATTGTGTCCTTTCTCTCTTTCTACAAACAGCCACGTGGACAAGCCAGACTAAGTCAGACACTCATCTTTATCTCAGTGGCCACCAAGCAGCTCAGCACACCTTGCCCAGAGCAACTTTTCTCCTCACAGACTTGTGACCATGACTCTGAATTCCTCTTCTGGATGTTTTGTCAGACAAGCATGCCTGTAACTTTTCCTTGGGGCTTAAAAAACACTTTCCAATGCATTTTTCCATATCACCACACTCTGCCCCAGAGATGTCTCTCATGAATATATATGGTGAGGTTACACATTCTTAGCCCTCACCGGGAAAGGGATTGCATAAGAACATTCCAATTATTTTAGGTTATGGAAAAAGTAATCAAGTATTTCACTCACCACTAAAATGTCATCATTTTATGCATTTCACAAAGAATTCTCTCATTATGTTAGATAGGCCTGGAGAGACTCCAGTCTCTGTGGGTTGCATGCATTCACCCATTCTGTTCAGAAATTAGAAGCCTGACTCTGTGTTTCAAGAAAGCCAAGTCACTTGGTGCCCTGCTACTGACCCAAAACTTGATGGCAACACACCTGATTTCTCTTACAAGCTGATCTGACCTGTTCTGAATTTGTTCCTCACACAGCTGAGTGCACAGCATTTTCCCCACGTGCTTTGTTAAAAATAAGATTTGCACATGAAGAAAATGAAAACCCATAATAATAACAACGACATCAGCAACCACTTGAGAAATATTAATGAGTTCTGCCAACAGCACAGCCATTCACTGGCACTGAATAAAGACAGCAAGTCTATAAGGCCATTAATAGCCCAATTTTTAATTTAACTAATTTTTTTTGTTATTATTTTGGCATAACGATGTAACAATACAGCACCATTATATAAACATTTTAGCATCAGCAAGAAGCTCAGCCTTTGAGCAAAAGAGTGTGTTAGCAACACAGACATCAGAAATGCAAGTAATTCTGGCTATAAGAGAGAGGTGAAGTGTTTCCTTCCCTCTTACTCTCTCCCACATCACCATGGAGCCTACAAGTTCAGAGAGTGCCTGAACCTGTGGCTGGGCACTGGGCAAGCACATGAAAGATGGTTCTGAACCCATATGTCCTAGAAATACAGCTCTGGGACTTCAACAGCAGCATGGCAGAGATAAAGGTTGAATAAGAAATGTCTGCATTGAGAAATGCAATTTTTGTGCAGTCTATGTTGCTTTAATGTGCACTCCTACTTCACTGGATTTTATGTAGCAAAGTGCATCTCCTGCTAATTTGCTGCAAAGCTTCTCATATTCAGCAGGATCTTTATAAAATATCTTCCTGTGAAATCAGGAAAGTTGAAGAGAAAATCTATTTCAGGAACAAGTATAACACATGTTCTATATTACCTGAAGGGCCAGGGTAAGGAGCCTGATTGCATCTCAGTAAAAAAATGTCATAGATTTATTTTGAAATGTCATAGATTTCTTTTGAAAAGACATACATACTGTTAGGACACCATGCTTTAAGTTGCCCTTCAGGATGGACAGCTGTAAGTAGTGTTTTTTAGTGCAGGCATTGGTGCTTTGTTCTAGTGAACCTATGATGACAAGAGAGAGTATCAGATATTACATCTGGTCCTGCAGACTCCACTCATATGAGCAAATCTCATTGCACTGGCAGGTCACACTCCTGTGCATGACTCCCAGAAGAGAAGGTGCATAACTGAGAGCAGTTATTGAGCTCCTCTAGAGCTGCCTTTGCTGGGGAGGAGAGGAGGGAAGAAATTGTGAATTATTCACAATTTTCAGTTTATCCCTAATCCCTTAATTCTGTCATTCTGAGGGTAGGGACTTTTGCTTAATGGCAGTGCCAGAAATAACAAGCTAGAATTGCATGTTTATGAAATGGGGTCTTAGTTACTTATTAGGATCAACTGAGCTTGAATTAATGTTGGCTCACATTCAAGAGCACTGAGAGGACTGAATGAGCATCAGTTTAAAACTCATTAATGGTTGTTTGTTGTATATATTTACACGCTAGAAGCATCAAGCACATTAGACTACAGTTTTCTTATAAACATACAGATATAGAAAAATATGGCTAATATAGAAGTACATTCTTTGGACTTGTAACTCTACTTACCTCAGTGGTTGTGTAGATAGATGAAGGTAATCCTGAATTTAGCAGGACACGTTATGCTCCCAAATCTGAGTTGGGCTGGGGTGGATAGACACATCACCCTGTAATCAACTGTGCGTTTATCTCAGAGGATAAGTGCATAGTTTACAGGTGATCAGGCAAAACAGCAAAAAAGTAGAGTGTATGTAGAAATGCAGGTGTAATGCAAGTAGAAAAGAACCCAGGCCAGGTAAAGAGGGTAGCTGGCACTATAGACAGCATGGGGCTTTGAAAAATTACTGCTGAAGGCTACTGAATATGGAAAAAATCAGTCCACATTTTGAACTGATGAAAATGCAAGATACTTGCTCCAGGTGACCTGCATGTGATCTGAAACATGGGGTGGACAACCCTTCACACAGTTTTAATGTACTTTGCACATGAATTCTTAAAGAACTTAGGTTTTGATTTTGAGGTGGTGTTTTTGTTTTGTTTTGGGGTTTTTTGGTTGTTTTTTAAGCTGTGTAAAGGTCAAAAATGCATAAGTTTGCATGAGACCACAACTGCATTTCTGAAGATTTAATCATCCAAGGGATATTCAAATAGAGGCCAATGTGTCAGGTATCACTGAGCTCTATTAATTTTCTGTTTCAAATCAGGAGCAAGCTTTGGAAGCAAATGCCACCATCATCCCATTTACCATCCTTTGGTTTGCACTTCAAACAGCCTCAGGGCTCACAAAGAGGGTTATGAAACCTGGAAAATCCACTGCAGTGGTGCATCTACTGCACTGTGAAAAGTTATGAGGATGAGCTTACAGGTCCAGATTGGAAACTGTCCAAGCCAGGGCACCTGAAATGTGCTGCATGCAGACATCAGCTCCTCAGCACCAATTGCTCTGCCCACACAAGCAGAATGTGGGAGCAGAGAGAGGGGACACAAAGTGCAGCCTGTCAAGTTAATTCTCTAATTTAAGGCCAGTCCTAAAATCTGTGTCCTTGACACATGAACCAAGCTCCCCCTCCTGAGCTCATTTCATCCCTATTGAAGGACAGTATATCACCAAATCAGACCAAAAGAAAATCAATTTCAAAATATGGTCCCAAGGCAAAACATGCTTCTGAAAATAAAACCTAAACAAACTCACAGATTTGACTGTAAACAATGACACTAGCAACAACACATGGCAATAATAATAAAATAATCATTACAGGATATGATTTTTCATCAAAATATTGGAAACTATTTAAAACACTAATCTTGTCTGAGCACAAAGTTTTCCTAATTTTTCTTGGTTTGTTGGTTTTTGTGGGTTTTTTTTGCTGTTGTTGGGGTTTTTTGTGTTGTTTGTTTGTTGGGTTTTTTTGTTTGTTTGGTCAAATTTTTTGTTGGGGTTTTGATTTGTTTGGTTCATTTTTTTGTTTTTTTGGGGTTTTTTCTGAGAAAAAGAGGTCCCATTCTTCCATCCCCAAAGTAAAGGTAAGTAAGGCCAGATTTACCTCAAGATGAGACACATGCAGAGTTAATGTAGTCCATATAGGACACAGCCCTGTCATGCACACTCTTGACTATTCTCTACCAGAAACAGAGGAAATTCTGCCTGTTCTAGGCTGCATGGCCAGAAGCTTCAGGGAAAGCAGTGTCATCTTCCTCCTCTTCTGGAAAGAATGGATACTTGCTACCAAAGATAGTTTCATTAGCAAAGGCTTTCAGTCAACATCAGAAATCAGAAAAGGAGAACAAAAACCTAGCTTCAAACATCAAATTTACTCCTATACTATAGAAAACACTGATAGGCAGTGAAAATCAGGAGTCCGTGGTACCTTCCCAAACACAAGCAGTTGTGTTATGATTTGAAGGTTGTGCTGTCCCAAATTTCAGCTCTAAGAATTTTCTTTTCTTCAGAGAAAACAAAAGTTTCTTGTTCTCCCTGCTATTCTTCTGTGTGCTTCAGAACTATCACCTGAAGAGAGCAGCTGCAGAATGAAGACATGAAGAGGGATGGGAAAATGGGAAAAGCATACATCAAATTATAAATATGAAAGAACATAGTACTTTTAAACTAAAGCAGGTTTAGCAAAGCAAGGAAAATAAAGGATGCTGCAAATGTTGAAAAAAGTGATTTGGGTTGTTTCATGTAGTCAAAAAAAAACAAAAACCAGCATCATTCAGATTTCTCATCAATTAAAAGACATGATGACAACGAAACATAAGTGCACGCAGAGGATTGCACAGAACAATAAAAACAGGCAAACATCACCATCCTGAAAATCATTTAGAGACCTAAGGCTTTTTGGGAATCAGAGTGGATGACTTATCCACGCTACAACCTCTGAATAAAGAAGCAGATTTCTTGTGGTTAAAGGGTTTCAGAAAGTACTCATCAGACCCAGCATCATTTTGCAATCCCCCATAACATTGATTTCTTCATAAACTCATTTTGATTCCCTCGTGGTACTGGCAGTAATAAATCATAGCAGTTTAAAAGAAGGTCATGTACACATTTTCATATTTCGTACACGATCCTGTTGCACAAAACAAATGATCTAGGGTAATTTGCTTGAGGGTTGTAAAGTCATCAGTTCACTTTGGATTGACTTTAATAGGTCTCCATGGAATACTCTCATCCTTTTCTCCTTCAGAAGGACTCTGTACACTCATTTGTTCCCTAACTACTTTCAGTAAGGCCCAAAACTCATCCAAAATTTAAGACCACAAAACTTTCTCTTACAGGCAAGCAGTGTACAGGAGACCACAGAGTCCATCTCACTGCTGACTCTTAAGTGGCATCTCCAACCCTCCTTTAGGTACCTCAGCTGCCCATGTAGTTTGTGAGGAGATAAAAGCACCTAGGGGTAAGACACAAATGCCACAAATACCTGCACCTAGCTGGAATCCTCTGCTCTCCAGTATTACCCCCTGTGAGCTTTCATCCTGCTGCTTCAGCATGATACAGCCCAGCAAATCCAGCCCTCGGGTGCTCAAAAAGGCTGCTCAGGTTATTATTATTTTATAAGACTAGCACAATGCAGAGCACAAGGAAACATGGTATGCAGGGAACCTCATAGTCTCAAAGTGGCCAGGTCATGCTCAGCAGGGTTCGTGTTGGAGAAGAGTTAAGAGTTTCAGCTGCATCAGACCTGGCTCCATGCTAAGTCAGTCCAATACTTTTGCTCCCCTTGTGCCCTGGGGAATCTCTGTGATTCTGGTTTTCCCACCGACCGTGGCACATCAGTGCTTTGTGAGGGAGAGCTGTGTGTGGTACTGCACACACAGAAATGATGTCTGCTGTTGTAAGGCAGCTACACAGGATCACTCCAGCACAGAGCCTGAACGTGAGCGCTCTGTCCCTGAAGTATTTTCATTCTTTTTGAGTTTAGTTTTAGCCTTTGATCTCCAGGTTCTGCAATTGTTAATCAGAAGATATTACTCTGCAGCTTGCTGTTCACTAATAATTTTGTACAATCTCTTACAATTATTACTGGTTTTGTTTGGAAATATGGTTGCATTTACTGATTTATTTATAAAGTATCAACTTCTGCATAATATAAAATACAAACCAAATTTCTTCCTTTCAGGAGCTTTTGCATGTGTGTGTGTGTGTGTGTTATCATAGAAATACATCTGCTTACATTTGTATCACATTTTTAGGCCCACAAGAAAAATCAAACTCAAAACAATACCATAAATGAACACCAGTATATAGGATAGGTATTATTTTAAAAGAGAGGTTTGGATTTCACAATTTAAGCCGCCCCTTTTTTGCCAGACCAAAATACTTTACATGCTGCTAACTCGAGCTACAACTTCTATTGCGGTTGAAATCCTGACCCTTCCTTGCAGCAAAACTGTCACGGTCCATGCTATAAAACCCAGAGCTAGCAAGAGATTAGGGGCCGAGGGGATAGCTCCAGACCCCATTTTCATGCTCCAGAGGAGAGTTATTGTACTATTTCTGCTACTGCTGTCTCCTCGCTTCACACATGGTCGAGAACCCTCCCTGCTCCCACTCTCTCACGCCTCCAGCCAGTCAACAACTTGTAATAAAAAGCTGATGCCAAAAATTAGAATCATAACCATATATTGAAACACTCCTCTGAAGTGCTTACATGCCCAGCCCCATATGGAGCCAGCAAAGGATCTCAGAGAGAGAGAGAAAGGGGAGGAGAGAGGGACGAGAGCGTCTCGCTGAGAAGCACGTGGATTCATGCTAGCAGCAGCCCAGCAAGTGCTGGAACTGATTTACCACTAAGACTGTTAAGCAATGACTGACTTCTTCCAATTATTTGTTTCGTAAACAATAATCAGGTTAAAATTAGCAATCTGAATGCAAAGCTTTGCTTGAAGGATAGGGAGTGCTGTCCTGTGGGAGTAAGGAAGGGGGAACACTCAGAAAGGGGAGATGAGAAAACATCCTAGAGATGGGAAATGTGTTTTGCATCAGGGCAGAGCTGCAGGACACCACACAGCACACTTTCAGCTCACTCTCTCACCTCAGGGACTGCCAAATGCCACTGTGGTGACAGCAGGGATGAGCTGGATGCCAGAGTATGAGGTCTGGGGACATGTGCACATGAGAGAGGGAGGGAAAGAGACACACAGAGATGGAAATTTAAAGGCAGACATTAAAGTCTCAAACATATACTCCTGTTCTGCATGACTTTTCCTACTCTAGTCTCAGTTTGCAATTACAGACCAAAATTAACAATCTAGTTTACCATCTGCACATTTATTTCTTCAGATTTAACCACTGCACTGCAAGCAGATCAGTCTGTTTTAAGAAATATTTGAGAACCTGATGGATTTAAGAAATCATTGAGAGCTGATGGATCAAGAAACAGAGGTTCAAAGGTATGGGATAACACTTTCAAAAGCAATGGGGGCAGGTCCTGACTCTGGAACCATCTAGTTTATCACGAACCAGACACTTTTTTCCAAAGCTTTGGTTTCGGTGACTGTAGCCAAATAACAAGAGAGAAAATTGGAGCCTGAGCACAAATTTCTGGCTCCTATCCTTTTCTTAGACCACCATGCTGGATTACCACCACTGCTAACAGCACTTCCACCGAGAATTGGCAGCTGGGCCCCTTGACAAAATGTGGAGATACACTGATGGGCTTTGAGCTGAAAACACTGAAGTATTCGCTCCATTTAATAAAGAAAAGCATCTAAATCTTTTAAGCTGAAAGTTCTACTGGGAAATAAGCAATAGGCATTGCTGTGTTCCAAATGTCAAGACTTCCATCCTTCTCCTATAAATCGTAGTCAGGGCTCAAGCACAAGGGGGGAAATTCCCAGCACAATCCTGCACACACCACGGTTCTGGAAAAGGACAGCACTGAGCAACTGCATTATCCACACAGTTCTCCAGCCTTCTCACATGCCCAAAGAGAAAAAGGCCCAGCCCAGGAAAGGAGGTGATTTTACTTAGCATGGTAAAAATTAAGATACAAATTACGGGGAATACTTGCACAAGAAGAATTCAGCTTCTTACACACACTTGGAAGTGTCACTGAGGAGGAAACAACAATAGTAGCTGCTCAGAGATTGCACCACCCCTCCTAATAACTTTGTGCTTCTTTCAGTCTGCACAATTCTGTATAATTTGGAAGCCTATTAGGGGTGAAGGAAGTGAGGACGACTGACTATAAAACACAAAGTCAAGACACAACCCCTGCCCCGGGAAGTCCCTCCACTGCAGACTAACAGCTGTTTTGACAGTTTAACAATTAAAGCATTACTGCACAGTGCTCTGATTTTACACATCTTCTCAGCACATCCACTATGGAGCACTGCATCCTGGACCAAAATGGAGGGCGTTCTCATTTTTCTCAGCCATCCTTGAATTTTTGCCCCACACATAAGTTTGCTTTTAGTCGTATTTTCTTCCTTTTTCAGCAAGTAAAAAAATTTTAGCGGGCAAGCAAGCAACAAGAATTTCACAGCCATTATTTTAAAAAGCATATAGGAAATGAGGCTCTAAAATCCACATTTATGTAATGACTCACTCCTAAGCAGAGGAAGTCCGAGTCGGGTTCCCTGATGTGCTGAAAGACAAAGATAGGCAGTACCAAGGCTGCCAGGCTGGCCTATACTGATCTCAGACAAGAGACTGTCACATCAGGCTTCTTGCCCACAGTGCCACCACTTCCTGCTCTCCTTTGTTCCACAATATAGGATACTTCATTAGATTTCCATGGCAACTCATGGCACAACAAAACACGAGACATTTAAGCACCATACTCAGATTTCATCAGGAGAGAAGGAGCTGGGCTGTGAGCTGACAGAAGTGTACAGCTCACAAATAAAAAAGTGTAACAAAAGAAATCAAGTGTCACAGCATGCTAAAGAGCCCTGGGGATAAAGGGGATCCAAGCCATGCTGCACAGGTCCCCATTCAGATCACGATCTTAGCTGCCCCACTGGTTGGCATTATTAAGAGTCAGTGCTTCAACCTGTGGCACTGGGACTCAGGGAAGAGTCTGTCCTCCAGAGAGAGTACCAGACCTAAGTCACAGTGAGGCTCAGGGTCAACTCACTCAGGGTTCAACCAACCCAGCTACTTCTCCTAATTGCACCTCTACTGGAAATGTTTCCTTATCTGAAGCCCCAGCTGAAAAATGTCTTTTGAGGGCATGTGAAAGACACTGCTTATTCTTATGCTTCACTCCTTTCAATGTTTTCATTTCCACTGATAATACCATTTTATTGCCTGGCTTTTCTCTCCCTCTGTGAGAAATCTGCATCAGCACTAGAATCTTACTGATGATGGCAGCCTGCTTTCAGTTGGACTTCTCTTTAAAACATTTTCAGAAGAAAACACATTGCAACACTCCCATCTAAGTATTTTTTGCAAGAATTCAAGTAAACTTGCATCCAATGTTCTGGTTTCAAAAGAAAGTAATTTTTAGGGTGACAAAATAAATATCAAGACAGAAGCAGATGAACAATATATATTTAGACAAACCAAAAAGGTTTCAGTGAACATTTGAATCAATTTTATATACTTACCTATAATTTTTATACCTACTGCTTGAGCTAAGACTGATCTATGGGAAAAGCCCCAAAGCAGTCTTTGATCATAAAAAAATCACTCCTTCAAGTAAGTATAATTCCCCTGGTTCAGATCTCCTCAGACCTTGTGTATGGAAGCTCATTTTCTTTGATCTGCTGTATAAACACAGTTGCACATTTGGGCTTAAATACATCTAGGAGCTATTCCTGCATCCTGCTGGCATGGACATTTCTAAGCCATTCCCTACAGAGGATTTGTTCATTAATACATTTCTCTCACTTAATGTTCCACTGCAATGGCTTCAATACGAGAAAAAAAACCAACATATTTTTCCAATAGGATGTTCCTAGAAGCTGAATGAGATTTAGACAGTGGATTTTTTCAAGCATACTCTCCAGGAGGCAATATTTTAGAAAGACTGAGTGCAATGTGAAGCAAGGTATGCCAGGCTGGAGGACTCCATTGACAAGGACTGATGAAAATCAGTCCTTAAGTACAGCTTTCAGAACTTTGTATCTATGAACTTCATGCCTGCATACTCAGAAAGCCAGCCAATTTTCAAAAATCTGGAAGTCCCATGAAATTACTGAATCCCACAGTTTCTGTTCAAAAGTATAAAGTAACTGCAATTTGTTTGAGAGTCCTGTCAAAAATCTGTGAACAAGTCTAGTCTGCACTTAGCAAGAGACACTTCCTGTGCCTGAAGGACCTAACAGCAATCCTTGAAGTTTTGAAAATGTCTCAACATGCAGCTGCTCCATGGAGAGAAGTTGATGAGAGCAGCATAGCCCTGCTGAATGCCAAGTCCTGTGGAAAACCCAGGAGCTCAAACACAACACTGATGGTTTCCAAATTCCCTTGAAAAATAAAACGAGCTCTTCTGAATTTCCCCTGCAGTGACAGGCAGCCCCAGAGCCATAAATGATTGCTGATGTGGTAAGAAAGTCACAGTGATTTCACAAACATTAGAAGCATGACTTGGGAAGGCATTTGGGAAGCAAGTTTTAGCATAAAGCACACTGCCTCTCCAGACTTCCCACCAGAGCACTTGTCTGCCAGCTCCTCAAATGAAATTTAGTTATGCACTTTTCTAGCAATTCCTTCTCTTGCCTCTGGAAGGACACTGTCACACTACATACACTCTGTTTTCACCACACCTGTGTGTCAATGTGTGCAAGAGCACAGTTATTCCTGATACAGTCTCACAGGAACAGAAGACACGAGAGGCAGACCAGTGCAGCACCTCTGTGTCTCTTCAGACTGGACAAGAGTACAAATTTGACCCAATGATAATTTTTGAGGATGGTGGGATATGTGTGGATAGTTTGACAAAGTGGAGGGAAATCCTGACTCCACTCCTCACTCTGCTTTGGGTTTCCTACATTAACTTCTGCTAGGAAAATCCTGCAGCAAGAAAAATCAGCTAGCGCCTTGCCTTTGACATCAGGAAAGGTATGATGTTATCTTTGGTATTATAGAAAATTCTTTTCTGTAGAACAGAGATTATAAAGTGCTCCTCTGTTTCCCAGAGGTCTCCATAGATAAACATCAAGAACTCAGATGCTATGATTATACAGTCAGACAAGGAAAATGTTACTATAGTTACCTCTTAAGGCTTGACAGAATGAACACTACACATCCACCTATGTGGTTTTTTAATGGGTTTTTATTTTCTTTTTGTGGCTTTGCCTATTGTAGTTCAGTAATTTTGTTTCTAGTGCTTTTTCCCTAAGTTATCTTCATGTGATGTTAAAGATATTGCTAAAGACAATGCCAGGCTGGAAACAATAATCTATTTTCTAGCTAAATTCTTCTACAAAGACAGCAACCAGCAACTGAGGTGTATAGCAGCTGAAACCAGAATGGTGCACACAATGTTTAATTGTGCATATGTGATACACACTATTTAGCTTTCTCGTTGTTCCATGCAGCACAAAGAAATTCTCAGGAGGCTTGGAAGGGTCACATCCATGGCTGAATGAGAAAATAACATTAAAATTATCATTATAGGCCTTCCTCCCTCTGACTTAGCTTGGTGAACCCTAGAAGATTTAGAGTTCAGGTTCAGTTCAGATAAACATCCGAAAGTTCACAGGTTTACCCAAACTATCTGAATCTCTAGAGCCCCGAAATAAGCTGGAAATCTCCAGAACTGCCTTTCTTCAGGGATTTCCTGCACTTCCAGTTTTGGACAAAAATCAGAAATGGAAAAAAATCCTCACAACATGAACCAAATATTTCAGAATCTCAGCAAAACTCATTTAAGTTACACTATGAAAGTCATTGTCTACTCAAATAGATCTATCAAGTGTTTTGATGATTTTTTTAATATCATTTTTTATGGCTAAATTGGAGCATGTTTACTTTTTCACCTGATTTCCCCAGTCTATTCTACTCATTTTACCATCAGACTTTTGTGAGTGGAACCCAGAGCAAGTGGTAAAGGGAGGTTCTGCTCTTCTACACATTTATGGTACATCTACACAGCACATTTAGGTTTTTCAGAGAATATCTCTCCATCTAAAATATTTATTAAAGCAGAGACTAAGAGGTAAAGAGAAGAGACAAGGAATATAGTGAAGTAGTTTACAAAGTACTGACATTGGTAGCAGATATCCCTCCCATTGGCACAGGAGCTGCTGGTTTCCCTCTTTGACACTGATATGGAAAAAACATCAGCAGCCACGCTATCAGCAAGAACATGACCCTCTGATCAGCCATTGCTCACTTTCCCAGAGCAGACTTCCATCTCCCAAATTAACTGTGGCCAGTCATTTTCTCTGGTGTAAAAATGTGGTTTGAGTCACTTAAGACAGATGATCTGTATCAAACAAAGAGCACATTGCTTTGCAGTACTTTCTCCACTTGTACAGCCAGAGAGGAACATGGGCACCCTTGCCACACACCTGGTTTCCCTGGCAGGCTGTGCAGAGCCTTCCTCCTCACAGAACACCCTCCCCATTCACTCAGCGATGTGTTGTATCACTTGTACCAGGCCAAGAAGCAATTTCTTATCCTACTTAGTGGGGAAAAAACATATCTCATAGTTTAGCACTACCATCTGAACCAACCAAAGGTTCAGATGGTAGTATTACTGCCAGAACTGCAGAGTTCAGTCTAAAAATACCTTTAAGAAAAGGGGTATGTACAGAGTAATTCTTTCCCTGCTGTATTCATCCAACTCCCAGGAAGGTACCAGCTTGGAGACTTTCTGAACTGAGAGTTGGCACCTGCATCATCATGTTTGGTAGGTATCCAAACCTATCCTCACAAACCTATCCTCCTACAGTTTGCCTGATCCCTTTCTGAACCTGCTGAATTTTTTTTCCAAGATGTTCAAATGAGGTCCACAACTTCATTGCATTTCCTTTTGCTTGTTCATAGTCCTTGTTTAGTGAGAAATAATGAATACAGAAATAGTTCCTTATTTACTTTCTCTATCCTTCATTCTCTCATGTCTTTTAAAAATAATTATCATCTTTCCCCCCATAGTCACCCTTTTCTAGCCTAGGAAATCCATCAAGCCCTTTGTCATGTAGAAGTCATTCCATACCAGCCTTATGATACATATCTTTGCTTTTTTTCTCAAAATCCTTAGGATTTTTAAATTAAATGTTTTCAGAGTTTCACATAGATCAGATGTGAATGGTCTGGGGTACGATGCTCTTTTTCTGTACTTTAATTTCCATTCCCCTTCTATTAAATCCTGGCATCCTAGATGACTCTGCCATCATTTTGAGGTGGCATTCTCAGAGACAGCCATAATGACACCTGAGGTGTTTCCCCCCAGGTGAGAGTAGCTATTTCCTGCTAGTCATGGCATACATATAGTTTATGCTGGTTTCACCACTCTTCATTTATTAAGATTAGAAAATAACCTGAGAAAAGAGATTCAGTCCTTCAGCATCCCAATAATATCTACAGTTCTCCAGGATTGATTTGAGTTTAGCTTTTCCTGAATAGTTTTGTGTCACTAGCAAATCTTGTCCTTTTATTGCTTATCCCCATTTTCAGATCAGGAATAATTTGAATAACATGGAACAGATTTTTGTCAGCAACCTTCCTCTCCTGTGGTGGCCATTCCTTCTATTGCATCATTGTGATGTTCTAGATAATTGGGGAAAGGTTTTCTACACTGTTTTCACCCATTTCTTGGAGGCTTTTCACACCCATCCCTGTGAAAGCATGAAATACCTCTTAACTGATGTGAATTATGAGTTAGAAGAGCAACACCTTTCTCCTTCTTACCTCTTGCTGGGTGTCCATCAATGCTGTGATAAATTAGCTCTTCAAAAAAAGGACCTGCCATAGCAAGCTCAGTTTCCTATATGTATTTTGTTTTTCTTGGTTGTTGATTTTTGTTATGGTTTGGTTTGGGAGGACTTTTTTTTCTGACCAGTTCAGTGTTGATCTCAGGCTTGCCTCCTACCAACATCAGCTCAAATGCCTGAAATTACTTAACATCCCAGAAATATTCTCAGGTCTTTGGTCCCGTCTCTCCTCCTGCACAACAAACCTTGAGGCTGCTAAAATTTCACACCCTCCTGAAAAAACCTCCTAGTCAATCAGGCAGCTGAAGCTCCTGTTTGCTGTACCACCCCAGAGAAATGTGCCCCGTGGGGTCTGTGCAGCCACTGATGAAAGGCAGCAGGGTTAAGCATGAAATCCACTGTGCCTGTGGCAGCAGGTGGGAGTGGCTGTCCCCGTGTGCTGATGCTGGGGAAGAGGAGGGGCACACCACACATGAATAGGCAGGCACACATGGGACATCTTCTCACCAGATGGTGCATCAAACCTGCTGGAGATCAACTCTTAATTAAACTAGAAAACTAAGGGCCCCACTCAGTCACATCATCAGCTTCCTCCCAACCAGATGTTAGCAAGACACCACAAAAATTGCATTCAGTGCAAGCCCAAACCCAGGCTGAGGGTGGCCACTGCCCAAGCCTCACGTACCAGCTCTGTCAGGATAAGAAGTTTTCTCCAGCAGTGAACAGACAGCCCCTTTGTTCTGGGTCATCGTGCCCTGAAAGCCCCCTCTACTCTCCATGGCAAACCCAAAACCAACACTGCTGCAGCTCAGCACTGCTGCTAACCAGGTATAGAAAACAGCCTGAAGCAGAGCAGGAAATTGTCTGTAGGGTTTACTCAAAGCGTCCCAAAGCACCCAGCTACATTAATTTTTCCTGGCAGATCATCACACTGACCAAGATAACCTATGTGCTGAAATCCCAAACATGCACCTGGCCGAGAGCAAACTGGCAGCAGGTGTCTCAATGGGTAACCTTACTAGGCATTTGGAAAACACAGATAAACCTGTGAAGCCTTCAAAAGCCTCAGGATAGCATTTTCTGTAGGTGAATGGAGAGAAATTAAAAGAGACTTAGGCCAAGCTGCATAGCAGCCCTACATCTTTGCCTCTGGATCGCCTTCAGTGCAATACAATGATTTTAGGGAAGTCAGGTCCATAAGGCCCCAAAGAAGCAATAATGATTTAATTTATTTGGGTAAACCTGAAGCTAGCCAGCCTATCTGTAATTTTATTTGTCAGGCAATGGTAACAGAGTAGTACAGATTTTTATATCCTGGGCATTGACTCAGTGTCAAATATTTAATGAAAAAAACCCCAAGAAAAATAAAAAGTAGCTGATCCAAGGACTGGCAGTGACTGTACTCAAGGATCCAATCCCTCTCTAACCTCCAGTCCCCTCCTCTCACTTCACCCCAACTTTTCCCTCCCTCTCTGCCTTTCTCACTTGGAAGATGTTATTGTTTAACATGGCACATTCCCAAGCTGCTAGACCAGGACAGTAAAATTATTCACTGACTTTACTGTACTCTTCTACCAGTCACTCATTTTTTAAGCTTTCAGCTCTCCTTCCCTCCACCCCCACATCCTCCATTCCCCAATGAAATCTGCTTTTTTCCCTTCTCTCCCTCCCTTTTTGCTGGGCAGAATCTGGAAAAAAGAAACCAAGGCCAAGCTCAACAAAACTACTGCTGCGTAAGAGCAGTCCTTTTTCACACACAGATGGTCAGTCAGAAGAATGAGCGCTTTATAAGACAGACATCGTGCTGCTCTTTGCAATCCTGTTCCCCTGGACCTCAGCAGGAGTTTTTCATCACCAAAGTGGATAATAACTCTGTCAGACACCTCATACACGCAGGTATTAATAAAAAAAAAAAAAAAAAAAAAAAAAAGGAAATACTGCAGTGACCGATTTTACAAGGAACTGGGAATCGTAACACGACGGTCGAAAACGCGCACCGTGATTGCGCACAACCAATGGCTGTGCCAACAGGGGTTTATGGCAGGTTGCTAATCAGCAGGAATGAAATGCACTTATGGATACAGCCACGGTTTTGCACTTCATGGGCAACATTTCTGTGGCCAAAGTCCGTGTACAGTTGCACAAACGTGCACACATTGTGTGCTTGTAAACATCCGAGTGTCCATAGGCTTCTCCCTGTTTGCATTTGGACACCCCATTCTCAAGGGTAACAGCAGCTTACAGCATCACTGCTGGATGCACCACAAGGTGCCAGCAGGTACTCATGGCCTTTATTTCTCTCATTTGGCCTAATCTACAAATGGGCGTAAACATATTATTGTAAAGGAAAATTTAATTTTCACCAGACTAAGTTTGGATGACAAACAATGTTGATTCCCATAATTATTAATCAGATGCCAGACTTCCAGCTTTTCTTGTGGTAGATCCAGAGTGTCAAGACCACATATGAAAGGCACAGACAGCACCAGCGTTGGCTAACCCAGAAACACAGCTCCCTTTGTTTAAAATGGAAAAATATTTTCAGAATCTCTACATTTCCCTACAACAAAAGAAGCAACGCTAAAAAAATCCCTGCAGGAAGTCTGAGGTAGGAGCTCTGTTCTAACAGTTATCTTTCTGCCACAAATGGAAATTCATAACACTTTTGAAACCCAGCATTTTCAAATTCAAATAGAATGTAATTATGCGTGAACTCTCGCACTCTCGCTTCATTAGTCATTCCCTTCATTAGTCAAATGAGAAGGGGCAGTAGTTAATGTTTCTGCTCATGACAAGAGTTCTCACCATATTTGAGAGCTATTCTGACATTAAAGTTTAAAAATGTGCTCTGTATTTAATCTGATTCAATAAAGGCAAAGAGGAGAAATGCTGTCAACTCAGAAGCTTTAAGATGGTTGTGTTCCCAATCAGAATTTAATGTGTCACACCCTTGTGTCACCAGCAGACCACTGCTCATGAAGCACTAAATGGTTGTCATGTATGTGGAAGTACAAATCCCTGCTCAGGACGTGCTTTTCACAGGCTAAGCAGTACCCAGTCTCCAAGCCTCCATCTCCATTTTCCCTTGAACATAATGGTAGGAAAAAACCTCTTTTCCTACTGCCGTACTTCTCCTGCTCCTCCCTTCACCAGTCTCTGTTTCAGAGTAATTTCTTTGCACTACTGAAGTTTCTGGGCAATAAACACCCTGAACAACACCACACTGATGATTTGTGCTCTCCCCTGGATGCAAAATTAATTCAGGATTTTGTTCAGGAACTGCCAAAGGTCAGCACATTACTTATCATTAAAGAGATGCATGGACAAAGCTACAAGTGAAGATTGCCAAGAAATGGGCTTTGCTGTGCCCACCTCTGTTTGCTGCTGTCAAGCTTTCAGCTTCATTTTCCAAACGTAATGAAACAAATTAAGTCAGCCTTTTCAGCATCAATCTCATCCCTCATAAATTAATTTTTAGGGGCATTTTCCCATGGATTTAATCCAAGTGACCTGGATTCCGTGCTTCTCTTTTACACCAATCATAAAAATTAACAATAAGTGTTCAAAATGAGATCTCATACATATGGAGGATAGAATAAGATTTAGAAAAGGTTAAAAGTGTTTCAAGACTTGGGGGGAAAAGCTTAAACAGCAAGTTTCTGAATGTAACAAAGCTATTTGAAACAAATTTGTATTAACAGAGCACAAATAGATTAGGTATTAACTCTGAATGCACAAAAATCACGTATAGTCCTGTTTTCAATCAGTCTTTTCAAACAGGTAGACACTATTTTTTAATTATTATTAATGACAAGTGCTCAGACTTCACCACAACAGCAAAACTTTTATTAAAGAGGAAAGGAGAAACTTACCATACAGACAGTTTTTTCAGCCACACATATCTCAGTGACTCCCCAAACTTTCTCTGGCATGGATGGTGCTGACCTCTGTGAAATAGAAGGTAGGATTGGTCTGGGGAGGAGGTTAGCAGGCCAGTCCCTACAGCAAGCAAATAAACTTTTTAACTGAGGATCTTAAACAGGGTAAAAAAAAAAAACAAAACCAAACAAACAAAAACCCAAGAACAAATTTTCCTCTACAGAAAAATACATGGCAAAAAGGAAAAGTGTATATTTCAATGTTATGTTCTCACTTTCTTTCTCTGCATGCCTCAGTCTGACAATCTGAGTTTCTCCTCCTAAGAGCATCAGCTGCAATAATTACCACAGCAGCAATTTGTTGATGGCTAAAGGGGAGGAAAGTCTAAAAACAGATAGGGCAATGCATCCTCAATCTCCCATATTTATCAAGCCAACTTTGGAGAATTTTGTAACGCAAGATGAGCTCCAGAGTATTTAACAGAGACTTTTGTGTTTTCTTTGATAATTTCACTTTTCCCGGGTTGGGTTTCAGAATGTTTCCATCTTAGCATGACAAAAAGGGAGGGTATAAACCAACCCTGCAGTGCTCTGGCAACCTTGTGCAATTCAGAAACGTGTGTCTGTGAATGATCTGACAGGGGCTGAAACCCCAGGCTTGTAAAACCAACCAACAGACTTCAGTGCTCTCAGTGGAGGCAGGATTGATCCCTGGCAATCCAAGATTATTAGGGCTGTATTTTTTTAAGCAGAGCAGGGAATGTATTTCAGCTGGATTTTAACTCAAGAGAACTCTTCTGATTGTAATGGCATTACTACCTTTCTAGCTCCCCCCCTGCTTCATTCCCCCTGCCAGCAGCTCCCCACCTTGTCCTCCAGCACACAAAGCTCTTTCTCCATCTCAGCCTCAGTCACATAAATTGCTCTGGAAGGCAGAATCCCCAGGCTCTCACGAAGCTCCTGCCGAAATTAATGAGACTTGGCACCAGATCATCTTATAGAGAATGATTTGCAAGAGCAACACCTTACTCACTTTTGGAGACAACACAAAAATCCCTTCTCCACTGACAGTTTTCGTCCTCAGCTCTAACTTTTATACAAGTCAGGAATATTTTTTTGCTTCATATCTGACTTGACAGTTACTAATACTACTGTGAGAACACACCACCTGACTTTATATGATTTAGAAAGAGGAGAGAGAGCAAAGATAATAGTTTCATTATAAGTTTTAAGTCTCTGTAAATCTCTCTACATCGAACCATTCCTGATCTCCCGAGAGGGACTCTCCAAACACTGAAGCCATGCCTATTTGGCAAGAACTACAGACAGGGATTTCTTTTTTAGTCTCCTTCGTCTCTACAGAGGGCAAAAATCTTGGATAGAAAACTTTGGCCCAGAAGCTTTTTTCTTTACTTGCAGCAGTTAGAAGCACAGTGATGGTTTTAATAGAGTTCTGTAATGACTCTATTGCTACTTTTTATGACTATTTCTTGGAGCAATAAAGTGGCAGAGGCAATGATATTGAATCACTAACTTTTCTGCAGTGAAGAAGAGAGCATAATTAGTCCATGAAGTCATTTTCATTCAAAGAGCAAATGCATCTCCAGCTCCTGCAAAACACATTAAAAATCCTTTCTCACCTGTGTGCTCCCCTAGTCAACAGCAGAAGGTGAACTCATGTTGCCCAGACACTTGAGGGGTAACTTGAAACATCCCCTTGACTTCTATTTTGTGATATTCCTGCAACTGTTCCTCAGAGTGCCTGTGACAGAGCCTATCAATGCTCCCTGGACTTCCCAAGGCTCTCATGCTCTCCAGGGAATCACAGCATTAATGGGCAGTTCCACAGCCCAGCTGCTCCCACCTGGGCAGGTACAAGGCAGCTCCCTCCCAAATCACATCCAGAGGATAAATCAGGTCCCAGGTGGGATAAGTTGCCCCCTCTCTCTTCACTGGCCTTGGAAAGGGTTAAGGCTGCTAAGTCAGGTACTTTGATTTGGTGACAAAATCAGGAGAGGAGTTTCTGCTCACAGTAGTTTTCATAATGACGTGGACCTTTGAAAACAAAGTGAATGCCTTTTCACCATAAATCTTTATAAAGGTGCAGACTGAGACTGAGAGAACTGTACAAACGCTGCAAACTGAAACTCAAGTTCCACAGAAGGAAAGTGATAGATTTTACCAAAGATTTCAGTGGCACTGGAATTTCACCTGCTTGTGCCCAAACAGCTTGGTTTATTAGCACAAGACCCCTCCTATCTATTCAGTAGAACACTTATTAACTTCACTTTTAGTGTATCTAAAATCACCATCTGAGCCAATCACAGCTGAATACGTGATTCTCATTAACCCAAACCAAACGAGTTTCCTCTACAGTTCAGCCCTTGCTACAGCTGTAGCTGTTATGTGGCTCTGTGTTATGCTGTTCTGTAGCAAGGCATGTCAAAAACACAAACCAAGGGGGAAAATTATTTCATTTCCCAAATAAATAAATGCCTTTGATCGGTACTAATACATGAAAGGCAGGTATTAAAAGTTAAGGGACATGCAGGAAATTGGTTCCTCACAAAGCTTCAATTAGCTTTCAAATTATCTCTCACACAGTGTGTACAAATATTCCTAACCAAGCTTCACTGAAAAATGGATTCTCAATACGTTTATTTACCTAGTAGTTAACACAAGGATAACAACACACATGCAAATTTAAAATAAAAACATATGTGGGGATCTTTTGCCCCAAATAAGAATTTGAAACAGATGTTCTCTTTTAACTGTATTTCTTCACCCAATGCTTTTCTCTTCACTGTTTGTATCTTTAATGTATTTTTTTTTCAAAGGTACATAATAATTTATTCCCCCTTTTATCTGACAAGCATGGCTTTCAAATAACATATTCAATCTTTATTTCTTGCTGGCATAACTCATCCATATCAATTGGTGTTTTGCACAAAGGGAGCTGACTGCAGTTCAACTGTAAACTGGGATATTATTTTCATTAGAACTGCATTTAAAAATCAACATAACAACGTTGTAGGATGAAAACATTATAATATTCAACATTGTTTCTGCAAGTCTCATGTTCTTAAATGTTCCATTAAAGTCATGTTTTTATTGGACATTTCCATTCTACTTCTTTCTGTGTGTTTTCAATAGCAGTGCCTAATGTTTAGAGGGATAAATTAGCTGCAGCAGCTTTTCAGCCCCAGAACCAGAAAATACTGGAAAATATACCTGATGCCTCTTTTTCTCCTCAACACTTTAATTGTAGCTTTTTCAGAAAAGCATTAAAAATTCAGTAAAGCAAAATTCCCTAGAGCAGCAAAACTCAAGAGTCAGCTCTCTACCCAATGGACCAAATCTGAATGAGTTCTGCAAGACTCAGATTTCAGGCTATGCCCATCTACACTGAAGGTTAGGAAATGCTCCTAAATGGACTTAAATGGCAGGGTGTGGGTAGCCAGGGAATGCAGGGACTCTGAAGGAGCTCCAGGGCTGGTCACCACAAGGTCCAGCTTCCTCCAGCATGGCTGTAGAGCACCTCAAAACTGAAGCTTATTGATACAGCTCTGTAATTGAACCAGTAATTAAAATTGTGTGTTAATTTGCAATAAATTAATATAACCAAAAAACTCCCCGTGTCAAGCTGTTTTACCCATGAGAAACTTAACATTTAGGAAAATCCTTATCTGTCCTTTTCCAGCGTTTTCATTCAGCCTTCCCAGTGTCCTTGTTACACAACAGGAGCATCAACTGCATGGCTGCAGGCATCCTTCACCACTGGGCCCTGCCACATCCACCAGCAGTAATTTAACCAGGAGTGAAGAGAAAGTGTCTTCATGTCACACAGGGCTTTTTCTTTTTTTTTTTTTTTTTTTTTTTTTTTTAACCATTCTTACTTAAAATCTTTCAGATGTCAGGATTGGGACTTGACTTCTTGGTATTTTCAATGGTATGGTAGCTTCAAAATATGATATCCAAAAGCATTTTACCACATCATGTCAAAGAAGACATTTACCTTGGTAACAGCTGAGCAAAACACATTTTCAGCACCCAGAAAATGTAAATGTTTCATATAATTGAGACTTTATAAGCTAAAACTTTTTATAAAAAAAATTAAATTCAGATTTCTCAAAAAGATGATAATTTCATCAAATAAGGTAAATTCTTCAAGGGGAATGTCAAAAGATATTTCTGGCCCAAATGCTCAAGCCTCTGGCTTTGTCAGGTATCTGACTCAAAGCATGTGACTATAAATACTTTTTTATCTTTTTAATATATAAGACTTAAAATATAAATTAAACAGGTATGTTTTTTTCCATTATTCTGAAAAATGCTAGAATAGGGTGCTACATTTTTTTTGTCCAAGCAAACACATTCTGTTTGATGCAGACACCTGACAAAATTTAAAGCTATCATTTAAAGTCTGGCTAAAGTGACTAAAAAGAGGGTCTTATTTAACAGTGTCTTATAAAAATAATTTAATGTAAATGGAGAGAAGAGACAGGCAGATTCAATAACTGGGGAACTTATAAGGACCATGACTAATTGGGATACCAAGGAGTAAATTAGGATATTTTGAGAGCTTTGGCATACTTGAATAAATGCAGTTACACAACAATCAGACAGAAGGGGGAAGAAGTATTTCCATCCTGCAGACCTGGCACACCTCACTGAAAGCTCACAAGAGAAAACCAAGCTGCAATGGCCCTACACCAATCAATAAAACCTATAAAGAATGAGACAGGGAGATGGCACCATAAAAATCATAATCAGACTCGGGAACCAGACTGAGTGAATTACATGTTGGCCTTTGAGGGGCAAATCAAAACAATCAGCAGAGAAATCCAAGCAGCATTTGAACACTGACCATTGGAACCTAAGAGCAGCAGCAAGTCTCCAAGATTTTTTCCTTTTTTTTTAAAGTGAACTCAAGCAAAGCTAGTAAAACTTGGCAATTGTTAACATACCACCATAACTACAGGTTTAATAACGTCCCATAAACTTTAAGAATTTCAAATTCATTGCTACAGAGCAGCTTATACATTCATTTTGCAACACACCCATTTTCACACTCAAAGACATCAGAAAAGCAGATTAAAGTTTATTTTTCTTTTGATAAAGAAGTTAAGCAGATTTTGGCAGCTTGCCATCAATTTGACCCCATCTCCCAACTTCCCCCCTGCCCAAATACTATAAATTAATCTTACACTGGTTGAGGGGGAAGAAAAAACCTGAAAAATTTCCAACGTTCAAGTCCTTTGGCTGAACCTCTCAGGGGCATATCCCATGGTGACAATTGTTAGTCTTGACTATCTCAGCTGGCCTCTTCCCCAGAACTGTGCCTATAGCACAAATTTCCATTTCCTCTTGGTCTAGATGCTACCATGATCCACAATTTCTCAGTTCTTTCTCCAGAAATACCTACCAAGACACTCTTCCTCTGGACTAGCTGCTGGTCTCACGGAAGGGCATTTGCAGAGTAACCTCACTCAGCTGAAGTCAGTCCAGGTTTCCACTGTGAAGCCTAAGAGCAGAGTATGGGCCTACAAAGTTAGCCCCACAAACCAGCAATTAAATCCAAAAACTGTTCAAGAAGGGAAAAGTTTTAGTTGATTTTGACTGCAAGGCAGATTAGACTGAAGATTTTTATAAGTTGTCTGCCTAGCAGTGAATATACAAAAGAGTGTAATACAAGGGGAATTCCACCTTACAGACAGTTCAGTGAAATGCACACAGGTTTTCCTACTTTTTAACATCATGTTAAGAACACTGATATCCCAGTCTTCCTTCAGAAAATGTAACTACTTTTTTTCTGATAGTTTCTCTGCAGTAGTTTTCTACAATGTGAAATCCCCAGCTTCTTCACTTAGATGAGAGACCAACTGAAATGATTTTTCAGGACTGACCAAAAACGGAGGAAAGTTTCAGAGTTCCTACCAAGTTTGAATTTCATGAAACAGAAAGCTGGTTGTTACATCACTCTATGAAAAAATATTTATATTGGCTCTGGCTTTAAGGTTACATTTCTCAGTTCATGCAAGTGGCAGGAAACACACAGAATCTAATCAAGAGATAGTCCACAAGGCTTGTTAAATGAAATGTTAAAGAGTTCTTATGAAAACAAAAAGATGCAGCTCAGGAAATGAGCTTGGTCATCTCACAACTCTCTGTTGTTCCACAGCCAAGCATTGGCTAAACACTAGATTATCACTGTAAACAATACACAGGGAAAAAAACTATCAGGATTTACTCTAAAAGTAAGTCTGAAGAGCACCTAAGTGACTTATGAGGCTCAGCTTTATTTTTGAATCTGACTTAAGAGACTAATTTGGATCTTAATGAAAAACAGGGAATATAGGTTTTCTCAAGTTATGCACTTTCAAAGAATTTACTTAAAATGTAAAATACAATTTTATGCACAAGCCAGGAAAACCAACAAGAAAATATATTTACAAAATGTGAACTCAAGAAAAATCCTTTCACTCAGAAGAGTGCTTCTTTAAGAAGGATTCTCTTTTTATTTTTCAGTGCAGAAGGTCGGTGTTACTAGAAAATAAATAACATGAAAGAGGCGGAAGAGGACAGGGGAAATTGCTCTGCATAAGAAAAACAAAGAACAGCAGTCACAAACTTCTCATGAACTCCTGAACTACCAAGTTAACCAAGGTAATCTATTGCTCTCCTCCATGCTTCTCGTCCAGCCCTTCTTTCATCTCTTTGGCCCCAATGCCATAACTTGTGTGCATTTGAAAGGGTGAGCTATGAATTAGCACAGTGAATGTGATCTCTGAGTTTCCAGTGGGGTTCCCACACTGGTACACATCAGCCTCAGACGAAGCATTTTTTCCAGATTTCACAAGTGTGACAGCAGTGTCTAGTATCAATATCCTTGCCTCTGGTTTTATTTGACAGCATGACTGCATTTACATTTCAGGGAAAGCCCGTACAGAGGGATGGCTTTGGAGCTTGGCTCCTGTCTGTGCTCCTAGCTCGTAACAGGGTGAAATAATAGCTATTTTTATTTCATCTGGCAGGGAGTTTTGCTGTTGATGTAGGATTGCATCTCCTGTGACCACAGGGTTTCTCAGATTTCCCAACAGTTTAATTCCTCTGTGCTACGTGAGGCTGCATTTTCTGAGAGAGAAGGAGCTATCTCGTACAGCCAGGGCTCTGCAAAGCAGCCAGCTTTCCTGAAACACAGTCTTTGTTCAGTGACTACTAGAAAAAGAAAATCAGTAAAATTTCAGTGGATAAAGAACCACAATCCAATAAAGGGTTTATGCTTAAAAATTACTATCAGATAAACTAAAGAAGGAAGTTTAAAGCAAAAACTTGAGTACGGAAGGATTTAAGTATCTTCATTTCTGATATTAAAATTCTATAACCCCTTTATTTCTAGAAGGGGAAAAGGGGGGAAGGGGAAAAAGAAAGAGACAACCAAGTGAGTTGGATGTCTCGACAATCAATGAAACATGGACAATCAATGAAAATACTTGGTTTGTTTTTACTTTCTTCTCTTCCTGAAGGAATTAATGAAACTCTTGAACTTTGGCCTCTTTTTTAGGCTAGAGGAGCAAAGAGACTGCCTGACTTAATATCCCCCACAACCCACAGCAATGCTGATGGAATATTTTAGTGTGAGAACAGTGCACGCTGATTTAGCTTTGCATTCCCTAGAGGGAATATGGCAGACAGGGTATAGATTAAATTTAGCTAGATTTGGACATTAAGACACAATACTTGGTGCCTTGATAGAAAAGATCAAGAAAGGTCATTCTATATGTGGTTTTCTTTGTAGGTTTATAATGCTTTTGCCTTTCTCATTCCTTTTTCCTTTTCTTTTTATGGCATTATTGTTGCATAACAGACAATCATTCCACCTTTCTTAGTGATGCTGGTTAGACAATATTGGGAAGCTTTTGTCAGGAAAATAATCAGGATACTCTGAAGAACTCCAAGTCCTTTCAGCATGCCTCATAATTGATTTCAAGTGTCTGATGAAAAGTCCCTGTGACAGTTTTTCTTTGGCTTCAGAATCAAACAGAGAAAAATTCCTGGCATAGGAAAACCAAAACTTCAAGTCTGAAATAAGACTTTTCCGGGATTTTCTAGTTTTACATGAAATGCCACTATTCAGTAGGAATCCTCAGCACTGCACCAGTTAATGACAGCACAGCTATAGCTGCCTGTAACCACTGCCTTGCAGACAATAAAAAGACTCACTTTTAAAGAATGGTGCAAAAACAGTTTCAGGCCATTTCCCTGCTGGCTTTTCCTGTCTGGAATGCCTTTCAGAGTTTTTGCTCTGTTGACACTGCAGGTTAAATGAAATAAAAAATCCAAACAGAAGCCACAAAACTCAGCAACTCAGTCTTTTTGATCTACCTAAGTGTTTTTAAGCCTGCTCATCACCATGGGATCCAAGTGCCCCTTTTCACATTTCAGTGTCTCCAAAAGGATCAAGTCATGGTAAGACCATAATACTTGAGTGGCTGTTGCAGAGAAAGATTGCTTTAGAAAAGAAATAAATACTCTCTCTAGAAATAACCCTGAACAAGACAAATTAGAGGTGGAATAAGAGAGAAAGTAACAGGGCTGGTTTTCCTTGGCAAAAAAGGTTAGTAGAGCTGGCAACATATGGAAGCAGAGTTGTAAAGAGTTGGAAGAAAATGCTTTCCTCTAACCTTCAAGTGCAAAGAGGTCACAGTTCTTTCAAAGAGCTTCCCTTGGGATAATGTGAATATGGATCATCCCATACTTCACGGATTGAATAACCATCTGAAAGGAGAATAATTTGAGATAAACTGAGATCAGTTTCTTGCATTGACATCTGCTTGGAAAATCTAGTGCAAGGGTCATTTGGCTTGCTCTGTTAATGATAATACTGCCAACAACCAGTATCAAAACACCGAGAAATTTGTAAAGATCTGGCACATTACATCCTGCTTAATAAATTCAAAGATTTGAACATGACAGCATATTGTAATGTAGTAATATAATATAGTAAATTTGCAGAACCAGATTCAACCCATAAGGAGACCCAACTCTGATTTCAATACACATGCTCACTGCAATCTGAATGAATTATTTGAATACATATTTAGCTGAATACATACTAACAGCACTATATATGGAATGAAAAAAAGGGTGCTCATTTTTTCTCTGTATTGTATGCAATTGGGGGAAAATTATTTCTTTGTACATGTTTGTATCTATATTTTTGCAATAAGAAAAGTGTACACTTAAATGCAGAGCAAGATTAACTGTTGAGACCTGGCTGGCCTGCCTTAGTTAATGTGAGTTAACAAAAGCACAGTCATTCTAAAAGAGGTAGGTACAGTAACTTTTTTATCAGGGGAAAGCAGTCAAATCAAAGAGAAGATCTGCTTGAGTCACCCAACATAGACAAACCAGTCAGGGGACAGTGAAGAAAGGGACAGGATAACCACCAAGCATCACCTTGGGAGAGGCAAGTTATTACTGGTTCCTTGCTTCCCCCTCAGCAAATGGTGAGACTGATCACCCACTGGAGTGCCTAAAAAACAGCTGCCTGGCTGTCTTACATTGTTAGCTGGGGAGTCAAAATGAACATCCAGGATAAAATTCCTCATGCTGGAAGTTCCATTGGCAAAGTTTTATCGTACATCTTCCCAGAAAGCAGAAAGTTTTCAATTATCAGAGATTAGTCACGGTATTTCCACTGGGACGGGCTAACCACCACGGACATCTTTTCACTCGTGCAGAGCGCCTGATGGGAAGACCGTGGACAGAGCAGGAATGCATCTGGAAAGGCCACAGGCTGGGCAAAACATTGGACAATTGCTATGCTTCCACAAGACAGAAATGGAGAGGCAAAAATTGACACAGACTAACAGTTCCTGTTCTTGTCCCAAAAACCGAGCTGTGTGAAGAGTGAAAGTTTCTAAGTTCCTCTGTCAGCAGCAAACGTGGGAGAAGTGACCCGATGCTATTTCATTATCCAAGACACAAGCATCCCTCTTTGGCCACATAGAGAGAGCTGGTGGAGGGGGAAGCCGGGCAGTGTGGAGAGATGGCTGGCTAATCCTGTCAGGAGAAGAAGTGTTTCGTGTCACTCAGCAGCATCTCCGCAGGGCAGCTACGGGAGGAGCGCTGACAGCCCCTGAAAGCAGCCGCGGTCAGTCGTCCTCCAGCAGGAAGAGGTCGGCTTTGACACGAGGCTTACAGGGTGGGGGAGATGAAAGTGCGAGGGAGGGACATCTGGGCTGCATGTAGGATTTCACCATCCTCTGCCCCACGGGCAGTCCCGCCTGCTTCCAGCTAGCCTGTCCCTTCTGACCCCCTCACCGATCAGCTCTGTCGCTCTCTCATTCCCCAGCTCTCAGAATTTAAACTTGCCCACCCTGCTGCCAGAAGGAAAGACAGAAATGACATCAGAGTTGAGAGCAATTTCAACATAAGGACGAGCTGCAGGCACAGAGCAGGGATTCTTGCCTCATGTGACACAGAGCACCTACCATAGCACAGAACACACTGGTAAGTGATTTCGCAACCAATTTTACAGACGTGTCCTGCTTTTCTTTAGAAAATGTTTAGTCAGGAACTTCAGTCAGTGGTGCACTTGAATGATTCTCAGCAGGAGAAGCAGTAAATAAGTGTAGACGAAGAGGTGAAACATCTACAGAAGGACTGAAGTCACGCAAGACATCAACAGGGCACTGTAAATAAGAAGGCACCTTAATCACATCATAAATGCCTATATTGGCACAGAGTTACCACCTCCAATGTACAAATCAGAAATCATGCAAAATAAATGTAACCTACATTCTACCTGAGGGCCACAAATCCTCCCTGAGTTCATGGGATTCATCATCCCCACACCATGACAGAGTACTCCGAGGGACAGGGTGTTCAGCTGTGGCCAAGGACCTAAATCTTCCTCCCAAAAGACACTTCATGTTTTAAAAACACAAAGGTATCTGGGTTACAGCTGGACATTTGGGTTTTTACACAAGATATTCCTAACCATCTGGGAGGCTTATACAGCATTTTTAGTGCAGCACACTGCCTACTTTGTGCCACTCCCTCAGTGGCAGCAGCCACACATCCCTCTCAGAGACCCTTGTCCTTCTCTCCTAGGCCCTCAGAACCCCTTGAAAGAGACAATAATTCTTGCCTCAAAAAGCAAGTGAAAACTCTTTTCTGATACGTGACATCATATAGGGCAGCCCCTCATCCATCAGTGGGGAATAAAATTCAGAGGTCTGTCTGCTCCTTTGCTTCAGTTGCACTTCAACATCACATTTTCCCTGCTTTGGTGGATTAAAGCTGAAAGGCTTTACAGGAGATATGTCTGTTACAGGGATGTAAACAATAAATAATTATAGGAAATAGAAAGACTGATTTATTGAAGACTATTCACTTCCAGAAAGTAAATAACTGAACTTTCAATTTAAGTGGACATTTTTACTGCCAAATAAATCTGCTTTCACAGATACGAGAAAAGACTTCATGTAGTACACAGAAAGGAAAAGCTAGAGAAATTCAGAGAGTGCCAGCGAGCAGACAGAGCCAGACTCTTGATAGATGCTGTTGGTTTAGACCAACCTAGGATTGTTTATATACTCATCTGCCATTGAATGACAGTATAGTGAGATATAGCAGATGTAAACAAATTGCTGTTGAGTAAGGGAGAAAGAGCCACATGCCCATCCAGCAGCCTACACCTCACCAAAACTGCAAAGTCCTTGGTATTTGCTTTGCCCAACCAGGACTTTGGAGATAAGCTCCTAAAGTTAGGTACTGCATTTGCTTTTACATTTTCAAATGTCATGCTTTGAAAAACATTTGAGTACCCAGCAGTTCCCCTGGACCACAAAGAGAAGTGACAACTTTTAGCTCTACGTCACTGATGTACCTCTGTGGATTGTGATGGAGATGGGTCTGTGGACTGAAATGCATAGCCAGAGTTCAGGGATATTCAGTATTGGCCACTCCCTGCCTTGTTGGGAAAGTTCTCCAAAGCACCAGGGGTCAAATGGTTACTAGAGAGAGACCCCCACTGTAAATGAGAAAGGACCAATAGATCTGATGGGCCTGCACAAGAACAGTAATTGCACCTGGCTCATTACCCGAATCAGGTGCTACATTTGGACACATCCAGTTTCCAGTGAAGATGAATATGACCTGAGTTTCTTATCACTTCTGAAAACTGTTCAGGCCAAAACCTGAGGTCTTAATATCCTTTGTGGATTTCTGCTCTGCAGTTTCTATTCAGTGCAGTGCTAGAAATAGCACAGTTTTCTTGGTCTACATGGATTATTTAACAGCCTAGAGAATTTAAAACCTACCCTTCTTAATTTTCACCAGCTACTCCCTCTAACTGTCCTTTTCCAATGAACCAAATATTACTTCTTTTTGATCTCATTTCCCACAAAGTCAAAGTACTGTTGACACTCCCTGAAGTAACATAACAGATATGGGTATATCTAAAACATGTGAATTCAGGAGAGATTTGGAAAGTTTTATGTATGTGAAATAATTGAATTCACACACCACTGACTTTTATCTCAAAGGATGGCCACACAAAATGCTGAGTGTGATTCCTGAGTGGTGAGATATTAGATTTCCATCTGATCTGATGGACAGCCTTAACATTTTATGGAATGTGATCTATCCCTCAGGCTTAGAGTGAACTCTGACAGGTCATCATTTTAAAGCTCCAAAATGTGAATTTGTGGGAGAGACTTGCAAATCTAAAAAGTTTTTGTATTAATAAAATCATAGAATAAGACAACTATGGGAGAAAGGCAAGGAGAAGAAAGAAATACATCCTGCATGGCTTTTTGTACTTTTTTTACTGTTATAATTCACTTTATTTTCTATTAGTCTACCTCTGAGGCTTCTTCATTTGTTTCCTTAAAAATTAGTAATCCTCACTTCAACAGTAAAGAGCTGGGTAAGATTATTCTTCATCCAGGTGCAAATACAATCCAAAATACATAATAGACTTCTTTTAGTTGTGGCTGGTGAATTTCAAGAGCTCCCCCTGTTTTGTGAACACATACAAGAAATCCACATTTCTATGGCCAAATCAAGCAGATTGCAAACTTTTCTCTAGACTTGGAGCAGGCTTTGAAGTCAGAGACTCAGAGTGATGAAATTAAAATGCAATAGGACATGAGTTCACTGAGTTCATGTACCAGCAAAAATCTGTTTTAGGATTTGAAACTGAAGTTAAAAGCACAATAAAGATACAAATTCCTGTTAATCTGAAACTTTCTCTTTCTCACCTTGTCATAAAAGCCCTTTGTGCCTGTAGCCACAGTCCCTTATCTATCCTGCAGACTCTGCCAAAAGGAAGCTGACACCTCATCAGAAGATATCTGGAGAGAATGGTACTGCTTGAATCCTGCCTTTATCTTCAGAATGATATTTTAGTCTATAAAGGATGGCAAAGGATTTCCACAGGCAGATGAATCATCAGAAAATGTAAGTGAGCAGCTCATAAAGAACATGTCCTCCTCATAACAGAGAGTTGATTTTCAGTTTCATGTTCTAACTTTTGAAAATTAAAAATTCAACTGGGACTGCATCTTTGCCTAAAGTCTCTGAATTCCATTTCCCTAACTGCTACCCTGGAATTAGAACCAAGTTCATAATCATTATAAATGCAAATAGAGGTTTTTTGGGGTTTTTTTCATTCACTGCCAATACTGCTCTGGCAGTTGCATAACTTTACAGTATTAAATGTTAGGTATCTCCCTTAGCAGAAGCTGAGCACTACAGTTTTTCTAAGAGATCAGAGTGGGCAAAGGCAGCCAGTGCTGTGTGTGAGAGAGCCTGAGCCTGCTCAGCTACCTTGTGGTGCCTGCAGTGCCTCTAGGACCTTGCAGGGCAAGACTTAGCAGGCACCAAGTTAAGCTGCAGTAAAAAGATATCCTGTAGCAGTAAAAATACACACAGAGCCACTTCACTCCTCCTTTCTTATTCATAAGCAATATTTCCTTTTTTTTTTCATTTTCCCATGTATTTACATAACATTTCTGCAAAAGAAATCTTTGAGACCTGAGATTTTTTGCTCATTGTTATTGTCCACTTATGTATCAAAGTGCAGCTTTTCATGGATGCCCCTTTACTGCAATATTTGATTCCAGATAAACAATTCAGCAGAAACAGATAATGATGAATATAGAATAATGGAAAATGAAAGACAGGTAATACTGGGCTTTATTCAAGAGCATCTTTCATTGTACATGGCACAGTCATTCAAAATATTGTTCTCCTAAATACTCAGGAAAAACAAAACTTGTAGTTAGCAAACCCTTTAACTGTGTGCTTACCTTTAAGCCTGTAGAAAGTCTTCCAAATGTTTGCTGGAGTAGTCATGTGCCTGGAGTTGAGCATGCTTAGAAATACTTCACTGGACTCAGCCAAAATCTGTTTGCATTATGGTTTGGGAATAGCAAAGGACAGAGAACAAAAGGAAGAGTTATTCAGAATTTGGACAAATAGCTGTAAATACATTTTTGGTGTTATTAAGTCAATATTGGCTGCGCTCAGCATGCACTGACTGAACACACAACCCTAACAATCACAGCTGAAAAACACAGACCATGGACGTTTATTGATTTAGACAAGATCACTCCTCACAGGAGAGTGAGCCTCTAGTTTTACAGACCTTTTAATTCCCTGTACACCGTTCCTTTCCCTTTTACAAATCTCCTGCTGTGAAACTCTAATGCACTCTTGAGACACTAGAAATCATGGAACTAGCTCTGCAAATTGTCCATCAGCCAAAAGAGGAAGAAACTCCCAAGACCAAGGAGTTTAGTTGTTGCTATCCATGCTGCTTTTGTCCAAAAATAAAGCAACAGAGTCACCACATACCAAAAACCAAAATGTTGTTGCAAAAGATATAACAGATAATTGGGTTTCTTTTTTAGTGTTAATAGGCTCTCTCCAGCCACCTCCCAACATGCCAGAAAAGGTACCAAGTGTCTGAGGTGTCTACTGGCAAAAACCATAATTTCTTACTTTAGGCAAATCCAACATTCCGTGCAAATGGAAGTAATTTCTGCAATACAAAAAGTCCTTTTAGAAAATGCTGAACTGATTAGTATTATGGAAAAGTGGAACTAATTACTCTAGTGATATAACAAAAAAAATGAAGTTAAAAATAAAGCCATCCAATTCTTGCAAAAAATTATGGCATATTTCCCACACATGCAGCCTTTGTGCAACTCAGTTAAAGGTATAAGCAAGATAACCATGAATCTCCCTAACCCATAAATGCAGGTCTCTTTGCAAATCCTTAAAGACCAGGAGTGTATCAAAAGCCTGTACAAAATGTTCATGCCTAGGCTCAATTACTCTTCAGGAACTCCCCAAAAGGGCCAGTTTGCTCCCTAAAAATGAGGTTCACCAGCACAAACCTTATCTGTTCTTCCAATCCCATGTGAGCTCAAGGCAGAGACCTTTCACTGGCCTTTCACTCCATGGTAAATTTCACCTTTGTAAAACAGAGGCCATGGGCTTGTCTGAACAACACGTGCCCCTTTTTTTTTTTCATTAACCTAAACCCCAGCAGTTCCATCTGGATGGTCTTATCTGTAGGAATCTGGCCTTTCATTTATTTTTTCAACCACCATTTGTGACAGAGTTTCTTAAAAAACAGACTCATGACTTATTATTAGCACATGGGCAGGTCAGCACACAGGTTTACTTGCTGTTAACCAACATCCTAACATGCTGTGTTAGAAACTTCCAAAGGGACTATGAATAGGCTGTAAAAGTAAGAGGTTGAATTCCTGAAGATAAGAGCTTGTGATGGGACCACTGTCAAAGCAACTCATATTTTCCTCTGATAACCCTTGAAAATCACTATGCAAAGACATATAGTTCAAACATATGTGAGTCCCTGACAATTCCCTTTTAAAGGCACATCGATGACTGGCCTGTCACACTTCAGTTGGGCCACTTAGGAAATAACAGCAAAAAATAAAGTGTTAAACTTTGAAAATGTACAGCCCGTCCAGAAAAGGTAAAAGAAAGGGAGAAGCCAGGATCAGGAGGGAAAGGAAGGGAAAGAGGCAAGAGAAAAGGAAAATATTCCCACTAAAGCATATGCAGCACAACGCCTGCAGGCTACTATGGAGAATAAATACTCCCATCTCTCTTGTCAGGGGCAAGCCCTAGGAACAGGGGTGTGACCAGATGGATGCTGGGGACAATGCCTGGAAGGCAAGATCCCATTTTCTACCTGGGATGTCTATCAGATCTCAGGCCATTCAGAGCTTCACCACCAGAAACACTCTCCAAAGCAGCCGTGTCCCTTATTTTCAGTATACCACCCATGCACACAGCTGGACACCACATCCCAGGAAATTATTCCTAGTGGAAGAAAAAAATACAGCATCACCTCCAGAAAAAAATTATCCACTCACTGGCTTTCATCTTGTGCAGAGCACTGAAAAGTCTGGAGAGAGATAAATGTCTGTTATACAGGGATTTACACATTTCATCCAGACAATTGACTTAAATTTCAAGCATGAGGCCAGAATTGATCATTTATCAAGTTAATCTTTGTGATGTATTTAGTGTCTAACCATAAGACCTTCAATTGCTTTCACAGTCAGCAGAGACTGGTCAGGAGGAGAGCACCTGTTAAGAATCAAGGACTGAAAAAGAGCTGTGCAGTAGGTTGGAGTTATAAATACTGGCCTCGATCCTGCAAACTCTTGGCATCCACGGAGAACCAGTGTGAATGAAGCTATAACTGGCTGCCTTAGTGGTCTGATAATTGTCTATCTATTTTAAGCAGAGACCACCTTCCTAATTCATTGTGGGGCAGGGAAAAGGATTAAACGTTCAGCCGTGCTCCACTCTTTCTGGCCTCATGAAATGAAGCAGCAAAAGAAGGTAACTTGATTACAACAGTGACTTAAATCATTAGGACATCCAGTAGCTTCCTTTCACCACTAGTGTCTCAGTGCTTAATCATCACTAAGGAACTCTAGGCTTGATTCTCACTTACTGTATTGCTCCTGCCTAAAGCAAGTATTAAAATATATTCCTGTAACCATTGATTATTCATTAATCATTGACTAATGCCTCCACTCTCATTTACAAAATAGTTTCTAAGCATGAGAAAGTTTCTAAGCATTCTTTGAACCTATTAAGAGTCAGAAACTTATTTTCTTTCTTGAAGGAATGAAAGCATAGTTTTGGAAGTCACATCTGAAGACCACAGCACCAGCTAAAACTGTGAAACCTCTGATCAAAACTGAAGATTTAGTAAGTAAACATCCTTGAAACTAAATCAATCATTTCCTAAAGTTCTGCATCTTAAAATTCAAAACTAAACATTTTAGATTATTTTTTATCTTTGTTAAACTGAAGTACAAATACCAGAGAAAACACCCCAATCTCCATATGGGGCATAGAATTTAAATCTTGCTGACATTTGATAAAATCTCTTGGATATATTTTCAACACAGCTTTGTTTTTTTTGTAAATGACCACTGCAATTTTTTACATTTGCTTTGGTTTTCAGGCCATCCTTCCTGTATGTGTCATCTAATTTTATTTCCATTGAATCATTCCTCTAGATCAGTTTAACTGTAAAAAAAAAAAAGGTAAACTGTTCATTCTTGAATTCAAAGGGTCCTGTGTCTGCTATCACAGGTCTTGAAGAGTGTGTGTAGGCCAGTTTCTTGGCTGTCTGTAATCATCACACGTCAATAAGTGCTGAGTTACAACAATACTACATGCTGGGGAAAAAAAAATGACCCCTTAGATCTCTAATTAAATCACTCTCTTCCCTCCTCTAGCTCTACCCTTTCATTGGATGACCACTTCCAGAACCAGTGGGAGGGGGAAGGCAGCTACTGGGGATTGAGCAGAGGAACGGAGGAGGCTTTGTGGGTTCTTTTCCAACCCACACACCATAAAAGGTGGTTTTTCATTCTGATTTTGTGCAACACCTCGACACCACAGAACCTCAGATAAAGACAGGGTTTTCAGCACTCCTGTAATTCAATTAATGGGCTTGGAGGCCACTGAAGTTATTCTTTGGCATCACTGAGTCAAGAGTTGGGGGGCTGTAGCTCTACAGTCACAGATCCAGAGTAATACAATTACTTCCAGTCCAGACTTAAATATTGGCATTGATATAGGGACCAATTGTAAGGCAGTGTTTTAACTACCCAGATGAATGAGAAGCTCACATTCAAAATCATTGCTGGATGGATTGTCTAAACTGTACTTTTACATGACATTTTGCCTTCAGTTCAGTAAGCCCAAGCACAGATCACTAACACGTGAAAGTCAGACACTGCAGAGAGACTAAACCTGTGAATTTGCATCTGTACATTTTTTAACTCTCTGGGGTTAGTTCTGGATTACCTCTGATATGCAAAAAAAAAAAAAAAAAAAAAACAAAAAAAAAAATTAAAGAAAGAATAATGATGTCAGAGTGAAAATTCACACACGTGGGTAGCAGAGAAACAATGTTTTGTCCATTTATACTTAAGAATGGATTTCATTTCAAAATGGGGGAAAAGATACAGGATCTGCATTAATTACGAGCAATTTGAAAAACAGCAAGAAGTACAAGCCAGGCTATCCAAGGTAGATGAAAGCTCCTTTGGTCTGACTTTTGCTTTCTTTTCTGAACTGCTGCTTCCCTAAGTGGCAAGCAGTGGAGGTCAGAGGCCAAAGGAAAAGGATAAGCGTCAATGGGAGGCCCTGTGGTGTGACACAAGTGCATAGTGGTATATTGTCCACAGCCCATGAAGAACTTGTCAACAGCTCAGTGAGAATCCCTCAAAGGAGCGTCTACAGTTTCATTGCATCCTGCTCCCTGGAGGCAGTGGCAGATACCCAGGGAAGCAGCAGCTATACAAGCAGGATGGCTCTCTAGGAGCTCTGCTGTCTGCTAGTATTTGTTTTTACATATTGGCAGAGAAGATTGTCGGTAGAAAAGGCTTCCAAATAACTGGGAAGTTCTACACAAGCAAGAGCAGCTAGATTAAAAATTAATTATGCTTTAGAAAGCTGGGTGTCAAAAATACAAATAGTACTTACTAAATTGGCTCATGTTTAAGCCCCTGCAAAATCTTCTTGTGACCCCAATGCCCAGACTTTCAATCTCTTGTGAATCATGAACTTACCTAAGCAGGACATCAGGCTTTTATGAACCAAGATTTCCTGCAAGGGAAATAACTAAGACATAGTGTCCTTTTAATGAAAAATTAAATATCAAGTTATCCTCTGAAATGCAACCTCTTGCAACAGGCAAGCTCTAACTCCTTGTCCCCATTGCAGTTATCAAGGACAGCATGAAAAGCATCTAATGATAATTAAATGATAATGGTTGGATTTTTCAATCCTGGTATACAGCTAATGGAGTTGAGCAGAAGAGAATTTGTCTCATAGTCTCATTTGCCTTTCTAGAAGAATCAGTTTAAAAGTATGCAATAGCACACACATCGCCTTCATTCTGGTTTTATATAGCTCCTGGAACAACTGAGTAAGAGCCCAAGAAAGGACTTTTAGGCCTAACATCACACAAGTAATAAATCATCATCCAGATTCTGTTTTGAAAAGAAACCAGGAAAAAAAGCTTGAACTGAATTCTGTCTGTAACGATACAGACAATGAAGAGGTTCACCAGGAAAAGAAATCAGAAGAAATTAAACAGCATCTGTTTGGAGGATGAGGACCAAAATCATTGAGGATGGATATGTTGTTGGGTTTGTTCACAAAGAAACAACAGGACTAATCAGAGAGTGAAAGTATAGGGGGGTAAAAAGCGAAAAGCAACATTTGGTCCTCTTGGCAGTGGATTTTAAAGAAACCGCAGCTTGTGTTTCTGCAGAAAGGGTAAGAAATGGGTTTGGGGCTGCAAAGCACATTTTAATGAATCTTTTCTGTCTCTTAATGATTCAAGCATTCTGTATTTTTTACCTTACTCTCCAACTCTCCTTTAATCATCATTTTAAACACAATAAAATATGTAAGAAATGAAGACAGATCCCAGTATCCCAGTAACATAACTTTAACACAGTGAAGGAATTTTTGCCATCTGAGAGGCTGAATCAGATTTCTGTATTCCTTTTAACCATTTGTAGTGGCCTACAGTCATTTTGGTCAGCTTTTTTTGACTTCTGGCTGTGTTACTGCAGATCAGCTGTGTTGAAATAAATGGGGTTGTGGCAGCATAACCCGAAACATGAGATAAACCAGACCCTGGCACTGTAAATGTGATGCCATTTGTGAGATGAAGTGTCACATGTTTACACCCACTGCTTCCAAAGCCAGAAGACCTCAGACTGTCTCACTGAGCAAAGTAAGATTGAGAGCAATGAGTTTTTGGAAAATTGACTGGCAAGGAACCAAAGGATAACTCATAAATATTAGAAGATGGGTTGGGCTTCTCTGAATGAAATACTGCCCAAGTCATAATAAAATAAATACCTTATGATTGTTAATAAGTACAGTAATGTACAGTTGTTTAAACTTCTGAGGGGTCTTGAAAATGCTGGCAAATATCAGCCAGCCAAGTCTGACAACATCCCACACCTTCAAGAGACATTTAGAGACAGTAGAAGCAGCATTTGCAACTGTGAGTTGAAACCAAGAATATCCAACTTGGATTAAGCCTTGCTCTTCACAATACTGGCACCTGCATCTCCTGTTGATCCTAGCAGGAACTGCTTCAAATCTATAAAAATTTGGGTTTCAGACCCAGGACAAAAGCTGCCATTGGTGCACAGCCCCTCTAGCTCCAAGCAAGATATTTGCATGTTGTCTCAGAGCTCAGTAGACAATGTCCAACAGCAATCTCAGCTCCTCGACTGGAGGGGTCAGGACTTCTGTCTTTGGAGCCTGCTACAACTTAATTTAGAACTTAGCATTACAAGCACTCAAAAAAACCCTTGGCACTTCATTGCACTTTGCTATAATGCAATCAAACTCTTCATACTGAGCCTCCCTAAAAGCAGCCTGCCCAGAGAGCAGCTGAGAGCTGCTGCTGCAGGGAAGAGGAGCGACACGGTGAGCAGGCTGGCCAGGAAGCACCAGCCTGCACTCAGCCATGCTGCTGCTGCTGCTGCCACAGGGGAGCAACTGCATTTGGGCACAAGTGAAGTGTATTGTGCTCTCTGCACAAAGCCACACTTTGATCAGCTGCCTTTAGGAACCCGGAGGAAGCCCCCTTTTGTGCTGGTTTGAAAGAAAACCAGTGAGACTCCCAGTCAGAGATACAATTTAATAGGAGAAGAGAGGAAAAAAGGTAAAATAAAATAAAAGGAATAATGCAACCTAACACCCTGTTGGTCAGGGTGTTTGAAGCAGTCCAAAAGTAAATCCTCCTGGAGTGGCAGATGTGGTTCTGTTGGAGCAGAGATGATCCTGAGAGAGAAGGGTCTAATGATGGTGAGAAGGGTCCGGTCTTCCTCCGGGAATCCAGTGGAACCAGATAACTTGTGCTCCTGTGCCTCAGTTTTTATCTAGGTAGGAATGGTTGGCTCTCCCCACTGGGTGGAGCATCTCACAATGGAATATGTCATGCCCTTAGTGAGCCTTAATGGCCCATTAGCAGAAGATATCCCCTGGAGGGAGGACAGGTGGTGAAAGAGATAAAGAACAATGCCCCACCTGGTTTTAACAGCTGGCCCATTATCAGAAGGCATCTGCCCCCCTCCCCCCAGAGTTACAAGAGATAAAGAAAAACATCTCCCTAACTGCTTTTAACAGATGAAATAGAATACACATTTTTGGTTCCATAATCCAAGACACCTTTAAATACAGGAATAGGCAATAGGAACCTTTTTAGTCTTTTTGTCTGAAAGTTTCCCAGTAGGATATAAATGCTCAGGAAATCACTGCTATACTCACCCTCAGAGGCCACATTTACTGGTTTTGTCTCATGAGCTCACACCCCAATTATATCAACAGGACATGGATGTGGAAGGTGAAGACCTTATGGAATCACTCCAGTTCTCCTCTCTTAAGGCTAAAAGCCATAAAACAGAAGGGCATCCAAATTAACTAGACACAGCTTTCAAATGCACTTTCAAGACTGACTGGCCCTGTTCCCTCCACCTCCTTTGAAATCAAAATTGGCTTCAGCTTGGGCAAGGAGAACCAGGCTGTTTGTCCATCCCCACAAGGATAGGATCAGCCCTAAGTATGTGTAATCTCCCCTGGCTGCCAGCACGTGATCATTTCTTACAGGTTGTGGTTCTGAACAGAGTTGTACTCACTCCCTGGGATATCCAGTGTTAATGGAAAGAAGGAGAAGGAAATTGGAAACGTTCTTCTGCAAATCCCACAAAGTATTCCATAGGATTTTCAGAAATGATAGAAAAAGTCACTCACAAACCTCATCAACTGTTAAGGGATCACAACACAGAAACAATAAACTCTTCAGAGTTCTTTGTGGAAAAAGGATGAGAACATTCTTTTGAATGAAAGCATAATAATCTGGCCTCTGAACATGGGAGGTTGGCTGACTTGAGAGAAAACCACACAACTTAAAGGTGCTGCTAAACTTCTGCTCCTCTGTCCAGCAAAGGCTATCCTGCACTAAAAAAAAAAGCCAATCCTCCATTACAACAGGCAACTTGACTTTGTTGGATGATGGGCCCTGTAAGGAGATGCAGACAGAGAGAAACTAAGCAGAAAGAAAACAAAATTTAGGTGAGTTCTATTCACAAACCCAGCAAAACCTGGAAAATCATGGTGTAGAACATGCACTGACCTCTGAAAATGAAAACTATGTTGAAAGGACTAAATGTCACTGTAGAGCCAAAAGATAAACAGAATCCTTCCCTTCAACAGCACCAGTACTATGTGACTTTTAATAAATTATGTGAAAACAGATTTACAGGCTCATGCCCTAAACTTATGCCTCCTTTGATAAGAAAACATGCAAACATAATGATCTAGAGAAGCAAATTAAATTCCCAGGACTGGATCATATTCAGAATAAAAACAAAGAGGTTCTTCAAAAGCTAATCTCTCAGAAGTCTCAGCACAACATGATACTCTCTCAAGGTGCAGATTTCTCTACCTTGCTGCTTAAGTATGCTTTACTATGCAGAGCATAACAATAAAGAGCTTTTTTAAAATTCAGTTAAAAGGTAACAAATTATCTTAAATGACAAAAGAAGGGAAACAAGACCCTAAACCCTGAAATTAGAAGTTATAGGAATCAGATTCTCACACAGAGACGTCACTCTGCTTATTGGCTATTAGATTCATTTATTTTACTAAAATCTAATAGTGTTTTCTTTATCAGCTATGTCAGGCATTTCTGAATAAATATATTCAGATATCCAAAGCAACACCTGCAATGAAAGGAAGTGAACTTTATCATTACACTGACCTGTAAACAAAGCCAACTGCCAAGGGTGTTCCAGGGAGCATCACCCCAATGAAACTGGAGCTGGCAGTTGCCTTCCTACTAATTTCTCAAAATCCAAAATATGAACCTACAGGATTTACACACTCCCCCTCCCCAAAGCCTTCCCACTTGCACCCTTTCCCATGGAATTTGCCAGCAGAGAGGACCAGCACCACAAAATGGGAAGCACACCCCATTGCAAGAGGCCACCTGTGGTGTCCAAGGTCTGGTCCAGTTGAAGTTGCCACCATGGAAATGCTGTGCAGGAACCCCAGTGGCAACACATTTGCTGACTGGTGTTTGGTCAGACTGGGACTTCAGGGCTGGGAATGAAGACAGAGCTGTAGATGTCTTATATTCAAATAAAGCAAAGGAGCTCCAATTTCACATCCCCCTGTGGGGGGGTTAACTTCCATGGCACAGCAAAGTGAGCGTGAGAGCTGCTATGGAGCAGAGGAGGTCTCTAGGATCACATGGTGCTGAGCTCCCTTCCTGACTCTTGTCAGAAATCCAGACCCAACACTTCAGGGCAGCAAGGAATCCCCGTTTCTTCCATAACTTTGGTTTATAATTTGTACTCCTGTGTTGGCAGGATCAAGGACAGAGCCAAGAGCCCGGACTCCAAATCTCCATCTTTGCCAAGATGCCTTTTCTTTCTGCATTTGTCTTCCTGATAATCAATCTGACAATGCAACACCATCCCAACTACTGTTCCCTAACCACAGCTGGGGAAAAGATGCAGCACAGCATCTTTCAAATCTCTTCCATGGGGTTTAGCTCGACAGACGATGAGGACACAGACAGTGCCACAGACTGTGCAAGGACCAGTCCTGCCCTGCTGGCCCCTGCTGATGGGAGGTCCTGCACACAGCTGATGCCAGAGCAGGCAGGCAGCTCCCTCAGCCAGAGCCTGGACACACAAGGCAGACACAGCAGTGAGGTGCAGACTTGTTCAATTGAGAGCTCCTTCCCTCCTGTGGAGACCACCTCTTCAAAATCCCTGCAGAACTACAACTCCAGACAACTCCTTGGAGAGGGATGGGAGGAGTAACATATTGCACATTTACTACACCTCTTCTATGATCTTTGGTGTGGAGATTTTGCCCACCCCTCTACCTTTTTCCTCTCAGCTACCACCTGTCACAGTTAAGGACCAACCCTACAAAGTGCTGAGATTATTAAATGCCTTTCAGCTTGGTCATCAAGCATTCATTGAGTAAAGGGACTGTCTTGCAAGCCTCCTGAATCATGATCTAAACACACGGTTTATTGCCTTTCCAACAGCGTTTCTTTGAATCATCTAATACTGTCTCCAAAAGACCACAACAGAAGATTTAAAAAGAAAATATTAAATACCTAGTTCCCAGACTAGCTTCTTCCTACAAGCTTCTCTGCAGAGCAATCCCAACTTTTGAATCAGCAAGGAAGACTTACATAGGCATATCTTGCATTCTGGAGGCATCAGGTCAAGCACATGACTGATTTTACTCCAGCTGGTCACTTCAGACCAGTTTCAAAAGCACTGACAAAAGTTACTTTAACAAGTAAGAATTTCTACAGATTAAAAACACACATCTTTAACACACTCACATTTTTTTCCGTTGAACCTGAGGAAAACACTTAAGGATATGTAAAATAGCCTCAGGCTGATATCCCAATAGCCCACACAGCTCCTGGTTTTTCCACGTTCAGATTGGTCTTCAGGCTGTAATCACTAATAATTGAGTGTTCGTTTTACCAAAACCTGGGTAATTGGTTAAAAGCATGAATCTAAAAACTGTTCAATTCTTTACTGTGTTCTTATATGGGGCTACAGGGTGGGGCACTTAAGTTTATTTTTTCAATGAAAGATCATTTTCTCACATCAAGTCCCTTATATGTCCCACATGTCCCAAAAATTTTCTCTGTCTGAGAGGACACTGAGGACTGTTCTTCAACTCACCTGCAAAAGTTAAAACGGGGTTTGGGCATTTTTGTATTTAGCTAGGGCATTCATTGGTAACAGTCCTTCATTGTTCTGAAGAATATCTCAAATAATCAAACATGACTGAAAAAAAGACTAATATTGCTTTTATTGCTTTAAAATTAAATGTGCATAGGCATGATGCAAAAGCTGTATTAAGTAATCCAGTGTAATCTGGATAATTATTTTAAATGCGTACTCTAAACCCCCTAATGTGTCAGCCTACAAGTCCACTTCCTATGTTTTTCTATCTGCAAGATCTGCAAGTAATTTAGTCTTGTTTTCACAAAGCGCAAAGACATTCCATTTGTTTACACTGGAGACAAATTTCACTCAATTGACGCAATTCCATTGATTAAATAATGGCTTTCTTCCTCATTTTAGACAATTTTAGCCTTATATCATGACATAAAAGAGGTAAGTGATTGTCATCTGTGCTCATATTGTGTGACGGGCAGATTTTCAGGTATGAGGCTCACTGCCCAGTGACAGGGCCCTTTCAAGGGCGGATTTCAGTCTGAATGCTCATACCACTATTCTGAAAATTAGGCAGATGATTAAATAAGTCAACAAAGGGTCAACTATAGGCCAGCTGCAGGTGGTTTAACTGGAGGGACCTCTACTAGGTCAAGTGAAATAAAGCAGATATAATTTGTCCAACTTCTGCATTGAAAGTACTGTTGAAGACCAGCTTCTGTGTATCTGCCATCTTTGTGATAACCCTTCTTTAACAAGATTATTGGACATTCAGGTCCTCTTTACAGACAAAAGTCTGCATATTCCATATCAGCATGGAGTTTTGCCTCAGAATCTAATGCAGAATTAGCTGTTGTCTTTGACAGATAAGGAAAATGAAATCCTTAGTAGTCCTAGTGAATAGAGAAGTGTTGAAATACTTTCACAAAGAGAGAGGCATTTGTCCAAATGTGCATGCACTGTGCTCATCCCAAAAGCACTCCTGAACTGTCCACAGGCTCTCCAAAACCTCAGCATCTAACACCATCCAATTTTCAAGCCTTGAGCTTGTGGGAGGAATTAGCCAGCACACCACAAGCCCAGGACGGCTCTGTTCCTTCAGTCAAAGCAGGATGTCCTGTGGAGTGAGAGGCATCACAAGCCCTTGCACAGGAGTGGAGCCAAGGAAGGTACAAGCACAGAGATGATGCCCACTTCATCTCTTTTTAGCTACCTACCAGAGAAGGCTGTTTGAATCTTATTTCAGTGAAGTACCAGTGACATCTAGTGGGCAGCTCTTCTACAGCCACAGTCTAATGGGGCCAACACGGTTACATTTCCCAATTTCTTTGAGGGAGGCCACAGAGCAAGGCTCAGACAGAGAATGCTAGATTTTAAAGGAAACTTTAAAGTTTTCCTAGTCCATTTCCCTGCTCTAATGCAGAACTACAGCCTGAGATAGTCATAAGTCAAGGAGCTTTACACTGAAAGAGGGTAGGTTTAGATTAGATACTAGGAAGAAGCTCATCACTATGAGGGTAGCAAGACACTGGAACAGGCTGCCCATCCCTGGACATGTCCAAGGCCAGGTTGGATGGGGCTTTGAGCAACCTGGTCTAGTGGAAAATGTCTCTGCCCGTGGCAGGGGGTTGGAACCAGATGATCTTTAAGGTCCTTCCAACCCAGGCCATTCTGCAATTCTCTAATACTTGCTTTGGGCTTAACCAAAACTCACACAAACAGATCTTAAAACCTTTCTGTGATGTAGCCACAGCCACACTGACCACACTTCCTCTTGAGCACTCCAGCAACAAGCTGGGCAGCGAATCACTTGCTGCACTATGACACTCTTTCTTTCCCCTCTTGCCCTACTCATGACAGACATGAAGAACAGGGAGTGCTTATAACTTACCTATTTACCTGTATAAGCAATTGCACTAGCAGGATATATAAATGGTCCAGGCAGGTTAGTTATGTGCCTAGGCAGTCAACTCCCCAACACACACATCCCCACTTTCTCGCAAATGCATGGTGGTTTGTCCAAACTGGGTGAAATTTCACAGATGCAACAAGCAAACAGAGAAACAAACAAGGGCATACCTAAATGACCCAAACAAATTGCAATACTTCATTCCAAAATGAAAAGCACAATCCCTCATTTCTCATTTTCAGCAACAGTTTCAAAAGCAGCCTACTCAAAGTGCTCTGCTCACACTAAAGATTTCAGGTCCACAAGCCAGGGTTTAGCACATGTGCAACAGCAGCAGGGATTTTAGAAGGGACAAAACCAGGCAGCTGTAGCTCTAAGTAAGACTTACCTGCATTTGCCTGCATATAATGTATCAGCAGCTAATCCTTTCCTAAATAACACTGCCCGAATGATATTTCATTTCTTAAAACATGGTACAGACTTGTGAGGTTTCAGCAGTAATTCCAAACACTAAAACCAGCTAAAAGCTATAAAAACAACAGTAATTTATTTTCTGAATAAGATTCTACATAAGCACTTTATAGACACTCCTGAACTTGCTTGAACAACACAAGGATTTTTTTCTTCCTAAGCCCATATCCAGACCTTGGTGGTTTCAGCTGCTGTGTGTGCTTCACACCACACAGCAACATCTGCTAGCAGTTAATTTGGAAAATGGGAGACTGTCACCACAAAATGTAGACCTTTTTAAAACACAAGAAAAATATTACCAAGCAAAAATAAAACTGCATAATAAATATAAGTGGGTGGTAGCTACACACTGGTAGAGAGGATTTTATAATAGATCAAACAAATCACCAAACTGCCTTCCAAAGTGCTGGTTTCGAGAGACTGATGTTGTCAGGCTGGGATCTGGAACTGTCTCACATCTTTCCTTGCCATTTCTTCCCCTGGGGAAAAATTAAAATAAAATAAAATAAAATAAAATAAAATAAAATAAAATAAAATAAAATAAAATAAAATAAAATAAAATAAAATAAAATAAAATAAAATAAAATAAAATAAAATAAAATAAAATAAAATAAAATAAAATAAAATAAAATAAAATAATCATCTATTTACTTTCAAGTTATGGTAATGTTAAAAATAGAGATCTCCAAACCTAAATTTCCAAAGTACTCTGTCAGGAAGAAAAGCTTGGTCTTTCTTCTTTATGAGCTCTAACTTACAGAGGAGCAAAGGACTGTACTCCCCCTCCCAACATCAGATGAAATATGGCTTAAAAACAAAGTCAGAACTCCATTACTAGACCTTGGTGAAAGTGTTGTTCTCAAATGGACAAAGCTATTTGTATTAAATAATGGGTGTTGGGAAAAAAAAGCAAAGTTTTTCCTGATGTCTTTATTTTGTTCACTATGAACAAAACTTAAATAATCCTGTAATCTTCAAAAAGAAAAAAAAATACTGTGAATATTTAAATTCAAAATGGGAAAAAAAGTCAGTGGTTCAGGTCGTATCAACTGGCAGAGGTCATTTTGTGAGCCTTGCCAAGTGGGGCTTTGTAGATTTTACTCTCAGGATCATATTGAAAGAAATATTCTTCTCTCCTATGCCACTAACCCTCAGTCAGGAGTCACAAGCCCTCCTCTGTTTCCATATAACTGGGAAGCCCACTGGCAAAAGGAGATTTTCAGCTACAGCTATTGATGGAATCTCCTGTACTGGCTTTTCTCCCAGTTTGGTGCTCTCAGGGAGTGTCCCCCAAGTTTTCATAAAGAACTGTAACATCTTTTGTCTCAGAGCACATTGTCTCACACCAGTCAGGCTTGTGCTTGGCTCCAGCAGTTCAGACCTGCTGACTGATCCCAGGGGAGCCTTACACTCAAATGCTTAGGGAGAAGGGCTTTCTGCTTTCTGCTTTCTGCAAAGCTTCCCAGGAAGCACACTAAAAAATAGCATTGTTAAAAATAAAGTCAAGCATTAAGGCTCTCAGCTGGAGCACTCTGAGTGTTTTGGTGCTCAAAATGATTTGGATTTGGCCAGTAGGTTTGATAAAGCTGCAGCTGAAGATACTGGGGAAAAAAGGTACTTGTACTATCATCAGTGGGGCAGAAAAGAATCTCTTGAACATCAACACTTCTGGGGGGGATTTAGACAAACAAGCAAACAAAACCCACAGAAACCAACTACCTATTTACCATTCACAGATATTTACACCTCTGCTGCTTTTTTCCTCATTCTGCCTTTTTTTCTGGAAGACTGTTTGGCGAAGAATGAGCACAGGGAGAGAAACTTTCATGGCTCCCACACACAAATGCCATGCTAAGTAATTCAACTTTATTCCTGCAAAGGGCAATGCTGTCAGGTGGCTCCAGGCAGCTGAGGCAGTGCTAGCTCCCCACACAAGTCACCAGTTCTGGGAGTATCACCTGGAGGAGAGAGTCCAGCACAGATTTGTTTACAGTGCTGATCTCTCACAAAACTAGCCGAAATTTTTGGAGATTCTCAACATCCCTGCTACAGGTCTAAAATCCCACCTACCACTGGTTTGGGACATTTCCACCCTGCACAGGGGCAAAGTAAAAATGAATTAATTGCTATGAAAGTCTCCAGGCACTTCACCATCAGCACCATAAAAAGTCCACAAAAAGAGAGAGCTTTATAAGTAAAGGATGCTTTGGAAACATATAGGACCCAAAAGAGCTGGCAAAAAAACCACAGAATAATGAAGTGAGATTCTGAAAAATTGTTCATTTATGGAGTGTTGTCCATCCTGTCCCCTGTGCAAGGCTGAGCAGTCCCTAAGGTGCAAGCTATGTGCAGGCAGAGAGGGCCTCTTCTGCAGAGAAAAAAAGGCTTTTTGGACAGTCTCTAAGGGAGAGTGTTGCACAGTGATTTTTCTGACCCCTCAGGTCTGTCAGGAGCTACAGGAAATGGTATTCCCTGCAGCAAAAAGCAGCTGAATGTGCTGCAACTGATAGTCCTCAGGTCAGATGTCAGAGGAGCTGTGGTGCCAGAAGTGTGATATATGGCTGGCATGAAGGGGATGGGGCGTCACCATCACCTTCCATCTGAAGATATCAAAGCCACAGTCGGACACGAACAGATAACATCCACTCACACTTGGGGAAAAGGGAATTCCAGTGCTTCCAAATATTTCTATCCCCAAGGTAGTCCCAATGAGCTAACCCCTGTAAAACTTGTAAGAATGCAAGGATATATGGTTATCAAGACAGAAAGAGAAACAGGAGGGAAATATGTCAACGAGCAATTTCAGGTGTGCCAAGTGACTGATTTCGCTGTTTGATCTGAAGAGGTGCACTAGCCTAGGGTTCCTCTTCCTTCAGGACAGATACATCCAGAGGGCAAAGCTGTGTTTGTTGTGGAGAATGAAAGCTGTTATTGCCACCCTGAGGCTGTCTCTGTACCCCAGACAGCCCCTGGCTAACCAAGCCTGGCTAACCACGTTAGGGCTACGCTGTTTCTCCCCCTCTTCTCTTGCCATGAGTGCAGCTACTCATTCATCTCCCTCCTTTTGCTCTCAGTGGGGTGAGGTCAGCACACAGCACCCCTCAGACCCCACGGCACTGAAATGATTCTGTGCAGGAATCAACCTCTGCTGTCAAAGCAATCTGGACTAGAGCTGGCCTGTTGGAGTGTCTGTGTCACAGTGGTGATTGCAGAGCTGGATCTGTTCACGTGGGAAATCTGCTGTGTGCTGGCTGTGACTTCGCCCGTAATCCATAGGAACCGCAGGTTGGGAATAGCACATCATCTGACACTTTTACTGGAGGTTCTCACTACTCTTTTATTACTGCAATATAAAGATGCAGTCTGGCATTTAACTTTAATGACCTAATTATAATTGTCTGAGGGGCTCAGCTTTTTCTCTCTGAGCGTGGACGTCTCACATCCGTACTGAGGACTAGGAATCTTCCCAGTATGGTACAAACAAATCCCTGGTGGCTTATCTGCCTTGCAGGATTTTACAGCTCAGATCTCCACATCCCTGTGTTGCAATCACTCTTTCTCCAGAAACTGCACTACACATTTCAGAGTTGTAAGTTATGTTCCCCATTTCGGTTCCTCAGAGCAGCCAGTTCTCCCAAGAAGCATTTACAGTTCTCCACTGACACAGCCTGGTTTGAAACTGGCAGGCAACGATGAAGACACAAATCAGAGCAGCTCTTGCTCACACGCTGGATTTGCTGTTGGGATTCCAGAGCTGGATTTTACGTCTGTCACAGGGTGTCTGTCATCACCTCTCTTCAGAAGCTCAGCAGGGTATCCCAAACAATACCAGCTTTGCAACGGGGAAGAGCGTTCCTTTCTTCCCAAGGTTTTAGTGGTAAAATCTTAAACAACAGAGTGAAACAGTGTGTGTCAGAGCCCAAACTGGAAAAATAAAAATAAAAAAACCCCTAACCAAGCCAAAAAAAAGCTTTTCCGCCCACCCATCTTTCCTGTGAGCCCAAACTCTCCCTGAGTTATGGCAAGCACCCTGGAAAACATAAGATTTTTCCAAATTAGAAGACCATATGTCCCAACCACAGTTTCTTTCCAGGGAAAATCATAGGAAGTCCTCCTGCATTCATGGTCTTCTCCAGTGGGAACCAGAAAGTCTTGCTTACCCTTTCTCCTGGGATCCTCTGGGAAGAATGAACAGGGAGTGGTTTCAAGGAGGACTTTGTGGTACTAAGATCCAGACACCACCAGCACCACTAATTTATAAGCAGATGCCTTGGAATCAGTTACACTCTGCTGCCTTCTCTCTGCAAAAAGAAAGGAAAACACAAGTTTTTCTTGGTTTCAGACTGTGCTCTCAGCTCAGGACATGCACCACCACACTTCTGGTAATCTGTCCATCTGATGCTCTTGTCCCAGCTGCTGGCCCCTCTGTTGCAGCCATCCCAGCATCCCAAGAACCAGAGGGCCACCCAAATCCTCAACACACAGCTGTGGGCACAGGAGTGGTTGAACATCAGCTGCACATCAACCACTTCCTTCAGTCCCCTTTCATCCATCAGATCCTACTGGTGGGACCTGTCCCAACACAAAAATAAAAACAACAGTGCAGCTATCAAGAGGCTGCCACTACAGAGGCCACCACCTGGCCCAGAGGACACAGGAGCCACAAGCAGGTGGCTCCCCAGGCCACGGTGCACACTCCAGCCAAGGACCACACTGGATCCCTTCTCTGGGAGCCACAGCACACCTTCACCACCTCTGCTGCCACTCTGGGAGCAAGACACAGGTAACTCCTAAAAGCTGCTCTCCTTCTCCCAGAAACCTGACCCAGACACAAGACCCTTCCCAAAGCTTTTTCAACCAGCTGCCCATGGAGGGTCCATTTAAAGTCCCCTTTTACCATTCCTTAACCACACCAAATATGTGCTGCTGCATTGTGCCTGGGAATTGAATTCTGAATCTAATGATTTCTTTGCAGTGATTTGAGGCTGTCCTGGCAAAGCCTTTTTTTTTTTTTTTTCCCAGGGAGATTGAGGAACATCATATTCATCTGTGGGCTCCTAATCCCTTCAGAGTAAAGACTACTTTAAAGAATTCTTTTCAAATTACTTTCAACTTCTTTGGTTAGATCTTACAGGAAAGAATCCACAGAAGATCTTATCTGAACCCTGACATGCAATGACCTCTTTGCTCCATTTCATCACTGGTTCTACAGTCATGTTATTAGGGATAATACTGGGAATTATAGGATTATCTCAGGCTTTCAGATACATTTTACATTGACTAATTTATTCTGTCTGTCCTTTCATGGATGTCTGATGTAATATCTGAGACAGAGGGTTCATAAGACTGAAGGTATTAGGCTTTCACCTTATCACTGCTGTTTGTGGTGGTGTGGAACCTCAGCCTGATCCGCAGCTGGGTGCAACCAGCGTCTGACCCCAGACATGTGATGGTACATTAAAAGTGCAATTAAAGTATCTGGTAAGCATATCCATGGATGGGAAGTTAATCAACTGGTGCTCTGTACATCATTGTGTGTGTAAGTCATATCTGGCTGCCATGTGTGCCCAGGAGCTGCTCCTTCCCAGGGTGTGGTGAAAAGCTCTGTCACCACAAGTCAGGCGCACCCTTGATGCTTTTCATAAGGCTCCAGAGGAAATTAACATTGGTTCTTCCAGGCTATGGCTTTTATAGGATAAAAAACCCTACACCAACTGTATCATATGGAAAACAGACAGGTAACATAATCCACATGCAACTGATAATTCAAGTACCGGTCTGATGTTCAGCATCTGACAGAATGATAGATGAGGCCAGAGTTGTTTCCCTCCTTAACACATTCAATATCAGTGGGAGAAAGGAAAGCAACACCAAAATGTGCAGCCTGATTGTGACAGAAGGTGAGCTGTAAGAAGGGAATAATCATTATTGAAGGTGACCTTTCAGTCTGTAGTAAGTCCCCAGTAATTCCAGCTTGCTTTGTGCTAGGACATATGTGACCAATCTGCAGGTATGGGGAGATTTTCTGTATTCCACCAAGCTCTGAATGATTTGGTCCCAAAGATGGAGTGGATATACAGCAGCAACACACACTCTGTCCTTGTTAGTGTTGCCAGTCTTATGCACAGGACTGAAAGCACTCAGTTTATAAAGCAACTGGATGCTTAATAAGTGCCTTGATGAGACACAGAGATAAAAAGCTCAGAGGTCATTCCCATGATGATACATCAATATAAAACTGGAATAATGCAGCAGTGAGTCAAACCAAGGACATTTGAGGGCTCATTTCCTGACATGCTGCACGTGAGATATGGGGAGCTTCAAAGCAAACCCTCCAGACAGCATTTTGGGCAAACTGTCCCTTCTCCCATTTAGTTACTCATTTGCAGACCCTTTTTGCAAATAAGGCAAGATCATTTATAAGTACAGAGACAGGCTGTGTTTTACGGGAACAGAGGAGGTGTGCTCATGGTGAAATACATCTTGTGCCCAAAAACTCAGCACCAAATTTTTCAGTAATTATCTGTACTAGTACCTTGTGAATGCACCCCTTAAATCTTAACTCAAATGCTAAAAATTTTTGAGTACAGCTGCACAGAACGTGACATTGTCCATGCAAAAATTCCTCTTCGGAATCCATAATTACTCCTATATCCTTATTTGCTCTTTTCACTATCTCTGGATTTGCTTCATCAGAAGAATTCCTCTTTTAACCTGGTTTCATATCAAAGCAAGGTCTGTCTTCATTAACACACAATTTATCACAGAGAGAATGAAGATTTACATCTTTTCTGCCTGAAACATGAAATAATCTCCCAACACAGCTCAGCATGTCTGCAGCTGCAAAGTCACTGGAGCTCACTGTCCATTGGCAGGAGAAAGATCTTGCTTACAGAGAGGGTCCCACACTTTGCCAAATTTATAAACCTTAGAAGTCTAGTTTTTGCAGGGCTGAGCTACTTCACCCATACAAAACTAAGGCCTTGAGCCAGGGCTCCAGTACTGCAAGCAATAAATGAATTGTAATTCTTAGATATCATGGCAACAAGCACGGTGAACACACCTGGCTTGGTATGTATAGAAGGCAGGTAACAAAATTTAAATCCCCACTCTTCTGATTTTGGGCTGCTTGCTGTCACCCAGTGCATTCCAGGTTGAGCCTTCTCCCACAGATATGACACAAATAACCCAGCTTGGGTAAAAGGAGACCCAGACAAACAGCCTTTGCCTTTCACCAGACTGCTGTGCAGGCAGGTCCTCAGTGCCAAAGCAGAAACCAGTTCCTTTTTCTTTCCCATTCCTATTCCTTTCTCTGCTGAGCAAAGCAAAGAGTAGAACTAAAAAAAAAAAAAAAAACATATCAGATTTATGCCTGGCCTGATGCATGCTTTCCCAGCTTGCAAATGCATTACATGTGGGATCTAAGAATAAAGTGTTCAGCCTCAAAAAGGAAGGGAAAATACATAGGAACGAAACCCCATGTGGGAATAGCTGGTGCTGTTCTGCCCTGCTTAGCAGGCTGAAAATGCCCTGCTTCAGCTGGGGCTATGTTTTCTCAACTTTGGCTGCACTGTGACCTCAGATGCCCCAGCCTGCTGTGAATCTGGCCACTGTAGATTTGATCCAGAACACCGAACAACCAGTGTCATTTTCAGTCAGTGCTAAATCCAATCTGACCTGGATTGAAAAGCCCTTACATCCCACCTCTAATCCCTCTGGTTCCATCCAAGCACTGAGGCCTCTAAGTGAACACAGCACATGACCTTTCAGAAAAGCAGGCAAACAAATCAAGTTTCACAGAAATCTAAAAGCTCAGACTTCAGGAAATCAACCTCAGTAAAACTCTTTATATTCTCCAGAATAATATTTCTCTGTATTGCTCACTTTCAGACCATTCCGTGACAGCAAACAGATTTTATCTTTCTTCAGTCTCTCTGTAAGACCAGACTGAAGCAACAAAATATTCATTACCTCTTTCTGGCCTTCTAAAAAGGTACATCTTGCATGAATCTTGGAGGAAGCTAAAGAAAAAAAAATAGTTACAATTTTAAAACATTTTGCTTTAACATGCCAAACATTCCAGTTCACATTTTTTCCCGTAAAATCACAATTCTCAGCCACAGCCACTTCATCAGTACAGAAATAGCTGATTTTCCCACACTCTCTCCAACAAATCAGACAGCAAACCTGCACTAAGATGGTTCAATTTCATTGGAGTCAGCACCTACTGAGCAATGTGGTTTTGGTTTCTTTCAAGCATTCATGAACTTCTCTCATAACAATGCCAGATGGCCTTGCAATCCAAACCTTTGCCTTCAGCCTGTCACCTCCAAACTCACTGCTGATAGTCTGTGGATTTCAAACAGAAACAGTTTCAGATTTATCTAAAAAAAAGAAAAATTACCTCTGGAGTGACACATCTCCCAACTGCATTATCTGTTCTCTGGCTTTCACAAGCCTTTTCAAACATTATGCGAAAAAATGAGAAAGAGGGAAGTGAAAGAGAAATCTCTTGACTACCACCACAAAAGAAATTGTTCCTTAATTACAAACAGGACACCCTTAAGCTGAGAAGTGAAGAGAAGGGCAATCTATACGACCTTTCCCCATCATTTTGCTTTGAAATATGGGGTAGGCAGAACCAATTGATGTGAGCAGATTTAGTAAGATAAACACCAGTGGCAACTTTTTATACTTAACAACATCAGGCCTTCCCCAGGACAAAGAGTAAGAATGAGAATACTCGTTATGTACTCTTGCAAAATGTTCCTTGTATTTAAAAAGAAAATATTTGCTTATCAGTTGTTGCTGTATAATGTCAAACATAAGGTAGCTACATGATATTTTAACCTTACCCCCAAGCTACAAGGAAATTGAGTTGATAGTTGGTTTTCTAGTGTCTTTAAAGTAACTAAACATGAAAGGTCAGTCTTAGGGAGAACAGCAGATAAGCTGCCCAACAAGGCCAGCAGAGCTGAGGAAACATGATCATGTGCAATGGATATTCCAACGTTTGCTTACAAACATGTCATAAATGTAACTTTTAGTGACGGTTTAAAGCACCCCACATGAACAGGTAGTGGAATTTACACAGGAAAAGAAGGGACATCAAAGACCTGATCCAGAGAGTAGGAAGATGGCTGTGTTAACAACCTTAGTCCAATTTTAAGTAACCTTATGATATACTACCACAGTTACTGGTCATGCACCATGCACTGATCATGCACCATAGCCAATCATATTTCCCACAGATGGCCTGCACTGAGACTTTCAGCCTTGGAACAGTGTCTTGTACACATTTTTTGCCACAGTGTATTAACCCTTTGTGATGACAAAATGATAAAATGTAAAAAATGTGCCTGGACCTGCCTGGGAATGACCCTTTCCCCAGTCATGCTCCAAAGTTCTCCTGAGACTTTTCCATGTGCCCTCTCAGTCAGACAGCACTCACAGGGACACAGGAATGGGATTCACGGGACAGAAACATCATGTGCCTGCTTTGACCATCGTCCTGAGCTCAAGCTTGGACCACACTTCAAACAAGCTGGTGAAAGGATGTTGGAAAATCGCTGCCTTAAAGGAGGTGCAAGTGCCAATTCGAATGAACTCTGCTTCATCTGATATTCCCCCGCTGCAGATCTGAGATATACTTTGCCCTGATTTTTACAAAATTTTACTTAACTGAAGTTTTGAGTGTTCCCCCTGACTTCCATAAGTTTGGGGTTTATTGTACACCAGTCAGTTCTCTCACACGCAGCACACAGTGCCCGAAAATTTCAGGTTAATTAACTCACATCTGGTTCTCCACAAACAGAAACACTGTGTTCTGCTGCCAACTGCTATTGCTAGCTAAAGTGCTTTGTGCTCTCTCTTGTTTGGGGATGAAACCAGTGCATCTTTGATTTTTAAATCTATATTCTGCACGTCTGATACCTTGTTAGAAAGCCAAGGGTTATTAATTTCAAAAACAGAAGGTAGAGTTTAATGAATAATGAATAGCAGCTGTTGGAAGCAAACCTTTGTAGCCCTGGGACCGTCTTTCCCTGTGTTACAATTACACTTTGATTGACCTCAACAATAACTAACAAGCATGCCCAGCTGGATCATAAACCAAGTATATACTATGTCCAGATACGGTGTAAAATTTCACATCAATGAAACACTCACTGTCAGTCTAGCTTCGTCCCATCATATGTCAATCAGACTTACAAATAAACTTACTAGAGCTGGGACATGGTATTTTCCTAGGGAAAAAGAATTGGTTCTTTACTGGCAATGAATGAACAGTTTAGAAAAATCACAATTACATCGGGATGGCTCAAACTAAAGAAAAGCCTTTTGCCTTGACAGACATGTGGGGCTTGTTCACTGTGCAAATATTTAGGGGCTTTAAGAAGGAGAGGCAGGTTTCCAGGCTGCCTGAAAGAGCTATATCCCCATAGCTGGGAGGCTGAAAGCAGAAGAAGGTGAAGTTTGGGCTGATCAAGCAGCTGAAATATTTTCTCTCTGAAGGAATGAGCTGCACTGGGACCTGGAGCTTTCAGGGGTCTGTGGGTGGGAGGCTCACGGGGTTCACTGGGAATACTGTACCTCTCACCTGTGGATAACCACAGTGTTGCACCTAAATTTGGGATCTGTCTAAAAAAAAAAAGGGAACATAAATCCAGGGACAAACTGTTTACGCACAAAACCAGAAAAATCTGGCCTGTGCTGCTTGGTGGATGGATTACTTAGAGTTTTACATCCTGTCTTGTCAGACAGGAACTTTGGTCTATAGCCAAACAATATTAGGGATGAGCCACTGGTGAATAAAACACTCCAGCCTCTGGATTTATATATATTCTCAGCTTTCTAACACTTTATCCTCCCTCTCCTGACAGTTCCTCGTGAAATGGAGAAGCAACAGATCTTTCTCTCATTAAGTCATTGGATTCTCCCCTTAAAGGTTATATATTTTATTTTTTATTATTATTTATACTACTAAACAAAACAAATTGTCATAAATTCTTCCTGCTCATGAAGTACATTATTACAGACACAAAAATCTTGTTGCAGGCACTTTATCAAAGGGCACAGCCCAGCCATGCAAAATTTCTCAGATACCCAAATATCCCAGGTTTGGTTTCCCATTTTAATTTCCATAATGTGCTCTCTGAGACCCTATCATGGCACCTCATACAATCTGCACTGAGGAAGAGTCAGCTAAAGCTTGCACATCCTGTACTGCAGAACTGAATCTGCACATCCTGCCTCTCTTCATCAGAAACAAGGTTGAACACATCCCCCCCACCCTGGAGCTTCCCCTGTTCTGCACCTCGCTTAACAAGCTGAGGGTAAGGCAGATCACACAGCAAACACCAACACAGGTTTTGCCTCCTCTTATACAGTTGCTTGTCTTGGCTTTGCATTCTCCAGCTGACATTGCTGCTCCATAATGGCTCATCACTGCTCTCAGTCTTAAAGAGAAGCCCTATCATCAGGGTTTCCTCATCTCATCCATCTTGACATGGAGTTTCTTTATAGATTCATATCTGACCTCAAACATTTTGCTCAGGGGATAAATCCTACCATACCAGGTATAGGTTGCATACACCCACAGATTTTGATGGAAGCAGAAATGTAATTAACTGAAAGGCAATTGGCAATGCCTTGGTTCCAGCCATATGGTTGCAGGTATAAACTGTACCTATGGTTTCATTTCAAAAAAGCAATATGCCGTTTTTTCTAGCACAAAGAGAAAGGAAACAAAAAAAATCAAAACAAAATACTCACCAGTAGGTAAAATTACACACCACCAGCAGGAGAATGCAAATTCCCAGTACCTCACACCATCATCAGGCATGACAGGCTGAGCTTGCAGGACCCACTAAGTCTGGACAGACCCCAGCCCAGGAGGGTGGATGTGGGAAGGGAATTCCAAAGCCAAGGTTGGGTGTCTCTGGCTGATTCAGACAGAAGTGCAGAGCTGCAGGAAGGGAAGCAGCCTCCTGGGTAACCATTTGGGGCTTTATAGGGTCCAGCTAACACCTTGAATCCTTCCCAGGAACTTATTAACAACAAGAGAGGCTGCTCTCAAGTGTTCCTGGCATGGAGCTCCACACTGTGCAGCAGCTCCAGTTTCCATGGGTCTCAGCACACGGCTCCACATGGAGTGCAGGACGATAACATAATCCAGCATCAAGGTGTCAAAGGCATGGAGAGCTGTGACAAGGTTTCTCCACTGGACATAAAAGACCCATTTTTCTGAATAGTAGCATAAGGAGGGGGGAAAGACATGGATATTTTGTCAAAGACTTTTCTCAGAGTGTTTTTATGCCCTGGACACCACTAATCTTGGAGCCCTTATAAAAGGCTGATTATCGACCTGGTCTGTGCTTTGAGAATTTCCTGACCTCACCCTGGCAAAATTAATGAAGTTACCTATGTGTGAAAGCAGCATGGGGGGTCACAGCAGCCCCAAAACTCCTCAGGTGTGAAGATTAACTAGGATATCCTTGGGAAATTTTAGTGGATAAAATGTCTGTCTCTGTTCTCCAAGAGCTTGTTTCTGCCATGCCCCACTGAAGGTTTAGTCAGTAAATTTCTTCACATTCTCAATTCAGGACTGAGCTGTACCAACCAGCTTTTTTGGGGGGGGTTTAAGCTATTTTTAAGGTATTTTAAGCTATTTAAATTCATGTACAGCTGAGCTGATTTTCTCCACATCCCTTATTTTGATACTTGCTTTCTGACTGTAATTACACAAGCACTTCAAAGTACTTTAGGACTGGAGAAAAATCTAAATCTTGGTTCTAATAGACTTGCTGGACCAAAAGCAGAAATAAACAAATACTGCTGAGTAGATTCCCACACACATAATGCCAATTTGAATCTCAGATAGTCCAGCTACAAATGTCCAGCACAAGGCTGGGGACAAAAGCACTGTCATCCACAGATTTTCTCTGTCATCAATTTAATAGCAATAATATGCACTAGGGGTGCAAATTACTCTGGAGCAAACTAGTCAATGAAACTAGTCAATGAAATAGAATTACTGGATACACAAATCAAAGAATTATTTTAGTTTCTATCCCAGTCTGGAGACTGTCTGACAAGATCTATAACAATTTCCTCTATGACTGAACAGGTACAGGCTCTGAGCTGAATTACCAAGAATGCAGCAGAGTATTTGCAGTTAAGTATCTTCCTCATAAGTGAGGAGTCAACAACACAAGGCTCCTGGGCCAAGTAACAACACTGGCTAAAAACCAGACATCAAAAGACCACTTCAGTTAAAAAGCTTTCTAAGAGAAAGGGGTCACAGAAGCTATCTAGGGAGACACACTGACAGAGTGAGTGAGTGAAAGATTAAGGAGTGGGAAAGATTCCTTCTCCACAATATTATGAACAGCAACTATTGAGGAAAATTTGAGCATTCTGGTACCTTCTAAAAAAGAACAAACCAACTTGTTTCTGAAGCAGAAGAATTTTAAAGAAATCATACCTTCAAAAATATATCTTTAAAAGTCATTTACTCTACATTACTTGGCTAGAAGGGAACTTCAGGTCTCTCCTCCTCTTGAAAAGAAGAAGAATGAATTACAGTTCTGTTCCCACAGAAATGGCTGTACTTAGAGCTAGACACACTACAAGCAGATGATCTCAACGTCAGAAAAATGTGTGATTAGGGGGTTCTCCCATGATTTTTCCCTTGCTTGGAAAAGCAATATGAGTTGAAGCCCATCCCTCTCTGGATTTTCAATCCAAAGAGAAATTCTAGACAAGGAGAACTGTGAAACGAAAGTGTGCAAGGCAAGTTTGTAAGAATCCCAGTTATTACTATGCAATGGCTAAGAAAAAGCCAATATATTCATTCAGAACTGGTAATTTCAAACAGTATCAATCATATTCCTAAGTTCCCAGAGTCTCAACTCAGAGGCTTTGGAGGACTGAGAATGGGAACAGAGAAACTGCCAGAAAATAGCATCATTCAAAGATATTTTAGCAAAGGTATCATGCTTCACGTGGTATAAACATTATTCCAGGCAGAAACTCTGCAGACAGATCATCCTTAAAAAAGTGAATGCTCATATTCTATTAAAGTGAGCTCCAGCTCTATGAAAATTATAGTTAAAGTACTGAAGAACTTTAAAAAGCCCATCACCATCCACTCTCAAAATCTCTGCACAGAGGTAACCATTTCTTCATGGCTTCACTCTGAGACAAATAATTTTAATACATCATCTGAAAACCCCACTAATATAGAAAAGCAAAGCTTTTCTCGTGTTGCTGTTCATCACTGAGGCAGAATAGACACAGATACTAGGAAACAAGAGGTGCCTACAAGTATCACACACAGAATTTACATTAAATACATCTATGAATCTGACTGTCCTTAAGATTTATCCCACTTCTATTGTGACAGGAAAGAATTTCTTCCAGAGTTGTTATTTTTTTTACTTTGGAGTTTTTTAAATAAAAAGACCCACCATCTTTGTCAACAAATGTTGAGACAACCTAAATATAAGTCTTCTATCCTATAAATTCCAATGTGTCTTGTATGCTGTACAAATTCTACCAGAACATACTCCTACCTCCATTATAGGAAGAAAACATACAACTATTTGGATTGGATTTGGCAGGACTGAAAATAAACCATAAAAATACTACAGAGATTAACCAGTCACACAGCACTGGAATCCAGAAACTCTGATCCAACCAGAAAAGTTTCCATTTGGCAAAGTAGAACTCCCTGTATTGAACCCTGTTGAGATGCACCTTACAGATACAGCCACAGTAAAAATGCACGTGGATGTTAATTTTGTAATTACAGCTCCACTTCAGAAGCACCCTGATTTTAACTGGGACTGACAGAAACCCAGAACAGGGGTGGATAAGAAATGCTTGCTAAAAAGTTTAAATCTCTCCTCCACTGCCAATAGCAAACATTTTTACATCAGGCCACCACTTCAGACTGTTTGAGCACCAAATCAAAACAGGTTCTTCTTTTGCAGAGGTGTCAGATAACCTATCTTTAAAGTATCAAAAGACAACATACAGAATTTGAGAAGGTGTTTTCAGTATTCATGGACTTTTCAAAAGTACTGGTATTTACTCTAGTCACTAGAAAAAATGTAAAAAAACTGCAGGAAATGCCACATCATACTACTGAAATGTCTTGAAAGTATTCTTTAAATAAAAAAAATTCAAAACTCCTACCACCTATATCCACGTTAAAAGAAATCAGAGGTCAGATGTGAATCTAAAGAACAGCAAGTTAATAAAGTGTCCTCCTCTGAGCTTCCAGGAGAAGAAAAACAGAAGGGGGTGTTAAATCTTTGAATAAATCTCCAGTAAAGACAGCCAGAAATTATGCTGCCTTTAGCCACATGAAAGAGAATAGAGGGATTTCTCTTTTTAAATTACTCTTTATTGTCTGCTTCGTAAATCGTGATCACATGTGGTATTTATTACAATGAAATTTTCTTGTTGCTGTAGCCCTCTTGCTTGCATTTGATGCTATCTGTTTATTTTAAAAAGAAAAATGCCCAGAAATCCTTCAGTTGTGTGACTGGAATTTTCTGGTGGCTCACAAGTCAGAGGGTCACGGTGACAACCAAGGAGCCTGTGTAAAATATAACACACACGTTTTTAAGTTGAGATTCAAAGCAGTAGGAAAGAGTCTAGATCCCATTATCCCATCTCTCCATTTCATCCTCACACAGCTTTTTATAGGTAGGATGGGAATTGAAGCCTAACGAGATTTTCCTGTGCCTGTGTAACTTCAGGGCTTGCACTCCTTGTCCTAAAGCCCACCAGAACCGTCCCATTAGGAACAATTATTTAAGACCTTCTACAACTGACTTTACAAACTCGCCAAAGAGGCAAAGCCAATTCACGGATTGACACAAATTCACCTCCCCACTGAGGCCATGAATCACCACATATATTAAACTAAAGAGAGACACTGATATGACCACGGATAAACACATTCCTCGCATTTTTTTTTTCCACTTGGAAATTGACCCACGTTTGGTTTGAATTAAAGATTCATCGCACTGAAACAAATAACTAAATGGAAAGATATGAGTCCCTTTGAAGAGCGTGCAAATCAAATTTAGGTGATAATTAGCAGCAGACAATTGAAACCTACTGTTTATTTGCACAGAACCTGATGTTACTGAAACACGGCTTGAATTCGGGCACACTGTGAACCCAGCGCCTGCGTTTTCAGGAATTAATTTAACAGTTTAATATCTGGGGCAGAAACAACCATGCTTTGAACAAAATGAGACAAATTTACATGTGCTCAGACCCCTCACTCCAGCTGCTGTCCCTTCCAGCACAGTTACTGCACTTCCAAGGCTTTACATGCTGTAATTTGTTTTTCCCCAGAACACTCCTCTCCCGGGAAAGCCATGCACAGGGATGCCATAATTGGGAAGAAGAATAAGCAGCTCATAGCCCAGTTATAATGAAGTATTACCTCCTATAACGTCTGCCCAACTTAGTCCCTGTTTGTTTAACTTAGTTTGCCAGGGAGCATAAATACTCGTGTCATCAGCTGCATGTTTGGCAAACCAAGCAGTTCTTTCTCAGGATGTGCTTGGCCTCAGCATAAGAGGAAGCACAGTTTTGAAGCACAAGTGAAGATGAGAAAAATGTCTCTCCAGCACAGAGCAGGCTAGAGTAGCAACTCCCATAAGATAGATTTGGCCAGAGCATTGAAGTGAAATTTTGGTGTATTTTTCACTTCACCACATGTTTTATAGCTTTTTTTTTTTTTCCAGTCAGCCTGAGCTACTACCAAACAGGAGGATAAAAAAGAGTTTTAAAACATTAGAAATTACAGATAAAGGGAAATAGCAATCAGATTAATGAATTCCACAGGGAAAAAAAATTGCAATCCTCAAGACACAGATCTCCCTGTATCAGGAGACTGGTCCCAGTGTGAGCTACTAAAGCCTTCATTTGAAAAGGAAGAGAGAGCATTCATTCCACACTCACTTGTATCTGCTGGAGTTAAGACCTGTCACAGTGAAATTTCATTCCTATAGATTGTTATTGCCTCATTTTATAGCAAGTATCCTTGACAACAGGGGTGGAGGGATGGCTGTGAGTGGGCAGAGAAGGGAACTCCTCTCCTGTGCAGATCCACCAGCAAGGGAGCAAGAGCAGCATCCCAGGCTGGGCATGCTGGTGGCTGCTGGGTCATTTCAAGAAGCACCAAGGGCACCCACTGAGAGGCTCTGCTGCTGTTTCCAGCCCTGGGCATGGATCAGCAAGGGGCCATCCCCTGCCAGAGAGAGCCCCTTGGTCTGGTCCTTGCTCCAGCCCAACCCTGTAAGGAAGGCACAGAACTTCCTCTGCAGCTCCTCACTGGGTTTGCTCTGAATCTCCTGTTGCTAGGGAGTTAAGGCAGACCCTCTTCTCATCACTCAGAGAGAAAACTCTTCACTTTAAGAATAAAGCTGTAAGGAGGCTGCTGTCCCACCCTGCTTCCCATAAAGGTAGGGCCCAACTTGAGTCCTGTATCAAAAGTAAAATAGCAAAGCCAAAATGCTTTCAGGACTCAGGAGATAAGTTTTGCCTCTTTGGGGATAGATAACTCTCATAATTTAGCACAGCTCCAGAGATCAGCTATCTCTGGCCACGTTTGCATGCTTCAGAATAAATGTGGTTTTTCTTCAAGTAATTTAGAGGGTGCTGCCATGCATTTACCCCTCCACCCAGAGAACGCATAAAATTTCCAGAAAGCAAAAAATTTCCATTAAACTTCCATATTACCAAAGCAGAATTATTTCTATTAAAGGTAAGATTCTATTAATCATAAGTAGGGTCATCTGAATTTTAAGCCTCTCAAGAGGAATTGGGGCCTGGTCATCTGACTGCTTTACCACACTAACAGATTGCCACTAAAATGAGTCTACAGTAGAAAACCACATTCTTTCAGCTGCCAGAAGCTGGCAAACCTTGATCCTGTAAACCTTTCTCAGAAGTTTATGTTGAGATTATTTAGCTTGTCACAAGGTAACATACATAAAGGAGGAGAGACCAAACCTCACCTGAAGTACAGATCATATATCCAAATTTGTTAGAAATTTCCAAGTCCTGCCTGTGAGCTAGATGAGTTACTATCATAGGTGCATCAGTGAGAAGCAAGAAGAAATTATAGCTCTAACTAGCAAGGCTATGCTGGAAGAAGCTCTCATGTATTTTGGCCAAAAAAAAAAAAAATCTTTATTTCCTTTAAGGAAGTGGCACAAATAACACCAGTAAAGGGAAAAAAATTAAAAAAAAAAAAAAAAGGCATCAACTACACCAACCATCAATTTGCCCTTCCCCTCAGAAAATAAAAGCTTTGGGACATAATAGAATAAATAGAATACAGTCCTTCCTGCATTTAATAACATCTTCATGGATATTCTCCCTGATACAATGTTATTTAGGAAGCCCACACTTTCCTCACATCCCAGTTCTTTCTAACCTCACACTGCAGCTCTCAGATGCTTCATTTATGGCAACACAACACTTTTGGGAACACAGGCAAGTAGCTCAGAGAAAATGTTTGGGCTAAAAGGGAGTAAAACCACCTTTTGTGCAAGCTCACAGCAGCAACCTTCACCAGGCTTCTGCCAAGAACAGGCTAGGCACAGGGGATCAGGTATGGAGCATGAAATGGCTCCTCAGCACCCCTTTCCAGCCTTCTCTCACTATCTCAGTCTGCAGTTCTGCTCTTGTGCTCACTAACTGCAAATGACCTTGATAACACCCCATTCTAGTGACTTTTTATCTGGATACAATTGAGTTAGGCCTGAAATGATGAAACAACCTTAGCATGGCTGCAAACAAACTTTAATGCCCTGAAAAGTAAGTCAAGTAAGTAAGCTGCTGGCATTTGATCTGCCATAAGATGATCAAGCAAAACAGAAGTGTTGTGTCATTCACATAGGAGTATTAACAGAGATATTTTTTTTTTTCCCCCAACAGAAATCCACTGAATCGAACTCTAAAACTAATATTTTTCTATTTGGGGCTGACAGGTTGCATCACAGGCTAAGATAAAAACCAGTTGGGTGAGGATTTCAGACTACAAATTAAATGGAGTTTAATTTTAGGAGCTGCAAAGACTGAAAACACAGGATTCTGCAAAAGACAAGTTTGGGTATAACTGTGCAAGCTAAATCCAGTCAAAAGAAAACCCGAAACACTGTTCACAAATCAGAGCCCTCAGCAGAAATCTAGTATAAGTTAGAACATTTTTAATTACAGACACCAGCTGTTATTTTCCCTACTTGTACTTTATCCATAAAGAACAGCAGTTTTACACTGAAACAGCCCTGTAGGACTGAATACAGTGCAGCACACCAATTTTCAGAGCATTTATCCACCAACCCCTGGCTGTATGACCACAAACAGGCAGCACACAGGTGTAGGACCAAGCTTCTCCCATCACAATCACTCAGCATCCTTCATGCTTGGACAACACTTTCAGGCACCTGGTGTGATTCCTGGGGATGCACAGGGCCACGGGCTGGATTTCAAAGATCCAGGTGGGTCCCTTCCAATTCAGCATATTCTGTGATTCTGTGCAGCCCTTCAAGACCTCCTGATGAATCACAATACTGAAATCCCCACTATTGTTCTTAAAAGGAGCAAACCTGCAAGAAACGCTCCAGAGCCCTTCCTTGCATCCTCTCTCTATGGAGAGGGGGAGTGTGGGGGCTGGCAGGGGGAAAGGAAGGAGCAGAAGCCCTGCACAGCCCCTTCCCACACCGCAGCACGAAGCACAAGCTGCTTCCTCCACCTCGTGGAGAATCGTGAGAATGATCTGCAAACCACAGCCACCCAAAATCTGATGAAATACACACACTTAAAAAATTTTTTAAAATTCCTTTCCCTGGCCCAGAGTGTTCCAGAGCTTTTGGAAATAGTTTCCTGTTCCATCTGATCTATCATAAGTGCTTAAAAACTTTCTTTTTTCTTATTAGTGAAGAACATCATTAAATAAACAAGAGATTCAGAGAAGCAACTTAGAGATCACTTCTGAGAAGGAATGGTCAGATCTTAAGCTGCTTGGGAAATTATAACATTTATGAATTACTTCATCATTAGAAAGTGGAGAGAAATTCCTCAGTCAGGGTGGGTTTCTTCATCTCACCATGCTCAAAAGTTTGTACCAGTAAATATTACTGTTACTACACAAAACAGTAACTCTGTTACTACTATTCTGGAACTGTTATATTCTTAATAATTATTATTATTATAATTATTCTTAATAATAGTGGTTTTACTTCATTTGGGCTTACCTTTGTTTCATCAGCTGTCTTGTTCTCCCCTTTATTTCAAGTTTACGTGACAGTATCAGATTCATCTCCTGATCAGCCTGTTTGTCAGGTTCTACTTTACTTGATACCTTTAAAAAATGCTTTAGTGGGTTTAAAATTTCCTGTATTGCAACCCTTTTTGCTGTTTGTTTGTTTGTATTGTTTGGGAGGGGGAGCCTAGGAGGGATTGATGGGGATTTGGGGGGAGGGGGGCTTTTTTTTTTTTATAAGAGTAATTAACACTTCATTTGGATAAATTTTGATAGAATTACAATATTACCCGTTTCCCTGGCACATTCTTGCTTTCATTGCCTCAAATTTTGTTTGCTCTTTGACTGCTCACTTACCTCACAAAGGTGTTTTGATTGAAGTGGCCATAATGACACCACCTCAAAGCAGAGTATGGTATTGCACAGCTGAACTAACCAAATGTATTCACCGTGTGCTAATTGCACAGCGAGCAGCAGTGAAATTGGGTTTTAAATCAACACTCCATTAAGACAGCTGGAAGAAATTCACAGTTTGCAGTGCTATTGTGTCTGTCTGCCTACAGAATATATACCTACTATTCTTTCTGAAAGGTGGTCAAAATGCAGGATAAAAATGCTCTGCAGAGCAAATTTCAGCTTTTATCCAGATTCTAGTGTTTACCAGTCCTCCATTCCTTCTTCTTCTCCTGGGAAAACAGAAAGCTGAAAAAAACCTCACAGCAAAACAAACCCCACACTTTTACAAGCTCTTTATCCAGAGGTCCAAGTGATTTCAGCCTAAACCTGCTCACCTGGCTGAGGGCAAAGGCAGCCAGAGCCCTGTGTGAGGCTCAGTGCAGTCAGGCACCCACAGCCAGGGCAGGCTCTAACACCCACACCCAGCCAAAGCTGCATGTCCCTGGTTTGTGAGGATCCTGTCCTGGAGGGGCTGTACATTCCTGCCTGCAGGTGAGGAAACAGCTCAGTGCACAATCCTGAATACAACTTTTAGCAGGAACATGTACCCAAACTCCCTTGTCCCTGTAAATGGCTGTCACCAATTACCAGACCTAGCAACACTGTCACCAGCACCTTTCCAGGCAACACTTCCCAGCAGGATTTACCCCTTTCCCTGCTGTGCCCAGCCAGCTGCATGGCAGATTGCCCCTGGCTGCTTCCAGTACACCACAAAGATACTAAATAAGCAATAATGGTTTTTATCACAAAGACTGATTTCAAGGGACAGAAAAAGCAGAGGATCAAGTGTCTGAGCAAGGACTGCCTAAGTTTGCCATCTGTGCTCAGAGAGCAGCTGCCAGCACTGCTTTCACCACAAGCTCAAGGAGAGATCGAGACTGGAGGGGGGAGCTGGCAGCCACTGCAACAGTGGGTAAGAGAGCAGGTAAAAGAGATTGTGGGTGAGGATGCACATAGAATATTTTAATGGTGAAAAGAGACAAGACATGTTAAAATGCAGAGCATTCACTGCATCCAGTGAACATTTTATGAATGACTGCCTGGAGTTAGAGCTACAGCATGTAGGAGTCTCCTCAGCAGAGCATCAGTAGCTGCTGGCATTTGGTGAATATTCATTCAGGAGACAACTCTGCTGAAGATGATGCCTACTTTACTGACAGTTGTTATTTTCTGTAAAATACTTACCATTTGACTGGTAACTATCTTTTAGCACCTTCCTCACAGTATGTTCTCTTTCTAGGTCATAAAAAGCAGAAATTAATGTGTTTTTCAATACACACCATGACCTGTGTGATCACATAAAGTTCAATTGAAAACCGCAGCCAGAACTGCACACTTAAATAATCTTTCTCCACTATGTTAACTGAACATTATTAGCACAGAGTTGTTAAGGATGGATGGGAGGACTGGATGTAACCTTGTCTAAGGCCCCTGCTCAAGCAGGGTCATCTAGAGCATGTTTCCCAGGACAATGTCCACATAACACAGTACTGCAGGATTTCCAGGGCACTGCTTGATGTCTTAGTCAATCACTCGACATATCTTGAACTGCCTCATTTCTTTCCTAGGCCTACAGTTTTTACTGGGTGCTTCTGGTGAAGGAAAGGCATGAGACCATTGTTTCAATGCCCTCAGAGACTGCTGGCTGCACTACTACAGACAGAAGAATAAATACAGTCTGCCTGTAAAGATTAAAAGGATAATTACTGCAGTACAAAAAAAGTCTGTGTGATAGACCAACTGGCTCGATGCTGTGTAAGGGAAACAATATCTGGGGGGGGGAAATTCTTCACAATGAGATTTGGTTACATCTGTGTAATGTTAAAACTTCCTCTCATTACTCAGAGCCCACCAGAACCACCCTATTTGGCACAATTATTTAAGACCTTCTACAGCTGACCAAGCCCTTTACAAACTTGCCAAACAGGCAAAGCCAATTCACAGACTGACACAAATTCACCTCCCCACTGAGGCCTTGAATCACCACACACATTAAACGAAAATTAAACTGATATGACTGTGGATAAATACATTCCTTGAAATTTTTTTTCCAGTAGGAAATTGACCCACGTTTGGTTTGAATTAAACTCAAACTTTGAAGAGCGTGCAAATCAAATTTAGGTGATAATTAGCAGCAGATAATTGAAACCTGCTGTTTATTTGCACAGAACATGATGTTACTGAGCTACCTCTGGAATGGACAAATAGAGCTGCATATTCTGCTTTCCACCCTGCTTCTCATTTTCAAACCTTTCACAGAACATTGTCAACCCACCAATGTCAAAGCTCCTGCAACTATGATAAGTAAATGAGGGGATGGAAGAAGTAAGTGAAAATCCTCTTTTTTCTGTTCTAAGAAACAATTTATTATCTGCTCCTTCTCCTCTTCCTCTCCATAGACACAACAAAACTGGATTTCAAGATAAAACTTGCTTTTGGACTGCAGTACAAACAGGTCTGTATTTGAGTAAAAGCTTTTAAGGCTCCTGGTCACACCGTTTATGGCTTGGTTGACTCCAATATTCAGTCTCAAATTCTTTCAATGCCTGGACCCTGGTATCAGAGCCATAAAACTACTACTAACACCTTCAAGTCTGAAACAGCATGGCAGATGGGAAAAAAAAATTAAATTAATCCAGTTTTCCCTGCCATCAATAATCTCACCCTGGTATTTATTTCTACCAAAGCAGCCAGGTAAGGAAGAAAATACCTTCACTCTGATTGGAGTACATGTTAAATACACCTGCATGCAAATAGCAGAAGGAGGGGTCTGTTAGTTAGAGAGTTTACAAATTGAGGACATAAACATTAATTCCTCCAAAAGTTATGGAAAATTTATGGAAAATAGGAGCACAGGTAAAACATGACGATTTTTTGTAGGATCCTTCTTCATAAAAATGACTCTGAAACAAACCATGCAGCTTGTGACAGAACATTGCTGAAGACACAGGTCAAAGTGACTTAAGACTTAGAACTATCCCAGAATGCTTTATTACTTACTTAGGAGACTAAAATTTGATTGCCAACAGATAAAACAAAACAAAATTTCACTTTGAAGAAAGCAGTCCTCAACTTCCTGCAGTGAGATTTAACTCTCAGACTGGTTTTCACAGGACTAAAACTGCCCTTCTGAACAGATGACAGTAACATAATGCATTTTAAAGGGAAATAAAGGGAATTCCAATTACTACAGATATCTTAATGTTGTATATTGTTTTCACTAAAAACTCAAAATCAATCAAACCACTGGGGAAATTTAACCCCAGGAAAAACCCAGCATAGTAGCAAACAGATTCCATACCTCCCTTACCTCTTAGTAAAGACTTATGTAGTCAATGACACTCATTCAGTAGCATCAAAATACCTCCCTCATTCCACAACACTTTGGAACTGACTCACCAGCTTTTAGCAATGTTCTTGCTCAAATTAACATCAAACCTTGCATATTAGATATGTTCTTTCACAAACAGCTTTCAAACTGTGTTGTGAACCCATCCTTGCAACTGCTAAGACAGAAATCCTCATCTGAGTAAAATATTCACTAAATCCATTCTTCACCCAGGTGCAAAGGAAAGAAGAGCAGTGTGTTTAATATTATGTTAATTATGTTATCTAATACATAAACAGATACAGTACTGCACAACTTCCTTTGTCTACAATATATCCTGTTTTTAAAAATCTAGTTTAAGTCATTTAAATCTCAGATCTCAAAAAAATCCATCCCACACACACCTACTCACCTTTCTGCTCATCTCTTCCAAACCCTGGATTCTCATCTCCTTCAGCCTCATGTGAAGTTCCTTCTCTGGACACCAAGTCCCATTTTCCAAGTCCCTGTTCCTGAGCACTCAGTATCAGCCTTTCACAGACACAGCAGGCACTCTATTCGCCCTTAGTAACAGAGGCCTCCAAAACCCCTGATTAATTTTGCCATGAAAGCAACGTGGAATTGTTCAACCTCAATAATATCAACTCCATGCATTTTTATGCTGTTTGGCCATTTGTCAGCCCGATACACCCAGCAATGCCAAGCTGTGAGATGAGCTGTATCAGGTTTCCAGTGATGGTGACTCCACTCCCTGGGCAGTCCATTCCAGTGATGAACAATGCTTTCAGTGAAGAAATTCCTATTATATCCAGCCTGAACCTTCCCTGGCACATCTTGAGTGTGTCTTTGTTCTGTCACTAGCTGCCTGGGAGAAGAGTGAATCCCCACCCTGCATACATATATATATATGTGTGTGTGTGTGTGTGTATGTGTGTATAAAAAGAAATAAAATACAGAAGAACCTTAAATTCTGATGCAGCTAGTTCCTCCATTTATAGAATACTTTTTCCCCAGAAGGTAAGATAAAAACTCCAGAGAAAAAAAAAAAAAAAGGGGTTTATCCTTAGCACACAGCAGGGCAACTTTAAAGGTTTTTGCTTTACACCAATAATATTGGTTCAGCTGGACACTCTGTGTCCTTTGCAGGTTTTCCTCCCTAGTACAGGAAGCTCCCTCAAGCTTACTTGGTGTCACCTACTGTAACTCATTATTATGCACACTTCCTTTTCCATATCCAATACAATGACCAGCTGCAAGACGAGCAGCACTCACAAATGCCAATCCATGAATCACAAATAGCTCAGTCCACCCACCACTACTCATCTGAAATCTGTACATGCATTGCATCTATGCACCAGAGCTGCTATGAGCAGATCTTCACCAGACCTTGCTGCTTTTCTGCAGTGACTTTCTTTAACCAAAGTGAGAGCTGACCCCCAGTCACAAAGACAGTTTCTCCCATTTCTTGAAGCTGTCTGACAAACACGTTGTTGTGCAAACTCCAAGGAAACATGAGTATGATTTGAAAGGAAAAATGCAAAGGCTGATTAAAAAAACTTACTGAAGAGAGAGGAATTCATCTAAGTTTCTAAATTGTTTACTTACCTTTTCTTGTGCCAAATTGATTCTGGCTTTCTTTTTTCTTCAATCAGATCCTCAAAATGAATTGTGTTTAGACTTTCTTAAATCAGCTGTGCAGTAACACACATGCCCAAATCAGAAATTCTGCCCCATTGAATTGGAATAAACATAACAAGCCCCAGTATAAAAATGCTATTGAAAAGCAATTAAAAAGTATGCCATGTTCCTATAACATAAAGATATTCTCAAGTGAAGATTCCTGCACAGTAGACTTCACATAAAATGTTTAGCAATGTAAAAGGTTTGCCTGGTGATTCTACAGGGATATGACAAAAAGGAAAAAAAAACCAACCCCAAGATGCTTAGCCATCCTAGCCCAAAAAGAGACTAAAATAATCTATAACCGATTTTATTCATTTTGTTACTGTCTGAATCCATGTGGTAAGCATTGAAAAAGCATGTTTATTTTGTCTCATTGACAAAATAACAAATACTAACCATGAAGATTTCTACCTTTCAACACTGCAGGCCCTACTCCAAGATGAGAGGCAGTGCCCTTCACCAATGCTCCACTTCCACAGCCTCCAAAAATAAAGTGAGGAAGTTCCAGGCATAAGAGCTTTAATAGACCATAGTCTCAGCATACTCTCTGAAAAATTCAATCACAGTAAGAAAAGGTTCATCATCCCTCTAATAAAAGTAGGAAGATTCATTGTACCACCTGCAATTGCAGCATCTTCTCACAGAACACCCAAAGACAGGATCTATAACCAAATGCAGCTGCCCCAAGTCAAACCTGCAGTGTGGATGCAGTGGCTGCTTGAGTGACAGAAGCCCTCTCATCTTCCATCTCCCTGAGGCATCAGGAAGATGATTCCTCTGCCTTGTGAAAGTACACCAGAGAAACAGAGCACATCTCAAGAACCTCGCTGTGGCAGGATTTCTAATACCAACAAGGCAGGACCATTGGCTCTCTTGCAATTTGGAGATTAATATTATAATGCCACATGAACCAAATCCTGATAGTGTATCTTCAGAAAGATGCATAAGGAGTATGAGAAGTTGGCCTAGTAAGTACATTACAACAGAGCTGCATCGTGAAAAGCAGAGGAGTAAGAATATTTTGTAGTCATATTACTTAAAACTGAGACCAATCATCATTTGGAAATGTAAATATTCAACTTGGTTAAATCAAGACAACCACAGATAGACATTTTTTCCCAAATCTTTGGCTGTATTGCAATGGTTGTTTCAATTTGTAATCTCCAACTAAACATTTCCTATCCATGGATTAACAATATATTTACTGACTTGTGTCTTTTAACAGTATTTATCCAACATAACAAAATAAACTGCAATTTGTTATACTTTTTTTTTTACAAAACATTTTATAAATATTTTTACAAAATGTATACAAAGCAATTTCAAGTGAGACATACTTTACAAATGAAGGTATTTAAGCAAATAAAGTCCATACCACGCTGACAATAAGTGACACATCCTCTTTAAGTGAAGTCAGTCTGTAAGGCCTCCCTACTCTAACAGATAAATTATACCAAAATCTTCAAAATGAACATAGTTTTCTTAATTGCCAGTTTAAAATTTGTTTTAATATTAGGCAGTATTAAATAACATTGAAATCACAATGCTGATCCAGCAAAATAATGAAAACATGTTTAAAGTCATGCACATTCACAATACTTTGCTGGACTTAAGCCCATATGATTAATAAACTTTTTTTAAGCACCACAAAAATACAATTCTTTCATTTACTGCTTCACCACGTACCGGAATTCCTTTAGAATTGCATTCAAAGGAGTGAACAACAGAACATTAACAATCTAAGATCCATCTCACTAGGATTGTTCAAGGGGTTCCTCTCATCAGCAGTTCAGAGAAATGTGTCTGACCAAATCAACCACGATTACTTTCTGCAATTTGTCACTTTTTACATGCCATTGTCCCCCGTTCCCAATGAGACCCAATAGAAGACACATAACCTGATACTTCAGTTATGTATTTGCTGTAGAGAGCCTGGAACCCCATACCCATTTTGAGGTGGTACAATAAGCAAGGGGACTGATGAATGTGCAACTTCACTTTTTTTTCCTCAATAAAAGAAAAATGTAACTAGTTAACATACAGCTGTGTAACTTACTGCTCTCCTTCCTAAACAGTTCAGGATGGTTAAATTTCCAAAATGATAAAACAGAATACGCATCAGGATACACAGCCATGAGAATATTATTAAATCTAAAAAGGCAATAGGTGAAGACTATCTTGTCAGTTTTGCCAATAAGAAAACAACTAACTGCCTGAGAATCTATTCTGTGGACACCCAACTAAAAATTTAAAACTGGCAATACTTATTAATATTTCATACAACACTTGGGAATGTTGGGTTTTTACAAACATGTACTTTAAAATTGGCACAATTTCTTTAAATGGCAATTAGTAACATACAAAACCAGTACTTCCATTCACGTTGCAGGGGAAATGAGCTTTAAGGAAGTTCATCTTTCTCTCATTGCTTTCTAGATTTGGTTTCCTTTAGTGGTCAGACAGTGGACTGTAGCTCAATACTGAGTTGTGCTGTAACATTCTACTATCCCAAGGATCTAATTCTGCTTCCCACTGTGCCACTCAGACGGACTGAATTACACAGCAGCAAAACCTTTTGGTGTCTCTCCTGGCAATCTGACTGACAACCACAGCTCGTCACAATGAGCCTCTTACATCACGAAAATCATAATCAGCAAGTCTGGCAAACGGCTGGTAATGTTTCTGAGAAATGGAGGAGAAGTTCTGGGGGAGAACATGAGCATACCTTAGAAACCACAAAAGCTGTATCCTCCTGAGCAGACATATGTACTACACACACGTGACGAGCGTCAGCGCGCTTATGTGCACAAAAGCACTCATGACCAAAGTAAACTAGAACAAAGCAGCATGGGCAGCAAAAAAAAAAAAAAAAAAAAAAAAAGTCATAGATTAAAATAAATAAATAAAATAATAAGATTCTATCTTAACAACATGACAGCAAGCCAAATACAAACCGTGCAATGGTTTCACTTGGCTTTACAATATGAATTAATAATTACACTTTTTTGATATGTTTAAACAATGGGATTGCTGATCAACTTTGGTCTGTACATATCTTGATAATTATGACTGCTACGGTGGATGATTTAACATTCTCTGACAGCAAAAAGCAAAAAAAATCAAAAATAAACACTGGCCTTTAAATTTAATCAGAGTAAGGCTAACATCCTCTTAAAATATAAGCTACAAATACAGTTTTCAAATAAAAGTGCTTTTGACACTTGGTCTAAAAAAAAAACAAACAACAAATAAAAAAAAAAAACCAAAAACATACCACTTCAGAAAGACTCAAGGCTGACTACATCCAATTATAAAATGCAAAATCTTTTCCTCAAGAGATAACATATATATGTATTATATATATAAATTCATGGCTCTATCATGGCCTCATCCTGTACACTTTGCTATTTACTGGCTTCCATTCTACCTTTCTTAGTCAAGCATTTATTACTTCATATCATGCCACTGTGACTAAGATCATATAATATCATCCCACAGACTAAAGTTACCCACTACAAATATATCAAGTACTAGTTTCTGCTCAGAAAGCAATAGAAAAGCACTTAAAGTTTAAATTATGAAGCCTTGTAAACACACTGATGATTTCCTTCCAACTTCAGAATCCTAGAATACAGATTCATTAACAAAGCAAATAATCACTTCTGAATAGAGGTACAGTGGGTTTTCCAGAAAAACTAAAAATTTGATGATTTGTGGAAGAGAAGGGTAGGGGAGAATTGTTGCTTCCATCACTCTTTAAAAACATTTTCTTAATAAATATATCCTTTCAAATGACTGTGATTGTCAGTATATTACCATATTATATAGGGCCTAACAACCTGCAACCCTGTTACGTTGCAGTACTGCTCAATTATCAAAAGCACTATCATAATAATACTTGAAACAGTAAGGCCCTAACAGACTGCATTCTAACAAGGATTAACTTTACTTGGATATCTCACTGTAACCACAATGAGTATTGCTCTCAAACACAGAACAGAATCTAATTTAGAAAGGTTAACCTTAAATGCATGTCAGGCTGTACTTGTGGTGTCATTCACATTTGCTTCTGCTAAGAGAAACATAACTTGTCCATGGTACTGTAACTATTAACACTCTAAGATACTATTTACAGCTGCTTCTAAAATAGAGTCAGTTTCTACAACACTTTCACTGTGATCTGGAATAAATTTTTCCAGGCAGTTCTCTTGTGAAGCGATAGGTGAAAAATTAGGGAACTCTAATTCAACCGAGCCACTACTTGCTGCTTCATTTTGTGGCTGCCTCCCAGCTTTTTTAAGTTCCAAGATGTTTTTAAATGTAGTTTCTAAACTCTTACTGAGCAGTAAGTCTTGCTGGGGTTCACCAGAGCCTTTCCTGTTATCAGGATGCAAAACCTCATTCTTTGGAGAGCTCCTCAGAGTTTTGTCTTGAAGTGAATTATTACACGTTACCTTTGAGAAAGACTGAACTGTGTTCCTTGATATTTTATTGTGTGTTCCGTGACTGCCTCTTGACACAATTTTTGACAAGTCTTCAGAACTCGAAGAATTCTCAGTGGACTTGGCAAAATCTTTCCCACTCATCCTTTCCTCAGAAAGGGCCATGTATTGGCTCTCAGAACAATTAGCTTTTTCATACTTTAAAGCTTTAGTGAGGCTCTCGGATTTCTTAGTAGAAGCTTTTCCTTCTTGTGGTGTCAGAATGTTGTTAGGCACTAGAGGAAGTTTACTGTGATTTGTGGACTCTGCTGAGCTGGATTTTGGTCGGTCTCTGGCTTGGGTTTTGGTAGTCTGACTTCGAGAAGGTAATGTTTTGTTAGACTGATGGTCACTTTTGCTGGACTGTGCTTCTTCAGCTGTTTTCTCAAACGGTTTGGCAGAACAACAAAAATCGGCCTGATAACCATCTGAAAATTAAGGAGCAACAGTTTACCAAAATTACCTACACATCCAAACACTCTAACACAGTTTCTGAGTACTGAAATTCAAATAAAAACCACAGTTCACATATCTGGGTCTTTAAGAGATGTTCATACGCTTAAGTGTTCTGCAATGTACAGTGCAGGAGATTAGCACTAAATTAATCAGCACACTGCTCACGTACGTGCACTGTAAAATCAGATTAAGGGCACTTCCCAGCTTTCTAAATATGCAAATATGGTCTCTGAAGATTAATACTTTCCACAACACAACCTGTGAATATCTTTTAAAACATGCAGATCGTGCAGAACCTTTAAACAAAGCTGTAATCTTACACGAATAATGTATTTCCAGGTGCTATTTTTAACAACATCCCAGTTAAAAATGCTGCCATTTAAATGGCCATGACACTCCAAGAGCAACACTTCATTAAGATGAACAAGAGTATTCATGCTTCAAACAGTGCTGTTCTTTCTGGCTGCAAGCAAACTCAGAGACTCCTCTCTGCTAGAATGGAGGCACTGCAGGAGTCACAACTGTTGTCAAAAGAAACTCAAACATTTCTCTGCCAAACAAGTAAAATATTTTTTCCCCACAAATAACTGCTTCAACCCTGCAGTGTCTCTGGATTGTTGCATTCTGGAGTTATAAAAGTTATCTTGCAAATGCTTACTCAGTAACTGGAATCCATAGCAATTGGTGCCTCACTGTGGCCACAACTATTTTTAAACACTCCCCACTTAATTTAGGAGTTAAGCATTACTTACCAGGATCCACAAGTGCAAGACGCTTATCCCGGGTCAGAGATGCTCTTTCCTCCTGGTTAAACATCCTATCAATCATAACCATTTCTGCAGAGGGGTTTATCCGCTACAGGAAAAGGGAAAAAACAACCAATCCCTGTAGTGACTCATATGTTGGTACCAAATCAAAACATTGATAGCTTAGTTAGTTTTCAGAAAAAAAGAAACTTCTTTTATTATGTACTTGAGAAGAACATTCACAATTCAAGAGTCTTGACCCTGACCCAATCACTGCTGAAACTCAATCATGAAATATTACATTGTACTGCAAATTTTATTTGGGAAAGACTTTAAAACAGGGAATTGCTATTCCAGTTGTATGAATTGTACTTTTTCAGGACTGAGTATGCTTACTACTGCATACCACAGGTTTTTTTACTTCATACAGTATCCTTCTCTTTTAGGGGATCAACCAGCAAAAATCTTGAACTGGGACCACCCCATCATCTTCCCTGCACTTCTCTCCCATCCTTGTAACGGCTGGTACAAAGCTGCATTTTGCTGACAACGCCTTCAAGCCAGTGGGATCCATCCATCACAAAAAACGTTCACTGCACTAGGCCATAACACTAGTTTCAGACACCGGGCAACTAGTTTCAAACCTGGTTGCTGTGTGAAATAAACTTTTCAAAATTACTAAATGGGATTTGCCATATAACATACTAGATACTAAAAGAACAAAGCTCAACCTTTATCCTCTCTTTGCACCTGCAAATACTTGCAAATATTTAATGGCTAGGATCTTTTACAATGCAACTTCTAGTTTTAAAATCATATAAATTCTAACAGTTATATTATGTATTTCTGTCCTATATGTCTATTATACTCAAATTCAAAACTTTTCCAGGCTTGAAAATTACCATGTCTGAAGTTATGATTCCATTTCCTGATCCTTGTAAAATGCATTCTTAAAATAACTTTGTCAGTTTTATTTTACCTCATACCTGGGATGAGGTATTTAAGTGAAAGCACTTAAATCAGAAGCACTTCTGACAAAGTTCCACCTAGCTTTTGGGGACAATGATTTCCTAAACTGTAATACAATTTGACTCCAATTATAATATGGCTGGAGGCCTCTGAATGCACAACATCAACACTATTTCAGGTTCCATCAGCCTCAGAAATATACAGAAATCACCCTCTTAACTGTCACAGCCTGTTCAGTGTAAGGGCAAAGCAGAAGCAGAGAACAGAAGAAGCTCATGTGCCTGTTCTGTAGGTATTTTTTAACAAACTGAATCCCATCCCATAAACAAAGTGTACCTGAATTCTACACCTTACCATTGCATCTTCTATAAGCAAACATCTGTATTTGTTCAGCATAGCCTGCGTCCTCTTCAGAAGCTGTGTAGCTACAGATTCAAATTCACTGTCCACTAGAAAGACAAAGTACACTTTCAAACACTGTTCTTCAATAACCTGCACAAATTTTAAAATGTTCCCTTTCTTATTGCTCTAATTTACATTAAGAGTTGTCTCGATACACTGATTACAAACTTACTGCCAAATCTTAAAAAGGAAATTACCTTTTCTTAAATCTTCTTCTGTTGGCAGTGATCCCTGGCACACATGGTATGAAAGGAGTCTCTGAACTGCATCATTTAATGATCTGAACCGACTTTTATCTGGTGTCACAGCATGTACCTGATCCTTCTGTAATTGCTGCAGAATACTACAAAAAAATTAATGATACATATTTAACATACTGCACAGAGTTTTTTACATAGACAAAAGTAAAAATCAAGGTTTCTGCAACAAAATTACAATGAAATAATGACTTACAAAGCTCCTTTAGTTAACTGTTTTGCAGCAGGCCTTTTTTGTCCAACTAAATGACCATCCACCTAAGTTCAAAGTAAAAGACAAATTACAATGTATCCCCTCAGTTGGAAATCCAAAGTTTCAGGATTTGGTTCTGTCAATTAGGTACATCACCAGCATTAACTGTAACCACCACATAAGTACAAACACTTTCAACTAATCTCCTATTTTCACAGGGCCCTGTATCCACAAAATAGGGAAGTGACATAAACCAAAGGTCTGAAATGCTGTTTGTAGACGAATTCCACTGCTGTGCATTATACATATTTCACTAAGAAAGAGATGATCAAATTGAACAGGTGCAAAGAAGGAAAGGTACAACTAAAAACTTTTAGAAATAAATCTGCTCATACAAACTGTCTCTGCATTTCTCAGAAGATGTCATCTTGCCTGATATTGATGGCAAGGTGGTATCTGTGAGGAAAGCAGGTTAAGGTTGTGCACTTAAATTCTCAAAAGCCACAGTGGCTCAAGGGGGGCAGTAAATGTCATTCTAGGAATTCTATTTCATTGTCAATGCTACAGATGCACCCATCAGGTAGAGACCTAACTCATTTTCTCCTTTGCTTAGACATGTTTTTGTACATGCTTGCATTATGTGGGAGAAGTTTTGATGGTAAAAAAAGAAGACTGAAGTAAAGAATAAAACAGACAAAGAACAGGTGGAACTTTTCTGCTACTTCTCACAAATCAGTCTCTCCCAGTCAGCTAGAGAACAGCTGAGTTTGTAAGAAATAATGAGAAGACTAGGTCGAACTTTTGGCCCACTCAATGAAGAATTGTTATGTCACACAAAATTATCTTCAGGGAACAGTACAGTCAGACTCCACTTACTGAACTGAATCTCAAAGCAGTATTCAGTGTATCAATTTGAAAAATAATCAACATTTATTTTGTCAAGTTCAAGGGAGTTCAGATACTCTTCAAAAAACCTACAATGATTCCTTACTTGTTTGCTCACTACCTCCCCCCACCCCAGTGGAGAGGAGAACTAGGAAAAAAAGTAAACCTTGTGCGTTGGAAAGAACAGTTAAAAACAGAAACAAAATAAAATAATATAGTAATGATAGTTATTTTAAAGTTGGAATGAAAAAAAGGGGGAATTAAACCCAGCAGAAACAAGTGATGCACAATGCAATTGCTCAGCCCCCTCTGACCAATGCCCACCCTATTCCCAAGCAGCAATCAGCAGCTCTCAGGCAATTCCTACATTTATACACAGAACATGATGTTCCACAGTACAGGATGTTCCTCTGGGCACTTTGGGCCAGCTGTCCTGGCTCTGCACTGCCTCAGTGCACAGCACAGGGCACTGAAAGGCCGTGACTTGCAGAGTGAGCACTGCTCAATCACTGAAACTCTGGTGTGCTATCAACATTATTCACATCCCAGACCCAAACCACAGCACTGTACCACCTATTAAGAAGAAGAAAACTGACACTATCCCAGCCAAAACCAGGACAGACAGGGAAACATAAATACAAGTATTCTCTACCTGTATACTCTGCTGAACTGATGATGATCCTATCACTTTTTCCTGTGGCTGTGCTGTTCCTAGAGATTGTTGTATGATTTTTCCTCCAGAGTCCTGTCCTATAAAAGAAAGTTAAAAAGATTCTTGTCATCCTAAGCAAGAGGAGAATAATTTTGTGTACCTATCCTGATAATTTTACCTGAGTTTTTAGGAAAGATACATCTTATGCTTAAAAGCACTCGTGCAACTATCCTCTGGAGAAACCAGCTCATAAAAATTAAATAGGACTGATATTTTGTCCTGAAAACCACAAAAATCCTCAGCTATAAATCACATCTCATCATGGCACTGCAACATCAGAAGAAATTCGAGTACTGTAAGTTTAGTGTCTCAAAAATTTACCTAAAATCATACAGTAAATTTTATCAAGCTTTTCAGTACTAACCCTCCCTCGAGTATATTACCCAAATTTTTCTGGAGCTCCTGGAGTACTTAGCAAGCATATTTTTTCCCCTAGATTTTTTTAGATAGGCAGACTTCCTCCAATTGCTTTGCTTCATAATCCAAACAGCATCTTTTCACTCATGCTACATTACAACCAAAACAAGCAAGAATTTATCAGGTTTTTTCCCCAAAGACACCCAGCATACTGGGCAGAGGGTACAGATTTGCCTGGATAGCTTATACATAACAGCACACAAGGAAAAAAAAAAGGTAAGGTAGAGCACAGGACCTTATTCAAAAGTTACTTGGGTACAAAGAAAACAGGAAGGTTACTGCCTTTTCTGCTTGCCTTGAATGTAGTGGGTTTGTTCTTTCAGTAGGATGGTGCTGCTTGAAAAGCTGCTACTTTGCCATGAACAATGCACGAAATACTCTAACTGAAAGTGACACATTCAAGAACAAAGTGTGATGACAGCCTGCACATAACCTTGTAATACTGATTTCTCTTTCCTCTGTGACTGAAGCAGCCACCACATTCAACATTCTAGAAGTTTCATGGAATTTTAGCAGAATGTCTGCATTTTAAAAATTATTTCTATTTCCTAAGCTGAAAAAAAAACCCCAAAGAAGGTACAATATTGGATTTTATAGAGGGGAGAAATAATTGCTAATTGTAAAGATTAAACTTTTCACTCTAGAAAATAAAGTACCATGATTGGGAAAAATCAAAGCACACATTCAAAACTGAAAAATATAGCTTGAATTCTTCTAAAAATAAAATTCCAACAACCTTTAGAACCCAGTGAGCATGAGGCATCAATGTAAGTCTGACACACTGAAGAAGAATGTATCTCTGTTGCTGGAGAAAATTAAGAAAATTATGTTAAAAAGACCTTAGTTGACCTGATAGTGTGTTGCTCAGAAGATTTGTTAGCTGAGGCTGTCTCAAATTGTCCTGTGTCTTCGATGCAGAAACTGGTGATGTCTGGTTCACAGCCTTTTTCTGTGCCACATACATAAAACAGAAAACAATTTCTTTTAAAAATCACAGTGAAATATTTACGGAAAGCTTCAAGAAAAACAGGGAAAAGGCCCCTAAAATTCATCTCTATCTATACTTTAACTTCAAACTCATCAGTAGTGAAATTTCACATCTGTCAATCCCTCCAAGTTCAAGAATTTAATCAGAGAGGAACAGAAATTACAGTAACAACACAAATATATACCAGTTGCATTCTGCAAGACCCCTGATTTCCCACTACAAGTGGCCCTCAGAAAACTCAGCTTTCTCAGAGTTTCACAACTGCAAGATGATGAAGCTGCTTTCCCAACAAAAAATATCCACAGTGGAACAAACCCTCCACCGCTTAGCAACTAAATGATACATGGTTTAGTAGAAAGTACAATGTTTAAAATGCAAGTACAAACAAATGAAATAGATTCTGGCAAATAGTAGCATTTGCTCTCTAAGTCCCCATTTACAGCTCTGAAACTCCAGCACAAAAACAAAATGATCTTTTACAGCAGTAAGAAATACTCTGTTTTTATAACTGCTGAAACTCACTGACCCAGCACATAACCTGCAAATAGGAAGATGTAGACACATGAAGAGAAAGTCAGGCAGGTCTCAAATTACTCATCTGCAAACAAAATGTTACAACCTGCACCAGAAGTCTTGGCAAAGACTACCAATGTGTTTCTACAACATGTTCATACTAATTTTTTCAATACATATCATTTTCTAAGACATTATTTCACTGCAGATTTTGGGTTTGGTTAAAAAAAAAATCCATCAGGCCTTTGGAAAAAGGGTAAGTAAGTAAAAGAAGTGAAAGAAAAAAGAGATCTAATCAGTGCAAATGCATTCTGAGAGAGTGACCAGTATTTTAAAATGGCAAAAAAAAAGTTTAAAAAGGACAGAAATTGAATAACTTGTTGCTAATTGTCTGAAAAGTCACTGAGTTAGAATTGGGAGCTCACTATGCAACTTCATGATTTTTTTTCTTTTAAACTTTTGATTGTTTGTAACTTATGAAAACAGAAAATTTTGAGTTGAATATATACTTCAAGTGTATCTACTGGAAAAATAGACCACATCGAACCTTAAAAGTGAATTCAGACTTCTTTTTTTTTTAACTACTAGCTTGATTTCTTAAGAAATTTGGGGTTTGTTTAATGTTGTGTTTTTACAAACTGCTTTAAAAGGTATTTCTTTTTAAGGATTCTAAGAAACATTTCTTGTCTTTGCATCAAATTTGAAAGCTTCTAACTGCTCCAGACACACGTAAGAGAAGCGCCAATATGAAAAATAACAAAAGGAAGCCCAAGAAACCTTTTCATCTCTGATTTCAGTAAGTCAAACCTTGAAAATGCATAGGTTTTAGTGAGGTCAAAAGACTTTTAAGTGCCAAGAATGAACCTGAGCCTTTACATCTAGTCTATGCTAAGGTTTACAGGAGAGCTCATAGTTGTTTAAACTTATAGTGCCCACTCCTATAAACAGGAGCAGAAATAGGTCAATGCTAAGCACTTCTGAAAATAATACTATAAATCACCAACAAAATCTTTGGAGTTAATCAAAGTGACAGAGTGTTCATTCAGTGACAGATTTAGAAAATACAAATACAAATTAATAAAATTTAGAAAAGTGAAATGATGACTCTGGGTTACAGTTATTTTCAGCAGTTCCACAGTATTGGTAACAATACAAACCAGCAAAATTAACATTCTGTGTATTAACCAGATTTTAGCACAGCTTAGAAGCCCTTCCTCAGCTACATTCTCAAGCAGCTTTCATACCTGACCAAAGGCAAACTGTTGTTGTGTTACTCCCACAGACGTGTGACTGAAGGTGCTGACAGACTTGGAGGAGGATGCTGGAAGACGATGCGACGCACTGACGGCAACTTGAGCTCTGTTCTGGACCAGCTGATCTCCTGCACAGCTCCCTCCCGAAGCCACAGACTGAACTGATGCTCCCAAGCTGGGGTGCACTGAACCAGAAGAGCTCGCAGCAGCAAATCGATTAGAAGCTGACATATTTGACACTGTGGACTGCCCAGGTGACATGGTGGTAAAACTCGATCTGCCTTGAGAGACATTCGCTTGGCTGGGTGACAAATGCAACACCGTTGGCGACGCCTGCTGCAGTGGCACCTGTCCACCAACAATTTGGGAAGTTCCATGATTTACTATAACTTGGTTTCCAGGAGCTGTGAATGTCTGGCCTGAAACAAGCTGAACAGCTGTGTTCTGATTATTCAGCATCTGTCCTGAATACGACTGGTTGGCTCTTAGCATGTTTGTAGAGCTCCTGTTGAGCATTACATGCTCAGCAGACACTTGGCCAGGAACCAGCTGGGAAGGCTGAGTCTGAAGAAGTTGTCCATTTATGGCCTGGACATGATGAACTGAATTAGAATTAACAGACAAACTTGTAGGTATGAGAAACTGGTTTTGAGGTGCATGAGGCTGTCCCATAGGAGAATGGATAACAATACTACCTCCAGCATTGCTAACTGTCTGAGGTGTAACTGATTTTCTTGTATTTTGTTGTTGATTAACAATATTAACAGACATATGAGGACCAACTACTGAACTCTGAGGTGAATTTGCAGAAGCAAATGGAATCCCTTGCTGTACATGATGCTGCTGTATTCCCAAATTATTCACATTGTAAGCAGTCTGCTGACCCATTTGAATAGGCTTTGGTTGGATATTAATAGGAACTTTGTTAGAGTTTGGCGCCAAACCCCTTTGAATGATGATATTATGGACAGGCAACGAAGTCTGAAAATTTGTGCTGTTAAATGGAACAGTTACAGGTTGTGCTACTGGACTTGAATTTGAGTTACTGAACAGCGAGTTCCCATTTGGAGTTTGTCTATGAACCAAGAGGCCACTGCTCATGTTTGCAGGTGTTTGCTGACCATTGCCTTTCAGTATTATCTGAGATCCATCGAGGTTGTTGATGGTCATCATGGAAGGTTGATTACTAAATGAACCAATCAGCTGTATCTGCCCAGAACCACTAATCTGGCTGCTATTAGACAAATGCTGGCCGGGAACACTAATTCCGACGTGTTGCATAAAGCCATGTTGCACACCGACTGTATTGCTTGCAAAAGATGCTCCAACAGGTTGCTGTACCACTTGAGTAACTCCTATAGGTTGCAACGTCTGACCTGAGTAATTAGAAACATTAGAAGCCTGAGTAAAGGATGCTGATGAAGAAGGATGAAGCTGAGCTTGTGCAAACTGTTGGCTAGAACCTACACTGGCATCCAAATATGCCTCTTCCGCCAAAGTCTGTTCAGTAATATTGGCCTCCTGCAAGGACTTCTGAAGAATATCAAAAGGCTGATCCTCAGTAAGATCAGGTAAAGGAGAAGACACAAGTTCATCTTCAAGAAACTGAAGGCTACTGGACAGCTGCAGTCCATCACTAGGCCCCTCTCCAAGCTGACCACTTACACCTTTTACAGACGACTTGGGATCAGTGTTCTGAAATGCAAAACAAGAAATAAATCACTTTCAGAAATTCCAGTATCTGCTTTGTTTCCTCATTAGTTATTTCTTCATGCAAGCTGTCTTTCTACACAGGGTTATACTCCTCCCATAGCATGTGCAGGGTGATGTTGACTCCATACAGTGAGCCAGCACAAACAGGTCATGGGTATCCTGCTCACAAGCTCAGACCACTGGAGATGCTTCTCTCCTTTCCCTTCTCAAATCCCTCAATACACAGCACTTAGCTCTGCAGCTGCACTGTTTCAAGAGGACATGAAATGTTCTCTAAGTGCCATTTTCCCCTCCTCAAGCTGAGCACTCTACTGACAAAAGGATAAAAGAAATGAGGAGGGAAAAACCTCTATTCTAATTCAGTGTGGGGCAAGGCTTCAGCAGCAACAGTAGAAGAAAGGCAGAGAAAAGGCAGAAGAAAGCTTTCCTTTCACTTCTATCAAATGAGATACACCTCCAAAATCCTACCAGCATTTCTATAATCACTTAGTGTAAACTAGTGACCATTTCATAAAGTTAAGGCATTATGCTAATTCCTTGTTTAAAAAAAAATTAGAAACAAGGGAGTAAGAAAAAAAGTGTTACCGACTGTGGTTTATGCTCATAAAAAGATTACTGAGAATTATAAACATTGGAACTACCACAAATACTAAGTGGCACTTTTAACAAAAAATTCCTTCAAATCCACATCCATTAACACTGTGATAAGGAAAATCAAAACCTATTTACTCTGGCCTACTGTCAGGATTTTCCTAAAACCAAGTTCTGTCCACTAAACACAAGCACCAGGTTTCTGCAGATAGAATGAGAATTTTAAATGCACAGTAATACTCACGATAGTTTTAAGTTAGGCAAAGTACACCTTTCTAAATTGCATGATCACATCTCAGCTATTCAGAAGCAACAACCAGTTTCTTTTTAGGTCAGGATAAATGGAAACTGTGGGTGTGGAATTATCAGTCACATTCATACTCTGAGCCTTCACTCCTTGAAGGTCATAGACACTTGTTTTCACCTCATGTAAACAGTGTGAAGATGCTGCAAGCCGTAATTACCACATGCACTGATGTCCCCACCCTAACTTCAGTTCCTCAAGCATTATTTATTCAGAATTTTACCCCAATCTGTTTCTGAAAAACCTGTGTATTTTCTGAAACTTCAGTCATATTTTAAAACATTAAAAGGTTTTTCTTAAGAGTAGATAAAATATTTTCAAGCTACAACTATTAAACTACAGTAAACTTTTAACATTTACGTTAATAGAGGAATTAAACCACTGCTTAAATGTCTCAGTGTTTGAACCTCAGGTACACCAAAAGCTACAGATCAGGTTCTCAACTGTACCCAGCTATCATTGGGCAGAGTAAAAAGGAATCACTAATTAGGCCATAATTAGGACTCTTAACTGTCAGGTTCTGAGGAGAATTCCCTATTGCATCTGTAAGTTGTCTCCAAGGAAATAACCAAACTGCAATCTCTTACAACTGTGTAACTTAAACAGTTCCACTAATGCTATTCCCGTTAGTACAAACAATACAACTATTACTACTACCAATAATAACACTAATAAATAGTATTTCATGCAATCAAGATTAATAGCTCAAAACTCTCCCACTGGAACAGAGAATCCCAAGTTTTATTCCCTGCTCACAGGACTATTTAACATTAGAAAACAATTTTATATGCAAAAACTGGAACCTTCCAAGTTAACTTCTAAATCACTACTGTCCAGATTCAGAAGACCCATGGAGAATACCATGCAAATTTCAAGAAGAAATCAAAGCCTCTGCAGCTTCATGAATCTGCTGCCCAACAAGAAGAGTCTTATTCTCACTGGCTCCAGGAATATTCTGCTCTCTTATGCTGTCCTATCATACTGTAACAGAAGAATGGCAGCAGCCACCCAGTACAAGCCAGGCAACAGGGCAATGGCTAGGGAAGCCTCTCACAGCAACCATCACAGGAAACCAACCTGGAATCAGCAGAGGTGGTACAGACTCAATCAGCTCAGGGAAGGTTGGGATGGGGCATGGGAGGCAGTGTAAGGAGTGGGGAAGAATGGACAGTGCTTTCTTTTCCTTTTTCCATCTTGCTTGTGGTAGGTGTTGGCTGAGCATGCTTACCAGCTGAGGCACTGAACCCTCGACACTGAATTTGTAAACTCTGCCACTGAAAGGCATGAGGCAGGCAGTCAAGACAGTCAATCCTACTTCATGGTAGTAATTCTGAATATATACAAAGACAGAACTTTCAGTATCAGCAAAAGCTTTAATGACAAAAGCCTCAGAAGCATGTAACTTTTCAGGTATCCCATTTTATGGATACCTGTGACTGTGAAACCATCTGTTTATGGTAACACTTGTTCCTTCCCAATGAACTGTAAGAATCTGTACTTGTAATCCCATCATTCTTCACTTATGTCAGCACAGGAGGGAGAAGGGAAGAGAAGATGGCACTGGTGTTTCTTACGAAGCTATAAAAGGATGAGGACAGAGTATGCTGAGAATTAAACTGCAGTACATCATCCTAGGAACATACACTAGGAATCCCTGCTCCTCTGATCACCTGCCTTCTAGATTACCTACCCACAATCAGCAGAAAGCTCTTAGCTTTCACCAAATATTTTTATTTCTTCCAACTGCTACTCCCAAAGCAACAAACCCACCTTGTCCAGAATCTCCCACTGCCCTCAAAATTACTCAAAGAACTCACTTCCTGAAAATACACCAGAAACACCTGACTCCTGCCTACCTAGTCATACTCATCAGAAGGATGTCTACAAAGAACAACTAGGAAGTCTAGGCTATGACAAATGCGTGTCATATGTCATCCTTTTTTCCCCAAACCTGGTTTTTCTTAGGATAAGTGCTCAAACCCCACCTCTGACAGTGCTGTGTACAGGGAGCTGCTCTCTGCTAATGGCCAACTTGGTACCAAGTTGAAACCACTGTTCCCCATCAGCTGAAAATTGGGCATTCCCTGTTACTGTTGGTACCCTACTCCCTACCACTATCTCAACCAGCTTGTCTGTTTCTTCTACAGTATTTAATAACAAACCTTCTACAGTATTTAATAACAAAGAAGAAGGACATGACAAACACTTCCCACTACACTACTGTGCCTACAGGAAAGTCACTAGCTCTTCACACACAGATTAACAGTTTCCAGAAATTCTTCATGCCAATTATTTAAGGTCCCTACACACCTACAGGTATACCCACATATCTGTTATGAACATGAGACAGTCAAGAGTCAAGGTAACAGTACAACAGTACAACAGTACAACAGTACAACAACCAAGAAAATCCTATTCTATGTATTCAAATAACGTAATTGTGGGATTAACAATTCAGCTGTTTAAAAATAAAAACCACACCAATAAAACCAGAAAAAGAAATATGGGTCTGAAATAGGGAAAGAAATAGGGATCTTTTAAGTCATGCAGTCCAATGTTCTACTCAAATCATGACTACCATGCACATTAGAGCAGATCAGCCTTGAATTTATCACCAAGGATTCATTGTGTGAAACATGGTCCAAGGCTGCAATACACTCCTGACAAGAAGGAACACTGAAGACTTTTTGCAACACCTAATGAATTTAAAGCAACTTTCCTAACACTGAAGTTACATGAAGGACACATCCCCAAATTACCTGAGTCTAAAGAAAAAAAAAACACAAAAAGAGAAAAAAAACCCACTCATTAATTTTAAAAAACTGCCAGAATCTACATACAGTAAGAAACAAAAAGGCATCCTAATATACACAGGAAGCATATGAATGACTAACTTTCAAGGTCTATCTTTGAGCACTACTACTCCTACAATCACTAAAGCCATGAGTGCAGTTTACTGGCAAGAGCTTTTACACCAGAGAGCATTTTCACTGCTCAGCAAGCTGCTTTACATATTTACAAAACACCTCCCAACAGTGCAGTATTTTTCAATTAATTCCCCACTGAAATACTTATAACACTAACAGCACAAGATAGGTTCTGTGTTAGTATTCAGAGTTTCCACATGAAAAAGCTGAAACCCACATCTACTTCATTCAGTTTTATAAAAGCCACATGAAGCCATAAAGAAGCATGCAATCTCAATACTAATGTCATTTATCTCCTGACCACTTACATTGGAGTTGGCGAAAATTGAATTTGAGTTGGCTACAGAATATTCTGCATTAGTCAAGTCTTCATTGCTCTGGTAAAAGACAAAAATCATGTTTAGAACTAATATACTCAATGAAGCTTATCTACGTCTAACATACAGCAATACTACTTACAGATTTACTACTAGGTCCATGTAGAAAATAATTCAGTGCTTGTGGGTCCCTGAAGGGGGAAAAAATAAAAAAGTTAACACATTTTGGAAGTCCTTTTTACTAATGAAGCTAATTTAACTAAGCCACATACTGTACCTATATAAATCAGGTTTCTAGTTAAAACACATCTTTCATTGAATCCAATGCAAAGCTGAAAGTTTATATCATCTGGGGATCTGTGTTTCTGTATCAGCACAACTTCCAGATGCTCATCACATCTGCTGCCATTGTAACAAAGCATTTCAAGCAAATAAACTACACTGATCACAAAATTTTAGTTGCACTCTACTGTATTTCCTTTTATGAGGGCGATACTCATATTCTCTTAAAAAACATGGTGTTTTATAACAGCACACAGTACAAAACCTAAAGAATACACTACCACTAAATAAAGTGAGAACTAAAACAGGTACCACCTCTTCTACAGCTAAACTGTAATGCCTTGTTTAGCTAGCATAGAATAGGGTATTTACAAACCTGATTCTTTGATAGGTCTTCTGTCATCTTTGACACAAGTTAATACAAATTTATGATTGCCAGAGTAACAGTCCCCTCATGAAGAAAAAGTGGCACCTTTTCCAAGTGAAACCAACCATAGAAATAATTGATTTAATATTATGATTTTCAGTGTATTTAATGAACTTAGCACTAGCACTAAATAAAACTCATATTAAAAATGTAGTCTGATAGAATGAGGGTCAGAAATTCAAATAAATACAAATACACTAATTTAGCTGTACATATAGACCAACTAAAAAGAAAAAAAGGCTGTGTTACAAGGGATTATTCTAATACAACATTTATACATCATTTCCCTTAGCATAAAGAGTAAACTGACATGGATTTCTTTGATTTTAAAATATGTTTATTGATTAACAAGTAATAATAAAACATTTTTCAGAAACAGGAGATTATCATGTAAAAAAGCAGTAATTAAAAATGTCTCCTTCTTGCTTGATAATCCTAGAAAATAAAGAGTCATAAAGTCAAAGATATTTCAGGTTAACAACTACTCTTCTAAAAGGACAAACACACCTCCTTTTTTTCTTTTAAAAAACAAACTGTTTTCATGAGCTTATAAAAGACATGTTAGACAGTACTTGGCAGGGACTTTATGGTACTACTATGCTTACATTATGGAAGTGGTTACATGTATTTTAAAATAAAGATGTCATTTTCATAGTAGATTTCACTGAATTTCAAAATTAAGGAGCATAGAACTCATTATCCCATATAGGGTTCTATTATGCTCATGAATTTTATCAGTAAAATAACCAGGCCATTTAATACTAATTACCCTCAGTGTCTTTCAATAGTGCAAAATGCAATTAAAAATTAAGAACACTTCATCACCTTAAATATTGTCTTTAGTAAGGAAGGAATTTAAATGGCACTTACCAAATCACAGATCAGATTAAAAAAAAACTGTTTTCCATTCTTCTAGATACTTAAGACAATAATTGCTGCCAGCAGCAGCAAGAACACTGTAATTTTTCACACAAACACTCATCTCTATAGAGAGCACTTCATTTTCTGGACCACCTGTGATCTTGTAGCAGGATCTTCATGATTCATGCTCATGACAGAGCACTTAATTGTCCCTTGATCATCTTTATGTTCCAAGCAGGAAGTGTTTTCATATGGCCACAATCAGTAACCTCGCACAACAGCTACTCCACAGAATGTAACTGAGCCTCTACTGGCACTGCTTTTGCTACAGAGCAACCCTCAAACTACTGCAGCCACTGGGGGGGTGTTTTGGTCTTTCTGAAGTTAAAGCTCCCACTGTTTTCACTGGAAGTTTTTCAGGCGTGTGAGAAAGGTAAAAAGTGTATTTACTTCCTACACTCACGACAGTAAAAAATTCTTGTACGAACTGGGAATGATCTTTTAGCAGCTGCTATGAGACTGATGTCAGTCTAATTACTAGCAGAGTTTGAACAAAGTACTGGCCACGAAAAAGCTCAATTCTCTTCTTGTGTTTTATATGCATTTATAGCATATCATCTGTTCTTGAGTACTGACACAAATGGTAGCCAAAGGCAACTTGTCACATACACAATCCACAAAAACTTTCTTGTGCTTCAGCTATCCTAATTATTTTTGGAGATTGCCATACAGAATTATAGAACTCCATATAAAGCTGTTATGGAAATGGGGGGGGGGGACACAAAAAAACTCCCCGACAACCCACATGACCATTCAAAATCCCCAATTTTATTAATATCAAGTATCTTTGACCAAAATAGTGGTAAATTCTTGTTTGTTGTGAATATAGTACAGTACAGAGAGTTTTTCCTTTTTTTCTAACATTTAGATTCAAATGTGTATTAGTAGTAGATATTACATCTTTAAGTATTTATAATCAGAAAAAAACCCTACTTTTCCCTTAAAATACAAGCATAGTATTAATAAATTATCTAGTTCCAGTACTCAAAAAAATGAGATCTCTGGGGTTTTGATTTAAAAAAAGCTACTTGCAGTGAAGTTTGTAGTAACATCCCTAGTAACATGCATCAAAACTGATCTGGTATTCTGATCCGAAGCAGAAATGGACAACCCATTGTCCATGAACACACATTCCTTAGCCCCTCCTGAGAAGAATGTCAGCAAGCGGACTGTCAGCTAGCATCCATGGGGATTGAAGGCTTTGCAAACCACACATCTCCACGTAGAAGACATAAAGCATGTCTTCTCATCTTTAGACAATATTGAGACAGAATCACCTCCTAGAGATTATTTTGCAAAATTGTTATTCCCAACTTCTCTGCAACAATTCTTACAGAAAACTTACCCAATAAGATCAAGGAGACAGGATTCATCATCATCATCATCCATGACAACTAGAATAAAGAAGGAGAGGACATATATTTTATATGTATCTCAAAATCAAATTCAGTCACATGCAAAGATTTACAAAATCCCATGCAACGTTTTACCATGTAGGGGGTTTTTAGAATTGTAAATCAGAGAAAGACAAATGATTAACCAAAGTGATTTAAAAGAACTTTTATGACCTAAATTAGTAAAAATATCAACACTTAATGCAATCTAAAACTCCAATTAAAATGCTCCTGTAGGGATTTATTCCCAGCTAATCCCAGTGAGGGAATGACCAAACACTACAGAGGCCTACAAATTACAGTTACAAATTAGTGACTGTAATGGTGAGCAGCCAAAAAAGGTAAATAAACTTAGGTCAGTGTCATGAGGATGCTGCTACAGTCTAGAACTAAAACTACAGTCAAGACGTGACTAAGCATTAAAAGAAACACTGTTTTCTAAAAGACCTTTCTTAGCAATAGCTAAGTGACAATGTGGCCACTTCCAGTTTCTCCTCAGCAATACTCAGGAGTCTACTTCAACTTGTGTTTAACAGTACAGAGTTCTGACAGCCCTTTTAACAATGGGTAGGGAGGGAATTTATGTGTACTGCCCAACCTAAGGGCAAGTATCAAATGCAGAGCATTTTTAGCCTCACAGTGTCACAACCACCAACTCCTCACACACTGCCTCCATCAGGGACTGCTGCACCAAAAACTCTCACACTCACTCCCCCCTGCAACTGCTGTTCCTTCAAAGCTTCTGTTTGCATATTCTGGGCTCCCCTGTTCATCTCAGAATGTCATCGCCCCTGTTCTTGTCAGTAACTGTCAGGAGCATCCCATCTAATCCACCAGTTCAATTAGCAACTGATGATAGCATTTTCAAAACCTCTTGGGTACCATGAGTTACCCAATCTCACCTTTACAGTATTTTCTACTCACATCAAGTTGATCACTGCATTCCATGCTTGTTTTTTTCGCCACTTCCCTTAAAAATTGTGCCGTGACACTTACTACTCAAATGTTTTAACACAGTTTTGGCTTTAATTCATTCTGCCCTCTCTCTTATTTTTTGCCAAATAGAAACTTACTCTCCCTGACCAGAGATTCACATGAATCATTCCTTATCCTGATCTCCATAATGATTAAAACAGTGAAGGGACTGAAACACTGCTATACAAGAGACTGAGAGCATCAGGACTGTTCTGCCTGAGGAACAGAAAACCATGGGAGAATCTTTATCTTGTGTATAAAATACCTGGTGAGAGAGTTTTAAGAATACTGAGCCAAACGTTTCTCAGCAGTATCCAGGGAATGAATAAGAGGCAAAGGGCACAAATCAAAACACAATAAACCAAAAAGTCTATGTAGACAAAAGAAAAAACTTGCCTCTTTTAAAACTCTGAGAGTAGCCAAACACTGGAACAAGTTTTTCAACCAGGTTATGGAGTCTCCATCCTTGGAGATACCCAGGCCACAGCTGGACCACAGCCTTGACCCGCCTGCTCTGAGCCTGAGCAGCCTGCTCGGGTTGAGCCTGCTCTGAGCAGGACAGAGGATAACAGGATCTGCAGATATTCATTCCCACCTTGGCTGTCCTGTGATTCTGTAACCTCTTTCCTGAAAGTTTTCTATATGCCACTGGTTCTGAAAATAGCTTATACTGTAGACTAGCAGAGGGTACTGTGTCCTCTATACTGCAAAGCCTTATTCGGATTTTTTTCTCTCTGTGCTTTAGCTTACAGTGAGGGTGAAACAGAAATGGAGCGTGTGTCAGTGCAAGAATCATTCAGTATGACCTTTCAGGGAGGACAGAAAAACAAAGCACAGCTACAGAGAACTACCTCAATGTTGACAAAAATCAGCATTCATGAGGTGATTATGTACCTTACTCTCCCATAGAGCCACCAGCTCGAGCACTGATACTGCAATTCAGTACTAAGCAAATGGCATGACATAGTATGATGTCATGAAATTTAAATGTAAATGTGTATTACTAAGAACAAATTAATAAGCAACCAGCATTCTGCTTTAACTGTACTGATAGTACTACTTACAGAAAGCTGTTATTTCCTCTAACTGCTGAAAGCAGTGTCCCAAGAACAAGGTTCCAAAGTCTCCTAGCTAAGCAAAAGCAAAAATTTATAGGAAGTCCAAATTATCATTGTTCTCACACTGCAAACCTACTTTTGAATATCCCAACCCATGTGTCTATGGCAATACTGACAGCATTATTTGAACATCGTAAAACATCTTTGCTTTACATAACCAAATATTCTCTGTGATTTTATTGTAGTAAAGGTTCACCATTAGCTGAAGTGACACCACAGAACTTTCTTCAATTAATACTCCTGGAGGTATTAAAACAACTGACACAAATTAAGATAAATTTGTTAAGTCCACTGAATTCTTCAAAATTTGCACAGAATTATCAGAAGGAAAATAAAAACATGAAAATACTGGTGTGAGAAAATCCTAATGGATTACTGAACATACAATTGGCTTTACTAGCTAAACGTGATACAAGAAAAATCTACCCAACATACTGTAAGCTCCTACAAGTTTACCACAGATAATAAAGTTTTATTGTTCCACATGATGCCATTAGGTATGGGACATCCCTTTGGTCAGTTGGGGTCTGATCTGCTGGCTGTTTCCCCTCCCAGCTTCTTTCACACCTCCAGTCTCCTCACTGGTGGTGCTGTGAGAAGCTGAAAAGTCCTTGACTTGGTGCAAACACTGCTCAGGAACAACTAAAACATCAGTGTGTTATCAATGTTATTCTCATCCTAAATCCAAAACACAGCTACTAGAAAGAAAATTAACTCTACTCCAGTCAAAACCAGGACAATATCCACCCCTTATTCTATACCAACCTCATCATGCCCAAGTGCCACACTTTCCAATGCATCCCAAATAATCACAACCACCTTTCCTGTCTTTTGACATATATGCAGATATACAGGCCCATGATCTATGGGCCATCCCTCTAACATGTCCACTGACTTCACTTAGCCCAGGACTTTGGGCTCCATCTGTCATATCAGTCCTTCAAGGTGAAAGAGATGGTAAGTGTTGCTGGGATTACTACATGCTGAAGTCTGGTTCCATTACTGCTGTGCTTCTCTGGTTCTACCGTTGCTGCACTTTGCTCAGTTTCACAATTAATCATTTTTCATTAATCTGAGCAACTCTTACAGCAATACCATTGCTATGGCATAAAGCAACCAGACTAGTGATGGAATACAGTTATTATACAGCAGTTAACGTCCTCATTGGTTATTTCACCCAAAATCAAATCCCCCTGAGTACACATCAGACTTCCTCATCCTTCTGCATTACCCACTAAGTGCTCCCAGGTCCTTGAGCAATCCCATGGATGGGTCTGCCTTTGCCCAAGACAGGAACAACCCAGATTGCCTTCCACAATGTAATTTTCTGTGTGAATTATAGGAACTTTATCCCCTTCTACAGCATGTGAAAGTTTTGACTGGGGAGGGCCAGCCCATTCAGCAGATCCCCTAGTGTTAACTAGCAGATGGCATTTGCTAAATGGATATCCCAATGCCTGAATGTCCCAGTATCCCTTTCTCTCAGAGTTGCCTTTAACAGTCCACTGTATTGTTTGATTTTCCCAGAGGCACAGGGAAGATGACATATCCCAGTTTTTGGCCTAGGTGCCTATGAGCTGCTGTGGAAATGAGCACTGCATGTGCTGTGGCTTTCATGTGTCAAATCCACAGCCCAATAAACCTGGTAGTCCCCTTCCTTCACCCAGCTGGAAGCAGGGTCCCTGCAGCCCTGGTCCCAGCATTTATTACTACTTGGAAATACAAATCAGCCCCCATCCTGGCAGGGCAGTATGAGAAGCTGAAAAGACCTTGGCTTGCTGCAAGCACTTTGCTGTGCAGCAACTAAAACATCAGTGCATTATTCTCATGCTATAGCCAAAACACAGCACTCTTCCAGCCACTAGGAAGAAAATCAACTCTATCCCAGCCAAAACCAGGACACTGCAGGTTTAAGTCTTTTTAACTAATGCCTATTTTCAACAAGGATTACCAAAGGATTAGTGCCCTGCTAATTCCAGGAGAGCAACAGAGGCAGCAGCAAACAAACAGACTGAGTACCTGCACACCCAAAAGCAAATTCACCCAAAAGCAGCCATTCAGTCTACTTCAAAAAGAGGAATTTGAGCAACATGTGACCTTGACACAGATGATCATTTAAAAGTGTGTTAACAAAAGCAAGCCCATCCTGAGGAATTTTCCTAAAGCCTTTTCTATGGCACAAATGATGGAAAAGTTTGTCACTTTTCTTGCCAACTATCTTTTCTAGTTTTCTGTCCTCCTCACTGTCTGTTAACATATAGTGGGCCAAAGCAATGAATGATATATGAAATGGGTACAAACCACATTAAGCCATGAGAGTTTGAAAATAATATCTGCCACAATGAGTGGAGCTGAAGGGTTATAATGCCTAGACCAACAGTCTTCAAAAGTGGGGTGTGTGCAAGAAAATCCAGTGTGGTGCAAGAAGAAAATATTAAAACTTCACTAGTATATGATATTTTAATTTACACACATATACTTGTGTATGCAAATTAATATACATATATTGAGGCTGCCTGCTCAAAAACCTTACCAATAGGGGTGTGCAATCAAAAACATTTGGAGGCCTCTGGCCAAGACCCTTAAACATTGACTCACTTCTATATTTGGGTCAATCTTTGGAGATTTCAGCCAGTGTAGGCTCTAAGTGAGGCCTGGCTGGGCCACTGGGGCCCATCAATGCATCCAGGGCCCTGCCAAGAGTCCACACTAGAGAGAGCTGGGGAAAACACACTTTGGGAAGAGTCACACAACCTGCTGGAGCACTGTTACAATGTAGCCTAGCAAATACCTAATTATCAATACTGGTCTACAGTGTCTTAAAAAAAAAAAAAAAAAAAAAAAAACCGCCACAAAAATCTGCTTTTAAGTAGGCCAAATTCAGCCCTGCTGGTGCATCCAAATAATTTACAAAGGGCAATCCTCACTAATTAGTCACAACCCAGCACAGATATTCCCTGTAGCTTATTAGGAAAGCCCCTACCATTCTATTTTGTACCTCTGCTACCACACTGGTGAATAAACCATATATTTCAACTAGGATCACATGTACTTGTGCAAGAAGCCCTGCCTATCCCTTCTGGGAAATAACCACTGTGCCCTTTATCACATGCTCCCAAACAGAATATAAGAGAATTTGAAAGTAATAAAACTGACAAGGAAATCCCAGCTATGCAATCCAATCCTCTGGGAGACTCTTATTACTTGGCCTTAAAGCCTCTTGCCTTCATTTCAACACTCTGACTACTACAGAGCAAAGAGCAATAGAAGATGAATAGAGCAGCCCTGCCCTCCTCTCATCCACTTTCCCTGGGTCAGCTCAAGGCTTTGAAGAGTCATCTGGAACAAAAAACAGATCTGATAAAATACATTGATCTGTTTCAACTTAGGATGAGCTGCTTGATTGGCACTGGCTTGCCACAGGGCTACAGCAGTGCTGGTGCCAGCACGAGAGGGAATGAGGTAGATGGGGAGTTAAACACAGGGGAAGGCAGCAGTGCTTCAGTCAGCTTAGAGCAGGCGTGGGGCTGCAGCACACATGTGAATGCAACCATCACCCTCACATTAGCACAGTGCAGGCAGCAGTCCAGTGGAGTGATTATTATTCCCTTTCTATCAGCATTTGTGAGCTCCCAGCTGAAATCTGTTTGGCTTTTACACATAGAAGCAGCTCTTAAAAGAAATACAAAACAACGTGAGGGAGTCTAACAAAGTGCAAGTAAAATCACGTGAAGGAACTGCCTTTCTTCAGCCTGGGCAACAGAAGGCAAACCCAGGTGCTACCTGCAGCCTGCTAAAAGGGGCACAGAGATGAGCCAAGCAGGTCTTTTCTCATCAACACACAGCAAGACACGAAGTAAGAGCCAAAACACCTAACACAGAAAACCCCAACTGGATGTACAGAAAAAAGTTCACTAACAAGAATGTTCAAGCAAGAGGGCAGTACCACCCTCTTTGGAAATTTTCAAAACTCCCATGGCCCTGACCAACCTGTTCTAACTGTGAAGCTTGTTCTGCTTACAGCAAGGAGCAGGGTCAGGTAGCCCCCCGTGGTCCTTACCAGCCTCAATTTTTAACCAACATGCTACACAATCCACAGTTATCATGCAACACATGAAGGAGCTGCAGTGTCATGAAAACCAGATTTGCCAAGAAGCAACCCAACTATTCACATGTTTCATATACTATCTGTATTCTAAAAGCTGTATGCACATGATTTTAAATTTACTCTAGTTATATTCAAAAGAATGTAACAAAAGAATTCTTTTCCTTTCTCAAAGTCATTTATAATTTCATACCACCTTAATAGATCATTTCAGGTACAAAGCAATAAATCACTACTTTCACTTTCTGTAAAAAGCACAAGCTAATGGCTAGCTTAGACGAACAACATTTAGCACAATAATTTCCAAAAAGTGTGATATAACCAACATCAAAACTTGGTAAGTCACACATAAATGAATTTACCTGCAAAACTGTTGGGAAAATCCAGACTTAAAGGTTCTGTGCAAATACATGGGATCAATCCCTGACTGGCAGCATGACTCCTTAGAGTGAACACTGACCTTTGGAAATCGATGCTTTAGAGCAAGGTAATGACTGCTGTAGCTAAACCTTTATAATGGGAGATAATCAAACTTGCACACAGTAACATACACAGCACCTGAAGCAATTACTGTTGGAGTTATGACATACACCCACTAATCCTCACAACTCCAGTATGCCTTTGTACATATCCTGTCAGCAGGAATTCTGACAAGATATCTCTCATGTTTTATAATGAACCTGTCCTATCAAATCTTCTAAATTGTTCTGTTGCTCCATTCAGAATTTTAATCTACAATCCCCAATGGTAACAGTAACTTCACTATGGAATACCTGAAGAAATGGATTGCCACTGGAACAACAATCACCACAACAACAAAACCAGAATGAATCAGTTTCTGTAACACTCAGTGCAGAGAATGGGACCTGCTGTGAACTGAGTTTGCTCCACCAAATTGGTGGCATTTTCATCCCTCACAACCTTCTGAGCACAGATGTGCAAAGAAAACTCTACTAACCCAATCCATCCCTTGCTAAATTACATAAAAGGATTGCAGCAGCATTAAGTGACTCCACACTGACTGCAGAGGTTGAATGCCCAGAATTGAAGCCCTTCCCTCACGCAAATTTCCACCACAACTTCCATTAATTTCCACAGTGCTAATATTTTGCTCAGTGTGCTTCTGAACTGGGGGGAGCAACCCGAGCTGTTTAATCATCCATTGGGTAATGTATCATCTTAGCAGTGTGCACTTCAGGTTGCTAAGTGCTATAACCACTGCCTGCCTTACCCTGTCAGTTCTCTCTCAGGTTCCTATCCAACAGGCAGCCTCGGATTCAGTGAAGGAAACTCCTACACAGGAACAACCAGACCTCACTTGCATTCTCTGCAACACAGAATTGTAAGAAAAGAGTATAAACTCAAACTCTTATTACCATACAGTTTATTCTTAAATCTCAAGTCAACACTATTTTGAACAATCTAGTATCTTGCAAAGTGAATTTCAAATTCCTGTAAGTAACCAAGACTGTATCTTACAATCAATTTAAGAGCTGCTCACCACGTCAAGCCCTCTGTTTTCAAGAAATTCATTTTTACATGGATGGAATACAAAAATTGATATTAAGAGGTATTTCTGCTTCCCCCTCTCATTACTGTAAAAAGGTCATATGCTGCAGAATAATGACACAGAACTCAAGGGAAAAGAGATAAATATTGAAAAATTCGTTGCAAACTAAAACCTCACTCCAAAGCCCTAATTATCCAAAAACTGTTATTTCAGGACAAAAGGAGTAAGAAAACAAAATTAATTTTCAAATGCACTTTGTAAAACACAAGGACTTAAACACTCACTTATGAACTAACTATGCTGTACTTATATTCTACAATATGAAATTACTCCTTATGAAAATTTTCTTTTCCAGAGTAATCAAAAAAAGCAACTACTACACTGTTGCAAAATCTACCAGGAACTGTGCTCTAAAAAAGAGTTAAAGTAAGAAATCAGGGATTCTAATCTAGTAACATAGTGCATTATGCAAGCATTAACTTTCTAAATATACAAAAATGAGTTTTCATTTCAAGAATCTAAGTCTGAATATACTTTTAAGATGAATTTACAATGCCTGCAATTAGCTGTGGAACTGAATTTAATCATCAGTATTTCAAAGACATCTGTATGCAACAGAGTATGAGAAAAAAATGGTAATTTTCAAAAGAATGATGAAAAACCTAAGAAAAACTACTCTAAAAAATAGAAACTATTCAGGAATCAGAAAAACAGCAATAAGAAAAAAGTGAATTCTCTCAGGAATTGCTAGGCACAACACTATGCCTCTTCATGGCTTTTAAGATCTGGGAGATGAACACCAGAGAGGAGAGGCAAGATCCTTACACAGTTGTGAAATACTAGCTCCCCACACAGAAGGGCAAATAAAAACCACACATTAATACACAGACAACCTACAATAGGCTGTTTATCCAACTCCTACACTTCCCTTTAGTACACCATTTAAAAAAAAATACTGATTTGAGTTTGCCAAATGCAGCAACTTATCAAAGTTCCAAAAACTACAGTGATATTTTAGTTGTCAAGAACAAAAGGAAATGTGCAGTTCAGCTAACAGCATGTATGTAATAAAGACTAATCCAGCTACAGTCAAGCACATATGTGAACCCCCAGTGTGGCTTTCTACAGTATGATTTCCCTCAGACAAGTACGTTCAGCCCAGAAATTCTAATTTATTCAATACAATCTTTATCCTACTGCACCCAGAGCTGCTCTTGGCAATACCAAAATCTTGACAAGATTTTTATCAGGAAACAGATTTTTTTAAACCACACAAGAGAAAATCCAGAGTAACCTCAGCCTGAAGGTCAGGATGCCTCCCTATCCCATGGGATTCCCCAGGCTAAAGGCTGGGCTCACACCTTTCCCCCAGCAGTGACTATCCTCATCACTATGCTATGGCCTATTTTGGGCTCTGTCTTCCAAGCTTCACCACCACATACAGAATTCCTCAGGAATTTCAATATTCCTAGAGCTTCTGAAAGCTTCTGGTTTCAATTCAAGAGAGGCAAAAGGAGGCATGACCTCAGCAGTTCCACAGGAAGGAAACATTCACCTGCTCAGAAGATATTAGATGCTGGTAAACACTTCTACAAACTCCTGTATGCTATAGTGCAGACTGTTAGCATATGTTATTTGTGCAAAACAGTACTCCAAGGAATGTTGAGTCAGTCTCTCAGATGTTTTTACCTTGTTTCTACTCAAGATCACTTCTCATTCTGTGCATATAGTTTTCAAAGATTCTGAAAAAATATTCTGTGGCCCAGAATGTAACTTTTTTATGAACTGATCATTTTTCATCTGATTTATAAACCAATGCTCAAGGAATACCAATAAACCAATGCCCTTTTCATTGTCACTCTAGTCCATACTACTATAAATACCAAACTTTGCCACAAGCATGGGTCATATGAGTCAGTAGCTGCTAAGAACTGCCAGTATTTAGCTGAAAAGCCATTTATACTCCTTTCAGTTATTATGTTTGGGAAATCTACTGAAAATCAAATAGGATGAATTGGGAGACGTGTAATTACTTCAGCAGTGCAGCCCATATCAACACCCCTAAATCCAAGCTGAAAATCCTCCATGCTGTCCCTCTTGAAGCAAATGCCTTGCTGAATGCCAATGGAGATTTTGCCACCTATTTCAGTGGGGCCAAGATAATTTCTGCAGTTGAATCATCTCAATAAATTCAAGCTCCAACGCCAGATCTTGAAATTCCACGCTTGGATCAAGTTCACAGTAAAACTACAGCAAATTCCACCTGAGACAAGGCGTAAGATCAGACTTTACAAAAATAATCAATCAGTGTCTTGCAACGAAGTTAAATCTTTCTCCCCAGACCTTCCCTCTCTTCACTTCAACAACCATTCTCAATAACTTCAATGAGAGAAAGGTTACTGTGTTACATTTTTACTGTGATTTTGCGTGCTTTCTTTCTATTTCTTTCGGTACAGATTCTCTTAATTCTAAAACATTTTTTAACTAGTGCAAGAAAAGAAAGGAATAAAAAATACTTGATAATCTCTCTTTACTAGTTAATGATGGTAATTTTTGTCTAAAACCTCAATGATTCACAAATAAAGCAAAAATAGTATGAACAGAGTAGTTGGGGGGTTTTTTTCAACAATGAAAGCAGGAACAAATTAACATCTGAAAATAAAGATACACACATTCATTTAAGTACGTGATGACCTGGAAAAAACCTCAGTTCCGGTTGGTGCTTATGCATTTACGTGGGTGTGACAAGGGCCTTCCCAAAACTGCTCACTCTGACTTTCCAACTGAAACAGTGGCAGGTCACAACGACCGTTAGAACAGTTTATTATTGTTACTGCTTTTCCTCGGCCATAAAAAAAGAAAAACACACTTGTTTTTCTAGGCAATCCCCGTGTCTGTGCTGGACTGGGTATATGACAATAAGAAATCTTTCAAGTATAGATGCAGCTTATTCCAGCAGAACCACTGCAGGGAATTCTGCCAGCTCTCTGAACAGCGACTACATTATCAAAGAGGCTCTCATGCCTGCTCCGCAGCCACTACTCAGACAGGAATGACACACTTCCAGGCTCGCTGCTACATCTACCCTAAAAAGCAGCAGCCATTAGATTTACCACAAGCCTAATGCAGCATGAAGAGGCACGATCATTGACCATTAGAGCCTCACTGTGAAACCCAACTGCAGCTGTGCAGATACAACTTCTCTGGAAAACCTGTGGAAGTACACAAGAAAATCTCTGGAAAGACAGGAGGCAGCACACCCAGGCATCCATGACTGCAAAGCTCTGCAGCTCTAGACTGTGGGCTTACCTCAGCTGGAAAACTTCAAGAATACAGAAAGGGACCTTGGAGGAAACTGGAAATGCAGCTTGTAGTAGCACAACTTTGGGGGTTTCCTCTTAGTACAATTAAACTAAATACATAAACTGTACTGGAAAAGGACCCGTGAAGGTGCTGGGGCAGGAAAGCTGCACATCCATAAAGTGATGTAAATACTTAGCTACAGCACAACCATCTCTTTAGCACTGACCTCAACTGAATCCACACATTCAGCGAGAGCATTTTCAGCTCGAGGATACAGGTATCACATACAAAGCAAACCCTCAAAGAATGAACAAAACAGGAAGCATGAACAAAACAAGCACACACCTGAACACCCAAGTATCACAGCAGTGAGTAAGCCAAGGTGCATCAGTGGAAGCACAACCAGACTACTGTATTAACGTGGTGAGCCTCACACTCCTCCAGCAATGGAAACCAAGCCAAAGGCAAAGTGCCACACACAAGGACTTTTAAACTCAGGCAGACAAAAACACATCTAAAAAGAACAGGTCTGGAATATTTAAGGAGTGACCAACAAAAATCTCAACTCGAGATGAGAATACAGTGTGCTTTAATGCACGCAGGCCGGTGTGCAGGTTATATATATAGTCATTTGGCAAGTACTAGGCCCTGAGAGAACATAAACCAGTCATTTTTATCCCATTTCTGCCATCTCATCACTATTTTCACAAATTAATGAAATAAACCACACACAATCTTCCAGACATTAGGGCATAATAGAGAAATTTTATTATATTAAAGTACACTACTATTAAAAAAAATTCACTACCTCAATCCCAAGATTCCTGTTAACAAAAATAATCATTTCAAGAAGCAGTGACTTTAATGAGGTAAGATTTCTGAAATATGTGAACAAATACTGTACGCCACACTCAGAATATTTGTAAACAGTATAAAGTTTTATGGCTGGTGGTTTTTTTCAGATCTAAAATGTTAATAAGTCCTCAGGATGTCTTTTAAAAAGACAGTTTATATTTTCTAGTATATTCCAAGCAATGAGTGTATTTCTCAGACATGTTATTTAAAACCCTTCAACTTCAATAGACAAAAAATTTAAACAGCCTTAAGATTATTCCTGAATTTTAAAAAAATCTCCCACTTGCATCAGGAATGAACAACAGGCATGGGGAAGCCCTTCTCTGATGTGTAAAAAAAAACCATAAATCCAAGAACAACACAAACATTCCACACTCCTTAGTGGGCACAGCATAAGTTGGTCTGGCAGCACACTTTGCTCTTCCCAGCTACAAGTGATGTCAGTATTCAACTCAAGCCTCATGAGCTTTGAGCATATCATACAGAAATGTTAAAACAAACAAAAGGGGGGGTGGAGGAAAGTATTTTCAGTGTTCTTCCTAAAAACAGCACCAAAACAAAACTTAAAAAATGTATTAAGGTTTAGCTGCCAAATTAAGTAATTTGGAAAAGACACCTTCCTCTTAAGATATAATGAACTTGAGATAAAAACTTGAAAATATGCTAGTCCCTCCCCCCACGAAAAATTTACGAAGACAGTAACAGCAACAAAATGAGCAACCTACCCATAAAAAATAACCTTTTATTTTGGCAAGCACTTTTAAAGGTACTGAAGCCTCTTCAAAGGATACCTTGCCCTATGCAATACACCGGATCATTTTTTAAAGGTAGATTTCTTTTTTAATGTAATCTTTTATTTTTTGGTCATCGTTCAGATGTTCTTTCAAATCCTTTTTTTTTAATTCCTGCACTCTGAATGACAAGAACCACGCATTTCAGAGCTAAGAGAACAAGCTTATAAGGGATGTTGGCGGGGTTGAATCTGCGCGCATGGGCCCGTGTGAGCCAAGCCTGTTTAACCGCCTCTCAGCACGGTGACCAAGGACGAGGAAAGGAGTGTGCGGTACGGGAGGGAAGCAAGGATTTCGGGGATTTCGGGGAAAGGCTCCCAAAGCCCAAGGCAGGAACGCTTCCCAAGCCAGAGACAGAAATATGGCCCGAGCTGGGCGCGACGGCACCGCCCCACACGGCGCGGCGACAGCAGAGAGGACCTTAAAATGGCGCCCGTGGGGGAGGAGAGCGGGTGAAACTGCGCAACAAACGCTGGCAGGGAGCCAGGCAGCGCCATCTTCCCGCTCCGCCGCGCAGCCGGAGCTGCCTGCCCGCCGAGCCCGGGCACGGCCGCGGCCGGAGCCGCTCTCCTCTCTCCCCTGCAGTCCCTCGGCCACCCCGCCTGCCGAGCCCGGGGAAGGAGAGAGGCGACGAGCAGGGAATGGCGAAAGGCAGAGGCCTCCGCATCTCATTCCTCCCCACAGTGATTAGGAACAGCCCTAAGTAAATATAAAGGCGCCCTCTCCACTATACATTGTTCGATTTTCCCCGGTTTTTAACATCTCTGTACCTGTTTCTTGCCATCATCTGTAACTGGTTTTTGCAATTAATGTCAAAAAGCAAAATACAATTTACATACTGAATACCGCCCATGACTCAATAAATGTGAACAGTGACCATTTCAGAAAACCCCCTTCACAACCCACTACTGTTTTAAGCCACAAGTAAAAAAAAAAAAAAAAAAAAAAAAATCTATTTACAAAAATGTAGCTTCTTTTACGCAAAATAATCCCAGCAGCACAAAGGCTCGGATTCACATCCACTCTACAGCGAAGCCAAAGGGGTCAGTCCAGAAAAGAGACGCTTTATTGTGTTTTAAAGAGGCGTTACAATTTAATATTTCTCTCCCCAAAAGAAAAGGAAAAATAAATAAATAAAATAAAAGGCACATCGAAAAACTTAATCCCGAAAAGGCGAAAAAAAGCGCATTAGCCCAAACCTACCGCCCGAGCATTTCGCGCACCCACAAAAAGTGGCACCGTTTCCATTCCTCGGTTAAAAGCAGGAGGCACGGAGCAATTCGGAGGAAAAGGCAAATAAAAAACCAAACAAATCAAATCAAATCTAGTGGCGATACCGAAAACGAGAAAATTAGTGAAAAATAAATTCCCAGAAGGTACAAATCTGAGACACAAGCTCAAAGAAAAGACAGGATTAGGGTGGTGGCGAGTGGACGGGGGAAAGGAAAAAATCAAGCCATGAGCGAAAAAGGAAAAAAGGAAAGAAAAATCCTTCCCAGCTGCACAGCCAGGAGAGAGACGAAGTGTCTCCATTTTCCCGACGAGAGGAAGAAAAGACTGTTTCACAGACCACAGAGCTTTAGAGAAAAGCAAAGAAACGAGGGGGGAAAAAAAAGAGGGAGGAGATTTGAAAAGATTATTTTTCTTTCTCCCTCACACACTCTCTCTATCCCCCTCTCTCCCTCTCACTCTCTCTCACACTCACACATACACACACACTCTCTCTCCCTCCTCTCCTCTTTCCATCCCTCTCTTGATGGCCATCAAGGGGGCGGAAAATTAAAAAAAAAAAAAAAAAAAAAAAAAAAGACAACAACAACAACTAATTTTAAACCGGCTCAATCAATGAGTCATTAAAAGAGATTTTTCTTCCCTCCTCTCCTGAATTTGCATGGCATCAGCAAGAAAAAAAAAAAAAAAAACCCACCCCAAACCTCTCCCCTCTCTGCAGCTATCAGCCTGGACCTGAAACCTTATCTCTCCCTTCAACCCCCCCCGCGCCTTTATTTTAAGAAGCAACTTTTTTTTTAAGTGCCCTCAGCAGCCACCACCATCAGCCTCGCGGAAAAAAAAAAAAAATTAATATATATAGTTCATTTCCATGTGAATCCACATCTGCCCAAACAACAGCCACCCACAAAATATCCCTCTTCTTCCTCCTCGTCTCCCCTCTCGCTCGCTCTCTCTCTAGATATATATTTATATACATAGCCCCAGAGCCAATAGCTCTCTGGGCTGAAACCTAATATCCTGGTTTTGGCAACTCCTGGTTGTTAATTTGCTCCTCTTTCTTTTCTGTCTGTCTGGAGATAGATTTCCCCCCTCTCTTTTCCCTCCCCGAAGGAAGGGAGGAAGGAGGTTGTGTGTTTTTTTTTTCCTTGAAATTTTTATCACAAAATTATAATACACTCAAAGGGAAACTCACCGTCATGAAAAAGCAGTGCCTTGTCAACGGGGTTTCTTCGCCATCACATCAGGGGCTGGCAGTGTAGGAGAGAGAGAGGGAGAGCGAGAGAGCGAGGGAGGGAGGGGGGAGAGCGAGCGGGAGAGGGAGCGAGCGAGAGAGGGGGAAAGAGAAAGCGAGCGGGAGGAGAGCGCGGCTCCGCTCGGCTCCGCTCCGCGCCCGCACCGCCACCGGCACCAGCACCAGCACCGCACCGCCGGGCCCGGCACGGCGCGGCCGCGCAGCTCCGCCGGGACACAACGCCGCAGACCGGCGCCCGGGCACACGCACCGCCGCCCTGGCATGATGAGTCCCCAGCCCCAGCGCGATCCTCGCTCCGCGTTTAAAGCCAGGCCCTTTAAAAACTTTGGCTCCGTTTTGGTTTGGGTTGTGTTTTTTTCAGAAACCCGTAAGTCTGGAGACCTAGCCTGAGCTGCTGGCTTTAGGTTAAAAGTTGGGGTTTGCTTGGGGTTACAGGAAAGTAAAACAAAGTTTTTATTCTATTAAAATTAACGTTTATGTCAACGATTTGGTTGATTTCCTTCATATTAAAACTAAACCACGATAAGCTTTGTGGGCGGGAGGGGGTCCCCAAAAAAATTAAATGCAAGCGCAGGGGGCTCCCCAGAAAAATAAATTCAAGGTCACCTTGAAAAAAATAAGATTTGATCCCCTGACAAGCTACAATATTTTAAGTATTTTTAGATACGTTCTTATTAGCCTTGCTTAGAAACAAATTACATGAATTTCAACTACTTTTAAAAGTTTGAGGTAACCTAAAAATGTTAATTTGAACTCAAAGGTTATAGCACTGAGAGTACATTGATGCGATTCTATAGTTTATTTTATCTAAAAGCATTAATAACTTTATTCAAAGCTTTTTTGTTATAGAAAAGTAATCCAACTTATACCATTCACTCATTCACTGAAAAAAATTTAGTTTTTAAAAAAATAATTATTTTTGCAGATAATTCAGAGAAGCCTGGTTTATTAAAAAACCCCCACATTTTGATTGAAAACAGATTTTTAGCATGGAGAGATATGTATGGTAATGCTTTTAAAACAACAACAAAAAATCTCCCTAAGACCCTTTTTCTGCTAGCAGTGGTAATTCCCAAGGACTTTACTATTTTATTCCTAAGTAACTTTGTTAAAACTCCTTAGAGACAAGGATTTGAAGACTTTATTTAGTAGCACATCCTTCTTTATTAGCTGCACACAGCTCAAAGAAACTCTTAAAATGTTTTAGTTTTTTTGAGCAACTATATCAAAATGGTTATGGTCAGTGTACTAAATGGACCTTGTCAAAGAAGTTGGCCAGATAGCTAATCTTAAAAAAAAAATCTCAGCACTTCAGCATTGTTTTTCAATTAGAATCTGGTTCTATTATTTTTTTAAGTAATCAACCAATTCCCAACTTTTGCCAAAGCCAAGACTCACCTACAAACCTTGTAGAAAACTGAGGTGAAGTTTCAAATCACTCCCTAAGTGGAAAGGTTGGGCCCAAGCAAACAAACTTTAGCACAAGTCCAGCAGATCCTTTGTGCAGCCCATGAACCTGCACGTGGCCATGCCTTGGCCATCAGCCAGAATATTAACTGCACTTTTAATGCATACAGCAAGGACCCCAACAGCCACAGCATGGACAGAAACACCACATGCCAAAGAGCTCTGGGAGAGCTGTAAGCCTTTACTCCTGACACCAGCATTAGAAAATCCAAAAGGCCAAAACTTCAAGGTTCCTAACTTCAGTAAATGCTTCAAGGCCAAACTCTGCCCCAAATTCAAACCTACTCAGCTTCACTGGCTTTAGGGAATATTGCCCAAGTGAGAATTTGTATAGAGGGACATCATCAGCATTCTGATTTGCTTAACAGGAAGGAACTTTGCTTCAGAGGTTACAAGGCTGAACATCCGATCAGTATGTTGTTATTATTATTACTCTCCCAGTCCTACAGAAACCACAAATAGGAAGTAGGCAATATGATACAAAGAAGGAACTGGAGAAAGGAAGACAAATCATTTTGAATGGATTCTGTTATCGCCAGAAACACAAGGAATCCTACATAAATTTTCCATGATGGTACCATAGCTTACATCCCTGAAGGATGTTTCAAGGCAGCATTGACAATAGCGTTACTAAGCAGATACACTGCAAAAAGGGAAGGAGAGCTAACATCATCTATACTATGAAGCACCCTGCAGTGACTAGATTTCTTCATATCTACACACATTTGCTATATTTGTTCACAGGTAGAAATGGTTACCAAAAAAATTAAGGGTTGGATGTAACTTTATAGGTCATGCTGAAGTACACACTTCAATACTACGAGGTCTGAATGCAGTGATCAGCTGTAATGTCATCTTTCAGGTGTACTACACAATTTCCCAGACCATGTTTGTAAAGAACTACTGCTTTTTCCTGGCAGGTACTCATGCTGTTTTAAGAGCATCACGTGGTGTTTCAGAACTGGGTGTCACTACCACAAGAGGTTGCCCCTCTTCTCACTGCCTTACTGCATTAGTACAAAAGACCCTTGTATGTCAACATTCTTCTACCTCAAGGTCACCTGCTCAGAGCTGTCATCTTCAACCAGAGTCCTATTCTCCAAATTATGTACAATGCAGTATCAGTTGCTCTCTTTCTTTAGCTTTCACAATCACATTAATACATTTTCCTGTAGCAGCTTCATAAGGAGCAAGGGGAAATAAGCACGAGAAGAAAGGCAAGACCAGTGTCAAAAGGAGTAAGAGAAATCTTTAGAAGAGAGACATTGGAGTAAAAACAGCTACTGGGAACGTCACGTGCACCCATCACACAACAAACTACTTGGCTGTATTTTGACACCAGCTGTCAAACTGTGACCATGCTGTTTAACAAATATCACTCTCATAGGTGTGCAAAGACACCGGGTGACATTTGGAGTGATCTGATACATCACCCTGAAATGACAGACTGTAAAGAACTGAAAACTTTGCTTAGACATGGAGAGGGAGAAAATAAGTGGGTACAAAACACCCTCATTCATTCTGTCTCCAGGTTTCTCCTACGTCAAATCACTTTTTTGATATTCAGCCCATTTTTCCAGGTCTGCATCACATACATTCCAATTCTTGTGCAATCATAAATTGGCACCCCAAAGGAAGATAAAGCAGCAGTAGATTCATAATGCAGAATTTAAGGACTAAGCTAGTGCATTAAAGGAATTCCACTGCCATCCCAAGATTCTTGCATGAATAGATGGTTTGTAACATCAACTCGCTGCATCCTTTCAGAGATACACTGAATGGAAAAAAATGCCATTTACTCCACTGCAGCCTTGCTTCCTCAGACTGAATCCATCAGCTCTACTGATGGCACTTCTTCCTCCCATGCTGTATTCTCTCTCCATTCATTATCATGTTTCTCATGTCAGCTCATTGCCAGTCACACCTTTTATACATCTACATAGTGCTTTATTAATTAATTATTTAAATAATAATAAATAACTAAGCTTGAAGGCACAGAAACAAATACATCATCATTAAAGGGCACAAGCAATAGACAGGTAGAGGTCACTTGAAAAGTAGGGCACCCAAATACAGTGGCATAAAGGTAGACAAGGACTTTAACTTGGAATATGAATGTACCATACCATATGAAAAATTCAGTTCAATATCCATATCAACCACCAAATTCTGAATAATTACCACCGCTATTCTGATGACTCACCAGTAAAAATTACCTAAACATTACAGTGTTCAGCTTGATACCATGCCTTCCTTACACAAAACAGTACTTACAAAACCTGGGCCGTAATTGCATGATGTAATTTGTACAGCTGCGTGACTCCAGTATCAATCATCATACCAAAGACAGGACTACCTAACCAAAGGTATCTCAAGAGATGATTGGTAAGGACATAGGTAGTAAGAGGGGGTTGGTAGTAAAAGGAGGTAATGAAGAGTGAACCTCAGAACAAGAGATTTACACCAATACCAGAAGACAGAGAGGTTTTCAATGGCTGAAGATTGTGTGAAGGCCAACAGGGCTGATCTGTGATGAATCTAAAGAGCAGATTTTGGAGAACGGTGCTTCTCTGAGATGAGGATCTGACATAGAGCAGACAAGTAAAGCCAAAGAAAACATGGTGACTGGAGGTCCCATTGAAACAAATGGCAGTTCAAAATTATTACTGGAACAGATCAAGAATAACTATAACATTCTCTAGGTTATTTAAATATAGTCTCATATTCTTCATCTTAGAGTACCTTAAAAAGGAGAATTAAGTTTGAAAGACTAATAGCTCTCACTTCCAAGTTAGAATAATCTTAAGATATTCAGCCACTGAAATATATCAGAAAAAAAAGAAAGAACTCACCTCTGGAGACAGAACTTTATTACAGAAGTAATAGAGAAGTAATCATGCACAATTAACACTGCCAAAACTTATAGAAGAATTTAGGCTAAAAATGATGGCAGAAATTATGACAACCTTCTATTATATTCATAGTTGATTTAGCTAGCACAGATGAATGGGAAAATAAGTAACAATACAGAAATCCAGATGAGTATGTTAATAAATAGATGGACACAAGGATTTGGGTTGGTTTGTTTGTTTTTTAATGCAGTAATACTTAAACACAGCAGCCAGGCAATGAAACTAACAAATTAACCATTCCTAATACAACCGAGGTGTTGTGGATGATGCTAAAAAAAAAAAAATCAAACAAATAATAGAGGGAATTTAAGCAAAAAAAGGAGGCCTAAAACATGAAATTAGGTGATACAGGGATACATAAACACAGTGCAATAGTAAATGATACCAACAGCATTTGTGTTCTTGAAAGAAACACAGACATGCTAAGCTATACTTGTATAAGGACAAGGCAAAATGGAGGAACAGAAAGGACATTATGAATAAAGTACCACCTAAGTTGGAACTTTTGAGACAGAGTAGTTTTACCTGGACATTTCTGAGTCCCTACTACGAAACCAACTGGGTAAGATTTGGATATGAATGATGATTGCTATAAAAGAAGTCTTCATACTATCACTAGAAAGTGTATCAATATGAATGGAATTTATTCTCAGATTTAGACTGAAGAACAAATGCTAATAATAGGAGGAGGAAACCCTCATTCAAAATGATAGCTGACAGACTTTTTCATAAGATGAATAAATGGTAAAAAGAATACAAGTATAGTTTTATCCACTAGGGAATACATGACAGGAGAGCTAATACAAAAACTTGGATATGACTTGGAATTAATTCTATTTAAATTACCCAGAAAGGTAAATGGAGTATGTTTGCCAGTAAGATTCACAATTCCAAAATAGAAAACTTTGATATGCTATTAAACCTAGGTGGTCAATTGAACTGGCTAGTCCAATAACCATAGTTTTCTGAAATGCATTTAAAATAATTGTAAAAGTATCTGAAGTGTAAAGCAAGGCAATGAAAAAAATCTCTCAGAAACTCCATAACTAAGAGAATAATCTCCTCAAAGGAAGAGTCCATAAAGCAGAGTCTGTAGCTTATGTACTAGGTCTTCAGAATTCAACTACAGTCAATTAGAAAGTTAGGATTCTATCTAGCAGTCAGCAGCTAGACCTGGACCAAACCTAAGTGATTTGCTGCTCTTGAGCTCTCAAGTTTAGTATATTTGGGCCTTGCTTTGTTAATCTGGAAGTACCTCTTGTCATAAAATGCTGTGCTTTGAAGTCTGTCCCTGGTTTTGAAGGATAACTCATTTTCGTAGAAATTAATCTGTTTCTCCACCTTTGGCACTGGAAATACCAGGTTCTCAGAAGGGACCAGCTCAGACTAGTTTCAAAACAAGTGCACCCTGACTGGTTGGAATATAATTAGTGTCTTAAGCATTCCCAAGGATTACATTCAAAGCTTTTGCATTACTCACAGCAATTAAGTTGCACCAAGTAAGTTTCATAGTTTTAGCTTTAACACTTCTAATTAGTGATTTAAAAACACATGTATTTTACATTGTTTTGGCTTTGCACATGGCCAGATATATAAAGCACAACATTTTAATGCAAACAAAAGCTTTTCAAAAAAACAATCAGTATGCCAAACATAACACTCAAAGAATTTCTTTTTCCAAATGAACCGAGATACAGTAACTCGACATTCCCTTTTAATGAAGCCCCACTGCACCGTGAAAAATGTGCAGCCTACAGTATCTTAAATGAATCATAATATGGCTTACATCTTTAATGCCTGATCACAGTGCCAGAGGAGTTCAAAGAGCCCTTACTAAAACCATCAGTAGAATATGCTGGTTGCACAAGCCACTGAAGTGCCTACTTTGTAGCCAGAAGTAATTACGTTGCTCTGCTAATCTCTGCTGCAGAAACTCAATCTAACAGACAGAAGATCACATCTATCAGATAAATGCTCCATGCAAGGCACAGAGGCTGCTGATTTTCTTGGAAACACACACAGCATTTTGTGTATGTGACGGTGCAACATACATGCATTACACCCTTGGGAATAAAAACTGTCAGTGTTGGGAATACATACTGATGATAAGGAATAACTCTACTTCCTCCTTCCTCTGCTTGAGAGACTGCAAATCTACATCTTGAGATCACGCCACATCTGTGAGGTTCCTGACTTTTACAAGCACAGGAACCTCAGCTGTAAGAATCCATTATTACCAGGCTGAACACACAGTTGTCTCTGTGGATCTCCCTTTTATTCCCCACTCTTCTTAAAATAATGATGGAACGAGACAGGATCTTGAACCATCAGCTGAACTACGCAATACATCTCACTTAAAAGGCTGGGAGGTAATGCTGTTGAGCTATAGCAAATCAGTACGAAATATTTCAGGTAGATAGCATTCATGACTGATAACCATGGGACACAGATTTAATCCTGGAAGCATACACGGAGCTCACGTTTTGGAGTTTCACAGCACTAGATCAAAGCAAACAAGTGCAACCTGCAACTTTTCATAAAACAAATGACACTGCACAGTCCAAACAATGGCAGACAACCTTACTGAAATGACTGCTATCTACTTTTGAACTAGAGAGGAATGAAAGCACATCCAAGAGAGAAAAAAAGCAGGAAAAAAATATAACACAGAGAATTATGTACCTTACTTTTTTCTCATACCCTCGAACAGCCAAACTACTTGTTACAGCTTATTCAAATGACTCCAAGCTTGAGCTAGAAGGCTTACATTTTATTCAGGTGGTTACAGTTTGGCACACTAAGCAGCCTCAAAACATAGAAGCTGCTGCCAGCAAAGTCAGGAAGAAAATTGTCAGTCTTTGTATGACCACAAAAAAAAAAAAAAAAAGGCATATGCACATGCCAATAGCAATTATACAAAAACCTCAAATTGCAAGTGTGGAAAGTAATTTTGGAACATCAAGATGAAGCAGTTGGAAGAATTTTACATCTCCCTTTTTAATTTTTCATTGTGGTCATACATGTCACCTTCTTGTGTCTGGGTATTTTTTTGCTTTTAACCAAAAACCCAACTGTGCGCATTAGCAAGGTGAAAAGATTCCAGTCTCTCCCAGAAGCTCCTATTCACAAGAGTATTTGGTCCTCATTAATTTAAACCTCCAACCACCTCTAGAAAAAACAATTCAGAATACCTAGCATTCTAAGTGCCCAGATATAATAAGGAGTAATTATACTACAGCATAAAATACTTAACATTTATTCTGTGCTGTGCACTCCTTCCATATGTGAAGTTCTTCTACCCACTGCAGTTCATCTAGCAGCTCACCTGTGTGTAACAATACCAAAGCCATACTGCAGGAATATTTGTGCATCTGAAAACCAGCAAACCCCTTTTTGTGTCAATATCCTCACATACGGGATAAGCACTTCCATCACGGTTACCACCTGTATTAGCTGCACTCATGGGGGCATAAGGCAAAAAGAGCCTGCTAGCTAAAATGAAACTTCCGCTTCTTCCAACATCATGGATATAAGGATTATTTTTTCTTACAGAGAATTAATTGCACCATATTCCTGCGTAATGGAACATTGCTGCAATAACTGCAGGACTGGATTTGACTATTTATCAGAAAAAAAAACCCTAATACTTACTACTAAATGTATCACTTAAACACATTGGTAGAAAAAAATATCAAGTGAGAATACTTCAACACCTTTCCTTTTTCATGACTGAGCACACTCCCCCCCTTTTACAAAGTAAGAAGTTTTCATTTTTAAGACTCAATCTAATTCTTCAGAAACAAAATTCTAAACATTGCAGCATTACAAGAGATGTAATGCTGCATTCAGAGTTGTAATGCATCAAACACTTCACCTATCCCACTGTCCATCCAACCTGCTCCAAAGTGCTACTGTTACATAATGATCCCTTGCAATCCCCTTAGCTTTATATGTTAAGACTGTTAAGGAACAAATATTCTCTCTTTCAGTGCCAGTGCTCTATACATTGCAAGGATTAAAGGCATTTCACTGCCTTTCCTCTGTCATCCAAACTGGACTGACATTATCTCATAGAAGGTTCAGGTACTCCATACATTCTATTATGTCATTTCTAACACAGAAATTAAACCACATTTCTCAGGAAACAGAAAACAAAAGCTACTTTCAAGCTAAAGGTACTTTCAAATGCTAACCTTAACGGACATAACAACCTATACTTACAAACAGGAATATTAGGCAAAAAACTCATGCTATTACCAAACAGAAGACAAAAAATCAGATTATCTACTTTGGGTTTAGCACCTTTTTGTTTCAATGGATAGTCTTAGGTCCTGTGTTAATTGTTACAAGTATCAAAATGATAAGGGAAAGGAGATGGCATTTGTAGAAATGGACAGGAGTTAAATTTGTTTTTATATTTCTAAAAGAGTGCTTAGTGTTAACTTTCTTTGCACAAATTAAAATCCAAATAATAAAAAAACAATTCTCAAATGAATACAGCAAAACAAAGGTCACTTTTTTACTTTGCAGAGTGTGCTTAATTTCTGGTTCCTGCTTCAAATTTACTTAAAGCACGTCTCCTAATCATAAAAGCCTTCCTTGCCATGTTTCCATATAGGCCTCTGTGGATTGCTAATACAGTCCTCCCTCTGGGGCACAGTAATCCACTGGCACTGCTCCCACTTTTCCCTCAAGAACCGAGCTCTCTTCTGGAACAAAACACTCCAGAAGCCAAATAAGCAGCGTGGAAGAAATCGGTCCACCTGGCAGCACCTTTGCAGTTTACCTGCAAGGCTCAGCAGCCTTTTCCTCAGCCGCTTCAGTGCGGGAGAGGGGAACCAGCAGGGAAGGTTTATTAGAACACGGCGGGTACGGAGCTTCCCGAAGGCGCCGGCCGTGTCCGGCTGCCAGGGGACCCCATCCGGGCAGGGGGCCGGGACCGCCCGGCGCCCCCGGAGCACGAGGGCGGCTCGGGGCAGCCGGCGCGACCCCGAATCCGCTCAGGAGGGCGGGTAGAGCTCTGGGTTGCGGCCCCTCCATCACCCACCCCGGCCCCGCACCGGGCCGCCCCTTCCCTCGCCCGCCCCGGCCCTGCCGCCTGCGGGAGCCCCCGCGCCCAGGGCCGGCGGCGACGGGCGCGGCCCGAGAGCGGCGGAGGATGTGGGTGTAAGCACAGCAGCGGGAAGAAGCGGGCAGCTCCGCGCGGCCACAGCGGGGGAGCGGGGCGTGGGCTTATTTATATCCCGGGCGCTAATTTGGGAAGCGGGATAACCCGCCCCGCACGGCACCTGCCGCCAGCACTCACCCCATCCCGCGGAGAGGCGGCGGCCCCTTTAAGACCGCGGGAGACCCCTCCCTCCGGCCCTCCCGCTCTCCCCCGCCGCGCGCCTCCCGGGCCGCCAATCGGCGGCGGCGACGCAGCCAGGGCTGCGGGCGGCCAATCCGCGCGCCGCTTAGTGACCGCAGGGGAGGCGAGCGGCAAGATGGCGGCGCCGGGAGAGGCGGCGGCCGTGGCGGCTCCCTCGCAGACCGAGGTGGCCGCGGGCTCGGCCGCCTCCGCCGTGGTGCTGCCGGAGCGGCTGCAGCGACGGGAAGCGGAGCGACAGCAGGGCGTGGAGCGGCAGAGGCAGAAGAAGGAGGCGCAGGTAGTGAAGGAGGAGCAGAGCGAGTTCTTCCTGGCCGCCTTTGCCCGGGAGCGGGAGGCCGTCGAGGCGCTGCTGGCGGCGGGGACGCTGGAGGAGGCGGCCGCCCGCCTGCAGGCGCTGCAGAAGCTGCTGACGGGCAGCGTGCGGTTCCTGGCGCCCTACGAGGTGCGGCAGGGGCAGGAGACCGTGGCGCGGCTGCAGGGGGACCTGGCGGCGCGGCGGCAGCAGCTGCAGCCCAAGAAGAAATTCGCCTTCCGCGCCCTGAAGAAAGAAGCGGCTCCGGGCAGCGCCCCGCGCCCCGCCGAGCCCGCCCCGCCGGCCCCCGCAGCGCCCGACCGCGGCCTCGCCGAGGGCGAATCGGGCGGGCCGCCGCTGTGCGGGTTCAGCGGCGCCCAGGACGAGGAGCTGGAGCTGGGCCCCGCGGAGCTGCTGCAGCAGGACGTGCTGCTGTCGGGGCTGCGCGGCTGCCGGGTGCGGCTCCGCGGCAACCCCAACACGCTGCGGGTGCGCGACTGCCGCGGCTGCACCGTGCTCTGCGGGCCCGTGTCCACCTCCGTGCTGGTGGACGGCTGCAGCGACTGCCTGCTGGCGCTGGCCTGCCAGCAGCTCCGCACCCACCGCACCCGCGACTGCCGCGTCTACGTGCAAGTCACCAGCCGGGCCGTAGTCGAGGCCTGCTCTGGGGTCTCCTTCGCCCCCTACTCCTGGAGCTACCCCGGCATCGAGAGAGATTTCGAGTCGTCTGGGCTGGACAGAAACAGTAACAACTGGAACCTGGTGGATGACTTTGACTGGCTGGCGACTGACAAGCCTTCACCCAACTGGAGCCTGATCCCCGAGCAGGAAAGAATCACTTGCTGGGACTGACTGTGGAGGCGGCTCTGCTGTGCAGGAGATCCTCGTGTAAACGCAGTGACCCACGAACTGTGGGTCTTAATCCCCATTCTGTCATTGATCCCCATATGCCATTAAATGATTCCATTCAGTATTCAAATTTTGAATTGTAATACATGGCTGGATTTCTTAGTTGAAGATACCAGTCAAATAGAGTTTACCGTTCTTGCACAAGTTGCTGCTATAATCTGTATGTATCACTGTGGGATTTGCCAATTTCTGAAGTACCTCATTGTGAGTTTTAACATATTAAGGTGGGGCAAAGACCACTGATACACAAACAACAGTGAGCCTCTGTTAGAGCTCTTGTGCTGCTTTCACTCACCCAGGCAGGCTCTGAATTAGCTGCAAGCAGTGCAAACTGTACTGAATGAAAGGACTCAAATACCAAATCCTCCATGTGTTTGTGGTTCTCAGTGTATCTTAGGGGGAGTGCTGGGCAGTAGTGCTGTGAGGTAATGGGGCAGAAGAAGGTTGATGGAAAGGAAGAGTTTGTAACTGCACAGTGCAGCAGGCTGAGATGCATCCTGGGCTGTGATACAATGATCAGCCAGGTTCTGTGGATTCGGGTTCAGTCTCTAAGTTGGATTTAGGCTTTTATTTTAAGTGAGATAAGTCTAAAGGAAAAGGGTGTTCTAATAAACATCTAATGCTCTCCTAATATATTGATGACTCAAAATTCAGAAACCTATGGAGTCTGTATAAATTACTGGAGCTTCACAGTCTATAAATGCTATGTGAAAGGATGCTGCTTCTCTAAGCAACTCAGGAGCATCCAGCAAGTGCTGATGAACATCACAGAAGCTGGATCAACTGTTCTCTGCAAGCTGAAGCTTCAGGAGAGGGGTGTTCAGGGATGTCCTGCTAGTTTTCCAGACAACAGACCAAATTTGTGTGCTGTGATCCTGATTTGCAGCACTCTGCTGCTAAGTGCAGTGTTGACAGAGGGAGTCAGTAAAACAGAAAGATGAGGTGCTATATTCCAATTCCAAAACTGCATGTTATCTTGCATAAAGTGCAGAGTAATTTTGGTCTCTTCACTCCTGCTAAATAATAATAAAAAGGTAGCAGCACTGTGGAATGCAATGTCTTTACAGTGCCCTGTTAGTGGTTTCTAAAACTCTCCTTAACTTGGGACTTTTTCAAGAAATAACCTTTTATCTTGCCTTAGCATAAAGCTTTATTTTAAAACCTCAAACTGTTTATGCTGTGCAGCCATCATCTGTGTGCCTCTAATAGACACTAAATCCTAGCTGAACCATCAAAAACTGCACCACTGCCAGAAGTACCTGAGACTTCAGTGCTTGACTGGTTTTGAGCAGAAAATGTTTTTGTGTAAGTTGTTTTCAGCATATTTAATTTAAGGGCGGGGGCAAAAGGGATTTTATTTTTATTCCTGACAACTTCCAGTTTTGTTTACTTCTGTTAATGTATATTTTTTTGACTGAATTGGATTTTGCATTTCAAATATACTTGTTTTGAATTATTTCAGTTGTTCCTTTACTAATTGCTGCCTTCTTTGCACTCGTAAAATTATTTAAAGAATACACAGCCTCAGTCTTACTTTAATGTACATAATTTATATCCTTTGTTAGAGGGATGTGATCAGTTGAGGCTCTCGAGTATCTTAATTTTAACATCTCCATCTTGGTACAGGACCTGATTTTGTAGTTAATTGTTCTCTACAGATCCCAGTAGGGACAGATCAATCCTGTTAGCATCCTCTAGCCTTGAGGTTGCAAAATGTTCAGCCTCTAAGAACGACAGTAATGCCTTTGTTCTGCACATTTACACCTCCTTCCTGTGGTGATGGATCCCGGCAGATCCAGACAGGCAGAGACCCCGGGGCTGTGGAAGGTACCAGGGGTGCCCTGAGGCTTCCCGGTGCACTTCACATGGAAGTGCCACGTCCTGTTCCAGCTCTTGGCCCTGGCATGCAGTACTGCCTGAGTAAGCACAGCAGGAGTCAAAACGTGGAAGTTGAAACTTCAGTTTCTCCCTGAAATTGTTTCCTTGGGGATGTCTTTCACAAATCGGTTACTGACATCCCAGCTCTCATGTTTTCTTTCCTCCAAATACTTTGGGCAAACCACAGTGAGCAGGTTCTTCAGGAACACGGTGCCAGACAATGATCCTAAAGCTTGAACATTTCCTTTGTAATACAAAACACATAACTGGCTCTTGGTCTCAGGCATGGCATGAAACAAGCAAATTCAATTTGAGAACAGCAAGTCCAGAAAAATTTGGTCAGGCAAATACCTAAATGTGATTTATAGTTCTAAACATACAACTTCATATAGATAGATATATATATACACACAGTTGCACATTTCCATACACCTTTTTAAAATTATACTTTCCTAACGTAGAATCATAACAGACATTCAATCTGTTAGTTTTGTATGAGAACTTAAGCACTAGTAAAGGTTTGCTAGCATGTTCTTGGGCTATTCAGTAGAAAAATTGCAACTTTCTTGGGTCTCTAAGGAAGAGAAGCCAAACCCCTAAATATTTCTAATCAGCTAGCAATCACCCTGCATAATGTACAACTGAAGTGAACAAAGTCCCTTCAAGAGTTCTGGCTCTGGTTTGCATCACGGTGCCACCAGTTCTTCTACCAGAACTTCTTTAAAAATCTTGTACTTTAAAGAAATAAAGGGGCTGAATAACAAATGCCTGCCAGAGGCGTGGGATAACAGAACATCAGCACCACAAACCTTGTGCAAATTTGCCCTGAAGAGAAGCTAACAGCCAGAAAGTTTGTAAAAATGGGGAGGGGGTGAACATGGAGCTGCAGAACCATTTTCCACAGGGAGTCAGGAAAGCAGTCCTGTTTCAAGCATTTTTGAAAGACAGCTTAGTTGGACATCCCTCCTCCAGCCAGTGGCCTCACCAAAATCTTTAAAGCCAGTGAAACTTCTTAGTCCAGCACAGGGCTGTTACTCAGTGTTTTAAAGCTCCTGTGTGTGTCTGCAGGAAATAGTTCCATGCAGAGACACACAGCACTGAAACCATGGGGGGAAACTGAGGCCACAGAGAGCTTTGGGCGTTGCCCTTTGTTGAGGCACGGAGGGGTGGCACAGAACAAAACTTGCCTCCAGAGAAGCAGCCAGGAGCTTTGCTGCTGCTTCCCATGCTGGATGAGAGCATCTCACCCAGAGGTCTGTCCTGAGGGATCAACCCCCCTCGGTTCCCTTTGGAGTCCAGGCATTTCCCTCTGCCCCTGCTTCTCTTGAGTAACATGAGCAGAAATGGAATTACTTGCATTATCTTTATCCAGCTCTCTTTCATTTAAATACATTCTGATGTGAGCTGTGGTAGAATTGTTTTGTGAAAAAAATACAGGTAAGAAATACATGCATAAGACAATTTCCTACACACTTCTATGCATTATATTTTTGAAGGCTTGGATTTTTTTCCCCCCGAAGTTTGTTATTTAAGCAATAGCTTCATGTAGACAAGGTTCAAATCTCAGTGGTTTTACCTGGAATTGCTTCAGGTTTTACTAAACAATTCCATCGCATACAAGGAAAGACAGGAATAGCAAGAAAAAGAATCTATGCAACTTGGGGAAATTTCAGCATTTCCATTCACATCACAATCTGATTTATCTGACTGACTGGGGGATCCACCTGTTGTGCTGAGATGTTTTCCAGCAGTAATGACTATCATGAGCTTTTTGTAAGCTTCTTTTAATTCCCAACATACTTCTTCCCTGTTTCTGCAAATGTAAACTTTGATTTCTAACTCTTGTTTTTTCAGCAGTGAATGCTCCACCCCAGGCATCACAATAATACAAACAAATACTCATAATTACCATCTTGGAGGTCAAAAAAAAAGTTTTGTTTTCTGAACATGTTACACATCAGCACATGAATGATGGCTGAAATTCTGGGAAATACCCAGAGCAAAATCACACCAAAATCCCCACAGTGTGCCCCAACAAAGTGCAGGAGCCACAGAGTCCAGCAGGTCAAATCACCCTTCCCAGGATTTACAACAATCCCAGCAGTGAATTTAGAACTTGCCTCTGTTTCCAGCCTCAGTACCTGCAGCCACCTCACATGCCACAAAAATAGTAGCCAACCAAGTTACCTGTGTAAGGAGGCTAAAAAAAAATAATAAAAAATCAGACTTTTCTCCACCTGATAATCATACAGAAAGGTTCAGCATTTTTATCACATTGTTCCTCAGGAGTGTCCCTGTTCACACCAGAGTTACAATTGAGACCAAAACCATAAGTGAAGGTACATGAGCAAACCTCTCTACGCAATAATTTCCCATCAAAGGTAAAATCAGGGAAAGGAAAGGAAAGGAAAGGAAAGGAAAGGAAAGGAAAGGAAAGGAAAGGAAAGGAAAGGAAAGGAAAGGAAAGGAAAGGAAAGGAAAGGAAAGGAAAGGAAAGGAAAGGAAAGGAAAGGAAAGGAAAGGAAAGGAAAGGAAAGGAAAGGAAAGGAAAGGAAAGGAAAGGAAAGGAAAGGCACATATTTCATATGACAGAGCAGTGTGAAAGAAAGATTGGGCCAGGAAATTATTCTTTTTACCAACTGAGAGCACTTCCATAGTTTAGGCATGAATGTATTTTATATCTTATATCCCTGAAGATGGAAAGACTAAGATTGGTCTAGGGCTGAGCACCAGACTGTTTAACAAATACCAGATTAAATTGTTTACATCCCTCTCTCTTAACTGATAAATTTGTAGCTTATATGTAGGTTACAAGGCATAGCTTTTTTGGAAAGGTATCAATATTGTATTGTTATACATACACATTATAATTTTAAACTAGATTTTGAATTTGAACAGAGTCATGGTGAAATCAATAATAATTTGAATATTTTATTCTACCATTTTTTCTCCAATATTGGCATATGAATTATACATTTGAATTTAATAGACAACCTCTGAGGAGACCATTAACTCAAACATTCTTGCAGCAATTAGCTTTTATCTGCTATGGATCCATTTCAGCATTTTCTGTTTGAAGTAGAAAGCCATAGTAAGTGCCAAACTAGAGACAAATTGCAGCCAAGAGAAAGCTTTTTAAGAAAAGCAGATGCCAGGCAAAAGGAGTTTTCTTTTTTTAAACTATCCACAGCCCAAAACATTTCTCTATGATGCACCATCACCTTCCTGTCCCTTGGGCTGCTGTGCCAGAGACAGCCCTTGGCTGGCCGGTTTGTGCCGATGCTTGCACAGGGTTTGTCTGGGATAATGGGGAAGCATTCATTCCCGCTTTAAAAAGTGTTAACCAATCCCCTTTAGAACTCCCAAGCACGGCGAGTCAAGTTGATGGGTGGGGAAGTTTTTCCCACCCAAAGTCCCCAGCTGGTATTGAGCTATTGAAAACTACTTAAATAAACAGCTCTTCTCCTAATCCGGGTTGTTTTGGTAGTGCTGATTGCTCTCTGAGATGACTTTAAAGGTAGAAGTCTCAAAGGTCTAATTAGTACTCGAGTGTCCCCTCCTGAACATCAGGTGAATTACTGGTCATCTCGCAGCTAACACTAGCAATTGAGCAGTGATTTATGAGGATCCTTCCCATTTCCTTTGTTTATAGACAGAAGAGTAAGCCTGGAGGGATCAGAGAGCCCTGAAGCATGTCCTGCATGTGCTACCACAATATTTTGATTCTTGAATTAGAGGGAACATGTAATGTATACACTTACAAGATTTTGCTGCATCAGATTTATCATGGGTATCTAAATGTTAAATTATTAAGCTGACAGGTACTTGGATTCATCTGTGCTCCTGAATACAAAATTACCCATATCCACAGCAACACCAGGCTTGCATCTGCTGTGGCAAGAAGTATTTCACTGTATATCCTCATGACCTGCAGACCTGGTACAGAAATCTTTTCCACTTCAATTACTGTTTCACGGTCATCACTGACAAGAAAGGTAATGGTTTCGAGTTCTTTTATCTGGAATTAACTCCAGGCTGTCAGATAAATACACTTTCCAAACTCAAATCTCTTAGCTGAGCCCTGAAAGAGTCAGTGAAACACATGCTGCATTGACTGTGGGATATTTTGCCAGGAGAGATGTTATTTCAGCACCATGACTTATTGCACAAAAACATGAATAGGCACTCTCAAGAAACAGCACTTTTCATCCACTTCAGTGCAAGAGGAGAGAATAGTCCCTGATGGATAATCACCTTCCCTCTCACTTCACTCAGTCTTCACCAGCAAGGGCAGCAGCAATGCAAACAACCAGGCTTGCTTTAGGAAAATCCCAGTTACCAACTGCTCTCCAGCTCACTGCAATAGCATCAGGATGGGCTGGGAAAGGTCCGCCATAAAAACCTTCAATTAGGACAGGAAGAAGTAGTGACTTGCCAGCCTTTGTCCTTCCTGAAGGAACCTTCAGCATTCCAGGATCTCAAATGGTAACTGAGAAGCAACCACGGCACCACAGAGCTGGAGACCATCAAAATGTTATTTTTCAGTGCTTGGGCTTTTTAATTATGTGTGTTACTATTTTTCACACTTGCCTTCCTCCTAGCACATCCCTTCCCCTCTCTGTCCCTGAGGGCTGGTGGCCGTGCTGCTGGCAGCCACTAGAGGATGCCCCCAGGGACTTGAGTGGTGGCAGCAGCAGGTCTGGCTGACAGGCAAGAGAGCATTCTCCCAGTCCCTCTTCTGGGGCTGCTCCTTTCTCCCCTGCAGCATTAGCACCCATGCCCTCAGACAGCTGCAGGATGATATCCCACTGCTGGAGGTTGATTTCACGTGGTGGTGGCAGGGGGTGAGGCAGACCAGGAATTTCCCAGCAGCTCCAAACCCCTGTGAGGTGAGTGGGAGATGGTATTTCAGAGCAAGCAGAGCTCCTCAAGCAGCAGAGCGAGTGAAAGCCCAGCACCTCTGCCTGCCTGACACAGCTGTGTGCTGCATGGAGGAGGCTGCAGCCCCAGGAGGGGGTCATACCCTCCCTTCTGCCCACTCCAGCGTGAAAGCAGAGCCAGCTGCAGGTCCTTCAGCAGAGCCTGAGGACCCCGGGATGCCTCCCTTGCACTGAGTTACAACATCCCCAGGGTCCCTCTCCAGCTGCTGAGTTGAATTCCTCCCTGGCGTAAACTCCCGGGTGGGTCTCCTCGGGCAGCCCTGCTCCCCTCTCTGGCCTGGTGATTATCCAGTAAGCTGCTCATGCCAGCTCACTTTTTTATAAAAAAAAAATCTAATCTCTAGATTTCAGCCCAGGGTTTATTTATTGAGTTTCTCTGCACTTTTCCTTTCTCCTGCTCTCCTGCCAAGACTCAGAGATGGTGCAAGCCCTGGAAGTAAATAGAAAATGCCAAGCTTAGTTTTTTTAGGTCACCGTAAACTACACGCTTATCTGCTTTCAGAATACATAAGCCACAGGATGTCATCTCCAGTCAACACAGAAGGATGAGGACTAGAACATGGCTTTGGCTGTAGATATGAATATATTGGGAGCACAGTGGGGAATGTTTGTATACAAGCAGCCTTTTTTTAATCCAGAGCCCTCTTCCTTTTTCCTCTAAGGTTCCGTATTCTTCTGGCAACAAAGATCTTTTTATATCTCTGGGGTTTCATATTCCGCCCAGCAGCCTATCATAGGAGAGCACAAATCTACTAAATAGTAAAATGAGGGATTACTTCCACTCATCTGTTGACAGACATTTCTCCAAATTGGATCAAATGATTAAAGGTATTAGAATGACGTCTTGCAGATCCAGATCAAATCATTTGAAACCTTGAGAGTGTTTCTCCTTTGCTTGGAAGAAACCACCAGAAATAGTTGTAGGTGCTAATTGCCCATTATTCTCATTAATGTGAAATTGTTAGCTGGGACCTTCGAACATTTTGCTTACTTGAATCCTAAGCAGGGAACTTCAAGATGGAAGGAGCGTGCAGTGGCTCGCTTCCCGACGTGCCGTTCGGGATCTCTTCTGACGCCTGAATGGTTCTTCCTCGAGTTGCTTACGCTGAGAAGAGGGGTCCAGGCTGTGAAATCTTCCAACATCTCCCACTACAAAGATGGCACTGCTGAAAGTCAAATTCAATCAGAAGAAACGGGTAAAACTAGCGCAGGGACTATGGCTCATGAACTGGTTTTCGGTGTTTGCTGGAATCCTTGTTTTTAGCATGGGATTGTTCCTCAAAATTGAGCTCCGGAAGCGAAGCGAAGTGATGGACAATTCTGAAAGCCACTTTGTGCCCAATTCTTTGATATTGATGGGTATATTATCCTGCGCCTTCAATGGTTTTGCTGGAAAAATTTGTTACGATTCTCTGGATCCCGCTAAATTTGCCAAGTGGAAGCCTTTGCTGAAACCTTACCTGGCACTGTGCTGCGTCTTTAACATGCTCCTCTTCTTCGTTGCTCTGATTTGCTTCCTCATGCGGGGCTCCCTGGACAGCACCCTGGCCCAGGGGCTGAAGAACGGCATGAAGTTCTACCGGGACACGGACACCCCCGGAAGATGCTTCATGAAGAAGACCATCGACATGCTCCAGATTGAGTTCAAGTGCTGTGGCAACAACGGCTACAAAGATTGGTTCGAAATCCAGTGGATCAGCAACAGATACCTGGACTTCAGCTCCAAAGAAGTGAAAGAGTAAGTGACTTGCTGGGGTTTGTGTCATGTAGTTCCGATGTTTGATCAGTGTTGTGCCAACAGGCACTGGCTGAAGGGGGTTTGTGTGAAATGGGGTCTTGTGTAATAAAGCATCCCAAATGACCAGCTAGATTGCTTCCTCCCCTGACAAATTTCTCCAAAGTCATCCATCCATAACACAAAATAAAAAGCACCAAACTACAATTCCCACTCTTACTCAGTGTGACGTAAACAGACTTAGTGGATTTTACTGTCTTTTACTGCTTTATAAACCCATTACCTTGTGAGCCACACTACCAAAATCAACAGGAAAGTATCAGAACTTTGCTAATCCTTAAGCAGATGTCAATGTGATCTATTAATTTCCTAAAAAAAGAATTCCCTGGAGACATACTGTTGATATCACTTTTGAAACTCCACTTAGATATTGGCAGCTAATCAGCCGCATGGAAATAAATAGAGGCAGTAACACTTTGCCAATAACCCATGTGTTTTAGATCCTTAAGATTTAGGATTTTATTTTTATATTCACTCAATGGATTGCTTCAGTGCTGTGATAATACTGAGCATCAATTGATGTTCCTAGCTTTACACAGTGGCCCTTGTAGCCATATGTATTTTAAGTTCTGTCCTGTGCCTAATTTTTTAAAACTTCACATGAAAGCAGCACTAGTTTATTGTTTCTATACAAACCAGACCAGGTTGTTGACCAGAAACACCTTAATGGCTTTGATGTCAGGTCCCAAAGAGGCAGTAATCCCAAAATCAGGTTAGGTGCAGTAAGCTCAAGCAGAAAATAAACATGAGAACAAAATGAACCTTTGAAATTAAAAAGATAGCATTAGGCATAAACACCCATAACCTTTTAAAAAACTGAGCACTGGGGAAAGAGATGGTTATTCTGGGTTCTTTGGGAACATCATTCATTAATGTTTATGCTCTGTGGTTACATAATGGGTCCTGTAAACTGGAAGCAATCTGCTTTTAAATATACTGCCTGTATTAAAAATGTCTGAAGTAATTTTGAAAAAAAGCTTTGTGTCTCTCTTGGGATCTCTTGGGATCCCTGCCTGACTGTGTAAATGCTATTTCACTTGTGTGTGTCCCTCTGCCTGTTCTTTTGACTTGTTGGGTGGTCTGGTTGTTTTTGCAGTTCTGAAAGAGGACTTAGTGAAAACTGTTACAGATTTAACCCCTTGCACTGCAGGGTGTTATAACAAATACATTCACTATTGAACAAGGGGGTGTTTCCATTGCCAAGGTAGGTCCCTGGGTATAAATAACTACTTGAAAAAACCTTGCCAGCATTATATGGAGATTTGAGAGCTGTAACTTAATCCAGCAGCAGTGGAAGGGCAATGCACAGAGGGAAAACAAGGTTATACTGTCCTTAATAACTGATGCCTTGTTTGGGACTGAGACTCAAGGTAATTTCTTTGTACTACTGAGGCAGGAAATAGGGCATTAAAAATCTACAAATGGGTTTCAGTGAATTCAAGGTTTGTACTACATGTGGGTGCACAATCTCTGCTCCCATTCCTGGTGGGGTAGTCTGGCCCCTTTGAAGCCAATTGTTAAGTTCTCCTTAGCTCCAAGGAAGGTGGGAGTCTGTCCTCCACAATGGGATTTTTATATTATTTGTAGAGCAAAGGCCTGACCCAATATCCAATCTCTCTGAAACTGGTGGAGCATTTACACATGAATGGGAATTAGACCCAATCCAGAGGACAGACACTTCACATTTAGAGAGAAAACCTCAACTGCGTTTGCTGTTTAGATGTATTTAGGTCATGACTGCAAAGTGGAATTTCCCTTCACCAGGCTGTTGGAATCACCTCTCTATGAGACAATTTTAAAATATCCGTATAGAAAGCTACAAGTGACAGAATTTTTTTTTTTTCCTCTCTACTCCTCTGGGACTCTCCATCCTGTGATTTTCTAAGCAAAATGACCTGTTTTAAAACTGCAGTTCTTTTATTACAGTATTTTTGCAGAGTCAGTGGAACTACTTGCCTTCTAAGTTATCTTGCATCTAAACCTCTCCTAAGACAGCAGGCTAAATGACTGTTTACAGAGAGCAACCACAGTGTCAGATGAACAATAGCTGGGGAGCTTCTGCAAGGACTTTGGAAATTTTGCAACATCCTGTTGCTGAAGCACATTTCATGTTTTCAATACTGGCTACCTTCCCAAGCCAAGAATAAATGCACAACCCCTCTCTGGAGCTATTATCATCAAAAAGAAGCTATTAGGTTTGCTGGATCAATGTTCTAGCTGGATATAGTGGGTTCCAAGGCTATTTTGGGTTCTTTTCCAAGCACAGGTCAGCTCCAGCACCTCTCTTCCATCATAACTATGCTGTGATCATTCTTTTCTGACTGCCCCTCCTGAATTCTCATTGCCATTTACTTTTGTTAAAAACAAATTTTTTTGAAGGAGTGACCCGAGAGCGTGCATTTCCACCAGGAGGAGTTAATTACTCAGTGTAGCCTTGACACAGAAAAGGATTTTGGAGAGAAAGGATACCCTGGACAAACACCGCTGTGTGAACACGGAGAAAAGGCACGGCGAAAAATCCTCCTTGCCTTTGCTTTCCTTCCTCGTGCAGATTTGCTCCTGGAAATCCTTGTCTGCCTGTCTGTCTGTCTGTCTGTCTGTGTTCACGCTCCCTTCTGCCCTTGTCCGCAGCCGGATCAAAAGCAACGTGGACGGGAGGTACCTGGTGGACGGCGTCCCCTTCAGCTGCTGCAACCCCAGCTCCCCCAGGCCCTGCATCCAGTACCAGGTCACCAACAACTCTGCCCACTACAGCTACGACTACCAGACCGAGGAGCTCAACCTGTGGCGCCGCGGCTGCCGGGAAGCGCTCCTCAGCTACTACAGCGGCATGATGAGCTCCATGGGCGCCGTCATCCTCCTCGTCTGGCTCTTCGAGGTAACCCCCTCCTCCCCTGCAGGGAAGCCCCGGCGTGAAAGTCAAATCTGTTTAAAATAAATTTCCCCGTTGTTCGGCTGGGAAATGATCTGAGTAAGGGCTGAAAGGTGCCAGGATGGAAACAGAGGTGGGGTGGGTGTGGGATCACAGATCCCTCTTAGCAGGGGCCAGAGCATCCCACAGCAAGAGGGGGAAAAGGGAGAGATTTTCTGCCAAAGGCAAGGTGCTGAGCAGGGCAGAGAGTGCAAGGGCTCTAGATGTGTCCCATCTGTGGGGAATGAGAAATACAAAAAAGCAGCACATCACAAAAATGTGGCAGTAATTAGTGGGACAGAAAGTGCAGTTTAAAGGGTTTTCACACTGAACAAAATAAGGCTCTAAGTGGAAAAATTTCAAGGCAGTGTGTGGACTGTCATCAGCTCCACCAAGGTATTTGGTCAGAAAGAGTGGCTTAGGTAGAGCAGGTGGGTTAAATTTATTTTATTCTGCCTCCCAAAACCACGAGGCAAACGCAAACAGGTGCCAACACTGCCCAGGGCAGGTGTCTGTGGGCACCACAACCCGAAGTGCAGCTTGGCTGATAAATTCTGTTCATCCAACACAATGAATCTCCTGCCTCTGGGAGATGGCCACTTTCCTGGGCAGGGTGTTTAATCAACACTAATGCTCGGGGAGCGTGGGCTGGCAGCGGCACGAGGGCTGGAACGTGAGGGGCTGGATGTGGAGATCAGGCAGGACCTGCTGGTGAAAGGGAGGGGGCAGCTCCCTGGGGTGCAGCAGAGCCTCTCCTATCCTTGGAATGGCTGCTGCATATGGCATTGCCTATTTTAAATGATTCAGCTGCCTTTTTAAAAATTTAGATACATGCAAATTAAAAAAAGAAGAGTTACATTTTGATGCAGGCACTGGCCTGCAGCCTTCCAGGAATTAAGATGCTTTTTAGAAAATAAACACCTACCTAAATCTAAAATCTACCTAAACTGAAAAAAAATATAAAGTTACTCCATGTTGTGTTGTTTTAAAAATAACTGCTCTGAACTGCAGAGAAACATACTACCTCTTTACACTGTTATTCTGGTAAGAAAAGAAAGAGAAGGTCTTTATTTTAGCCCAGATTCAAATGCAGAGCTCTTGAAGAGTGGGGAATTTCAATTGTATTTGAAAGTCAAAGACAATCAAAAACTCAGGGGAAAAATGCACAAAAATACCAATGCCAGCTGCAAAAAATCATGACTAGGAACCTGTAACATACCTCTGCTAACTTGCAAGAGATTAATGACAGCGATATGTTAACATTAATAGCAGTGATAAAAATGCAGTATTTTATGTCTAACTCTTCAAAGCACACCTGGGTATTTTTTTCAACCTGTGGCATAATGAGAAATGAGATGTTCTCTTCTTTTCTTTGTCTTTTTCAAAATAGAAGGTGAGACTTTTTCTCAGGCAATCAGAGGACTTCTAGGGCAAAACTTGAAAGAAACAACATGATCCTGGGTTACAATGACTTGCCCTCTTGAATATTTATTGCTTGCCTGACATTCTACCATAAAGGGCCCAGATTTGGGGCTGAAATTCCCTCTGCTTTTAAGGCAAATTTTGAAGGGAAGAAGCAAAGCAGGAAACAGACATTAATTTAGTCTCCCTTGAAATATAACCACTTCCTTTAAATTCCAGTCAGGATAGGAAACAATCTAATGTTGAGCAGGAGGGCAGCAGAGGTTCCAACTCCTGGCCAAGGTAAGTGTGGGTCTGAGCAGGGTGAGCCCAGGGGCAGTGGCTGTGCTGGCTCTGCACTTCTCATTTCCCTGGGAAGTCACAGAAACATGCAAAAGCAAAATCCCAGGTTGCTTTACACCTGCAGCCACCGTGGACTCAAACCAGGTACTTCTCCAGCAAAGCCCTTCTGGGGCCCATGGACCACTCTTCCAGCTGGGTTGCTGGATCTGAAGTGTGGGAAGAGGGAGAGAACATGGGGGGAAGTACTAATCACAGCTGTTATTCTGAGCTGTAGAAAAAGGTAACGTGCCAAACAGGGGCAGGGACCTCAGGGACGGCCGCTTCTCTTTCACCTTTCTATATTAGAAACAAGGAAGAATGAACATATTTTGAAACATCAAAACTTCTATTTGGAAAGAATGCTAATATCTAGAAGCTGCTTCTCCTAGCAAAAGCTGCAGGCTTCCCATGTGTGACAACCAGTCATGAGGATGACAAAAAAAGATCACACCCTGCTCTGGCTAAGCCGCCTCAGGCTAAACCCTGGCAAACAGATGGGCTTCGCTGCAGAAGGTCAACAAGAGCAAGCCTGGATGTCTTCTTGACCTGCCTTAGCCAGCAAAGAGGAAAAGAGAGGTTCAAGGGTGCCCTGAATAAAGCATTTCAAAAGGAATAGAGGGCTGAGGCTGGTTCCTGAGATGCTCCAGGTCCTCCACTTGTGCAAACATGTGGATCTCAATAGGTCACAGCTGCCACAACAGCCAAGACCCTGGGATTCACCTCACATGTGCCACAGACCAGGTCCAGGCTGAGCTCCAGGAGAGCACTGAGACATTCACAGGAGGCATGTTGCATGTCCTGTGTTGGAGAGTAAAGTCTCCGATGCATTAACAGTAGGAGTGAATTCCTGGTGATCTCCAAAACCAGCCCACAGGGAGCAGGAACCCTCCAGATGGACACAGTTTGCTCTGCTGGCCCAGCTGGAGAGGGTGAGGTGGTGCAGGGCACCCACCAGCCCAGCCCATGTTCTTCCTGGCACTTTAAAGCTGCTATAAAATGACAAGGGGTTCCATGACAGGGAAATCATCCCTCAACAAGACTGGCCTCCCTCCGGGGCTCTGACACCCCAGCCTTCCGTGCTGGACTGTGGTTAAGCTCAAATCTACAACTCACAGACTGGTTAGGATTGGAGGTTTAGCTGTGCCCTCACCAGGGCTGAGCAGAGGGGAAGAAGGACCACATTCCTCAGCCTGCTGGCAATTATTCATCTACTGCAGCCAAGGACACCATTTTCCCACTTAGCCACAAGGGCACATTGTTGGCTCAGGGACATCTTGGTGTCACCCAGAGCCCCAAGGCCCTTTGCTGCCAAGCTGCTGTCAGCCAGTCACCCCCAGCACATACCCCAGCATGGGGTTATGCCTTCCCTGCTGCAAGACTTCAGCTAAAGTGGTGGTTCCAGACTCTCTCTGATCATATAGGAGATAGACTAATAGATAGATAGATAGATTTACCAGATACTTGTCTCAAACTTCCTGGGCTCTCCTCTCATCTGGCAGAGAAGGCAGCCTCAGGTCAGTGGAAGTGACAAGAGCCCAGATATCTTGCATTGCTTTTAAGGAATCTCAGCTTCAGGGACTCAAAATCTTGCTTGGAAAGGTTTTTAAGAAAACAAAGTCTTAAACTGAGAGAAAATCACAAAACCCACAAAATCTCATCCAAGGACAGCTCAGATGCTCAGTGCTGCACAAGCACCTTCCTTTTTAAAAGCAGGACAATATTTAGTAACTTAGAGCCACCCAGGAAGCCAGCCCACCTACACTGGCTGTCAAATAGCAGCACTTGGCAAGTCAATCACAAAACAAAACTCCTGCTGACATGCAGGGAGGCAGCACAAGTAGAGAGCAATGTGGAGGCCATTTCCTGCACCCAGCCCTGCTAATCTGCACTTGCAACAGCCATTGATTTCAAAGATAACAGCCCCATGAGTGAGAGCAGCAAAACTGGGACTCAGAGTGGAAGGAAGATGTCAAAGGCTATAAATCCCAAGACTAATGTGATGGGATTTGTCACTTCTTGTGACTTTTATAGAACGGTGCTTTAACTGATTTAAGTCATCATATTATTGGCTAGATGAGACTATTTCCAAATTCAGAGCCACTAGAAACTTCCTTAGTGACCAAAGTGTGTCTAGTCATACATTCCTGTGTTAAGCAATATGAACATTTGCCTTTGGATATGGAAGTATTTGATGAAACTTGTTTGCTTGACCAATGTTTTCCCCTTTCTGATCTTGAGTGAAGGCAGAGAAATATGAACATCTGCAAATTTTGAGAGTAGCCAAGTGTAGCTTAGTCTTCCAAGAGTTTGGAGGCACTGATCATACACAAGTGGGATGACCACAGTAGACAGGCTGATGGATGGGCCATGGAAGCAGATGCTTGGGCAGTCCCTTGAGTCCAAAAGCCAGATGTGAGTTTTGCCATTGGCCTCGCCCTGTGGCTGAATCCCAACCTCAAATCTGCCAGCCCCTTTAGCCATAAAGGTTGAGGAGGACCAAAGGTTCCTTGGGAAATTGGATAGGGTGACAGAGGCATCGTACTTCCCTTAGAGAACAAATCCCATGAGTTCCAGACAGCAGTAGGTGTTCTCCATTTGAGCTTTACACAGAATGTGAAGGACCAAACCAATCTTACTGCTGCCCCATCCCAGCCACCAGCCCTACATGTCACCAGGCTGGCTCTTCTGGGAGCTGCTCTTCTTTCCTTCTCTACTTCACTCATCAATCTCTCTTCATAAGCATCACAAGGGTGAGGTCAGCTTGTTCTGAACGGTGTTAGAAGGCAGGAGACTGGCTAAAAACACACTTTCTCTCTGGAGGCAGGTGCAGGCTGTTGCCAGTGTCAGCAGTGTTACACAGTACAGTAGGAAAAGTCTCAGTCAGAGCTGCTGGGACTAGGTAATATTTAATCAGAAATACAAATTTGTTTTAGATGGAACCAGGGAGAGATCACCTGCTGCCTTGGTTTCCTTGTTTGCACACACCTATAGTGAAACAAAATCAGAATCTGAAGCAGACGAACGAATGGCTCAAATCCTAATGCTGGTCCGTCCTGCAGAGACGCTGATTCATTAATATCTCCTTGATCAGCTTAATACACTCACCAAACATATTAAGGTCGATGCACAGCCAAAATGTTTAGTTAAAAATAAGTGGGCGGTGGCCAAGGATGGTGTTACACACCCAAAGTGCCTTCTGGACATCCAGGGCTCAGCAGCCAGGGATGCATTAAAACCTCTCTGGAAGCACCCACACTGAGGGGGCTCACAGGAGAGGATCCTTGGGCCCTCAGAGCTGCTGCTCACTGAGGCAGGCCGGGCTGCCCAGAGCAGGGACAGTGAGGGTGGGACGGAGCGTCCCGGCCGGGCTGACGCTCTCTGCCTCTCCCCTTGCCCGGCACAGATGTCGGTGATGGTTGGCCTGCGCCTGCTGCACACCTCCCTGGAAAGCATCGCCAATCCCGAGGACCCCGAGTGCGAAAGCGAAGGGTGGATCCTGGAGAACAGCCTGAAGGACACTTTCAAATCCGCGCTGGAGAATTTGAAAAAGCTGGGTAAGTTCAACCAGGTGGAAGCAGGAGCCGAAGGCGCGGAAGGAGAGGAAGGTGGGAAGACGCCAGCCATCACTACAGTCAGTTGAGCTGCTCATTGAGGTGGACTTTTTCTCAGAGAAAATAACACAAACTGAGAATTGTGAATATATCTGCATTTTAAAAGCTATGTACCAACCACCAGAATACACATTTCTACGCATGTTCACTTTTGTACACGGGAGCATACAACATAGTGCACCTTGGGATAAAACACTTATCCACAATGTGAGTACACCATACCCATATCCTTTTGGGAATATGACCCCAACTAGGACTTGCAATATTCATGTGTTCCCTTATCAGAGACAGTTAGTTTAAGAAAAAGAAAATTAAAAAAAAAAAAAGATTGCTGTCATCACGTGGCAATCCATTCAATCTTATTTTGAAATTAAAAGTGGAATTTGAAAAGTTAATATTTTTTTGCTCAAGTTGTTTCATCAGCATATTTTCTCTACTTCAGCTTTTAAGGACAAACAGATTGGGTTTCTGGAGAGTAACATGATAGAATTCAAAGAAAGAAGGATTTCCAGAATTGTATATAACTTAGTATACAGGTATTTTGACAAACCTCTCATATGTGATTTTTGTTAATGTGCTAAGCAATGGTATTTTCTGCTGTATTCTTAAGATGTACATAGAACAAGGTGCAAACTTATGCTGAGAATTTATGTACTAAGCAAAAACTGTAATTTAATGAAGCAGCCAAGCATCATGAAAACAACATTCAGGTAAGATTCAGGGGGGTTGTTTCTCAGGGTTTTTTTGCAGGCTGTATATCTTGAATGCATGTGTTGTAGACTTATGCTTCACCGTATTTAAATTCTTCACAGAAGCTTAGAAGATTCATCTTTTAGTGGGTGGAATCCAGGCTATGAGCATGTGCCAGTTATGGTTACTCTGGACATTTTACAGAGTATGTCATCTCATAACTTGCTCCAGAATATTCAAGCCCAAGTATTTTTAAGACAAGAAAAAGACAAACCCAAATCCAGACAGGCCACTTAGAACTCACACTTTAAATGTTTTCCAGGGGCCTAGAAAGTGGATACCATTCATCCACAAGTACATCAAGCCTCAGCCTTTCAGGCCAGGGAAAACTAAGTTTAAATCCATCCCCAATGCTCAAATTTTACTTTATCAGTGAGGGGGTACTCCTCATTATATCTTTTAAACCAAAGGGAAGGCACATTTTGTATATGCTGCATCTCTCCAAACATAATGTGCTGGAGGATCCTGTTCTCGAGTTGGAATAAAATATGGAAAGAGTTTGCCGTGGTGTGCAGCCTCTAATAAGGGAACAGAGCATCATCTTGAGTTTATTTTCAGCTGTCAGATAATTTCAGCTCAAGGGAAAGAAACCCGAGAGAACAAGGCCCAGCCCCCTGCACCAACGATTGCAGACCCCTCAGTCCCTCCCTGCAAGCCAGGCACCACACTTATTTTTACCCTGGCTCTGCAAACCCTCTACTTCTCGGGGGTGTACCTAGGAGAGGTTTCTCAGTGGGTCCCTTCTCCCTGGCCAATGGATGCCCTCAAAGGGAACAGTGTTTGCAGCTGTGTCACCATTGCACAGCCCACTGGTTTTCATTCCTCATCACTTGTGCACTTGCCCCAGCAGCACTCAGCTCCTCCAGCTTCTGTCCAAATTCCTTCTGGGATGGACAGATCAGTTCAAGGCAGGACAAGTAGGGATGTGTCTGTACATCAAGCCGTAGTTTCCATCTCAGTGCCCAGGCTGTTTCAGGCCACCTGCATACAAGCTTTGATTTTGGCAGGTGTCTGTGGTGTCATTTTCTCAAAGCTGGTCAAAGCTTTCAACTGTAGACATGATCATGAACTTAGTTACAATAACGAGTTTAAAAGTCACTCTCCCCTTCTGTGCATAAGACGAGGACAAGGGCACTGACACAAGGCCAACTTGCTACTCACCACAGCCTATCGTCCCTTGCTCTGCTGAGGGACAGAACTGTACCAGCCAGAGCAGCTCCTCCCTGCTCAGCAGGATGTCACTGGGGCCAGCTGCCCCTCTCAGCTGGCCCGTTAGAGAAGAACAGGACTGTGGATGGTACACGATGTGGCCACATGTACCAGAGAAGAGCTTTTCAGAGGAGTCACATGTGGACAGGAGCTGCGTTACAAGGATTAATTACAGTCCTTCCTTGGGACGCTTCAGCCAGCTGTGATCTGTACCACTTCTTTGACTAGACTGACTTTTCAAAGAGATCTAGATTTATTGCTGCCCTAGAAATCTGGCTTAGGCCCTTAATTTAGACAGGACTCTCCAATTATTTGTGGTCTCTATTTTTTATCAGATTATTAGTAAAGCAACATAATAAATTTTCAAACCATTCTTTCAATGCCACACTGGAGAAGCCAGTTCCCAGAGCAATGGTATCAGGCAGGTAAAGAGACCATCTGAGACAGGTTTATGAAGAACAGTACTGGAACCAGGTAACAAAGAGCATATGGGCTAATGCTGTCTAAAATAAAACCTCCTGGTTGATGAAGATCTTTGTGACATCTTATGATTACCACAAGATTGTACTACGACTGCTTTGTACAATATTACATGTAATATATCACTCGTCCAATCTTACACATACTTACTTGTGATACTGCAAATGCTGTTCTAGATAAAGATATTTCTGCTGACTGCAAATGTAAATTTAGATATTAAAATGTTATTGCAAGTAAAGATCTCTTTAAAGAAAATGTTTAAATATATACAATTTAATACAGATTTCTTTGATTTGCATTACTGCTGACTTTTTTCCTTCTGAATTCATTTTTTGGATCTGTTTTATGTATTCCTATATGTGGGAGGGGTTTCCCCACCTCTATAGAACGCTCTGAGAGAAAGCAAACCTTCCTCTTTTCAATGTGCCCAGCTAAGCTCAGGATGTGCAAGCAGACCCCTAAATCACCTGCCTCTTACTAGAAACAGAATTTGCTGTGCTATTTTAATAGCACCCTCTCGTAGTGCATAGGAATTAAAACATCTTCACAGCCATGAACGTGATGTTCTGGTCATGCTGACCAGTGAAACCACCTGCATCCTCAGGGTCTTTGACAATCAGCTGGGTTTATAACCTTTTTCTCCCCCTGTTTAAATCTAACTTGCAATGGATATTCAAAAGAACACATTGTTCTTATTTTAAATTTAAGTCTAAAGCTCACAGAGTCAAATCTCCCTGCAGCAATCCGACAACTTCCAGAGCTGTGGCCTGATTTTCAAACTAATAAACTTCAGAAGGATGTGAACTTAATTCATGCAAACCAGGCCACTTCTTTTTAGGTACCTCCATATGGATTAGCAGCTTAAATCCAAGTACCCAGATCCCAGAGTCAGCCCAAGGCCTTGAAGTGTCAACTCTTAAGAATCATCACATTTAAAAGAATGACAAAAAGTTGCATTATTTTACTGATGACATTTATTTGAAGGGGCACAGAACATTGACTAAAGTGCTTTAAAGGAGGAAATATAAACAGCTTCCTTAAAGCTATTAGTTCCTAAGTAGCCTTAATACAATTGATAAGATTAGCCTCCATGCATTACATGAGCTTGGGCATTCGGTAATACCACACAAATACAAGTGTGCAGCTTAGCAAAGAGCATGGGAATGCTATATCGGGCTCACAGGCACCACGGACCTCCTAGCTGATGGGCTGGGAAGATTTTCAAGGCTGATATTAAGAAAAAGGGATCCCAGCAAAACAGTTTCTGATTTACACCCAACATGCTTGTTTTGGGAAAGAAGCCAGCGCTGTTCTTAGCGCAATCAATGGAAAACGGGGACGGATCACAAATGCTTATTAAAAAAAAAAAAAAAAGAAAGAGCATTATTAGAGATTAGTTAATTAAGAGATAAGGCCAGAAAAATAGAATGGAACCATGTGATAACAGCCTCCTGTGGGGAAGACACAGGCTTAGGCAAATTTATTTCTGGCAACAGCAATGCAGCTATCTCAAATCTGAATGCCTACGTGGAACATTTTCTGGTTTATATCAGACCTATAGTGTTCAGTGACTGACTGAAACACTGAAGTAGTAGAACACCTCTCTCAAAGCACCTGCATTTGCTGTTCCCATGTCATTTCATAGGTGTTTCTGAATCTGGGTCCAAAGCACAGTGAGGTGGGAAAGCTGGAGGAAACCCTGGCCTGGAGCTCAGCTTTGTAGACTCTATCACAGTCTTTGCACCCTCCCCTGGGGGACACCCCCTTTTGCATTTCCTCCCTAACATTTGAGAGGGCTCCACAGAGGGAGGGGTTGAGCAGGACTCTCACCTCCCATCCCATCAGCTCCTCACAAAGCACACACAAACTTCTCTTGCCTGATTGTTTCTAAGAGGACAGTCCATAGACCATGAGGAAGTGCATTTCCACAGTTTGTTCTCAAAGCTCTCCAGAGCAAAGGGTGGTGCAGGAATCAGGAACCAGTCACACTGTGAAACGAGAAGCAAAGGGCAGGTCTGCAGCCTGCCACCAGACTGCTGCACACCCCCTGCACTGGGCAAAACAGGGTCAAGCATTGCAAAGCAGAAGTGAGGAGACCTGGGCATGTAGAACTTGGAAAGGCACAACCGCAGCTGGAAGGTGATGAAAGGAGGAGAACAAAGCACTAAATCTCAGGCACACAATTCCCCACACTGACTCCCTTGGTAATAGAATGAAAATGTTTAGTTCTTACAAAAAAAAAAAAAAAGTGGAAGTCACTTTGAAGTCTGTGGTGATACAGAATTTAGCAGCAGCACCAAAGAAATGCTGTCCTTCCCAGCTGGAGACACACAGAGCCCTTGCTCCAGCCAGGCAGCAATGTCAGCATACCCAAGCTGGAAGGAGACTCTGGCTGTGTTCATCAGTTCCAGGGCACACACAGTCCCAAACCCAAAGTTTTCCTCTTACAAATCACCTCCTGCCTTCCCAGCCACACAAATAACCTGTTCAGAGGGTGGCACAGCTCTGACTTAGACAAACACTTTTCCAGGTGGGTGTGAGTTTTCCCATTTACACACTTGTTTTCTCCAGCACAATTAACAGGCTAAGGTTAAAAATGACCAAAACACTGGGAGGACATACCAACAAGGACAAGGTGAATTCACAAATTTGTATGAATCAATCTTTCATTAATTACATAAATTAATCAAGAGCATAAATAAAATTAATTCTGTAATGTTGCTATTGGCATATTTTAAGTAAATTCTGACAGCATTTCTTGTTTTCACCCCAGAATGTTAAATGTAATTAGGAGTTAAAATTCAAATTTATTCTCTACTTCTCTAAGTTGTGGGGGGTTTTTAAATATTATTTTAGAGTATTTTAGATTATTTTTGAGATTAGGTAATATTAGAAATGCATCAATTGCATTTCAGGAAGCATTTTATTCAGGGAAAAACTTGCAGTGGTACGTCTAGATTTCCAATAATTACTACCACACCATATCCCTGACTCCAGTGGGAGAAAACAACGTTCCGTCCTCTCCCTCTTTGCAAGGTGGCACTTGACCAGGAGTGCTGCTGACACAGGTAGACATTCCCAGTGCCACATACCCTCCTCACATACTTCACAGGCAGGTCTCTGTCACTGGTGAAGTCTTACAAGTGGATCCTCAATCTCTGAGAGCAGAATTCAATCCCATCCTTGTCTCACCACAACCACTGCAGCCCTGGAAACCACGTGCACCTCAGCAGCCATGCCTGGAGCAGGGCATCCCACCCTGAGCACCCACTGTGCTCCAGGCCAATGAAGCAACCACATTGGGTCTTGGCTTTGCTGTCCTAAATGGATGCAACACCTTTCATCACCTGGATAACTGCTCTTCCACATCTGCTCTTCCAACGATTTGAAATGCTGCCCACACAGAAATGTCTGTCTCACACGTGTTGGCATCAGAAGCAGTTACCTCCAGCCTCCCAGCCAAACACTCTGTGCTTCTGCATGCTCCAAATGACACACATGTTGCTAGTGTAGAGCATTTACTACTTCATTAGAAAAAAAAAAAAAAAACAACTAAAAATTCCTGGTTTTCAGCTCCATCCTGTTCAAGCTGACGGAGTGGAGCTTAAAGCCTGCATTACAAAGTAGTGCACAGAGAAAAAACCAAAACCACAAAGTTCTTTGTTTCAGAGTTCATGCCATGCTCCAAGCTTTCAGTTATTAGAGCACTTTGAATTACCAAAACCTGACCTGGAAGGAATCATTATACACAGATGAGATGCCTGACTAGTTCAACAGCATTAAGTAGACGCTTAGCAATTACTGCAGATTTTTTTTTCTTCTAGTGCATTTTCTGCTAATTGCACATTCATTCCAAGACTCTGATACAATCACTGCAAGAAAACACAGGCTTCTTGGAGCTGTCTTTACAGGAGCAAACAGCACCTTTCTAATGCAGGCATCTCTAGTTAGAGGACGCCAGTGAATTACATCAGTGAACACATTGCTGATCCCCTTGCCCTTGTTGTTTTTATATAATTTTCTCTCCTATTCATTAACACACTTTACCATCCTCCACACTTAAGAGTACTGCAAGTACAGAAACACGTTTCACATGTTGTTCCTCAAATACATGGTTGATTTCAAATCAACACTTTGGTTTTATCAGTCACTGAAATATTCTGCGGTGGTCTGCACAGACACCATCCCTAACCCGAGCTCAGCTGTCCCACCCTGCCCGGGGCTCTCTACCCAGTCTGGCTTTCCTTCCAGGATCCCACGCAAAGGACAAGCTGGAAAACTTACCACCTCCGAGCTCACGCTGTCTGAAAAGAGACTGTGAAAATATATATTCACAAACTGATGAAAAAGTAACATTTAATCATTGCTGTCATGGAGACGAAGATCAGTACTTGCCATTTCGTAGCTCCTACACCTGGCGCACTGCGAAACTCCTCATACTCTCCCTCTTCTTTTTTCCTCCAAGAGAGGAGTGTTTGACAAATCCTTCCATCAAAGATGTAAGGTTTGGGCATCTAATGTTTACATGCCAGGAGAGGGGGAAAGGTGGCAGAAGAGCAGGAAAAAAAAAAAAAAGAGGATGAATATGCAAAAGGCTCAAGATAAAAATATGCAAAGCGGTTTTTATCTGTGGAACAAAGATTTGTAGAAGAAATGTTAAAACTGCCACAAATGAGGTATGAATAGAAACGTACATGTATGAAACAGCAGAAGAAATAACTGAGCAAGCCTTTAAAGAGCAGCATGTATGGATAACAAGGGATGTGACTGACAGCAATAAAGTGGGAAGATGCTGAGAAATGTGTTGTTTCCACCCAGCCCAGGAAGCCTGAGCTCCAAATGGCCGTGGTTCAGTCGCCTTCTCAGCAGCAGACCTGTGCTTTGGCAACAAGAGGGAGCATGTGTGGTGTGTGCCTTTCCTCCTCACGTTACTGTGCACCAGCCAAGGCACCCGAAACAGGAAAGGACAACAGGCAGCCTTACTTAAGATTTAGGATGGGTGAAGCAGGATACTGAGGCAAAACACAGCCCCACAGGTCCCACTGAATCCCAAAGAATATGAAAGGTATTTCCAAAAGCCATTGCTCCTGTCCTCTGCAGCAGCTAGTCCTGGGCAGACTGCTAGGTGTGCATGGGTGTGTGTGGGTGGCTACAGTGAAGTTCAATATTGAAGACGAAATCACCATGCCCTTCTACAGGGTCTCAAGCTGAAGTGAGAGGATGTTAAAACATCCTGAGCATGCATTGAGCTTTCATAAATAAATCCATCATAAAAACTCAGCTACTTCTCAGGGCCAGCTGGCGATCAGGGGCACTGAGCAGCATCAAAACACTCTGACATGAGCAGAGAGGTGTAAGGCATGCCCACCATGTGGTAATGACAGGGCTCTGCTTTGTAAAAACCTGAGCTATTTTACTGCAGCTTATATTCCTCTATCAGCCTGTAACATATTTAACTAATACACATTGACTACTATAAGGTAACAAATAGTATTATCAACAAAACTAGCTCAATGCTGTTGCTTAAAAGTCACCCCTGAATTAGCCATTAGAGAGCTGATTCTCCCAGAACAGAACCAGGAATCACTATTTCTCCTGACCCTTAGCCTTAGAATAAAATGGATAATGAAATCCTTTCTTCCCCTTACTGGAAAAAGCTGATTAACTGTCTGAAAAGCACAGCTCTGTGGGACTGTTAGTCAGGCCTCTGAGAGTTTTCCAGTGGATGAATTTCCAGAACCTGGTCTAAGGGAAAGCACTGACAGACGGAGAGCTTCAGCCAAGGCTGGGATCCCCAAGTTCTTTCCTATCCCTGACCCAACAGTTCTGCTGTTCCACAACAACAGAATCCCCAGACTCCATGGGCACTGTTGGCTGGCAGCAAGGAGAGAGGCAGGAGGTTCCAGCTCGTCCTGGCCATGCCTCCAAGCTCTAGAGCTGCCTGTGGTGTGTGCTCTCCCTGCAGTCCCAGCAGCCAAGCAGGCAACTTTAGGTAGTTATCCCAGGCTTACAATGATGCCCTTCCCTCAGTCATTGCCAGTTCTCCAACAAATGACACTCCCAACAGCGTAAAGCTCACTCTTAACTTGAAGTTATCAGTAAATGAAGATGAAAGTGTGCAATCCATGCATCCACGTGGCTTCCATCAGTCACTAGCAGATGGACAGCTTTTGTTTCAGCAATACTTAGTGAGAAAGTTCTTCCTGAGAGATTATTCCCACATTTGCATGAACACAGCCCAAAAAGAAACACCAACTCTTCTCTAATTCCTCAACATTCAAGTCCCAAGAGGAAAAAAAAAAAAAAAAAAAAGAAAAATCCAAACCAAAAAGGATTCATGGTAAAAGAGACATTTCCCTAAAGACAACTTGCCTGTAAGACTTCCTGTTGCTGCTAAGCAACCTTTCTGTGTGCCTGTCCCTGAGGAGATGTAGAAGCCACTCCACACAGCCTGAACCAGCCATCCAGAGAAAGCAGAGTCAAACTGCAACCTGTTAGCATAGAGGGGTGGCTGGCAGGCTCCCTGGCCTGCACCACTCCTTCAGCACCTGCAAGCAGTCCTGCAGAAGGCAAGCCTGGGTAATGACTGAACTCAGTGTTGCTCCAATGAAGTCTGATGCTTCTCCACGCAGCATCAAGAACTCTGGGACAATCACCATACAGAACTGAGGAACTGAACAGATAATGGTAGAGAAGGAGATGCCTCCCTATGGAAGTTCCTTTCAGGCCAGTTAAGATATGAAAATCACCATCCCATGTGATGCAGGACTGGCTCAACAAAAGCTAAGCTGATTCCAATACAAAAATACTCAGATCCCAAGACCCACAGAACCCCATAAAGATGAGCCCAGTATCTCTTGCACCAGCAATGTCTGTTTTACACATTTTGCTGCTGTAAAACACATTTTCTGAACAGAAGATGTCTTACTTTAGAAGAACTTTCAATATGATTTCTCACATCCTCATAACCAATTTGGGGAGATGTAAACTAAGCAGACTGCAAGGTGGACAGAATCTTGGCTGGATTTTCAGGCTCAGAGGGTGGCAATGGACAGCTGGAAGCAAACCAGTTACAAGCTGAATTCCTCAGGGGCTGAGATTCAAGCCCAAACTGTTTAATGCTGTTTAATATTTGACTTCTGTAATCAATAATCTCAACAGCAGAATGGAAACCAGAGGGTCACCACTTCCTGCTGGAGGCAATTCCTAGAAAGGAGCAGAAGAGAGTCCAGGGCAGAAGGGAGGCTGATTGAAAATTCAGTTGATCATGACATTATACTACTGCGAAGAGATCTGAGATGCAACTCCCCTTGTACATTTTAATCTTCCAGAAAGGAAAGCAGCTGGAATTTAATGCTGATGGTGGGTTGAGCATACAGCTTCTCCTCTACACATCCAGGCCACAGAGGAAGTTTTCCTAATGACAGAGCTTCTAAACAAAACACTGTCATTTAACATAAAATAAAGTGCACTTCAAATGAGATGCCAGGGCCTGAGCATGAGAGCTGGCAGGGGTTCACATCAAATGAGAAAGGACAGAAAAGGGTCTGTGCAGCTGCTCACTCCATGTCCACCATCCTAGGAAAAGGAGTGAAGTGTATAGTGCAGGAATACATTGAACCCTTCAAGTCCAGGTTGTTCCCAGTGCTAATAAAGTGGGAAGGCTTGAAAGTTACTTGCTTAGTGATCAGCATTGAAGACTAGTTTGAGGGACATGGGAGGAAGCTGTAGAGAACCAGAGGAGAGCTGAAAATGGAAACAGTCTTGAGAGTCCACGAGCACTTCATTTCAGCCAAATTCTCTGTAACATCACATGAAGTGGTGAGAGAGCTGTGGCAGCACTGGCTCTTGCCACAAGTCGGAAGGCATCAGGAGTTTGGTATCTTGGTTACAGACTTTCAGCAGAGTAAAAATGAGCCTCCTGTGGCAGACCGGGGCGAATAAAAAGTGTTATCTTCTACTATGAGCAGAGTAAATAACGTTACTGATGTGAACCTCAACCTTATCCCTTTATAAAATATAACTTACAATCCTTAAAAAGATGATTAGACTTTTTGGTAGAGGTCAAGAAAGGTTTAGCTGACTGAAGCAATTGACACTAATAATATAATCATCTTACACTTATGGCCAGGGAATTGCAGATGTTGCACATCCAGGTATTTCTGTCAGCTTGTGATTAACAAGGGGCACACTTGAAGGAACAAGCTCAGCAAAATTCTAAGAACAACATTTTAAAAGTACTTACTGAAGAGTTGACATGAAAACCTCATACTCGATGCTTTCAGTTTTGTTTTGTATTTTGTTATGATGGCTTAGTATTTGGGAATATTTGTGGGGTTTGTTGTTATTTTTTTTTTCTCCCTCCAAACACATAATACATTCTAGATTGTACACATAACCCATAAATATTAAAGTTATAGCCAATTTATTACAGATATTATTTCCCTGATACTGAAACAATGTTATATATAAATATTTCTACATTAATATAAACACATGCAAAACAAATCAGAAAATAGAAGTCTTGAGTAAAGAATGACCAAATTGCAAAAAAAAAAAGATAAATTGTGTACTTTGCAACTATTTGTGGTTGCAGTCTCCAACTCTGATCCCAGAGGCAAAACAAAAAATTATTCTTGCTGTCAATATTTTGGTTTGTACAGAGAAATCTGTCAGAATCATCAATTATCTTTTTAATATTATGATTACAGGAAAAGAGTTTTTCAATGCAGTTACACATTATTTGAAACTGTGGCACATAGCTTAAAAAGCAAAGGAATAGTAACATCACCAAAAAAGTGGGATTCCTAAGTACCATGCACAGAAAATTGTTGGTATGTCAAGCACCTTAAGTAGGGAAGGGCAGACATAAAGCATTAAATGTCATTTTCCCCTGCAACTTCTCCAAGTCTCTTTGTAAAAAGTGAAAGCAATATATAAATGATCCAATCTATGACAGGCAATAGAGACAAAAGTAGTCTGTACTGATGTTAAGAAAAGGAAATCCACATTGGCCAAGTTTCTTTATTTGATACTTCACATCTTCACTCAATACTATAACTGAATGTTTGAAAAATTGTCCTGTACACCGTGAATATACAAAATTTATCTGAAGCATTAAATCTGTAAAAATAGGAACAATTCAGTCAGACCAAGTGTAACTGAAGACCTGGCAGATAGTGAAGGGAATTCTTTATCTGGGCTGAGATGTAGTCAGAAATTAAGACTTAACTAAAAGAACCACAGACTATTAAGGAAACAGAACTATGTAAATTAAGATGTTACTAATTTGTCAGAAGATAGGAGAGGGAAAGGTAATGGATTTTATTTTAAATCAGTAAGCATAATGTGATTTTAGAGACACCTTGGAGGTCTAATTACATACAACTAGAAAACTCACTGCCTTCAGGCACCCTCATATCAAGTGCAAATCTGCGCAGTTATAGAATATATTTATAAAATATACTATATGCAAACATCTTTACAGAGCTTTAAATCAAGCCAAAAAGTAAATATACTGGATGGGACAACAGGAAAAAAAAAATCAAAAATCAGAAATGTGGGTAGTGTGATTCTGGCCCTTCAAAGCCAGAGGAAACCACTCAGTTTATCTGCAACAAAAAGAAGATGGGATTTGCACCTTAAAAGTTGAGTGTTAACAAAAATGAAGAAAATATCTTCTGTGTTTCTGAAAATTAACATAAAATTAGCTTTATATTATTGTTACCTTAAAATAACTTCTAAAGCACAATGTCAATCCTTGAATACCAATAATCGATCATGTAATTGAAAGGGTTTCCCAGCTAAATTCCAATTAAAAACTACATAATTCTAAGGAGTGCAATGCTCTGGAAAAAGCTTTAAATTAAATTATTTTACTTGTAAAGCTAGTGTTAGTGTTTTTTAGTTAAAAAAAAAACAAAACAAAACACCTGGAAGCAAGAAAGCTGCAAGAGTACAAATGACAAAATCCTTTTTAGATACACCAAGTGAAAGAGTGAACTATCCACTGATGCAGACAGAAACATCCATTTGCTACATTATTTGCTTCCTTACTTCATTCCATTGCATGTACACACAGCGTAAGTATTAAAATGCAGAGTAATAAATAAACCGGCTCAGATTACTAGCAAGGGGCAAAACACAATCCGGAATTGTGCTCTATCTAGTTTCTGTTTCAGCAGTCTTTTTCTCTTCAGTTCATATGAAAAATCATAGTCAGACTTCCAAAAAGAGTCGTTCTTTTTTTTTTTTTTATCAGAAACTTAAGTTCGTTTGCCCAGGTTTATAACCCAAGACATTTCTGTGAAGGAAGCACAGTGCAAATTATAGGACTAATAAAACTTGCTTACATAGAAAGAAGTTTACTTGATTAATGTTAACTGGTATCTTTATGAAATACATTGTAAAACAAAGATTAAATAACAGGACTGAATTTGTTGGGGTTTTTTTCCTTAGACTTTTTTCCTCATCCCTCCTTTGAAAAGCTTACTGAATTACAAAAATCTTTAATAAAGTTCCAGTCTTCAGCAGATAATCATTATAAATGCTGCCAATCAATGCCAACTAGAGTTTGATTTGCTTCTTGTGCATGTCCAATTTCCTCTGTAATACTGTGCTGCTGCCAGAGTTTTTGAATCTTTTTAAATCGCTCTTTGCACAGATGTAAGGGATTCCCACGTCTGAAAAGGAGATAACACTTATCAGGAATGATAAAACACTGCAACTAAGCACAAACACTCAGGTGTGACATACTAAGTATTAGATAACCCCATAAAATACTACAGCATTTAGATAACCCTTTAACATTATTCTGTTATCAGAGCAAATCAACAGGTATTTGGATGAGTAACCTGCAGTGCTACCTTGTATGATGCCCCTTCCTTACAGCTCAACAGTTCCCTCCAGCCTCTGGGAACCTCAAATTGTGCCCCCAGAACTCCACATGCAGGTTTTTAGCAACCTTTCCAAGCTGAACCAATTCATATTCTCTGGTTTTGGCTACTTTCAGAAATAACAAGCATTAACAATATCAAGTCCCTAAATTATCCTCGCATAGGAAGCAGAGATAGGAGTTAAGACAAAGAGCTACCACAGTAAATAAAATAATATCATAATATTTCCACTTGGTATTAAATTAACACAGGTTATAAAAACAAATGCACTAGATACAAATGAAATTTTCAGCCTTAGTTGCTAGTCAACTTCACAGATGCTAAAAAGATTTAACTTTTAGCAGTTTTCAAGACAACTGTTTTTAACCTGGGGAAGATCATCCATGAAATATTTTTGACCTCAACCCACATACTAACGTTAAAGCATCTGAATATGCTAGCCACAGCAATGTCAAACCTATATAATTAAAATGAAAAGATAACATAAAAAGTTGCTTTTCTTAACTACAGATCGTTCTATAATTCCTGTCTTTGAAAGGTTTTTAAAATTTTACCTGAGTCCCTGGTCTGTCTCTCCATAGTCATCAAGATAAGGAGGAGGATAAAAGCAGCCCTTTGTTTTCCCAGCTAAAAATAGCACCTGACATTCTCGTACTCTGGAGAGAAACAGAGAAGATGTTTAGGTATTGATTTTTAGGTGAATAGTTTCTCATACTTTCACAGACAGTGCTTTTCCAGTTCTTACTTACTTTCATTCTGTATAATCTGCACGTATAGATTTTTAAAGGTACTTTTTTTTAAACTACATCTCTCATTCTCTTCCTGTTATAACTCCTCAGTAGCAGTTAAAAACAATGTCATTTCATGTCTTATTATCTGCAGTTTGTGTAAAAATACTCAACAGAACGACAAGAAAATAAAACAACTTTGCTTCTCACTGATGTTTGCCCAAGTGAAAATAGACATTATCTAACACTTCCCTGTATGCAGGAAGACAACTAAAATGAATTTTTACGTTTTCACCAGCAACAGCAGCAACAAAATCAAAGTATTTACCTTCATCATTTTGTAATACTTGAGTAGAAATAAATGCACAGGCAAAACAAATTCTCTTGAAAATGAAATTTGAACTTTCTTTGAAATTTTATCTTCAAAGAAGCAACCTCTGAACCTTACACCAAAGCACAGGAAGATGAATACGCTTTGCTTTTTAGGCAACGCTGCTGTTAACAAAACACTGCCTTTACAAACCACCCCTTCAATCACATATACAGAGCTATTAATTTAATGACTATACACACCATCCAACCCAGCAATGAGAGGTGTTCAGCTCCTTACCTAAGGAATATGCCCACTCCAGAACCACAAGTATATGTATGTGCAGTACAGGCTCCAACATCTTCCCCTTCAAGTTCAGTCTGACAGCAGTAACTCTGAGAACACAGCATGGTCCCACACACAAGGCACAATGTTGGGGCTCTGCTTTTGTCACCACCTGATTTCGGACACCTTTTGTTAGAGAAAAAAAAAAAAAAAGAAACCCACTGTATGTGTAGACTCTAGATAGTAAAAAGATTCAGAAGTACTTTTGAACATTTATACAGTTAACAGCTGAAATTTCTATTTCACTATTTCACTGAAATACAGGGTAGTTTGGCTGCTAAATGCTATATGCCCTTTATGACTTCCTGAGACTTTCAGGCTAAAGGTTTCCCAGCTGATGAAAAGGAGCAGCAGACTTTGGGGTGCTCACTGTAATTGCACACAACTTACGAGAAATTGGATGCTTGGTTAATGAGGCAGCTGTAGTCGTCCGGAAGGTCGATTAATTTGTTGGATTCTCTTGCATAGCTGGAATAAAGCAATCAAATCAGCACTCACATTTCCATGAATAATACACAAGCGACTTCAAACTCATTCATGTTTTCCTGACTCATCTAAACAGCATCTGTGAGTAATTAATTTTTTAAAGTTTCCCTCTTTTCTGCCATTCTTCGAGTAAAATGGTAGCACATAAAAAGATGAACACACAACATCTCTCAAATAAACCACCTCCCCTTTTCTTAGTCTTATTTTTTATGAATTTGAGAAAATGCAGAGGTGGAAAATACATGTGATTTGTATGCTTTTAGCAAACCACTTATAAGGTCGCTACAGATTTAAAGAAATATTTTTTTCTCTCCTGTGTAAGTTTGTTTTCTTTTTTTGTCACTAATATTGCATGGAAAACAGTCTGACTTTCAAGCTTAGGGAACTTGTATCTGAAGAGAATGAAATATGCATGTCATGAAAAGGACCTATTTAATAACAAATACTTATATATTTGAAATATATTTAGAAGTAACAGATACTATACACAGAATTCTAATAATCTTCAATTCTAGGAATAATACAAATTAGACTGTGAGATGCAAATAGAAGTTTGTAACAGAAGCAACGTACAAGAACATGATGAGAGGAAAAAGAAATCATCACTGTCAAGTTGGACATGAGCTTGGGAAGAACAGATAAGAATCAGCAAAAGGAACACATGGAAAAGATCCCAACAATCACATGTGGCAGGAAATCAATTACACAACCAGAATACTCTTACTGTGTAAGAAATTCTGTTAATGGTCTGGTGTTTCACAAATGAAGTGATTAATTTTTATTTTTGTCACAGCCTTACTGTATGCACAATGGTAAAAAATTGACTTTATGTATTTAGCACAGTAGATTAAAAAGCAGGGATACATTTTTAATGCCAGCACTGCAAACTTCACAGTCATTTCTAATTGTTAGGATAATTGTTAACCACTATTTTTACCCAGCCCTCAGAAAGAACAACACCCTAAATGCTTTTCTACACCCACTAAGTGTTACGTGCATGCTGAATTCAAAGTAATTGTGCAGCAAGAACAAATGCATGAAAAACTGATTTTCTTTTTAGCCACTGACTTGGTGTTGGCTTTACTGAAGGAATCGGATTCATTAAAAAGACAGTCTAAAAAACTCTTTAATGCCTGGTAGTTTTAGAGAAAGGTTATACACATCTTTTAGCAACAGCATATTTTTTGCATCAGAAGGCAGAAAGTAATAGGAAAATTGAGATGAAATTTTGTGACTTCTAACTCCTGCACATCACTTCTAAATAAAACCCCAATATTAAACTTTGCCTTTAAAATCTACTTATTAAAGCATTATTTCCTTTTCTTAATTTTTTTTTAAAAAATCACTTCTGCCCTAATATCTTTGTTATTAAATACAGCAGAACACATATTATGTTATTATGAACACCCATTAGAAAAAATATTTGGAGAAAGCTGCAACATTGAAGTTTTTCCCTGTCTCTGCTTAAAAATCTTTCTTATGTTTACCTGATAGCATGTCTCTTGCCTTCCAGGTATCTTTTTACTTCACTGTTACTGCACCAACTACAAGAAAAAGAAATTGGCTTTTAACTTCAATAGACGATAGAAAAACAAATAAGCAAAAAATCCACAGTACATCTATTAAAAAATCACTACAACCAAAATGGTTTCTTTTGAAACACTCCTTTCATAAACACTTCTCAAAATCTATGATTCACTTCCATAGGTATTCCTGGGAGAACACTTACACCACTATCTCGTGCAGGATTCTCTATTATATCAAAACTAAGCACAAAAACACAACTTACCTTTCTATTAATGTGTTCAGAATCTCACTGTTTTCTTGAAAAAGGCAAGTGAGGTTGTTTGGCAAGGAAAGATAGCTACATAAGTGTTCAAATTGGTTTGCTCCGTTTACTGAAAAGCAAAAAAAGGTATAATTCTCATAACTTCATATTTAAAATGTTTATTATGACCACCTTCAGATTTACATTCTATCCCTACATTTGCCATATGTGGAGGACAGTAAAGAATGTTACCAACATAACATAGTGAATTTACAGAGATATCATAGAATGGTTTGGATTGGAGGCAGCACATACAGACAATCTCATTCCAACCCCCCTGCCATGGGCAGGGACACCTTCCACTAGACCAGGCTGCTCAAAGTCCCATCCTACCTAATATTAATTATCAGCAGATGCTGATTGAATGGTATCACTGCAAGCAAAAGCAGGTCTCATTTGAAAATAGCAATCCATAGGAGCTTTGAAACAGAACCTTATTAACAGAATTTCTGTTTTAAATAATCTAGAATGGCATTTATCTCTAAATTAAAAATACATTTAAAAAACAAACTAATTTTTTTGCCATTTTCATTATGCTGATATGACGCTGCACTGGTAACAAGCCCACGTCCCTCCAATCAGCTTCTTCAGACAAGACAGTTTAAATGTAATTTATTTTGACCATTAATGTTTACATCTTGAAAATCGATTTAATACAAAGCAAACAATACCTTGCATTTCTGAGGGTGCTGGGACTCCATTTAAGTAATGAAAAAACAAAGCAGAACATCTCAGGAAAGGCATGATTCCAGCTTTTAGATTCCTCCACAGGTGCCAGCCTGAGGAAATTTCTTTCAAGGCACTTAAGAGAATAAAAGAAAAAAAAAGTTTGCTTTTATTGAATCATTTCAGTTTGAGAGCTGTATTTAGTAAGTCTTCAGTCACACTGCATACTAAATTACTGATTTCAGCTGAAACAATCAGTATGCAAAGTGTTTACTTCAAAGCAAACTCCAAGAAAAACAACAAACCAGAGATTGATAAAAATGTAACCAAGTGGGACAGTAATTTAAGGAGAATTCTGCATAAACAATTCAGATCACAGAATGGTTTGGGTTGGAAGGGACCTTACAGACCATCTCATTCCAATCCCTCTGCCATGTGCAGGGACACCTTCTGCCAGATCAGGTTTCTCTGAGCCCCATCCAACCTGGCCTTGAACACTGCCAGGGATGGGGCATCCACAGCTTCTCTGGGCAGCCTGTTCCAGTGCCTCACCATGCTCACAAAAAACAACTTCTTCCTATCACCTAATTGCACCTAAAATCCACTTTCTTTCTGTTCAAAGCCATTCCCATCCTAACAAGTTTTCTGTACTCAGACACTGCCACTTCCAGATTCTGCAAACTGACTAAAAAATTGCTTCCAAGCACAATCTTCATGAGCAGGTATCTTCCTGATCACAGATGAATTTACAGGAATAGTTACTTAAGTGAATCTAGAAGCGCCAGATAAGAAACAGGATGTAAGAGTTTCTAAGTTAAAAGTGTCATCTTTGACAGCACTAGTATATAGAATGCAGTCAGTAGTTAATGTTCAGTTCAGGAGGGAGAAAAATAGCATAAAATTTTATCAAAAGATCATGGTTTTACCTTCCTGTACACTGGCAAAGAAATTTATATAGTGTAAGCACAGCTACTTCCTCTTCACTGTTAGTGTTTTCTTGGTCCATGCCATTCTCTTCTGAAGAAGAAATAAATAATTAACAAATTGTTTCATATACACACGTCTACACAACAAGAATGTATATTTCCAAGTTCTGATAAAACTGCCCAAACTAAGTGAAGTATTCCACTGGGACAGAATATGATGTACTGGACAGCAGTTTTCTGCTGCTCATCTTATTGTGCTAAGTTTGTGCTATTGTCAGCTCCAGTGAGGTGCTGCTTTCGTTGTTCAATTGGTTTGGTTTCCTGATATACTTGCTTGGAGTTCTTTGCTTTTGGCAAACTAGGCTTTATCCAGCTCCTCTAGCCAGGAGATACATTGATCCCCTACTTTGCTAACTGCAACTCATTCATCATGCAATGCCTAAGCCAAGCCTGCAATAAACATTCCCAGGCACTGCTACAGTAGCTGGAAAGCCAGGATTCATTACCAGCTATGCTCCAAGAAACTCCTGGAGTAGAGCAATAAAGACAAGGTAACCAAACCTTGATGAGTACAATTTATCAATACTCTTCTGCGGGCTCAAAGACAGCACCAACAATTCTATTTTGTAACTGTGAACTGCACACATTTTACCAGCAGCACCAAAGCTTTTTCCTAAGCAAAGACTGGAGGAATCTTTTCAATAAAAATTAAGACAAAGTGTCATTACCTGTTGATGAGGTAAGTAAAATTTGTATTATGTGTGCCATAGTGACAAGATGAAACAGGTGAAGATCTCCAGTGCCAAGACTAACCCCTGAAAAATCCTGACAATGTATGGCAGGGAAAGAGAGCACCAAGCTTACCTGTGAAAGAAAACAAGAAAGCTGGTTACATTCCTTTTCCTTTTGAATTTTCCCTTTTCTCTGCTCATGCTGCAACTACACCCCTTGAAGACAGCATACTACTTAAGGCTAAATTTGAAACTCATTATGCAGACATCATTTAAGAGGACAACAATTATCCATCAGGAATGTTTTAAGTCTGTCTGGGTTTTTGGGTTTGTTGTTCTGTTGGGGGGGGGGGTGGTTTCATGTTTTTTAGGGTTTTTTTAACAAAGAGTATGCATTCTGCCTCATCTTATCCCTTCTAATTTATAGAAAAAAATACTTCTATTAAGAATACTTTTATTACATTTAAAAAATCTTCAAAATCTATTAAGTAGTGAACAAATACTAAAAACCGAACATTTTGAAAGGCTCCTAACCCAGAGGAAAGAGAAACTTTTCAACAGTTTTTACATACTGCCTACTGGATCAAACATTATTATATATTAAGAAATACTTACCAATAAATGAAACATGTCAATATCAAGTATACAAGGAAGATTCCCATTTTTTTCATTAGGCACCAGTGCTAAATATTTTGGAGAGAAAAAAAATATTAATTGAACATTTATAAACGAAAATATTTTAGTGTACTTCAGTTAAAAATGAGAGCCATCTCCTTAATTTACATGCTTAAAGGACTTAAAATACAAATGTAACTGTTCTGGCCAGACTCAATCCAAGAACTGTTCAACTTTACTGGAAAAGAGTCTTGGCTACTTTATTGTATTAAAATGAAACAAACCCAGGTAGCCATTTCTACTCCCATGGTGACTTTCTTTCATTGCCTGGGTTTCCAGGAGGAGACAAAATGAGACAGTATCTCAAGCTCTGACAGAAATAAGCTCAAACAATAGTGACTAAACAGGAACACTCATCATTGTCTCTTGGACAGCTGCTCAAATAAAACTTCTGCAATTTGCTTAACTTCACAAGACTGCCCAGATGTGCCTTACATAAATCATTTGCCTTACTGATTCAAAAATGCATTGCTACAGTCAAATCCAGCTAACAAGAGAAATTCACACACTTAATGAATTCCAAGCACCTTCATCTAAAAGCAAACACAAATTCAGTGTTTTGAAAAATGTTACAAGATATTTTAAGCAACAATCAAGGAACAGTTGCTTACTTCTTTAATCCAAGCAGTAAAACCTGATCTGTAATAAAGCTGCATTCTGGGTGTATTTTACAATGTAGCTGTAAGTATTAAGCTGCCAAGTTTAAAAACACTACTACACTAAAAAATAGTCTCATCATGACAATTTAGAAATACTTCAGTTGAAGACTGCTGCCTTGCTGGCCAAAAAAATTGAGAGCTGAAAACATGTGACATTTGGAAGCTATTTCTATTAGCAAACATTCCACCACGGCTCAGATTTCAAATGCTTTTCCTTTTGTCAGCATATAGCCAGAGAACTCAACCCAAAAGTGTGAAAAATATCTGTATCAAAAACATGACCAGAGCAAGGGACTTCCAAAACGAAACATTTTCAATGAGTCATCTTTATGTATTGTTTACAGAATACAGACAGATCAAAGGCTCATAATTTTCATTATTCCGAGCTTGAAAAAATAAAATAGCAGAAACTTTTCCTTCATAAAAATAAAAGCAGTACAGTTACTTCTGTTAGTCAGAAGGAAGGAGAGCTTTGAAGAAACATTGATTCAAGTTTTCAAGAAAACCCCAAACAGTCAGAACACCATATATTGCAAAGCTCCAGTCAAACAGCCAGCACCATTTTCTCTTCTGCTTCACAGAGAAAACAGCTCAACCATTACTGCTACAAACTGATGCCAATTAAGTTTTTCCCCATTAGGCTGCCAACTGTTTGCTGAACTAGCTGGTATCCATCTACTAGTAATTCCAGTATATCAATGCATTTTAAGTTTCTCTGCTCTACTGCCTGGAGATATTAAAGTTATCCCATTTTATAATACCCTTTCAGAACAGTCCTCTCATGGGCAATTACTTCACTAGGCTGAACTTCACACTTTTCATCTGTATCTACTAATGCTTCAAGCTTGGAACATTTTGGCTGTTCTCATTAAAATTCTCAATTAACATATGACATTACATAGTAAGTCCTGTCTTATCAGAGATCCTACTTTTCAACGAGAGAAAAGTTAGCAGATATATTACAGACTTCTGCAAATATCCCTTCCACACTACAGTAATCTTAATTTCTTCATCTTTAAAGCTCCAGTGGATTATTTTTGTGAAGGATCACATTTCCTTCTCCTTAGCTCTAGGTATCTTTCTCTAATGAAGTATCAACAGAACTCCTTCACAGCAAAATATCCATGCTTCTTTTGGAGCTGCAGTCCAAAAAAAAAGTCTTTTTTTCTTGACATAACACATATAGGTGGAAATAGCAGGTCTTGGTTACTATTTAAAACCACTACACAAAATAAACCTCTTCTAATCAATACTAAGAGTCATTCTGAAAGCACCCATGTGTATCTTCACAAAAAACCAGCATAAAGTGGCAAACTTACATGCTAATAGAGTACAAAAGTGACCCTGTACTGCTGAAAGAGATGAAACTGTCCAGTGAGCTGCTGCAAATCTCGTTAGCGACGTAAGGCAGTCATCCTGTAAAAACAAAGAAAAAGAGACACTGCCACAGTTAATCAACATGAAAAGGTGTTTTGACTTAAGAGCATTTTTTTCAGGCCTCTCAACTGCAGTTTACGGGGGCAGTTTGACTGTGTAAGTATATGACAGATACTTATGTTTATGCAAATATGCAAGTCCTTATTTTTGACTGTTGCCATGAGAAACTGCAGTCTTAATAAATTATGTGCTTATAGGAAAAAAAGTAACAGTTTTGCTAGATGTGATTTTTAAATAGTTTAATAACCAGATAAAGATCAAGTAAACAAAAGGGTCCAACAAATAAAACTATTCAATAATCATAACTTAAAATGTAGATATTCCTCACTAATGAAGCACAAGTCCCTCTTTTTTCCACCAGTTCAGTGAGGAACTGCTACTTGTTCCTTACCTGTCGACAAGGTAAATGACCAAATAATGGCTTATCTTCATCAGCTAAAATTCGTTCTGAAAAAAAAAACCAAACAAACAAATCCAAAATTTATTGTTGTGAGTTTAACCAAAATCTCCTATAAAGGAGTCAAATGAACAGATCAATACCTATAGTCTGTATTGTGTAAGCACAGCTGCCCCAGCACATTATAGGTACACGTGGGTCTTCCTCATTTGGATGAACTTTCAAGCCTACTTTGTAAGTTGCCGTACCAAAAGTTGTCAGCATCTCTTTTATGCTCTCAGAATAAGGATTCCTGAAATAAAGAAAACAATATTACTAATTCATTCTTTTCTCCACTGGCAGCATAGTACCTCTGATGATAGGCATTCACCCCACAGATGAACAACTGGAGTTTTAAAATTTAAGTGACAACTCCAATATCCTTCTTTGGATCTCGTATTCTGTAACCTCATTTTTTGTGACAGATCCACAATTATTTTTTGATTAACTGTTTGGAACCAATTTCGTTTTTAGTGTTAAGAATATCTAGTTTTCAAAGACGAAGTCAAGGCTAAATTACAAGAAATGTGTGTGACTGAAAGCTAAATCTGTCATCAGCTGGGATAAGCATTGCATTTTGTGTGCAGCTGGCAGACCTATTTGTGTATCATGTAACAAGTTTTGTTACTTTCTCCTGAAATGAAGAGAGTGCAGAGCCAAATACAAATAGACCTTTACAGGTGAAATTACATATTAATATTCTCTCCATTTCATAGTCTTCCCTCATGCTTTATGTGTTGTGCTGGCTATAATGACGAATCCCTCATCCAGCTACAAGAAGTACAAAACTTAATCTTCATGCCATAATTTATGTAACTGCAGCATGTTTCTGCACAACGACTTGGCACATTCACTTCTGAAATTCTACTGAATTACTTAGGACTTCTCGGCTGGACTTCAATGTCATCATCATAATAATATTAACTTTTCTAATTAAAGCAAAATTCATATATTTGCCCTAATTAATGAGACCTTCTAGCACAGAGGTTACGTTCTATTTTTCATGTTATGATTTCATGATGAATTTTTAATGATTTGTTAATATGTAGATACATACTTCAGTTTGAAATCTGGTCTAAATCCTTCAGGTAATTGCAGCTGATCCATTTTTTCTGAATGACCAGAATGGCCTGTGCAAACAAAAAGTAATACATCACTGACTATTCACCTATTCACCTACATTATAGAAAGGTGCAGAAGCTGAATCTGAAATTCTACCACCAGAAACTGAAATCCCAAGCTGTTCTTGCCATTTATGCCATCTCCCCTCGACTCCATTGTGGCAGAAACAAAGTGCTTGGTCTCTTCCATGAATATTGCAACATTTTCACAAACAAATATAGATTTCTTCAGACTTACTTGCACAGTCTTCATTTCGAAGTAAACGCAGGGCTTTTACTTGCTGGGATAATGTTTTGATCCACTGAGTTAGGTTTGGTTGGCCTGAAAAGTCTAACCTGTCAAAAAAATCCCCAAAACAACCAGTTAAAAACAAACACTCTGTAGACAGAATTAGTATTTCATAGGCATTCCAACATCATTCATCTGTTTCTCAATGGGCTCTTTCTCTGCTGCTCATGCATTTTTCTATGTTCAGTTCTTTTTCTGCAGGTCCTATGCTTTCCTAATACACAGCAACAAAGTAAAATCCATAAACCAAAATAAATAAACAGGCAATCCACATGAGTTTATCAAAACAGAAGACAATAAACATCCAGGAAAGTCTTCAGGGGTATAGCTGGTTTGGCATCTTGTTTTATTACATTTATTGAAGACATTTATAAACCAAACTGACCTGTTAAACAAAACTCTTGGTGGAGGAAGCAGAGGAATTACAGTGTTGCTCAAGCATTCACAAAGTGGGCAAAGGAATTCACCATTTTCTACATCATAACTGGTGTGCACTCGTAATCTCTGTTGTCTTCGTTGCTCTTTTGCTTGGACTGCATCAAAATACCTTTAGAAAAGAGCAAGATATAAGTGGCAAATTATTATTACTTGAACGTAGAAATTAAAAAATTCTCAGGAAGACACAGTTTTGGCTTTCCCCAATATAGATAAGAGTATTATCAGAAGGAAAAACCTCTAGCCTCTGACTGATAAAGCATTAGTGCTTTTGGCTGCCAAAATCTACCCTAAAGTGCTGAGGCTCATTGGGCTGTTAAAATCATGTTAAAGTCTGAACACTATATTTAAGGAAAAAGGGGAAGAGGTAGAGAGAAAGTTGAAGCATTAAAAAGCCAAAACCAAATCAACAAACAAAAAAACCCCAAACAATACAAGACACCACAAGCAACCAAAGCCCCCCCGGCAAACACTAAGAAACAAAAAACCCAAACAAAAACAACAACAACAATAAAAATCCACAAAACCAAACCAAAAAACCCAACTCATTTTTACATAGGTTTTTTAGGAAGATGCCATGAGCATCTCGGGTATTTTCTATTACAGGCCACAACCAAAACAGCAGCAGCCAAGAAAACTGTTGGCTGAACCGTCTATGAAAAAAGAACTGAATTCACTGCTTTGCTAAATGTAACTGCTATACCAGAAGCCTCTGATGTGGTTTAAAGCATGCCCAGTGATGACCCTAAAATGATTTGAACACAGGCACCTCAGGGCATTTCCAGGAGATTATGGCAACCACAAAGGACTGAACACGAGCTACACAAGAAGATTAAAAACCTATCTTCAGTGAGCACTGACATCAAAGACCACAAATGAAACCTGTGCGTGGTAATAGCCACAGAATCTCTGGGAGCTCCTAACACTCTTCATACACAAGGCACAATCTGAAATTAGACACTTCAGAAGCCATGCCAAGGAGCAAAGCAAGAGCCTAATCGAAGTCAGAAGCATGAATGGTTTGAATTTGTCACGTGGCATTAGCACCACACAGCACTAAGCACGTTTATACGCCTCCAAAAAATCAAAAGAATAAAAATAACTGCAAAAGGCTTTATTAAAATGCTTAGAAACAAAGGATAAAACTGAGTTTATGTTGAAGATGAACTTTAACTAGATCACCAATGTTTCTACTTCAAATTAAACCTGTTGGAGGAGTTAAGAGTGCAAGGGATACGCTGTCACTTAAAACCTCAGTAGAGCAGAAGCAGCAGCAGAAGCATGTCTAGCAGTGAACTGCAAAAAAACCCAAAAATCTGAGCTCCAGATATATGTGCACCACAGGGAATTCTGCATTGGGATAAACAAGGAAAGGGAATGAAGCTGCCATGTATGGCTTTGGACTCTTCTTTACCAAGAGGACAGTAAATGAAAATTATTTTGAGTATGTTTACAGCATTTGATTTCTACTCCTTTTCTTTTTTCCAACAGAAAGCTGTTTTAATCACTTCCTGAAATTCCTTTTCAAGTTTACTACATGATAGGAATTTTGCCATTAAAATTAGTGCCATTATGCAAACTGATAACATAAAAACTGATAATATGTTATTTGAACTTAAAACTTAAATATAGCCTTTTACCTTTGCCAACACTGAGCATGCATAATGTGTCCACAGCTACCCGTGTGTGTTCCACAGGACAGATCTGGGTGCATGAATAAGGGGTCATACTTCTCTGTATTTAAAAGAAAAAAAAGGACTTTGAAATAAATGTTTATCAAAAGACTTGGTGGCAGATTAATGATGTCACATCTGCATTATTGTTTAACTTTATCACAGAAGTGCACTTCATTTGATGAAGCATAAAATGCATTACTAATCCATAACCACCTAAACTGTTTAAATTATTTGTAAGTATCACTTTGGTTTGAGTGTATGTACTGTACTTAAAGGCTTCAAACCAAGCTTTCAGAGGTGTTGGGTCCTGGTACAAGTCCCCAAGGTCAACCTGCAGTTTTGGTGGTTCAGCATCATGAAACAATGAGTTCAAAGACATTAATCTTCATAGTGAGAGTGCAAAACAATTCAGTGCCAAGATTTCTATGTGTTTACACACACAGAATCCAGAGAAACCTTTGCAACAATGCCCTTACTCACTGATCTGTTTCACAAAGTACCTAAATCCAAGATTTTTTTTATTATCACTAAGAGGCATTTCAGATGACATAACTGAGAGGAAGAAAATGTACATCTTGTGCTTTCAAAGCACTACATTAACACCTCCTCTCTCTGATGTTACAGGCATGGCTTAAGAACCAACACTTCTGATTTTAAGGGTTTTTTCAACAGTTAAAAATAATTTGTCACAAATGAATGGCATGAGCTCAATGTTCTCAGTGATTTACATTATTCAGCACACGCATTTCTACCTCACCAAAAATATGGGAGTTTTGCCACTGATTACAATGAAGCTATTCCCAAACATAAGAAGGATATGTCACCCTGGCAGATGAAAAAATGCTGTCGTCACAGTAACCCAAACATTCTTAAAAAGACAACTATGAACAGTTACTTACCAGGATCTGGAGTAATTTTGTTTCTATTTTTAGACAACACAGTTGATCGCTGAATAAATGCTGCCAAGACCATAGCCCTGCTGTCCACTTTAACTTCTTGCTCCTCCTGGCACAATATACACATAACAACCTGTCTGGGTTCAGCTACTCTGGTTTGCTCTGGACCCAAGGCTGTGAGCTTTGCATCTGAAATTACAGGGCTAGAATATTCAAAGAATATTAGTGAGCAAATTATTTGAACAACATTATAATTCAGATCATGACTTAAGTGTGTTCAGTGAGTCTCTTAAATTTATAATATATGTTTGCTGACAAAAAACAGCTTTGGCATTTATATAACAATTCTTATTGCCCAGAAGTAGCATGTATTTTCTAGAAAAAATTCAGAACCCTCCCAATTTAACCCACTCCAATTTAACACAGAAACTGAATCTGCAGCCCTCCATCATCACCATCTCTTAAGTGTTGGATAAGAATTTTGAAAACACTCTCCACTTCCCCACAAAATCATCAGCATTCTCTAATTCATACTTCCAACTACCAAGCACATTTTCTTCTAGATCTTCAACAGACTTACAATCAGCTATTTCTGATTTACTATGTTTAATAGCATAGTCTCTTCAGCAATAGTAATAATTTACTGAGTGATCTTGTACAAAAAATTATTTGTTTGTTTATGTTTATATTTATCCCACAATTCTGACAGAGAGGGGGTGGGAAGCATTCCATTTACTGCTGTTTTTTTGTCTCAGAAACTAATGAATAGTTCTCCATCAAGATCAAAAAAAAGAGCTTTTTAAAGAGGTAACAATAGGACAATCTGATGTAAAGATTAATGAGAACAAATGTTAACAAGATGCCTTTACCTATTCTCATGGTCTCCGGAAGTTGAAGTCTCCAGCTCCTCCAGAGTTTGCTGAAAGAGTTCTTTGTTTTCATTAATGAAGTGCCGTTGCATCTCAGACATCTGGGCCATGATCTTTTCCCTGCGCAGTCTGGCAATCTCAGCCTTTCGCTTCCTTTCAGCTTTGTCTTTGTCACGTGAACTCTGAAATTTCATTGTAACTGATTATTTATTTTAGCTACTGCTACCTGTACCTTGTACTAACCTCCAAACAGCGAAAATCTCATAAAAGACAAAAGAAAAGTCTACCAAAGAGTCATTTTGTGCCCTCCTTTCTTTAGCTGGTGCTCAATGCCAGGCAGAACTGCAGATCTAGAAGGGGAACCTCTCCCCCTCAACCTTTAACTGTATTTTGTATTTCTCTTCCCTTTAAGCATTCATAGGCTAAAAGGATAAGAGAGTGACATGTCTCATCTCTGGTGCTGCTCTCCCTCCACAGCAGCTGCATTCCTAAATGCACTACAGTGCTCCAAGGTGTGTGTGCAGTATCTAGGATGTCATGTGGAGCTACACACATCAGCAGAGCTTATCTGGAATGACCTGCATGGTAAAAATATACAGATAACCATTTCTTTTTAGCAACTTTCCATAGAGTCTGAAATGATGGGAACAGCAGAAATATTTAATGCTGTGACTGTAATACAGACAGTTCTATGGAGTAGAATTGCAAAAAATTTGGAGACTACAATATATGAAACAAACAAAGACAGTTTAGGGACTTTACCAATTGGTTCTTCAAACAAATGAGTTTGACCTATAAATCATGACACAGATTTTCAAAAGTCACTGATGTTCCCTATGTTTGATTTAGAGCTGCAACTAGAAATTTAGTCCTTTGCTAGTCACCACCCAGACCTGTTCCAGATCAGCTGTTACAGATTGCTTTTACCTCCTCCATAATATTTCCTTCTGTCTCAGCCACAGGACTTGAAGAAGAGCTTTCTCTTAGCTTTTTAATAGTATTAAAAGTCTGTAAGAAAAAAAAAAAAAGCCTTCAATTTATTTGGGACTTAAGAATATAACTGTATATACTATAATCCTGACTATACAATGTGTAGTATTGGAATCCAGAAGTGTAAAACTAGGTACAACAAATCCACATGGGAAATACAGAAATCATCCCAATGTAATTGGGAAAGTTTCAAAAATCTTATTTCCATTATTTTCAGTGGTAATATAAAATATATTTACCTTCAATACCCATCTGATCATGTCCTTGTGCACCTCCAGGTGAGGTGCATTTTGCAGTGTTTCTAGCATAGCTAGTATGCTGGGGGAGTTATTGGGTGCTTCTCCTGGTTCTGAGAGAGAAATTACAATGAAATTGATTATATCATTACTGGCAAATTAATCACTCACTGACATTAAAAACAAGAAACCCCAGTGCTTGTTCAACAACTGAAGAATTCCTTCAACAAACAGGCACAATATGTAATTTTTCATTCTCCCCCACTGCAAACCTTTTCATGAATAACTTCTAAATCCTACAAAGTTTTGCTCACTGACTATATTTTCTTACAAAAGAAATGCACTATATGTCCTCCCTGGCTGTTTTCATCTAGGGAACCTCCAGTATTTTATTTCCCACTACTTCAAATGGAACTTTCATGTGTTAGCAAAACTAGAGGCATTAGTCAAACAATACAAAGGAGAGTCAAGATTAAAAGAGTGTTTAAGAATGCAATTATGATTTTTGCAATTGCATCTGATCACATGCAGCAATCTTTATTGAGATGTTACTTAAAGATATTAAGAATCAGATCTAGAGGGAATTATTCAACTTCTAGATTTCTCCTCTAGAAAATGCCTTTAGTATTGTACCAGCACATGTAGAAAGCATTTATCTGTCAGGTCAACTTGATAACATTTTGATGGATAAACAAATATACTCTTCTGGTAAACACACTTTCAGAAGAATAAAATATGAGAACCTGGCATTTTCAGTTATTTCAAACTTTCTATACATTTGAAAAGAAAGGCATACTTGATATTTTCTGAGTGAAGGTAAATGTTACAACATTCTCCTCACTGAGATTCTCCAGATGTTGTTTTTCTTCTTGTAGTGCCATTCCAATCAAATGCAAAACCTAGGTAAAAATTACAAATTTTAGTTCTTTTCTTACATAATTCATATAATCTTGTTCTATAGTTCGAGTAATTAATTAAGAAAAAGGAAAGTCATATAATACAATTATATATTACAAATAGATTTGAAGTTATTTCTGTATACAGAATTCCAAAGCTACATTCCACAGGAGCAACAGTGTTTGAAAACACAAGTTTTGCCACATAAAATCCACATTAAATACATAAATTTCTGTTTGCTGTCCTGACTAGTGAGTGAGAAGTCAGTACTTCTTATCTTTCTCCTACCTCCTGCATGTTATTGCAAGTCTCTAGACAGAAGCACGAAGCAGACTTTAAGTCCTTTTTATACACAAAGTTTAACAACAAAAAATTAAAATTTTTAAGTTAAATTTATTCTCCCTAGAAACACATTTTAAAATAATGCTAATTTTTAGGTTAGTGAAGAGCTGTAGTCTCCTTGAACTTAAAAAATGTAATTACCCTATTTAGCACTATAATTGTCTGAATGGCATTTTGAAGCTGAGATACTTCATTCTCGGTGGTAAACTCTGTCACATTGCATCAGCCAATTTGCAACCCCACACAAATTGGCAGGATGCTCCAGACACAAAGGTTTACCAATGCCTGGAATCAGTGCTGACACCCATGTAAGGAAAGGATTTTCACCTGAAAACTTGTAACAGAATTGGAATGCAACGGGCCAAGTATTAACAGAAAAGTGGCAAAACCTGATGCGAGTCTTGAAGTTTTTTAATTTGTTTTAATAAACAACAGTTAATTTCTTCTCAGTCTATCACATCTATTTAACAAGATCTCACAAGATATGGGTCACCTCTTGCAGATGTCTCATATTCACCGTTGCAAGTGCTTCCAAGACTAGAGGGGTTGACCTGGGAAAGATGCAGTACAACTGCATGGCACCATCACTGAGAAATGCCACAAGTTTCTGAGCAAGTGACAGGTCCCTAATGAATTTCATAGTTTTGAGAATGGCCGGAGACATTTTAGTTCAGTCAAAAAAAACACCCCAACTAACTTATTTTATGCAAAGTTACTCCAAAACCTTACATTACCTAAATACAGCTACATTGTTGTGATTTATAATACCAATATATCGTCCCATTTTCAATTTTTTTTTGTGTTATACAGAACTGCTTATGTTAATTTAAACTCAGCTGTAAAAGGTAATATAAACTCGATAAGACTGGATGTCAAAAAATTAACACTCTGTTTCAAAACTGGGGTGTTTTTTTGCAAAATGTTATCTAAAAATCCATCAATATTTTTAAAAAGTTGGAGTTGGACCCTAAACCAACAGCCCTGCCCAATATAAACAGTCTCTGGATGGCACAGAGATCTGTATCTCTGCACACCCCAGAAAATGATGATTGTGACACCAAAATCTACAACAACCCTTCAGGTTTCTAACGGTCATTATAAATTGCAAGGAACGAACAGCTCAGTTAAGCTTTCCAAAGCAGATACATTTTCCAGTTAGAAAATTCTTTTGTGTATTTTCATGGTTTTCTCCTAAAGTGATTTAGCCTAAACTGAAAATAGGCAAAAGAACATGAAGAAAAAAAATCAATGCTTAATATGCAACAACTCAGATTAATGAGTTCTCTACCACAATAAACATTACTGCCACTGATTCAAGCAGAATTCTTTCCTCTCATGTGCACCCCATTAGAAATTTACCTGGGTCTTCCACTCACTTTTAAAAATAAAATTGCATCAGAGGCAGAGGGGTTTCCCTAGTTTTGCAGGTCAGGAAATACCACTTACTTCTCCTTCACAGTATTCTGGATATTTCAGACACCAAGTAAACAACTCAAATCTATACAATCATGTTGAAACGCTCTAATGAACATTGCTCCATTAGCATAATGGAAAATATTTTAAATAAATAATAAAATATTTTAAATAAAACCCCCATACCCTTTGCAGCATGGACTCTGACCAGGCATAGCCATTGTGTTCCACTGCCCACTGCAGAATAGTCCCCATAATGCACAGCATGACATCAGACTGCAGGATATTCACCAGGCTGGCAAAAAGTGGGCAGAAAGGAGGAAGAGCTGGCGGTGGAAGGGCTGAAAGGGAAATTGGTGTGTTTGACATTTCTCCAAAATTTGCAACACCCATTTAAAATGTCTGATTTAAGGGCTCAGCCCAAGGCAGGGGGTTGGAATCAGGTGACCTTTATGCTTTCTTCCAACCCAAACCCTTCTATGATCCCGAGGCAGAACACAACTGCTCAATAAACAGTGTTACCAATACAGGCTGCACCATTCAACATGGCTTGTGTGTAACAGAAAAGCCACAGGAATAAGCTCTTCAGAAGGCTGCTTCCATGACAAATCAGACCCTGACTATAGCCAGGGAGACATAAGGGAAATTGCTTCATTTCTAACCAACTTCTAGTCTAGCCCTAGAACAGGCTGTTAGTCTAAATGTCAGGGCAATACACAGCTTGATATGTGATTCCCTCTTCTCCTATCTCCTCTCAAAAATAAATACCTGTATCTTCTCTGTTCTGTCTTCTCAGCTTTCTCTGTGCTTCCTCTGCCTGAAATAGAAGAACAATGCCAGCATTACTCAAAATCTGTACCAATATAAAACTAATAAAAAAGGCATTCATGCTTTACTACATTGTTACTGTTTTTTCCCAGCCTTAAATAAACATGAAAGCTTTCATGTCTTTTCAGTCTGTCTTATGTTCTACTTGTAAAGTAGGGCATGCAACTTCAATATTAATCCTTCCTCTTGAGCCAGCCTGGATTCCTGTCCTAGCATAAAACTGTAAGGCAAGTTTGAGCTAAAATGGCAATTTCCATAAAGGTAAGGGAAAATACAGATTGTTTTAAATACTTTCAGTAAAATAAGATCCCAGGGAACCCACAGACAAGCTCCTGAATACCCACTGATTTCAACAGCTCTGTATGGGGCACAGGATCCAGTGGCACAGAAATCACTGCAAAAACTTGGGCAAATTTTGCTAACATTCTCAAATATCCAGCTGGTAATACTTTGTCACAGAAGCAAGCTTTGGAAAAAGGCAAGCAAAAAAAAAGGCACAAAATTAACCCCAGAAAGTTAAACTACTAGTTACCTTTGATTGTTCTGCCCTTGAAAAGTGATAGAAATACAGATTGAAGTTCTTGGCACACTCTGGTTTTAATTCATACAGCCCTCTGCCTGTTAATCCAGGTTTTCTATAAAAAACCAAAGCAAACAAAACACTTTATGTCAACTGGTTCTTAACATCTGAGAATAAATAGTTAACTAGAACAGCTAACAAACACAGCCTAACAGGCATTCTAGAAATTAAGTAAGTAACAGTATTAAGAATTCTGCACATGATTAAAGCCATGGGAAATCACCATGACTCAGCCCCTCTTTCTTTCATGCTCTCATTTTCACTAATTTAGACATTCCATTTCTAAAGTTGAATCATTAGAATAAAGGGAAACATACTTGAAACATGCCACTTCTTCAATCACACTTTCCATCCCTGTCTCTCTGTTCTCCTGCATGAAGTGAAAAGGCAAGACAGTGTGTTACTGGAGTTCTTGAAATAAAACATTCAAATATCATACAATACTAGAGTAAGCATGCAAAATGAATGTAGTACAAAGTAATTTTACTGGCACTCAAGAGAGTACTAAACCACATAACATGGAAATGCATTCAGGAATACCGTCTCTGCAAAAGGTACTTTGAAAAAGTCATGCTATTCTAAGGGCTTCATTTGTACTGCTTTTCCCTGTCATAATGAACTCGGATGTAACAGTAGCAGAAGAAAACTCTAAGTTAGCTTACTCAGCACATTTTTACGATACACAGCCAGTCTAATTTCTAGGCCTTTAAATTGAAATAAATACTGGAAAGCTAAAAAGACCAGTTACTGAAGAATGCTGAAACAACCACAAAAGGCAGCATGAGACATCAGCTCAAATATGTAACAACACTTCATATACAAATTATCTTTTAATATTCCCATCCCCTTCTTCCAATACATATTCATAGCAGTTCCCAGGCCAGGGAAAAAGTATTTAAGACTGACAATATAATTTAGAACTCCAGCTTAAATTAAATTTGCATTTTCATGCAACCCTAAATTATTCTTAAATAATTTTATAATTTGACTTCTCAAATTGTTTCAGTTTAAAATATTTAGAAAACATAAAAAGATTTCATTATCATTAAAATTATTACCAGTACAGTAAAACATTAACTTTGGAATTCTGACTGTCTTCAGAAATAATTTTTAAAAGATGGCTTCAAAAATATTAAAAGGAGAAAGAAAAGCAAGCTTTGCTGTCCTACAGAAGTACTTATAATAGAATTCAGATAAATGATTCTGTTCACGTAAATGAAGCATTTATGTTACACAACTCATAATACAGTGTCTGATTCCATGTCTTTTCACTTATTGTTAGGCTTTAAAATATAACAGCTTATATTTCTGGATAGTTCTAACAACCCACTTCCATACATCTAATTCAGGGTGTACAAGCAGCCTGTAGAGACTGCTGGACAGATGGCCTGATTAGAAACAGTATTAAATAGAGAAAGGAGCTGAAGAAGCTCTCAGATTCCTGCCTCTTTCATATCTTCTTCCTTCTTTGCCTCTTTCCTACCCTTGCCATGAGAACCATTAACCTGTACTCATGCTAACCTTGCTCTTAGCATAATCATGCTGCTCTCATTCCACATTAAGTGACATGAACTCACATAAGACAATTTTGCAGCAATCAGCCTTATAAAGTGGAAGCTGGTTCCCCTCTCCACACCCAGTTACTTACATCCTCAGGGAGTGCCTTTACCAATTCACTGTGAGCCATTGGCCTGATGCTCAGCTGATGGATGATCTCTCGCTTGATTTCATCTGTTGCATTTACCTGTCCTATTCCAGGGCTGAACCTTTCACCTGTAGAAATAAAATACATGAGGGTTTTTTATTATTTTAAACTTTTTTATATCTTTTTCTCTAAATTAAAGGCTGGAAAACAAGGTGCCTTCTGAAATCTTGTGTTCACCCACCAGTGTTCAAGAATTCATTACATTGATCTAAGCTAGCTTCAAGGCTCTTCTCCTAGGAAAGAAGTCAAAGCTACAGGAAGTTCACAACAGGACTGAACCTGAGATAGCAATAAAAAATTGCCCACACCACTAAAGAGCCTAAATTAAAAAAATTAATTAAATATACTCTGGACTTACCAACAATCATTATAATGAGGTATAGCATCTCTTCTATGAGAGTGTTATTTTGTTGAACAACATCCTGAAGTAAAACAACAAAAAAAAATTTACATTTTCCAATAATTATTCCATATGCTGAAAATACTTTTCAGTGATTTGAAACATTGCCTGTTTTCACCCTTTGTACTCCCAAACTGAGCTATACTGAAACACAGTCACAAATGCAAAAATTATGCAACATTTTCTGACATTTACCAGTTTGACAGGTAAAAAACATTTATGCATACTTCAAACTGGCCAAAGGAAATTAAAATAGGATAGGTTTTGCTTTTTTATCAAGAAATAGCTCTGTCTCAGTACAACAGCATCTGATACATTTTAAAAAACCAAACTGAAGATTTTCTATTGCAGTAGTGCATAAAATACCTTGTTAGTATTCTCTGTGCTAAATCTTTTGCCATAGTCTGGAGTACTAAATATCTGATAAAGTTCAAAGCGACTCAGCATTATCATCAGGAAGTGATTTGGATCCATCATAGACACACCTGTCTATTAAAGAAAAAAAAGATTAGAAAGAGAAAATAGATTGGGTGTTATCACAGCATGTTTGTATATTTATATACGATGTTCACTGTATATTCTTTATAAAATTAATCCCTCTCTCAATCCTATGAATGAAGACTTAATATTTAAGTTTACTCTCTTAGGATACCAAAAACAAAACTGTAAGCCCATTTGACAAGCAGAATCCTATGCTTTATCAAGAATTTCTGATGCCCTTTTAAGGGCATCATGCAAAATATTCAGGGTTACTCCTTCTATCTTAAGCAGTCTAAACAAACTTCAGTGAAAGACTTTTGTCTGGTTGTTTTTATCTCTAAAATTTTGTTCCTGCTGGCTTATCTTCTAGCAGGCATAATATTACTTAGTATATACCACTGAAGATTTTAACAACAAATTCCAATCCTCTAAAGAAAGGCTGAAGATTGTAGAGCAAAGCTTCCAAAACCTTCTTGGAAAGTAAAATACTAAAGCTTCAATGCAGAACAAACACTGACTTGCAGAGATTTCCCTTTCTGAAAACTACTGGCTGAAGTTTTTTCTGTTTATTTAACAAGGTATCTAAGTTTGCTTATTTCAAATATTTGTTGTTAGTTTACTATTGCTAATGGGACCATCTTTAAAACAGAATAATAGATAGATATAGATATAGAATATCTATCCAAATGGACAGCTGAAAATGATCATTAAAAATCAGTGGCAGATCAAGCCTCACAGAAATATGTCTGAAAGCAGAAGTAATTTGGGGCATGTTTATCCTACTGGATATTTCTAACTCTAGGCAAGATTTGAGGGACTTTCTGAGGAAATATTTTGCTGTCCAGGTGAACTATGCACCCCGAGGTGCAAAATTTTAGACTATATTGCTCTCAATGGAGAAGCACTGCATCCATGACAGAGCAAAATAAACTGCCACATTTGCAAAATGCCTTCTGAAGGGGAAAAACAAAAACATCAACACATACACTGAGTACACTAAACAGAAAATGCTGCACTTTTCAAATTATAGTTAAAACAACAAGTATTACAACCATAGTTATTTACTTTAAAAATTATTCCATAATTATATAGAAAAAATAAGAAAATTGAAGTTCTTCCACAAAAAAAAAATGTTTTTTTTTTCCTTAAAAAGGTTCTGATGAAGACAAAAGTAAACATAAAAACATCCTGAAAATACTTGAAAAAATGCAAACTGGTTCACATGGTTACCTGGAGCATTACTATGTCCTTGTCAAACATCTCCCTCCTGCACTTCACGTTATGATAGTAATAAATCTGAAAAAAATACCCAAAACACCACACCACAATCATTAACAAATATATTAATAATATTTAATCTAAAATTATTCTACTTCTGTAAAAAAAATAAACTTTACTATATTGTGTTCAAAACCAAAAAATTAATCTGTGATTTGAAAAAACTTATATCATTACATCTGTATGCAAAAAGCTTTTTATAAAGCACAAGACAAGCATAGCTGCTGGCTGGGTTGTAGTGATGCAATGTCTGGATTGCATAAACTTACAAGCAAAAATCTTTTTGACCTCTTTAGCTTATGTTTTAATAAATTTGTTTAGCAATTAACTGTTTGAAATTCAGAGGAGAGAAAGCCCTTGCAGTTGGAGAAACATTTTTTCCTCTCTCCATGAATTGCTCTTTAATCATTTGAGATACCATCTTTCAGGAATTGCCAGTGTCAGCAAAATGTTAATATTGTGACAGAGCTATACTTAACCCCAACCATCCCAGAAAGGACTTCAACAGGACTGAGCCAGGCAGTAGCAACATCACAACCACTGCATGACACTGAAAGGTGGGAAAGTTTGATTCTACCACAATCAAGGAAAAATAAATAGGGCTGACAAGTTTCTGCCTAGGCCTGGAAACAAACTTCAGCATGCTAAAGTCTCCTCTAGACACATACCATTTCCACCAGAATTACATGAAGACAGCTAGGCATGCCTTCCCTTTCTTCCCTATCCTAATAATCCACAGATATAGATGCCCATTCCTATTATCTGGGAAAGATCCAAAAGGAGCTGGCTGAACATGAGCTCTCCTCATAGCCAAAGTAAAGAGAAAGGACTTGCAGATTGTGGGAGTTACATTATCTCAACTAAACCAAGCTCTTAACTTCAAGATCCTAACAACCAGGGGAAATTAACATAGAGGCTTATTTCACTACCAAAAGCTATGCTGAAATTCCAGATTTGATGTGTGTCTACAGCACTATGGGCACTGCTATAATTTTACATAACTAGATCTCTTTTAGGTGTAATGACAACAAGGACACCACCTCATGAAGATCCTTCAAGAATCAAGAAGTGTCAGAATATAATATATTTGAGCAATTTAATTCAGTCTCCTAGTAAATATACATTGCAATTATCTAATGGAGATGTGGGCTGATGGGACTGAAGAAATTATCTTGCAAATAAATCAAGTTAACACCTCACAGAATTAAACCCTATTTGTTGTAATCTAAGTTTTGCTGAGAAAATCACTTGAGACAACCACCCTGGTGGGTGGTACTGACACCACAGTACCCATTTTATAGTTGTTATGCTTCAAACACCTAATTTATACAAGCACTGAGAACATATGTTTAGAGATGAAAGGAGCCAGTCTCTAGAAGTGTAAGAGCTAAAAGCCAAGAAACACTTAGTTCTACACTGCTTCTAATGCTTCTGAGGGGTCTTTGGATTTCAATTACTTTATAAATATAAATAGCCATGATACCATAATGCCACATATTTTTATATCTAAGACACTTTTATGTGGAGGTGATGAATGCATTACCACAGATGTGAAGACCTAATTCTGCACTTCCAACTGTTGCTGCACAGTACACAGTAAAAAAGCTAGGAGTCATTAACTGCATTACCTAAAACTCTACACACTGAGCACTAAGATCAGTGGCTACTGCAGCAGTCCTGAAAAAAAAAAAGCAACTTCTGACTAAAAAAAAAAATCAAAGACCAGTTTAAAAGCAAAAATACTCAAATGATGCCAGTGCTGATAAAAATGCCTACCTCACATTGCCTTCCATAAGAGTGACATAAGTAAAATTTCAGATCAATGCAAGAAAAGAAGGTTTTGAGGTCTGAAGGACCAAAAGCTCCCTCCATACTCAGCACTGGTGAGGTCCCACCTCAAGTCCAGTTGTGGGCCCTTCACTTCAAGAAATACATTGAAGTTCTTCCAGGCGACCAGCAACAGGACAAGAGAACACAGCCTCAAGTTTTGTCAGGGGAGGTTCAGGCTGGACATTGGGAAGAACATCTTCATGGAAAGGGTTGTTAGAAATTGAAATGGATTGCCCAGGGAGGTGGTGGAGTCACTGCCCCTGGAGGTGTTCAAGAGGTGACTGGAGACGGCCCTCAGTGCTGTGGTCTAGTTCACAAGGTGGTGTTTGGCTGAGGGCTGGACTCCATGATCTCAGAGGTCTTGTTCAACCTGATGGGTTCTGTGATTCTGTGGAATTATCCTGAGGGAGTTATCAGGAAAGAGTGATTCTACAGCTGCTGTGCACTTACCTGATTAACGAGAGAGAAGCCATTCCTTCTCCACATCCCTGCATGCACTTGGGCACATAGGACTAGGCATCGTAGGGGATGTTCTATTAACATAGGTGGGCTAAGTTCACTCTGCATTAAGAAAATGGAATATTTTGATGTATATAGAGAAAATAAAAGAAAATGGGACTGAAATGAAGGAGGATGTGATCATTAAAATATCTGGGCACTACAAAAGACAAGCAAATCCAGCACAAAAGTTAGATGAGCCTATTCACAGCCTTTCAAATCATTGTTAAGCACCCTTACATTCCAGCTTTGCTCCACGAAACTACGGGCTTCAGTTTATTCCTAAAGACAGCAGCTTTCATATTTTAAAATATCAACACCAGCAATTTAATAATACCGTAACTTCATTTCTTTCATTCAAAGGTTAAGTACTACTTCTTTCCAAAGACACTGAGATTTCTTCTCCCAGTAAGGTTTTATCCTCTTTTATTTTGTATTTTTTGACTACCCCTTAAAGAAATAGCGTATCAGTAAGAACAGGCAGAAAGCAAGAAACAGCTGGGGAAGAAAATTAGAACCCAGCTCAAGGAGAAGGAATCAGATCCTGCCTGAGGTTCCTAAAAGCAGTTTCTACTACAAAAAGAAGGTTATGCAACCTGAGTCTTAGTTATTTTAGTGAGCAACACTGGCTGCCTATGCTCATGAATATCTGGATATTAATCTTTTAAGAGGGAATTTTATGTATAAAAGATATTCTCTCTGAGTAGAATTCATAGTACAAAGGCCCTTTGGTTTATTTAATAATTTCCTACATTTACATGACCAATTTCACATTCAGCATTAATTATATTTAATGAATATACTACATTTAGTTACATACCAGGGGCAGCAGCTCTGGAAACTTATATGCCACTTCAGTTTTACTCAGCAAAACATGCAAGCCTACATAAAGACATGAAAAAAACATACAGAATTTTACATACAATATTTTATGTAATTCAAAGAGGACAAAAAAAGTCATCTAATTTACTCTTGAACCATTATCTGGACACAGCTACAAGTCTGCAAATTTATCACCTTGGAGCTACACAGCTATTTCCTGAAGAAACATGCTACAAAGAATACATTTTAAGAGAATTGAAGTTTTCCCATTGTAACTGTATAAACTTGCAGTATAAGTGATATTTTTGCCCTTTTTTTTTGACTCTGTCATGTCCCCTCAGTGAGAGCCAAGAGTCCTTGGTCTGTCAGGACAAACAATCAAGAGCAGACACCTCACCCTTTTTATCAGTCCTTGGGGGGTTTATAAAATACCTCAGGAACTAAAATAAAGCCCCTATAAAACACATGAAGGTTTTCTGGTTTGCTTTCTTTTGAAGTTACAAGGACTTTGCTCAAAGATTCAAATACTCAAACCTATTTGACACTGAGCTGCATGGCACTTTACCCAAGAATTACCTTTTGCACTTCATTATTTGTGAATTTATTTTTACCACGTTCTTTCTGATCCTGTAAACTAAAATTCAAGGCTTTTTTCAACACAACTGCTGAACAAGATAGACACAATATGAAGAGAAAGGCATAGCTCAATTTTCTGGTGACACATCTGTTTGATAAATCTGTTCTCTAACAGAATGTTGATTAGTCTATTCAATCTCAGGGCTAAACATATTCCAAAACAGTCAACTACAGTCCATATTTTGTCGCAGTTCTTTTGCATCACTCAAGTGGCAAAAGCAGCAGTAGCTGCCTATAATACAAACCCAGAGACATGAGACAATCTCCCCCAGCCTGAATGATAACAAGCTCTCTGGTGCTTGAGAACATCTGGCCTAGAAACTACCAAACAGCTGGAAAATGGCCAAAATTCATCCCATTCAGGCCTTAAACAATGCTTGTGTGTGTCTTCACGTACACACAAACACAAATCACATCTATAAAACGCTTTTCATTTCCTGAAATATTTTTCAACTGTTCATACCTGCAAGTAAACGAGAAACTGGGAGATGAATGCTAACTTTTTCCTGAGAAACACAGTATCTGATGGTCTCAACTGAATGTCCACACATACTGAGGACAATAGGCTGTTCTCCATCAGTAAATCCACTATGACACTGCATCAACACAGTCAGGCATTTCTTGTAAGCTTCAATCAATACTTTTTCCTAAAAGAAAGATTGGTGTTTACAGAGATTATGAAAAAAATCACAGCTCTGAATAATAATACAGACAATGTAAAAAAGACCCAGAGGGGTTTGCAATTTTTACCTTTAACAACAGTCCTGCAAAATTAAGATAAGGAATCCAACAAAAGAGCCAAAGTAAGGAGGGCACAAACTGCAAAACTCATACTAGTATGTCTGATTAGAAAAATACTCACTAGTATCTGTTTGGGTTTGGATTTTTTTTTTTGTAACTGATATGATGGTAACTTTCTGAGCAATGATCGTGCTAGGCTAGTAAAACCTGCACATTAACTACCAGTAACAGATTAAAGCCAGCCTGAACGTTCAGGTACTCCAGGATCACTTATTCCACAGCCATATTTTACCATGCTCAAGCTCTGAAATCCTGAAACTGGAAACACGGAGCAGAAACATGATTTAAAATCAAGCAGTATTTGGTAGATCCAGGGCCTACTACTCCATTCCTTCCTCTTTGAAAATTATAACCTGATAATGTTGTGATAATCACATTCTTCAGATGTGTGACAAAACTCCCTGCAGTATTTGTAAAAGGCTTAGCCACGCTCTAGGAATTGGTCAGTACAAACCACACTTGTGTTTAAATACAGAAAAGATTTGCATGTCCTTATAGAGATGTCCTTGGCTTATGGTGAAGTTGTGTTTAGATCAGTTTTTACATGTATTAATATTTAGGTTTTATGCCTCTTCACACAGAAAAACAATTCAGAAGGAATTAATCCTTACATCTAATGCACACCAGTCCTGCATCATTGAAATAACAAGTGTTAATTTCATCTGTAGTGTAAATGCTGCTTCCCACTCTGGTTCCATTTCAATGTGTTGTCCTACTTGACGAGTTATTGGATCCATCCCCTAGAACAAGAAGAATTATATATTTCAACAATATATCACTGAAACACACTGGCAGCATTAGCAGAGATGTGAAACAGTGGTTAGGTATCCTTGTAAACATATTGTTGCTGCAACAGGTAAAGAGAACCTTGGGGAAATGAAAGAGAATGAAACCACAAGTGAAGAGATCTATTTGTGTGTCAGGAACAATTTATTCCTCAATACAAGGAGCAACTCTGCTGACACTTAAAATGAACCAGATTTTGCTCACAGAATTAATTGTCTTGTCTGCCTCTACAAGTGCAAAATATGCCCTAAATTACACTTCTCATTTTGAACTGCTCTTAATTTTTATTGTCCTCTATACCAAAATTTTAAAAAGTGAGGCAAGATCTTTTAGGAAAATGCAGTGGCTCCAAAAGTGATACAGCTCTGAAGTTCTAAAATGAAGAGTAGATCAAATTTCTTCTATTTTGACATCGTAATAGCTAACTTCCTGCTGAAATTTTGCCAAATTTTGTAATTCACAGATTTACATACCTGCATACATTTGAGCAATTCTAAGAAGGCATCAAAACCCTCCAGGAACTTGCGTCGCAAGTCATCTGACCACTCCGTTGGCTTACTTATCAACACGTACCTGGGGAGATTAGAAAGATGCAAGTGTTTGTTTTAGATTTTTCTTTTAACTCCTCCATTTCTCAAATCAGCACATAGTTAGTATACTTACTTGAGATCTAAAATAAGGCTCTGGACACGCCTGAATTTGAAAGCCTGCAGAGCAGTGTAACGTTCAAACTGAAACCTGCCTTGGATGTCACGGTGCCTTAAGTGGTCCATGAAAGTTTTGATGATAGTGGTCATGAGATTCTCTTCTGTTATCAGCATTCGTGCCTATTCCAAAGTACATTGAAATTTGCTGTAATTAACAGACACAGCTAACAAGATTTTCACACTGCACGATGAAGTTTGTAAAATATGTTATTTTTTATCCAAAACAATTACATCAATAATTAGAACAGAACACTGAAAAGCACTCTTTTCACAGACTCACAGAAGACAAAAAAAAGGAATCTAGTCAAAAATTATCATAAACCAGATTTCTTTTTTCAGATCCTTTCTATACAGAAGTCTGTCTAGGGTAAGGCTCCTGCTAACCTATGTAATTATGGCACAAGATACATTATTATGTGTCTTACAATTAACTTGTACCTCCCTTTAAGTATGTGTTGTCTCCTCTCAGATAGTTCAAGTCCTTTAGGGGAGTGACAGCTCTTCTGTTTTCTGTTTATAAACTGTCAAGAGCTGTGGTGAGCAGAGCCTCTTCTGAACCAGTAAGGAACTGCACGTGCCATTTCCACATGGAAATTTCATGAAATAACCTCTAATTTCCCTCAAGGTCTACTGCATACATCCATGTGTGGTATGAAACAAATCAGCAAAGTTTGACAAAGATTGCCTTCATCACCCAGCCTAAACTAACTCAACTTCACACAGAGGAGGGGGCAGGCACCAAATTACTGCCAGCTTCCACTCATGAACACTTTCACAACTCCCCCATTCTGTTGGTTATCCAGGTTAAATGGGATGAGCCTTGCAGTCCTTGGATCTGGCTAGTAGACTCAACAAGAACGGCCACTCTGATCTACCACAATGACATTGTGGCTCTTGACTAGAGCTTCCAGGTTCTACAGCTGCTAATGATAATTCAAAATAGTTTCAAAAATGCTACACAGAGAGGGGAAATAATCAAATGATTAACATTTTCCCCCAAAACATCATCACCAACAGAGCTGCCCATCCACCCTCAAAACAAAGAACTGCAGTTCCTTGTGAGATCAAACTCTTCAATTACTAAGATTAGCTCGAAAATGTTACTGGAGGATGGTGGGGTGGTTTAAACTCTTAATCATTTAGTTAAGAATGAGTGGCTATAAATGTATTAAAAAATAATACTTATTTTCAGTTCATATGATAGAAGCTTATCATAATTACTGTCATGTCATCAATCTATTCTATCATTCTGCAAAACAGTCAAAATGCAATTGCTTTGCTTTTTTTGCACGCTTTTAAAATAGAACACATATAAAAGGGGCACTGCAATTACTCTGCCCTGGGAAATGTTTGAAATTACTTTTTCAAAAAGTATTGATGCACATATTGTACCATCCCATCTGCCAAAGGGAAAAATACCATAACCATCTGAATAATATTAGTTGGTTAGGTCTAACTATAAGTCAGAATATTGGCAACATTCTTATTGAAAGCATCAAAACTAAGAGGCAATACAATATTGTCCTGAACCATGGGAACAAAATCCTGAGTTCCTGTTGAATTCCCAGGAATAACATCCATCCCTAGGAAACTGAAGAAGTTTGCTCAGTATTGTGACTGTCAAGCTACTATTGAATTTAGGAGTTCAGTGAAGCTTATTAAATTTGGGAGGATTCAGAAGCATTCTTTTTTAAACAATTCTGGGTATGAAAATCAGACTTTTATTCCAGTACAGCTTCAAATTTTAATTTGTCTAGTTCATAATACAAGCAAAGACAGAGTTAAATGGAGACAGGAACCAGAAAAAAAGAAGTTTCTCAAACAAGCTGGTGAAAGACCGGCAGATTTAGTGAGCTGGGAGAAGTCAGAGTGCTTGTAGCACCAAAACCAAAGTTAACTGGAAATCTTAAAGAAGGCACTTTTTGTCTTGAGACTCGAAGTACCAAAGGAAGTAGGGTGTACCACGAGACAATTCTTGCTTGCACTTTTGTTGATTGGAAAATGAACATAAAGTGGATGGTTTATAAAACTGCACCAGAATGGTGCTCTGAAACCATGATATGTAAACCATATAATACAGATTTCTACAAACAGTAAATGTGGCTCAGTATGATGAGGAACTTAAACGTCATGTGTATGTATCTCTAAATAAATATGAAAGCACCTTTCTAAAAAAAAGTAAAAGAAAAATGTAAAAAGGAAAAACTAGAAACACCCAGCCCACTCTGGGAAGCCAGACTGAAACTTCCCAATGTTGAATGCTTTAACTTCTAAACCGATAGCAATGTATGCAAAGTCTGATTGTTCTGCATTTCCACAGTAATGTTAAAGAAATCTGCAGCCTTGAGTTATGAACCTTGAGAGGCTTTTAACAAATAAAGATTTCCTTTTTTGGTCTTTTAGTACTTACAAGAGAAGGCACTGTGAATATCTGTATCGAGAGGTCAGCAATTGAGAACTCTCTGTCGTGGTCATCTTTCATAAAATCACTCTGCAATCGCTCATAGTTCTATTAAGAAGGAGGCAAAAAAAGGCAAGGAGTGCCAACTATCAGTTTTTAAAAGAAAGACAGGCACTACTCACCAGAGTAGGTACAGTGAAGAGTTGGACAGACAGAGCAGCCACCGATACTGCCCGCTCGTGATCATCCTCCATATAATCTCTCTGCAACTGCCGGTAATTCTAAACAACAAGGGGAAATTCACCTCTAATCCACACTGACCTGATTTTTTAACTTAAATGTCTGCTCTGGGAAACTTTAATGCCATGAGAAAGGGAAGAGTAGCTCTAACGGATTATTATATGGGTATATTGTACAAAGAATATGACAACTTAATCTGCTCACGTGTGAGATCTACTCACTCTCATTTTCACAATAAAGGCTAGTATTTTATTTTCTACTCAAGAGCCTGCAGCGGAGTGAGCAGAATTTTGCAGTGCTGATTTAAAGCATTTCAAATACCAGTTACTGCAGAAATACTAATCAGCATAACTGAATTTCAGCACTATTTCTGAGCAGTGCTTTAACAGCTTACACCTCAACAATGAGCAGCGATTAACTCTTAAGAACTGATAGCCTGCATAGCTGATGGTGAAGACAAAAACATCTGAACTCCTTTAGTTCTGGGGCGTCTGAAAGGCCATTTCCTTCCCAGGAGATGAGATGCCATTATAACTAATATACTGAAGAGTAAAATAAGATTTCCATTTAAGGTTTTCACTTCCATAAAAAGGAAAAAAAATCAGGTAACAGTTCATTTAAATCACTGTATGCTAACTAGACTCTCTTCACTAGACAGTTTTAGCATTTAATGGCTCTTTGTAAGAAAGATACTTACTCTCGCAAAGCGGATAGCAAAAAGTTTCTTGTATTTCAAATCCATAAGAAGACTGCTCATGAATAACTGGTGATACACACTTCTAGCCCCTGTCAAGAAAAACGAATGAAACATCACATGTCACTGTTTTCTATCAACATATTACGGGAACATTTAGAAAAGTAAACTTCTACAGAATGAGATAAATGTGCATTTCAGAGTAGAAGCTGCTTTGATTAAGTCTGTCAGGTGGTAGCAAAGGATGAAGAAGAATAATAAACCAAAATTCTTCAAGAGGCATTATTTATTACTTCTGTACAAAATAGCACTGTTGAATGGGAATGTATATCATCAAATATAAGGGAAGTCAGCAAAACAAGAACAGAACTCTGTTCCTTCTCAGGATAAACAGGGGATTTAGGTTAGGAAAAGAAGAGAACACTATTATGAGAAATCTTGGGAACTGCAACAAATTTTCCTAGTTGTGAACACCTGCATAAAATAATCAGCTAAGCTATCTCTGAATTTCTAGTCTGTCTGGACAGCGTCCCAGAAAGTATTATCAATATAAATGATATCCATCTCTATGTAGCTTGGAAGCAAATACACATATGCACAATTTCTTCTGTAAGTCACTTTTAAATCAAAAGCCTTAATGGAGAGGAACTATGGAATACAAGAAAAAGTAGAGAAATATTGATGTTGAAATAAAAATGCAAAAGTTACTCCTTGGTTACATGAAAGACATTATCCTAACAAAACCTGTATTAAAAATGTTGTAAGGTTCCACAAAAGCAGTACCTTTCAGATTACAAAATTTGCAGTGCCAGGACTTCATTCTCAAGATAAAGGTATTAGATAAACAAAATCTAAAATAATTTTCTCCATACTACATCCACTTTCCACCTTACTTCTTACTTATTTTATTGGTACTCCAAGAAGTTCCCCAGGCAGACATATTGCATCCGTACCTGTTCTTTGAGCTTCTCTTTCTTACACCTGGCCTTACACACCCTTTCAGGATATCAAATCAGACATGAAATCAATGAGGGGATAGAAATTAGCTGCCTCCCTTTCCTCAAAATTACAACTTTTCTAGCTAATTCCATTATATCAAACAGCCTTTCAAAATTTCAAGAGCTCTAAAACAACAGAACAGTAATTTTCACTGAATATTCTCAGAACACTTAAGAATACTTCATGAACACAAACACAAGTCAAAGCAGAAAGACACTGCCTCATCCCTTATAAACAGGCATTTTGGCAGATATGAAATGGATGCTGAGATCCTATAAAGCATACAAACTCCCAATTTCTCTATCGTTTACTCAATTTCCATTAACTATCACCATCATTGGCATATTCAAATCAGTTTTAATTTCAGACCACTTTGAAAAATTAGACCTAAAACCAACCCCATCTCCAAACAGTCTCTGTATGTTCTTGTCTTAAATACACTTGGGAGTACATCATAAACAGAGAGATTGTAACAAATTAGGCAAAATTATCCATAAGACACCACAGTAAAAATGATCAAACATTAGCAGATACAGTAAAAGGCAAACTTAGGCATAATATTCTCAAGCGTTTTCCTGTACTTTGAGAAAACTCACCTTTCCACAGTTTAGAATCATACAGCATCAGCTTATCTACGAGGGAAGAATTTTCACCATCTGGCCCTTCTTGCAAACCAACCTGACACAGTATTCGGCGAAGGCCATCTTAATGAAGAGAAATGGTACAAGTTAGTTACAGCTCAAACACAAACCTGTGTTGTTTTGACATCCTGAAATTTTCATACAACACAAAAAGCCCTCACACTGCCCTCTTTGCCATGACAACTTAATAACAGCACTCGGATTTTGCTGACATAAACACAAATATTTCATACCTTGCAAGTTTCACGCCAGCCTTATGCAACATTAGGAACATAGTGAAAATTGCCAAATGCAATGATTTGATTTAAAGTTATCAAATAAAAATCTGCTTCCTTAAAAATGGCATACTAAAATAACAGCTATACAGCAGACTAATTTTCTAGCTTTTAGTTTTCCTGATTAGGCTCCTATGGAAAGGAAAATATAATACATATATGAAATTACTCATATATTCATGTGGGAGCTTTTTGTTTTCACTTAAGAGTTGCTATCATTTCAAGGCTTCTCTGCATATTTTTTCTAACGGAAAGAAGCAGTAACTTGAATTATATGAACATGTAAGTTATTATATGCTTGCAGCTGAAACAGAGCACAACCCAGCCATGGTCCTATTAAGAATGTTCAGCCTGGCTTTGCATTGCAGGTAATAGATATTCCCTGAGAACTATGGGGCTTAACAGAGCCCTTCCTTCCACACCCTGCTTGGCATCTTAGCTCCTCAGGCAAAGTGGGCAGTGGCTTAGTGCTGCATGGTGCAGTAATACACACTCTGAGAACCACTACAGCAGTTTGGGGTTATTCCTTTTTGCCTTGCAGAGTTCAATTCCAACTATTGTTATGAAGGACACCAAGCTAATGGAAATTCCTGCATTGGTCAACAATTGTCAAACAGGCACTTATTCCTGAAGTGACATTTGCTAGGAAGGATGTAGTGGTCAAACTTCTGATGAAGTTCCATAGCAAGGTTTTTTTTTCAGTCACAAGAATTTGTCATTTCTTTGACAGCAATCATGCAACCTAACTCTGGCACAGCAGAAGACCCCTCCACCTGTCACTCAGCCTTTGCTCAGGGACATTTCAGTGTAGCCACCCTGAGCAGTGCAACTCCATCATCCCATGCTACAGATGACCGGTAACAGACAAACATGTTTAAAAGACCGAGCAGAATTTAGTTTTTTGGGTGTGTTTGTTAAAAACCAGACTCAGAGTACAAGACTGCATCCCAAGACATGGAAGGCAGTTCAAGCAAATGAGCACATTGGTCACAGTAAAAATGTATGTGTGTTGTTTACAATCAAACATGCTTTTTGCCCTTCTGAATCATAAAGAACTCAGCATTTAATGAGCTGAACTCTTCAGAAACACTACACACACAATTCAAATAAAATTCAGTGCTTTCTTCTGTAACTTGAGACACCATTGACATATTCAAGTTACTTTTTTGCTACCGCCATTTAGTGCTGAAAATTAATGACTGTGGCACCTGGCACAAATGCCATGGCACAAGACTGGGCTTAAAATGAGAAAGACAGTGCCTGCCTACATGTTTCACTGAAGGGAAATTTATCACAGAAAGAAACTATCTCCATAACTCCTTTCCATTAATACCTACTGTTAACCAGCGACACTGGCAAATAGTTGAACAAACCCCTACCATAAATTTTGTTCAAAAGTCTGATTTACTTACCTTTAAAACTTAAACATAAACTACTTATGTTTCAAAAATGGGAACATGTTATAAAGACCCTGTGCATGAAATCTTGACTAGTTTTCCAACTCTCAGTCTAATAAAACCTACAGTCTCTGAAAAATGTTCTGCCTATGCAGAACGTATGTACAATATGACAGCTGAGCGTGCTTTGCTAATACTTCTTGCTAACATTTCCACATGAAAAAAATACAAACTGCAAGGGGGTCTGTATCTACATTTCTCCATATCAGCAGTTTGCCACTTTTCCTTTTATTTCCCCTCATACCCTAAATCCTCACAATCTTATGATTTACCAGGCCAAATGGGGAACCAAGTCAAAACAAAAACTGAGCATTCCTGTAAAATCTGATACTGTGCATCTTGATTCCTTTGAAGAAAGTTCTTTCAAAAAATCTGATTAAGACTTTGTCAGCTTTTATACTTACCAAAACCCTCCAAAATTCTTTGCATTTTCTCTGTTCTACTTAGCAAAAAATCTGAAGCAATCACTTTCATCATCATTCATCAAATTACTTCTGAATAATTTTGTTTTATCTAATCAGACAGGTTATTTTCAGCTTACTGCATTCATTTAAAAAGAAGTAGGGACTGAAAAAAAATAGCTTTTTGGCATACTGCATTTGACAGCAAGTCTTGGCTTCTGTTCAACAGCAACTAAACAGAAAAGACTACGTAAGACTGGTAGCACTTTCACATGGAAGTTGGAATTCAGAACAGCACTCCAGTAAGAGAAAATAGAATGAAGTCTGACAAGTTATTAATAGCTTTGCCTTATACATTACATATCTGAAATAAGTAGACAAAATTGCTTCAGAAAATCAGCTCCTCTCACAAATATTCTCTAACTTATCTCAAAAAGGTCAATTTTGCCCACCTGAATATCCAATAACACTGCCAAGCCAAGTTAGAAGCTTCAGACCAAAGCTCTGATGGGCAACAATAGATGAATGCATGACTTGCACTTTCAATGGCTTTGTCTGACGACTGGTATTTCTCTTAAAAAGAAAAGGAAGAAGGAGGCAATGCATATTTGAGTGAGGACTGGCATATACTTCTACACAGAAAAGCAGCATTCCTACTATTAATTTTGGTAATCTATAATATTAATACATATTCTAATTACTAACACCTACATAGCAAACCCAGTTCATAAAAGTCTGAACTTTGTTTATCCTATTAATATTTGAAGGACCTTATGATGCAATATCAGCATATTTAGGTCAATCCATTTTCCACTCTTGGCCTGTTATCAACGCTCACACTGATCTGCTGCATTTTACTGATAAGCAATCCTACGTTCAACCCAAGAGAGCCATGCATGTTTGTCCCTCCCAACATGACAGGAAAGTCACACAGCAGCCCATCATGGAAACTGACTGTCCACAGACTATTTTCAAAAGTACAAATTAAATACACAGAGTTAAAACAAGAAAGAATTCACCCTCATCTATGTGTTAAAAGCATAATAGTTAGATGTTACACATAAAAGCTATTTGCTCTTTGCCTGAATGGTCAGCAAGCTAAAAATATTACACAACATTATCCTTAAAAACATGCTAATTCTTTCAAAATACCTTAAATAAAGAACAGTAACTCTAGCTGCAGCATTTGTTTTTCAGTGGTTGCAGTATCATACAGAAACTATTTCTTTCATGTGATTAAGTGCTGCACTGCAGCAGTTAACAAAAAAATTAAAAAGAAAACATTATTCTCACGTTTTTACATGGAAGAATCTTCCAATATAAAGATATTAATATATATACATATAAAAATGTATAGATGCAAAACAAAAGTATTTGCAGTTTCACACTTGGATTAAATCAGTAATAATTTCCATAACTGTTGCTGTGAAAGACATAAGCAGCTTCACACTATAGGAAAAAAACTTTAATAATTTAACTTCACTGATCTGAACTAGCATGTAATTCTGTTTTAAGAAGGAAAAACTTGTCTACAAACTCCTTTTTAGAAAATTATTTTGGGTGTCAGGCCATAGTAGGGGAAAAACCCAACGAAAGACCAACAGCAATGAAAACCCCATAATCCAATATTTGATACCTCTACCATACTGTAAATAGTATCTCCCAACACTTTGTATCATTAAAATATAATGAGTCATATGATAACAATATCACAAACTGGGTAGCAAAGCCTCTTTTTGCTTAAAAGGAGGCCAATAAGTAGATAACATCCTTACCACCATTACTTACCACTATTACTGACTTAGCCTGATCACAGTATTGGAAGTCTCCGTATCGAACAGACCTACGGCCCTGCAAATTCAGAAAGATGTAACGTTACCACCAACTCCTAAACAAGGAGTCCCAAATCTGTTTTACACTGGTATAAAAAACACAGTAAAAGCTTCAGATGCATGCTAACTACTCTGCCTTTCATGCTATTTTCACTTTTTAAAGTACTGTATATATTTAGATACTTGGATCTCCCAAATGCACCTTGTACTTCTTAAAAGAAAATAAAATTGTATCATATACTTAGTTACCTGTTACATTAAATTTTCTGTGTATAACATTGTTCTTAACAAGGAAAAGAACTACACTTCTTTTATTAAAATACTGAAAACATTAGTACAAAGGCATTAGTTTTGATGTAACTTGAAGATAATTCAGATATTTCAGTGCCTTTTTAAAAGCAGATATTAAAGTTAATTGATCTTTTAAACATACAATTGAAGCACTTGTTTTATTCCAAAAGCAAGGTTTTCAGTCTTTCTCTACTGTCAATCCATACATCAAAATAGATAGTTGACTGAATTTTTAGTGTACTGCAGACAGTGAGAAAACTCACTGGTATTTTAGATCTGATGCCAAACCACTGCTTCAGGCATAACATTCTCATTTCTTTCACATACATGCTCATGTACATATGCATTCATGTATGCATTTAGAAGTAGAAGGGATCAAAAGTAGGGAAAAATCTGAGTGTATCCCACAACACACAGCATGTGCTCAGGTCAGCTCATATTCAGGGATGAGATGTGAATCTTTTGGCTACCAGTATCACAAAAGATAGAGCAGTGGTAACACAAAACCAAAATCTAGTTCACGGTTAAGTAATATGAAGTGGATATATTTCCTGCTCCACTGACCTCCTTGAAGTAGTTTAACCACCCAAAATTACATTCCCATTGCCATTTTGGAAAAGATTTCCTCCTCACACCACCCCCCCAAAAAAGGCACAAGCCAATAAGCCAAGTAAAGAAGACACTCATTTTTTCATGTCAACTGCTTACAGGTTCATTGCAAAAATAACAAGATGCAGTTACCCAATGAAGTATCACTTTCTTTAAAAAAATGCAAAGGAGCCACACTACAAACACAGCTGACAGAGTGCTTCTGAAACTGAAATACTAGTTACAATTATATTCAGCATATAGTGATTCTGAACTCCCTGTTCCTCCTAAAAACTGTTTTAAATGCTTTTACCCCTTCCTGGCACTATAATTTGACAATTATGAAAAAGAAAATTAAATTAAATTTAAAAAAGAAACCACAAGCCATGAATAGTTCCACAAGCACCAGAACAAAAGCAGTCAGTTATGGATTTTATCCCTCACACTTAACTGGTGTTACTCTGAGAAGCATTTCCTATGTTTGGAGCCTATTCATGGGCTCTTTCAATGTCAGCTCCCTGGTGCAGTAAGGGAAGGGCCAAAGCTGCTGTCTGTCCTTGACAGAGGAGTGAGAAGCACCTTGGTATTTACACTTACAAGACCTACTAGACATACTCAGTATGAGGTCTGGTTTGGACTGGCCAAATAGTATTTAGGCATTGAGACACAGTATTAAGGCACTTTAGGGTGGTATGACACACAGGACTCACAGACTCACATTAACTACAAGCTTTGGGAAAACAGACTAAAGGAAGCATAGTCATAAAACAAACATTAGGTCAAGGTAATTAAAAGTTCTAGCAGTTAATTCACTTACATCTCTATCTACAGTTGTTGCAAAACCAATGGCTTCCTTCTGTGTGCAGTTGACAGCCTTCTGAAGAGTATAAATAACTTGTTCATAGGTATGGACTTCATCATTAAACAGCATGCAGTAGTAAGTGTCACTCTTCTCACTTCAGAGCAAGGATTGAATTTACGTCATTCAAAGCAAGGACTGAATTTATGTCATTTAAAGCAATGTTAAAAGTAAAACTAAGAGGAAAGGAAAAAACATGAGAAATACAAATCTACTGCAATTATTGTATACGAAATATTTCTGACAATTTTAGGAAAGGCAGAAAAGATTCTTAAAATCAAAACTTGCATTTTCAACTGTAAATATCTGTAACCCTTTAAAAGCTGGAAGACAAATATTATACTTACGTCATTTCTAGTCCAGGCAATTCATTTTCTTTTTCCCATGTTAATATATCTACTGCATATTTAAATGTAATGGCAAAAATATTATAAGCTCTTGCAACCATATCTTCTGGTAAGTGCACAAGAGGATCCTGGAAAGTAAATATAAATAGCAAATGAGAAATTAAATGTCATTCAAAACAAACTGTCAAATTTGCACCTCTCTTTATCAAAGATGATGTAAGCATCTTTAATGATGTCTTTCTTTAAATGACTTTTCAGATGAAAGGAATAGAGTCAATAATCATCCTGTTTTCTTCTTCCAGTTCCATACTGACAGTCACCAAAGCTCTAATCTAACATTCAGTACCTGAATGTTAACTTGCCTCTGATCACCCATTTACATTTTCACACATTCTTCCACCCTCATTCTCCTTGTTCTCACTCCTGCAAGCCTTTCATGATAGTTCTTTGGAAGAACTTTAACCTCAGCTGTATTAAAATCTGCTGCTTCTGCTATGCCTTCAAAACTATAATTTCAAATCCCTGTATCTTTTGTTCCACTTATCAATATTAGTAAACTGCAGAATAGAAACGACCATGCATCTCTTGTCCTGTTTTATATGCAGCAGGCATTAAAAGGCCTAAGTCTTATCTATCCAGGCTTATACAACATGTAGCACACTGGCATCATGATTTATGATGCACGTCTCTCATATGCTGTGGTGTATAAATAATTAACTGCTGAAATGTAAATAGGTGTTTCATAATCATCTGTCCACATCTCAGTCTTGCTCACAGAGAGTTGCTCTCCTTTTGTCTGTGGACTGTGCACCCATTTGTGCCCATTCTGTGCTCTCCATTTGACAACTGCAGCAGCCCCTACAAACTTGTCCTGCTCTGTGTGCCAGAGCAGAATGGAGGCTGCTGCAGGTGAGGGAACGGGAATGTGGAAGGGGAGGAAGAGGAGAGCTGCCTCAGTCTGCCAAGTCAAACAGACTACTTTTTGGAGCAGCAAATGAGAACCACTGGCAACTCTGAATAAGACACTGCAGGTACCACTGCCATTTCTCTCCAGTCCATTTCAAGGATGGTGAATAGAAATCACAATAAACCTCTTAAGGAAGTTGTCTTTTACTGTATCAAAATTTAAAAAACAACTAGTTCCTCTTCTACAAACCTGGGAAGGGAATGCTGCATGGCCTGCAGGTCACCTGGACAAACACTGTACACTGGGTCACTGACTCAATTCATCATTGGATATTCTGACATATTGTTTTAATTGTTAGACAATTAAAATATTTAACAGTGGCCCAATTTCTGGTTCTGACCCAATTTTCTGATTACCTAATACTAAATTCTGTGCTTCACTACAGTTTAGGTTGTATAAAAATGGCCACAATAATCTTTTCTCGACTTAAGTGTGCATCATCTAAAGGAGGCTCCTGAGAGTCAGCAATTCACCTGTACTAATAAAGTTTATCCCCTGCAGCCCAAGACTCTTGGGAATATTTGGAAGCTTTACAAGAGTGGTAACAACTGCCATTTCTATTTTTTTTTTTCCTTCATTTAAAAACTATCCAGGGTATGAAGAACTGTAAACCACCAAAAGCAAAGGCAAACCATAAGCAGCAGCTCTCCCTCCATTCCCAGAACTTTCAACAAAGGCACAAACAGGCTCCAATAATGCTCAACAAACCATCCTTAGCCCACCTCAAACACAACACTGCATAAGAGATCTCAATCTCCATGGTTTATGGGGAAGAAACACAAAGCCTGCCCAGAATCTTGATTTTTCTGCCAGGCACACTCACTGTGTGAGTATCTTTGGGCAGAAGTAGCAGTCCACCCAAGATTTCACAACAGGAGTTTCCTAAGGCTGCTGACTAATGTAAACTGGCATGTAGACCAAGTGGTCAGTCCAGCAGCTATGCTAGAGTCTTAGGGCTGAGAGTGAGAACAGATTTTAGAAAGACTGCTGTCACTGAAAATACAATTACAGTTGCTTCACTTAAACCATTAGATCAGCAAAATTACTACCAATGCTTGCCTTAGATTCTCCCTTTAAAACAAATCTCAGTGTTACATACTTATATATACACACTACATACTATGTAAGAACAGATGTGAGTGACTAGGTCAGAAGCCCAATTAGCCACACTAATTCCTGAGATGTAATAACAGATAAAGAGTATAAGCAGAAGACAGAATGCTTCTCCAGTCTCCAGTAACTTAAGACACTAACACTTCCTATACCAAAGACAGTACCTACAATTTTAAATGGTCATTGGTAATTCTTCACTCCACAACCACGTTAAATTTCCTTTCAAATATGTATAAGCTTTCAACAATAGTGTTTTGCAGTGGTTAGTTCAACAGCTTGAGTACCCCCTATAAGATGGGCATGTCTTTTTGCATTTAATATGTCCAAGTTGTTATGCTATGAATCTGTGGTGAAGATGTGTTCTCTATTTACCTTCTCCATACCAAACAAGCTCTCTTTGAGGCCTCTGTCTTATATCTCCATTATGACTTCCCTGTGACAGCAAGGTATTTTGATTTTTAAAAATCTGTGCACTTCCCTTAGGTAAGAATCAGAATATTTGTTGCACAGACAGCTGAACTTGGCTTCTTGGTGCACATGATTACATACAGATTTGTTTTGTTTTGTTTTGCATGTGGCAGAATCCCTTGACCTCTCAGAATATACAGAAAAACAAAGAAACAGAACTAAAGCTGCAGAGGTGACCAAGAACATACACAATGAAGCCTTTAAGTAGAAAACATTTTAAGGAACTTAAGATATTAATTTTTGTCTAACACTAGTTCAAATATTACTATTAAAGTTCCTACAGCCTCACATGCAGAGTATACAAGACTAAAAATAACCTCATGTGAACAATTTATATATACACACATACATACAAAGTTAACAATGTTTTGAAACATGATGCCTCAATTGTAATTACCTCTTCTTCTGCAGTTTCTGAAGTGTTAAGTTCATGCTTTTGACAGTAAGGACCTTCCTTCCAAGCTTCTGTATCACCACAGTCACAGAAACCTCCTCCACCTGATGTTGTCATCTGAAATCATTCAAAACCAAAACAGTTCATGTGAATATACATATATATATATAATATATGCACATTAAGAAATGAGTAGTCACAGTTGCACTACAAAAGCATGATCACAACATCTAGCTTTACACAGTATCCTGTTAAAATAGCAGTGTCTACTTTATGACAGCTGAAAGCTTGTCTACCTCATCAGTGTGCCTATGTCAAAAGAAAAAACCCTGAACAACAAAACATCTTCAAACACCTCCATTCTGCCCCACCTGAAGTTTTCAGATTCTCTGAATCTATTACTTGCCATGGTATCTGTGCTATGCCAAATTCTCACAGTTTTAATCTGAACAAAGCTAAATCATTTCACATGGCACTTATTATGCAGTGAGTAAAAGATGTGCTTTATGACAAAAAGGAATTGAGAGACTTAAAATTTTTCACATATGTGAGCATAGAAAAAAAGCACTGGAAAATTTTAATGAGTAGTATGTTTACACTGTTTTAATAACATTTATTTTAAAGACCACCTCAATTTAATAAGCATAATAATACTTCTTTTTTCGAATCACAACTATTAACGGATGCATAGAAGAATTATTCTTTCACTATTTTTGGCATAGTTGATATACTCTATACATACAGGCACATCTTACAGTATCAACAAAACTAGATGGACATTTGAAAGAACATCTGCTTACACTTTTGGATGTTATCTAGACTTTTTAATTTAATAGGCTTGAAAAGTAAAAACCTATGTACGAGAAGTAAGCTGGTATCAGCAAATTTGGGTGGGTTTCTTGATAAAAGTTGTGCTTGGAGTTCTTTCCTGAATCCTAGTGTTTAGTGTAACCATGCAGAGAACAGATGTACATTAGCAGCAGTGCAGTATTGTAAAAAACAGATTTACAGAATGGCTGCACTGGTAGTTTTCACTTAACTTTTTAGTTTAAAACCACACCAAGGTCGTCTTGGCTTTGTCTGCAGGGTTTTTTAAACTAACCTATACTACTAATACCAGTATATTACTAAAATAAACAGCATTTACAGTTTTAATTTTCTATTTTAACTTTATGTTTAAGCTTTACATAGAAGTGGCTTCTTAATAAAGGTTTTTCAATAGCTTTTAAAAACAGTCAAACACAAAAGTCAAAACAATTCAAAACCCAGTCTAAAGCTGTAAAATTCACAAAAGGGCATGTGTTAAAAATAACATGCATTTGTAAGCTTAACTGTTGCACATAAAGTTTAATTGCTCAATATTTTAAAGTGTTAACTTCCAGAAGTTACACTCAGATCAAAACACTCAAGTTCACATAGGATTACTGCAGACATTCTGAACTTTGTGTTCATTCAGCATTTGGAAATACTGTATACATTCTTAAACTAGAAACTGTTTCACACACACACAAACCCACTAATAACTGTGTCATTATCCTGCAGGATCACTAACCCTGTATCGGTGCTCTCTGTGAATGCTTCCAAGAAAGCATTCCATGCACAACACACAAGTTGGGTCAACTGCGCAGTCTCTAAGAACAGCAACAACAGAAAGAAGAAAAAAAAAAGCATTAAACACTGGCTTTTGCCTTTAATTGCACATTTTACAACAGATAATTTTCAAATATCACCGATATAAGCCTTCTAACTAATGTATATATTACTCTGAAAGAGGAAAGGAGTGGCTTTAAAGAGGGGAAACAAATGAAAGGGAAAAAAAATCTGTTCTCACAACAGAGGAGCCTTTAAAACACTGTGTGGGTAGTATGTCTAGTTGCTTTCAAGAGGTGAGACAAGTATACAGGCAAGTAAACAGATAAGTTACATAACCCAGAATAAACCCAAGTATGTTCTCTCAAGTACAGAGTACCAGCATCCATGATCTCCAGCAATGAGAGAAGACATTTTTCACTGAACCCTGGGAAGAAAGATTGTATGCAACAGACTAAATCAAACCTCTGCTTCCAAGTTCAGCCCCATGAGCTTAATGATGAGCTGCAAGAACACAATTTTCTCAACCAGGAGATCAGAGACCATAACAAGGTCTTGTCTACAAACACTCCTGTATTAGACAGAAGGAATATTTCTAGTAAAAAGGGCTAAAACAAATGAGACAAATAGGCATTATATTTAACTGCCCCTCTGAAAAACACTGAAAATGCTTGAACTCATGTAATGCAACTGACTTCAAGACACCTCAAGATTAAGGCAGCTGGGTTTTGCAATGTAAAAATAAAGAGCAAGAGAATGTCTGTCTTATGATGATTATTATTAAAACCAGAATTCAGTGAAACGACTCACTTTGTTTAAAAGAAAACCCTAGAGATCATATGAAATCCCATTAGAAAAAATTCTCTTAATTTTATTTAACCAAAATAAATGATGGAAAGATCATCAGGCAACCATGACTTACCATGCATGACTTACTATGCACATGTATTTTCTCCAGAGGAGCCACTAAAGGTGAAAATGTCAAAGCAAAATTACACCAAGCTCCTCTGTTTTAGAATAGTTTATGTCCATAGTATTATTTTCTTTAGATTAAAAAAACCCAAACAAACGACCTCTTAATACAACAATGTGCTTACAGGATTTGGTAGATCAGTTCTACAATATTGAATGTTGATTATTCAGAGCTCTAAACTTGTGGCAGTGTACTTACAAATTCAGTACCTTTGTCAAGTAACTTCTCATACAAGTAACTGTGCCTATACCTAAAGCAGAAGCAGACCTGTAAGCTGCACAACTGCACAGAAAATCCACTGCTTTTAATGTGGACTTGGAAAATAATTATTTGCTGCATTCCACAAAAGCTTAAATTAAACTCTCATTATTCTTTATTACCAGCCATGAGTTAAAGAAAACTAACACACAGCAGGAATCAAATGTTTACTGATCAACAAAAAAGAGAGAGGGACTCCATCCTCAGTATGTTAATGATCAAATACTGTTCATATGGAGCAATGAAAGCATTGGGAATTCTGTAAATTTCTTCTAAACACACTTGCTTTCTCAAGACCAACAATGCAATATGCCTCTGAAGCACCCACCAGTTTAATCTTATCCCTCTCATCATAAAGAGGTCTCAAAGCATTTCCAAACTCAAAGGCCAGTAAGGTATTATGCTTCTAGAAGAGGAGAGCACTAGAAAGAAAAATTCTTCCACTATCATCCTCTCCTTGTAAATGAAGGAGATGGAAACTCAGACAAATAAACCCTTGAAATTAGAGAGACATTCTGTCCCCCATGCCACCTCACAAAGTGTTCAAGTGTCCCAATGAGTGGCAGAAACCACACAAAATGAGAGGAATTTGTGACACAAACAAAACTTAAACTACAAAGACTTCAGAAAATAGAAGATGAAAATGAACTTGCAGCTAGTAATACAATGGCTTAAAACTGAAGATTCTTCTGAATACTTGTAATTGGTTAGGAAACTCCTGTTCTCTCTCAAGTAAAAGTATTTTTAGAGAGATCTAGAGATAGAGGTAGGGAAGGAGCTAGAAGCTGATACGCTTGTTTTAAGCATCTGATAGACTGGTTTAGCAGGTCATGGAAAGGGGTCTAAAACACAGGATCAACACTAACAGCTGATATTAAACACCCAAAATACACACACATACACTTGCCCACTTTCTCCTGATTAATGTCCTTAAATCACCCTGAAAGGTCACTCCCAATTCTTTCTTAATCTTGCATTTCTTTTGTACAGAAAACATTCAACATTATACTAACTAATATTTTTCCATTTGTACATGTGTGTTAATTTTCCCCTGATCCCACCTGTCATGAAAGATTGCAAGGATACTTTAAAAATACATTTCAGCTATTAACTTTTCATCAGGACAGTATATTCTTATTGCAAAATGTTCCATGACTTCACAGATCATAATATCACAATATTAAGTTGTACTACCTGCACGAATACGTAGGCTCTCCCACTTTAAAGACGCGGCCACAGAGGTGGGAAGGTTTGTTTGCTTGCTCAAGCTTTGGAAAACCAAATGCAGGATCTTCACCACAAAGATACCATTCCATTGGTCCCAGCAAAACGTGTTGTGCCAGCATGTCTTCTCTCTGAGGGGCAGGGTTGGGACCCCTGCAGTAAATTTTTGGTACATAATAGGCCAGATGCTGGTATACTTCTTTCTGAAGGTCATTTGCTTGCAGCCATTTCTTTTACATTAGAAGAAATGAGAACACAAATTCTTCATTAATAAGCAGATCAAACACAGTTCTAGCCATTTAGGTTATTTTATTTCCAAATTAAATACCTAAAATGGCATTGCAAAACTAGAAAGCCATGCTTGCTTCTAAGTGTTAAATCTAAATGATCACAAAAGACAGATGTTAGGAAAGGAATATATTTTCTCCTTTTGACATAGAGAAGATTTAAGAGAAAAACGCACTAAAATTTTCCTCCAGGATAAATGACCAGTAAAACGTTGGCAGTGATTTTTAGGATACAGCCTAGACTACGTTGGTCACACTTCTCTGGAGTGCAGACAGATGCTGCCAGTTTGGGACACAGAGGATCAGCGGGAGTCTGGAGTTGGCAAAGAACAGAGACAAAAAGTACAGGGAGAAAAGCAAACACAGCATTAGGTAACAGTCCCTTTCTCATTTAACTTCAGCAAATCACCTGTGAAAATGAGGGAGTTTTGGTTTCTCCTGCAACCAAAATAACTCATCTGAATTACTATTTCAAGTGTGATGTTAGATCCATGAATTCTTGCACTGGGTCTGTGAGGCAAGGTTTTCATAGCAAGGGGACTACAGGCTGGCTTCTATTAAAGCTGCCAGAAGCTTCTCCATGTCCAAGGGAGACAACACCAGATGGCTCCAAGACGGACCCACAGCTGGCCAAGGCTGAGCCCATCAGAGACAGCAGCAGCCCTTCTGGGATAACAGATTTAATGAGGAATACCATATTTAAGGGGACAAAAAGAGAGCAATAGCAGCTGGGAGATGTGAGTAAGAATATGGGAGAATAACAGCTCTGCAGACCCCAAAATCAGTGCAGAAGGAGAGACAGGAGGTGTTCCAGACACCAGAGCAGAGATCCCCCTGAGGGCCATGGAGGCCCAGTGGGGAGCAGAGATCCAACAGGGGTCCCGTGCTAGGGCAAAGAGGCTGAGACTCCACAGTAGGAAGGCTATGTTGGAGCTGGCTCCTGGCAGGACCTGTGAACCCATGAGAGAGGAGCCCATGCTGGAGCAGGTTTGCTGGCAAGACTTGTGACACCACAGGGAACCCCCACTGGAGCAGCCTGCTCCTGAAGGACTGCACCCCCTGTGAGAGGCCCAGGCTGCAGCAGTTCATAATGAACTGTAGCCCAAGGGAAGGACTGACACTGGAGAAGCTCATGGAGGACTGCCTCCCATGGGAAGGATCCCATGCTGGAACAGAGGACGGATGTGAGGAGTCCCCTTGAGGAGGAAGGAATGCAGAAACAACGTGGGGAACTGACCACAACCCCCATTCTGCATCCACCTGTGCTGCTCAGGGGAGGAGGCAGGGAAAACAGGAGTGAACTTGAGCCAGGGAAGAGAAGAAGGATGGGGGAAGGTGTTTTTAAGATTTGGTTTTGTCTCTCATTACCCTACTCTGATTTGATTGGTGATAAACTAAATAAATTTTTCCCCTAGTCGAGCTGGTTTTGCCCATGACAGTAATTGCTGAGTGACCTCTCCCCCTCCTTATCTCCACCACAATCCTTTTGTTGTATTTTCTCCCCTCTCCAGCTGAGGAGGAGAGTGAGAGAGCAGCTTTGGTGGGTACCTGGCAGCCAGCCAAGGTCAACTCACTACAATTCTCTTCGTCAATCAATTGCAAAAAACAATGTTGGCAGTTTTTAGAAGGCATCAAACTACTGAACTGCCCCAAGCCACTTAAAAACTCACAGATTCTCCTATTTTTTTCCTCTTGTATGTACACACAGAATAAAAATACTCTAGGACAACATTTGTTTTATTTCTACCCTGTGGATTACAAATTTAGAAAGGTTAAAACTGTAAGTTAAGACTGCAAGGTTTTCATAATGAACAAATGGGAGCAAGCAGATACTGCAAGTGTCCACTGATTAAACCCTGTGTTACATAAACAGCCTCAGCATGCCATTTCTCATTATAAATGTGACAACCAGATACCCCCTGGCAACTTCCAAAAAGAAAGTTCAAAATCAACCCAAAATCATACATGGAAAAGAAGAATTAATTATGCCAAAATAAACGGGTCTGGCGATCAAACGTTAGAGCTTGATTTACTCTGAATTATTTATAACTTCCTCTAAAGAACTTATGTTTGAGATAACACAGTTGTAGTAAGTTCCTTGGGACACAGACATTCAGTCAGCTGAGCATCTGTGCAGACTGGCTGCATTTTTGCCTTTTTTTAACATATTGAAGTAGTTTCATTTACTAGACACGTTTTTCTAAAGTAGAACTTGGTATTTTAAAAAACCCTAATTCATCAGGATGCTTTTTTCACTTCTCTTTTCCTAGGTTTGACTTCTTAGAATCATGATTGATCTGCTAAATCTTTCTATATTCATCTAGCTTTTATAGTAAAAACCCAGTTTTTTTCCCAAGGAAGTCCATGGGAAAAGGTTGCCAAAAAGCAATATCCAAGAATCTAGAAATTTACAGATAATCTCCCCATCCCCACCAGGATTCAAAGAATACCATAGAAAAAATAAGATTAAAAAGTAAAGTTTTCAACAAGAATTTTTTTTCCCACCAGTTCATTCATCTTTTCCTCTCCTTTCATCAGTTTTGCCAAATATTTATTACTGCCAGGAACTGACCCAATCACAGTGACAGCGACTTAATCTTTTCCATGATTTCCATTTAATAAGGTTGTTTTTACATTATTTTCTATCGTATATACTAGTTATTAAACTGCAGGATTTCTTCAGCAAAATATCTTTAACTTCAGTCTTTTAACTCAGCAGTACCTTACTAATTTCTGTCTAGAGAATACATTGTGCATACTAGCTACACTACAAGCTCAGACAAATACCTAGGCAGAGAAAATTCTTGTTCCTCGAGTAAATGGCTTTCCCATCCCAAAAATTCTGGAAGTAGTTTTCTGAAAGTTAGGTGTGGCAACGACAAACGTCATCACACCTAAATCTGTTTGTGGAGCCAGTTCCATACACATAGCTGTGCACACAGTTTTGAAAATCAGATTCTGGATGAAATAATATCAGAAGGAAATCCAGGCTACTAGGACAAGGAAACAGATGTGACTCTAAGAGCTGCCAGGAAGGCAACTCACAGGAGTGTTGTGCAAGACTGTTAATAGAAATATATACATAGGTATACAATTGTTGCACTGCCTTTCTAAATCGCTACCTGGGGAGCACTGAACTCCAGCAAAACTACTCAAAACTTTGGAATTTGTTCTGTAATAAAAGCATCCTGCATTTAGGCAAGGTTTCAATTAGTATTTGTCTATCCTCTAGCCTGAAATCACACGCAAGAAATCCTAATATTCTACTCTCCCAAGAGTTTGGGTTTTTTTATTAAAAGGGAAGTGTATTCCTCTTCACTTCCTCCCTCCTCACATTTACTCTCCTGCTACTACTTTAACTGCCCTGGGAAAAAAGTAATGTGCAACCCATTGATCAAACAACACCCTACATAAGTAAATACCCAATGGTTCACCAGGGTTTCTATTAAATTCCCATCTGAGTTAAGAGATAGCAGGAGAACAGAATGTAGACTACTAATAAGCCATAAAACAACTCACTTCTCTGTTTCAAAAGCTAAAAGGTACAATTCATGGGGGTTTTAGCTACACAAAAAAAAAAATACTTGCAATGTAGGCTCATGCTATGTTAAAGAGAACTTATTTTTTGATTTTTGTTCTTTGGAAGCTTATCATTAAGTTGTTGCCATGAGAAACTGAAACTTTAAATGCTGCAACTATTGGTTTGGGATGGTATTTGTTTTGTTAATATTGGGCTATCAGCAAAGTAATGCTCTGAGCAAAGAAGGCAGTAAAACCACACTGGATTTGAATGATCCATTTCAGAATTGGAGCTTGTGCAGGTGGTGACAGATGATAAAAATGAGAAGGATTTGACTACATTTAAGTTGGCACTTCTACCTACAGCAAATTCCTAAATGCATTCTCCTGGGTGCATTATGGCCTTGAGTTTACCTACAGTGTGACCCAAAAAAACCATCTGCTATTCACACAGACAAGGTAATTTGGGCTTATTTTGGACTACTTTATAAATGTTCCATGGAATTATTTGGTTTGTTGTAGAGAAGAAGGAAGACTAATCCTTGAGCTAAACTAGCTAGGATATAGCTAACTATGCACATTTGCCCATCTAATCATACCTTTATCTGTACTGAAGATATGCAAGCATAATCTGAGGATAATCTGAATTATAACAGTCCTTTATTTTCATTTGGAAAGCAGCCAATGTAATTCCCATTGGGACACTCACAGACAGCTCTTCAAGGTTTTATCCTACAGATATCAACATGAGCAGTCTCAATACTTAAACACATACATCCAGTTCCTCAAATGCCCAAGTGTCTAAATGGACAAACATTTATGCCAGAAACGAAACTTCCTCCAAAGACTTTACCCTCGAGACTACATTCCTCTTCCAACTACTCTTTGTAAGAGCAGGAAAAGTATATAAACAGGAGTACATTTCTTCAAATGTTACAGTGATTTTACTAATACATCCTCTACAAACACCCCGTTCTAATAACCCTAGGATTAACTACTGCGAGCTTTTGCAAAACCACGTCTTAAATAGTGGGGAGGAAGGCAGAATCCTGTAATGGCACTTCAACACTGTAAAGCGTATCTGGGGTCAGACATCCATCTAAATCAATTTGGGGGGGGGGGGGGGGGTGGAATCTCCTCAGGTCTAGGCGTGATTGCCGGCAGAGAGAGAGGCGAAAGGGCAGCAGAGGTGCAGGAACGTAACTTCGGGAGGGGGCGAGATGCCCGGGCGCCCTCGGCCGGGGATGGCCACGTCCAGGCGGCTTCCAGGGAGCCAGCCACCTGCGCCAGCCGGCACAACAGGAAAAGCTGGCCGATCGCTGCCATGGATTTCGGCTGCTGCAACAGCGACGCTGGCGACAACAGCCTGCTGAAGCCACAGCGGGACGCCGCTACCGGCCGGGGGTGCCCTCAGAGCCAGCAGGACAGGGACATTCCCTTCCCGGAGAGCTCGCTCGCCCGGCGGAGCGGCCTCGCCCCGGCCCCGGGAACGGCTCCCCAGGCCGGTGCCTCCCGCGGCCTCCGAGCCCCCGCTCCCTCCCCGCGCCGGGCCCGCCGCCTCACCACGGCGATCTCCTCGGCGGAGCACTCCAGAAGGCTCTTGTCAATGGCCTGCACCTCCGCCTCCAGCTCCGCCGCCATCTTCTCCCTCCTCCTGCCCCCTGCCCCGCGCCGCCGAGGCCGAGGCCGAGGCCGGGACAGCCGGAACGGGGTCCGGGCGGCCGCCCAGCCCGGGGAACACACACTTCCGCCCCGCCTCCCGCACGTCACCGGCAGCCGCGCCGCGTTCTGGGGGCTGCAGTCCTTCCCCGGCGCTCCGGCCGGCACAGCGCGCACCGTGCCCGCGCTGCGGGACCTGCGGGGCCAGGCCGGCGGTCGGTGCCCGCCCCCGGCCGCCTCCGCGGGCCGCCTGCCCTGTTCGCCTCACGGGATCACAGCAGCATCACGGGATGAGTCACAGGCTGGAACATTCATATCTGGTCCAACCTTCCTGCTCAAGCGGGGTCACCCCAGAGCACATGGCACAGTGCTTCCAGTCGGTTTTTGAGTATCTCCAATGAGGGAGAGTCCACAACCTCTCTGAGTTATCTGTTCCAGTGCTCAGTCACTGCACTGTAAAGTTCTTTCTCATGTTCAGGTGGAAGTTCTGTGAATCAGTTTCTGCCCCTTGCCTCTTGTCCTATTGCTCAGCGCCACTGAGAAGAGCCCAGCTCCCTTCACATCCTTATAGGTATTGATGAGGTTCCCCTCTCAGTCATCCCTTCTTGAGGCTGAGCAGGCCCAGCTCCCTCAGCCTTTCCTCACAAGAGCCATCCCCCAGTCTCTCAGTCATCCTCCCTGCCCTCCGCTGGACCTGCTGCAGAAGCTCCATATCTCTTTTGCACTGAAGAGCTCAGAACTGAACACAGCACTCCAGATGAGGCCTCACCAGAGCTGAACAGAGGAGCAGGACCACCTCTCCTGACCTGCTGGCCGTGCTCTTCCTAAGGTACCCGAGGCTTTTGTTGGCCGCTTTAGCCACAAGGACACTGCTGGCTCATGGACAGCTTGTTGAACACCAGCACCACCAGCTTGTTGTTCACCAGTCTCCCCCAGTGAGAAGCAATATCTGGGACTGAGGACATCTCCAGTGTGGCTGGCAAAGCTGGGTGCCACCCCTCAGCTGCAATGCCCTTGTCAGCACTGCCAGTGGGCACTGAGGGCTTCCTGGAAGGCTCTGACATTTCATGCAGGTGGAGAGAAAATGAATCTGTATATTAAACCAACATGGCAACTATGGCTTTAAAACAAATGTTACTAAATAGCAGAAGCTATATTTTCTGTTGTTCACCTTCCAGAGGGCCACCCAAACTGAGGCGTGGCTTGCTCACTCAAGTGGGGATGCCGGTCTGCGTGTCAAAAAACAAGTCACCAACAGCAAACCCAGGGAACAATCATCCTCCATAACTCCCTTTCAGCACATACAGGCTCAGCATCTTACGAGGCCTCTCTGAAAACCTGTTGTACCACTGCTGTACCCATGGGTTTGCCTTGCACCTCTGTAATTACAGCTGGGCCCAAAGCAAGCAGACATGTCTGACCGTGTGTGTGCAGCCACGGGGCACCTGAGTGTGCTGAGGTTTAAATACACACCTTCCTTCACTTGCTGGCAACTTCTGCATGGACCTAAGCATTGTGCACAGACTGAGTATTATTTCTACCTGACACCTCCTATCAGCCTTCCTGGCTGAAGTAAGAACCCACTCAGCAGGAGCCTAACCTAGAAATTCCTGCCGAGGAAATCTCTGCTCTGGAGAATTTACACTTCCAAATCTAGACAATGCATGGGAGGGGAATAAACAGGCAGGAAAGCAGACCAAGTCATAATTCCCTGCAGTATTAGCTGAAGGCACCTATAAATGTTGCCTTTGCCAAACAGTGCCAAAAGTTACAGGAAAGCTGTGCATTGAGAGTGAGTGCTGCTTCACAGCTTATATTCCTTAAAACTTTGTAAGCATTCTCATAGTGTGTATATATAGTTGCTTCTTCCCTTTTTTATCTCCTTTCCTCTCCTTCTCCTCATTCTCCCCTTAATTAATAATTTACATATCGACTTTCCCAAGAATAAGCATAATTTCCTTTGGTATGTATCCTTCCTATATGCAGGGTACATATTTTACTGTATTTATTTTTATCTCCTTTGCCACTTCTTAAGTAATTGTTCTTAAAACGCAGAAAATAATTATATACTCCTTAGAAGATCAGTAAAGCCCACACTGTTTCTCATTCATGCACTGTGCCTGCCTAAGGAATACAGAACATGAATCTTCTTTGGAAAATAGCACAGGGTGAAGGAAACCTGTATGACTTAATTGTTTTCCTTTCTGGGCTGCATGAAGAAGATGTTAGAAAAATCCTGGAGTTTAGTAATATGAAAGGCATCTTATTTTACCTAGCAAAGTGGGCAACCCAAACAGAAATTAGCCTGCAAAGCCATTATTTCATTATGAACATAACAACTTCCTGGGTATCGTTTTTTACAACTTCAGGAAGAATTTTCCATAACATTTAGCCTGTGTCATTTACTTCATAAACAAAGCTACTATTCAAATTCAGGAGTAATAATTAAGGTTGAGGAGACTATCTTCTGCCAAAAAGCCCAACTCTTACCAAGTCTATTTTCAGATAGAAACTGAAAAAGAGAAATCTAGACAATTTTAATGTTTCAGCAAGGTTAGTAGTAAACCTTCATGGCATTTCTCTGCTCTAGATGAGATGTTTCTGGGTCTCATCATGCTTTCAACACACAAGATAGCCCATAGAATGCTACAGATCATGGTTATGAAAGATACAGATGTCACCTATACCTCTTTCATCTATCTCCTGACCTGCCTGTTCAAGCACTGCTTGCCTCTGCCATTAAAAAAAAAAGAAAAAAAGAAAAAGAAAAAAAAGAAGAAAAAAAAAGAAAACCAAAACCTAAATGGTAGTTTGATTGGCGATCAATTAACTTAATTGAAGTCCAGTATTTTTAATAAATGGTGTGTCCATTAAGAACACAATGTAAAAAGGTGCCCTGGCTTAACCCCAGACAGCAACCAAATGCCACGGAGCCACTTACCCCACAACAAGTAGGGTTGGGGAATGAATTGGGAGGGTAAAAGGTAGAAAACTTGTGGGTTGAGATAAAGACAATTTAATGGGTAAGCAAAATGGTAAAGCAAAAGCTGCACTCACAAACAAATAAAAACAAGGAATCTATTCACTGCCTCCCAAGGGCAGGCAGCTGTTCAGCCATCTCCAGCAAAGCAGGGCTCCATCACGTGTAGCATTTATTTGGAAACACAAACACAATCACTCAAGAAGTTCCTCCCTCTTCCTTCTGCCCCCCAGTTTATATACTGTATTCCAGTCCTATGCTCTGCAACATCCCTTTGGTCCCTTGGGGTCACCTGTCCCAGCTGTGTCTCCTTCCAACATCCCATCCACCCCCAACTTCCTTACCAGAGTGGCAGCACAAAAAGCAGAAAGGCCTTGGCTCTGTGTAAGCTCCCCTCAGCAATAACAACATCTCCATATTATCAACCCTGTGTTCAGCATAAATCCAAAATACAGCCCCACACCAACCACGGGGAAGAAAATTAACTCTACCCAATCCTAAACCAGCACAATAGGCATAATTGAGGAAATATTGTCACAATGGAGACTGATGGTTCCTTTCTGTTTCAGAAGGTACTAAAGAAACACCCACTAGAAGACTGCTTCTCGATGCACCAGAACTCACCCTTGTCAGCCAAGGTGAAGCCCAGCTGGTTTGAAAGAGGAAGGACCTCCAGTAGAGCACACTCCAGCATACAGTAATTCTTGTTATCCTGGCTGAATGCTGCTTGAACGTGATCATCTCCAGGGCCTGCTGCATTTGCAACTAGAAATGGATGGAATCGAAAGGTAAAGGGATGTTGGAGGGAATTTTTAAGCAGCTGGTTTGCTGGTGTGTTCACTGTACCTTAGATGCAGTTGATTTGACATCACTGTATAAATTTGAATGTAAATAGAAAAATATTGGCTATCTAGACTGCAGGGATAAATGTCTATAAAGAAGGCTCAGAAAAACAACATGCTATTTAATGGAATTTTCTGGAAATCATTATGAAAGGTGAGTCTTGTGAGAAGGATTCAGAAATACTTCTCTTCTCTGTGAAATGTTTCCTGGTACAGTTAAAAAACATTTTAAAAGCACTTCCATGTCTGTTCACTAAAACAGTGATGCACTTGCAACTTAATTTGAGGTTTAACTATTAAAGCAAATGGTCAGCATTTTGCTGCATGAAGTTGATATTACATATCTGTATCTAAAAAAATCACTTTGAAAAGACATTTGTATCTCTTAAATCTTCCCTAAGTCAGCAACCCTTTCCACCAAATAAAGCACGTGTCTAAATGCAGGATTCAGGTTTGTATTTTCAGTAACAGTAATTCTGATGAAACTGTTTCCTTAGCAGATACTGAATGACCAAAGTAGTGATTTTTACATAGCAAATACAATTTTTAAAGCCATTATCATTTACATGGTTCCCCTCCCTTCCTCTTCAGTGCCAGATGAGGTAGGTTTGTAGTCACCATCTCCTTCATAGTCTTCAGATAAATTCAGATGGTAATTCTTTTATTTCTGTACTGCCAATTCCAATGACAAATTATGCTGACCAAAATAGAATTTTTTCCTGTGATAATGTTAATTAAAAGATGAATTGTGAATGAGGTGAACAATGACACCCGGTACTCGGTGGATTGATAAGACATAGTTCACTAAGCAAGACATTCAGAACAAAAGAGCACACGGTAATCTGCAAACACAGGTTATTTTAGGAATTTGGTTCAGAATTAGAGTCTTAAAAATACTATCTGACAAACTGTAGGCGATTCTTTGTTCCTCCCAGGCACTAGTGCTATAATATCAGCCCTTTCAGCAATAAATCCGAATAAGCTTATTTCTTTTCCCCCCTCTGCCTTTGCATGAGCTTAGATTATAAGTGTATAATATTCTAAACATGATGTCAAGGAAAATTATTTTTAAAAAGGTACTGAAAGCAGAGCATATTGCATAATAACAGGGAACATAGGAGGCATAATGAAAGCGTAGAGATACTGTGGCCATGTTCCTGTCTGGTGAATGCTCTCTGCAAGTCTAGCAAAGGCAGTTACATAACTGATTTTTATTGCATTAGGCAACAGCAATATTGCTAAGCAAACCCATGTGCAGAATTAGAAAGCTCCTTCCACGGTGGAAATGAAGAAAAAAGACGGAGGAAGGGCTCTCACTTAATATCCAGTAAGAAGGCAGGGCAAGAGGATGTGCATCTTCATTAGTGGATCGTGTCAGGGGGACAACAGGATTTATTTTCATCACGCAGTGCCTCGGAAAAAATACAGTGCCAGCTCAGTCCATGATAATTTCACTGCTTTCTGCAGCGTAACGTGCCAACAGTCTAGAGCTCAAGCTGGTAAGTTAAAACATCAGCCTCTAAAAGAGATTTAGCAGGAGTTAAGATAATAGTCTCTAATGAGTTGCACAGGGGGAAAAACTAACATGGGAGCAAAGGGAAAAAAAAAACTACACATGCAAAAATGTGCCTGATCTCATCTGTTTTCACTGTAAATTCAGAACACTGCTAGTGTGTATTTAGACAGCAGTTAATACAGGCTGGGGGATGAAGAGATAAAGAGCAGCCCTGCCCAGAAGACCTTGGGGGTGCTGGTGGATGAAAAGCTGGACATGACCCAGCCACGTGCACTGGCAGCCCAGAAAGCCAAACGTGTCCTGGGCCACACCAAAAGGAGTCAGGGCAGCCAAGGAAGGGGATTCTGCCTCTCTGCTCCCCTCTGGTGAGCCCCCTCCTGCAGTGCTGTGTCCAGCTCTGGGGTTCTCAGCACAGCAAGGACCTGTGTGAGGGAGTCCAGAGGAGGCAGCTGAGATTGTTAAAGGGATGGAGCACCTCTCCTGTGAGGAAAGGCTGGGAGAAATGGGATTGTTCAGCCTGGAGAAGAGAAGGGTATGGGGTGACCTAACTGTGGCCTTCCAGTACCTGAAAGGATCCTACGGGGAATGATGTAGAGGGACTTTTTACAAGAGCCTGTAGTGACAGGACAAGGAGGAATAGATTCAAACAAAAGAGAGTAGGTTTAGATTATGTATTAGGAAGAATTTCTTTATTGTGCGGGGAGTGAGGCACTGGAACGGATTGCCCAGAGAAATTGTGGATGTCCCATACCTGGAAGTGTTCAAGGCCAGGTTGGATGAAGCTCTAGGCAACCTGGTCTAGAGGAATTTGTCCCTGCTAATGGCAAGGGGTTTCAAACTAGATGATCTTTAAGGTGCCTTCCAACACAAACCATTCTATGATTTTAGGATACAAAGAGGTCTGTGAGCTGGTACCAAGGAAGTCTGTTTGTGGCTCAGAGGTGGTCAGCTTTAACACCTAGCAATGTGCAAAAACCACTTGAAATTTGTTCTGTAGCTAACACCCTTCCCCTGCACTTATTGATGCCAATAAACATACAAGCTTATGTTGCAACCTTCCCCTTCGCAGGACTTTCTTTCATGTGGTTGACTATTTTTCAAGTTTGAACAAACTTAAATATTCTTGAGACTTCTGCCACTTGTGTTTGCATGGCAAACAAACTGGCAGAAAGCGGGGTATACAGAAAGGCAGCCAGCCGTATGTAGTGTGTGAAGTGCAACTGTTGAAGCGGTGTTGCCTTAGGACCAGCCCTTTAGAACCCTTGCACTAGGAAAGAGGAGTCGGTATTTAGCATCCACTGCAGCGCCAGCAAGTACGCGGTCAAAGTGCGGGGCCTCAAAGCTGCTCCAGCGGGTGTAGGATATGGTGAAGCAGGCAGGTTAAGCAGCCCTCCTGAGCCATGCCCGCTGTGCTGGCTCCCTGCAGGAGTCTCCGGCGGGAGGCGAGGGCAGAGCCCGGTTCTCCCCGCTCTTCCCGCTGGCGGCGCCAGGCGTCGGCAGGCGGCACGGCACGGCGGGGCGCGGCACGGCACGGCGGGGCACGGCGGGGCACGGCACGGCACGGCACGGCTCGGCACGGCACGGCACGGCACGGCACGGCACGGCACGGCACGGCACGGCACGGCACGGCACGGCACGGCGGTGCAGGAGCGCCCCTCGGCCGCCGCTCCCAGCCTGCGCTCCCGGCTCCCGCCCGCTCCAGCCTGCCACCGGAAGGGTGTGGGTGGGTGCTGGGGCTGGAGCAGCCGTGCGAGTTGAGTTTCCCCCCTCCCACCCCCCTCCCAAATCAGGCGTTAACTGCTTAGTGGCTGGTACTTCGGGAAATTCAAGGCGTTTTTTTGAGTGAGTCACATGTTGGAAGAAGAGAAATGTGCTGTGCAGTGCCTGGGGGCCGTGCATAGGGCTTTGGGAGGTAGGAGAGGCAGGACAGGGAGAAAGCAGAAGTGGCCGTGGAGTTGACTGCGGAGATGGATGGCAGGATGAGTGCTGCAGTTATCCTTTGGGAGAAGAAACTGGAGCAAACTCCTGTAGCAAGGTCCCTGCCTCAGCACTGCAGAGGAGCTTCTGAGTGTCGGGAGCAGCTGGGCATCCGATGGTGACACTCGGTGACAGTGCATGTTCTTGGCTGATGGAGACCAGAACTGGAACTGAACTGCTGGAGAAAGTGTTCTTGACTCCCTCTGAAGCCACATATATGTGCAGTTTCTCAAGGGATGCAGAAAGGAAATGGGAACACACAGCCCACTAGCAAAAGCAGGGTGGATGAAAGATTTAGCTGGAAATACGAAAATGCTTTGGACAAGTGAACTCACTTCTTCTTTTCCCCTTCATTCACACAACGGAGCAATTTTAAATTAGAACAGGTTGTAACAGATTTAATTTAGATCACCATGGTGCCTAGTATAATGCTACAGCATATTCTAGTTTATCTTTTTCCCTGATTTTAAAGGCCTAAACAGTTTTTAAATTGTGGATTTGTTATAGAATGTATGGCTGTTAGGCAGTCCTAACCAATTAGAATTTTTTTACTGCACCATGATTAATTTTGTTAGATAAAACTACTGAAATACAACTGAAGGTAGAAATAAAAAGCATTTAAGTGCTCTACAGCCATGATTTACTCTTCAGAGATGCATTTAACGCTGTCTCCGGCAGAAGAGCTTCATCCATTTTCCAAACATTCATTTGTTTATTTCAAGATTAGTCTCAGTTATAAACAGACATTAAATCACCTCCAAGCCCTAATACATTGTAATGAAGTATTGTAAACCATGTAGTATGTTGGTTTAAACAATGTAATCAGAAAGCAACAAAACCATTTTCTCCTGGTTCTTGCTGGCTCCCTGACTTCTGTCTGCTCAAAGAAAAGTTCTTTTTAGTCTGTAAATGTCAAGGTCACTCAGAGGTCAAGTTTGTGCTTTTGAGCTGTGGTTCCTTTCAGGTTATTGGCTTTGTTTTATTACTGAAAGGAACCATCCATTTTGGCATATAGAGCAAAGAAGTCATGTAATCCTATTAAATACAAAACCAACATGTACAAATAATGGTGAGGGTTTGACAATTGCACAAAAGCCCCCTTTTTCTGCCCATAGTTAAGCCTGCACTGAGTAATTAATGGTCCTTCCACGAGTCTGTCTACAGTGGGAAAACTGCCTAACTAGTTTTCAAAACACTTGCTCAAAAACTGGCCAAGAGCCCCTTTTGGGCAAGCTGGCATCCTTCTACTGTGATGCTCAGGAATGAGAGGGGGACAGAAGCCCCTACCTGTCACTTTCCATCTCAGAGCAGAACATGGCACAGAGAAGACAGGCACAGTCCTGGGCAGAGCATCCTTGAAAGCAGAGAGAATTAATTAACAAAGAAGAGGAAAACATCTTTGGAGAGTTAAGGATAAAAGGAGGTACTTTAAGTTATTAGAAAATAAACTTGCTTTGTTGGCAGGAGAGAGAGATGTTGAAAGTGGAGGTTACAGCATGCAAGTTGAGATGTAAGTGGATCATTATGTACTGGGCACAAAATGTAAGACATAAAAAATTAACAAGAAATAACTCACTAATTTCCCTATGAAGAATGTTTATGCATAGTGCAAAGTCAGTAGAAGAAAAAATTAGGAAGAGGAAATACGGTCTAATCAGAGTTTAAAATGGAGCGAAGAAAGTATAGAATGATTTAAATAAAACTGTCCTCAAAGTGGTATCTACATAGAGGTAACTGAGGGAAAATGCTGAGGATTTTCCTGGTCAGTTAGTTAGGATCAGAAATGAATGATGGGCTTCCACACTGTCTGTTCTGCTTGTCGCTTCTTTGAGGACAGTCAGCTACAGTATGTGAAAACAACTGAAGGTTGCAAGCCCCAGTTTTCATAAACAGCATTCATAACACTATTTTCACATCCCTCAGACAAGCATATAGGCTATCACAACTTTAAAATCTCTGTCTGTTGGCAGGACAAAACATTACCATCCTAAAGTGTATGCAAACATAAGAACTGACTGGATCTATTACTGATAAAGAGAGATGAGCTGATTGAGAGTATAGATAGCAATTGCAGATAAGATGAAAAACTGCATGAAACGTGGGCAGGAGCTGCAGAAGTGAACCCCAAGACATACAGTTGGATATAACAAACATTACAGAAGTGGAAACAGGAAACTGAGAATTCTATATTACCCGGATTGTGAAACGAGACTTACAAAATGCCAGACAGTAAAAGTTTCTGGCCTATCATATTGCAAGGACAGATAGACAATAAAGATGTTTGGAGGTTAAGTGTGGAACAGGTCCAAGATCTTCAGATAGTCTTCTAATAGGAAGGGAAAAACACTGGCACACCACCAGGGAAGGACCTCCACGCAGGACTGCTCCTTAAACACAGACTCAAGAGGTTTTTGGCAGACACTTCAGCGAGAATGGCCTCTAATGGCACAGTCTTAAAACAAGTCTGGAAGAAGTCTCTCTCAACCCTGGGCTTGCTTCTTGACTTGAGCATAGTTTAAGAAGGCCACAAGTTCAGTATGAGTAATTAAGGCTGAATTTATTTTTTTGCCGTCCTTTGTTCCCAGCGTTCTCAAGTAGTGCATGAAAAGTGAAATACACCCACAACTCCTCATCTGGGGATTTCCTCAACTGATAGACAGTCAGAGTATAATTAGCTCCTTTGCCCCTGTCTGGGGTGCAGAGGAATTATCAGTGCCTCCATCTTCAGCTATCACTAGCTGCTAGATTAGTCAACTGGCATGGGACTCAAAAATCTATGTATGAGCTGTACTTGTCCTCTCAGGGGGATTTAGAGGATGTGTTGGCATAAGGGGATACATAAGCTGTAAAATATATACCCAGAGAAACACTAATGTATGCCTTCTTGTGAGAATTTCTGAATAAAGTGAAATGGTTTCTGCAGACCAACACATCAAGTAAAGCAAAAGTTGATTTGAGAGACCTCTTTTCCCTCCCCATATTTCTTCAAGCTTTTCCAGCAAGCTGGCAATGCTGCAGACTTAAAAGGTGAGATTTTTAAGACCTTAAAAGACCAGCCTAACCTGGTCCCTAGGTTATCCAGTCATTATTGGTCGGTTCCCTCTCAGATATGGGAGGACCAGCTCATACTACCCACAGCTACAAGAAAACTTTGGAGACTTTTATAGGAAAATTCCACACTTTAGTGACCCAAAAGAAGGTTTCTTCTCTACCCCTGAAAAAATCTCATGCCTAATTTGCACCATTACATCTTTTCTCAACAGAACAGACCCAAAAGTCTGACAACTTCAGTCTCACAGACCTAAGCTTGCAACAGGAGCACTACAGGAGATTGTTTTGGGGATCCCCTGTTTAATTTCCCAACTTCTGTACTAATTTGGAGAGTCACAGCTGATTTGAATGTGATGGAGATGGTTTCTTCTTCCCTAGAAGCAAAATTAGTCCATCAGAAAGATTTCATGTGTTTACATATGCCTGGATTTGTCATCTGCTGCCCTTCAGCTGCTGCTGGCAAAACTTTCTCAGCTATAGAGTAAATTTGTTTTCCTCTACTATTAATTTTGTTAACCTGCTTTATAGGGGTTCCTTGCAGTTCCCTGTCTCACTGCAGCTACAGTAACTTCACTGCATTTTCTGCTTTCTGTTTTTCAGTGCAGCTCTCACCTCCTCAAGTGTTTTGGGGCCACCAAATGAAAACAGTGACACAGAAATGTAAAGGAGCTTGTCTTCTACTGTAAGTGCATTCCCATCACAGTAAAATTGTGAAATAATACAGCTTACATCTATCTGATGATGTAAAGTGCCCTACATCACTATAAACAGAACATACTGTATATATATTGCATATACAGTATGATATCCATGTGAGTTAATAGCATTTTTAAATCTTGACAGCTGTATCCCTACAGTTTAAATGCATATCTGCCCACTGTCACATATATAAGAAACAAATAAGTAAGACACAGTGAGACCTTGAAGTAACTGGTATATATGACTATAAAATACTGGTATAAAAATTCAGGTTACAGTTCTGAATGGGAAAGTTCAGAGCAGAAGATGTGGATGGCTATTTTAAACTCCTTCAACAAAACCTGCACGGGGTACATTCAATTTTGAATTAAATCAGCAAAATAATTTGCTTCTGTGCAGAGGAATATGAAATAGAAAACAGAAATGGCTGAAAGTAGGGTGATGGGATGACAGGGATAGTTCTGATCAGAGGTGGCTGTCTGTGCTCTTCTGCACAATATGCAGTGTGCTATTGCCAGTATTGCATCCACTTCCAACAGACAAAGTTCTGAAAAAGGAACAAAACTTTAATCTTGATCTTAGTTGCCAGTGTGGACTTAGACACATTGTATGTTGCAATAGAGAACCACAGTGACTTAATCATATCTGTATTTAGACATTATCCTTCTGTTACAGAAAGTTATTTAGATTAACTGTAACTTAAAGTTAATATGCCAGGCTTCCTTCTACTCTCATCATACATCTTTTCTATAACCTTTTGTCTTTAGAAAACTTTTGATTGTAATCAGCTTCATTTTTCCTTCTGTACTCAAAAGTAGGATTTCTCTTCTTCAACAAACACATTAATACAGCTCTCTGTAGCAAGCCATCCTAAAGCATCTTTTTTATGTATCAATTTTACCACATAACAGATTTTTAAAGCCAAGACAAAACAATTCAGAAAGGCTTGGTGGGGGCATTCAACAGAAGTAGTAGGAGACAGTACCTTAAATCTGTCATTTCACTGGATTTCAAGCTGATGGTGCCTCTGTAAAGGCAGTTTTCATTAAATAGTGTAATTGAATTGAATCTTTGTCTGCAAACAGGACTATGCATTTCTTTCCAACAGTACAACAGCAGCAGGTTTAAAGTAAGGTGTGCTTCTTCATGGAGCAGTTTTCAGCTGTCCACTGGGAACACATACAAAGCCAGTGGGATAAAGCCTCTTGCATGTCAGCCAAAGTTCCAAACATTTCAAATTGGGCCCAAGATTTACTTGAACAATACTGGTCAGTCTTCAATACATAAAAAGGTACAAAGACCTAGGAGAATTTTTTTTTCATACCTTACCTCTGCAGCTGCATTCCTGGATCACATTGGACCACCTCTGTTCACTACTTTAACAATCTGTAAAATGGAGACAGTATTACTGGCCCCTGATTATATTCCCAACTCAGATCCACAGTGCAGAATAGCTCAAATCATCAACTCAAAATCTGGAAATTATTAAAGAAAATATTTTCACTCATCTTAGTTTTATAAAGATACATCAGTTTTATATGTTTATGCATTCATACTTTACAAATGCATGTAATATAATTTATATATTGTGTATATATTAAACAAATTTGTAAATTTACAAATATATATGTCAGTGTATTGTATAAAAAGAAAACATTTCCTCTTTTCTGGCATGTGAAAAAGCCACACAAACTGGAGCATTGCTCACTAGGACAAGATCCTGCAAGATGGCCCATGTCACTGTGTCTCTTGTGTGCACACATACATGCCCACAGATTATTCCTGACAGCATGATAGTATAAGCAACTCTTCCAAGAGGAATGGGAACTGGCACAAACCAAATGAAGCAAGAATGTCTCTTAAAGAAAAGAGCTCCTTTTTCTCTCCAGGGCTCACATACAGTTGCAAAACACTAATAATGTTACTGAAAAAAAAGTCTTTAAGTCATCGCTATTTCTCACTTCCCTATCTGTAATTTCTTTACCAAAATATTCCTAAATGCTTTACATGGTTTAATTTGCTTCAGGGCATCCCTGTGAAGTGACACTGTATCTCCCATATGCCCAGCTGCAGGGAGAAGCAGAAAGGTCAAAGCCATGTCCCACCAAGAGCTGCCAGGAGGATCTCTCATCCAGCAGCAGCACTGGGCCAGAGCCCCAGGGCCTCAGCAGCTACAGCAGGTTGTGCTGAAGGAGCAGCTCAGTGGCTCAGTGGCTGACTTAGAGATGGGCAGCTCTAAGCTTTGCTAAAAAGTTCCTGAGGTTGAAGTTGAGAGAAAACTAGTGCTTGTGGATTTCCAGAGCTGACTGCAGTGCAAACAGCTGTGCAGGGTCAGTTTTCCTTTTGTTTTTGTCCAGTACCTGGACTGACCTTCTTGGAGAGCATCTTATCTGTCAGATGAGATAGCAGCTGTGGCTTTGAGACAATTAGAGGTGATTTAATGTGGTGTGGCTGCAAATCCCATTTTTGAGCACACAGTCCTGTCTCTTTTTCTGTTGCTTGTCTGGCTGACTCAGTGAAGCTATCTATGGGAAAAATGACAGGGAATTCCTGCCAGCACTGAGAGGTGATCTGGCTCACCAGGGAAGCAGTGTCAGTGTTGGGTGCAAACAGGAGGCAAACCCATGTAGCTGGAGTCAGTGACTTGCATAAGGGATAGCAGGACTCTAGCCACCACAATTAACTTTTGTTTCAGTCTTCCTGGAAAGATTCATAGCATCATTCAGGTTGTAAAAGACCCTTAGGATCATTGAGTCCAACCATTAACCTAGTACTACCAAATCCACCACTCTCCCTTAGCATCACATCTTGCATATCTCTTAAATCCCTCCAGGATGGTAATTCCACCCCTTCCCTGACCAACCTGTTCCAATGCTTGACTACACTTTCCATAAAGAATTTTTTCCTAATACCCATTCTAAACCTGCCTTGGTGCAACTTGTGGCTATTTCCTCTAGTTCCATTGCTTGTTAATTGAGTGAAGAGACCAACCCCTACCCTGCTACAGCCTCCTTTTCAGTAGTTGTGGACAGCAGTGAGGTCTTCCTTGAGACTCCTTTTTTGAAGGCTAAACAACCCCAGATCTCTCAATCACTCCTCATAAGACTTGTGCTTCAGACCCTTCACTAGCTCTGCTGCCCTTCTCTGGACATGCTCCAGCACCTCAATTTTTTTCTCGTAGTGAGGGGCCCTGTGAGCAGGGCTTGCACCAGCAGTCTGAATGAAAGCAGTATGCCTGCATCCTCTCCCCTCCTTGGTACATTTCCTGCACCATTCCTTATGCTCTGCAATCAGCAAAGCAATCTGGCTGAAAAAAAAAATTAAAAAGTCTTACTTCCAGGATTAGTTTGCAAATAGCAGCAGCATGGTCTGAGATCATATTACACTGCCAGTGAAATCCATGACTTCACCTCATATCTGGAATCAGAGCAGTCACTTCAGTGGACAAGAGGCAACTTGGACCAGCAGGGCTGGGATGTTGCTCTTCTGACACAGGCCTGCTCCTCACCCGAGTGGTGGAAGTGGATAAAGGGAAGTACGTGGTAGTTTGCAGTAGCTGGGGTCCTAATGCATTTCTGCTAAAAATTATTCAGCTCCATTTCAACCCTTGGCCTTTTTTTTTTTTAACTTGCAATGGATGCAGTCAGAAGTGACACTGAAGAGGGCAAGCTATTTTATCCTGGAAGCTCTCCATGTCCTGAGCTTCCTGGTGACAGAACCTAAGAGGGAGAAACACCACACGCCAGCACACATGAAGGCAAGAGCACCAAGGCCAGAGCAGGGTTGTTAACATTACCTTGAAACAAAGCAGAGATACTGTTTCTTGAGCACAGGGACAACCTGGAATTATGCATTTGCTATTCTCTGAGCAAGCCCATTGCCAGTAATGATGTAATTTTTTTGTTGTGTTCAGGTTGTGGGAAGCTGTGGCTACTTCCCTTTTGATGCACGGGGAATGTGATCACAGAAACGCACGTTGGCTTTTTAGAACTATTCTACCAGTGTGACTCCTGTAGGACTCCAGTGTGTCTTACAGATCTAAAAGGAAAGAGACAAATGACTAAATCCAAGAGATTCATATGATACTAAACTGATTTAGAAGGGAAAGAACCGGCAACTTAATGCTGTAAAACCCAAATTGAAAAGAAAAATCAAGGTCAAGCATTTAACCACAGGGTAGATCAGTAATTACACCAAAACAACAGGTATCAAAGGGCAGATTTGTCATCTCTTGAAATTTCCATAATGGCTTTCACTTTTTCTGGAAAATAAGGCCATAATCTCAATTACAAATATAAAGTCCACATTAAGTTGAATGTCAGGTTCTGAAACTGAGCTTGCTTTTAAACCTAAATCCATCAATACACTTTATGGCTCAAAAGCTCCCCCTTGAAACAAATCTAAGTCTGTCGTTAGTCTTGTTCAATGAACTCAGATAATTACAGTCTGATTTATTTATTTATTTATTTATTTATTTATTTATTTATTTATTTATTTTAGGATAACGTCCAGAATTCAAAATTCAACCTGGAAACAGGCATCTAAAACCAATAAACTGGATGAATATCTGTATTTTGGCTGCTGAGACTTAGACCAGTGAGACACTTGCATAAATTTGATTTTTTTTAAGGTGCCTGAAGTGGTTTTATTTTAATGACTCCAGTTGTTGAACAAAGGTATGTTGCTTCCTACCACAGCCATAGTATGTGTTCTTCAGCATTGTCTTTCTTGGAAAGCCTACAAATTCAAGGCAAAGCTTTCTAATAAAAAACTAAGGCATTTGGGAAAATAATGACACAGCAATTCTGTGCCAGAAAGGAATGAACCAGGAGGATGATCAGAGACCTCTGTCACTTTTAAACTTCTGTAATGCTTTCATTTCTGAAACAGGCCCGCTTAGAAAAAAAAATTAAAATGCATTAATTGCTAACAAGACTCTGACAGAGTGATGGCAGTTCCCGTAAGACATTTGCTGCTTTTGTGTTGCTTGTAAGTGGTGGGAGGTTTCGGAGGCAGCTGAGCCACCCTCCCCACTTGCTGCAGGGCTCCCCTGGCGCTCCCCGCCCCACGGCCCCCAGCTCCCCCTGTGCTGACCTCCCAGGGAGCTCACCAAAATGGCAGGAACTTAGCCCGGAGAGGGAACAGTATTCTGGCTTGGCGAGCTGAACCAGCTCGGCGGGCAGGGAAGAGAGGGCAAGGTCTCCCTCTTCTGACAGCAGCAAGCGGGCGGCTGGGCCAGCCAGGACCTCACCCCGGCTTGAGGGCTCCCAGCTCATCAACTCGCCAGGTATCCCTGCCAAATCCTTGTTGAACAGTATCATGACAAGCCCGTAGAATTACTCTGAGGTTGAATACTGTAAATCACAGTCTGATTTTTTTATTCAAAAGTGGGAAGCTTCATACTCAAATCCTTAAAAGATTAGAAGAAAGATCATGAAAACTGAGAACACAAGTTAAGGTTTTATGCTTTTGATGGAGACCGACTCATAACAGGCAGGATAAACACAAAGAATGCAGTCTGGCTATAGCCAGCCCACACAATTTTATGGAAATTTTGTCCAGAGTTAAGAGTTTTGTGTAGCTAAACTTGTTATGGCAGAGTAAGATGGGTCCAATTTATAGCATGTCAGAAGGCATTGATAATCACAGAATATTCTGGGTTGGAAGGGACCCACAAGGATCATCAGTCCAGCTCTTAAGTGAGTGGCCTTTACTGGAGGCAAACACACAGTCTTGGCCTTACTAGCATCATGCTCTAACAAACTGAGCTAATGATTCTTTGTTCAAATTGAAATTAGACATTTGTTTCTATTTTGAGTTATAGCATGAACCCTTTCAGGTAAATCAAGTAACACCTAGCTGATTCAACACAGATTTGCTTGTATTGATTAATTGGACAAGTAGAGATGCTGAGACAAATCTAGAAAGACTGTTAAATTCCATTGCTTATTTTCAGAGGTCATTTTGGAAATCACAAGTAATATGGGCTATTCTGGGTTTCAGACTAGACACAAAAAACAAACAGAGGCAAAGCACATGTTGAGTTGTGGTTTTAATTCTATTTTCATCATAGTTTATATAACTTAGGACTCCAGCAAGCAAACAAGCCAACCATTGAATCCAAAACTGAGCATAGATTTTGCATAGCTCAGCACAGAGAACTTACAATATCTGAATGGTATTCTTCAGTTAAGTAAAAATAAAATTAGAAAATTAGTAGCTGGCTAGGAAAAAAACCAAGCCTTTCTCACGTTTGCCTATAGTTCAAAGAAATTTAATAGCCAAGGAGTGATATCATACTTTTTCACTCTTGCTCTAATCTACACTGTAAATCAAAACAATCTCATAAAAGGTTAAATTATTAAGAACAGTGGGCCGATGGAAGTGTCATGCAACCAGGAAACCAGGATGACCATAAAAAGAAAATGAGGCTGCTGGTAACCATTATAATGTAAGGCTGAATCACAAATGCTAACACCAAAGACCTTTTTCTGTTCCACTTATAACCCTTGAGAATTTTGTCTGTTGGGTTTTTTTTTTTTCCCTCTTTGAAGGCAGAAGTAGGCCTATAACCATCCCCGTTTCAATTTCTCTCTTCCAAGCTATGGTTTCTTACAGTCTGTCATTGTCCATGAGCTTAAACAGAGCACTGCATAAGCTGTATGCATCACATATCTGTCCCTAAGATGTAAAATCCTTCCCTGCGAGGGAACGTTTTGGTGCAATCTAATGCAAATGCTGAGCCCAAGGGAAGAAGGGCCGATGAGGTATTTCACCAAAATGTTTCTGCAGACTTAAAAAAAAATCATTTACGACTACCAGTGGCAAAGATCAGTGACCACAGGAGCAAGTTCCTACACTGCTCGCTGTATTAGAGAATTAACTTCTAAATTAACCCGAAGCGGAGCCGCCCTGGAGCCGGAGGCGGCCACGGCAGGCGCAGCAGCGCTTCCCCGCTCAGGGCAGGAGAGCTCCCGGGTGAGAGAGAGCGCGCCTTTACCGCGGCCACTTTCCCCCTCCGGCGCCCCGGGGCTGGGGGAGGCCGGGCGAGAGCGCCCGCAGCCCCCGGTCCCGACACGGCTGCCCCGCTCCTCACGGCACCTCCGGCTCCAGGGGGGGCACCCCCTCCATCCCAGCCCCTCGGCGGCGGGACCCCTCGGCCCCGGGGCTGGCGCGGTGTCGTACCCCGGCGCCGCCGCCCGGGCGGGAGCGGGAGCGGTGCCCGGCCCCACCGCCCTGCGGCATGCGGCGGGATCCCGCGGCAGCCCCTGGCCCGCACCCCGCCGACCCGGCGGGAGCCGCTGACAGGTCGCCGCCAGTGGCCCCGGCACCTGCGCTGCGCTCACCGCCCTGAGAGGAGGGGCTGCCGGCCAGACCGCGGCGCGGCGGAGCGGGAGGGAGGGAGGGAGGGAGAGAGGGAGGGAGGGAGGCGGCGGCGGCGGCGCACGGCCGGCGGCGGGCGGGCCCCCGGGGGCGGCGGGCGCCCCTCGCCCCGCCGCGGGGCCGGGCGGCCGCGGCGCCACCGACACCTTACTTCCTGCTTCGCTACCCGGGGCCAGACCCATCGCGGCGGAGGGATCCCGCCGCCTCCCGCAGCCTCCTCCCCCTCCTGCTTCTGCTTTTCCCGGCTCCCTGCTGCAAGGAAATTATTTGACAGCGATTTGCTGACATCGGGCTTTTTTTTTTTTTTTTTCTTTTTTTTTTTTTTTTTTTTTTTCCCCTTTCTTTCTTTTTGCATCACGGACTCGGCAGCGCGGCGGGCGGGGGAGGCCGTGCCAGAGGTAAGTGCCGGTGCCCGGAGCCTCCCCCGGCGCGGGGCCCCCGCCCCGCTTTGCTCCATGTGCCGCCGCCGCCGGGGTGGGTGCCGGGCAGCGGGGCCGCGCCGGGCCGGGCCGGGGGAGTGCGTTTCCTGGCGGAGCGATATTTGTTTACAGGATGGGCGCCGTACTGTAAGTGAAGTAGGACCGAGCCGGGGGCAGCTCCGTAATAAATTAATATCGCGATTTGCTCCCGCCTCACCGACACCGCCACGAGCCCCGCGCCCGCCCCCCCCACCACCCCACCCCCGCCCGCCTGCACTTGTTGCAGACTTCGCGCCAGGTAGGGGCAACGCTTCGCAAGTTTCGTTTTTGCAGGAGCCGGGGCTGCGCTGGAAGGAGAAGAGGAAAAAAAAAAAAAAAAGAAAAAGAAGGGGGGGTGGGGGAGGAGAGAGAAAAAAGTTTGCAGCTCGCAGTTGACTTTCGGTCTGCAGCGCCGAGGCCCTGCCGGCTCTCGCCGCCTCCTGCCCCGTCCGGGCGCGGGCGGGCGGGGGGCGCTGCCCGGTACCTGCCCGGGCCGGGCGGGCGGCGGGGCCGGCGCGGGGCGCCCCCAGCGCGGCGCTGCTGCGAGTCCCGGCGCCGCCGTGCCGTGCCGGGAGCAGAGGCGGGGAAGGGCGGCTCGGCGGGGCTCGCCGCGGAAGTTCTCCCCGAGCCGCGTTGGCCGTCACGGCCCCTGACACGAGTGGGCTACCCTCGCGCTGCTCCTCCCGTCCTTCGTCCCCGCAGCGCGCTCGGTGCCGTCTCGGTCGCGGCGTTGGGAGCGAAGCAGTCCCGGGGCTCGGCTGTGGAGCCCTTCCCGGGCGGCACCGCGTGGGGCGAGCTCGTTTTGGAGGAATGGGAATTTCTCCCTCCATTCCCGCGGGAGAGGAGCGCGCGGCGGGCTGGGCGCTGGCGGGCGCTCCGGTTTTTTGGCCCGTCAAAATTACGGAGTGGTAAGGAACAAAAACTCTTAGCCAGGTGTTTAAATACCGGAGAGGCGATTTGCAAGTGAAATTAATCGGCAGTTAACCAGTTAATAAATGGATAATGCCTATTCATCCTTCTGCTGACTTTACAGAGTGGTTTTCACGTCTGCCTGTCAACTAACCAGGTTTGACTGACCGGGCTGTAAACCTAGCCAGGTTATTGCCTTCGTCCACTAAAATCTGACCTGCACTTGCTGTCCTTGTGCATCAGTGCTGGTTATCATTCAGATAGTTACAGGTGAGATTCATACATTTTTACAAACTGACATGATGGCAGCAAAATACGGAAGATTACCTATAGCTTAAATATTTATGGAAGATATTGTGAAGTGCTTAACTGCATGATTAATGTTTTAAGCAGGAAATCACTGAGGGAGAAGTTTTGTGCCTTTGGTAGCTACAATTTTACTGTAGATACGGGAGGAGGAGAGAGTTCACCTGGCAAGGTTGGCCTGGCTGCTCAGCAGGGCCACTCTGCTGCCTGTACCCATCCTGCTTGGGCCTCTGGCCTGCAGAGCTCCCCTGGGGACCGGGCATTTGTCTGCTGCCCTCACTCAGGGTACAGTGTCATGGTGAAGTGACCCATCCTTACAGTGTCACTGTGTGCATGAGTTGTTCCTGCATGCGGTACATGCAGCTGCTTGCTGTCATTGCTTATCTACTTCATGGTCTTGGATGTTCAGTTGGATCAGAATGGAGCCATTGCATTAATGAGGTGCATCTATCTAGAAATAACCCATTTCGCTTTGTTGCCCACTGAAGTGACGGCATTTAATATGCCCTGGTTGCTATCTTACCTTTTCCCTAAGTGTTGTCCAGGCACACATATAACAACAGAAGGGCTGATCCGTGAGTGCTCTATGCATGCAGACTATGCGGCTTAGCATAAAACAAATAAAGGGTTTTATCTAGAATTTAGATCAGTGATTTCTCATATGAAGGAAATGTGTTGTATGTATTTTTCTTTCTTCTGTAGACAATACTCTGATAAACTTCGGAAAAATTAAAGGCTGAAGTATAGCCTACTTGAAAAGTTTTGGTGCAAATGAACATTCTAGAACAATCTGTTCTACCATTGATTAGCAGCTTGTGTTTCTGATGTTGGAGACCTCAATGAGGACCTGAGCAGCACTGTGGTGTGGTGGTCAAACCCGTGTATCTTGAAAAGCCAAAAAAACTCAAATACAAGTAACGCACTTCACTATGAAACTTGGCCCGAGTGCAGACTGGAGAACTGGCCTCTCGGTGAGATGATAAGAGTGGAGCTTAATCACGCTGCTGTATCAATGTATGTCCTGCCATTGGCTTGTTGGCATCCCTCCCTGGGCAGAGGGATGAGGCCACAGGTAGCTAGGCAGGCATCCTGCCTCCAGTGTTTATTATCATGGGCTAACATGAGCATAAATAAACCACAGCATGACTAACCTCTCTACCTAACATTGACTCATGTTGTATTTCGATAGACTGAAAACGTCTCCATGCCTAAGCCATTTCATTTTCTCAACCTATACGTTACCGATGATGACCTGCCTATTGAAAATCCTCCAGTATTCATTTAAGACCATAAAGTCCTGGTTTTAGGTTTATTTTGCCTTTGGGCAGTGCTCAGCTAGCCTAGATAGAAAAAAGGAATTCCTAGATTTTAAACTCAAAACTCTGTTGCTTCTCTTCTTCTGGCCATTTTAATTCTTCAAGTGATACAGTGAGGCTTGCTATTTTAAAATGGGCTCATAATGACCTCTGGCAGGGAGTGTGAGAAAAGTATAAGAAGAGAAGTTCTGTGAAGTACTGTAGCTTTCCTGAAGCAGTAAGTTAATATTTTGCTGTGAATATTTTCATTTTTTTTGTTGTTTGTTTTTGTTATTGGTTTTTTTTTTCTAGTGGGGGATATGTCACCTAAAAACTTACTCAGCCGAGTGTTTGAGAAGGCCCTTCTCTCCCTTTGCCAATACTGTAATGGGACTGTATAAAAAAGAAGAGCCCTGCGTTGTGCCTCCTTACTATGTGTCATAATAACTGTGAGATAAGGCAGTTTCATTTCAGCTTCCTTAGAAATATGTGTTTGTTTTTTGGTTTTTTTAAAACAAGCAAGCAGCGTTTGACAGACACGAAATAATGGTTGGTGTGGAAACAATTTGTTTCCTCCCCTTGTGTTCTTTTGAGAGCTGCATAGTTCCAATGAAAAAACATCATCAGAATTGCAATTCTTTCCCTCCCTAAAATTAACGGGTCCTTTTGCCTGCCCTCCACCTGAGAGAAGTAGGCAAAAGCATCTTCCAGTGCACGTATGAATTGAATTCTGCCTGGAGTAGCTGCCACACCCGTGGTTATTTACGTTATTAGGTGAGGAGCACAAGTGGTCACACTGACTTCCATGGCACTGCTTGCAAGGGTGGAGTTACTGTGTGTGTAAGGTGGGGAGGGGATGGGGGGGCTTCATTCAGAACTAAAGAAAAAGGAAGGCAGCAAATTGCATACGCTTTGCTGTATGTGAAGTTACAAAACCTCTTCTTAACTTGTCCATCTCTGAGAAACCTATTACTGTAATCAGTTGCAGGGCTGTGAGGGGAAATCGGGCCTTCTAAGATAAAGACAAAAATAGCACATTCAAATATATTTTAAGAAAGGCAACTCTTCCTTCAAAGAGTAGGTCTGAACCTGGTTCAAAGAACAGTAGCAACAATTCTATTGGGTTGTTTTTTTTGTCTTTAACAACTCTTTGCTTGAAACCAAAGAGATTTAAGAGATTCACTGAAATAACTTTTAAGCAGCATGCGTTTAGGCACCAAGTTAACTTATGGAGCTTGTGGGAGTATCTCCTGTTAGAGCTGAAATCCAAAAATGGGCTCTTGCACCATCATCTCCTTGCTGTACCACTGTACGTCCTGGCTGGCCAGGAGGACAAAGTGGTGATACAGTGGGACAGCAAGTCATATTGACACTGGTTCTTGTTGGATGTTTGTTTCTGCAAGTATAAGGAATAGTGTTTTTGATAGCAGTTTCTTTTCTCTCTCTCTGGCTTGCCTGTGTCGCTCCATGATAGTGAGGATATGGGTTCCTCTGAACCTGCTCAAAACAGCAACAGAAAAAAACCCCAAAGCATGGATTTGTGTGGAGAAAAACTGGAAATTGTGCTCAGGTTACAACCTGCTGCCACAAAAACTTGAAGGAAAATAGATCATTTATGTTACTTTCTTCTTGAGAGGATAATGGTTTGAGGAACCCAGGACATGCTTTTAAATATATGTCCTATTACTGTGTAATCGTGTTTGATTTTTTTTTTTTTAATGTTAAACTCTGCATTAGTGTGGGAGTGTTGCAGGGTTTTGGAGTAGTCCTGTAGTTAGGTATATTTTGAGGTTCTGAGTGAAATGAGTCTTGTGGTTTCAGCTTACTCTGTAACAGGGTAATGTGTCGCACACAAACAGCCCACCTAAGTTTTCATAATTGACTGATGATTTGCTCTGGAAAGACCCAAAATCCTGATATGAGGCAGATTCAAAAGATAGTTGATATTTTTTATTTTTTTTTAGTTTTCTTTTTAATTTGTCATTCTCCAGTTTACAGTTTAAATTTTGTTAGAATTTCAGACGAATGGCTTCTCTTCGGCTTCCCCTCCACTGTTCAGGTGGGCTCTTGCCACTTCCCAGGCACACAGTGACAATGTCAAGTGTCCATACCCCACCAATGTCTAAAGCAGTCATCCTGGGTTTGCCACAAATCTTCTCCTGCCTGTTTAGTTCAGCAAGAAAATGGTTTCTATCTTTTCCCTCCCTCCCCTCATCAACTGCTCATGGCAAGATTTTTTTTATAGAGCCCGCATTGTGATATGTCCTTGAATTGCAGAGCTGCAAGGTTTTGTTTTCATTTGCCATTTTTTCTCTTCATGTTTAAAGTTCATTGCAACTATAGCAAAGCAGGATTGTTGTAGATGGTCTTTTTTGATTCCTTCCCCCCCACCACCCCCCGCCTTGTCAAAAATCTCATATTCAGTAAAGGGAAAAACTCAGACTTGGGTACTAAAACTTACTCCAGCTAACCCTGGAGCGTAAAGACTGCAAAAATACGGATTGGGGAAGGATTGCCCCAGCAAAACAGGTAGGTGTAAGTTAAATGTTAAATTATCAGCACCTCCTTTTTAAAAGATCTCCGATGGTAAGGTTTTTGTTCACGCCATCTGGCTAGAACAAGGCTTATCAGGACTCTTAAAGGACAAGGGCCATTTGAGGTGCAGAATTTATATCAGGTACTTTCTTTTTAAGTGAATGTCAAATCTTAAATAATTTCAGCATCAGACTGTGCAAAAAATGTACCCAACCCTGCGAAGCAAGTTTAAAATTTGAGAATGGCTGAATTTCTCCATCTTTAAAAATATAAAATAATTTTTGTCTTTGTTCTCCTCTCCCTCCTCTCTTCTTCTCCCCCCTCTGCCCCCCCCAATCTTCATTGATGGGGAAGTTTCATTTCCTTTATTTATATATTTTTAGTGTATCTGTGTTTGGGGGGGCACGAGGGTGGATAGGAAGGAAGTCTGTGCTCTAGTTTTTATATTTAAAACTAAAAAATAGCTAATGCTTATGTGTTTAGAAATGACTTTAAATACATTATCCTCAGTAAACCAAAAATTCTGCTGGTGAATAGTGAATATTGTTAGGGCACTGAGGGGTTTCACAACACTTCTGTATGAGTGAGGGTCCTGTCTGAAGTCCAGTTGTACTAGCAGGAAAGTGTTTTTCACAGTACTGTCATGTTTCACATGCCGAATCAGAACTAGAAGTGCATTTTCCTGGAAGGATCTCTATTTACACTTGGAGGGTTATGCCAATTACAGTTACATTAGGCTTTTTTTAATTTTATTTTTAATTCCACACTTGACCTACATAGTAACTTCTTTCATTTTCTTAACAGAACACCCACTACAATCCTGGAATGTCAGTAAGGTAACCCTGCTGTCCTGTGGCTCTGATGCATATGGGTACTCTTGCAAGAGCATGATCTTAAGTGGGTCCACATGAAATGAATGCTGCTAGAACTTTACATAACTTGAAATAGCCCTCTGTTCTCTAGGCAGAACTGAATACAGTTTATTGGGGAGGAGAAAATATGTTATGAAGTATGTTGTTCATATGTAATATTATTTCTTCCTCAAAAGGGGTCCCACATACTTTAATTCTGAATACAATTTTTAAATACTGCAGGTTAGAAATACTGCATTGCAAATCTGTGAAAGTTCAGAGACATAAGGTGAGGTGATTTTAATACACATCTTGATCAGAGATTAAAAGTTATTTACTCTTTTGGGCAGTGCAGCGGTTCATGAAGAAAGGAGGTAAATGGGGTTTCTTTGGCAAGTGTCTGTAGGTGCTGGGTGTTGGAGCAGGAGTGCAGCTTGCAGAGCTGCCTCCTGGACTTGTACCACCAGTACTTCATTCTGCTGCTATCTTGCTGTCTCTTTCTGCTGCTGGAGAAGATGTCCCAGTGGAACATCTTGTTTGTAGCAGAAAAAGACAACCCTGACTAGTGAATAGTGCTGTTGTGGTTTTTTTGTACGCAGGTTCGCTACCTATTTGCTCTTCGTGTGATGTTAAAATTAGCATTGTTAGCAACAGTAGCAGTGTATTAAATAAAAAAATGGATGCTGACCAGACCTAACATGGTTCACAAGTATGAATACTTGGAAGACCCTACATAGCTAAACTGAACTTTTTCTCTAAAATGTAGGCTGCCAAAGCCCTGAAATATTTAGGATATTGACTTAAAGTTTTGTAAACATCGTCTCAATTGCTTCTTTTTTGGTCTGCTGCTTTTATATTTTGTTTTATCCTGAGCGTGGAAGCTGGGTTTACCTTGCAGAGAGATGGTGGTGTTTGAGTTGGCCCCTTGCTGCTCTCGGCAAGGAGAGGGCTGCCTGTTGCACTCTTTTGAGAGGCTGAAAGCATCTTCAGTGTCTCCTAGGCCACAGTGGGCCTTGAAATAACCCTGAGCCCCGTGGCCGTTACCAAAGCTGAGCTGGAGCCTGTAGTCACCTCAACAACAAGTACATGCCACATACAGCTCAATGGTGAACGCAGCAGTTTTGTTGCTGCTTGTGCCCCTAGTATATTTGGAGGGAAATGTGTGGAAGCAGTTCAGGTATTAACTCACTGGCATTATTTTGGGGTTTTTTTGTTACCTTTCAAAAACTATGTTCAGTGCTGCAGGGGAACCCTTATGTACCTTGATGAAACAGAAGAAATGGGAAATGTTCAGCCACATTGAAAGATACAACTTTGCAGTAGCACTGATGCTTTGGCCTACCATGCAGTTCAAATTCAAGCAAAGGTCTCCCATGTGGTTGCTTGCATGTGTCCTCCTATCTCTGTTTTGTATCTGTAATTTCAGTGTATGCTTCCAGAATGATTTTTTATTCATTTCCAATCATTCTTCAAAGATAACTGGCAAAAACCATCAGGCTGGTTGTGATTTTACAGCAGTAGAAGGTAGACAACTTTGATCTTGTTAAATTAATTTTCTTCATGTGTGGGCTGAGTGTGTAGTGAGCTGATTTAGTTTTTATTGATCACTGTAAAAACGTGAATTCAGCATCAGAGCAATGATAATAAACAAGTACTTGCAGTGATATTCTAATGAGTTCCTGGCAAAAATGAGGCTGAAAACCATCTCAGAGATTGACGTACTTCAGCAGCGAGATGCTGAACCAGGATACTTTATTGGAAAGAGTTGAGTAAAGCTGTTTGAAGTTCTGACTCTCTGGCAACACACTTGCTGCGAGCAGGAGCATGCCAAATGGGGCAAGATGCAGTCTCTTCATGGAGGCATTTGGGTGTCAGAAATGGCATTCTTGCCTCTGTCTGGAAGGGCTTTCACCCTCCTAACCACGCCGAGGTAAGACAGGTTGTAGGAACCAAGTGTCTGCTTTGTTAGGAGGTGTCTCTGAGCACAAGCAGTGGAGCACTGATGACCTTTCCATCCCCATCTGCAGGAATGCCCTGCAAACCATCGCCATGTGTTTCAGTAAGTCTGCATGGCAAACCATCAGGTACTGAGTGGGGGAGTGGAGAGAGGTTTCTAAATTAGCAGGCAATTTATGTCTGGAGAAGTGAGATTCATATTCATAACTACGTTAAACACTTATTTCTGAATATGGTAGGGTCATATCTCCATTTAAGGTGACGGTAATTCCTCTAAGCCAAAATATTTGCAGAAGTATGGGCAGACAAATTCTTTCTCATTCTTCCATTGCTGTGTTTCTAGGACTTGGAGAGGCTTTTCTGTTGTGATGGTGAACAGTGATTCTCTATTTTTTTTTTTGTCAGTTAAGCTTGTTTTATGATGTCAGAGTTCAGTAAATTGGTATATGAGCAGCATGGATCACAATGAAAAGGTATTGCTGCTGTCTCTATGAGTTTGATAAAATTAGAAAATGAGAGGCAAAAATTCTCTTAAGTGAGGAAAATAAGGGGTTTTTAGGACTGAAATTTGGAAAGAGATGGTTTATAATGAACTTTAATACTTTTCTGAAGTTGCTGCTATTATAATGAAAGAGCATGAATAAGAGAGTATGCCTTGCAGGTAAAACGAAAAAAGATTTCACCGTTTATATACTTGAAAACCAAAGATGCATTGCAGAGGATGAATTTTACTGTTCCTGTATTGCTTGTAGTAAAAAGTTAGTCTTTGAAGTTGAAAACAGCTTTAGATTTAAAGAAATAATACACCTGAAAAGGGAGGTACACAGAAAAAAAAGACATTGGATTAAGTACTGTTTGGTTAATGAAAAGAATGTAAGTTAAGCCAAATGTGGTTGCCTGCATAGTAAGGTACTGCTTAACATGAGTGGGAATGATAAAGTCTTAGCAGACTTTTATTTCAACGATTTCCAACTTTCAGAAGTTTTAATCTGGACGTTGCATGCACATACATAAACGATAGACTAATACCACAGAATTACTCAAATTTATGAAAGGAGCTGTACTTTGATGCTGGAAGTCTGTCAGCATACGATCCCTAGGCTAACTACTTGATCGTTAGTTAAAGTAGGGGCTCATTAAAATAACATGGGCTCATCTGGTTTTAAAGGCCACCTCTCAGCCAGTAGGCCGTGGTCCAAAACTAATAAGGTTGCAGTGCAGACGTTATATGGCAATGGCACATAGATTACTACATAAAGCTGGCTGGTGGGAAGGTTTCTGTCAGATTGTGTGCTCAATACTGGAGCAGATTTTTCAATTTTTAGTTATCTGTAGCAAGGCCTGCTCTTATTGTAGTTGGTTGAACTACCTGTGTGACTCTTTGAAAGAAGGTGCAAGGTTGGGTCTCTGTATGACTGCAGCTCCTTGTTGTAATTATTTTACTCCGTAATAATTGTATTCTTCTAGTTGAAGTATCGTAATTACAAAGTGGATGATGGGCTTCAGTTGAAAGGAAAATCCTTACATTTGAGCCCCATGCTATCCTTAGCATAAACAGCTGCCTTTTTTGCTTTTTTTTTTTTTTTTTTCAGGTAGAACTTTTACTTTCAGGTTATTTCTGGAAAATCCATACTGCTAATTATGTAAATTGCAAGAAAAGAAAAAAGAGAACAAAAGAGTGGGGCATCTTATTTTAGGCTTAAGCAATGCAAAGTCATATGTGGCCATTACAGCTATCTAGAATATGTACCTGCATTGTTCTGCTACTGTTTTTGTTACCAGTAAAACTTAAACTGGACATTTCTCCGAGGCTTTGTACATTATGTTACATATTTGCCAAATGTGGGAACCGGGAAGTTTTTCCAGGAGCAGGGTCAGCTTGTGCCCCCTGGAGAGTCCCTCCCTGCAGGGCTCCTTCCTTGCATACACAGAAGTTTCTTGCTGAAAGAAAATGTAGGGCTTTCTTTTTTTTTTTTTTTTTTTTTGGTCTGTTTGTTTTTATGCTGTTGTTTAGGCAAGTGTGCGTTTTCTTAGGGCAATCCTCTACGAAAGCAGCAAGCTTTTGTACCTGCACCTTTTGCCTGTTCAGGCAGTCAGAAGCTCTCCTTGAACGGAGGAAAGGCAGATTTCAGACCTGCCTGCCGATCAGAGAGAGAGAGGAGAATGGAAGAAGTGGTGTTTGGGTGAATGAACAAACTTTCAAGCTGAGTCAGTGATACACGTACAGGGTACGGCTGTAAGGATTAGTCACCAACTTACGGTAAATCTCTGTGCTGCTTGGTGGGGATGTGCCTCTGTGGAGCTGTGCTTAGGCGAGCTCTGTAGACTGAGAATGCAGGTAAATGTTATTTCCACAGTGTTTTCCCAGTGAACAACAACAACAAAACGCAGTGAAACTCAAAGGCTTGTAAATTACTAAGCTAAAGGCAAAAAAGAAATTTTGGCTATCTCATGGTGCTGCTATCTTCATCTGTGAAACTAGTAGGAAAATGAATAAATTATGCAACAACCTTTTTTTTTTTACTATTTAGAAACCTGTGCTTACATGTTATTAGTACTGTTCTACCTTGTTCTGTGCAGGTTGGTTTTAGCTCGGGTTGTTTTTATTTCAGTAGGTAGGTTTCAAGCTGCGTTTGTGTAAAACACCAATTTACATGATGGCAACAGAATAACAATTACAGGGAAGGATATTCATCTGTTGAAAACACTATTTTCATTTGCCAAAGAGAAATTTCAGGAAAATTACCCTCCAGGTTGAATTTTCTTATAAATGTTCTCAAGTTCTTAAATTATTTACTGGCATAATAGGTAAGCACATCACTTAACAGCAGAGTTCCTATTAAGAAGTTAATTTTTTTGGGGGGGGGGAGAAGTGGGCAATTTAATTTTAAAAAAGCTATTCTTTTTAAATAATGGTAAAATTATTCTGCAGCATTTCCCGAGTTACCCAAATTTAGTAAGTTTAATTTTTTTTGTACTTTCAGAATGTTCTTTCAGCAGTTTCTTCCGTTTGGCTGAAGGGAGGTTTTATTTGTTTGTTTGTTTGTTTGTTTGTTTGTTTGTTTTGGTGGTTTTTGGTTTGTTTTGTTAATTTAGCTGAGCATCTTTCATAATTCTAAGATGCCCTTTCTCTCTGATCTTCTGACCTGTTTTGCTTGGCTTGTTTAATCTGTCCTTAGAGAATAGTTAATTTCAGCCGTAACCGTACCAAAAAATCCTTTAGAGCTGTTAGAGCAAGATTTTTTTATATGTATATACTTTGTTTAAAATTACTTCCTCCAAAATAAAAAACCCAAAGCAAACATCTTGCTGAAGAGTGAGAACCAGGCTGTGCTGGCACTGCTGGGTGGGACGGTGCTGAGGGTGCGTGCCTGTACAAGTGATTTGGCTCCCTGCTCTCCCAGCAAGCTGATCCTGTCGAAGGCTTCGAGTCCTCTGAAGAGCAGGAGCAAAGGCTGAAAGTGTTATTAAGTTTTGGGTTTATCTCAGGCTGTTTATTTGAAATGGAAGCCAAGCAATTTACATATCTCTGTATCTTGGATCTGAAAAAGAAAAGATTTTTTTTTTCTTTTTTTTTTTTTTTTGCTAGCCTATGTGTGGAAATGACATCACAGCTTACATCAGCCATGCTAAATTCAGAGGTTTTTTCTCCTCCCTGTTGGGTTATTAACTGAGCATTAGCTCTGTGCTGCGAGTCTTCCTTTGCTGACTGTGGCACATTGATAACTTCATCATAAATGTTCTGAATTATGTGCGATGAGGAGAAATGAAGATCTGGTGCAAAGCCTTTTGAAACTGGTGGGAATGTAGCTCGTTTCCTTGCTGTGCCTGCAGCCAGACTGGGTGGCCCCCTAATGCTGCGTTGTTCCCAGGATCCCTGCTGCAGCGGAAGAAACCAAAGGACGGCACTGTGCCTTTTGGCACTTCTGGTGACCAGGTCAGGAGTTTGCTGTGGCACATTGCTGGGTAGCTTATGTCCCCATAGCCCTGCAGGTCAAAACCTGCCCTGGTGAGACTGAGTAGGTTTTGAATTGAAGCTCTTAGGTTGTGGCTGAACGTCCCATGTGCAAAGCTGAGCTCCTTGTCAGGGAGTAGAGCTCCTCATCTCTACCAGAAATCGCCAGGATTTGGAGCTGCCCTTCTTGGGTTATTGTAGGGCTGCAGCTGTGGCAAAGTGTGAAATGGAGGCATGGGGGTTTCCTGTGAGAGCCTGAGGATCTGGGAGGAGGGAAACAGAAATCAAATTAAAGTTGACATTTTGAAAAGTTGATTGCTGTGTTTTTTAATCATAAAGCAATTTTTAAAGTAAGTAATTTCCCAGAGGAAAAATAAATACATTAAGAAAAGGGAGAAACGTGATGTTGAATTTGTGCATTTGAGTGCAGCAGACTTGGTAGCGAGCTGATGGTGGTACCAATGTGCACAGAGACAAAGCAAAAGGGCAACCATTGTTCTAACTCCCCTGCTAAATTTCCTGCCTTAATGTCCTATATGTAAAGCATTTTAATTTATCTTTACTATTTTGGGAGGACTGAGGCTGTGTGGATGGGACTTATCCCAATAACTTAAAAAAAACCCAAAAAAAGCAACAAAATAAAACACAGCAAAAAAACTCATCTGACACTTCAGTGGACATGGAGAGATTTCCCTTCTTGTCGTGTGTCTCAATCAGCAGCCCTGGGAGAAAGTCAAGGAGGCCTCCAGGTACCTCCAGCAGGAAGACTTGCAGTAACAGCTTTGGATGCAAAAGTTACCGATATCCATTCACACGTATTTTTTTACCTCTCTTTTTCTGCCTTAGTCAAGAGTGAGGGGCTGCAGGAGGAAGGGCTGAGGGATGTGCTGGGAGGGCACGTGTTGGTGTAACCCCATGAGTTTGAGCGGTCAGTGCTCGCACACGCCACGGAGCTGGCGCAATTACTTCTCTCCTTGAGAGCTTGCAGGGAGCGCTTCATTGCTGCAGTTATTTGTATAGCCATATGCTGTTTCTTTTTCTTACATATGTTCTCTGATAATTGTCAGTAGCAGGTGCCTGCCAGCCAAGGCGGAGCGGTATTTAAAAATCAGATGCTTAATGGGATTAAAGAATTGTGTGAGTTAAGCACCAGCAAAAAGGCCAGGTTGAAAGCATTGGCCTCTGAAGGTCGTGTTCCTCGCAGAGCAGCAGCATGGTTGGTAGCAGTGCTGGTCTTTCAGCTCCACCATCCACTTCTAGGGATGTGACTCTCAAGAAGTAGTCGGGAGGTCTGGTTTTAGGTCTTTATATGTGGTTTGGCTAAATCAGGGAAAACACAAAGTCCCTTCTGATGTGTGTATCAGCCCCCAGAAACAGACCTGGACGTGTTTGCATCCCTGCTTGGTGACTTGGTTGGTATGGGGCTGGTTGGAGATGTGACAAAAAATCTCTAGTCTGGCAGACTCCCACTCTTTGAACCTGCCTTTCCCCCTGTGTTTCTTAAGCATCCCAAGCTGTTCAGGTTGCTGTTACATTGATTTTGTGCATTGGATCCCCATGGATCATTGCTGTGATAGTAATTGCTGATGTTGTATCTCCTTCCATCATCTGAGAAACAGCCACCAAGAGGAGGATCTGGGGAGGCTCTGGACTTGGAATGATGCAGCTGTGTCTGCTGAAAATCATTTTGGGGCATTGCATGACCAGAATCCCCCAGCATCCATGATATTACTGTCATATAATCTTCACATCTCCACAAACAGCTCTCTGAATTACCATTCCTTCTGTGTTTCAGTTGGGGGGGAACTTAGAACTGGGTGTAACAGATGTCTAGGTGACTAAAAAGTCAGAAGTATCTTGTATTTCAAAGTGTCAGGAAAGACATAATGCCCCTAACATCCTTTTGTGGGGGGGTTGTTGGTTTGGTTGTTTTTTTTTTCTTCATTTCTGGTAAAGAACTAGTAAAATATAGAGCACATATGGAAATGGCAGACGTTGTTGGGTTTTTGAATTTTTTTGTTGTCCTTGTTTCTAAAATTAAGCACACAGGAGTTTGTGAGATCTTGCAAAGAATTTAAATCATATTGCACAGTCATGTGTTCAAGGAATCTTTTTAATCTAATCACATATATAGTGAACAGATCCAGATTTTTTAAAATACATTGCGGTAAGAAGAGATAAACCGAACAGGATGAAGACAAAAGGCTGCTAAATATTTTTGACTGTACTTACCTACTTTAGTTTGCTGCCAGTATTATGCTTCCTTTTTGTTTGGCTGTCCTTCATGTTCTTCCTATGTAAGAAAGAAACCTGTGGTATGAGCTGTTCTGCTTATCCCTTGCATAATGTTAGCAACCGAGAATTGGATCACACGACTTAAAGTAGGTCTGTCTCTGTGTCAGAAAACTAACAGTTTCTCCTTTCTGTGGGTGGGCATCCATGCACAGGGGTAGTAAGTTTTTATTCTGCCATGGTGTTTTTCTGTAGTATGTTTCTGAGCTGGATTGTAGGAGGAGGAGTGATCTCACAGTTTGACCACAAGTGCACTTGGCAGTGCTCGCATGGGCAGAGCTGGTTGCAGAATTTGGGTCAGCAGGACAGTATTCTAGTGAGCTGTCTGGCATAGGACCCTCGAACTGTATAAATTTACCCTAATTCTTGCTACATATAATACCATAAAACTTTCTTGGTTGTTTTTCCTGCCGCATCTGCACAATGTTGACCTTGGACTACTACAAAACCTTTGAAATAATTTTGATGGCACGTCCTACACCACTTCAGGGCATGAGCTACTCAAGTCAGACCTACTGAAGTCAAGTGTAGGCTTTGTAACTGAAAGAGACGTACAGCACATCATACAACTGTACGTGACATCGTTTTACTTGTTTCTCCCGGTAAATTTAATGAGGAAGTCTTGGCAGATACATATACACACACATGCACAAGGCAGATCTGAAAGCAGTGAATACAGGCATATATGCATTGTGTTTTAATTGTTTTCTCTTGGGGGTTTTGTTGTTGTTGTCCCTTTCACAAACTGTGAACCTGTAATTTTTCGTGTGCAGTTCTTTGGCCCTCTCCGCCAGAGAGGCTCAATCTATCATGTTAAAAGAAATCAATAAAAAGTCTAGAGGTTTATTTATAAAGTAGAGCATAGAGAGAGGGTGCAAAAATTCCATTAAAATGGCAGTTTAGCACTAGCTACATCTCTTTGGGATTAAACTCCAGTATTTTAAACTATTAAAATTGTTACAAGAGTGCTTTTAAAGTACCACAAATCACAGTAAAGCTTTCTAGTTGAAACTTGCCTTTATATAGTGCACTAGAATTCAGCTTATATATGTTTTTGGAGTGTCTGATGCTGCCCTCAAACACCATTTTAGCATCCATTTTAGAGCTTTATTGTAGTTAATAATCTTACAGGTTTATCCTCAAGGGGAAATACGTGAATGTAAGAAGTCAGAATTTATTTTCCTTCAGAAATATGAGTGTATGTATGTCTTTGTGCAGATGCAACTCTGAGCAAATTAATTATTTCTGAGAAGTATATAGGCTTCTAATATAATTCATCAGGATTGCCTGGCTTGGCATGTGCTACTTGGTTACAGGAACTTATAAATTCCAGCAGCTGTGGGTTATTTTATGACATAGCAGTTTTCACCAGTGATGTGATGGTCATCTATTCTATGTTTTCTATCCAAAGAAATAAATGTGTCCGTGTGTTCATAAATATGATGCTGGAAGGTTTATGGGATAGTGTCTGTGCTGAACCTCTCAAATACGAGAAGCTGTGTATCTGAAGTGTAAGCTTCGTCTCCACTCAGCATGTTTTTGAATTTTTTTTAAATAGCTGAAGAAGATTGATCTCGAAACTGTTGTGTTTAAAATACAAATGGCACTGTATAGTTTTGTTTTGCACCATCTTCTGCCCTGGGATAAAATTGTTTCTAGTGGAAATGCCCTTTATTTATTTCCAAAAATACCCAGAAAAAAATGGTGAACTCTTATTTGGGCCTAAAAGTAGGCTTCTCCTTCTCAGGAGAGAGTGTGGGCTGTTGGAGAGCATGGCTCTTGGTAGGGGCCGTGGGAGCAGGCTGCATAAATGAACGTGGCAGAAGGCAAATGAGAAACTCCAACTTGCCAAACATTTGTGTGTGGTAAAAACATGCACCCTATCACACAGTCATGTCCATACATACAACTCAATAACCCCATTCATTGTTCCTGCGTTGTTCACCAATTTTTGCTTTTTTTACTGACCCACATCCTAGTTCTAGCTTACTTCTTGCTGTTGATTTTGAACCTTTTTCCTCTTTTCTTGCTGTGTGGAGTAAAGTAATGATCCCAGCAAGCTTAAAAACGGCAAAGCTATTAACACTGCCCTTTCACTGTTAATTAACACCTGAAGTTTCAGAAAAAGGCTCTAACCTGTGTAGTTTCTGTGTGGTGGAGGTGCTAGAGGGAAATCACTAAAGCTCACTTTTCTAAGCTCAGACAGCTAAAATCTTTTCTGTAAGGTGCTTCTCAGCCTGGAAAAGGAAAGCCTCTAGTTGTGTTATACAGCCCTGAGCAGAAGTGATAGTTAGCATCTCTGCTTTTGGGGAAAAATAAGAAAGTGATGTTAATGAGGATAAAGCAGAAGAGCACCATTCAGGAAAATGGAGTTTCCCATGAAGTCTGAAGCCAGCAGCCCACTGAAACTGGGATTGCAGTTGGGTTAGTTAGGTTTGGCCATACTGTGTTTGCTGCCAGCTAAGGTTGGTATCCCAGCCCTGCTCTTCTGCTGGGGGTGCCCTCCTCCTTCCTCTTCCTCCCCGTGGGCTTGCTCAGGCATGTTGGCTCCCTCACCTCTTGGTGCTGGGCAGTGTTGCTGTGCCCAGACCTGTGCCAAGCACTGTGATGTAAGGAGAGGGGTCTAGTGAGAAATATGGGAAGAGGTAAGTGAGAGCAGGCAACAGAAGAAGATTGGTCTCAAAACTGTTGTGTTTAAAATGCAAATGGCACTGTGTAGTTTTGTGTTGCACCATCTTCTGTCCTGGGATAAAATTGTTTCTAGTAGAAATGCCCAAAGTGTTAAGATGCAGCCTTTGGAAGGCATTTGTGAGGTCAGGGTCCTGCAGTGGTGTGGAGGCTGCCTGAGATGATTTAGGAAGTATGATGTTCTTGAAGAGAAATGAGGGTCTTCTCCTCTCACTGTGGCATGCTCACAGGGCTGTTGTGACACTGACTCCCCAGCTGTGTCTCTATAGGCAGAGAAGCTGGTCATCCAGCTTTGAACATCCTGTACTTCAGGCCTCTAGTTTCCATTTCTCGCAGTGGTGGACGTGTCCCCAGTCTAGCAGGATGTTTGTCTCCTTGCCTGCAACACTGACCTTTTGCAGATTGTAGTTAAGAAATCTTGATGGAGCGTTGGCGGTTGTCAGTGCTGTCTTTGAGGAGAATGGGCCTGCAAGGTGGACACTGAGCTGGCTGGGAGCAGATGGCTCACACTTCATGTAACAGGTTAAATCTGTTGGGTTGGATTGCTTCTGCTTCTAAAATTTCCTTGGGAAGAGCACTGCTTTTAGCCAACTGCTTCTGGGGTGAGTCTGGTCATACACTGGCATCTGGGTCGTAGTCTTTGTGCTGAGGTTGGGGTGTCAGCCAGCTCCTAAAGAAAGCCCCCAGCCCACCTAGGAAGATTTTCCTATTAGAGCAGTTTGGGGCACAGCGATGCCCTACTTTCCCCACTTGGGGTGGGGGAGGGGGGCAGTGTGAAGCCATTTTTGTGGGTTTGCCATAGTGAGGAGGTGGTGTGTTTTAGGATGCTGTGATCACCTTGCTGAGTCAAACAGCTATTGTATAGCTGCTGGTGAGTGGAAAGGATTGTCCTCCTGCAGGTGTGATCTTTTAGAAGTCTGAGGTCTGATTGTCGTAAGAGCGGCTCTCTTGAGACACTTAAGTCACTATTTAACCAAACTGGCAAAACCACATCCCTTTGGCTTCAAGGAGTTTTCCCCACCAGGACTGTTGATGTTACTCCTTCTCAAGGTGGTGTGGGAATACCTGCCCTGGCCCTCCCTGTGCTTCGGGTTGAGCCCACAGTAAGTGAGGGAGGACTCTCTCAGTTTTTCTAATGCTTATGGCAGAAGGGAGGAAGTGGTAGATACCAATCTTGCCCTCTCACACAGCCTTCCACATGCATCTTGCTGGTGGCCACCCAAACTGTCCCCCAGAGATGCTGCCCTACCATGACTAATTTCCTGGCTTTTAATTTGAAAATGCAGTTATCAAAGTTGTGCCAAGTCCCAGCTTTTGTTGTATATGAAAACCTAGAAAGCATACTTCTGGGAAGTAGTGTTGGAAATTGGTTGGGTATTTCTGGTCATTGGAAGACAGGAAGGGATTAGTCTGTATTGAGGATTTGAATAATTTAATTGGTGTACCTTGATTTCAAAATCAAGTGCATTGGAAGTAGTAGATTCAAAGTCTGTCAGGTACAAAGACTAATCAAGGGTGTGATTGTTCAAGATTTATACTGTCACTTGTAAAGCCATAAAAGCTGAATATGGTTGGTGAGATAATCAACCTGTGTGATAAACAGGTTATCTGTCTTTCTTCTGTTGTTTATACAAATACTTTTGTTTGTAGTATTTTGTGGACAGCAGTATTTAATGACCATGCATGTTAGACATAACTGTTAGTTCAACTTCCTTGGGAAATATTTTAACTAATAGATGTACAAACATTTGAATCTAGTAAATTCTTTATGCATTGTTTTCCCAGCTAGAAAAATGTTCCAGTTAAGGGAAATAACTTTTCTTAGTAAGTAAATATTACTCTTAAGGAGAAGATTTTGTATTTTCTTGTGTGTTTTTCCTTTGGGATATGTGTATGTGTATTAATGAAGAGTGCTAAGTGAATAAAAATCCCTGCTTGAAGTATTGGTGAGTTGGTAATGCAAGGTCAGATATTTGTATTACTTCTATAGCCACTTGTTTAAAAATAAACAAATTCTAATATGCATTTCATGTATATAAACAACTACAGATGTTGTAAAATACAAAGCACAGAGTAGAATAACAGAAGTAAGCTTTAAATGTAGATGCACTGAATTAACTGAGATGCCTGGAGGAAGCAAATTTCGAAAAACAGGTATTGAGATGGCTCCTTTCTTTATTTGAGCAATTCAAATGTCAGAAATTGTCTAGAAGGAAATTTTTATTGCTTGTACAGTTTCAATATCTGAAAACCGTTTTTACCAGGTTTTGCATTTATTGGTGGAGCTATAAATAAATGCAGAATAATTTTGCTGGGCTTCATGGAGTTTTTGCAGATCAGTATCAGCCCAACAGCTCTCAGGGTCTGGCCTCACTTCCTCCTTGGCTGGAAGAGCCAACCCAGTTCTTAAAGACTGTGGCAAAACTAGCTGGGCATTAATCTTAGGTATATTGGTTAAATAGGGGCTTTTTTTGTTTTGTTTTTAATTAAAAGATATCTTTTTCAGGCAGACAGTTTCCTGGGAATGCTGGGAGGAATGGTTAACTAAGCAGTTTCCATTACCAGTCTTACTCCCAGCATTTGAAAAAGCAAAATACAACCTCCCCCCTGCCCCAGCCTCTGAGAAGCCCACCAGACAGCCAGCCTTCACTCCCCAGGGGCCACCCCAGCCTGAGCATCTCTGAGGGAAATGCGGAGCACAAAAAACTCAGCAGCTTGGTAAATGAAGTAAAGGGGAAAAGGAAGTTCTCACTGTTTCGGTGTGGAAATCAAGAGAGAAACGTCAGGGTTGGCTGTATGTCAGTCTAAAAACATTAGGAAGTTCCTTGGATAGTATGAACTCAGCTTTTTTGCAAAGAACTGCTTTTAAATTGCCTGGCTCTTTAGGAATTGGTTGATAAATTTTAATTTTAGCAAAAAATGAGTCAGTCAGTTACCTAAAATAACATTTTTGTTAATGCCTTGCCCCAGCGTAAAACATTCGAAGTTTAAAAAAAAAAAACAAACCCACTTTTTTTTCTGGATTTCTTCTGTCTCTAAAATTGTCTCTATGATCTGACAGAAAGCTGTGAAATGGTTGTGACATTCGCTATCTTGACTTAAGCCCTGTATCAAGACTCCACGCCAGGGAGTGCAACCATGCGATAAGCAGAGTAGTGAAACACGTCTTAATTGCTGCACACTCCATTTAGCTGCTTTCTGGGGCCTTTTCCTCATGGGCTTTTGCAGGATCAGGGCCACGAATTAGCTTCTCCATACACTGCTTGTGACCCTTGACTGAAGAGAGTAAAGGAAAAAAAAAAAAGATAGACTGTATACTCATAGAGACATAGCAAATAAGAGGTCAGTTCACCTTTTATTTTAGCTTCTGGAAGTGCAACTTGTATTGAATTGCTGTTCGGGGAGGCTTGGTGAGATATAAAATGGACTTGTCCTGACTTCCTCCAGTGATCCCAGCACTGCAGTGCTGTGGTGCCTGTCCTGTGTTTCTTGGGTTAAGAAAAGTGAAGCGAGGCAGCAGGAAGCAAGGATGTAAACTTCTCAGAAGCAGCAGGAAAATAATGACATCACTGTTTTTTCAAACTTTGAGCAGTCTTAAAGTTCTAGAGCCGTTTTCATCATATCTATTTCATGAGGAAAAATGTGTATTTTTGGTAGCACTTGATGTGATCATATTCTTAACTTTTTACAGTGGTGGCATTTACAAGACATGGCAACTGCTTTGAAATAGTGTTTCTTTTATTACAGACCTGATTAGTTGGGAGGGAATGGGAATTAGAAATTTTTATAACAAGTACCAGCAGTATCTCACACCCCCCCTTAAATATCTTCCGCTTTTATTTCTTTTTATTTGAAGTCATTATGTGAGGTGCATGTTATCCACTGAAATAGAAGTACATGAGGCAGTTGGAATTCAGCATTCTTGTGAAGTAATCTGTTTCAGCAAAAAAAGGCTGTGAAACTTTTAATAAAAAGTAAAGAAAAAAGTTCTGAAAGTTTCTGACTCTGGAAACCCACTTTTTTCTTGTGAAAATTTTACTTGTTGGTGTAATTCTTTAAGGAGGTTGTACTGCTTTTGAAAAAAATGATGCTGAATGAATATCATGGGATAATACAGAAGCCTTTGTAGGATGTTCACTGACCTACCTAAGAAACCCAAGAGAGATAATTACAACCTTTGGTAGTCTACATGTAAATGCATTTTGCAAACGATTTTCCATGCAAAAAATGCAAACCAGTTACACTGTGGAATCTGGACTGTAAAAGAGATGCCTATTCCAGGTAATTTTTGATGAGTTCCAGATTAAAAAAATAAAATTATGGCATATTAAATCATTAGGCATCTTTACTAGGGTGTAAGGAAGATTTATGGTGCAATGAAATATTGCTGCAACCTAATTTAGAACTTGACAAATCTGGTTTTATAGGGTTGAATTATAAGGGATACCTCATTACTTGTGAGGAAAACTTCTTTTATTGTTATTTTTGGCACCCTGGTCTTCTCTTTGGTTGGGCTGTGCTCTGTGGAAGCTGCTTTGGGCAAGATGTTTCAGCTGATGCTTTTTCAAGGGAGCTGTGCAGGATGAAGTCATAATTAAGGATCACATCCTGGCAGGCCTTTCTTACCACGTGTGGTTGCTGATTTCAAGTTAAATGCTTGCAGTCCTCGTTGCTCCTCTTGGTCAGAAATGTAGTTTTTCTCAAAAGCACAGGATTGTATTTCATTGTCAGATATTCCTTACTGATAGTGAATATCAGACACTGTATATACAGTATCAGTAGTTATAGAAAATTTAGCTACACCAAAATTGCATGTGTGCTGCCTGTTTTTTTAATCCTCTGTTCCTTTCTTCTGCATGCAAGCCTCTTGATTGCACAAAGGCATGCTTTGAGCTTAAAGTAAGAGGCAATTTATGTGGAGTGTGACCTGGCATTATGGCTTGCAGCAGTAAATAGAGAACATTATTAAACAAAAAGAAAGATTTCAGTTTAGGAAGTCTATGAAAAATTTGGGGTAGCAAATACTTCAATCCTCTTTGGAGGTTGCTGACAGTATTCTTACAGTGCTGTTTACAGGTTCTCAGTTGAGAAAAAAAACTGGATCTAAGTTTGTGCATTCAACTACACTGAAGAGGAAATTTTACCTGGAAATAGTATTTGTTCATAGGATAATATAAAGTTTCTTGTGTGCATTTTTTCCCTGCTGCACTTACATGCAAGGAAATTGGTCTTAAGCAAATTGCACACACATGTAACTACAGCCATCCATGTGCACATAGAGGAGCATGTGACAAAGGAAAACAAAACCACAGGCTTTGACTTCAGACAGTAAATCTTTTGAGGACCTTTTCTCCCCATTTCTGTGAGAAAGAAGTCTCAGCTTCTCCTGATGCTCTGTGTTACCTGACTGTGGCTCCACAGGTGTGCTTTCTGAGGTGGTGTGCCTGCCACATGGGAGGAGTTGGGCATTGCTGGATGGCTTAAGTGGTCAGGTAGAAGTGGCAGAGGAAGTGTTTACATTGAGGAGACTCTCATATTGAATACTTAAATGACTTACTGGTAAGCACAGCTTCAAAAGTTTAAGGAGAGTTGCAGTTTGGTGTGTGTGCACTACGTTATGCACTTAACTTCAACTATAAACCATTTGCTGAGTTTTAGTAATTCTGATGTTTAGTCTTTGCCCCCCTCCCCCCCTTTAGACATTAGTAGCCAACTGTTTTGCCTCTGTATGTAGCCTTAAGTTGCACTTTTTTTCTGATGTAGTCATCAGATCAAATTATTTATAAAATGAGGACATCCTTTTGGACTTCATGTGTAAACAGTCTTAAATATGTGCACAGGCAGAGAGATTCTTCTCTGTTTACCCACAGCTGAAGGCTAAACATTAATAAATGCTAACATTAAATAGTGGAGGTTCTTCCCCCCCTCATTCTTCCCTGAAATTTTCCCTTTAAGGTTCAGATTCTTTCTCTAGATTACCCTAAGAACTTTCCCCTTGCCCTTGATCAAGATGCTGGTTGCAGTGTCTCTGCTATTGTGAGTATTGTGAGCTAGAGTATGCAAGTGGTTCCTCTGGAGTGGTTCCTGCTGGACAGGTATTAATGTAATCAGAACCATGTCTGCAGTGCTGGCACATGTGTTTGAGGGTAGGATCTACTGTCTTCAGACAATATGGTGACTCCAGGACTCTTAATTCTGGAATTACCAGTGAGAACTGGAAACATGCCACCAGCTCACCAGAGTGCCATTTGAAATTTCCTTGGAGCCAGGTTGGTCTTGGGCTTGGCTTATTTCTAAGATATCTCAACAGGCAACAAATCTGTAGTATAGGTTTGGGTTTGATGGGGAGGGATTCTCAATAGAGATCAGAGGCGACTGATGATGTCTCAAATTGAAGGACTCTCCTTTTTTCTGTCTCTGCTTTTTGAATATGTTTTGCTGGAGACCTGGGAGGTGCTCACCCAAGAGGCTGCCTTCAGCTGGAAGGGGAGATGGAAAGGCAAGCTGTAAAACTTGGTTTGAGAAACATGCATGTTGCACAGGTTTTAAAGGTACCTACTCCTGCCAGGGTAATTTCATTTGTGTCTTTGTTTCAGATTTCTGGCTTTTGTTTTTTTGCCTATTTTGACAAAAACTTGAAACATCCTCGTAGCCAATGACAGCAAGGTTTGCAAATCAAAACCAAATCTGAGCATAGCACTACACTTGAGTGAGCTGTGCTAATCTAAGACAAGCTTCTGTTTCCTGCTTGGAGCTTCTACCCCATACTCTCGTTTGGCACATGTACAGCACTGTGTGCTGACAGGCACCTTTGAGGCACAGATCAGCTCAAGAAGTGTCTGTGGTGGCAACTGCTCCAAGCTTGGTATTTCATGTGCTTATTGGCTACCTACTTGTGGTTAGGAAATAGGTGTTCAGAGTCATGTGGGCTAGAGAGAAGTCCTACATTTGTGAATTAACACCCATAATGGAGTGGTGTCAGGTCCTTTCTGTGTTCTTATGATTTGACAAAAAGCTTAATCTGCCAATGGAAGCATTTCCCATAAGAAGTCATAGTGCAAGCAGTGTGTGAGCCGAATATTTTAGGCAGTGAATATGTTGAACTGATAGAGTCCTGCACAGCCCAGCGCTGCGGTTTGCATAAAAACAGCCCCTTAAAGACCCTGTGGTCTCATGTTCTATCAGCAGCTCCGTGACTGACTTTCACTTTCCCTACAGTACGAGAAGAGGTAGAGAAGAGAATTTGCCATCAGTTTTCTCTCTCTGCATTTTTCCAGACAGTTTGGCCTCAACAAATTGTACAGCCTCCCTCTTGTCTGCGTGGGAGAGTACAGACTGCTGCTGGAGGCAAGGAGGAGAGATTAACATTCATCTGTTCTCTCCCCGCTCGCTTTTCCATCCCGTGGGCATGGGAGACTTATGAATGTTCCGCACCTTTGGGGTATGTTTCTACTCATTGCCCTGGTGGGGAGGCCACAGAGACACCGGTAAGGTTGTGCAAGTTTCACACTACTGATTAAACAGGCGTATGAGGAAGTCAAATGCAGTGTTTCCCTAGAAGGGGTCGGAGAGGAAGATGGAAGGACTGGCATAAGCCTTAGGTTGCTCGGAGATCTCCTTTTCCAGAGTCTGTGCACATTGAGGGCTTCATGCAAAGTCTGCCTCCTCACATGGGTCTTCCATGAAAAGTGTGTTTTGGCACACTTTGAAAAGTCTGTTCCAAGCAGAGATACTTGCTTCTTTGATCTTTACTCTCTGTTTTAATGTTGCACCCATAGCCAAAAAATCTGATGGGGAATATGGGGAAAGAAATGATGGGAGGAGTTTGTTTATTTCGGGGTTTTTCTTAAGGGAAGTTTTTTCTGATGTGGAAGCTGAAGTTCATACTGTATAAATGTCTACAGTAGCCATACGTAGCAATGGTTGGTAACACTCAGATGTAACATGAGGAGTTTTACTTTCACTTTGCGGCATTGTGAGGGACAAGGAAGGGTTTGCAAACACGTCTTTCTGAATGACCCTGCCGCAAGGGGAGCTCCCAGCTGCTGCTGTCCTTTGGTACCCATTTTCCCTACCTAGGAGTCAGGTACCATGGTGGGTGCACACCACCAGGAGTGATGTATCTGCTTGCTCCTGCTCCCTTCTGCATGACACCAGCCTGCTTGTGCAGGAACAGCAATGGCCTCGTTGTCCCCAGCATCTCCTGCTGCTGCCAAGTTTATGGGTCTCTCTCAAGTAAGAACCAGATACTCTTTCTCCTGCTGCTCCCCATCCTAAATGGGGAGTGACTGATAGTCAGCATTTACTAATGTAGCAAGGTTTGTTCTCCATGAAATGGAGTTGGGAGGTCTTGCTCCTTCTTCAGGGAGTAGTTCCTGCAGGAGAGAGGGCAGTTGGCCTCTTCCCATCATTTCCAGTGCTAGCCACTGCCTCGTGGGATGTGATGAGCCAAGGGCCACTGCCACTGCCCGGGAGGTGATGGAGCTGCTGGTGTGGACAGCGGCTGTGAGAACTGCGGAACCTGGCGAGCCTTAAGAGTGGGCAGCCAGCACCTTGCATGAGGTGGTGGAAGAGTACAGATGTGGTAATTTTTTGAACGTTACAGTGAGGATTTTACCTGGGGTAGTATGTGTATTGCTTACAGTGGCAGGGAATTTCTACAGAGCTTGTTTGAACTTCTGAAAGGATGTTGCTAACAGGCATCAAGTGTGGTGAGGTCAGTACAAGAAGAACAAAACCTCCCATTCAGATAAAAGCAGGGAAAGGGAAATACTGCCACGTGTGGGATGGCTTCAGGCTAAACTGGTCTGTGCAGTAATTCATGCAGCTCTCAAGAAACGTACTATGGGCTTGAGCTTCCCAGCTCAGACAGGTCTATGTTCGTGTTCCAGGCTTTGGGAAAGCAGGAACGTCGCCATCTGTGTCCTACTTCATTTGAAAAAGAAAATTAAGAAAGATCTTGAATGCCAGCCATCTGCTGATATTGCATCCAAACTTTATCCCGGTATCTGGGGGCAGAGGAGGAAGATAGTTTCCTAGGAGGGAGGCACTGTTCAAAGAGAAAGAGCTGCCTATACCTAGGGTGCTTCTGGATCCAGAAACCATCAGAGGAGCATGTGCAGGATGGCTTGGCATCTCAATCCAGCCACTTTCTGTAGTACCAAAACAGACTGGCCTAGAGAGAGTGAATCTGGGTCCCATCCTACCACCGTGCAGCACTTGGTTTATGGATTATTACGAGGAGATTTGAGCATTTCTGTCAAGTGGATGCCCAGTGATGGGTGGTTAAGAGCCACCATATTGATGTTTGACACAAAAAGATAAGTCACTTTTTCCTTGTAGCCTGGTCATTGGACATAATGTTGTTTCAGAAGTACATTGGGTTGTGGTTTTCTACAAGCTGCCTATGAAAACAGGCCCACAGTCTCAGTGGGAACTGATATGGGCCCTTGACTGGACACAGAGCAAGAGCAGACTTGCCTCTCTTAAATTCTTGTAACAGATCTCCTCCAGCAAATGCTCACTGAATTTTGATTTGGCTATGAAGGTGCTTTTTCTGATGTCAGCATACCATTTTTCTGTGTTGTATTCTCTTCTCCTCTGTGTTACAGCAGTTGAGTGCTGCGTCTGTCCTGGTGGCTCTGTGTGAATGCAAACACAAGTAAGGCAGTAGAGAGTTAAAAAAAAATCCATTAATTAAAATATTTACATTGGAAGCTGCAAAACATTTACTCTTTGAGTAAAACAAACTTCCCCATTGTTCTTGTATGATTGCTACAGTTGCTCTGAAAATAGCCAGGAAGAGGTTGTGCTCTGAGGAATTTTACTGGGTTGGCAGGGGAATAGGAGGATGGGGATAGTGAAGTGGGCTCTTGGTCAGTGGCTCTCTTTTATTCAAATCTTTCTGTAATGTGGACAGAAGATCTCTTCTTCCTGAGGAAAAAACCCAAAAAACTAACTGAAAAAATTAAAAAAAAATAAATGCCATAATGCTGTAACTGTGTTGTAATATTATTCTGATAATGCCAAAAATTAATGATCATCAGTAGAATCTGAGAAAATGGTATTTACAGGATGAAAGGTTTATTTTTTAGCACTTAGTCCTGGTGTACACTTAGGGGAAAAAGGAAGCACCCCAGGGCTGGCAATTTGGACCCTGGCTGGGGACCCCCATGCCACCATCCCCGTTTTGCTGGTGGGGAAATGGCAGTGCAGCGTGGTGAAGGATGTCACCTCTCTGTGGCACTGAGCACCTGTGGGTTCCTGCACAGGTCTGGTGGCATCGTGACTGCAGCTGCTCAGAATTGAAAGAAAACCAAGTGAGGATGCACCTGTTCTTTTACTTTAGGCACAGCACCACCTTTAGTAGCATCACTACAGGAGAGGTAGGCAAACATGAAAACTGTTTGCTTCAAATCCTTTAATTCCCGCTGTGTCTCCTCCCAGATAACTGGATTGAAAAATTAAGCATTGTGTGTTTGTTTGTTTAATAGTATTCTCTTGTGTGCCATTTCACCACTGCGCATTTCTGACCTTTTCCACTCTGGCACTGGACTAACAGGCTTCTGGAGCTTGTGGCCAGGACACTGGAAAGGCTAAAAGAATGTGAAGGGACTGCTTTGGTTGGTTTTTTAGGTCCTTGATTCACACTTCTCACTCTAGGCAGACTCAGAGCTTTTCAGGTTGCCAGATGGGAGGTCTCTCTTCTGCCCTAGTGACTCATGGGCTGGCTGGATTGCAGGTCTTCTTAATAGGGCCGTGGCAAAGCATTTGTTCAAGCTTGAGTCTATCCAGACTGTAAATTTTATTGACAATTTTAAGGTTACAAATTTGTTGGTTAGGTGTGTGGTGGTCTTTCGTCTGGTCCCAAGTATGCCAGACTGTGTCATGTTTACCTATATTATAAAAACACCGTGGTTGCTGTGAAAGGTTGGTCTGTAAAGGTGTTGGGAAATTAAATGTACTTGTTTGGGGTAGGTATCATTTAAACTTGAGCATGAGAGTTTTGTTCCATCCGCTTCTTGCATGCTTTACTGTTTTTTAAGAGAGGCTGCACGCTGACAGTTTCTTGGCCTGGAGATAAAAAGTGCTGCCTACCCAGGTTTGATGGTCTGATGGAAAATTGTCTCCACGATGTACAACACCACTGGGATTATTTCTAGCCATTACCATTGCTCTCATTTTACAACCGTTCACATTATGTAATTTGATGCTCATTTAATTTAATGAGAGGATGCTGCAGACTTACTTATGGCTCTGCAGGACAACCTGTACACTTTGGCCACCTCTGTTAGCTCTGCCAAAGGAGGAAGAGCACATTTCTTATGGGGCATGTTACAACATCTTTAATACCTTTATTATCCACGCTTCCCAGTTTGCCACAAATGGGAGGGCGACTTGCCTGGGGTGTAGATTATATTGGAATGGCAGGAGAAGTTTAACTTTTTTTTGTTTGTTTGTTCTTGAACTGCTTATTAGACTTCTGCTGTAAGGTTATCAGGAGGTATTAATGGGCTTTTCCTTTTGTTGCAGATGGAATTTCATGACTTGATGTATTTTGAATAGGACGAAGAGATGTGTCTGATAAGGTAAGAGAGAGGGTAAGATAAACATGTTCCTACACAGAACTGTCACACTAGTTGGTTTTTTGGGTTGAGGATTTTTTTTTCCCCTGGCAGAACCCTGCAAGTAATTGTGGTAATTATTTTGAAGTTAAATCTGCCTCTAAGCCTCTCAGCAGAGACCATCTCTGTTCTGTACAGCTTCTAACCGGTTCTTTCTCCTGGTGAACTGATGTACAAAGGCCAGAAGACAAAAAGTTATGCCCTTGCAGGCAGAGGGGTTAGCAAGATAGTCATGCTATTATTTTAGAGCTTTTGGTTTTTTTAAGTAACAGAGGATGTAGAGAAGTTTTTCTTTAGTTTTGAGATACTGCTTCCCTCCACATCCCCACCCTAGATATTTAAAAGTTCAAAAGACCTTCAAGCTGTTTTAACTTCTACACTTTAAAACTTGTTTTTCTTGTTGCAGTATTTTCAAATTTGGACTGTTTTTTTATTAGGACAGAGTATATGTGAGAAGAAATGCTCTATATTTGAGTTTGAAATTTATATTTGCTGTCACTTATGTGCTGAAGGAACTGCAAATTTGCTGATCTTTTAAAATTTATCTTCTAATAGTGTTTTAAAAAGGTAGTGTTTGGGTGGATACTTTTTTCTTTTTGGTTTCTACTTCAGAGGTTTTCACTGTTACAGCGGAGTAGATGCCTCTAAAACTCTTAGGTATTGGGAGAACCATATTGAAACAACAAACAGCCAAGCACAAAAGTAGTATTACCTAGGGATTGTTACTGTCTTTCAATGTACAATCCACACTGAAATATCCAGCTCCATCACTTGTTTGTTTCATTTTTGTCTCCCCCATCTTCCTGAGTTCTATACCATTTACAGGCCTCAAAAATCCCTACTGTTCTTTTTGGCTCTTGGTTGGAGAATGTAATGGAAACAGCTAAATGCATGATGCCATTGTATTTGGATCAGGACTAAATGACTTTCCTTGGATTCAGACATTTCGTTCTTGAGTAGTTTTGGTTTGTCAGGGTTTTTTTTTGTTCTTTATGCATTTAAGTTTTATTTTCCAAGTAGAGTTAGTCTTTGGAAGGTGGCTGCTCAAGCAAGAACTGAAAATGTTGAATGACTCTTGGCACTGTGTGGTGTATGCAAGAATCAAAGTCTTGGTGGCTGCCTGGTTGTTTTCTTTTTTCAAGTGTTAGACATTTTGTCCATTCAAACTACCCTCTTTCATGCCACTGTTGGATCATGTTATGAATATTTTATCTGAAGGCTTACTCTCTACATTAAGGTGGTCTTGTATGTGTCTGGTTGGTAAAACACAGCTCTCCAGGTGAGAGAGCTTGCAGTGTGCAGCACTGTTACACAAAGCACCTCGCATGCATACCTCCTTTGTTATGTAAACAAACTACTTTGCTTGCACGTGTTCCAACCAGTCCTGTACTCCAAGAATGGGTAATTAAAATTGTTTTCAGGACTTCTTAGAGTTTTCAGCCAACGTGCCCTGGTAGCCCTCTGCACCACCCCGTCGCACCGTGCCAACGGCACTGCTGTGGCTGGAGCCCGAGCGGTGCCCACTGTGGCACTGCCACCAGCTTCTGTGTGCTCCTGTTGAAAAGAAGCACAGCCAGAATGGGACAGGTAGAGGTGCTCGTGTTCAAGCTGCTTTGTTCAGATTCAGTTCACTGAGAAGTCTGTTTGTCCAGTGTCGAAGCCCTGCTGGGGACTTTGGTGTGCATCAACAATCGGGACGGGACAATTTGGTGAGACAATTTAGTCATTCAGCTGCTGGTATTTCCTGAAGACATTATTCTCACATATTATATATGTATTATGGAGTGTACATATATGACACTGTTTAATTTCATGTACTGCTCTCCTCTGTGGAGTAAATATTGACAAATCTGTGTGGTGTGGCATGGGCAGCTCTTGTAGCACAGCAGCTGATTGCTGTTGTACTGTCTCTCCCAGTACATGTTCACTTCTCCCCCTGTCTTATAAAACAACCACTGAGGAGGCTCTGTTTCTAGCAAGTTCTGCAACTTGAGGCCATGACACCTCACACCTCCTCTCACCACTGCTTTATTGCAAGCCCTGGGCATGTGCAGATTGTGAGGTAGATCCCAGCAACTGGTCTGGCATTAAAATGAGATTCTGTGATGAAGAAGTAGCACTTTCCACTGGCTGTTGTCTTTCACCTCTAAAAAGAAATATTCTGTCCTCATTTTGTGTGATACCTTCTCAGGGTAAAATTCAATTCTGAGCTAGGAATGGGTGTATCTTGCTCTCCTTTCTCTGAGAGGGCTTTATCCTTTCCCCAGCAGCCTGAGCTGGAGAAATGCTACTGTCCCACTCCTGGTCCTTCTGTGTTGCAAGTGATTGTCGTGATCATGTTCCTTCTCAAGGCTGCAGGTGTCACTCATTCTTTCAACTATTCCTAACTACTGAAGATGTCATCAGTGTTACTTCATTTATTTCATTTTTTAACCTTCTGCTCCCTTTCTGCATTCCCTCTCCTCACTTACATTTAAGTTTTCATCCCTCCACACAGTCATCTGGTTTCTGCCCTAAACATGTCCTCAGGTCTTGACTGTGCCTCCTATCAATGTTTTTCCTTGGTTGCTTAGTTTCCATGGATATTTCCCAACCCATTTCCTTTGTTGTCTTCTCTGGAGGAGTCAGTCTGAAGCACTCCCAATATTTCTTGCTGCCATTGCAATTAAAGGGGTTTAGATCCCATTTAAAGATGGTCCAATCTCTTCAGAAATAATCTTGTTTTATTGCTAGCCATGGTGACTTCCTTGCAATGGCTGGCTTTTGGCATCTGTTCTACTGATTACACGATGGGGTAGAATAAAAATAATGAATAATAGCTCTTTTGATGGTCCTGAAGCCTAGTGATGAAATTATGAGACTTGGCAAGCTTGTAGCAATGTTGATAGGTGCCAGAGCTCTCACCCAGTATTTTCTTTTCCTTCCCCCATATTTCCCTGTGCCTTTATCTTGCTTCCTTCCGAGCAAACAGGAGCCCTTGTGAATTGCAAGTCCAGTGTAGCAAGAGGTCTGCCCGAGAGCTCAGATCATAAATATAAAATCATTCTATAAGGGCTAATCTATTTTTGGAGGTACACTTGTGAGATGAAAATTACTTTGATCGCTGAAACAGCATTGTGTCATTTTTGAAAGGAAATGACAAGGAAGTAACTGTTATCAGGCGTATTTTCACCCACTGTTAGCTTAGGCCTGACAAATGGTGTCTGCAAGGTCTCTTGTCTTAACAGTTCCAAATTAGGTTGCCAATTAATACTGACTATCTAAAAAGCACCAGGATGATGTATATTCTGTTATTAATAGCTATTAATGCCCATCATAATAGTAATCTGTTTTGCAAACATTTTCTGGTTGTTCTTTTCTAACGAGTCTTGGCAGTGAAACCCCCGATTTTACACGTGCAGAACCACAGTAACTCGTTGAAGTCTTTGTGTGGGTTTTGGTTTTTTTTTTCATTTTGGGTGTGTTTCTCTTGTTTACTGGGAGTAACGCTTGATTTTGATGAGACCAAATAAAGGCAAAGTCCAGGAATTACTTCTGTCCAAACTGGTACATTGTGGTTTTTTCTTGTGTTAGTACAGGTCAGCACAAAACTCTTGCATCACTGCTAGATGAATTTTAATAATTTCCTTTGACATTGCCAGTGAATACTTCAGTCTCTACAGAAGCCATCTTAGGAAAACTTTCACGATAAGAAAGGTAATTTGAATAAAATGGTAACAGGTAATTTGAGTTTCTTTTCTTGTATTATTTAGCTGTTATGTCACAATATGTGGAAAGTACCTGGAAAGCACAAGGAGAAAAATGGGAAATCTCATGCATGAGGAAAATCCTCTAGATAAGAGTGTGTAGGGGGAGAATATATACATAAATGTAGACATCAAGGTAAATGCTTTTTCCTTTTCTTTTTCTTCCAGAAAATTTGAATATTTGCACAATCTGATGTTGCAAGTTTTAAATGCTTAACACTTCTAAAAGAATAAATTACTTCAGTGCCTGAATTTGTAGATAACTGTCAGCTTCAAAGGATTGAGCATTGGAAGGAATGTCTGGAGAACTCAGTATAGGCAGGTATCAGGCAGAATATAGAAATGAGGGGAGTATATCCAGCTAATATAACAGAGACCTAGATGTAATTTTATATATGAATTAAGACTAATTGTGCTACAAAAATCAGATTTCTATGGTTCTGCTTTTAGTGTAAATGTAGGATACTCACTTCCCCCTCCACATCTCTGTCACACTGGGTTTCCCAAACTGCTTGTTACAAGAATTGTGTTGCTTCTGTAAAAATTAAGAATGAAAGTTCACCTATTTAACACTTTTCCAACTACCCTTACAAAAAGGACTACCTTTGGCTTTGGAATATCCTTGTTGTGAGCTGGCTGGCTCTGTAAGATACAAGTAACTTTACACTCTTGACTAAGCAATTAAGAGAAACTGAAATCAGTACTGTAAAATGCACATGAAAGCTATAGGGATGAGATGGAAAGGGCCATTTAGCTTCTGCTTGAGAAGTGAACTGAACTTCCCCTTGGAGTGTGTAAAACACAAAGATGAGGAGTAGTTGAGGTGTGCAGTCTCTGGGGTGCTTGTTGCCTCTTTCACTCCACCCAGTGTCCCAGGGCAGGGTACTAAACCTGGCCAGAACCACAGGCTTAGACTTCTCCCTAGGGTTCTTTTTCTCACCAATGTCCTCTGGGCTTCAGGGGGAGCCTGGGCACAGGGAGGGTGCCAGGGCAGCTCCTGGGGCTTGCAGCTGCCCCTTCAGGGTGGGCACCCACTGGAGCAGGACTGTGAGGTGATGGGAGCATCAGTGCTGGTGCTAATCCCTGAGCCCACCACCCTGGCTGGACACACCAACCTTTCATCCTTCCTTGGTGTTGGTGGTGTGACTGGAGCTGGGAGATAAGAAGTGGGGGGCAGGTGACCCTCCCCCTGGTGAGCACAGAGGGTACCAGCTCTGGCTGTGGACTGGCTGCCAGTTTCAGTGATTGAAAATAGTGCTGGCAGCCAGAAACTTCCAACTGCAGCTCTGCTAATGACTGGTGTTGTGGTTTTGGGCAACTCCCTTGGTTGTCTTTGAGTCAGCTCCCCTTTCAGTAAAAAGAAGATGATACTTACTGTTGAAGTGATTAATTATTGTTCTTCAGATGTCAAAGTCCTGCCATGTATTCTTAGCCTTGGTATGGAGAACCTTCTCTGCTTTTGTTAAGCCTGGCTCCAAGAACATGACAGATTGTAGAGACTATTTTGTTTTGTTTTGTTTTTTCCTTTTTTCCTGTTAATTTGGGAAATGGATCTGATTGACTCTCAGCACCAAAATGCCAATCACTACTACCAATCTTTTAATTCCTCTTTTCCTTTCTCTCTGCATCTCCCTCTTGACTGTCCATTCTTCATATCAAGCCTTTCCTAAATTAAAGACAGGGTGCCAGATAGAGTTAAAAGGAAAATTTTAGTTGAGGTTCCTAGCAGTGAGGTTAAGGGTTTGCTACTTGGTGCAGTGAGATACAGAAATGTTCTGCTTTTTCTCTGAAACGCATTCCGTGTGAAGGTTGTGCAGTTTCCAAGCTCAGACTTGGCTGTTAACTTCAGACATGCTAGCAACTTGCTGGTTTTTAAAAAATATATAAAATAAACAAGTCTAAAAATAATATTTGGAGGAGTGGCTGAGTGAAAAATTGCAAAATTCACATATGAGATTAAATTGAAAATAACCCCCCACTAGATATTTAAATTAAAGGAAAGTATTAGGTAAAGTACCCAGACAGAGCTCAGAGAACACCAAAAGCTAGTTTGCTGTTAGTCTGCCACAAAAAAGGTGTTGTCTAGGTTCATGAGTGACCTCCAGCTGCAGGTGGTAACTTCCTGCTCCAGGTGGAAGAGGGGATGTGTTGAAGGGGCTGAGACCTCTCCCTGTTCCACCCATTGGGGTGGTGGGGCTGTACAGAGCAGACAGCTCTCAGTGATCCTGCTGGGTGCCTCTCTGCAGCCCAGGCAGCCAAGCACACTGGGTGGGACTCCATTTACTCTCTGGTGGCCCTCCTGATGCTCAGACAGTAGCCAGGGCTCTGGTGACTTGTGGAATTCATAACCCCCAAGGAATGGGCTTTAGTTTTAGAAAACATAGTCTTTGAAGTACATTCAAAGGCTTCTGTCCCCAAAATGAGCTTCTGGTGTCTGACATCCTGCCCTCTAGAGCAGATCATGACCACTCACTCAGGGATTTCTAAAGTGAGTCCATAACTTCTGGTGTTACCTTACAGAGATGTCCTTTCCTGACTGTAAATGACAGTAGGCCTGTCCCATTTTTGTTTCTCTTATCCATGGAGAGATGCAATATAGTACCTGGATGTGGTATAATGCACAGTGCTTTTGTTAAATACGAGTTGCTATCAGGAGAGAGACATAGATGGATATCATAAACTTTGTTTCTCAAACCTGCCATTTCCATACTCGGAAATCACTTCACGTTCCTCGTTTATCCACACAAACATTTGAGTTCTCCAGCACCAATCAACATTAGGTAAAGCAGCAGAACAGTAGATTGCTGTCTGTCCTGGAGCGCTGGCAAAAGCCTTGAATACCCTGAATTGAGGCCTTGGAGCACTTCAAAGACAAATGAACTTTAATTTGAATATTCTAAAAGTGTGTAGGGAGCAGCAGGTGCTTCTTAAGAGTTGTGCTCCAAGAGCCATACTTGTTGGAGTTACCTGAATGCAGAGGTCTGTATTTATGTATGTGTATCTGCACTGCTGCAGTGGGAAAGATGGAAATGCCAAAGGAATTGCACAAGATTTTAGTCAGCTGGATAAGATAGAAAGTGGTTCTTGGAGAAACTGCATTTAGCAAGTTTGCTGTCAATGAGTTTCTGAGCATACTACGCATCATATCAATCAACTGTAATTATGTACAGTCAGGCAGAGAAGATTAATTCTGAATTCTTCAAAACCTTTTCATCTGACCAGAAGCATCTTTTGGGGGCCTAGCTTTGGCTAATGTATTCTTTATCTTCTGAGTAAATTTTGGTAGAGACATTTAGCCATTTTGTTGTTAGGTCACTGATAACCATTATCCTCTTGGATAAGCCAAATATGCAGACTGTTTAAACTCTTGATATAAGATGTATTCTCTGAATCTTTCACTGTTCTTGTGGTACTTTCTTTTCCTAAGTGAATAGACCAGAAATGCATGTTGCCCTTGTTGTTACTGTTTTTTAGATAACACTCTCCCTCCCTGCCTTGCCTTATACGAAATAATGCTCTTATCCACCCAGAGGTTACGCTTCCTCACTTAGCTGCAGATTTGTGCAGGAAATTTACTGTCTAGATGCTGTCTGCTGTAACCCCCAGTCATTTTTTACATGATTGCTGCCTTCCCAAATGCAGTTCCCCAAGGGTATCTCTTGGAACTCTTTATTTTTTTTTTTTTTTTAATTCCTAGAAGTTTGTAATTTTGTGTTATGGCTGTATTAAAACCAGCTGCTGCTCTGACAAACTATACCTAGCTAAAAGTATACTTTACCAGAAAGTAGACTTACTAGGGTTTTTTTTTTTGCTTACCATTGCTCTAGGTTTCATGTTCTGCACAGATGACAAGAATTGGTTTCATATTTTCTTTCTGATCCCTGGTAATGGCAATGGACAGCATCCCATTAGGCCCCCAAAATACAAAACAAACAAAAAAAAATTACAAGAGGAAGTACATGGTGTCATTACAAATAACACAGGATTTTGTATCATTGAACTTCTTGTACTCTGCAGTTTAGGTTTGTATGAACATAATTACAGCTTTGAATTCTTTCTTTTAAATATTGCATGTATGTGGGGGAGTAGTTGTTTTGTTTTTGCTAAGTAGCATTTTTCCAGACAATTGCATTCATACCACTTGTGTTCTTTTCTGAAGGTTAAATTTAATATTGATAGGGTTTTTTGGTCTAGTTTTTATATGAGATTAAGTACCAGACAGTTGCACATTTACCATCAGCTAATAGTCAAAAGGTACAGTCTCACAAAGACTTGGCTAAAACTAAATGAATAGCTCTCAATTTCCTGTGGGTGTGGGGTTTTGTGTGTGTGTGTGCACTGCTTACCAATAAGGAATGGAGCAGCTTTCTTCTGAGATAGCTATGCTGCCAACTTTTATACTGCTGAAGTAATTTTGTTAAACAGGAGGAAAAAAAAGTTCATAAATTGTCAAAAGGAATTTGACTGCAAAGTGTGCCAGGAGGGTTGGGCCTGTTTTTCCTCCTCCATTTTATCAGGAATAAAGTAGGCTTGTTGCTTTTGTACTTTATTGGCCTTTTACTTTCAAATGGTGAGCCTTAACAGTATACTGCTTTCATGATTTATTTCAACAGTTGCCTGTGAGTGCAGTATTTGAACACACCTCGTGGACATTAAAAAGGTCAAGACTTACTTCCATAGAGATGTTATGCACAGCCTCATTTTGGGCATCTCACTGTGAAGTGACTCCAGTGATTGCCTTAGGGCAGTGTGGGAAGGCTGTGGGGATTTGAGTGATGGTACCCTCCCACCAAAGCCATCTTCTGCTGGTCAGGGAATGCTCTGTTTGGTCTGTCTGTTACAGGCTCAGATGAATTTTACCTCTAATATATACTGTTGTTGTCATTTTGATCCTGTGCATTTGCTAAGTGTTATTCTAATGATGGCATGCTATTTCTTTTCCAAAGAAGAAATGTGCACTCTCTGGCCCTTACCCTAGTCTGTGCTGTTAAAAGACAGAGAAATGAGTAGACCTGACTGTGTCCCACTTAAACTTCCTCTGGATTTCTTGAGCAGACAACTTGGAAGAACAAATTATCTCTGTCCTTTTTCTCTCTGCTTTCTTCTCCTGACTTGCAGCTTAAAATATCATCCCCTTTAGTAGCCTTAAGAGAGGTAGATGATGAAGTCTTCATTAGAAGTATTCTCTGAAATTGAATTAGTTACACCATCAATCCCACTAACAAAGCTCAGTGGAAGTAGAGCTTTTTGATACCATGCCAGGAGGATATCCAAGAAGCTTTTACTGATTGAAAAACATGCTTGGGATATACCTGTGCAGCTTGCTGTGTAACTTTTTCCTTTTATGATCTTTTGGATGGCCCATGCTGCCTAGAAAACTTGGCATTTCTACCAAGAGAGATTTTTGGAGAACTCTCCAGGGATGTCTGCATTATCTCTCTAGCAATTGTTAAATGTGTGCTCCATGTGTCACTGACTCAGGGAGCAGCTGTTGTTGCTCAGTTCTGGTTTGAGGGTCGGAGCCAGATGAGGGTGTGTTCTTGCTTCAGTTTTCAAACATGGTGTGAGGGAATGAAAGCAATAAGACAGCATGCTCTGAATAGCCCTGGTGAAGAGTGAGTCTTGAAATTATTAGTAGTTCTGATTACTTAACACACAAAAGGAGGTGAAAACTCATGTTTAATGTAGACTTCAGTGGGATCAGTAGTTAAGGATCATCTGTAGGATGATCTGAAGCTCTGACTGCTGGTTTCTGATGAGACCTGGTATTACATGAGATTTGAGTGAAAGTAGCAATGGCCACTGTTCAGCAAAACCATAAGTGATAGTGGTTAATACAAGGTATTCTCTTACATTATTGAAGTGCTGTTATTAACACAAGAAAGATGGCTGCATGGCCAGATGTTGATGGATCCTGGTGCAAGAATCAAAGCAAGCAATACTCTTTAGGCACTAGTGGGTCACATACAGTTTGGAGATCCTGTGCTGTCTGTCATGCAAGACAAGTTCACATTGGCATAGGCTGCCTTTTTTCATGCATGGCTTTGGTTTTCACTACTGATTAAATTTTAAATTATTTTCTTATGTTTTTAGCTGTTGATTTAATACTAAAGTGTTGCTCTTTTTCTCATTGCTTGTCCTCTTTGAGACGTGTATATTTTCCACTTATTAAAGAAATACACTTTTATTTAATTGTAGAATAGCACCTGAAGAGTAGTTGAAGGTGAGAGATAGGCCTTCTGTGTTGCTTTTCCTCTGTTTAAAACGAATTGAGACTTATGTGATATTTACTAGCAGTCTCTTGCTGATCCAGGGAAATAGTTTTTAAAAACCAGGTCCTTAGAGTATTCTTTTCATTTGGAAGGGGTCAACATGAGCTTTTCATGTCCAGGCAGTGTGGCTGGGACATAGAAACACAACATACAGATTGCTCTAGGTGGGAATGTGGTTTGTATCAATAGCTTTCTTAGCGGGTGATGAACTTTTTCCTTAATCACTTAATTACTTAATTTCAGGAAATCTTTTGGGGAAGAGAATGTGTGGGAAGCTCTGCCAGACACCTGCATAGGTGTGGCAGTAGAGAAAGAAAGGGACTAAGACATCTGAAGTTGGATGCTGGGTGGGAGGCGCTGGAGCAAGGGTTGGCCAGAAATGCTGAAATACAGATTTTGGGGAGGCAGGACATGAGGATGTCTGGTGGTTATCCCAACAGCAAGTCACTTTAGCCTTAGAATTTCCACCTGTGTGAGACAATTTATAATACAAGCTTCAGAAGTACTGTGTAAGTACTAAATTAATGCTTTCAGTGGAAGATCACAGGATGCTTTGAATAAAGCTTTACAAAAGTGCACAGTGTTCTTACACACAAACTATTTGGTATTAATAGTATCTCTTAAATGACAAGGAAAATGAAATGTGCCAGATTTGTGAAGCTGGAGAAATGTTTGCTCATTATTTTGAAAGAGAGAGAAAGTGCAGATGGAGAAGGGAGGACTGAAACCTAGGTTTGGAGCAAAAAGTCCTATAGGCTGTCATCATGGACGTGGTTTGGAAATCCTTCATTTTGTTACCTTGTGTCTGTCAATTGGCTTTGTAGGTGGCTGAGTGTATTTCTGAGCAGGTTGAGAGGGAAGAGGGTGTTCACCAGTGCGGGGTAGCGCAGCGCAGAGGAAGCTGCTGCGCAAACTCTGTTTGAAGATGTGGCAAACCAGGAACTGCTGTAGTCCTTTTCTTAAATAGGAAATACATGCAGCCACAAAAGGCAAGTGACTGGCTGGAGCCTATAACAGAAATACAGAGTTGCAAGAAGTAGTGTTTCAGCCTACTTTGGTGTTTGGATAATAGTTCAAAAGCTGAAAAATAGGCCGATGTGCAGCCTGCCTGCAGAATAACAGCTGGCAGCATTTTCACCTGCAGGTCCACAGTATGACTGTGCTTCCATTGAATTGCAGAATGTTTTGGGTTGGACCTTAGGGATCATCTTGTTCCAGCTCCCCTGCCATGGACATGGACACCTCTCACTAGACCAGGTTGCTCAGAGCTCTGTCCAACCTGGCCTTGAACACTTCCAGGGATGGGACATCCACAGCTTCTCTGGGAAACCTGTCCTAGTGTCTCACCACCCTCACAGGAAAGAATTTCTTCCTGAAATATAATGATGCCCTTATCCATGCTGCTTGGTGTCACTGAGGTGAAAGGGCTCTTCATGGGGGGGGATCATTGCAGCACTGTGCCCAGCTTCAGAGTGTCTCTGTCTTGCCAATGCTCCAGTTCTCCTCTGCCACAGGCTTGATGTGGACTTACAAAAATGGTTTGGTTTCTTGAAACCAGCTCACAGAGAATGGGAAAGATTCCCATTGTCTCAGATGGCTGGAGCTTCTTGCTGTATTTCAGTTGAGCTGCTAACAGTGAGGTGTGACCTTTCTGAGCAGGTGAGAAGTGAAAGTTCTGCCTCTCCCTTGCTTGGATACTAGCATCCTCAGAAATGAGGAAATAGCTTTAACTTTGTGATGGAGGCTAAAACACTAAAAAAAACCCAAACCCACTTATTCAGAGAAGTGAGTCCTCAGCTTGGTTATTTAGGAACAACTACATGATGGTCAGGGTGTGTTCACCTGATGGACAAATTGGCCATCATTTGTTAGGTATGGCAGATGAAACATTTAATTTTTAAATGAGCTGTGGTAGATATGTTCTAATATCCTAGGGAAGGCTTTGTGGCTATTAATTAATTCTGGTAATTAATTCTGCTGTTGGGCAGAGTTCAACAAATGGTTGCACAGGTTTTACTTAGGCAACACTAACCTGAGGAGCTGTGTTGAAATTTCTTTGACCTTTGTTAAAAAGTTGAAGCCCTATTAAAGTTTAGCCTGGGAGAACACCTTTAGGTCTACATTATATTCCTGTTCTGGGAATAAATCCATATGGGAAAAACAGCACTGAGCCCTTGGGTCTGGCATCTGTACCCTTCTTTTAAAGGGAATCCTCTCATACAAGCTGTAACATCAGCTGATCTCACCACCTCTGACTCTGCTGTGACAATGGTTCAGATTCTTCTGCCCCTGCTCCCCTTCATTCTTCTTTTCCAGCACACCACTGCAATGCTGGTGCCATTTGTCTAAAAGACAAAGTGCTCTTACTCTAAAAAAGCAAAAGTAGTACAATTGAATTGCTACTTTTACCTATAAATATTACTGCTATTTAATAATGATGATAGGAATTCTCCTTTTTGGGCTGAAAGCAGAAGCAGCACTATGTTCTGACTCAAGTTCAACCACAGGGGCTTTTTTAATAGTCATTAAATGCCTTATTGTATTTAAAAAACCAAAACAAATATTTTTGTTTTGGAGGAATGAGTATCTGATATGACAGCATAGAACAGAAGTTTATTATGCATATTCAGCTGGAATAAGTTAACTTGTTTAAACTGCATTGTAGAAGCAGTGCTTCTGCATTTGAAAAAGTTTCATGACTTCATATAACCATATCAACATGTTTCCATAGTTAATTTCCAGCCTACAATTGTATTATCCCTTGTCTAATGGAACATCATAATAGTAAGTAAACTAATAACCCTAATGTTAATGTTGCTGATGCTTTATTAGATACTACATAAAGAAAAAAAAACAACAACCAAACACCAAAACAACAAAACAGCAAACTGCAATCCTACACTGACTTAACCAGGATATGTTTTAACTTGTTAAGTTTTTCTGTAGGGGGAAGTGGAGGTCACATCTAAAAATGCTGTGTCCAATGCTCAAAATGGACCAGCACACAACAATATGCTGAACTGTTATGTTGCTTGAGAGGAAATCACATATGCACCCAGTGCTGTTCAGTGCTTTTCTGCTGAGAGGAACAGATGTTATGCTGGGACTTCCATCACATTTATGTATGTCCACATATATGCAGCAAATAGAGAATTAATGTAGTGAGCATGTACAGGTGATGAGGCAATATGATTACTTGGAAAGGGAAGGGAGAAGTAGCAGCCTTTCATTGGTAGAACTGAGGTAGTTCTATTTCAAGGTCACTAGTAATTATACTGAACAAAGCTATTTCTTTCTAAATTTGAAAATGCCACGAAAATCAGGATGTGGCAAATAAGACTCCTCTGTCACACAGGGAGTTAATTTCCTTCTGGTGTGGGCTTATTGGAGTCTGAATGTTAGCACAGGCCAGTCCAGCTCTGTACCTTGTGCGGAGGATAGGGCTGCTACATTCAGGAGAGAGTTTACATTGGAAGGGAGCTGGGGTGATGGGAAGAAGTAGCAAAACACAGAAGCCTTGCAGCACTGCTGAAGACTGGATATGTTTTTTGGGTGCAAAAGCCAAGCATGTCTTCTAGGAGCATAGAATGCTTTACCAGTGTGTGATGGCACAGGATCATTACTGGAATAGAGTCCAATTCTTACGTGCCTGCAGAAAGCTGAGAGATTGATTACAGCTGGAAAACCTGTTTTACTGTTAGACCTTTTTAAATAAAAAGCTTTGCATGCTTGCTTCAGGTGAAGTGGATGAGTTATATTTTGCAAATATCTATAGAGGGAAAAAAAGTACAAAACTCTTGAGTTTAGTAGGAGGAGGTGTAATGAGATTGAATAGCTGAAAGTTGAAACCAGATGAATCTGGGCTACTTGTAACACACAAATTATTAAACAGAATAAATTATTCTCTAAAACAGCTCCCTTTGGACGTGATGGATTCCTACCACTTGCCTGGGAATTAGACTACATGTTTTTAGCAAGGGAGAGTATTGCTGTGTGTATGTTTTAGCAAGCCATGTATCTGTTGTAGGTCTGTGGCACACCTGGGGTGGAAGGTCAGACTGGTGATTGCAATGGTCTGTTCTGTTTTCCACATCTGTGGGAGGTGGGTAGAGACCACCTGATGATGAAAGCATCTTCTGGCTTTCCTGAAGAGAACACGTTTTTGTAAGACAGTATTCGTGATGCTGTGAAATACTGTAACAGCCCAATCTCTGAGTATCATCTCTAGGAGGCTGGAAAGGTTTTCTTGGTTTCTTGTTTCTTTTCTCTCTTTGGCAAATCTGCTGGGTTTTGATTCCTGACTCAGAAGGGAGAAAACAGGATTTAAGTCCTGCCCACCCATCCATATGGAGAGTAGCTTCTGTAGCTAGATTACAGGGGGTCTTGAGGGACTTTGGGGTTTTTTATTTAATAGTTGAGGGTGTGGTTTTTTTGGTTTGTTTCTTTGAGGAAAATTAAAGGAGTCAGATAAGTCAAGTTTTGCATGGGTGCAGGTATCCTACTGGAGAAAAGAATGGGACAAACAGAATAGAGAGGAAAATGAGCTTACAATCAGGGGTTTTATTCAAGTGTTGTTTGATCTTATGGGAAATAGGGGAATTTGCACAGGTCATGGAAAAAGAAAAGCTAAAGCACTAGGAAGCTAGGGAGCTTGCATCATTAGGTTGGATTTCCAGATTGACTCCGTATCACTAACAACAGATTATTTTTCTTTTCCTGGTCACTCTTTATTCATCCATTTAAAATAAAATCTGTGTTGATTTCAGATAGAGAGGGGTTTCCACCTCTGTGTCAAACTTCTGGCACACTTTTTACAATGTGTTGCCATGTGTTCCACAGGGAGAGGGAGATCAGCACTGGTTGAGTTGCCTGCCTCTGGATGTGCCTCTTTGGGCTGGAGCAGGGGATACGAGGGTAGAGCTGTGCAACACTGCAGCACCTGGGCAGTGCACCCAAGATAGCAATTCCATGTTATTCACAGGGGTGAAAGTAAAATTCATACATGCAGTTTAAAAGCAAAGGAATTGCACTTCTTGTCCCCACAGTAGCAATGCTTGTGTAGAAGTCCATCTGGAGATACAGGATATAGTATATATATAATATATCCTGTATCGTGTTGGTGGGGAAGCCTTAGGTGGGGAATTAAGTTTTGTGTTTTAATGACAATCCAACGTTCTCATTGCATTTGTGATGTTGCAGCAGAGTTCTGTTTCTCTGAATATGGGAAGCTCCCTGAGGATGGCAGAGAAAATGCCACTGCCTTCATTTCTGACACGTCTTAGGTGTGAATTATTTATGGTACTTCATTGCAAATGGAGTGTTCTGTAGTATATTTGTAAATAATGAATTCTTTATGACAGGACATCTGTGTCTGTGGATCCTATGTCATGGAACTAGTTTTCTAAATACACTTTATGATAAGATACCTATCCCTTTTCCCAGGCTGTCCTGTAATAAAGTATCTTTGTATTCCTGCTATATGTTATCTATTCTCACTCCTAAATGATATATGGATAGATATATATATGTAGAAGTTTGTACTGTTCCTTGTGAATTGACATGGTGTTAAGATCACTTCAGTAGGTACCTTTATAAGTAAACAGTCTGATTTTTGTGTTCTATAAAATGAAGTTAGTGAAAGACTTATGTACCTCATAAATTAAGTTTGCATCTTCTAACTTTCCTGAAGAGAACATATTTTGTAAGACAGTATTCATTTTTAATTTTTTTTTCATTAGTAAGAACTATTCTGGTTATGCCAATACTTTGGTGGGGGAGTAATGAAAATGAAAACAAGATATGAGGGATGAATGCCTGTTTGGCCCAGTACATGACTTTGAGGATAACATTTTCCCTCACTTTTCTGTGCTGACACATTGGGGGACTTGAGATTCATCACCAGTGTGTGGGGTGCCTGAAGGGGCTGGCATTGCCCGTGCTGACCAACTGACTTGTGCAGCTCTCTGGTGAACCAAGCCAGTGAAAAGATCCCAGTTGGAAAAATAATTTTCCACAAAGGAAAGGCCAGTTTGTCAGCAGCTCATTTCAGTAACCTGGTTTTCTTTGTGGTGCACAGTTGGATTGAGCTATCTCAGTGAAGGGGCAGCTGCCTGGGGTCAAGGCTGGGAGCTCTGCAGGGCAGATGTGCAGCAGATCCCTGGGCCAGGTGGGAGGGTGGCTGTGCATGGTCAACATGCAAATGTGACCATGACTGCAAATGGAATAGCTCCATTACCATCTTACCCCCATCAGCTGAGCCAGCGTGATTTGTTGGTTACAGTGCCACATGGATGAGAAATGTGCCAAGAGGGAAAAATGCCTTAGTTTTGGGGTGCTAAAAAAAATTAAGGAATAATGTATTTTCAATTTCCAAAAAGGATGGGAAGTCTTTCATTATCTTCTGCATATCCTCCCTTGGTGCAAGCCTGTTGTCCTCTACTCATCCCCCCATCACTTCTCTTTCCTTTCTTCTCTCTGGCCCATAACTACTCTCGGGAACTCAGTACCAGTGACCAGTTTTGCACTGGTGTAAGTCTTCTGAATTCCCTCAAAACGAGAAGTTAAGGCTGGGTGCCTGCCTGGCCCTGTGTGCTGCTGCAGTTGCTTAGCAGCCAGCGGGAGGCACAGGGGAGGAGCAGCTCGGCCCTCCCTGATTCATCTGCAGGGAGACAGGAGAGCACAGATATTACTGGGGAGCTCCTTATCATCTTGCTTTCTGCCTCCTCTGCATGCTCACACACACCCTCACCTGCCTCTGCTCAGCAACTGGGAAATGGAGTCTCCAGCATTCAAGCAACCCTTGCTGCTTGCAGGCTCACATGGAGAGAGGCAGCAAAACCATCCCAAGCAACTGCAAAGCCTTGGTCCAGAGCATCGCCAATGTTCTGTGTGGATATTTTACCACCTCTTGAAAGAGTGGCCTTGCTCAGGTGCTTCAGCTCACAAGGCTGTGGTTTTGCACGCTAACCTCCTAAGTTTTCCATTTTTAGTTGTAGGTTGCTCATCACTCCTAATCGCTTTTCCGTGTGGGCTCTGACAGAGTAGTTCTGCTCAGTGTTCCTGCGCTATCTTGGAGAAATCTCCAGCTTTCAGCCAAAAGTTGTGGCCTCTTCTGTCACCAGGAGTGGTAGTAAAGGACGCCAGCCCCTTCCTTGGCCACGCTGCTACAAGCTGATCGAGGTCTTGGATAGAGGATGGGCTGTGACTGGGGAGGCTGAGGTGTGCTGGATCACTCTGAGATTGCCTCAGGGCAAAAAAAAAACCACCCTGAAAACACAGCAGGTGGCCAGAAATGATGGTGTCTGTTCAACTGCCATGGCAGTTTTGTTACACTTTAGGGCTGGGGGCACAGGTCTTTGTAAAAGTATAGGTACCAAGATGTCATTTGTAGAACTTCAGCTTTGTTCCAGAGGGGTTTCTGTAAACCTGACCAGAGAAGAAAGAATTAAGAGTGCCTCAAAGCCCTGGTATATCCAGTAAACCAGCTCACTGCATATCTTGCCCTGGCTGTAAATGTCAAGGTAATATACTGTTTTGGAGCAGAGGCTGTCTCAAAGCTGTGAAGTGTCCACTGCAGTGGGATCCTTCCTTGCTTGTTTCTTCTCTAAGAACATTTATTTCTGATGGGCATCTTGGATTTCAGAGATGTGAATGATGCAAACAGAGCTGGTGTTGGCTATAACAGTCACACATCAGCCAGTTTGGTGTGTCATACTTTTCATTTTAATGCAGATTCCTAGATAGCCACAAACCTAGAGTTAGAGGAACAAGCACATGATTTATATGAAGAAATATAGTAGTGCTTGGATTTTCTTTTTATAAGGCTAATTGTGCTAATTTGCTTGAGACACAATTATCTCAATGGGATTGATTTGTTTAATTAACTCGGGATGCCTGCAGGTGAAATAGTGAATATAAATAGAAGGACAGTGGGGAATGCATCACTAATGTTTGTATTGCAGAAGGATTGACTCATATGTAAATGAAGTGCTGCAAGCCTGCCAGGCTAACCTACTTCTGGGGTGGTTTCTAGATATAAAAAAAAAAATCTCATGCTGTCATGCATAACACAGGGCTCGTACACTCAGGAATAAGTTGGTGAGGAGTGTACACTGTAGTACGAGGGACAGACAGACCTTCCTCCTCTTGTAAGTGCCTTGTGCACGAGCACTTCTGTGAATGCTGCCAAGGAATGGTGTCTGAAGGACGAAGTTTGTGCCAGACCACTGTGATGGCACTGCCCTGATGCAACCCAGCAGCTTCTTCAGTGTGTCAGTTCTCTGTGGTGAGAAACGAGTGCAGTTTCTTGTTCCAAATGCTGCAAGGGCCACTTCTGAACAGAGCACACAAATATTCTGCATGTAGCATTCCTGGGGTGAAAGCTTTGTGGTAAAGCTTTATGTGTTCTCCTGCTCCCATACCACTCTGCAGAGGATTAGGTGTCTTAATAGACCAGTTCTGCAACCTGTGTGCTTGTCCTTTGCCTGCTGTTTGCCAGGGCCCTCCAACACTCCTGGTGTGTCTGTTGTTCTAAGGTAGGTAGTAATGTTCCAGACCCAAAGGGGAAATTCTGTGTCTTTTCTGTCAGTTTGGTTCTCTACCATAAAATTGTCTTAATTCCTACAAATACAGAGGACAGATTGGTATTTCTGATCTTGTCCCTACCTAAAGTAGACTACTAGTTGTCATAAAATTCTAGTCTTTCTCTGAATCTTTTGGAGATCTTCGTCGTAGCATGTGGCAAAATATTGTGCAAATTGAATGTTGAATATAAACAAAATAAAACTAGATCAACAGAGCACTGCCACAGAACCAAACCAACTAAACAAACACACATTTCCTTTTAGCAGCTCTAAATGTATTGCTGTTTAAAAAATGCCTTTGCTTCAGCATGACAAGAGTGTATAGGAGCACTGTTGTATTTACCACAATTCTTTTTTTTAACCTCCTCAATAGTTTATCCATCTCCCATTAGTGTGGTTGCTTCAAGCTTCTCCATTTCCTTTCTGTACAGAAATCTGTCTTTGTTCCAAATTATTCTTGTCCCCATTTTCTGAGGCTTTTACTACATCTGCTATCTCAAGAAGAGATCAGATTATAAGAGCTGAACACAGCACTCTGATGGAGAACACGCTTCTGATTTATGCTGTGGCACAACGCTCGTGCTTGTCTTATCCTTTAGATAATCATGTTAATGCTTTCGTCTTGAAAATAGAAAAAAAAAATAATATTTCTAAGTTGTATCCTTGTATATCTAGCAGTGTGTTTCCTTTATTTGCTGAACACTTGATTCAAATATTGAGTTACTCCAGAACTGTTAAACCAAACAATCAGTTTTGAGTGCTTCACATTTTTCATTTAAATGCACTTGGCTTTTTATTGATCTGCAGTGGATTTAATTTGTCCCTTGGTCTGGCATTGCATGGTTCATCTGGAATTCTTTCCAGTCTTCTCTGGTGTTGAAAAACTATAAATTCTGTCATCTGTGGGATTTTAGCTGTTCAGATTTTTGGTGGGGAGGGGAGAGAAGGTGTTGCCTTCCTGTTTTTCATTTCATTTAAGAGTATATTATACACTGCTATCCTGGTATGGAGCTGAGGGCATCCCTCCCTTGACCCCTCTTTTTGAAATCTGTTTGTTTTGTTCTCATGCATTTTCTGTGTCTCTCTGCTGCTTTCAAATCTGCATGCATGCTCTCCCTAATAAACCTCAATTTTCTTAGTAGCATAAAAGGATTTTTTCAAATATTGTTTCAAGTGCAATTCCCAGCGTCTTTGAATCCATAGTTACATTAACAAGCCAAAAGTACTCATTAACAACAAAGAGAAAAGTATGGAAGTGTTTATCTGTTGGAGAAACTGGGCTTGGAAAATTGTATTTTGTCAGAAATACTAGAGCTGTGTGCACCAAGTCTATAGCTCTTCCACCTTCAGGACACTCTTGCTCCAGCCTTTGTTTGTCTTGTTTTTTGTTATATCCTAAGTCTTTGCATAGGCTCGTTTTGTTTTGAATGCAGAGAACTCTTTCTGTCCTACTGTCACTTGAAATAGTTTGAAATTGTCCTGCTTTATTATTTTCTACCTGAAGGAAAACTGTGGTTGGGGTTTTTTGGGTATTGGGGCAGGAAGAGTGCTGCTTGATTATTGTACCAAGTCCCTCAGCTTTTCCTCCCCTGCCTTGTTCTGAGAAGATTGCCTTTCCATATATGTCACTCAAAGCCAGGACATCGATCTGTGTTTTAAATTTCTTATAAAAATATTGGAACCCTCAAGAAATGTCACACTTCTTCCATCTTGCCCCCAGCCCCCTGAGCGCCGTTACTCTGCTGGCAAGGCAGGGACCTCGATCCTTGTGGTGTTTAACACAGGTGCTGGTTTGCTGTGACATGCAAAGGTGTGTTTCTGTCCTGCCTGTCATGTGGGGTTTACCAGGCTTTTGACTAGAAGTAAGTTCACCCAGTAATGCCAGTTTATCTTTTTCAAGTTGATACTACAAAGGCAAGTGGTGGGGAGCCTTTGTAACTCACATCACTGATCTCCCAGCATGTGTGGTTGTGAGGAGGGGTTTGGTTCCCTTTTGCCTGTTCTCTTTGGGTTAGGGTAAGATGGCAATATCTGAGGATGATTTGACATCTGTTGAAGGAAACGTTTCCTAAAGTTTCTCTGAAGTTCAGGAGTTAAGGAATAGCAAGAATAACTGTGTCTTCTCCTCAAGACACAGTTTCTGACCCACTTATGTAGATTTCACTTTCAGGGCTTCACTGACATAAATGAATTTTGGTTCTGCCTTAAAACCACTGCAAGGAAAGGTCTTGTGTAAGCCTCAGTTTATATTTGGTTTTTTTTAATCTGTTACACCATTGAAGTATTAAATAACTTAATACTGCAAGAGCTTATTCTTTCCACTCCATGGCTTTCCCTTGAGGAAAAAGTAACTACGCCTCCTCAGAGACATTTTGGAAATGATGCTACCCAGATGTGCAGGGATGCACACACACATGTGTACACCCAAACAGCACCGTGAGCTCCACTATGGAAGCCTGTCCTGTAAGGGGGTAAGATTGTGGAGCAGGCACAGTAAGTTGATCTGACTGGGAACTGTCTAATACTGAATTTCATTTCAGAAATCATGGAAGTATCATGCTTTTACCATGTACTTACTTAGGTGTTTAAAAAAATTTTCCTAGTGCATGTTGTATCTGAATTACGAATTACTTGCGTGGGAAAAGTTGCAGTGTGCTTTTCTACAAAATTGCAAGGAAGTTTCTTCCAAATTCTGCAGAATAGTGAGCTAAAGCATTTCTAGGCATTTTGTTCCTGCCTATAACTTGAATGAGGAAAACACATCTATGTGATTGATGCATTTAACGGCCTCCTGGGTTTCTTAAAGTTAGGTTCAGAAACTTGCACAATAGATTATAGTAGATTACTGTTGACCAGGTAAAGAAAACTGATTGTGAAAGACACGCCAGGCACTTCAGAGGAAGGTAAATTCAAATGGAAATCATTATTTCTCTTGAGCTGGGTATTTACAGGAATACAAACTGAGTGGTGAAGTGGAGTGGAGAGCACAGGTTGCATCTGCTGCAGAGACTGCTTGGGATAGGGCAGTACCAGTATGAAAAATAGCAAAGGGGCCTGGACATGGACTAGGGAGTATGCTGATTCAGATTCTGGGTTTATTTTTAAAAAGTCCTCCAGGATGATGTTGTAACTGTGAAGAACCATCAGAAATGTAATGAAAAAGTAGAAAAGACATGAGGTAGAAAAAAAAAAAAAAAGTCAGAGAACAAGGACGGTTTGGAAAAGGTTCAAGGTTTTTGATACAACAAAAGGCTATATGTTGCTGCTCTTGAGGTATGCCATGCAAAGCCCCAACTGTCTCTTCACTGCAGGAATGCCTTTCTCTTCTCTGCGGTATTTTAGAAAGCCACATCTTCAAGTAAGATTGAATCTGACTTGCTTTTGTCTTTATATTGTTGACACTGAATTACTTGCTTATTGGATACATGCTTGTCATGCAAACCATCTAAGATGCCACTGAGGGTTGGTAACCTTGAAGGATATTTTCTGTGTGGTTTTAACTGTAATACATTCTGAAACGAAAAATGCTTTTCTCCATACTGCTTTATAAGATTTAAATATTTTTCCCCTGTTGCCCTCACTGGAACACAGAAAATAGGTTGACTGAAAGGCTGACTATCAAATTAAATTTGTTCATGTTTTAAATAACTTTTCACATTGCATCTCTAGAGATTTTTATCCCTGTATCTGCAGAAATGTCATTTGAAATTCTTCTTCCTCCAAGATTTTACCAGGGAAACATTTCAAAAATTTGTGCATCCATATTCTTCACTCTCTTTCTTCCAGTTCAACACCAATTTGTGCCTCTTCTCCCTTCTTTTGGGTGTCCTTTCCTAGTGCTACTCACCCAGATGAGTTTAAGCTTGGGATACACAGGCATACCTGCTTCCATGAGGCAGTTCTAACACTCCTCTCTGCATGTGTGTGGATTTCTGTTTGCAATAAACCAGCTTGTTTGTACCTACTGTGCAAAAAAAAACATGGCTGGTGACTGGAGGAGCTTCTTAGCACTACATAATATTCTGTGTGAGGGGAGGTGGTTAGAGTTAGGAATAACTAGTCCATAAAGTAGGACGAAGCTGTTTTTACAGGAAAACTTTCTATTTTGCATCTGTTTCTTTTGAGTGATAAGTCAGGGGGAAAAAAGTTTGTGATTTTTGCTTTTAATTCTGTGAATTTCTGTAATGTTCAGAAAAGATGTGAATAGAATTTACAAGATTATTGAAGATTATGCAATGGTCCCATATCTGTGAGCAGTTCAGGGAAAAAAAGTCACTGCTACTTGTACTGTCACTTAACTATGATATGAGAGAGACACTTCCCTCCCCTGCTTCCTGCCTCCTTTTATGTTCTTTGCAATGTGAATATACTAACATCTATTTGAGAGTTATTTTTGTCACCTAGGCCTTCTCTTTCACATCTACCTCAGAAGCAACTCTTGCATCTTGGCGGCGTGTGTTTGTTTAATCTAAGGAAGAGCAGAACTTGTTCAGGTGACCGCAAAAGCAGAAACAATTGTTTGCCTCAAGATCACGGTGTGCATATGTTTGTCTCACCTTTAAGGTGTTTTGTAATCACTCTTTTCCCAGATCCAAAAGATAATGTCCTAGGAGATAGCAGCTAATAGATGCAAATACTGTGTGAATTATACTTGCACCTACTTGCATCAGTCACCCTGTGCGACAACAAAGGAAGAAAAAGAAAACAGACAGTGGTCCTTGTTCTGCGCTGTGTTGAGGGCCCTTGACTTGCCCTGAGACAAACAAACAAAATGGATGAATGCAATAGAGTAGAAATTACTTTATTTTTTTTTCCACTCTCAGCTCTTCACCGCGTCTGGTTCCGCATAGATGTGATGGAACTGTTGTTTTCGAGTGTTAAATAATATACATACTTATATAAGAACAAGCTCAATCGCTGTTTTGCGGGAGCGGTACTGTGCGTTAGGAAGGTTTTTTCCAGACGTGACAGCGGCTCAGGGCTGCTGAGATCCTCAGAAATTTTTTTCCAGTGGGAAGGGCCGGCTGGTTGGTGGCTTGTCCGTGGTGCACCCGGGCATTGGCCGGGTGCCGCAGCGTTCCTGGCCTGGTCACACACGTGGCACTTTGGTACGTTCCACAGCCCTTCTGGTGGAGCTGCTTCCTGAGGTGCTGGGCTCTGGGTGGGCAGCTCTGTGTCTTTGGGGGCTTTCATCTGGGGGTGTGGGTGGGTTTGGTGTGTCTTAGTGTTAAGTAAAATTCCAGAGGTGGCTCTCTTGTGGTTCATCTCCAGAATAACAACAGGAAAGTACTGGATCTTTCATGTTTGCCTGGCAGAGAGTTTTCCCTCCTCTGTGTTTTCTACCACTTGCATCTGCCACATCACAGCCTGCTTTCCTGTAACTTTGTCTTCATTAACAACGTGCTGTAGTCCCTCTATAAACAAGATGATGTCCCCAATACACAGATGATGGTCAGCTGTAAAAAAGTTAACTGGACTTACTGCTGTTGCAGTTTATTTCAAAAGACAGAAGTTCTAAGTTGTCCTAAGTTTATGCTTCTGATTGAACCAGCTAATTTCCTTAGAGAACTGACTTATCCTTGCAGTCAGTAGAGACAAAGGGTCTTTTCTTTAGGGCTGCTCAGCAGAAACTGAATTTCAGTGCTCTTGTCACATTCTCTTCTAGAAACGTTTTCTTGTATTTTTTCTTTTTTCTTTTCTCTTTTTTATACTGGCTGTAGGGGAAACCTGGAGACATGAGCCAGCCAAGCTGTTGGAGGTATCAGTTGCACAACTGTACCCACACTTACCAGGCAGGGCATCTTTGGAGGGTGATAATGAAGGCATTTATCAGAAGACCTGTTTAAATAGTGTGTCCAGTGCAAAGTGTTTTTTACAGACTTGAATGAATGCTACATCTTACAGGAATAAAGATCTACATTTCTAGCTCTTCCAAATGCCAGGCCTTTGTTAATGACAGCAATACAAGAACGTCTCTAGAATCTTCTCTCTGTTAAGAGCAAAATACAGATTGAAACTGTAATTCTGTAGTCAGCTGGGTTGCAGAAAGTAACACTTATCTCTTACTGCTTTCAGTGAAGTGCTCACTAGCATATGAGCATCTGTATACAGGTAGATCCCTCCTGTGCTGCTGACAGGCATTCTCTGTGGTATTAGAAACTCCCTCAAAGTGTTCTGTCAAATGGTAGCCAAAAATGTAGGTGGTTCTTTCCTAAGTGAACCAACAAGCCAGGGAGGAGAGTAGCATTTGAGAGAGCATGCAAGTGTTTGACAAAACCTTGTGAATTTGAAAAGGTGGAAAATCCTTTATCTGGCACAATTTGGAAAAGTGCTGTTAAATCAGGGAAATTTTTTTTTCCATTTAAAAGATATATATTAAAAAGGGCTGTAGGAATTTCCTCCTATGATGTTACATTTTGAATAAAAGCATAACAAGTTGGTCAAGGCTGCTTGGATGAAGTCCTCTGTGAAGGGCAAACTGTGGGAGAAATGTGGTCTGAGCCTGTGTGAGCCCTTTGACTGAGCAAGCAGATCTGCTGTTCTTTACTGGAGTTGGTTGTTTCTGGCTGTGAACTGAGGGGTAGAAGGGTGAGAGTGGTGTCACTCCAGGCATCTGAGGAGGGAGTAGTGCCATCTGTGAGGGGCTGCACCTCAGCCCTGTCACCAAAAGGATCGTGGTGACAAAGCTGAGTTGGTGGCTTGAACACGTGAGGTCAGGCCTTGGTGAACCTGCCCTGGTTTCAGGGAGACATTTCAGCCATTTTGGGGGAGAATTCAGTTGCATGTTGCCTGCTTGTGTGCACTAGTTTCTCCTGCATATGGATTTTGTGGGAGAAACTGCAGGGGTTTCCCTACACTTCCTTTCACCTCCCTGTGCTGCTGCTGCTGCAAATAGTGCAGAAGGGGCTGCCTGGGCAGACCCCAGCTTTGCCTCTTAGAACTGTTCTTCAGTCTGGATGAAGTCAGTAAATGTGACCTTTCTGAGCAGAAAAAGAGAGAGATTTCTATCTCTAGTGGTCACTTCTCGTTTTGGGAGTGGAGAGAATGGGTTCAACTTTATATTTTTGTGGAATGTAGATTAAAATTATTATTAAAATGGGATCTTGGGAGAAAGTGTTTATATATTTATGGGGGAAAAAATAACTTTGTTAGATAGTTCTTTGAGGTAAATGTAATTGTCAGAGAATTTATTATCTGAGTCCTGTGGTCCTTCTGAATGCATTTGACATGATCGTTATTCACTTGTACCAATTGTTTCCTGTCTCATTATATAAGTTAGCAAACCACTCTAGGGTTGCCTTTACTTTTATTTGCATTAGAAACTGCACCATAAAAAATGTTCTCCTTGGGTTGCCTGCTGCTGAGCCAAGAGCTGTAAATAAAGTGGTTTCTAATTGAAATCCAGGAGAACCACAGAACCATTACAATTAATGTACCCTCTGGTTTTTCTGTCTTTTTTTTAATATTACCACAAATCTTTTTTTATAAAGTGAACCAAGTTTCTCTTCTTCCTAGTTACCCTTAACTTGAAATAGTCATTTTTTGCTGTTAGTGTTTCCATACATTTTTCTGGATAAATGAACCGTTGAGGCTGAGGAGTTTTTAGTTTGTTGTTTTGGGGGGAGGTTGTGTTGTGTTGGGGTTTTTTTTCTTTATTATTTATTTTTTTAGTTACAGAATTTACTTATCAAAAAGAACAGTTTTGGACAAGAGCAAGGAAAAAATATTTTGTGGGTAAGCTTGGTGTGAGCATGTTGTGATCTATGGGTAGATATTATGAGAATTGGCTTTCTGCTTTTGACTGGGAGGGTGGGCACATGTTGCCACTCATGTTTTAATGGAATACTCCATCTGCTGTCAAGTCAAGTCTCTTTCTGAACATGAAAGTTTTGTGCCAAATGCAACATCAAATCCAGATAAAAGCTGTGGGGTGTTTGCTTCAGCACTCTGTGAATGTTAAAACCCAATGTGTCTAAGAGGGTGGGCAAATCCAGATCATCTTGTCTATCTGGTTCTATGCTTATTTTAAAATGGCAAATACATGTCATTCCAGTTGGTTTTTAATTTGAAACACATAGGCAGGTATTCTTTTGATCTGTAAATGGCTGTTTTGTTGGGGATTTTTTTAGTTAACTCGTTTGGTATTATCTGCTTTATTCATAGAGTTCTCATCACAGATTACCTAATGTGTTGGATTCCTGTCTCTTGTGCTGCATGTTATTTTTACCCTTTTTGCAAAGGCTGGTGCTATGCCACCAAAGAGATTTTTTTCTCTCCCAATGTTAAGGAGATGCAGCAAGTCTGTCATCCATTAAGGTTCAGAATCCATAATATTCGTGCGTTTTGCTCTAATCATCTGCAGTGTAATTTTTATATTTTTTTGTTCTGCATATTGATGGGGTAATTTTTTGTTCAGATATGACAGCCATGAATCATTTGGCAAGTTACTTGATTCACATGAATGATGATTTTTTTTTTTTTAAAGCACCTGGTAGGGATGGCAAGAATTCTTTTCTTGCTGCTTCACCAGATTTAGGAGTGGGAGCTGTGAGGGTCTTTGCTTACCTTGGTTATTAGAAACAAAGCAGATGCCAACAGCTCTGAGCCTAGAACTGGTTGTCTGTGGTGGTCCTTTAGGCATTGGGATGGAGTCAAAATTCTGAATTATGTTAGGTTTCCCATCTTAGCTAAAGTCTTTCAGTTTAGGTCCTTACAAAAGACAGGAACTCCCTGAAAATGGTGGCATTTTCAAGTCCAAGGCAACTTCCTTCTGATAATAACTGAGGAATTTATCCATTTGAGGATATGGCTAAAACTGAAATGGAAATGAACCTACTTGCCAAAGTCTTGCCAAAGATTCTATTTTTATTGAGCATCATCTTGTTGTTAAGAGCCTGTTGAAGCAGAGAAATGGAAGTGAGATCTGGAAGAGAGAGGTAGGTGATGGTGATTCAAAAAATACAAAATAGTTCAGAGTAACACAAATCAGAAACTTCTCGGTGGCTCAGTGTTCTATTATTGTGGGCATATAAAACACACCCTTCTTGTGCTTGTGTGAAAGGTCTATAGGTGGGACAGCTGACCAGTAAAGTCATGTCCACAGAGCTACACTGCCATTTTGGTCTCAGGTTGAATGGACTGTGTAACCCCATGAAGATGTGAAAATAGTCATCAGCCACAGACTGCAGAGTGAAGCTTCATGTCTGCTACCACTGGAAAAGTTGTACAGGCTGCACTCACTATTTGTGCTTTGAAAAGGATGGCTGCCTATGAGGTTTCCCAAGTCTTCTCTTTCTCACCAGACTCACCAGAAATCTCAAATTAGAGAGGTCTAAGTTCTATCCACCTAAGGATTTCATGTCTTAAGTAGTCCTGTGTTGTCCAGAGAAAATTACTAGTCCTGTATGTTTTACTGTAAGAAATATTTTTTAGTTCAGGACTTCATAGCTCACACTAGTGAATAAATCATCCGAATCTCATATTCAGGTTCTCCTGACAAGAACAGGTGTATCTATTGGAAATAAGGACATCATCATTTATCAAATGCACCTCAGGACTATGCTGTGTACTTGTACTGTGGTTTGCTGATCAATGTAGAGAGGCATGACCAGCTGCCTCAGCATTGCCTGTGCAAAGAGTACCAAAGAGATGTTTTTCTTGAACTAACACAGAAAGATTTTCTCCATTCATCATCAGCTCAGATGTCTTGGTAGGGAAGGAGAGCACTCCTCGGTTGTGGCTTTTGCTGGTACACCAGGGGCAAAAAGAGGAGGCTAGAGATGGCTGTGGAATTAAGACACACCAGACCACTGTAATAGTTTTTGAGAAGAAAATGTTACCTGTGTGTCACTGGGGAATGATGGCCCACACTTGCAGGGCTTCAGAAAGTGTCAGAAAAGTTTGATAATTCAAGATCTCTCTGTGAAGGAAGATGACTATGCTGTCTTGTCTCTCTTCTGGAAAAGGGCAGGAGATCTAGAAAGGAACAGAGCATTGCAATTGGGCTGTTAAGACCATTTTAGCCTTGCAAAACTCAGGGAGGATTCTGCAGGAGAGAACTCTGGACTTAATGAGATTGCAGCTGAAACTTTCAGTGTGCAGAGGAATGTCAGTCCACTCTTGAATCTAGTCTTGGTGGCATGGCTTAACCTCAGGCCAGCAACTGCACAGCTACATTCTGGTGGTTTGGGGAGGAGAATCAGAAAAGGTAAAACCCACGAGATAAGAACAGTTTAATAATTGAAAGAAAGTAAAATAAAATAATAATAACTTTAAGGAAAAGGGAGATAACAGAGAGAAGGACAAGTGTTGCACAACACAGCTGCTCCTCACCTACTTCCCCATGCCCAGGCAGTCCCTGAGCAGTGATCCTCCCCACAGTGTGTATACCAGACATGATGCTTCTGTGGGATGGAATATCCCTTTGGCCAGTTCAGGTCAGCTGTCATGACTGTGCTCCCTGCCAGCTTCTTGTGCACCTCTGCACTGCCAAAGCATGTGAAAACTGAAAAGTTCTTGACTGAGAGTGAGCACTACTTAGCAACAACTAAAACGTGAGGGATGATATTCCCTCTCATCCTAAATCCAGACCACAGCACTGTACCAGCTACCAGAAAGAAAATTACCTCTATCCCAGTGGAAATCAGGCCACTGGCTAAACTAATGTAGAAAATGGAGAGAGATGCAGCATTTGACATCACTAGGCATTGCTGGAAAATATACCAGTAGGGTAACATGAGACTGCATAAACTGATCTGGGCCCTACGTTACCAGAGACATTAATGCAGGGAAAGATGAGGTAAAGAATGGCTTAAGATTTTTCTGTGAAATGGTCTTCCTCCAAGGCAATGCCCTGTAAAAAACTAAAATGAAAATCAAATCTATTACTGGGGTTCTCAATATTTAAAAAATAAAATTAAAAAACTCCTAAAAATTAGGCTCACTGAAACTCTTAACTTTTCAAAGATTTAGATTTTCATGCTATTGTTATCTGGTACAGCATCTGATACAGACTTTTCTTGTAGCCTGAATTTGCAGTCCAGAAATACTAAGAACATGACAGAAACAGTACTCTTGATTATCTTTTGTCTTTGCAGTTACTGCTTTTCCAGAAGGCTTGTCTTCAAATCTCCCATAAGGACAATTGGATTTAATTTTTTTTTTGTAGGACCATTGCCTATTAAAAAAAATAAAACATTGTTTTGTACAAGCCAAAATCATATTACTGTTGTTCTAGCCTGATTCTTGGCATCTGAAGGAAACAAATCTTTGTGCATTAGGTATTCAGAGGCAACTTTAAATCATATGTGCAGTACCTTCACTACATGTTATCCATTCTTACTGTTTTTTTAAATGAAGAACAGTAATAAGAATTCTTCATCACAAGACAAAGGAACAAATGTAAAGTTGTTCATACATAGGAGAAAATATTTTAATAGTCTTGTAACCCTACCTGGGAGGTCTCTGCTTGAAATCTTTATCAGATGAAGCTGCTGTTGAACACCTACCTAACACTCAAGAAGGTTGGTACTTTCCTCCTTTGGGTGCAGTCTTGAGGGAAGGCTGTTTGGAACACCCTGGTTCTATGCAAGTTTTGCAGCCTGCACCTGAGTTAAAGGCCATGAGGTCTGGCCAGGAGGAATAAGGGTGTTTCCTTAGCACAAGTGCAGGTGTGCCATTGGAACTGAGCACAGGCAAACAAGGACAAGGCTCAGCATCTCTTCAGGACCTGCAGGCCACAGAGTGGTACACCAGCCCTCCCTCTCACCGTGTGCCACCATGCCTTCAGAGTGGGAATGGGTGTCACTGTGGCAGGGATTCTCGGGGGACTTGTGCCCCTGCTCTACCTTCCCTTGTGTCTGGTTGTGTTGAAGCTCTGGGGAGATCCCAAAGCTGCTTACTCTGGGTGAGAGAAGCTGAAGCACTGCCCAGTGAGGTCTGGCTGGTGTTGCCCAAGCTGCTTTTTCTTCTGATTTGATCAGCACACTTCAGTGTCTCTCACCTTTCATTTCTGCTGAAGTTGTTTTTAACTCCTCTTTTAGCTTTTTAAAAATCAACTCACCATCCATCCTCAATCCCATTCTACAGCTCCTGGTTATGTTATCTGGTGTTTGCAGTGATGGGGGTTACTAGAAATGGCATTTTTGGTTGCATTTTTTCAGTCATGAAGTCCACAGTCAGAACTAAAAATGCCTGAGGTCCATGGCATTACTTCTCCATCCTCTGGTTGTACTTCTGCTGGTACACCAGGGGCAAAAAGAGGAGGCTGGAGGAACTGTTGCTTGGGCAGTTCCCAAGGGCGCTTCAGTGGGGAACATCCATGCTGCTCAGAGTTACAAATTACTTTACCAGTCAGATGTCTCAAGTAGCTAATCCAGAGGTTTGATTCTGCTGTAAATGAAAAGTGAACAGAAGGGAAACCACGAGTGTGTCAGCATCACCATCTTCTTTCCAGAATCCTGTGATATATCTGATACACTGTTCTGAGAATTTCTTGCCTACTAATTATTGGAAAAGCATTACCGCTTCTTTGTGTCTGTAATTAGCATTTCAGCTTGAGTCTAAGGCCTGATGATAAATGAGTCTGGTATGCCAGAGGTTCAGTAAATGATGAAAAACTGAAGTCTGTGTTTGCTTACTTTCTTTCTCCATAAAACAAACAAAACTTGAGCTGATCTGAGTAGAAACAGTGTCAGAAATTACGTGGTCTAAAGGAGGAGGTTGGTTTTATTTCTCCATTTCCTCATCGGGTGGCTCACAGTACATGTAAACAATGCAATAAATAAATAGTCCAAGTCCAATCTTAGCGAAGATAACCATGAAAAATCTGTTTATGTGTTCCTAAATCAAAAGACAGAAATGCATCTCCTACAAACTGATAGGAGAATTATAGAGTAAGTCTTTAAAAGCATGATCTGGAGAAGCCAAGAGTTCCAGATAGCACACTCTGAAACTTAATATCCATGTAAAGCAATTGATAATAAATGTTGATGTACAAATATTGTATGTCCATTGAGATAAGTCTTTTAAGGACCGAGAACAGACTGAAAAGTTTAAGGCAAGCTCTGTGAAGTGGTAGTGAGGTTCTGTCTGCTGTGCTGGCTTGTGGGGTTTGAGATGCAGAACTTGGGATGTGGCCATCTGAACAACAGCATGTCTGAATGCAAGACTTCTCTGAACAGGATTTGTGCTAATCATGTTATCTGGTTTGTTTAAAGATATGAGCTTGCTCTGAAGGTGTTGGAGGTCTTTTGCAGGCTATTTGGAGAGATAATTCATAGAGGCTTCTCCAAATGACAGCAGCTGGGAAATCACAGAAGTTAGTTGTAGTCTGATATCTCAAGGAGAGAGAAACCAGTGGGCAGACTGTGGAAGGTTATTCCAGAGAGGAAACCTCAAATAAACAGGACTTGAGAATGTGTCCACTGCTACCTCCTAGCAACCAAAACTTGTGAGGTTCAGTTGGCGCAGATCCACTTGCTTGGAAGACGATTGTGCATAATTCATGCTAGATTCAGGTCATTGTGACCTCAGACAAATCTGGGACATGAAATGATACGTTATCCTTTGGCTCTTCTTGGAGAGCCCCCAGTTCCTTCACTTTCATGCAAAACTCTTTGCCAGAGTGCCAGTGGAATCATGGGGAAATGTGGGCAGAGCCTATTGGCTCTTGAATTGTCTGGGACAATAATTCAAGCTCTATCTGTGATAGAGTTGAAAATGGTATTAAAAGGTCAGGCATACATTGCTTTCAGTTGGAGGCGTGATGCTTGGTAACATTTCAGTATTCCTGAAAGATTTCTTGGTCAATTGGTAAGACAGAGACATAGATGACAAGCAAGTTTATCATCACCTTCAAAGAAACACTTTCCTACTTAAAATTCACAAGAGAGGATGCTGTAGTGGTGTACTGTGCCTGACACAGAGATTTCTTCCTTGGTGCTTGTTAGGCACTCACTGGAGACTCCTTCTTCCTGTTCTACCAAGAAACAAGATGGCACTTTGGTCAGAAATAAAGCTTTAGCTGTTGACCCTTTTCTTACTTGCTCTTCTGTTCTTCTTCTCAAGCCCCTCCCCTCTTGAAGTTGTTCACAAAAAACCCCAACCAAACAAACAAAACCCAAAAACAAACAAAAACCCCCAAACCAACTGAAACAAATAAACCTCCTCTCACCAAATAATTATCTTTAGCCTTCCCAGGAAGGGAGGTATTACTCTAATCTGTGGGGGTTTGTTTATATTTCTCTCATAAGCATTAAGCAAGGATGAACTTGCTTCTTGCAGAATGAGATGTGTTTAGTTTGTCACTTCTGTATCAATAAAGTCCCTCTTTAAGGTTTTCTGTGTTCTTTGTTACAAGTTGGCAAACTGGAGAGAGTATTGTGCAGCTGGACCTCCATTTAGTGTGGGGAGTACCTTGAACATGAGGTTACAGGGCTGGGAGCACACCTGCCCCAAAACTGAGGTTGCCTTTGAAGAGGAATTGTAGAAGCTTGTACTCAAAGCTTCAGAGGCTGCGTGTCTGTACCTGGAGGGTAATTGGGTGACACAGCTGTAGTTTAGCTAGGAGACCTTTTTGGGAGCATTGTTATTATTTTTGCAAATATTAAATGCAAAATCTGAATTTGTTACAAAAAAGTATCCATAAATTGTGCCTAGCCCTTCTTCCTTGCGTGCAAGCTGAAGGCACCGAGGTATTAAAATGCACTGCCCTTTCCCCTCTTCTGTGCTACTTCTGGTTTTGTGGAAAGCTTGAAAAAGAAACTGAGGATTGGCAAATAATGCCGATCCTACAGGAAAGTCTGTGTTAGGGAGAAGATTACTACAGGGATGGCTAAGAGTTTTTAATGTAATGAAGAAGAAAATAGTCAGTGGAGCTAATACTTGTGGGGAATAAATTCTTCATAGAAAGTTGAGAAATGTTCTTCTGAAAATGGTAAAAGTAATTGTAAAAGCTGAATGGCGTGGCATTTAATTATGTAAGGAACGAAAGAGGCTAAAAAAAAAAATAATAACCTGGTATATCAGAAAGCAATTTAAAATATAAGCTAGGGAAAATGGAATATTTCTGTCACAATAAGATGAATTCCACCACTGGCTGCATTGATTTCGTGTCTCGAGTTTTGTTCCAAACAGATCTGTAACTGGAGGGGAATGGGGGTGTGGGAAAGGCATATTTTTGTTCCCTCGGCCTCCCAAGCCAACTCATTCCCCTGCTCAGCAACAATGGTGAGAAAGATATGGATAAAAATACAAACAGGATTTAAGAATTTAATTAGCTCTGATGGTCATCCAATCTCCAGTTGTCTGGTAATTGTCTCTTCAAAGGGATCATTTGAAGCAGGGCTTCATATGCTTTGTGAATGTCAGTAAACTAAGCTTGTTAGTGTACGGTGCAAAGGCCAGAGCTGAATTCTTGTGGGTATTTGCAGCCTTTAATAAATAGCGCGGCAGTGCCGAGGAGGATCATTCCTTACACCCACTCACCCTTAAGATGTTTCCCTTCAATTCAGAAATTAATATTCAGTTGAAAAGTTATTATACATTTTGTGTCTTTCAAAATATTCTTGGCAGTGCATAGGAGTCAGTCTGCAGAGGGGTGGGATGGGTTGGGTTTTTTTTTCCCCACCTACCTTCTGCAGGGAAGATCTGAAGCCAAGAAGTAGCTGTTAGACTTCTAGGTTTGTCTGCTTATTTGTTTGAGGTTGGGTTTGTTGTTCTGTTTTTTGGGGGTTTTTTTTGGTCTAATAGTTCCGTTTCCTGAGCTGTGGAGCTCCTGCTCCATCTTCTTAGGGTAGGGTTGGCATGTTACTGCGGCACGAGAGGTGCAAACACCAGGTTATCAGGCTGTTGACAAGATCTTGCTGTGATGTGTTCCCAGCCCTGCCAAATTCAAACAATTAGGGCTAAAGCTCATTATGGGGAGTGCCCACTTAGAATTTTTTTTTTTCGAGTGATTGGGGAATTTCTTTCAGGAGAGTGGCTGGTTTGCAGTAATTTTGCAAAGGGAAAGAATAGTTTGAGGTTTTTTCAAGGAAAAAGAGTTGTTTATTGATGTCATTTTTGGCAATGATTTTCTTTGAACAGTTTTAGTCACCTCATAGTTTTAAGTAAGAAACTGAAATTTTGCAAGACTGTGGGCTTGAGGTATTAAGAATAACGAAAAGAAGGGCTGGCTGAAATGTGTTGCAGAACTCCCTGTACTGAATGATTGGATGATAAAATGCTGGAGGAAATTGCTTGTAGATAAAATGAAAGCAATGCATGGAGGAGGAGGAGGGCAGTCACAATACGGTTCATGCCTGATGAATGCTTCACCAGGTGTTACCTGCTCTGGAAGAGACTTACTGGTTGTCCTGTAAAAACGGCAGTGAAATGATAGACAAAACAGGTGTCAGTACTTGCTAGTGAAGGGACAGAAAACAAAATGGAAAGCATGGAAGTGCTGCTGTGTAAATGTGTGGTGCTCCCCTGTCTTCAGTACCAGATGTGGTTCTGGCCCTTCCTGTCTCCCATTTCACCTCACCCAGTCCACACAGTGTTGTAAAAAAGAAGAAAAATCCAAAGTATGGGGTGACAAAAACCCACCCGAACTCTTTGGTCTGGAAGGAGACCTGCAAAAATGATGGATTTCACAAAGAAAGGGATGAGGAGTGAGCATCTGCTGTCCCTCCAAGGAGATGAGCAGGAGATGAGCATAGGAGAGCTGTGAAGGGGAAGATGATGGGTTCTGCTGCAGCTCTGGGGCTCTTGCACTGCCAGTAGGGTTGCTCTCTGAATTCAATAAGGAGAGGACAAGAGGTGGTTATGTGGAAGGAGGTACAAGGGAATTTTCTTCTGGGTGGGCCAAGCTGAGCCCTGCTCAGGGGAGCTGGGTTGCATTCTGGTCAGTGCCAGAGAGCAGTCACCTGGTGCCATGGCAGGCACCTCCTGGGTTATGCCTGTGGTGTAACTGGTGGTCTCTTCTCATGTGAGCACCCATTTGCTTTGTGTGACGGGGATGAAGCTGACCAGTAGCTCAAGTCAAAGACACCATAAACATGATCTCACGTTGTACTGTATGTGTTACCTGAGGCCTTGGACACTACACCTGAAAAACTTAATAAATGTTGGAATCTGTGGAGGAGCATCTCCTCTGTAAGATGCTCTGTTTGTCTAAGCCATTTTCTCTGAAAATAAATGTCATGCAATATTCCTGAAGCATTTCAAAGATGCAGAAATGAGCACATAAAAATAATTATGCATGCATGGAGAATCCTGTCCGTAGAAGAGAATTTGAATTCCTAGAGTTTTTCTAGGAAGGTGCAAGCAAGAAGCTGAACATGGACCAGGAAAGGGGAACAGATTCATGAGGCTGATGATTAAGAGAGTACTTCCAGCATGGGAGGAGAGACTCTGCTCAGATATAGTTTTGTTAACTGAAGTAATGGTATAGGATTGATGATGATAATTCTGGTACTGGTAACTATTTTGTTGCTGATTTAGCCAGTTGATATTACAGTCTTTGTTGGTATTGCTTGTTTAATCCACATACTCTGTTGTTCTTATGTTTCTTATCTTAGGACAGCTAACTTTTCCCTTTCCTGTTCCAAAACTAATTAAACACTGTTTGATCATAACCAAGCAATTTAGATAAGAAGATGCTCTTCGATACTATGATTTTTTTTTTTTTTCCCCTTTGGTATCTCAGAATCATGTTTTGGATGCTAGGGTGATCTGCAGGAAGTCTGAGTTCTCCAGACTCAGACTTACCAATTGTAACACCTTGGTTAAGTTCTTAATGTCAAATGATGCCGAAGATAATGCCATTTAAGTAAATGATACAATCACAGAATCCTAGAATGGTTTGGGTTGGAAGGGACCTTGAAGATCATCCAGTTCCAGCCCACCTGCCGTGGTGTCTTGGGGTGACTTTGTGATGCTGCATCCCCTATTGTCTGTTCTGTGCCCAGCCATGAGTCCTGTACCATTAAGCTCGAAGAGGAGGGAGCTGGGGGAGTTCATTGGCAGCAGTTTGTGTGCAGTGCTCACAGACTGCCCCGGGTTCTCTCTGCTGTGTGGTCTGGCATGGATAGAGGGAGTCCAGCTTTGCTTTTTTAGCAGGACACCTCCCACCAAACCACGTTGCTCAGAGCTTCCTCCAGCCTGGCCTTGAACACTTCCAGGGGTGGGGAAGCCACAAATTATCTGGGCAACTTGTTCCGGTGCCTCACCACTCTCACAGAAAAGGATTTCTTCCCAATATCTAATCTAAACCTACTCTCTTTCAGTTAGAAACCATTCCCCCTGTCCTGTCACGAAATTTGCTTTGTGAAGGCTCCTGCAGGACTAATTCAGCTTTTATCTATAAATCTTCCTCTCGTGTGTTGCAACAACATGCAAGCACGTGGAAACTTTGATTTTTCTTTAGTCTAACGTGACTGGAAACAATCCCTGTCTGTGTAATGCCTAGAGTTCTACTGCCATCCTCCATTTTATCCTGGGAAAATACCTGCTTTAACTTGCAGTGTGAAGCTTTGCTGATCAATATGTTACAAGCATAGTAAAGTTCAAGAAATTGCCTCCATTACTATCTTGAGATGAGAAATTGATTCAGCTGCATTCTCTTTCTGCTAATTCATCTGTGCTTTACATTCCCATAAAAGGTATTATGTGCTCCTTATTTTCCAGCAGCGTCATCAATCCTAATGAAGAGAGAAGACTGAAAATTTATATTGTGTATATGGGATAGCTGATCTCTGACTTAGCTCTTAATTTGTAAATGTTGCTGTAGGCTTCACTTCCCAGCTTCTCCTTACTGTGCTTTGTTTGTATGCAAAATCTGAGGGCTGGGATGGAAGCAAAACTGAAGAATATGGCAAAGGAATATAAAGAAAGGTTGCTTTCTAATCTAAACCTCAAAAAATGAGACGGTGATTAAAATTTGATGGAAAGAATTAAAATCTCATTTGTAAATCTGATGTACATTTGCAGTGTTTGTTCCCGCATTAATTATATTGGGACTGTTTTCAGTATTTATCAGCCATCAGTTCTCTACATCTGTCTCTAAAATGTCCAAAGTTTTACTTTTTAACAGTGTTATTATGTATGAGACCTTTGCATGTGTCTGATAATTTCTGTAATCCTGCACAGGGGTGGTATTGTAGCTCTAATGATGAAAGTGATATAGTGGGAAAAGCAGCCAGAACAAATATGAAAAACAGGAAAGGGCTTTCCTGGGTATTTCAGTTGTTGTTTTTCCTAGTGTCCATCAGCCTGGCCTCTGTAGGAAACTACCAGGAATGGTTTATCTGCACATTTTGGCATTTTTAGGCTTAATAGTAGCATCATTTTTTCAGAGCAGATGGATATATGACAAAGAAAGCAAAACTATATATTGTGACTTTGGTCATGGATCATGATATAGCAGTTATTTTAAAATTAAATTTAAACATATTGGCAGGTTCTAATTAGCTGTGTTAAACTGAGGCAAAAAACCCCAACAATTTCCCTTTTGGCTCCACTGATGTTAATCTCAGTTTTTTTCTGTGTGTCTGAGTATTGTTTCTTACAAACAAATGGTACTCAATTTTTAGTCAACTGTAAGATTCATTATGCCTCTTAGAAACCTAGAGGTGTTTAAATAACAATGTGAAAACCAGATAAAGCATTAAGTAGATGTGACTTTACTAAAACCTTATTTCAACACAGATTCATGGATTTGCTTAGGGAAGTTGTGAGCAGACAGGATGCAAGTGGATGATGAATGGTTTTTGTTTGGGAACGTGCAGCATTCAGGCTCACATTTGTTGCAAGACATGGGTGCACACAGGTTTTAGTTACTGGGGCTCAACATGATAACATAATCAAAAACTCACTTAAATCCAAGAAAATCCACATGATGCTACCATCAGCTGAGGTGTTCTGTTAAAGAAAGACACTTTAGGCAGGTCAGGCTTTGTAGGAGCTCTGCTGTCTCTCAGGGTTTGATAGGTTGATGTCTGGAGTGTGCTCTGCTGTTTTCTGTGGGCTTGGGGGGAAGATGAAGGGGGAAGCAGAGACTGGTGCTTGACAGGACAAGGGATTGGTTGGGTTCTTCTCCCCCACTTCACTGGAGAGCTAGGGGAGGGCACCTGTTCTGAGTAAGGGTCTGCTGGACTTGGAGGGGTGGCTTCTTGTTGTATGTGGCAGCATCACAGTGCTTGGGACTCATTATCAGAGATTTTAAAATAATAATTTTAACAAGTGAACGTAGCATGACAGTGGGAGGAAGTAAGTGTTGGTTGCTATCACTGAGGTTATGTGATCATTTCTACATTTTCTTCTTAAGTCTGGAATGACTTTCCAAAACCTGGCAGGGCTCAATGCAGAGGAAGCATTTTCCACTGCTATCAGTGAGCTGTGAATTGCACCCCAAGTTTCCAGGGCTGTTTCACAGAATCATAGAATACCAGGTTGAAAGGCACCTCAAGGACCATCTGGTCCAGTCTAGAAGACTTTCCATGGTTTTTTTGCTCCGTAAGGTTCTTGTTAGCCCACTCTTCCAGCCTCTTCAGGTTTTCCTGCACAGGGTGGCTCTTCCTTCTGAAGTGTCTGCTGCCCCATTTAGTTTGATATCATTGGCAAACTTTATCAGGGTACATTTGACTGTCTCCCAGACCACTCATGAATTAAACAGCAGTGGGCTCAGCGCTGGGGGACTGCACTTGTGTCTCTTTGCCCTTGGTGAATCCATGCTGGCTTTTCCCAATGACATGTTTCATCTGATAACCCCCTGCAGGATTTGTTCTGTAACTTTCCCCAGGGACTGAAGTATGGCTGATGGGCCTATAATTTCTCAGGTCCCTCTTTAAGCTCTTCTTGTGGATGGGGTGGCATTAGCTGCCTTCCAGTCTTTTGGGATGTCTGCCAATCCCCTTGACTTCTCAAAGGTCACACAGAGTGGCCTCGCAGTGATTTCAGCCAACCTTCCTAAACACCCTCAGGTGCTGAGGGCCTTCCCTCAAAGCCATCCAGGCAGCAGCATTGACAAAAACAAATATGTTGTTTTCATTTAGGTAATTTAAGATGCCGTGTTTAGATACCTCTTCTGCACTGGGTGACAGCCTGATTGTATCTCCCACATCTTTGACTTTCATTAATCCCTCCCTTCCTGGTTGCTATACCTGCAACTTGTTTGTGTGATACTTGTCATGAAAGTTGCAAGTTAATCTCCACTTAGGGAGAGCATTCACCCTGCCTCTGGGTTCTGCCAAAGCAGCATGAGGTGCTGTGAAATCTTTATGTCTCTGCAACAGAGGCAAAATGTTGTTTTATTTATTGCATCAGCATAAGCCATTCCTCATTTTGCTGTAGATGCAAGATGAGTAAGAGAAAAGATTCACTTACTTATATTTTGGTCTGTAATTTGAAGGTCTGTGGATGTATCAATCCCAGAGATTTGACAACGAAGCAGTCTCTCACAATCAATAAGGGAAAGGGGTTCTTGGTTGTTCTTTAAAGGAACTGGAGTGCTGATAGTTGCCCTCTGCCATAGCAACTTAAAAAAAGAGTAACCTGGAGATACTATATTGAATAAAAGTTAGTTTTTTGTTGAGTTGCAATAGGAAGCTCATTGTCACAAATCTGCTCATGCTTTGGGGCAAGCTGGTGCTGGGAGATAGTCACATGTGGGAAAAATCTAATTTCCATTCTTTTGCTCTGTTTAGTTACGTCACTTTGAGATCACAGAATGAAAGCAGCATGAAATACAAAGACAGCACAAGAAGATACAAAAAGCTCACAAATCCTCAAAAATCAGGTAATGTCAGTGCATCATATGTCCAGTTTTTGAAGGTTGTCTTGTTTAATAAGGTTCAGTGCTTTTTAAAGACTGTTTTTCAAAATTTGGGCTTCTGAGTCCCTCTGAGTTTATTGATGGACTTCTCAAATCTTGTTAGTTGTGTATTGGCTGTGTATCTAATAAAATATCACTTTGTGTTCCACAATATGGAATTGGATTTGACTTGGCTCCATTGCTAGGCACCAACATGGTGTATTGTAGAGGCATGGACTTTCCACAGGGTCCTGCAGCTGCATTTCCCAAAATTCCTTCCTTTGGGGAGACACTGGACTCAAAATAGCTGTTCCCTCCCCACTGAAAGCTTAGCCATAAGCTATTTTCCACATACTACTACTTGTGCTTGGTTTATTTGATTGTTTATCTGTCTCAGGATGTTTCCTCCTTGCCTGTTTTTGCAAATCCTAGCATATGTTCTTTGACTGTTTCGAAGCGTTTCCAGTTAGAGAAAAAGGCAATTGCATTGCACTCTGCAGAGTGTAAACACCACAGAGTTCAGGAAGAAACTGCTTAAGTGCGTTACAAGGGTGCTCACCTTAAACTAAACTTGGAGGCTTATCATGGCTGTGGTCACAGCAATAGCTGATGGATTAATGTTTGAAAATTTCCTCCTCTCCCCCAAATCAACAGCAGTGACCAGAGGTTGTAATGTGGCCAGCCACATACAGTAACTGAGTGAGGTCTGACCTCTCTGTCCTAAGTTCTTTTCATGTCTGCAGAACCAGGATCGTGCTGGGGAATAGCAAGTGGCTCAGTTCAGTAATAGAAGTAAACTAAAATATGAAGCTGAAGACAATTTTGATGATAGGATGTGTTTATTTTCCAGGGAGCGTTTGAGAGTATTGCCCTTGATGTAGGACTTGGCAGAAGGGACGACAATTTGTCTCAACTAAGTAGTCAGTAAACCCAGGTTGGCTGAAGAGATTTCAAATCAAGTTTCACTTGATCTAATATACAGTAAAGTATCAGCAGATATTAAAAAGATGAAACTACTGTGTTTATCACAGGTGATCAGTCCTTTTAGTTAGTGCTGTCTTTGGTAGCTTTTTAGTCACTTAGTCATGGAATATGCAATTCAAATGCCCTTCCGGTCTTAAATCAATGTTTGTATTTTATTTTTATTTCTAATCAGTATTGTGAGGAGGTCAGATCATTTTATGTTTGCCATTTTTATGAAGTTATGATACCTGCTTCTCTTGCAGTTCTCTAAACCCTTCAGAGTACCTTGAAACTGTAACATCAATTCACCAACAGCAAAATAATCAGATTTGTTGAAGCAACCTTCTTTGTTTCTTTGGGAAATTGTATCTTTCTTTCATGAAATTGTATCTTCCTTAAACTAAATTCAGTTAATGGCTTGATTTAAAAATCAACCTTCTCTTCTTGAATAACAAGAATTCTGCTAGTTTGAGGAAAAACAAACTTTTCATTAAAATACCAGTGCCTCAGAATGCAATTTTAGGCAGATCAAAACAAGAGGAAGATGTTTCTGATTGTTTGTCTTCCTCCTTTCTTCTCCCCCTTTTCTAGAGACTTTCCTGAGATAATCAACTGTTATTTTTCCTGTTGGGTTTGATGGATTTGGTGTTTGGTTTTTTGTTGGTATTTGTTTTTGTTTGGTTGGGTTGTTTTTTTCTTTGGCTGTCTTTTTTTTAAACTTCATTAAAGTAGAGAAATTGCTCAGTTCCTCTCCCAGTGCCATCGTTGTTCTCCCCTCCCCCAAGCCCAATGTGTTTTTTATTAAACTGAATTAGGACATTCTAGTCTCTCTTAAGAGTGGAAATGGGAACAGCTTAAATGAGCAGCTAGATGAGACTCAGCAGCCTTTCCAACTGCACTGCAGAAGCTTAGCTGCAAAGGGAATGATAATTTTTGAAGGATTTGTGCAACTGTTGAAGAACTACCAGCATTAATATTAATAAAAAGCTGCTAATCTGTTTTTCCTTTTCCATTTTAAGAGTATATAGCTTTCTTACTATGCTTGCTATAAAAATCAGTCTACTAAATATTTTGCTTCCTTTCAATCCTCTTCCCTTTTGTAATTCCTCTATTTGCATACTTTCTCATATACTGAAGTGGGTTTTTTGTTGTTGGTTTTGCCTAAAAACGTCAACCTCTGGGTTTGAATGCAGATACGGGCGTGGGTTTGAGATCTCTGCCATTCAAAACCAGCCAAAACTGAAGTGCAGCAAAAACCATAGGAGCAATTGTATCCAGGGTTGGGATGAAAAGGTTTTCATCACTAAAAGCATTTGTCCTTGAGGTATCTGTAGAAAATTTTTGGTCCTTGAAATCCATATTGCTACTTCAGTGTTTATTCTAACCAAAATAGCCATGAGCCTGATATCTTCTGACCCTTACTTTCAGTCTCTGCCTCTCTTTTTTGCTATATCAGATGTCTTCAGGATTTCTATAGATACTTAAAAAAAAAAAAAAAAGTAGGTCTTTGAGTTATCATCTCAGCTCTCTGTCCCTTTTCCTCTCTGCTGGCTCACCCAACCACCTTGCCTGGCATTGGAAATTATTCATTCTCTTTGAGTACTGTGCTGATTTTTTCACAGGCTTATATTCTTTGCCAAGAAAAAAAAAATATAAATGAGCAGGGGCTTGAACTCTGGCTGCATGAAAAGTTATGAGGGCAAACCTGGTATCTAAACAGCGCACAAGAGCACAGGGGTCTCTGAAATACTCTCTTACTCTCCTAATTCTGTGCTTCTCAGCCTCCCAGTGTTACTCTGGTCTGAAGATGTAGGGACAGTGCCAGCTTTGCACCTGAGAGCTGTGTGTGAAATGCAGATGGGTCTGTCCTTGGGTAGCACTCCCTTACATTTCACAGCTGCTCCTCTGGGTGGGGTCACAGTGGTGTGGTGGCCAGCTGAAAACCCTGCCTGGCTGTGCCCAGCTTAAAGGCTGGGTTATGGTCACCCCGTGGCCAGGCTGCTGGTAGCACTGGGGTTAGCAGAATGCAGGCTGTCAGGGAAGGGACTGCTGTTTATTCCTGTGTCTATCCTAAAGGAAATCAGAGAGCAAGATGATGTGAATGATGGCTGTCTTGGTTTAGGAATAGCTTGGCAGGAGATCTGACAGTTCTGAATAACAAAACAGGTCAATAAAAACATTCCCATAAAAAAGGCTAAAAAATGAATAAGAGAAACGCTGGTTTGTTTCTATGGAAGCTAAGTAGGGGAAAAATTTAAATGAAAGAAGGGAAGGGAGAACTTGATTTCGGATTTCATATTACCTGAAGTTAAGAATGAGGCTTATATTCCAGTGGCAGAAAGACAGTCACTCAAGAGAGCCCTGTCAGCCTGTGTGACTGGGGGGTGGTAATGCACGATTAAGACATGAGAACACACAGCAATGACACATTTCTAAGCAGGCCTTAAGTGTTATAAAACACAGTTTAGGCTGCTAAGGGTGGTGGTTAACTTTGCTTTAACAGACATTTTACCATCCCAGAAGGGAGGGAGTGACACAAGGAGGGATGGTGCTCAGCCAATGATGGTTGCTTGTGAGTAGCTGATGCTGTCACTTGCAAGTGGCTGCAGATATTTTGTCCTGCAAAAGCTGGTTGAACGTGGAGGGATGTGGGCTTTTTTGCCATCTTATCCAGTCTTCTTTTTGTCAGGCTAGCTAGTAATTAACCTATAAAAGCATGTAGATTTTTAGCTTGAAGCGACAGATGAGAAACTTGAAATAAGTTGGACAAACTGTAGGATCCAATTCCCTCGTGTAGGACACGAGGAGGGATGGTGCTCAGCCAATGATGGTTGCTTGTGAGTAGCTGATGCTGTCACTTGCAAGTGGCTGCAGATATTTTGTCCTGCAAAAGCTGGTTGAACGTGGAGGGATGTGGGCTTTTTTGCCATCTTATCCAGTCTTCTTTTTGTCAGGCTAGCTAGTAATTAACCTATAAAAGCATGTAGATTTTTAGCTTGAAGCGACAGATGAGAAACTTGAAATAAGTTGGACAAACTGTAGGATCCAATTCCCTTTTGATACACATCCATGCAGCCTACTGAGATGGGTTAGATCAGTGTAATAATAACTTTTCAGCCTTTTAGTGAGTCTGCTTCCTTCAGCATTTGCTCTTGTACAGTCTTTTGTCATCCCTCTCCATTAACTCAGTTCTGAAACTGGCTCTGGCTGACATTCAGCCCTGGTTTTACAGCACACACCCAGCCCAGCTTTTATGCATGGACTTACTTGTAGTGGATGTCTTGTTCTGAAATTCATGTGAATTCTGGCAGTTCAATTGTGTGACTGTCATTTGATCTGTAATTTTACTCAAGTTGAAAAATTCTGCGGGTTTTGGCTTCTGTGGTGTGTGATGGAGCCAGAAGTGTTTATTTTATGTAGCCATCATCTTCTTGGTATTTCACTGCCTGTTGTCTTCTCTAAGTTTATAGAATGGCCTGGGTTGGAAGAGATCTTAAAGGCCATCTAGTTTAAATGCCCCTGCTGTCAGCAGGGACACGTTCCACTAGACCAGGCTGCTCAGAATGCCATCCAACCTGGCTTTATATAATTCTGGGGATGGGACATCCAAAACTTCTCTGGACAATTTGTTCCAGTGCCTCATCACCCTCACAGTAAAGAATTTCTTCCTAAAATACAGTCTACTCTCTTTCAGTTTGAAGCCATTCCCTCAAGTCCTGTCACTACAAACTCTTGTAAGAAGTGCCTCTCCATCGTTCTCCTAGGCTCCCTTCAGGTGCTGGAAGGCCACAGTTAGATCACCACAAAGCCTTCTCTTCTCCAGGCTGAACAATCCCAGTTCTCTCAGCCTTTCCTCACAGGAGAGGTGCTCCATCCCTCTAATCACCTTGGTTGCACTCCAACAGGTCCATGTCCTTCCTTTGCCGGGAACCCCACAGCTGCTTCTGGCTCTATGGTGATACAGTTTAGAAAGGAGAAAAATTGGATCACCTTTATTAAAGACTGATATTTTCTTCCACTTCAAGTTTACCAGAACTAAGTTCTGGCATGCTTCCAGGAGAGACTATTTGTATTGCTTTTCAGTTACTTGTGTTTGAAGAGGGAGACAGCTGGAGTGTGTAAAGGCATTTCAGCCAGCTTGGCAGGCCCCTGGCTTTCAGTCTGGAGAATGGAGCTGTGCAAGTTGCAGGGGACCTTGTCGAAATGATGAGAAAAGAGTTGGAGCAAACCCTTGTCTCTGTTGAAATCAATTGAACTACCATTAGCATGAGTCCAGATTTCATCCATAAACTTAAGTAGGGTATTTCTCTTTCTAGGCAGCCTACAGAAATGTTTCTGTCTGTTGGCATTTGTTTTCATGTTTCTTTGCAATGATTGCATAATTGGGATGTATCTGTAATGTCAGAAATCTAATAGGTTAAGTAGCATAAATGACTGTTAGGGAGAGAAGAAACACAGAACTGCAGAACCGTTGTTGCTTTAAACTCCTACCAGTTTAGTTGTTCAGTTTAACCATTTAGTAGTCAGAGCTACTGTTGTGATAAATGGCAGTGATGGGTGTTCAGGCACTAGTGCTAAACACAAAGGAGTAAAAGCAACCTTTTTTTTTCCTTTCTCTTAAATGGAAATCATTCAGTATGTTGCTGATGGCTTCTCAGTTGGCCAGAGACTAACTTTGGTGTCCCTGAGCCTTAATGATGTTGTGATAGACTCTGGTTTTAATCTGACAAGAAATGTATACTGTTAGCATTTTGCTAAATCTGATAGCAAATGCTGTGTATACAGCATCATTTAAGCCTTTAGTTCAAGTACTAAAAAAACATTTGGTATCTAAGGGACTGGTTGATTACTGATTATGCTTTTATCAGTGTGCATATCTGGGTTTTTTCCTATTACCTGAAGGTAGAATAACAATGCTTTTTAAACATTTGCATTTTTTCCCTCCAGATCAGTGATGCCTTTGAAAGGAATGTTTTCATCTTTCTTTTATTTTTATTTTTGGGGAGGGGATATGGGTGTTTGAAAACAATGCAATTTTTTTCAAATGTGATTCTCACAGTGACTAAACTTTCCAGTCCTTTTGTGACTTGATTAGTATTTCAGTGTAATATCCCACTATAATTTTTTCAGCTTTTTACAAATGTTTCTGTATGACTCTGATGATAACTCTGTAATCTACCTGACAGCAGCATGTCCCACCTCTCAAACCAGAGCTGAGTTGAGGATGTTAGAGCTGCTGGAGAGGAAATGTTAATGAACCATTTTTCAAATTTTTTTTTTTTAATTGTGAGAGAGGGGAAGAAAGGTGTCTGTGCTAATGCCACAGATAAAAAACCTCTTGGCTGCTTTGCAGTGTCCTGAGACCTGTGATGGGTAACCCCCCTGTGAAGGGTGCAGTAAGTGGAATTTGGCACATGCCCAAGGGACAGCACTTTTTGTGATGTTTACAACACAAGCTGTGGCTGCTGGTACAGTCCACAGCATCTGCCACCATGGTCATGGCCATCTTCCCACCTGAAGAGAAGGGGTCAGGGGCCTGGTTGGCCCCTTGATACATTTTTGTAATGAAATCAGGTTGTTTGCTACCTTAGGTCTCTTACTGTCCTTACTCCTGGAACTCTTGTGGTCTTTTAATTGTTTCCTGGAGGCATTTGTTTTCCCTCACTGGTTTGTATTGTTTCTTGTCCTTTGACTAATACTTGTCACTTCAGACTTTAAAAAGAAGGGCCAGACTCAAGGAATTTGGTGTAAATTGCAGCTCTGTTAATAGGTGAAATGGGACATAGCTCCTATGCAAAAGGTGTACCTACAGATCCAGCAGTACTGTTTTTATGAGAAGATGTGTTCTGAGCATCTTGACTGAACTTCCTTGACTTGGCAGGCATAAAAGGAGATGCACGTTCCCTCTCTTCCTCTAAATGTTGATGGCCTTTCAGTGTGAAACACCACACAGTGTTTATTTTTATGCCCTTTTAATGTTTTTTGGAGGGTTTGTTTAGTTTCCCTTCATAATTTTTAATAGGAAGTCTTTGAAGTTGGGTCGTGGATGAAAAATCCTGTTGGCAGCCTGACTATTCATTGTTGACTCCTATCTTCTTTAATTGTTCATCTATAAAAATCTGGAAGGGAGTGTGTTCAGAGAAACTGTGAAGCAATGTATATTTCTGGAAAGGGGAAATAAACTTGCAATTATTCTCAGCTATTATTTGTCACGTGAAGATGTTACATACTAATGGTTGCAGATGGTTTACACAAAAACTATACACACTGCAAACCCTCTTCATTGGGAGCTATGGCTTTCTGTTATACATTATGCTAGAATGGAAAAGGTTTTTTTCTGCCTGCAGCTATGTATTAGCCTTATTCACTGTTGCTAGCACAAACTCTCTTTAATATGCATCCGGCAATGGTTAAAATTTTCTCCGTCGGTGACTTCACATTTATCCACGTAGACGGAGGATTCTTCTCAGGTTGAAAAGGTAAGGACGTCAGTGTGCAGGAGTCCTTGGTGGAGAGCTCTGCATTTAGAAAATCAGACGTGAAGGAGGCAGAATGAAGGTTTAGGCTTAATATTTCTGTGTTCTTGTTCAAGTTCAGGATCTGCTTTTATTTTAAAATGTATTTATGAGTGCATAAGCATATTGTACCTCTGTGCATATGTGTGACTGTAAGACACAGTGATTGCTTCATTTTGTGCAGTAGTAAAACAATCCTATCATGTGCTTATGTATTTTTTATTCTTCGAAAACAGTAAAGACATCTGTAAAATGTTATTTGAATTACAGTTTATACAGTAAAGATTATAAAAGGCTGCAGTGTAAATTTGCCTGTTAAAATCATGCAACACAAAGGAGGAAGGGTGAGAAGGTAGAACAGAAGCTGGAGTTCAGCATTCCTGATGTAAGGCGACTGGTCAGAAAAGGTTGCAGTTGACTGGTTTGGTCGTAGCAGACATACTCCAGGTCAGTCAGCCTCACCTGCAAAGGTGATGGAAACAGCTCACCCTGGATGGCAGCTCTAAGGGTGTGGAGGAAAAGAAGGTTATCAGGAGTAGTCAACAGGGATTCACCAAGGAGGTCAATAGCTTGACCTATCTGATAGCCTTCTGTGATGGAATGTCTGGCTGTGTGGGTAGATGAGGGGAGAGCAGTGCCTACCTTGACTTCAGCAAGGCTTTTGGCACTCTCTCCCATAACATCCTCATAGGTAAGCTCAGGAAGTGTGGGTTGAGAATTGGCTGAAGAGATGGTCCTAGAGTTGTGGACAGTGATGCAGTCTGATTGCAGGCCCATTGCTAGTGGTGTTCCCTAGGGGCCAATACTGGTCCCAGCCTTGTTCAACTTATTTCTCAGTAATCTGGGATGAAGGGACAGAATGTACTCTCAGGAAGTTTGTTGCTGATACAGAACTGGGAGAAGTGTCTGATTTGCCAGAAGCCTGTGTAGCTATTCAGCAAGAGCTGGACAGGCTGGAGAGTTGGGTGGAGAGGATCTTAATGACGTTCCGTGAAGACAGGTGCAGGGTTCTGCACCCGTGGAAGAATAACCCCTTAAAGGGGGGCTCAGCTGCTGGGAAAGCAGCTCTGTGGAGAAGGACCTGGGAGTCCTGGTGGTCAACAGGCTGTCCATGAGCCAGCAGCACCTTATGGCCAAGGAGGCCGAAGGTATCTGGGGGAGCATGAGGAGGAGCATTGCCAGCAGGTCAAGCGAGCTGATCCTGCCTCTATTTTGCCCTAGTGGGGCCTCACCTGAAGTGCTGTGTCCAGTTCTGGGCTCTCTAGTTCAATAAAGGCAAGGAACTACTGGAAAGAGTTTAGTGGAGGGTTGTGGAAGTGATAAGGGAACTGGAGCATCTCTTATGAGGAGAGGCTGTTTAGCCTGGAGAAAACAGGATTTTATCAATGCATAGAAGTATCTTAAGGGCAGGTGTCAAGAGGATGGAACCAGGCTTTTCAGTGGTGCCCAGCAACAGAACAAGGGGCAATGGGCACAAACTGAAACAGGAAGTTCCATCTGAATATGATCCATCCATCCTTAGTTTGAGGGTGTCAGAGCACCGGAACAGGCTGCACAGATAGGCTGTGGGGTCTCCTTCTCTGGAGATATGCACAGGTGAACCTGCTTTAGAAGGGGATTGAAGAGGTGATCCGCAGAGGCCCCTTCTAACCCCAATTATTCTGTGTTTTTGTGAGTCTATGACTTGGCTTGATAATCAACTGTCTGACTAAAACTAGTCATGAGAGCTCAGTATATGGCCAACTAAAACTGCTTGAATGTTTATATACTTTAGGGGAAAAGACAGTTTTGAAGAATAAGCTTTTATTGGTTTGGCAGCATGATTTTATCGGAGCACTAGAGGAGAGGCAGGATAATAGGATGAGATGAAGTAATCTAACTGCTCTCAAATAGCCCAGCTGCTACAATTTTGCATCTGATTATGTATTTCAAACTAGAAGATTTTACAGTTTCCTTTGAGGCAATAACAATAACAGTTTATGGAAAGAGCCAGCACTTACCTTGTCTTTCTTTTACTCTGCAGGTGCTTGGCACACTGAACTTACTGATCTGTGTAGGATTAGTTCTGTGGTCCATTTATTGAAGATGTGAAACGACATCAAGTCTGAGATTGGAATTACTGACTGACTGGATAAAATTTTAGTCCTTGTGATGCACATGGACATGCTGAATTTTAAGTAATTCTAGCTTCTTCTCCCCTCCCCTCCCTTCCCCTCACTCAGCTATCTCAGGGTTCATAGAGATTTCAATGGTTTGTGTGCCTGTAAGTTTGGAACAGAAGTGACCAAAAATGGGGGACCAGCAATTGTATAAAACTAATCATACTGCCAACAACAATGAGAACTTGTACTACGAACAACACCAAATGAACTCCCTTCCATCTCTAAATCACAGCTATGGGACATCTGTTATGGATGCTCCCCAGGCCTCCCCCCTCTCCCCTCCATTTCCCCAAGATTCAAGGGACAGTATAGCTGTAGGTTCAAAAAGTCTTGGGTCGATGGATACATCTAGACAAACCAGTTGGACACATTCTGGCTCAGGAAACCACGTCCCAGCGAGGAACAGTTTCAATAATCAAAGCTCAATGTGGAGCCCCCTCGGGCAGGGGGAGTCCCACGACGGATACCAATATCCTTACCCTCAACACAGTGAAAACCGATCGCAAAAAATTACCAGTGGGGTCCTGCACAAATTGGACTCCTTTACACAAGTATTTGCTAACCAAAATCTGAGAATCCAAGTCAACAACATGGCTCAGGTTCTGCACACCGAGTCGTCAATGGTGGATAATTCCGGTGACAGTGCGCTCAGGCAGCTGCTCTCCCAGAAGCCGGCGGTCGAGCAACAACCCGTAACTTCCACCGTACAAAGATACCAACCAGTGCCACAGCAAACACACCAGAATTTTGCAAGCACACAGCAAAAGCAACAAATGCAAGTCATGCAGCACCAACAGTTGTACTACGACTACCAGCAGCACTTATCGCAGATGCAGATGCATTCTGCGTTCCAGCAGGGACAGGCACACGTTCCACAGATGCCGTCCCAGCAGCTCCTGCCACAGCAGATGCAGCACCTGCAGCAGCCTCAGTACTACGCCCAGCCCCAGCAGGGACACCAGCGGCTCTCGCTCCAGGAGCTCCAGCAGCAGCAGCCAGCTCGGCAGCAGAGGCAGTGTCCAGTGCAGATTGCTCAGTATTACCAAACACAACCTGTCATGCAGCAGCTACAGCAGCAGCAGCAGCAGATGCAATTGCCGCTTCCTCCGTATCACAGGGAACCCGATCCAAAGACTATGCATGAGCCACACCAGTACCCTCAGGATCCCAGTCATCCTGTGCAGCTTATCCAGTTGGGAGCAGTGCCTCAGTATTGCTTCCAAGATCCCCACGAACAGTACAGGCACTTGTACCCCCAGAGTTTATTGCAGCAGCAGCAAGATCAGCAGAAGCAATACCTGAGTGAGAGCAGAGTGCCATCCCTGAACTCCCACCTTGGCCTCACTCCACCAGAGACCGCCGAGGATCCCACGCGGCAGGAGATGAATTCCGTAGGTAATGCTGTCCCTCATCGAACTCTTTTGCCGCCCTCAGGAGTTCATATGAACAACAAAAGCTCTCAGCAAGACTCTCCCAGCACCACGTGGTCTCAGGTATGTGGTATTTTAGATCCATGCCCAGCTAAATTTGTTTGCAAAGGAGTAGCAAAGTGTGGAAACTAAGCGGTTTCGACAGAGGCAGAAGGTTAGGATGTGAGCTGTGGGCATCTCTGGGATGGGGAACTATTGGGAAACTTCATTACCAGACTTTTGTCTACAGCACTGGGTTGGCTTTGGGCCAGGCTGGCTGCAGCACAGAACTGCTGCTGCAAGGCTGATCCTTTCCTTGTGAGAGGCTTTGGGAACTTCTGCCTCAGTTTCTGGGAAGGAGGGACCCAGTTACAACAAAGCCTTCTTGCTAATTTTTTAACACTGCAGGCTCAGTTGTTCAGGAGCAGTTAGTCAACTCTGTTTCCAAAAGCAGTGCCTCTGGTCAAAGCAAAGGCTTCAAACAGCAGGTGAGTGAAGAAAACTTGAGCTTGCAGTGCTCACAGGGGCAGATTTGATGTCTGGCTCTCAACTCAGAGGCTTTTAATAGTAGTAAAATTGTATGCAAAATGCAGACTTAATGCTGTGAGGACCTTCACAATATTTCCTGAAAAATTATTTTCTCAACTTTTTCCCCATTTTCATTCTTCTGTTTTGATAGCAGATGCAACTGTCAGATGGCAGACTGCAGCCACTGTCCCCAGAACAAAGGTATTTTTAAAAGATTTTTGTCTTTCTAATTAAATATGAGAAATGCAAAGGAGATCTGTATTTAGAGGGAAAAAGCATACGATCTGGGTGTGTAATAATTGTTACTCTTCTAGAAACACCTTTACTTTTGTGCTTTGTGATTTTAAGTTTGTATGATTTCCAGCATCCCCCCATAGCAATAGACTCAAATGAATGCATTCTTTATATTAAAGAAAAAGTAAGGGAATCAAAGAAAAACCAAAAGCATGGGAACTCCAGTGTTGCATTTACAAGAAAAGGGATGCCATGTGGTCTGGATTTGTATCCTGGGCAGCGGAGATCTTCTGTTTGTTTCTTAAGGTCTCACCTCTGAAGTACCAAGGTGTCCATCAGAGTGGTTGCCTACCATAAATTAGAGGCATTGTGTCCAAGGACTTGTTAATTGTTGTCATAAGTGGTGAAATGCAGGTCTGTCATGGCAGATCTCATGGGTCTCAGGTTTTCTGTACTGATGAGCATGTTCTGCTCAAAACTTCCCTCTTCCCCATCTTGGGAGCAGCTGATCTAGGTTATTGGCCAGATATTCCACAGCAGTCACCACAAGTGCTTACTTGTTACTTCATTACCATCTAGCTGTAAAATTTTATTAACTTCCTTGATTAAAAAAGCTCCTTCTGCAACAAAGGGAACATGCCAAACGAATGTTTTTTCTTCTGTTCCATGCTTCAAACAAATGAAAATAAAAATAGTGGCCAGAACAGAGAAGCGCTTCCTGAGAGAGCTGATGGGAAGAACAAGCTAATGTGTTCAATATGCTTGAAGGAATTTAAGAGTCTGCCTGCTCTAAATGGTCACATGAGGTCACACGGAGGAGTAAGAGCATCTCCTAACTTCAAACAGGTACAATCCATTTGACTTCAGTATTTGGCAGAGTCCTTTTGTGTTGATGTTTGCTTGCTTTGCCATGCTTTGCTTTGCTGTCAAAACTTGTTCTTCTCAGCGCTGTTTTGTTATGTCATACCCCATGGAAGTAGAAATGCACATAATTCTGTTAGTTTGTAGGCCAGAAGTCTTGTTTTGAAGACAGAGGCAGTGGTGGAGGACAGATCAGTGTTTGTCCTTCTCTGTTTCTCTCACGTTACAGAACACCCTACCAAGTCATGTCAGGAGTGTCTAATTTTTTTCCTCCTCGTGTTTGTTTATTATATTAGAAATACCAGGAACATCAAGTCTTCCTTATTTTCATTTGAACTACTTGGATGACTAAGGAATATTTATTGGAAGCCTTCCCAGGCTTTAACTGGAGGAGCAGAATTGTTGAATCTTTGACAGCTTTCTTCCAAAGTGTTTTAGTTGTATAGGTATCAACAAATACCAAACCAAAAATGTGTTTGAGTTGTTCTGAATAAAAATAGCTTGCCCTGTCAATCAGTCTTTATCCTGATAATTTAGACATTCCGTCCTAACAGGGAATACCACAGGAAGGCAAAGAGCTTCCTGAGTTCCACAGTTTGTGTTTTTGTTTGCAGTTGGGTGATGGAGAATTCTGTGTTTGTAGCAATAAAAAGAGACATGTTTGTCTCCCCTACCTTGCAAAGATGCTCCAGGTGATTATTTGTCACCAAGACCGAATCCTCCATAGGAGTCACAAGTAGCCTGCCGACTTCATTTGAGGCAAGGAAGGAGTCCCAGGAAGGAACACGGTTGTGTGTTTTGTAACCCTGGCCACTTCTTTTCAGCCACGGTGCACACGCTGGGTAGTGCATCGGTCCCGAAGCAGCGCTCCCTCACTGGGGCTGAAAGCCTTTAATTGTCTGTGCAGGATGAAGGGGAGAAGCCACCACAGCAGCCGCTGCCTAAAGAGGTGGATGGCCTCGCGCCCATCGTCATGCCCGTGTCTGTCCCTGTAAAGCTTCTGTCACCTGAGCCCAGCACGCAGCCCTCTGCCAGCACTGCCACAGTCACAGACAAGCCTGCCAGCTCTGTGTCAGATGACGAGATGCCCGTTCTCGTGAAGATGACTTACTCTCCACCGTGCAGTCCAAAAGTGGCCAACCCCTGCTCATCCTCTGTGAGTGCTGTGTTTCTTGCCACTAACTGTCCTGTGCTTGTTAAATCCCTTTGCTTGTAGTGCTGCTGCTTTCTAAAACATCTGTATTTTAGAATATTTTCTGGAATCTTTATATTCCTAATAAAAGAAAAAACCTCCCGTAGCATCTGAACATTTCTCCTTCAATCATTTGAAAATATTAATTTTCCTTTGCTGAGGAATCAAGATCTCAGTTGAAAACAAATAATTTGAAATTGGAATGTGATATTCTTTCATCCCACTAGAACAAAGGGATTTACTCTCTTTTTACTGGTTTTGTTTTTTCCTTTTCAGGCTGCTTCATTGTTACGTTATTGCTTAAAATCAGCAGTTTTATTTCTTCCTGTTTTCTGAAGTCAGATATATGTGCTTCTCATTTCAGCCAAAGAGGGTGCAGTGCTTAGAGTGTGTGCTCTAAGCAGTATAAAACTCGGAGTTTGCAGTGAAGTAATTTTTCCCTTTCTCCCTGCCTGCGTCAGCTCTAAGGGTTAATCACTGGGATTTCTGATACAGGAAAAATAGCTCTGCTTAATGCTTTCATTTCGCTTATGAAACTGAAATGGTCAGGCAGCACGAGGAATTGATGAGTGCTCGAATGAGATGTGAGAATGCTCATTATTATTTTCCTGAAGGAGTCCTGGAGCAAGCAATATTTATTTCGTGTTCCGGTGTAGAAATGGATTCTGCTCATTCCTTCAAATCCATTTTGGCAGACTACGCCATAATAAGGGATTACTGGGAAGCATAAGTACTGTATGGTATTATCTGTACAATGCAGAGAAATATCCTTGTGATATTTTTGATTTTCCTTCTCCATGTGAGGCTGATGGACAAATGAGGTATCAGCATTATACCAGCACGGATGACTCCTTATAATAGTCACTCCTGACTCTTCATTCAGACATACCCACTAATTTTAAATACATGTAATATACACATGTATATAGAAAATCTTCCCTCTCTTCCTTTAAGACAGAGGTTTTACATATAAACTTCCACTTTACTGTGAAAGCCGTCATTTCACAATACTTAGTAACTCAGCAGTAGAATTTTTCATTTCTATTTCTAGTTCCTCTAAAGAATAGGGACAGTCTTTTCTGAATCCTCAAGCTCTGAGTGGGAGATCTTCTCTAGAGACACCAGAGTAGGTGGCTTGGGCTTGTGTATTTCTGCAATGTATATAAAGTGACTGTGATTAAATCTGCCAGTGTTTGGCAAAATGCACATTCATTCCCTCAAAATTATGCTTGTGGTCTTTGTTGTTGCCCAAGCAAACCAAACTCATGCAGTTCCCTCTCTGGACCCTATCTTTTATATAAGCAATAGCATTGGAAACATTAAAAGATCAAAAGATCCACAGTTTCCTCCTCTTCTGTAAAGAGATTGTGCCATTGGAGAGGGACTTTTTTTTTAATACCAAAGAAGTAAAGCTGTGTTGCATTTATTTATACTGTGCTTTGAGCTGTCCAGAAAAGCTCCCACAAAACTCATGGACTCAGTAAAGTGAAACAGCAAAAAGGAACTAAACATTCAGCAAGGCTACAGGATGGTGAGCTGAGGCTAGCAGTCAGGTGACATCCATCAGGATCCATCCAGAGTGGATCTCTCAAGGTGCAGCAGCAGGGCCCAGAAGTATGCATTCTGTCTTGGAGAATGGGAATCAGTTACTAGAAGTTCAAAAAAGTAGGGTGGTTCTTCAGGGGTGGTTCTGCCCTGAGAGCCCATGGACACCACTCTCTCCTTTACTGCTCAGTGTGGCCTTTTTTGAGAGCAGTGTTGGCATAGGAATGCTCTAGGTGAAGCAGTGTAGGAGGTGGAGCTGTTTAGGATTTCTGAGATGTTGCGTTGATTTGCTTTACACTTGTGAGAAAGGAGTACCAGCTCTTTCACACTTGAAGAGCAGAACAAAATGAGCCCTTAATCAAAGACTTGGATCTGGCCTTCTGGGTCTCTTTTTTAGGTTTTGGGTTGTTTGGATTTTTTCCTTGAGTTTAGGGGGTTTTCCCCGTTTCTCCTTTAGGAACACTAAATGTTCACCATCTCGATGGACTTTATCTGTCGTTAGAGGTAACTTTCACTGTTCCAAATGTCCATTATCAAAAAAAAATCCTTTGCAAAGTTGCATTTTCTTCCCTGCAGAAGCAAAACTATTCCAAAACTAATTTTTTTTTTACAGAGAAAAAATGTCAACAGCTGTTGGAGAGGATGCAGCCATGATCTAACAAAGAGGACAGGACCTCTGTAATCAAAAACATTTCCTCAAGCTGGAACTTATTAACATAAGGGATAAAGGGTGACAGTGCTAATGTTCGTTTAACATGATTTTTATTGGGTGAATGTGATTCCCAAGAACCACCCATGGTGGAAAGATGTATGTTGTCTAAACATACATTGTAGTAATTTGCTTTATGTAGTAGTAGAATTTACCAGATGATGCAGACATTCTGGAGTAATGCTGTCAAAATTTTCTTCTGCTTCCCAAATTTATTCCAAAGATGGACTACAGCCTAAGTTCCTAAAAGCAGTACATTTAATAATACTGTGTTCATCCACCAGCTTCTGTGTGTTCTTAAAGCACAACCTGAAGACCTGTTTCTTCCTACCTTATCCCCACTCCCCCAAGAAATCCAGATTCCAGGTTTGCATAAGTTCTGTGCCTTCTCCTTCTGTATACTCTAGGGATTTGTTATTAAATTATTTTTAACATCTGAATTCTAGAAGTCTGGGCGTGTTAATAGTGTGTGAATTTCCCAAGTGGTCATTTACTACCCTTTTTTCTCCAAGGAAAGAGGAGAGAGTTAAGTTCAGGATTTGTTGCAGCTGGACTGTAATCAAGCTGATGGGAATGTAGTGATAAGAGGCAAAGAATTTGAATTTATTACATTTTTCTTCTTTTCCTGCTGCTGAGCACTGCAGTAATTTCACTGAGCTCATGTGTCCTTTCTGATCTCACTAAATAAATGCATTAGCAAACCTCTCATATAAAGTTTCTAGTAAACTGTGACTGGGAAATGAAGCATCTCCCACCAGCCCGTGTGCATGTTCTGTGCAAACAGAAATGCCCAGAGCGTCTGGGTAGTGATGAAGAAGGGTGTGGGAGACTCATGGTCTGAGAGAGCAGTTCCCTGCACTTTCAAAAGCTGACAGCAGCCTCTCCATGTCTGCCTCTGTGGCTCAGCTGTACCTTCACCCAGAGGGCTTGCTGCTGGAGGTGAAGGGCATTTTGTCCTGGTTTTTCTCACTGCCCTGAGGTTTCTGTGTAGTTCCAGATACTGTACTGCCCAGGGTTATTATAGTGGCACCTGAATAACTGCCTGGTGGTAACAGCTTTTCTGTGGCCATTGCCCAAAGCTGTACAGGATTGTGTGCAAACCACAATTAAGCAGGCCTGAATGATAAGATTCTCCGTTTTCATTTAGGAAACGAGCAAAAAACTCCATCCGAGTGCTGTAAAATTGGAAGAAAACTTCAAACCATTGCAGGACAAGAAGAAGTATCGGCACAGACCCGAACCCCTCTTCATACCTCCTCCTTCCTTCAACCTCAGCATGTCCCACTCTGGTGCCACTCTGTACCAGAGCCAGCTCCGCTCCCCCCGTGTTCTGGGCGATCACCTGCTGGACCGGACGCACGAGCTGCCCCCCTACACTCCACCGCCGATGCTCAGCCCCGTCCGGCAAGGCTCTGGGCTCTTCAGCAGCGTTCTCACTTCTCACAGCACAGCACATGCTCAGCTGCCACTTACTCCACTGACACCCACTCCACGGGTGCTCCTGTGTCGCTCTAGTAAGTATTGCACTCACGGAGCACAAAGGAGAGAGCACTGTCCTCTCCTCTCGTGTCACCACACTCATGGGTTTTGTGTGTGCTCACATGCATGGCCAGCTCTGCTAATTCACAGAAGTCTATTTTAGTGGCAGTTTTGCCTTGGATTTTGTAAAGTTAAGGCATAAAGGGAATAGAGGAGCCTAATCTGCCCAGTAAGGCTGTGATCATTCCATGTGGTCTGCCCCAAGAAAGGACCACCTTGCCTCTCATTACATCTGGGCCTTCTGAAGTGGAAGAAAAGGACCTAGTTTGAGATATGGGGTTCACGTTAAGTTTTTGTTGTTCAGTTCATCACAAGAAAAGGTGTGTAATCACTCAGAATCAGGGCATTAGAAACCTCTGCAGTTTCTATTATTTATAAAAATTTAGACTATTTCTAAATATCGATAAAGGGTTGTTTTTGCATCATAGACTGGAGTAATGTTGATCTTAGTAGGGAGGTGGCAGTGCAGCCTGGGAGGGTCAGCAGCAGCAAAACAGCACTACTCAAATTCCAATCTCTGTTTCAGATAGTATTGATGGAAGTGTCATTCCAGTGACGCCTGGGCCTGGAGAACAGACTGTTGAACCGTAAGAAAAATAATATTTTTTGACACTGCTTTTATAGATTAGCTCCAACCTAGAGCCCGTGCCCTGAAGTGTTCTGAACTAGGTAGGAAGTATTTAGCTGCCTGAAATCATGTTGGGCTGGATGCATTTGGTGTTTCTGTGGATGGTGGCTCAGGACCTTTGGAGCCAAGTGGCTGTGGAAGATTTAGGTGGCATGGCTCAAAGTTAGTGATGGCTGGGAGGAGTGCTGTGAGGAAAACATGCCAATCCAGTACTCTTGCATTTGTGTGTATATATATATATATATATATATAAAAAGAGTGGAGATTTGGAGTGGTGGTGTTACCTGGTGGTGAACCTGGTAGGTTCCCCAGGGCAAAATGCAAACAGGGTTGTCCCTCAGCAGTAATGGCTCTTTTTGCTCTCTGCTGAAGAGTACCATTCTCTGTGGAACAGAAATTTACTGTTTCTGATGTCTAGCCTCTTTGCTAGTCATGCATATAAACTAGCTTGGGTTGTCCCTAAGGTATGATGTCTCAGTATGGCTTAAATTGCATATTGAAATTTTTGTTTTTCCCCAAGAGATCACTTCTCTCTAGTATTCAAAATACTTATCCCACTGGGAGTAAAGCATTGCATAAAGCAATCTGACACAATTTCCTGCCACTTCAGTGCAATAAAAGTTTTGTTGGAAATAAAGCGAAAGCTAATCTGACTTTTGTTTTTTCTACACATTGTGTAGTTGAATGCTTACTTATTTATTTATTCCTCTTTATAGGCGAATCAATATTGGGTCCAGGTTCCAGGCTGACATTCCTGAGCTGCAGGACAGATTGCTAATGGAGAAAGATGTGCACAAGGCTACTTTGGTTTGGAAACCATGGCCAGAACTGGAGAACAAAGTCTTCCAACAAAGAGGTACAATGACTTGCCATTTTAGAAGTTCCTACGTCAGCCTGTGCCTGTTGAGGAAATGCGCATTGATTTCTCCTGTCCGTGCTGAACAAAACGTTCAAGAGAATATTAATTGCTGAGAGTGCAGAGCAAGAGACTAGAACTCCATGGTACAGGTTGAGAGCAACAGCATTATATAGTGGCATTTAGAGGGAAGGCTGGGTGATCTGTTTTCTGGCAGCCAAGGGGGAAAGGTCATTGCTGGGAAGTTGGGTACTGAACTGCCTGGTAGAGGCAGAGGTCACAGCTGAGAGGCAGCTGATGGATCCTGAGCCTGTCCTGGGACCAGAGTTGAGAGGAAATGTGGCAGGCTTGGTGGGTTCTACCAGTCCTGAGCAGAATTTTTTCCTGCTTCTGACATGGTTCATTCTATTTTACCACCCTGGCTGGAGCCCTCTTGGCACAGCAACATCCCTGGTGTGTGTCAGTCTCACAGGCAGATCCCTAGCTCTGGAATAGCCTATCCCATCCCAAGGATGTGCTCCATTACATCCTCTCCTCAGTGATCCTGAAACAAGATGAGATGCTGAGGAGAAAAAGTGTGGAAGAATCTGCTGCCCTGAACTATGTAGTCTTTGAGGGGCATTACAGAATCCTTGGCTCCAGATGTTTGACTGACAGGCTACTGTATTAGCAGTAAAATGTTGACTTGTTTCTGACAGTGGAAGACCTTTTAAATATGAGCTGTTCCAGTGTGTTACCTGGTGGAGGAACTAACTCAGAATACGCTTTGCACTCTCTCTTTGAAGCAAAAGGAGATATTATGGTAAGATAAAAAGCTGAAAGGGGAGATATGATCCTCTTCTGCAGATAAATTAGCATGCTTTATTAAATGGATTTAGATATGGTTATATAAAAAAGATTTCTGATTGATTTGAAATGATGCTTTAAACATCCTGTAACATTTTTGGGGAATGACTTTTCCCTTTATTCTCTAATAAATTTAAATTTCAAAGCAGTGCCTCTCTGAAGGCTTACTGTATATTTCATATAGATAAGATTACTTAGTTTATAGCCTTGGGGCTTTGAATGTCTCCCAGTGCTTGCTCCAGCCCTGATATTTCACAGGCTTTATATTTGGTCACAGAGAGCTTAGTCCTCCTCTAGCCCTCATAAAAAAACCTCTTTTTTTTGGAGCAGCAATCACATCTACTTATTTGTTCAGAACTGTGAGGTAATTGCACACAGTTCTTATATAAATAATGCATTTCAAATATTTACATTAGTTTAGTGATGGGAATGTTATTAACTAAGGCAAAACATCAATTTTGCCCAGTGTTAGGGAAAAGCAAGGCCCCTTGAACCAGTTCCTGGAAAGCCAATATAAAACCAAATGCAACAAAACATGGGGCTGGAATGAGTCTCACTGGATTGGCTAATACAGTGGGGTTTAGCTTGTGTCCCAGTTTCCTTAGGCTCTGTTAGCTGTATCTGAGGGGTCTGAGAATGTCAGGATGTGGAATTTGCTTTACAGAGAGTTTGCATTTTCAGAGGAAAAATTTTAGGGATCCATAAATCCTCTGTTTTCCTGATCTGAAGGACTGTTAGCTATACTTGCAGTCATTCTTGACAGATGTTGACCTACACAGATATTCTAAAATATTTTATGCTACAAATATTAATGTTGTCGAACCAACCATTAAATATTACTATTAATTAACACTATCAAGTCAAACACTATAAATGTATTTGTTTGTGGCAAGCAAAAGGGAGGGAAAGAGCTGGAAGTTGCTAATAGTAACATTTGTGTTCATTAAGGCAGGACAGGTGCACATTAGGTGCTCTTCTGTGAGGTACAGTGTTAATGGGCCTTGGAGTAATTTGATGTGATTTTATACGACAGAAAAGAGAAAAGAGAGAAAATTAATTCATATCCTCATACCAAATAGTCTTCTAAATGCAGTTTTATGCCACAGCTGATTGCTTTTCCTAATTCTGTTTTTCCCTGCTTTTTCATTTAGGTTGCTCTTGAGAAGCTGCTGTTGCGAAAGCCAGTGAGACTGAAGTGTCATCCTTTGGCAAATTACCACTATGCCGGTAGGTTTCCTTGTGATCTTCCTGTCCTTCACACAGCCCAAGCCTGGCATCCAGGCTGGAGCATGGGATCACGTTGCACTCTCTGCTGTCTGCTGCAGGGATGGCAGCATTTGGTAGAGATGATGTGGACAGTGCCAAGGGTACTCCCAGAGCCGTTTGTTGCAAGTTTAGCAGTTTTGTACAGGACTGACAATGTACAGAAGCTTTGCATCCATGTCACTGTGTAGGATTCTATGGATTTAAAACTGCCTCGGGTGATTATTTTTCTCTTTTAAACTGAAATTTAACAATTTCATCTCCCTTTAAAACTGCTGCAGTTTGTAATTTATAATTTAGTATCACTAATGTCTTAATTTTCTGGTACATAAACAATCTGCCATCCTGCCTGCTTCTTCCAAGGTGATGGTGCACAATAAATGAATATGATAATCATGAGCACCCTTCCAAAGAGGCAGTGCTGTAACTCTTGCTAGGATGGATCTTAGTGCTGCTTACAGAGCCTCCGTGTGGGGATCTAGTCAAAAAAGCCTGGCTTGGTGACTTGTTTCATAAAATACAGCAAGAACTACATTGTGGTGTGAAACAGAAGTGAAATACAGACGTGGTGTTAAGTCACTGGATTTCACTTGTGTCACCTGAGCAGAGATGGCAAATGTCTCTCCTCTGCACCCCCCATGCTATTGCTTAATGCTTTGTAGTGGCTAACAACTGCTGAGACACAGAATAGGGTTTCACATAAGACATTTTGAACTTTATCTCCAGTTCAGGCTCAATGGGAAATGAGCCAAGAGTCTTCTGGTGGTCAGTCAGTCACAGTGTCCAAGGTCATGTACTCATTTCAGTTACAGTCACTGTGCAAGGTAAGTACAGAAGCAGCCTACTTCCTGGCTGTAGCAGCCCACTGGAAAGACTTCCAAATAACAAAAAAAACTTTGTAAAGCAACTCCTTAACCCCTTGGCCTGAGAACAAGAACAGAAACATGTTTGATGGTAGCTGATAATGACAGTAAATAAATGTGAACATCAGGTTTTCGGTTTTTTCTGAGGGAAATGCTTGGTGTCTCTGACAGCAGCTCTGTTGCAGTCCAAAGGGTGGACATGGGAATGGATGGAGAAGGAGGACATCAGCCAGGAACTTTGATCAGGGTCTCTTGCCTGAAGAGATGACACCAAATCATATGTGTGAGACAGTTCAAGGGCATGAGACCAGGAAGATGAGGAGATACCCCACAGCCTCTTCTTCATCAGTAGACAATCTAATTAGCAGACAAGAAATTGCTGCCTGTGTGGCAGAGGAGGAACTACCAAAGCAACTTCACAGTAGTTTCAGAAAGAATTCATTGGGATTCAGGGAGGAGCCAAGTGACTCTTTTGTTTAATTTCACATAAGATGATGCTAATCCTTGGTAACTAGCACTGAGACCTGTGGACACCTTTGAATCCCTATTTCTTAAGCAGGAAAGAAAGTTTGATTGTGCATATCACAGCATGAAATAAAATCTCATCAGTCTGGATTTAAGTGCCATAACATAACAAGACAAAGCACTACTTTCTAATGCTCTTGCATGCAACATGTGATTGCAACAGCATTGCTCTAGCACAGTGCAGCAGCTCTTGAATAAGAGTTTATTTCTGATTGATTATCAGCCACTCAAGGCATATGAGAATTTTTCACAATCTAGTGGATGAATAGCTTTAATATGACTTCAAGTGGCATCATTTTGGGATAACTTCATGTTTTCTGCTCCACACTCAGAAATCATGGCTCTGAGGCTTGCCACATTTAAAGGTGGAATACATTGAAACAGAGCATGCCACTTATGAGAATTAACTTGTTAAGAGTACCACAAACAGCAGATACCCAAACTCATCCTTAGCATTGCCTTTGAACGAGGGTACAGGCAAATTGCTCACCTTTGAAACTTGTGATGGAAGCCACTTGTAAAACTTGAGGATTTTCTGTTGTTGCCAAGAGAGCTGGACATGCTGACCCAAGGCTCCTTGGAAGAACACCCTAATCTCTGTCCTAAGACTTTGCTATCTGTCAGGATAGTGTTTTAGGAAGAGAGAGGGAGCACCTACCTGATACAAGAGGGGCACTGTTGCAAACACTTGAATTGTTCTCCTTTGAGAAGTGGAGTTTCTCAGGTCTGAAGCTCTGCAGTGGGGACTGCAGGAGAGATGGTCTCTGACATAGGGCACTTCAGGCATTCTGGAAGCTTCATGGATGTGCTGTGACAGGATTGTGGGTCAGACCCAGCATATGTTGTACGTGGTGGCTTTCAGCTACCTCTCCTTGGGGCTCCCTGTACATGGGTGTACATGTAGCCCCCTTGAAACCCACAAGTTGGGCCCAAAGCACACAGATGAGTAGAAAATATTTAATGTCAGTTAATCAGTGCAAAACCAGTATGGCACGTAAACAAAATGTAGAATAAATATCTATACATAAAGATCAGCTTTAAAATTTGATCTGTATTCTAAAGCCCCAAATTCTTTTTGCTGCATTGCAGATCTCTCTCTATGCACGTTCTCTATATCTCCCTCAAGCTAACAAGAGCAAAAGTGGTTTCCCAGCAACCAGAGTTAAAAACAGCTTTTCTTCTGTTTCTTTTCCTACACAGGATTTATTCTATTAATTAGGTTACTTCCAATTAACCCGCATAATCTTATAAGGGTCTCTGCTAATACCACAGCTATTAGGGAAAGTATGCAAAGTCCAAATTCTCCATAGGTGTACAACAAAATTAGTTCATGGAAGTGATTCTATGTTATTTTTATTGTGTTGTCTTTTTCAGAGGGTGGGGTAGAGGCAGGAGAGCAGGATGACTAGAAAAAACGAACATTTCTCCCGGTGTTTTCATGCTTTTTAAAGTTATGCTTTGGCATAATAGAGCAGCCTCCTGGACTGAATGAGTGCATTTACCCCTGCACAAAGGGAGAGTAAATGCAAATGACTGACAACTTGTGTAAGAAGGGAATGCTGCTGGTTCAGGGTGGGAAAAGATGGAAAGGCAGTGTGTCAGCAGAAAGATCTCTGGGTGATAACAGAATAAGTAAAACTCATGGCTGGAAGCCAGTGCCTTTCTCTGATGCTTAAGAGAGCTTTAAGTGTAAATCTCTGTGGAAATAACTAATGCGTGCTTATATCCAGTACTGAAGGAGCCTACAGAAAACAGGTTGCAGAAAAGTTAATTTTGTAGTTTTCACCATGTAAAGGAGTGATGAGGTACCTGCTCTGAGCTTGTAAGCTTGGGAGCTGATGCTGAAAACCAAAACATTTGTAGTTAATAACATTGCTAATTTTTTTTAGACAAAAATAACTTGTAGAGTTCAATACCATGTGTGGTGCCAGGACCCAAGTTAATTGAAATCGGTGCAGAGGCAGCATTTCTATGGAGAATAGTAACATTGACCAGGCATATTTGGGATTTATTTTCATAAAAGTTTTAGATGTTTCAGAAATTCTCAGACTGAAGTAGAATCTTCTCATAATATAAGTCATTTCAAAGGCATCCACTTTATGACTTCTTGCATATCCTTCCTTTAATGTATGTAATACTGCCCACTCCTAACAAACAGAACATTGCTTTGATGCATCAGAGCAATCCTGTGCTCCTTCTGTTTGACTAATATTGAGAAAGCATAAATTCAGTTCAATTTGAATGTTGATTTCACATTTTCATGGGCAGTTAGGCCAGGAGACCAAACACAGAATAACAATATTCAGAAGTTTTATATACAGCTTCCATTAAATGATAAAAAACACTCTGCATGTTGCACATTGTCTCTATCAGTTTGTGACCTCTGCCACAGAGGATTTAAATGTCTTATCCCAAACCATGCAAGTGAAGAGCTGCAAAAGGATCTTACAAAAGGAGAACAAAAGGATATATGAACTTCTGTGTCATCAAATGTAAAGTGGCATACATGGGAATAAACAACTCTGTGGTGGTACTTCTCAATTAGAATGAAAGTTTGGGATTGTAATGCTAATTCTAAGAAAGTAGCAGCTGTATTTTACAACAGCTAAAAAAACAGGTGCTAAGAGGATAGAAAACATGGTGATGTCACTGAAAGTCTGGATTTTATGTGGACTTCTGTGTGCCTTTCTGGTCCTCTTGCCTTTATAAGAATGCTTTAGTATTGGAAAAAGTTCAGAGGAGGGGACAGCAGTAATGATCAAAGGTTTGGGAGTGATAGAAAGGGCACACAATTCTGATTAGCATAGAGGTGATGGTCAAGGTTGGGTTCACTTTCTCCTCCACTTGAAGAATGAAGGGTCATCCAGTGAAGCTACTGGGAGCCAGGAAACAATGAAAAGGAGGTGGCTCTTCATGCAGAGGGTCCACTGATCTGTGAAACTCCTTAGCAAAGGATGTTTTGGGTACAAGAAGTTTAATTGATTGAAAGGAAGAGTAGCTCAGCACTTACATGGGTAGTTACTGAATAAGCAAATTGCAACAGACTCAGGAAATGCCCTGTGCCTAACATGGTCAGAGGTTAGGAAAAATTAGGGAGAGGCATTATATTTGCTTGCCCTAATCTTACTGTTTCCTAGGCAACTGCCTGTCACCACTGCTGGAGACCAAATACTGTTTAGATGGACTTCAGGCCTGAGTCAGTACAGCCATGCTTGTATTTGGGTAGCAGCACTCACTCACATGTGCTTAAGACTTCCTGGTTCTCATTTCAGATACGGCATCAACATAAAGGTCGTGAGTTTTTATCATTCATAATGATTCCACTTTCTTTTTAAGGCTCTGACAAATGGACACATCAAGAAAGGAGACTGTTCAAAGAGGCATTGTCCACCTACAGCAAAGATTTCATATTTGTACAGAAAATGGTAAGGTTATTTCTGTTCTGTCAATTGCTGGGGTTTTTTTTCCTTTTGCTCTATTCTGTTCCTCTTCATTTTCCCTCCAGTGCCAGACCAGCTGATAGCAGGCATAGAGGCAGCAGTGGTTACAACAGCACCAACAGGAGTGGTATATTCACTGGGTGTATCTGTGCATTAGATACCAGTAAAAAACAGTTACAAATAAATAAAAGTTGTTCCTCTTGTCGTTACATGTGAAAGTTTTCACACCTGGAATCCAAATCATGGCATTTTATGTGTGGGACAGGTATGGTTTTCCATTATAGTCTTGGTGTTCTCTGGCAGTTTGTTACAAAGTACCAGAGTCACTTGCATTGAGCCTGGTGCCAGAAAGGGCTGAAACCTGTTAATAAAGAGAAAACATGTTTGGGCTTACTTTTCATGTTCTGCCACAAAGCAGAAAAGACAAGGTTATAAATCTCAGGGCACAATACCCTACTTGTTAGCTCAAATGTTGAAAAATACGTGGGTTTATGTGAGCCAAGTCTTAATTCCTAGATTTCTCAGTGGTACTGTACAACTCAGCAGCAAGAGTACATTCTGAGTCATTTTCTGTCTGGAGTTTAGAGAATCCCAGAGAAATCTTCTGAAGTTGAAAAAGTCAATGCAAATATGACTGAAAAAAAAAACTTTAAAAGAATTATTCTACGAAAGTATTCCTATTGTAGTCAAACTGCCCTTTTTTTTCCTATTTGAATGTTCAAGGAAAAAAGCCTACCTCTTGCAATATATTGAAATTGTGTTGAATGAAAGCAAAAAATTAAGCCTGGACTATTTCTGCAATTCTTTAACTACAGGTTAAGTCTAAGACAGTTGCACAATGTGTGGAATACTACTATACCTGGAAGAAAATCTTGCGTTTGGGACGGAAACACAGAACGCGTTTAGAGAAGAAAAGAGATGAATGCTTGGTATGTCTAAAAGAAGAAAAGTTTAACACTTGATAATTTTTGTTTGTCTTGTTTTGAGGAGGAGGTTGAATTAGGTTATATAGGTATTTTCCAATAGAAATTATTCCATAAACTCTAAATTATGTTCTGTATGAACATTTTGTGACCTCAGCTACACCAAGATTTGTGTGGCTGTACTGCAACCAGACAAAAGTGCATTATCTAACTGTAGTCCAGGGAAAACTCTGTAAATTATGCCTGTGCCCATGTGTGCTCCTAAAGGCTGCTCTGACATTCCAGTGCAAATACCACCTGGGATGTGTTGGTTTGTGGGTTGGGGGTTTTTTTGGTTGGTTGGTTTGGGGTTTTGCTAAAGTAACTTGACTACAAGTACAGCATACATGGCCTCTCTGATGGCAGGAGAGACAGCACTGTGCCTGGCATCTGTAGATCTTTGGAGCCACAGCTCCATAATACACCTGGAAGCTGTCTTGAGCACAGCAGAGAACCTTTATGTGCTATAGCTTATCCATGAGGGGGTGGTAGCTCCAGTAAGACCAGAAGTCCCTTCAGGATGGGAAGAAATACTGGGAAGCACACTTGACTAAAGTACATGCTGTTTCAGAACTCTGTATGTCCTGCTATCCAGTGCTGTCTGTCTTTGACCATATTTCTAGTATTCCTTAAATGCACCGTCTGTTTTAGACAAGTGGAGAAGAGGAAGTGCTAGAAGAAGATGAGGAGATGGAAGACGACAGAAAGGAAGAAAGGGAAATGCAGAAGTCACCTGACCCACCAGCAATCTCTCTTGTCGGACCCATGGATCTACCTGCCGTTCAGGGTCTTGCACTGTCTTCATCCTCCTTCATCTGTGAAATGCCAAACTGTGGCGCTGTACGTGTGTTTGGTATATTTAAGGGGGAGAGGGTGATGATGGTAGTCACATGTGTAAACCAGTGAATTGTGATTTTGACTGCTTTTTATTCCCACCCCACAAAATATAAGCAGTTTGATCTGTACAGAAAACTGAATTCCAATGTCCCACTTAAAAACACTATATGGCAACAGCTCCAATTAGGTTACACAACTTTAGTAATAGGATAGCTCACTGCTTTGTTTTATCATGACTATCTTCAACTACAGTGGGATATTGCTGAAAGCAAGCAATATATCCAGTACTGCACCATCTGAGCGAGTAGATGGCGCATATTAGACGTGTACGCTTGTTCTGTTGTGATGCGCATTCAGCATCCTGCTTTCTGCAGTTCCAGCGTTTCCTTGTGATTTCTCGGGGTTTATTTTTTTGTGTGTGTGTTGTTCTCTTTCCTTCCCCTCCCCGCCGCCCTGCTCCCTGCCAGGTGTTCAGTTCCCGGCAGGCGCTGAACGGCCACGCCCGCATTCACGGAGGTACGAACCAGGTGACAAAGCCCCGCTGCGCCATGCCCAGCACGAAGCAGAAATCTGGTACGCAGAGCGGATACTGCTCCATCAAGAGCTCACCTGCCCACAGCACAACCAGCGGTGAGACCGACCCAACGACAATTTTCCCTTGCAAGGAGTGTGGCAAGTAAGTGTGACTGTCTGCACTACGGCATCGCCTTTGCCTGTTGAGGTTCCAGAGCAGCAGTGTTGTGAAAAAACTCCGTGTTTTGCTCTGTCTTGAAAGAAGTTTTCCCCGTAGATGGTATGTTCTCTTACCAAAACAGTCAGAGATAGGTTTGCATGACATTTTGGATGCCCCTTGCAGTATTTACTCCTATTTTCCACTTACCTGCTAGAATATCTACATCTGACATTGCAGCTTCCTGCTTCATCACAGACTTGGATGTGAGAGTGGGCAGCTTTTTCTGTGTTTCTGTACTTGAGTTTGTCCATCCTAATGTGGTAATCCTTCACTTTTTCCCTGTTGTGCAAGATGGTTGTGAAACTGATAGAGGGAAAATTAGGATGTACATAGATACTGAAGCCGGTGTGGGAGCTGCAAACTACCTCTGGCAAAATCAGAGTAGGCCATTTTGATACCATCAGGATGTATAAATCTGGTAATATGTCCCTGAAATTCGCACCATGGCATTGCAGACTTCACTGACTTCTATTTCAGGACAAGGAAGCAAATGTACTGATAAGTTGTTGAGTCTTTTTTGGCTCATTTCATCAAAAGCAGTGCATTTCAATCTGATTTTTTTTTCCCTTTAAAATTTAGGGTCTTCTTCAAAATCAAAAGCCGCAATGCTCATATGAAGACTCACAGACAACAAGAAGAACAGCAAAGGCAGAAGGCTCAGAAAGCTGCTGTGGCAGCAGAAATGGCAGCCACTATTGCAAGAACTACTGGGCCAGCTGGGCATAGTTTGATCCCCCTGGATCACATGAGTTTGGTCAAACATGTTGAAAACGTTGGTGACATTGATGATGATGTTGTTCCGGATCTGGGTGATGTCATGGAAGAGAATGAAGTCATGGATGCTGACCTTTTACTGGATGATGAAGATCCAGATCTACTGCAGGATGATGCTGAGTTGTAAATAAAGTTGTTTGATAGACAGCCACTGAGCACACCCTGAATGGATCAATCAGGAAACCTGGACTGCTTGTTTATTCCCACTGATTGTAAACTACCTGTTGAAAATTATAATTCTTTTATCCAGGTCGAGAAAAAAAAATCTGCTTTTTTCCCTTTTTTTTTATTAATTTGTGTTTTGGGGGAAGAAATAAATAATTGGTACAAATATTCTTATAAGGTGTTTTTATCTGAGCTCTTTTTGCTGATAACTTCCAAGGCCACTAATTACAGAAGTTCATGGTTCTGCTATCAGTTTCTACCAGATGGTCCTGGTAGAATCTTTAGTCTTTAACTCTTCCAAGTTTCATTTTACCCCAATTACAGGAATAATTTTCACACACTTCTGATGAAACATTTTTTTTTGCCTATATTGGATCATTTCCAGCATCTTCTAGAGAGTATATGTCATCTCTCTTAAAGATATGATTACATTATTTGTCTTTGTGCTGCCATTTCAAGCGAGATGGAGGAAAAAAAAATCTGGTTTAACTGTGAAAGAGTTAGTAATATTGCAATTCATTTTCAATTCTGTCTTGGTTACACAGGACATTTTAGACCTTCCATTTTAGCAAGGTTTTGATCTGCTGATTTTAAAATGACCTAATTTCAAGGATTGAAGAAGGAAAATGATTGTTCTGTGGTTCACATCCTCTGATGGGAACACTGAATCAGGAACACTGCCTTGGTAATCAGATTGCACTGGAAATATTGTCCCGTGACAATAAATCACACTGTGGAATAGCCATCTCGGTGGTTTTAGGGGAGTGTGTGCTTGAGCAGTGCTTGCTCTCTCACCAGGCAAACACAGGGAAGCATTCTTGCCATTGGAAAAGAGACTGATATGCTTTCAGCACCTAGGTATAATGTGTTATTCTTGTGCCATTTTCAGTCCTCTTCCTCACATCAAATTCAGCTGTTGTTTATTTATTATAAACATGCTGCAAAGGTGAGTTGATGTTGGTGTTTAATGACCATTTCTCCTCCCTTAGGTTCAGATCTACATGCTGGACACCTGACACAGTTTATATAAATTTAGATTTGGTTCTCTGATTAAACAGGATATTGAAAGAATTGTACGTTGCAGAATAAAACAATTAAGGAAGAAATGGAGTTAGGTCGAGTGGACCTTTAATTACAGAATATGAATGCTGATTGCAGAACTCTCACAGGCAGCAACACTGATTTTCTTGTGAATTTTGCACAGTAGAGGAGTATTGTTAACTTTATAAAATATTTTATAATACTTATTTCAGATCTTCCAGGTTTCAGGTTTGTTTGGGATTTTTTAATGGGTTGGGTTTTATTTTATTGGGTTCTTTTTGCCATATTCCTAATATCTTCACCAGAATCTGAGGGGTGGTGGGTCTTTTTTTCTACTTGTTATCCTTGTTTAACTATGCAAAATGAGCGTAAATCACGGCACTTTCATAGGAGTCACCGGACCACACAAGTTCAGAACCAGTGGGACCCACTGACAGAGAGAGGTGCCTTCTCTGTCAAAGCCAAATATGTGAAGCCAAATGACCTCAAGTTTCTTCTTAAGGTCGAATGTTCTGATACTAAAGAACAATCCTTCAGGAGAATGGAAATAACTTCTCCGTTTCCGGTTAGTGAAGCTCCTGTGTGCGTGGTTGTTTTAGTGTTTGGGCGGGGGTTTCCAGAGGTTTTTGCAGCAGGATTTGACCAGGGGGTGGAATTTCACTCCTGTCACAAAAGAGGTGAAGTTCTCAGTCATTTGTACCCCTGAGCTTCAGGAGATCAGGCAGCAGCAGCCTTTTGTTTCCCAACCTGCCACTCAGCACATTCCCCAGCAGTTCCTGTCCGTGCTGTGACATTTTATTTTACAGGGACCATAAGCAACCCAGGTTCAGCAGAATGAGTGCTCAGCTGTGTACCACCAGCGAGACCCACTGACAAAAAAAATCTCACAGATAGTGCAAGTCTTCATGGGTTGCAAAGTGGAGGCTTCTGTGAGCATTAAAACGTGTTGGCTTTAAGGAGCCTCTGTTAGAAACAGCCCAGCAGAGTCTACTCTTCCTCTCCCAAGCTTGTATCATTTTGAACTTTTAAGGATCTTTGTGAGAAAGGCTCTACACTGGGAAATGGACAGGTTTTCAAGGTCCTGCTGATTAAAAACTGTTTAAGCAAAGTGATGATCAAAATCAAGAGTTCTGCTTGAAGAACTGAGTGAAATAGAGTAGAAACTTAGGGGCTTGATTCTGAAGAGCAGCTCTGTATTAAAGAATCTACAGTGGCACTTTTTTAGTAACAATTGGACAGGACCTGTGCTAAACTTAGTATCTATAAATACATATATATACATATATGCCTGGTTAAGTAACATTAATTGGGTGCTGTTCTATTGTGCAGCCAAGAATATAATAGAACAACGATAACCAAAGAAGTTATTCATAAAGGAAAAAAAAAAAAAGAAATGCACATTTCCTAAGCAGTACATGATTTAGGCCTCAAACATTGACTTCGTCATTATTAAGTGTTGCACTGGCTGATGTTAAATGTGCTGTTCTGCCTATTTGTACGTGAGTTGAACATAGTTTTGTTTCAGAAAACTTTTTTCTTGCTGATGGTTGATGATGGAAAAATATTGGATCTAGTCCTCTTTGATAAAATCTGTACATACAGAAAGCATATTTTATGAGAAAAATCTTATTTTCAATATTTAACTGTTATTTTATTAGAAGATGGTTGTGTAAATATTTTAGGCGTTCTAGTGTAAAAAGCGGACTGTAATTTTAGGTGGCAGAGGAAGTAACAAAATAAAAAAAATATATACATTTGATAGAGCTTGTGATCTATGCTGGTTTCAGGTTCCCGTTGTTAGCATTTGACTTGCTCACAGTTTAATTTCAGGTTAATCTCACTCTACACTGCCTACCTGGTTGTGTGTATTTAAGGATGGTTTAGTGGCATAAATTAAGTACTTGTTTATTTCCCCACCCCCTTTAAAGATATGGTACCGATCAGAAGCTGTATTGTATTATTAACAGCTATTTGTATGTGTAAAAAGAAAGGGGTTTATGTGCCATTTCCAGTCATTTTTAAATTCCGGTAAAATACACTCGGATGGGTTTTGCTCTAACGTGCTTGTATCGCTTTTAAAAATATTTTTAAGAGCGGGGTGACGGTTGAAACTAGGGTTCGTGTAGTTGGTTTTGGTTTGTTTTTTTTTTTTTCAAAGGATTCCTAGAGAGCAGGACGGGGAGCGCCCGGGAGGGGACCGGCGGCCGCCGTTGGCGGGAAGCGGCTGAGGGGGAACCGCTGCTCCGTCGGTGCCGCCCCGAGGCAGCGCTCGGGGGAGGCGGGAACCGGGGTGGGGAGCCGAGCTGGGGGCTCGTACGCCTCCTGCGGCGCCGTGCGAGTTCCCAGCTGGGCTCCGCACCGCCGAGCGCTGCCCCGCGGCCCGGCCCCCGCAGCGGGGGAAGGAGGCGCGGGATGCGGCCGCTCTTCTCCTTCCGGGCGAGGCAGGGCGGGCTGGGGCGGAGCCAAGATGGCGGCGGGCTGGCTGTGGCGGCGGCTCTGTCAGGTGCGGTGTGTGGCGGGAGAGGGGACGCCGTAGCTCCTTCCTCTTCCTCCTCGTCCTTTTCCTCGCGTCTTCATGCCTGAGGGCAGTGGGGAAAGGGGACGTGGCAAATGCTATCCTTCGGGATCCGGGAGGGTTGGGGCTGTGCAGCGTGGGACTGTGTCTCTGCACGCCATCATCGCCTGACGGGTCCTCAGAACTCCTCCCTGCAGCTCTGTGGTTTTCCCGCAGTTAGCCCGGGTGGAAGGGAGAGTGAGGAATAGGTGACTTGGATCTGGAGACCATGTGCTAGGCGAGTTTCTAGTCTTAAAAGTTTCAAAGCTTGGAAGTTGCAACGTAAAATAATAGGAAAGCATTTTGCACTGACGATGTTTGCTAGTTTGGGCTTAAAAACGGTGATTGCTTTCTCTCAATTTGAGAAAATTGGATTTTCTGAAGGCCTAAACTCTCTTCAGTGTATGCAGTGTGTTCTGGACTTGCTTTTCATGTGTCTGTCTCCCCCTGACAATTCAGAGGCTCTCAACCAAACCTATAAAATTAAAGCTATTTTGCACTAGGAGAGGGGTAATTGTGTTTTGTGCAAAGTCTTGTTTCTGTTATGTTGCAGTCTTTGAGTGTCATTTCCACCCTCTATAATGGCCATTAGCAAGAGCACATCATTAAATCAGACAGTGAAGCTGTTTACGAATTCCTGCCCACTGAATGCCCTATCTACCACCTTAGGTATTCAGTGTGTCATTTTGTCAAAATTTGCAGAGAGCACCTTTAATTTAATGTCACAAAAGTTCTTGCCTTGCTGCATATCTGCTTGATTAGTAACAAAGGTAGATGGAATGTGGTAGGAATAGCATGCACAATCATAGAATGCAGGAAACACTGCAGACCTTAGTGTGTGGGATAGAACTCTACTGCTTCATCAGGTTTTGTTTTATTCATTTTTATTGCATGAAGACTGAAAATTTTGTTTCTAAAACCACATGGCACAGTAGACTATGAGTGTATATATATCTTTGCTTGGAAATAATAAATTCTTATTACTAGGTCGAGCAGTTATAAGTAAAAGAAGACATAATAGACTGCATATGCACACACATAAAAAAACCCGGAAACAGATTAAAAATTCAGTTATGATTACAGTTAATAGCCTTACATTTGTCATCTGGGGTCAGATTCTGTGTCATGTACCTGCACAAACAGCTTAAGCCCTGCACTGAATAGTCTTTTATGCTCATGGGCTTGTCTGCTTCCTGAAGTGGTGTCAGGTGATTGTTACTGTACTTCATATTGGCATTGACTGGAAGGAAGGCAGCATTCTGACTTCAGGGAGAGAGAATTGAGGTGCAAATGTCAGCATAATTTTGTGATAGAATCGTGGGCCTGGTTTGGAAGGGACCTTAATGACCATCTATTTCCAACCCCTGCCATGGGCAGGGGCACCTTCTGTTAGATCAGGTTGCTTGAAGCCCCATCCAACCTGGCCTTGAACACTCCCAGGGATGGGGCATCCACAGCTTTTCTGGGCAGCCTGTTCCTGTGCCTCACTACTCTCATAGTCAAGAATTGTTTCCTAATATCTAAGCTACCCCTACCCTCTTTCAGTTTGAAGCCATTCCCCCCTGTCCTGTCATTATGTGCTCTTGTCCTTTATTTTATTAGACATCATTAGACAATTACTGTCTAATCACTACTTTTAGGTATTAAGGCTCAGGTAGTTCCCAGCACTCATAAATTCTGAGTGATTATCAACTACAGCAATAAATATTCAGTGCTCCTAAAATTGCCTGTTTTGTTATGCACTTAAAGAATGTAACAGTAGTGCCTCTGTGAAGATCTGGATTTGAAAGGATTGCTTAAGGGGACTCATTTGTACCATAGTCAGCTTTGTAAACAGAAATCTCCCCTGCCTCCTCCTGCAGTCATCATCTTTATTGGAAGCAGCATTTGTAGGATAAATTGTGACTGAGGCAGAATTACATCAGAAACCAGCTTTGCTCTCTGCTGATGTATAATGAATGTGTGATGTGCACTGGAAAAGGTTAGGGACCTAGCAGCATCATAGAATCAGTTATGCACATCCATGGGCAACTACAGTAAGATCACCTGAAGAAGTGTAAAGCCTGGCTGTTTTCTGATGATTTCATTAGACAGTCAGCTATGTAACTCTTGGGTGGGGTATCTGTCCTCTCTTAAAGCTGTGACTCCAGCACATGCTAAAAAAAAGCATCAAGGGGCAAGATCAGTGACTAGTTTGGCTTCAGCATTCTGCTGCAGCCCTGGAGCTCTGTTAACCAAGAGTTCCTTCCCACCCCCTCCCTCGAGCAGTCTATAACTTTGCCAAATTAAGAATTAACGGAAGGAAGCCAGAAGCCACATAGTGTTCAGAAGGGAACAATTATTCTAGTATGAAAGATAGTAATGGTACATGATTAACAACTATATTCCTCTTCTAACACAGAAAATCATGTTATCTTTTAAACATGGGTCATTTAGTTGTAAGAAGTATTTCTATTTAAATGTTCTCTTCAAAAGAACGAGTGTTCAAAATCACAAGGAACTTTTTTTTGAAAAACCAGGCAATTTCCAGTTAAATCCACAGGCTAAATTTTTGCAGTTATAGACTACTGTTTTCAATTGGTTTTTTAAGTCCTACTTAAGCTTGTCACTTGACAAAACTTCTGTATATTGTACCATGAAAGTAAAACTAAAGAGAAAATATTATCGTATATAGAAATGGCATCTGATGCCACAAAAATGCATTTTTCTGTTAAAAATATGCATTGTGATTGTTATTCAGGAGCCTCAGGAGTAGGTGCATACTGTTACTGTGCCCTTAATGTGCTTCTTTTTTTAGGTGCTATTGTATACTGAAATACATTTCCATGCTCCCGTTTTCCTGTGTTTTCCAATGGAGCAAACTTCCTAATTTGTCAAATCAGTGCCTGGGAATGTGCTGTGCTTTGGTGTGCAAAAAACTAATCTTTAATAAACCTGTATTAACTGTCTGCTTTCTGGTTTGGAGAAAAACCCCACACCATAACCTATCTCTTTTATACAGGGATCAGCTTTTCCTGTCAGTTATGCAAGCAGAATTATGCAAAAGCAGTATATTCTTCCGTAAGTGTAACAGCCCCTCCTCTTTCCTCTGCTCCTCCCTACTCCCTGAAAAAATAAAATCCAACTTTGACAACTTATGTTATGCTTTCCCCATGACTGTATTTCTAGGAGCTCCAACTTGATGGGAGCACGGCTCGCTGGATCCCATGGTGAAGCACAGGAGGCTAAGACCAATCCTTTGGTGAGTGTCCTGTAACACAGTGTTTTGTGTATTATCTTGGTAATAAAAGAGGACATCCAGAAAAACTTCAATTCTTGTCTTGCAGCTTTTTGAAGGTCTATTGTAGTGATGTCAAATTTGTCATAGAGAAAGAAATAATTCACATTATTGGTATTTGAGATCTTCTGGTTTGTTTTTTTTTTTTTTTTCCCAACAAGATTTCTGTAGCTCCCAGTTGCCTCTCAGTAACTTTCCCCCTTTTCTATGCAGCTGTAACTCTATGAATTACCAACTGTTTGGCCATATTCAGTTCAATGCCTGCGGCAGCTTAGCAGCTTTTTGACAGGGGTTTCAGAAACATCTGACAGGCAGCATTAGATCTACAGTGCTGATCCAGCCTTCCTGCTGTGGCTGGTACATGCTGGGTTTCGTGTGCTGAACTGCCTAGGAGTGAATCTCTGGGAAAAGCAGCACTTCTGCACTCATTAAGGCTCTTCCAGTTGATCAGCAAGCCCAGACCATCAGGAATTGAAGGTCTAACTGGAAGTCATAAACTTGCACTTGTACGAACATGAAGGATAATACACCTGGGAAAGACTTCTGTGTTTAAAGTAGTCTTAGAGCTGACTTAGTAAAGTGAGAATTCTGGTTGCTGTCCATAATGTTCTGTTTAATTTCCATACCCAAGCAAACTCTCGGGTATTTGCACATTGCTGTATAAAATACAAATACTGCTCCAGACTTGCTTCAACAATGAGTTTTGTTCTTGCCATTGTCCTCCTTATATCTATCTGGCATTCCTTTTTTTGGATGAAGAAATTTTACCTAAATGTTCAGAAGTTAGCTATCTCTTCACACTTTACCTTTCCTGGTAGAGTGAGACCTGTCAGTCAAGGTAATACAGTCAGACCCTGTTAGATAAACTAAAATAAGCAGCTCAACAGGTTGTAGGATGTTTGTGCTCTTTTACAAATGGGACATGCAGGCTAAGGAGATGCATGCATTAATTAAGGAGAACATGGTGTGCTAACTCTTGTCCTTTCTTCAAAAATGCAGGTAACTATTTCAGATGAGCCAGAAACGCTGTACAAGAGATTGTCCATTTTAGTTAAAGGCCACGATAAAGCTGTGTTGGACAGCTATGAATATTTTGCAGTGCTTGCAGCTAAAGAACTTGGCATCTGTGTTGAAAAAGTGTAAGTAACTGATCTGTAGAGTGATGTGGAGTGAGATGCTTCTTCTGTCATCTACTGTAATTCAGGTCCTCTGCTTAGAAGTACTGGTTTGGTTTTTTTTAAGAAATGGCTGTAATCTGACTTTTTTTTCTCAGATTATAGACCTAACACTTCTTTGATGGCAGGATGGTGATGAGAAAGCAGCAGCAGTTCTGCACTCAGCACTGCCATAGTGGAAGTGCTTATTATCTACATGAAGGATACTGACAGTACTTTCAGTGCAGCTGTCAGTGCTGTAGCTTCCCTGACCCAATGCTGGTTAATACCTGAGTGTTAACCATGCCCATGTGAGTTAATAACAAACTGTACCAGTGTTTCATATTTCCTTGTAGATCTTCTAAATGTCAAGAACAGAGATTTCAGCATAGTCTTTCAGATAAACTTATATAATCATCCTTTATATAACATGAAAATTTCTTTTTCTTCTTTGCTCAGAGATAAACCCCCAAAGACAATAGAACGATTTACACTTCTCAAATCTGTACACATTTACAAGAAGCACAGAGTTCAGTATGAAATGAGAACACATTACATGTGTTTAGAGGTAAGAAAGAAGGAAACAAAATTGTTCTAAGTGCACAATTCAAAGATACTGCTACATGCTAATGCACAAATGAAAATGTTTGGGGGAGGAGAATGCAAGAGAATATTGGAAAACAGCTGACCTAGTTACGTAAAATGCAACGCAAGTTATTCTGAATGCACAGCCTGCATCATTTTTGGACCAAAAATTTTATTTTGACCATCATCTTAACAGCTGAAAGAGTGAAAGAATGAAAAAAAGTAATGTAGAATTGAGGGTTACCTTTATGCATGTTACGCTCTTGGTTTCCAAAAACCATTGGGACGAGAGTTTTCTCAGGAAGGGAAGAAGATGCAGCTAAATCGTGGGCATTGCCAGTCACCAAGGGTTCTGTTTTCTGTGAATTGGTTTGGTGTTTTTGAGCAAACATACTTTTGTCCTATGCAGCATCGTGTGGCAAATTAAAACTGCGTGTAGGAAATAGAAGAAAGGAAGCAGAGACAAACCACCAGCTCTGTGGCCGATGACACAGACATCTGTATGGTTTAGGATGCAGCTGTGGTTGACTTTTCTTAGAGGAAAGGTTTACTGCCAGCATTTTGTGGCTCCTGGGTGTCTGACTGTATATTTGCACAGTGCTTAGCAAAATGAGACTTAAAGTCCCCTGACATGAGTGCAGTACAAGTGGCTGCCCGCAGACCATAAGCACTGTTTTTGCCTTCCAGGAAAAACTAAAAGATCAGTATTTCAGTGGAACTCTGGAGTTACAGGATTTATAACAGGCTTGAAGTTCAGGAGTATAGAAAAGCTGGTGATTCTTGCATGATCTGTAATTAATTTTTATCCAGTACCTGCAGTGTAAAGGTCCACCACTTCCATCACAATCAGTGCATGTGCTCCCAGGCAGCATGTGCAGTTCTGCAGAGTGAAGTAACTCCTTTATTCTTGCGTGAGGGTTGAGTACAGATGAACTGCTTCCTGTAAGATGTTTGGTCCCATAGCAAGGGCTAAAGAAGCTAGGGAAAATTTTTTTTATTCTCTTTGAAATATTATTAATATTATTTCATTTAAAAAAATTCTTTCTATTTTAGTTAAAATACCTAACAGGCAGTACTGCTGCAGTTTACTTGGAGTATGTGCAACGAAACTTACCTGAAGGGGTTGCCATGGAAGTGAAAAAGGTCAGTGTCCACCCACATTATTAACTGTTATGAGTCCTGATGCAAGTACCAATAACTGCTGAAGTCTTTAGAAAGCCAGCTGAGAAAATGGGTGTAGGAATAGGAAAATAGGAAAATTTTCCAAAGTATTCCATGGTAAAGAGGCTGTATTGCTTGGAAGTGCCGCTAGGTGGCGTTGGAAATCTGATTCATGTCTCGAACCAGAATAAATAGAGCAAAGTAGTTGGATGTTGGCTGACTGGTACAGTAAATGGTTGTTTTTCTCTCCTTTTAGACTAAGATAGAGAAAATACCAGAACACATTCAGAAACCTGTTTGGGATACACTACCTCAAGTAGAAGAAACTGAAGTAAAGTCATGAACTGGTACTTGGCTCCATTAGTACTGAAATTCATTGCTCCTATCAACCTAATTTACTGGGATAGTCCATTGTTAAATAAAGGTTCTCTTATAAATAAATTATATAAACTCTTGTTTCATCAAGTTATTCTTGCTCACAACTCCCATACATGTAGACTGAACTGGTATAAAATGAAGAAGTTTGTTCTGTGATCAGTGACTATGGTCATTTATAATAAGTTCATAGAAATTAAAGTTTTTGTTTTACTTATATATGTAAAAGTATGTGTATATATACATAAATATAAGTTCACCATCTCCTTTTTATACTAGATGGCTTCTGAATGCTGAAATACTTGCAAATCCACTTAATGTTTGTGTAATATTATGGATGCCAGATTGTTATCAGTTTATCAATTTTGGATAAACTGGTTTATTGGATAAAATATTTCCCATCTTCTATTATCCTACTTATACCATATTTCTCCAGTTGATTCCTGCCACATTTCTTAGTGAGTGCCAACAGCAACTCTCCAACCATTGCTTTAGGTTTTGTCTCAAGTAATCTTCATTCCGACTGACCAACTCCTCTGATTTTCAGTCAGAAAATTTGTAGCTGCAATAAAAACCCAATGCTTCATTCCATTTATAGACATCAGAGTTTGAGCGTGCTCTATTGTGTTCTTAGGAGTCAGACATCCAAAGTTTAAATGATCCCTGTCTCAAGTGCCAACTTTTGCATCCATAGAGCAAAATTGTCAGGATCAGTAATTTCATTCCCTTAAAACAAAGGCAATGTATGCCACATGGGCATCACAGCGGAGTTGTGTGCCTCACAGGAATGTGCATCACACTCCTGTCTTGCTGGAATTCCAGTTTGAATATGAAAGGAGGGAAGACATGAACTCCTTTCCTCCCTTTCTCTTTGCCACAAGCCAGTGTTGTAGCTTACACATCTTTCTTTTCATTATATCCACAGGAGTGCATACAATATAAATAAATAAGCATTGAACATTATAAGCTATATATGGCAGTCCATTGTGTAATTTACACTGCCTAAGTAACTTAGGGCAAAATGATTTGAAGTTATTTAGCTCTCCATTCATGAATTTGGATAGAAAGGGTGTGATCAACACATTTGTTCCAATTAAAAACATACACTAAAATGAAAAAAATCTCACAAGGGGAAGGGCAAAACCAGAGGTAGAAAAGCAGGTATGAAGAAAAGCATGAAAGGGAGTTGCTGCGAGACAAAAGAGTGAAGGCAATAAGCCAGCAAGGAGGAATCTGTTCTGTTCAGATTAGTAGAGTTCTCTGAAATAAAGGACGTGGCTTTTATAAACCATCTGTCTCTGGAACGCCATGCAGATAAAAGTGCTGGAGATACACAGGTAGCAGCAGCAGACTTGTGCTGACGGGCTTTAGTTGCGGTTGCTGACAGAATGGGGTCAGCAGAACAGATTTCAAATAATGCAAGCTTTTCTCCTTCCTTTTCTTTCCAATATTATTGCTGGAATCAGAGATGCTGGTGCATAAGAAGTCTGTAAAAAGAACATTGCTGGTGATATGTTACCATGTTAGCAACTAGGAGCTCCAGGGTGATTTTACAAGTTCATTTAAAAAGTCTTAAAATTTTCAAGTGGAGAGATCTAATTTAAGAAAGAGATTATCATATAACAGTGGCTATATGATAATTTAGACACTTTCTCTGGTCTATGGGATATCAGTATCAGTGCTGCTTTACTGCCCACGCCTCACCACAGAGAAGCTGAGGTGTTCATTTCCTGGGAAATACATCTTCTAGGACGCACATCAATGGCACCACAACGTTTTAAGTAGTTTAGTCCTAAACACCAAATATGCCCAGGTAGGATCCTTCTCACACAAGGAATGGGGAGGAGGGAGGAAGGAGCTCAGCAGAAAGAGGGAAACAATCCCAGGAATATCATTGGTTTCAATGGTTAAATTGAAGTTGGGATGGAGAAAGGGGGTGAGAGCAGACTTCAAGCTACAGGACCAAATCTTCTAAGCTGCTAGAAAAACTTTCCCATTCTGATGAAAAGAAGTGTGAATAAGTGGCCACAGAAGCAAGTGCTGGCATTCAGAACATCACAAAATAATGAGATACATGCATTTTTAATTCATAGGGCAATATTAAAAAGCAGACTGAAACTCCACAAAGTAGTGTGAAATACCACTATAGCCAGAATTTTGGAAAGAGTGTACAAACAACACTGGAGTCTGAGCTACAGGCTTACTGTCATCAAGGTCCTGTAATTTTCCTTTTTAACACACAAGAATGCAATCCCCAAAGAGTTCCTGAGCTCTCCTGATTGAGCTCTGAACAGATTCCTGCTCTTCCTGCTGCCTCCCAATACCAAATTGTAAGTCAAGAAGAAACAATTTTGCATCATAAAAATACACTGCCTTTTTCACATTCCTGACAGAAGTGGGATTGATTTGCAATATTTTTCCTCTTCCACAGCATGGCTGCCAACTTCACCAAAAAACCCTAGTAGTTGGAAATCGTTTATTTTAGTGTTGTTACATAACAAGTTGGCTTTGACAGAACCTGCCAAGGGAATTTCTGCTGCTGGGCACAGCCAACTGCTGCTGCTGTCTGTGTGCTGCAGGGTACGGGGTAAAGCAGGTGGGTAGAATGGTTTGGATCAGGACAATTTCCCCCAAGGCAGAGGGGTTTACTGAAGGGACAGACTGTGGGATTAACAACACACAGGAGTAACTCGTGGAGGCTTCTGTGTAACTCAAGTGCAGTTAATGTGCTTGCTTGCTTCAGTCAAATCCATGGGTGCCCTCATGTCAAGCTAGTCAAGAAGCTACAATCCAAATGCTAAACTCTTTTTCCCTAAAATATTCCATGCCTCCATCCTATTTGGAATTAACGTTTCTCTCACTTAGTTCTTCTTCTCCCAGAGACAAACTGAAACCTATTGCATGTGCTTTGCACATTACACCATCATTTACAGCCCCACGTTACTAAAGATTAGAAGAGTTTCAGCTAGGTCATACAAAAACACGGGGATAAAAGGAATATAAATAATTTTATTGCAAAGAACTGAAAATGAATTTATATGACACAATTTATGGTTGTTTCTGAAAAACTGTTTGTCTCCATACGCAGTGACGAACGCTCAGCAGCAGTAAGATTCAGCAGTGACATGTTAGAAGAGCCAGAATTTAGTGGAGTTTCATTTGGAGCTCTTGATTGCACCTTTTATAATAAGGCAGTCTGGACATTAAGGACTTGCGTGGCGTCTCTTCCTCTATCCTGACTGTAGAGGTTTTCCCAGAAAATGTGTAGCTTTCAGCAAAGCACTGCAGACCATGGGTCAGCTGCAGAAGGTGCTGTAGCTCCAGCAGCGCCCGATGCGCTCATTCAGCCCGAGAGCAGCGCCGGGCTGCGGGCTGCTGCCCGCCCCGCCGCCAACACGCTGCTCCCGGCCCCGGCAGCGGAAACGCGTCACGGCCCGCACCAAGCTCGGCATCGCGGGCCGCAGCTTCCGCACGGGCTTGAATTTGGGCACGGTCTGGGACAAGCGTTCCGTGCCCCTACTTTGTGTTCCCCAGCGCGGTTCGCAGGCGCAAAGGCGAGCCCGCTCCCGGCACAGCACGCTGGCCGCCGCCGGCGGGGCAAGGCCCGGCCCCTGAGCTCACCCCCGTCCGCCTCTCCTTCCAGCCGCCCTCGGCCCCGCCTTGCCAGGCTGCGACGCCTGCCCCGGCACCAGCGGGCGGCGCCGGGCTGCGGGCACCGCCCCGCCGTGCGACAGCGCAGCGCGCCCGGCACCCACGTGGAGCGGGCCGGGCCGCGATGGGCAAGCGGAGAGCCGGGCGGGAGCTGCTGCGCAGCCTGAGCAAGAAGCAGAAGAAGCACCTGCGGGAGTTCGGCGAGGAGCACCCGTTCTATGACAAGTGAGTGCCGGGCTGGGCGAGCCCGCGCGGGGCCGCTCCTGCCCCGCGGTTCGGTGCCGGGGCTGCCGGGCCGAGGAGCCCCGCTCAGCCCGGGGCCGGCCCGGCGGCCGCCGCTCCCTCACGCTTCCCCCGGGCTGCCGAAGGAAGGAGGGGAGGTGCAGCTGCACGGCGCACTGGCGCTCCTGAGCCGGGAATCTCGAAAGCAGGAAATCTCGGCTGGGATTTTCTTGCAACAAATGTAAACTCTTGTGGTGCGGCCCGGAGGCTGCCACGGGAGCGGGGAAGCGCAGGAGTGCGAGGTGGGCTCCGTTTTGATACCGGGCCGGTCTCTTGGCTTGTCAGGGTTCGAGCTTTCCCACTGTTCACTCCGTGCTCTTTTCTGATCTCGGAAAGGGCATGAAAATAGAGCAGCGAAGATCTGTGTGACAAGAGCCATTCCCTCCTCGCCGGCATGCCCATCTGTCAAAATGACCTTCCTTTGTACCCACATGCAAACTTCTGAGGAAAGAGCTGTTTAGTCCAGGCGCTGTGTGGTCTGTGGTGCCGCTGTAAAGCCTTTAGGAGCAGGCACACGGTGTCTGTTGTTTGTATGTCCCCTGGGATCCTCCCGGCCTGTGTGGATTGGGATGGAAGGCCTGCTGGAGGAAATGTCCTGTGTGTCACCCTGTACAGTGATGCTCAGTCCCACACAAGGGAATGTCCTGTGTGTCACCCTGTACAGTGAGTGATGCTCAGTCCCACACAAGACTCTGCATCTTTTTGAAGGAATTGAGGTTAGTTTAAGCCCAGCCTTCTTTGAAGAATTGCAGTCCCAAAACTGGTTAATTAATGCTAGTTTTCCTTTAGTTTGTGTCTTTTTCCCACTTCACATACTAGTATTTAGTGCTAGAAGTAGTCTCTGTGTCTGGTTAACTTTTTTACAAACTACCCTTGTAGCTAGATTCTTTTAATTCCTTTTGAGACCTCGTCTTTTGATTAACACTGGATTTTACTTCAAAATTTTTATTGATCAGTTGTAATGCCTGAGCACTTAGGCTTCACGTACAGAGGGTCACTTCACCTGAGAGGGTGACCCTTAAGGGTAAATGCCCAGTCTCTTTTCTTAGGAAGACATGTGTGATGGTTTGGTTTTAAGCTTTCTTTTAACTTTTTTAAACTTGCATAACTGATCAACTCACTCTTCCCCTCATTTCTTTCATCCTGTGTGTAACATCATTGGCAGAGTAAGGTATTTTAGTGCTTTCTTTTCAGGGTTTCTGGAAGACCAGAAGCAACTCAAATATGTGAACTGGTAATGTATTTTTATTCTTTCCTTACTTTTATCTTTGTGTAGTACAGTGAAGTGAAAAACTTAGCATTTCATGTTTCCAGCTTATTTGGGCTGATTAAGTTGTTCCACTTAGAAAAGCAGTATTTAGGAGAAAAAGACAAATGTGATTTTTATGTGGCTCTGAATTGTTCTCTGGAACTCAAAACCATAGTACCATCAGAGGGCAGAAGCAGCAGGAAATAGCAGTTCTTAACTTTTTTGTGTATTACTTAGTCACAGTGAAAATCAGGTCATGCTTGAAGTTTTAATAATGTTGATAAACTTAGCGTTGCATGAGTTAGGAGACTTTGTGGAGCAAAGAAATATGTTAATACCCATTCTTCTTCAGATTGCCAGTGCTTTACTTTTCTTTCAATCAGGATTTGGTAACCTCCTTTATTATCAGATTAATAAAAGACTTCAAAGTTTTAATTTTGAAAGATTAATTACTCTGTTTCATTCGTTTCCTTTAGCAATTTTGTGCCTTAATATAGTATTTACTGACTTTTTTTTCCTTTTTGGGCTAAAAGAAACTATGAATGGAGTAAACGGCATTGTGTTGATACTCATAGTTTCACTATAGTTTTGGCTATAATCTGGACATTGGCTGTGCAAGCCCAGGACAGAACTGGCTCAAGTCTGGCTTGCTTGAAGTAGAGCTGTACAGCTGAACCAGACCTGACCAAACTCCCCGGGGAGCCCCTGTCCACTGACAGCTATTTCACTTACCTTCTTGAAAGCCAGAAGCATTTCCAGCATGCTCTGCCCCTTGTGTGGGTGCCTTTCTCCAATTTTCAATCTGTGTGTGGTTTTCTTAGAAGAATCTGGTGCTGGTTCAGTAAATGTCTGTGATCAAGTGTCCTCACTCAGCTGAGACTGAAAGTGCTGGGTTTTCTGGTGCTCCAAGTCACATTGGTGCAGGAAGAGACACTTCAGTCTGTCTCCCAGGATGCTTTCAAAATCTAAATGGAGGTGTCCAGCATAATTAATAGCATAAACTGGTTGGGTTTGAAAAATTCCATTGCCTCTTTCAGAGGGGAAGCATAATAGTGCAAGTAGAGGTAAGGGTATTTGCCTGCTGCTTTTTAGGTTGTTACTGTTGTTGCTGTTTACACTTGTGTGTTTCTTTCCAGTCTGAGGATTCTGATAAATCAAGTGCAGAGAGTGATTCAGAGACTGAAGTGGAACAGGTCTCTGGGTATCATAAGCTCCTGGCTACCCTGAAGACCTCACCTGAGTCTGAGAGTGAGGAAGGGGAAGATGAAAGTGAATCAGAAGAAGCTGAGGAAAGTGAGGCAGAAATGGACAGTGAAGGGTCCCAGGAGGCTGGAGAAGGAGAGGGAGGTGAAGAAGATAAGAATGATGCACCAGAGGAGGAAGAAGGTAGTTTGTCTTTTCCCATGCTTCTTTGGTAAATGTTGTTTGATTAGTGTACGTTCTTAGCCAGGATCCTGGTATAGACTGGCTTGTTGGCTTGGTGCTCTTCTGCCTTGGAGACTCTGTTGCTCCATTGGCTCTGTGTGGGTGGGAGCAGCAGCTGCTGAAGGATTTAGCAGGGGAAAGGGTAGCTGTGCTCGTTTTCCGCCAGACAGCCTGCTGCTGCTTCCTCAGATGTTGTTTGTGCGGCAGCACAGAGGAAATCCACATGGAGCAGCAGACCAGGGGTTCTCACCCACTCATGGGAGACGCAAGCTGTTCTCTCGAGCAGCATCTGGCTTGGCTGTGCCACCGGGAGGAGGGAAAGGTTTGCCTCACAGCACGGGGAGGAATATGGAAATTGGAAGGAAACCTCCGCCTCTACGGTGAGGTATCTTCGTTCAGGACGTCTGCAAAGATATGCTGGGAGAAAGGAGTCAGCCTTTAATCTTTTACAGTTTTTTGGGGTCTTTGGGAACTAAAAGTTAAATTCCCCAAACAGGTTGCTTCTTTAATTTTGTCTGGGGGACCACATTTTGTGTTACGTAACATTTGGCATGCTAGCCAAAAGTCATCTTTATGGTAGAATACAAAGCCTGCTTTTATCTTTTTTGGTAAGAGTTTTGGGAGGAAAAATATCAGTAACTCAAAGTAACATCTACAGACAGTAGCTTTTCCAGGAGAAAATAACCTGTTTCTTTCTAACAACTGGCAGCCACAGACACAGCAGAGCAGATGCTGAGCCTGGAGCAGGCTGATGGCACAGATACCTCTTGTGACCCACGTCATGGAGTAACAGAGGAGTTTACTGATGTGAAACACGAATCTGAGTTTAGCTTGGAAACCAATTTCATTGAAGAGGAGAGTGGAGATTGCGATGCAGATAGGAAAGACAGCAGTTCTTCACAAGCTCTTCCAGAAGGTAAAAGAATGTGTGTTTGTGTTTAGGGATCTGCTGTTGGAGGAGTATCTGTAAACATGTTTAAATTGTCCAACACCCTAGCAATAGGCTGTACAGCTTCTAAGTTCTTCCACTACATTATTCATGGTGCTGCCCACATGTCAGCTGGTTACATAAGGGACCCTTAGCACTAATGCAGCTGTGTAGCTGAAGCATTTGTTCTCTGTAGCCCCTGGGGACTGGGATTCATCTGGGGTTTCTGCTATGACTGGTAAAGCTTGAAGTATCAAGAACTAGAAAAGTGTGTGGAGGGTGTTATCTTGTTCTGCTGCTTTAATAGTAGTTTTAAAAGCCACTGTAATACAAAGGGCTCTGTGAGCCTGCACTTGACTAGGGAAGATATTCTTGGCACAAAGAGCACAGGAGATAATCACAAAGCTGACCTGTGAGGGCACCCTTCACATCTCAGCGGAGTTAGAGGTCAGATTCTGAGAAGCTTGGAGCAACCACAGTAATTTAGACAAATGCTCAGTGCTCTGAGAATTTTGAAGGTTATGCAGAGGAGTCTGACTGCACCAGGATCAGGAGAGTATGAAGCATCAGCAGAGCACATGTAGTGTCTCTTAAGGGTGTATCCCAGAATCTCAGTGCACTGATGGATGCATCTGAAGCTTTGGTGTTGGAGTTGTCCCACCATATGTAACAAAATAACTGTGTTGCAGGGGTGTGCCTCCCTTCAGGGACATGGCCCACGCTGGCACTTGCACAGCTTCTGCACATATTCAATGCTCTGTGCCTTTAATATCAGATGGCATAGTTTGAGAGAGAGAAATATGTTTGTAGCATCCCTAGTGATGCTGGCTTGTCATCTTGGAGCAGCAGCTGACATTAGATCTGGGAGGCAGCCTGGGTGATACATGAAATGTGTGGAAGCATCAAAGGGCCATGTGATAGAAAAAACAGCTCGTTCTTGTTACCATGAGAATATGACTTAGGCTGTTGGCATTGCATTTTAATGAGAACAGTAGCTCTCCAACTGCATGCTAAGTATCCTGACAGCTTTGTTCCACCTATAAATGATGCACATCTTCTCAGTGGGTTCTTGTAGCTTGGAAGTGTCTTTATATTTCTTGCAGAAAATGAATCACCTAAGATAATAGAAAGGGGATGAATTTCTACTCTGGTCCCGGGGTCACTAAAATTCCTGAAAATGCATCCCATTACTCCATCTGCTTTATCGGGAAAATGCTGGAATCAGTAAAACTCAACTGAGTAGAGACCCTGCAGTACGGTTAAATGATACCCAGTTAATTTGTGTTTCTGGAAAGATTTTCTCTTTTTTTTTTTCAGTGTCATGATCAGTAAATGTCTTGACTTTTGCCTGGGTAACTTGTGTGTGGGCTGGATGTTTGTTGGCAAGCACCAGTGTTCCCTAATTAGTTTTCTCTTTGCAGCGAATGCTGCTGTGCTGCAAGCAGGATACAGGGCTTGGCTTTCAAAATTAACTTTGCATGTGACTTTGTGTGTGCTAGTGTCTTTGAGTATAATATGATTTAACAGTTCTTTGCCTCTCCTCTCCTTTCCAAAAAGAAATGCTGATTAGATAAATCAAGACTTTTTCTCACTCCAGGCAATTTTTGTCCCCCTTCTCCAAAACTTGTCTAATATTTCTCTGCTTTATTACAAACTGTGTTCATATCACTGGCCAAAGCCCTGGGCAGAACTGTTTGTAAATTGGGAAGGTTAGCACGTTCACTTGGGACTTTACTATTGACAGCTTTTTTCATGTGCAAGCAATGGACATGTCAGAGCTTAAGGCAAAAAATTGCCAGTGTTTTCCACTACATATTGTTTTCCTGTCTAACATTTGATTAGTGCTTGAAAATTCTAGTACTTCCATAAGTGCTTCTTTTTCTTTTTTAAAAGCAATCTGTCAAATCTGTTCTCTCTGTTCTTTGCAGAGAGAATTTGACATCCTTTCTCTCATCTCCAAGTGCTTTGAAATAACTAGTTTTAATTGTGCTGTTGGCCAGCATGGAAACTGTTCATCTCATTTGCAAATCCTTTCTGCAACTTGATTCTACTATTAGCTGCAATAGTTCTCAGGCTATTTTTTTGTTGTTACTCTAAATAGATCCATTTAAACAGCACATGGACAAAGAACTTGAAGAAAAGGAAATAGAGAAAATGTCTACACTTCCTAAAACTTCAAGTCAAAGCCAGGTAATAATGTTCTGTAGCCATCCAGCATTCCTAAAGATGCCTGGATTAAAACAATCCCTTTTTTATACAGGTGAAGTATATCACAATTGTTATTATTAGCTGCTGGCACTAGAATTATTAAGATTTAGTCACTGTGTTGTTGTTGAACTGTTTTCTTCTTCACTTACTGCTGAGCAAGAGTTGAACTGTGAAGTCTGCTGTTCTGGAGGCACATGGTGACACATCTGAAACACGTGTCTAAAGTGAAAACTCTAGAGTTTGAGCTGTAGTCCCAAAACCTTGACAAGGGGTGGAAACAGGGCTTGTTTCTGAATGGTGACAGCACAATGCCAGGGATGTGCTCTGCAGCTGAACTTCTGCAGCTGAAATTTAAAAGTGTACTTCATGTACATTTTTAAAAGTACTTATCATGCACTTTCACATTCTTGCTTCAGGATAGCTCTGTCCCTGTACACATTTACAAGCCAGTGAGCGGGGATTTATTACTTATATTACTTTTTTACTTAATTCTGGCAATAATATGTGAATTACAGTACCAGAAAGCCACCTCATTGCTTGACAGAGAGTATTGCTTTTCAAAATACTCATTTTTAGACAAACCTTTGCTTCATAACTTTTCCACATCTGATTTTGTTTTGGAGAGTTGCCTCCCATTCTGGTCAGCCATATGCTGGGTGACATTCATTGGAAGATATCCAACGGTTAGTTAGTCAGAGAGAAAGCTGTGACTTTTTTTTTCTTTTTTGAAATTTAATTTACTTTTTTGGCACATTGTGGCCAAAATTACCAGTGCCACCTGAAGCAATGCATGATATATCTTTGCTTAAATTGGTGTAGCTACTTTACGGGGACAGCTGGGGACAACTTGCATGGCAGAAGGCTCAAAGTTTAGTTTTCCCCTACTACACTGATAGCTGTTCAGACACCCAACAAGACTGCATTTAACAACTGAATCACAACTTCTGGGATTAGCCCCTGATGGGTTTATTTTCTTCTTTGGTCAAAGTACCTACCTCACTGGGGCCAATTGGTAGGCACATTTGGGCTCCAGGGTTTTCATCTCATCCCTGGTTTGAGCCACTGATTTGCTGGGTGGGTTAGGCAGAAAATTCCTGTTTCCTCTGGCATGGGAACAGTTACAGACACACCACTGCAAAATCCATCCAGACCTACCGAGCTGAAATTTATTGTTGTTTATCCTGGCAGACTCTAAAAGGGATTGATTTCATATTGAAAAAAGGTTTTCACTGTATTATGAAAAGGTGATTTCCTTAATTTCATGAACTTGATTAAAGTTGATATCACCAGCTGTGGTGATATGCTTTCAAGTGTGCAAGGTACATATGACTCCTCAGTGTTGTTGGTTTGGTTTTTTTTTCAGTGGCCAAGGCTGGGTCAACTGATTTTTTCTTCCACTTTGGAGAAACATAAAACTTTGAAAGCAGACAAAGAAGTCGATGTGAAACAGCTTCACCTCCACAAGCCTTTGGAATCCACTTGGCCAAAAGTGAATAAACAATTCCTGTCTGCAGCAGATAAACCAACCGATTCCTGTTTTACCCCGTTACAAAGAGAGCTCTTCTGCATCATGAACTCGTACCGGGACCTGTTCTATCCAGAAAGAAATGCTCTCACCAACGGGGAGCAGGTGCGGCACGCCTACTGCCTGCACGCCTTGAACCACGTCCTCAAGGCCAACGCCCAGGTGCTCAGCAACAACGCCAAGCGCAGGGATCGGAAGCCAGGCACTGACACCGATGACCACAGGGATCAGGGACTCACCAGGCCCAAGGTGGGAGAGCTCTGATTCCCTGATCCCCACCCTGTACAAACGTCCTGGTAGTTTTGTTGCCTTAAAGGCTGAGACAGAGGCCAGACAGAGTTATATAAAAAACAAGGTGCACATTTATTAAGGCCTTCAAGGCCACACTCTGGCAGTGCCAGAGTCGCAGCAGTAGCTCTGCCTAGATGGCTCCAAGGTAGAAGCAAAATGAGGAGGGGTCACAAGATTCTCCTGCTTTTACAAGTTTTCATCCATTTGCATGCCCCCTGTTCATTGTCCAATCAACAATTCCAAATCTCGGTGTTTCATCCCTCCTGCTTGCCTCCTCCCTTCTACATTGCTTATCTTTGGGGCCTGGAGCTCGGAGAGTGTCCTTGAAGGCGTGAGTCCCCTGCTAGAACCAGAGGTGCCCTGCCAAATCCCCGCACCACTTAACACAAAAGCAAAACCACCCACCAGTACAAGACAGAGAAAAAAAACCCCGAAACCTAAGGCATCAGTTTATCCACAAGTGTTTCTGTTGCTGCTCTCTCAGGTGATGTGTTCCTGGGCTTTTCTACATCTCTTTATCCTGCCTGGTAGTTGTCCTCCGTGGCCAGGGAAAATGCCGTGTGAGAAGCAGTGAGCTCAGGGTTGTTAGCCAGCCTGGTTCTCTGCCAAGCCACATGTTTGACTTCTTTCTTTTTTTTGTCCCCTTATCACCACAGACTGACAAGTTTTCCTGCTTCCATATTTAAATCTGCCAGTGCAGACAGGTGCCTTTCACATCAATCTTCATTATCAGTGCAGGTAGTGTAGGCTGTCACTCAATGTGGGTTGTGCCAGAAATTCTTTTGTCCTTAGGCACTTGTAAGGACTTGCCTGCATGGAAGCATCTTTCTGTAGCTGGGAGTACCTCAGGGAATCCCAGCCCCACTGTCAAGGCCACCTCTCCTAGTTGGGGGAGTGGGCCCCAAACCAATCCTCCCTGGATTCACAGCATCCTGTCGTTGATAATCAGGTGGATTCAGCTATGGCAGTGTCACCAGTGTGCCAGCTGCCTGGTGAACAATTCCAGAGTTGGGTTTCAGTGTTTGCTGCATGCCTGGCAAATCTTTGGTTTCTGTGATGCCTCCCCCATTAGCTGTTTATATTTTGGAGTTCTGTGCAGAGACTGTTGCCCACCCATCCGAGAGCCAGCCCTTGACCCTGTCTCTGTGTCACAGGAGCTCTTGCTTGCCTGGGGGTCGGGGGGGACAGGAGAACATGCTTAGTGTTCAGTTCCCCTGAGTGAGCTGGGGAAGGAACCAGGCTGAGCTGCTGGCCACAACCTGTTCAAGAGCTCTGCATCCCGGTGCATCTTCCCTGCCTGCTGCTTGTCAGAATGCTTTGGTTTGGTTGTTGATCACAGGGGGAGATCCAAGCCAAAAGTTTAATTAACTGTGTTTGTATATTGTGGGTTATTCTCTTGTAACTGTTGATCTGCACAGGTTCTGATGATCGTGCCCTTCAGGGAGTGTGCTCTGCGGATTGTGCACATTCTCATCAGTCTCCTGGAAGTGAATGACAAGAAAAAAATAGATGTAAGCAACAAAAAGCGTTTCAAAGGGGAGTTTGGCTCTGACCCAGAGGAGAAGCCCCCCAACCTGAAAAGACCTGAAGATTATGAAGCTGTCTTTGCTGGCAACATTGATGACCACTTCAGAATTGGTAATGACCTGCTGAACAGATTATTTTTAGCTTGTACAGAACTGCTAAGTAACAAATTTTTCCCAAATGCCTAAGAGTTATCAGGGCTGGAAGTTCTGGTGAGACTCTAGGCTGTGTGGTGTTCCTGCTGGTTTTACCCTGGCAACCTGGATTTTTCCAAAAATCTTTCTTGCCTTGCCAGAACTTAAAAAAGAAGAGAAAATGGAGAAGTAATTATTTTCACATCAAGTTCAGAATCACTTAAAATGCATTGACAGCTTTATTCTAGCAGGACTGCCCACACCTCATTTTGAAGATAGCCTTGATTATGCAGCAAAATCTTTTCATGTTATAAAAAAGAAAATCTTTTGGGTTTAATGAGCCTGTTCACAATGTCTCGTGTAATGGTTGGAACAAAATTAAAGCTCAATACTGAGCAAAGCAGTTTTCTGCTGTGCTTCCCATGGTTTTCATGGAAGCAAATGGGTAGCCAGCAAGTAGGAGTGTTGGACAAGCAGAAAACGTGAGACTGTTTCATAATATTGTAATCTTGTGCTGTTTAGTAACTCAGTATGCAGAGAACTAGCTAGTGGCTTGGTTCCTGGAGCTGCTAAGATGAGAAGGCAGTTTTTCTAACGTAACTTGACAGATCAGAGGCTTTTGAAATACTGCACCTTGAAAGATAAATTGGCACCCCAAGAAATGTAATGATACAGTGGAAGATGTGAGCAGGTTGCACTCAGTCTTTCTTCCTTCCCAGTGAATATTTCTCAGGCTGGGAGCATCTTACTTTCAGTAGCATAATAATTTTCCTTTTAGTCCTCTCCCATACCACACTCTGCTTGTTCCACTTACTAAGTGTTAAGAAATGATTGAAGAAACTTTCAGTGCTGTTAACTTGCAGAAGCAAATTATAGAAGCAGAATGATTTCTCTTTCTTACTGTGCTGCACACCCTGTTACTTCTGCACAAAGATCTAATTTAAAGCACATTTGTTATGCCTTACTGAAACCACCACTCTTTCACATTTTTAAACAGAAAAAAGACTTGATGTTTCTAAACTGTGTATATGCTGTGACAAGTGATATCTTCTTCCTGGAAATTCAACCAATTGAACCTTTCTTTTTTTCTTTATTTTTCCATTTTTATCCTTGGGTTGAAATAGACAGCAGGAGGGGTCCCTACTTCTGTCTCTGAAATTCTTGGAAGGGCCTTCAGTTGTACCTGTGCTGTCTGCCTTCACATTGTCAGGGAGAGAAGTTGGAGAGACTTTGTGGGGCAGATTGAAGGGGGTGGTTTGAATGTGGTCTGGACTAGCTGCACTTTTAAGACCAGAAAACTGTGGGTTCTAGAAATACTGTGTAGTTATGACACAAACTCCTTTGATTCCTTGCCTTTCGTGTCTATAACATGAGAGGTGATGCATAAGCTGGTTCAGAATGTACCCTGCAACACGTGGTGTGAGAAGCAGTGTAGGTGCAAGACTTTAGTCACTGTAACATGAAGAACCTTGTCCTTTGTGGTTTGGTAGCAAATCTTTCAGCCCTGTGAATAAAGGCAGTTGATAGTCAAGAGATCCACCCCAAACCTTTCATGACAGATTAAAGTAACAGTTATTATAATACCCAAAGGCAGAGACCAAAGTTCAGGATTCAGGGAGAAAGGAGTAGTTAATCATTTCTGCATTTTTTTTAAGTTGTTCAATCTCCTCATTCCCATATTCAGCAGAAAATCAGAAACAATATGTGTCAGTTTAAAATTTTCATTCAGATTATAAAAAATCTTTAAGAAAAGAATACAGAAATGCTTTGCCAAACTACATGAAAATTTTCCAAATGCTTATCAAGTGTGGGTAGGGTGGGTAAGCACTTTTTGGGGAAGGGAGAGTTTCAGACAAATTAGTTTTGTCCAGCTATATTCATCAGTGTGGGGAGAGATAATGGGGGAAATTACTGTTCCAGTGCCTCCTGGAAGAATGTGGTTGATAATTGATGTTAACTGAGAAGTTGCTGTTGGTGTTGTTGGACAGGGGTTGCCATCCTGCAGAAGAGCATGAGACTCTATGCACCCTTCTACTCCTCAGACATCATCATTGCCTCTCCCCTGGGCATCAGGACTGTCATTGGTGCAGAGGGGGAGAAAAAGAGAGACTTTGATTTTCTGTCATCAATAGAAATCCTCATAATTGATCAAGCAGACATTTACCTGATGCAGAACTGGGAACATGTTCTGGTGAGTTTTCCATATGTATATTCATTTTTGTGCTATGTCTTGCTGGTCTGAGGTTACTTAGCTTTGGCAGTGAGCAGTATTGCTGTTTTTTACTGACTTGATTCTAGACATGGATGTTCATTTCTTTTCCTTCCTCCACCCTGATACTCTCCTTATACTAAGAATATTCTTCCTACAGATTTTGGGTGGTATTCAGGACATGTTCTCTCTAAAAGTTAGTTTGGTGCTTTAGTAGCATATTTCATCAAAGGTGGGGTTTTTTGACAGTTTTAATTATCTTACAGGTGAGAATGATGATTCCTTTAATCACATCTGGGAGAAATTATTCCAGCTGTCTGACTGCCCAGGGTCTCAGTCAGATTGCAGCCATGTGAGGAATCTGTGCAGCCTAATTGCCCCAGAAAGCAAGAGGAGCTGGTGCATGTCTCCATGGACTGCAGACATACTAAGCATTCATTAGTCATGTCCAGAGTTAAACAGTATGAAGGGTTTCCTGTGCATTTAATGCAAATAGAGCTCTTGGTTTGTGGCTAGTCTGCAGCAGTACTTTTGGGTTTTGGTTAATAGAAGTTTTCAGGATTGAAGTGGTAGGGTTTTCTGTTCCACATAAAAACACCTCTGAGGTACCTGGAGCAGAAATTTTGACTACATGATGTCACTCTGCATTTGTCCAGAAGGTCTTCTTTCCTCAGGAGTTGCAGAAAGAGCACATGAGCCTACACAACATCCAAGGAATGAGTCTTGGAGCCTGCTTTCTGTTTTTCCCTTTAGGTGCAACAGCCTGCCAAGTGGTGGCAGGGATGCCAGTCCTAGGCATTGTTCCCTGAGGACAAAATGCAGTGAATTTCTTCAAACTCTTCCCGAATGTGATGAGAGCTGAGCTGTGCTTGGGCTGCTTTTAGCTCAGAAACCTTGGGCCCATTGACTTTAATACAAACCAATCCATTATACTTGCCCCAGGAGAAGGTTAGAAGGTTACTGTTCCTGGTGACTAAAGAGGTGGTAGCTTTCAGTTCTGTGGCAGGAAATCAAGTAAATTGCTCTTGCTGTGGTCAATAAATTCCAGACAGTGGTGTCTTGGGAGATGCTGCTTGTTTATATTCTGTGCTGCCTTGCTGGTCCCTGCCCTCTTTCCCACTGCAGTTAGGGCTTTTGCAGGCAGTCAGGGATGTCAGCAGTGATGTGTCTCCATCTGTCTGTGCAGCACCTGATGAAGCACATTAACCTGCTGCCTCTGGATTCCCACGGGGTGGACTTTTCCCGAGTGCGGATGCTGAGTCTCAACAACTGGTCCAAGTACTACCGGCAGACACTGCTGTTCAGTGCTCTGCAGGACCCCCAGATTAACTCTGTCTTCAACAAACACTGCTTCAATTACGCTGGGCAGGTGAGCAGCTGGTGTGGGAGGAAGGGAGAAGAGGAAACCCAACATGCAGGAAAATTCTGTAGCTCAGTTGCTGGAAGACTGTGTGTGCCTATCTATCATCTCCCTCACCCAAATGTTTCAGTCTGAATCTCCATGGCATTACATACTGTGCCAGAGGCATGAAGAGCTGCTCCTCATGCAGTGATGCTTATTTGATACTTTTCTTTCATAGTAGCTCCTGTTTCATGTCAGAAATCGGATTTTGGTTTTTTTTAATTTGACAGACTGGAGTTGTTTTGTTCTGCTTATTTTGTTGTTAAATGGAGAGTTCATCTGCTTCCTTTTTTTTTTTGTCTCCTACTGTGTCAGATGCATGAACTGTTAGTATTTTGAAAGAATCAGGGAAAGTAAAAACTTCAGGAGACCATCTTGAGGGATTCAGGGCATAAGCAGTCACCGTGTATGTTGTTTAACAGACCTGGTTTGTCTATCATGACTGTAGTTTAGTATGGGAGCTTTCTTACAAACAGCCTTATGCATTGTTTTTCTTACAGACAGCCTTGTGCTGTCAGATGTGAGCTGGGAAAGCTGGCTGCAGCCTGCCTGCCTTTGGAATGCTGCTTCCCTAAACACCCTGCTTCCTTCCCACAGGTGGCCATCCGCAATGTGCCGCTCACTGGCTCCATCAGCCACGTTGTGGTCCAGCTGCCTCACGTTTTTCGGAGATTGGAGGCTGACAGTGCAACTTCTGTGATAGATGCAAGGTACTGTGTGTCTCAGGCTGTTTTGCTGTGCCCTAATGACTGCAATTGCAGATTTAGTGGAGCGTACTGCAGGGTTCACCACAGAAGTACATCTTTGTTGGCCCTCAGGGAGGGCTCTGCACAGGTGGAGGGGAATACTGGCCTTCCCCTTGCCAAAGGCACTGGAGAATACAGTCTGGGGAAGGAATACCAATCTCTGCCATAATTACGTAGTGCTGGTAAAGCCTTTTGTCTTCTACACACGTAGAAATCCCGTGAAGTTACAAGAAGGAAAAATGTAGTGAAAATCTTTGGCAGTCTGTTGCTTGATGGTATTCCTGTCTGAGCTCATATCAGTATTAGAAAGGTGAAGTTTAACTCTGGTTAAAATGTATTTGTTTGTTATTTTTAACTGAGGTTCCAGTTTTTCATTGACAAAGTCCTGCCCGAGTACCGCGATGCCATCATGTCCCACACGCTCGTTTACGTCCCGTCCTACTTCGACTACGTGCGCCTTCGGAACTACTTCAAGAAGGAGGACCTGAATTTCACTCACATCTGTGAGTACACCAAAAAGGCTGCTGTCTGCAAAGCAAGGCGCTTCTTTCTCAAGGGAGAGAAGCAGTTCTTGTTGTTCACGGAGCGTTTCCACTTCTACAAAAGGTGAGCTGTGGACAGAGATTTCCCTCTGAGTTGCTTGTGTGCTGTTCTGGAGGTAGAGTCTGACCTCAGTCATAGATGGGCTGTGCTGCTTTTTGAATCTGTTGGATCCCTCTGAGGATTTCTTTGACTGAAGTAAGAGGTGTTAAGTTTACTTTCAAGTTTTTGCCGGTTGTCAGCAGTCCCTTTGCAAAGACTTTAGTATTTTGTTATGAGCAAAGCTTTGTTCAGGAAGGCAAGTGCTGCCAAGTTCCAGTGATGTCAGGACAGGATGATATAGCTGGCAAATGGGATTCATTGGGCCCTTTATTTGTGTTCATCTGTGCCACAGTAATTGTATAAAATTCTGGAAGGAGTGTATAATTGGTACAATAATGCAATACAGCAAACTGAGGCCGCTTGGAAAATTTGCTACATCCTGACTGGAGCTGTTTACAAGTTCCTAATGGAACAGGATTTTTTTCTGTTTTGACAAATACAAAAAATTTCATGAGGCTTGGTCTGATCAGGCTTCACTGTATTAAAATCCAAGCTGAAGAGGCTGACCACTTCATAAATTGGTGGTGGTTGGTACTTTAGAGGAAGTCATTGTGCCTGGCAATGTGAGATTTCCCCCCTAAATTCCACTTCTCTGTATAGTCTTCAGCCCATGACAGAGGGTTTGTAAAGTTGAGCTACAGCTGATGTGCATTGAGCTTGATGGAAATTGGAAGACTTGACAGAGGATTAATGTTTTAACATGCATATTTTGTAAAATTTGCCTGAGATTTTTTGGTTTTTGTTTTTTTTCTGCTACAGGTATACGATAAAAGGCATCAGGAACCTCATTTTCTATGAGTTACCAACATACTCCCACTTCTACAGTGAGATTTGTAACATGCTGAAGGCCACAGACAGTGGGGTGGATGCTACTTGGACCTGTACTGTGCTCTACTCCAAGTACGATGCTCAGAAATTGGCTGCAGTGGTTGGCATAGACCGCACAGCTCAAATGCTGCAGTCCAAGAAGAATGTGCACCTCTTTGTTACAGGAGAAAATGATTAAGTGATTCTACAGACTGGGTGATTGGTTGGACCTGCATTTTACTCCTAATGCAGATTTTTATATTGCTTTTTAAAAAAGTATGAAACTTTTTACTCCCTTTTGTTAAATATTCAGTTGAAATTGTTTGTATAGCATTCAGTTTTGTATTTCGGTACTCTGCCCAAGAAGAAACGAAGGATGTCATTCAAAAAAGCAGGGCTTAGGAGGTGTTTTCTGTGTAGAAACAAAATCAATCCAGAACTATTTTTCTTGTATATTAAAAAGCTCATTGGTAAAGATTCATGCAGTGATAAATAGCTTTTGGTTGGACTGTTCCAGTTCATTTTCACGTGTAGCAAACTCACCTTTTTTTCTCAAAGGGGAGTTTTTCTTCTTGACTGGGATAAGAAAAATGCCCAAGTATTTAATGAGTCACTATTCTGTAAGCCTGCACAAGGGAGCTGCAGGCAAGGCCTCTATATACAAATGTGTTGCTGAATGAGAGTTGGACTTGCTTCAAGATGACACTTGTGAGAATCCTTAAGTGTGCTTGGGTAGGAGCTATGAGTTTGTTTTTTTCCTGGAGTGACCTAAATATCTCTGCCTCCTATTTCCAACAGACCCTCTGGCTAATCAGTTTAACCAGGGATGAGTGCAAAACCAGGGATGCAGTTGCAAATGCCCATGGAGTGTTATCTGGCACCACAGGTGGAGGTGGGGTGGTTGGTTTGTCTGGTTTTTCTCCTGATGGCTGCATATGGACGACATGGAAGCATCATGGTGCTACCTTCTTCTTTTTCTTCTTCCAGGAAGCTAAGTCTGATTTAAAGGGAGCTAAAAGTAGAAGGATTAGTTTTTGTAAGCATGTGCTAGGACTGCAGGAAGATTGTTCTCTGGAGGGGCAGGTGAGCCCTGCGTCAGCCCAAATACAAGAAGGAAGCATCCTGTAATAAGCTTTGAGGGAGTTCTTGTCTAGGAGGCTTAAGTAAATACACCAAAGTGAAATACACTCCTTGAGTAAATGAGGCACATATTTTCTGCCAATTTTTGTCATATTGCTGATTCCTGTATTCCTCAAAGGCTGTGAACTTGAGTAGTTTCAAGTTCCATGCAGTTTCTTGCTTTGCATATTAAGTAATGTCTGTTCATTTTACACACCTTGCTATAGCACACAAGAATTGAGAGCCAGCCCCAGCAAACTTTTCCTGTTGGCCATCTGTCTCCTGTACAGCACAGGGCAGTAGTGGCAATCAAGGATTTTTATTGAATGGCCCAGGCTGGATGTGGGAGAATTGTGACTGTGCGTAGGAAAGCAAGCGCACAAAATAGGATTAAGGAATTTCCTTTCTACACCGGATGTACTTAGCAGAGATAATAGCTGACCTCTGAGGAAGCTAAAGTGGGATAGCTGCTTAGGGAGATAACATGATGCAGTGCAGCTCCTGTTTAAAGAAGCAGCAAGAGTTTTGTGCCAGAGCCTTAACTCTGCAAGGATTTTTCTGCCCACACTGAAATTAAAAGCAAAGTGCCTTGTTGGGAGTAAGGCCAGACTGTAGACTGAGGCCCTCATGTTTTTTTTATCAGCCTACCTGGGTTTGTTCCTAAGACAAGCATACTTGGAAATTTGAAATGTATATACCAGTGTCACATTTCTGATGTTGACTCCTAATTATAACTTACTGATTGCCAAAGCAGTGTGTAAATGCCTCTCAGTGCCTTCAGTAGGTGCTCAGAGCTGCCAGCACAGAGCCTTGGAGAGCTCTTGCATGAGGGTTTTGTGCCCTGACAAATTCTTATTTGCCTTAGTAGGGAGCCTCATCAGCCAGCACTGATCCTAGGCAGGAATTCTGTGTAGCAGCCTGTGGTAGTGGGTCAAACAGGTTTGCTGATACGGGGAGCTCTTCTCTGTACTGGTGTGAAAGTCCCTTTTTTATCATCTTAAATAATTCCCTGGTGCAGAGGGAATTATTTAAGAGTGGTTCCAGAGACAGTGAGTTACTGGGGGATGATGAGCACCAAGGTCAGAGTTTGGCCCATCCTGGATGTGTGTTCATGGACACAAATGTTTTGTTTGCTGGGACAACTGCTGGCTCCAAAGGAGTTGCTTTAGAGCCCATTCTCCTGGTAATAATGTGGCTTTCAGAGAGGTGGCTGAACCTAATGCATTTGTGTGGGGACGCTATGTTTAAGAAATGGAATTTAAAGGGTTGGGGTTTTTTAAACTGTTCAACCCTTGTTCAAATTCTGACACAAATGGAATAAGAAAGTACAGTATTTTACCTGGTTTTACTTGGCAGGTAAAACCATGCAGTCGGGAGCGGGGGGTGAGTATTTTGCCATTTTTTCACAAGAACGCACCAATGATAAGTAATTACTCATCTCAACAAAATAAATGTAAAACAATTTCCTGTTCATTTTGACCTCATCACCATACCTTTGTGAGGGTGATGGCATTCTTAAGAATCCATTTTTTGGTCGTTGTTTTAGGAGGATCTCAGAGTACTGAGAACTAATCCTGTGTTCTTTGGGAAATGTGCTGTACCCATAGCGTGAGAGCCGACTGCCTGTTCCCAGCCCTGGCTGCTAACACTCAGTGCTGCCACAGCATTAGCACCCAGCTCTGGGAAACTCAAACCCAGGGGTAAAAATAACTGGTGTTAAGATGTTAAATGAGAATTTCTCCTTAGTATCTCCTGCCTCAGGAAATTTCTAAGGAAATCCTACTAATGGATGACCAAGAAGAGAAAGACATCTCTGTCTCTGTAGGAAAATTGTTCTTGCAGCTAATGAGTTCATGTTCCAATGGATCATTTTTTCACTAGCAAAACCTAATCAGGATAAGAGGTCTATTACATTTTGTTGCTCCTTTCAAAGATGACAAAAAGGCAATTTTTTTTGTCTCTGAAAATGTGTTTGCAGGATAGGAGCCAGCCTTCTGCTGCTGCCTGTATTAATGTGGAGGAGGGAGGGAAAGGTGATTTGGGGACAGTCTGTCTCCACACTGGAGAGCTGCCTCCTGTGAAGAGGCAGGTTGTTGGTTTTGCAGCAGTTATTGGGAAACATGGGACGAATCACATGAGAGAGAAACTGGAGCATTCCTGTTAACAACAGCAGAATTAACAATTACTTTACAGCTGTGCTGTCACAGGCTGCCAGGGTTTCTCAGCTCTGCATTAGTCATGCTCCATGGCCTCAGCCCCAGGAGTTACTCTCCAGGGTTTGGGGTTTTTTGGGGCTTGGTAACCGAGCGTGTCTGATGGAACAGTTTGTGGAGGGGGCAGTTGAGAAACCAGCATGGGGGGGATGTACCAGCAGCCTGTGCAGAGAGGGACAGGGGTGGGAGCAAGGACAGGGTGCAGTCAGTCCCTGCTCACCCCCAGCTCGCTGGGCTGCCCCAACACTGCCCTGGGACAGCAGAGAGGGCTCCTCCCTTCACCACAGGGGTCTGGTCAGAGAGAGCCCACAGTTCTGCCCTGGGAAGGGAGCAGGTGCCTTGGGGAGGTCACTGGGGTGAGCCTTCATCTTCCCCTCCACATCTTCCCTTAATCCCATAGCAGGTGACCCTTAATCCCGTAGGGAAGGTGAAGGTGCTGCTGGTGTGCTGGCTGAGCTGGGCCATGCTGCAGCCCAGGAGGGAGGCACAGAGCCAAAAGCCTGACTGGAAAACACCACACAGGATTTAAGACACACGTGTGTTACTGGAGCCAACAGGGTGCTTTTGCCTGCACTAGATCCAAGACATAGTTTAGTCCCTGTGGTTTAAAATCTTACCTTCTATGCTAAACTTGACAGTAAAGGGCAATTAAATAGCCCAGGGCTGATTGTATTTTAATTAACCACTAGCTTCAGTGGTTCTTGAGGGTTGCTTGTTTAGCACATAGACTGGGAGTTGGGCTGAGACCACCAGCTCTGGGATGGATAAACAGCTAGCAGGTGTGAGCTGGTAATGGGAATTGTTACCTGAAATGGAGGTGAGGGAATGGCCATAACATTGAGTGGTACTTAAGGGATGAATATGTGATTGTATGAGAGAGGTGCAGGAATTTCAGTGAAGGACATGAGAGAGATGAAGGTAAGGTACAGAAAAACAACACATAGGACAAAACCAGGATTGTAAACATGGAGCAGTTGACAATATAATTATGCAGCTGCAACTAAAAACAGGAATTTGGCCTTGTTCTTTCAGACAAAACAGGAAAATCACACTGAGGTCCTGCATGCTGTACATGACATTACATTTCCAGGGTCAAACCCTTACCACTGAGAATGGCATAAATCTAAAGAGATGTTGCCAGAATTGCTAAAGCAGAGGTTTAGCAGGATGCTGTAAGGTCTCTTATTAGGCCCTCCTTTATGCTGTTACAAAAGAGGGACTTGGTAGCTGTGACCATAACTGAAAAACTATTACCAGTACCTTGTTATTACTAACAAAGAAGCAGCAATTTCCATTTTTTTTACTTGCCCTGGGTGTCAGGTGTCAAAAGCTCTCACTGACATTTAATTTATATGTCAGTAAACAACATTTAGTTTTAAAAATGTATATTTTTTAAATCAAAGGAAAAGCAGAATCAGTTTTGTACAAAGTTATGAGCTAGATATGACATGGATAAATGTGAACCAGTTAATGTATTTTATTTGTACTTTCACAAGGTTTTTGAGAAGTTCCTTGATAAGGGGGGCTGCTTCTAAATTGTTTGGTGAGGCTGGAAGGATCATAGCAGCTCATTGCAACAAAAACCTCTAAGTTACTCCATGCCATGTTCTCTGCTGACTGTCTCTGTAGCATGAACAATCACATTTCCCTCTCCAACATTATTCTGTGTGTTGGTCTGGCCCCACTCGTTAGTTTATCACAGAATTAATGCTCCTTTAGCCTGGGGGAGAATTTGAAAGGAGGGGAGCATACCTGGCCTTGCAGCTGTTTGGAGCTGGACCCATCAGGGAAGACGTGTCCAGAAAAGCCCATTGGAGCTTCAAGAAATGGATGATCAGTCAGGAGGTGTCTTTGTGAAAAGAAGCCTTGTGGATTCCTCTGGTGCAGCCAGTGCTGAGTAACTGGAGAATAAGCCAGATTTTCTGACAGCTCATGTTTCTTAGACATCACTGAACACAGCACTATGACTTAAATAATAAAATTTCCTGCCCCTAAGCATGGTCTCACCCTTTCCCTGTTAAATTAAAGGACATGTTTAAATTAACTAAAAAAATGACATTTTAGGTTGCAGGTCTGTAGCTTGTCTTACTTCTGCTCTGTTGCCCTCTCCCAGAGCAGGGGAAGAGCCAGTGGTGATTTGCATCATCTCTCCTGCCATTCCAGATCCCTCAGGCTGCTTTGTGCTTCATTTCTCCCTCCCCTTCTCCCACATGGGTATTGTCAGCAGGGTTGGGTGGAATGCAGTTAAATGCTGGTAAAATGCAGCTAACCCAGGAAAAGAGCCCCAAAGGAATAAATTAGTGTCTGAATTAATTCCTGCTACAAACTGGAAGTTCTCCAGTAACTTCAGAAGCTGCTTGCTTGAGTCCAAAGGAAGGAGAGATCGTTCCTTTGGAGGATCTTTGGAGGAGATGGAGATGCAGAAGCTCTTGAAGTGTTTACAAGGTTTGTGAAACAGCTCACCCAAACTGCAGGCATGGGAATGTTTGGTGGAATTAGCCCGTGGGCACAAAGAAGGCCACGTTGTCCACAGGGATGAGAAGAGCTGAAGCAGAAGTCAGAATCCCAGTAAGGTGGTCCTGTTTCCAAAGAAGGAAGACCAAATGACAGAGCTGCGAATTTGAGCACCTAAATGCACCACATGAGGTACTTTTGGGAGGGAAAACAGCAGGGCAAGTCTCTGTTGCTGGGAGGAGTCACAGCGTGGGGAGGCCCCAGGGCAAGCACCAGGGTCAGGGTGGTTCTGGCAGGGCACAAGGAGCTGTCAGCACCACCAAGAGAGCATGACTGAAGCAGCAAGGTGCAGAGCACCAAGTGAAAGCTTCCTCCTGGGGGATGACTGGGCTCTAGAAATTTTGCTGTGTTTCTTTTAGAGGTACAGAGCAGAGTGTGAAAGAAACTCAGATCCAGGGGGTTTTCCCCAAAGCTTTGCAAGAGGAAAAGAAATTAATGGGATACAGTACATCTTTTTTTTCTATCAGCCAGATGCAGTTGAGTATCCTTTCCCTTCTGCTGACTTCTGCTTAAGGGAGGAAAACAGAGAAGAGCCTCTCTCCTCTAGAAACCTGTGAGGTCTGAGGCCAGCACAGAACAAGCAGTAAAGGAAGGTGTGGAGGCTCCACCAAGCAGGAGAAGTAGAGCGAGAGTTGCCCTTCAGGTGTCACCCATTTACAATAAAGAGATCTGCTGCTAATTTAGGGAGGGTTACACCACAATAGGTCACTGTAGGCCTGGCTTTGCACATGTGTTGCTTTTTATTTTTAATTTCCCCCTAGTCTTTCCACATTTTTTTTCTTGGAGGAGGCACTCAAGAAGAGTTTAGCAATGCACATAGGTATGACATGGATGTTTTGCCTGTGGTGGTGAAATGACAGTGGTTTTGCCCTTCTAAAGCAGAGAGAAGGAAAGAGCAGCAGGATTTGCCTGGATGTTTTGGAGCAGGAACCTCAACAGCCTCTTGGAGAGTAAGGTTTGTCTTTTCCTGGTATTTTATTTTACTGAAGTTGTGGAAGTAAAGAAAATATATTCAGTGGGTAACAGAGAAGTGTCAGTGGTCATGTTCTGGGTATCCTTAAACTTCTTGTCTCATATGGCAATTTTTCAGGTTTTTTCCTTTGGTCAAGAAACAAAACAACAACAAACAATGACAACAAAACCTAAAAAACCGTAAAAACTAAAAAAAAAAAACCCCAAAACACAAACCACAAAAAGCATCTTCAGCAGTCAAAATGCTATCACATTTCACTTGCAAGTGGTGAGCAAGGGGCCAGGACTTTTCAGAAGGTTATGGAGCATCTAATCAACGATTTATTAGCAAGGTTTAGAGCAATTGAACCTAAAGGAGAGCTCTTTGCCTGGCCTCGCCTTCTGTATGAACTTTGCAGGGGCTTGTGCACGTGTGTGATAGTAAATTAAACAGATACAAGGCTCCCAGCTTATAGAAACAAACAGAAGACATATTTGGGATAATTTGTTTCAAACTTCTGGCTACATGTGTTTTTTCGGTTCTTGGATGCAGGGACCATTCTCATGTTAAGAAATGACATTTCAGCAAGGGGCACTGTGCTGAGGAACCCATTCCAAAGCCAAGTCAAAGGCTGTATCATGTATCAATGCCTTTGGGCATCTTCTGTTACCTGCAGAGTAACTCAGGCATTTTCTTGTGCCGTGCTCTCTCTCTTCCCACCTTTCCCAGCACGCAGATGAGTTCTTGACTGCCCAGTGGAACGGGAATGGTGATGAGGAGTCCCAGCCATTCACATGCGGAGTGCTCCCTTCCCTGCTCGTACTGTGAGGCAATTAATGCAATTTGTGCTGTTTGGCTGAATGAACAGCTCCAAATGAACCATTGAGCCATCTGTTCCTGCAGCTGACATCAGGCGTGGCAGGAGTAGCAGTCAGCTTTTGCTGGGAAGGAAACATCTCGCTGTCATTAAGGAAAGTTCAAGAAAGGAGGGTGTGGGTTTGCTTTTTTCTTCCCCCTGTACTATCTTTAAAACAAACTCTTTCTTTCATATTTTCTTGTGGCTCAGACTATGTATCCTAGAGACTTCTCTGGCCTCTGGTCAGTGTCTTGGCAGCAGGGCAGTGGCTACACCGAGCCGTTCTTTTCTGACTTCTGGCATGCATTTGATGAGAGGGAGGTGCTCAGCAGCATCTGAGTTTCACAGGATTGTTCTGCTCTTCCCTTGTTCTGTCCATTTCCCTATGCTGCTTTCTTGAGCCGAGGCGTTCTAGAAACAGCATCCCTTGAAACCAGCTCTCATGAAGGTTTTCAAAGATATTCTAGAGGTCATATTTCATCCCCTGAAATTATTAAAGGCTACCTGATACAAGAAAAAAATCATTATCCCATTAGTTGTAGGAGGACCAGGAAAAATTTGACCTGTTCCTCATGGAAAAGAAGTGCTACGTACAGCTGACCCTCAGGAACTGGGTGTTGGATGCTTATTCTGTGTTTGTGCTCACTTCACTGAAAGAGAGCGACAGGGAGCAGATGCTCATGGGGTTAATGCTGGTGGCAAAGGGATAAGATGAGCTTAGGGCAGGGAAAGTGTAAGCAGAGACTTAAGCAGAATATTTTAAGATTAAGTAGGCCTGGTGGACTGCATGTCTGAGTAACACACAGAGATGTGGTGCAGGATTTCTCTTAGCAGTTGTGGACAGGCAAGATACCAGCAGATTGGGGAAAAGCCAGGTAGTGCTAAAAACAGTGCCTGTTCTTAAGAAGAGCATCTGTGGGGAGTAAAGCAAAGTTAGGGAATTTTAAAGCCTTTGCACCAGCTCGAAACTTTTAGGCTGAATTCCCAAAACAGCCTGAAAGCACCTACCAGAGAACTGACTGATCTAAATATAACAACAAAGGAAAAAAAAAAAAAAAAGAAACTACATCATACCAAGCTCATTCTGTTCTAGAAAAGAGTGTCCAGAGAAGAGGCCATAGATGTGCTTTATCTTGGTGTTCAAGGCTCTGGCAGTGTGGTACAACATTCTGGTTAAGAAAAGTAGGAAAACACTGAAAGGCCTGGGGATGGACCTGAGCTGGATGAGAAGCATCTCTGGAAGGCAGCAGTGGCAGCAGACATTACATCACAAGCTTTCCATCACTGTCTGCTCTGGAGCAGCTCTTTTAATGGGTTTGTTAATAGCCACTGCTGGGCAAAGGCCTGTGCTTATTACATCTGCAGATGATAAGAAGCTTCAGGATCTGTAAAGGGCAGGGTTTGAATGCCAGATGTTATCAACAAATAGGAAAAATAGCCAGTGAAAGAAAAGCAGAAAAAAAAATCAACTAGGACAAGATCAAGATCATGGTCTTGGGCTAGAATAAACAAATGCACAACACAAGGTAATAAAATATGATGCTTAACAAAAAGATCTGCAAAAACACAAGGTGGTGTTGTCACATGCTAAACAGGAGTCTGCACTATAAGGATACTGATAAAACCATATTTTAGACTTCTTTACCTTTATAGGAGTATATTCAAAAACATCAATTCAAAACCACCAACTACTGGAGTATCTGGACACTGCACTCAGAGCAGATATGGGCCAGTTAGTCCAGGGAAGACTGAAAAACAAAAGAAGAGGCTGAGAAGTGAAACACTTTGGTCCTCAAATGAGCAAAAGCTTGTTCAGAGAGCAAGAACCTCTGCTCTTTATGGTGAATAGGGTAAAAACTGGGGAAAACTAAGGTTTGAAATTAGGAGAAACATTTTAATGGAGGTGGTATGAAGGCATAGGAACTCATTGTTCAAGAAGCTGGCTCTTGTGTGGCCTTGCAGCCTTATGGGCATAAATAGAAGCCAAAGTGCTGCTGCCATTGCTGCAGGAGGAACAACTGCACACCAGTGCCAGGGAGTGGGACAAAGAGCACGGGGGGTGTTTGTGCCTTGAATTGGGAGTGTGGTCAAGGCCCTGAGGGCACCAGCAGGCTCTGCCTCCTCTGCCCCAGCCCTGCTCAGCTCCCCGTGCTGCTGCTCTGCCCCTGGGGAGCACAGCCTGGCAGAGCTGGGTCTGCCCTGTGCATGGCCAAAGGGCACCTGCAAGGCTTGGGCTCTGATCGAGGCAGGCAGGGGAAGTCAGGCTTTAAGGTAACCCTGCCACAGCTCCCTCAGCTGTGCTTTCCCAGTGGATGCCATCTCATGTTGCTGGACTTCTCTGTTTCTAGGAAAGAAAAGGCATTTTTAGCACAACAGCGTTTTCTTGGGAAAATGAACCAGGATTCTTCCTTTGCTGTAGAAAGCATTTGTGCTAAATGGACAATTATTTCACCAATTTTATGGTCCATTATCCCTTACAGCAGAAGAAAGCAAAGGACTATCTTAAGCAAATAGATAACAAAATAATTTATTTTTTAATGCAGACTGAATGTTCACCAAGCCCTGTGCAGTCATTTTTTTTCTTCATACAGCAGGAATTGCAGCCAAACCAAGTTATGTGGCTCATCTCTGTTTTATGATCATTTCATTTGCTCATAATTAATGTCCTACATCCTGCAAAGCCAAGCAATAGCATCTGAGAGCTTCTTTTCTCTCTCAGTAGTCAGTAAACAGGCATCTGGCTGGGACATGCTTGGCATTGTTTAACCAATAGACAGTTGTGTTTTATGGGAGCATGGCACACTGGGCCAAATTCCAGTCCCACTGGAAATCCTTGGGCCCGCTCCAAGGAATTCAGGGTAAGGATAACAGAGACATCAGGGCCCATTTTTTTATTCTGGTAGATGGATCCATCCATGCCTTATCAATGGCTCTTCACTGGTACAGGGATCATTGCTCTGAAGCTGCCAGCTGCTCTGGCAGGTCAGGTGTGGATTTAGGTGCTCCATGCCAGGCTGTGAGACAGAAGGGTGTGAGGGAGTGACTCAACATCAGCCTGCTAAGTCATCTATTAACTTAAAGATGGTGGGGCTGTTGCCAAAACTGCATCTAAACTGCACCCAAAGACATTTTGGCAGCCTATGTGCTTGGTATTTGTCATAGCACATGAAATCCTTGTGCCTGTTTTATTTGGAATTCCTTAATAGGCAGCGCTTGACTGGAAAACAATGGAGAGGCCAACTGTGCTGCACTTCCAACTGGAACAGTTTAGGATGAAATGTCATGATTGTGTATCTATTTTAGCAGTAAAAAATTAAAAGGTAAGTAATATTGTCCTCCTTTGGCACAGATTTTATGTTATTCAACGCACTTTGCAATATTTCACTCTTAATTTTATCTGTTCAAGGTAAACATCCCCTTGGAATCCACACTTACTAAACAACCTTTCCAAAATCCTTTCCCTATGGTCTTTTACCAGGCTCTCATGGACAAAGGCCATTGTTTCCCTGTTTGAGATGGGAATTGTCTCTTTACCTTATAAAATGCATGCCCTGATAGGATTTGCTGTCCAGGTAAAGGGTGAGAATTAATCAAGTGAGAGGCTCCTTTTCCCAGAGTTAAGAAGCAGGTCCCCAAAGGGTTCCTGGCAGGGTCTGGGGAGGAGAGCACTGGGTTCCAGCCTCAGTCCATGCAGGGCCAGCCCGGTGAGCAGGCAGGAGACCCCAGAGGGAAAAGCTGCTGGAGCAGAGAGGATGAGAGGAGCCAGAGCTGCCTCCCCTCCTTCTCTTTTCCTCTCCCTCTCCTCACTGTTGCTTCCCACGTTTCTCCAAGTGACAGAAATTTTTCATTAAAAGGAATGCTGCATTCCAACGTTTGGCTTCCTAATCCATTAATGAAATTATTTTAGTATTTGAAATTCAAATGGAAATCATCCATTTCTCCAGAAGAAGGCTAAGAGACAGCAGGAGATTTTTTTGAATACCCAAAGTTCCTCAAGCTTTCTCAGGTTCAAGACTTTCTAGTGTGAACATGGTGATAGTTTCTTGCCAGCTAAATATTCTTTATGTTGCAGGAACATTTTTCTGTGAGGGCAGATGGTGTTCGATTGGTAGTCAGAATAATACATGAACAGCAGAGAAGATGTGGGTTGATTAAATAATTAGCATACTGTGACATTCTATTGCTTCACTGTAACTTAAAGCTAGGTCAAAATGTTGGTCTATATTGCACCTCCCTCCCTCTTTTCTTTCTTCTGGTTGTTTTTTATGTTTACTCCAAAGCAAAGTTTAACAGAAATCAAATCATTTCCTGGTAGCACAGTGTTTGTATTTGTTACTCAGCCCTGTATGTTACAGAGTAAAGGTAATATAAAGGAAATTAAATTTTGCTAAATGAATTTCAGTTGCCCAGCAACGTATCATACCCAGTGTGAGATCCAGTCAAGCATCACTGTGGCTTAATATGTGGCACAGATCAGTGTTCAGGCCAACATGTGTGATCTGGGAAGCCAGGACTAGTGGGAGGGCTGAAGCCTGGTTTTCAGCCACCACATCTACCTGAACAGCTCTTTGCCTTCAGAGTTTGTTTGCGTGTCCACTAGAAGTCTAACTAGTTAATCTTTCCAACTCTACTGCTTCCTGTCCCCCTGCTCTCCAATGGCACAATAACAACAATTACAGGCACTTTGCCATCAGACGAGGAGCAAACATAGGAAACATGCTTCTCTAAGCAAGGATATCATTATTCACTTACTAAACACAACCCACTGAATTACTCATCCTCCTCTCTAAGTCCTGCTATCTATTCTGGGTTTTTGGAGACTTTCTGTGAATAAAAATGCAAGAAGTTGGCCTGCTGAGAAATCACTGTCCTCTAAAATGTTAGTGCTGACTAAAAAGAGAGCAGTACCTTTGGCTGCTGTGTAACCACTAGCCAGGGTGTAGAGGAGAAGTTGCTGTAGTACCTCAGGTTTGTAGCCTTTGTACTACCTCAGGTAGTAACTCACTCACAGATTTGGGGGTCTGAAGCTTTGGATGGGGGGGTACCTCCACTAGGAATAACAAGACAAGAAGTGAAAGAAGTTATCTGCTACCTTCTAGGTGTTACTGCTGTCTCTGGAGTAGTCTTCTGGATGTCCCTGGTGCTGCAGGCTCTAGTGTCTTAGAACACCCAGGAAGAATCCCACAAAATGAGTAAATCTCCTTTTCTTGTTTTCCATGAAATCAATTTTAAGGTAAGGATTAAAACTTCACGTTTGAGAACCACCATGGTAAAATTGGCTAGTTCATAACCTCTGTTTGGGTGGGCTGCCACTGTGAAGGAAGAGTGATAGTGTTCCTGGAGCAGCTGGAGAGGATGTACACTCTCACTGCATCAAAAGAAAAGAGTTTAATATGTCTGTGTCAAAGTGCTGCAAACCCAAACTATACAAGAAATGCTAATGTCAATAGGTCCCCTCAGAGATTACACTTGGAAAGCAAATTTCTTGATGTTCTTTTGCTTCTTTAGAGAGCAAATCTTCAAAAGTGACAGTAAAACAATCCAGTCTATTTATGCTAAGTTCTCTGGAAGACATTTTAATAAAAATGCTACAGTTAACTACTGTTATTTCTATGACCAAACACAAAATATTCATATAGTGTGGAAGTAGACTGTCAACCAAAAGTAAAAAAAAAAAAAAAAAAGAGAAATCATCTGCTTACAAATATGCATGGGGAAGGAGGAAACTGCTGCCCGTAATGGAAAGGGATTGATGGCACCTTCCACTCTGCAACTCAGCCTTGAGGCTTATTTGCCTCTTCCTGAAGTCTGCAAAACCACTTGCTGCTCAGGACTGTGGTGTAAGGACTGGGTGCTATTCCTGAAGACACCTTCTGCCTCCCAGATTTCTGAGTGTACATTTATTTGGAAATTATGTTCTTTGATTCCTGGCCTAAATGATTAAATTCCACTACTGCAAGAAATTATTCCTGTTTATCTTAAAAAATACTACATAGCTCAATAAATGCATTAATTTTAGGGTCTTTGAGTAATTACTGCTATTGTTATTTTTAAGTAGCTTTTGAATACAACCAGGCCAAGAGGTTGGAATCATTGATAATTTATGCCCTCCTTGTGCTTGAACCTGAAAGAATGACATGATGAAGATGTTGCCTTACTCAGGTATTGAGACCCACAGCTACATTTCAAGATGTGAGATAAATTGATTTAAATCACATATCTCACATTCATTTACTTTTTTAATTTATAAAATGCATCTTGAAAAACATATTTGCTTAATGTAGAAGCTCAAAGTCAAATAAAGAAGACTGGACAAGAACAAACATTTCAAATCTGGCATCCCTTTAGCTCAGTCACAAACTCACAGTGTTCCTAAAGTACTTATTCCCCAGATGAATTATGGGGTTAATTTTCTCCCTAGCCTAATGGAATGAAGAAATCCAATTACATTCAGAGCCCTCAACAAGAACAGGTATAGCTCTTCACCTAGTTATTAATATTTACAACCATCATCAGAGGGATCATTTAGAAACAAAGCAAATTCCTTTTTGACCTCTGGGTTTGAAAATTTGCTGTCCATAAAATATGAACAGGTCAGGTTTATACCAGAGTGCTTTGATGCAGATAGTGAAAAGTACAGGCTGTGAGTATGAAGCAGATGATTTTTGAATATTTTTGGAAAAATATGTTTATGGTATTAAAGCTGTGATTCTGAAGGGCTGAGAGGGCACTGGATGTGCAAATCTGGTTGAAAGTCAGAGGGATTGGTGGCAGGATTAACACACTCAAAGTTGGCTGGTGATGCTCACCTCAGTTTTGTAACAACACCCCAACCAAGCAGACAGAATTACATAGCAAAACATTCTTATCAAGCTCTAGATGTTAATATCTCTGTGCTCTCTTAATTTTGCTCTATCTATTACCATGCTCTCATGATAAGAGAGAGGAATCATCATACTAGTGGGATTGTGAGGGTGGTTCAGGACTGAATGTCATCACTTGGTTTGAAGGGTCCCAAAGACAATAATAAATAACTGTTATTAAACATTATTGATATGTGTGGATCATGGTCCACACAGGTGAAATGGAAGCAGCAGGCCTAAAAACTATAAAATTTTGCTATTTGAGTGTACAGAAGTAAAGAAGCGTGATCATGCACCACATGACATTTAGCAAACTGTGTCAGTTATGCTCCTTTAATCTGAAGAATTTATCTAAAGAAAAGTTCAAAGGATGATCGATAAAAAAGCTCACAAAGACAGCAGTTACTGTGTACACTCATAATGATTCCTGGCTGTTTTCCTTTAGCTAAGTAAGTCTGTTTTATTGGAAGCTTGATGCCAAAGTTATTTCTCAGTGGCAAAAATCCCCAACCAAATAAAAAAATCTACCCAACTCCACCTATTTTCCTTAAAACCATTTGGAGGTTCCTGTGAGACTGGGACCCATGTGATGCATTTATTTATACCTCTCCCATACTTCATACAAATTATAGTGAAAAGGATTTTTTCTCCTTTATTTTATCTGCATATATTTTTTTTCAACATTAGTTTGGAATATTCCTGTTAACTGCTGCAAAAGTTCCTTGTGTGATAACCTCTTTCTTATTTCCAGTTGCTTGTTTGTCTGAATTATATGGGAAAAGTTGCCACCTGCCATTTCAAAATATGCTCAGCCATCAGTATCAATAAAACCTGCTAAAAAAACAGGGGAGTTTTTAAGGTTGGTTTGTGGATTTTAGCATCCATCTTCTGATTTACTGAGAAGGTAAATGATGTGCATGAAACATATGGATGATGAACTGTTCTGAAAATGCTGTGACTAGAAGCGCTGAAACACGAGATGCTGACTCAAAGGTGAATTTATATATACCATTATATTTCTTTTGGGTTTGTTCCAAATAACATTGGAGTGGATTTTAAAAGCTGCTCTTTCTATCTGGAGGAAAGAAAAAAAACATTCAAAAGCATCTTCAGCTTGTTGCCTTTATTTGGCATTGGCAAGTACTACTTTTTTTTACAATTAGAAATATGAAACTTAATTGTAGTTTGGTTCGTGCTGTACAAAACTAATTTTGAAACTATTTCTATGCAGGAAAGAAGTATCTCTGAATTCAGCTTCTCCGAACTGGCCCATAGGCTGCACAAGAAGAGAAGCAGGTCCTGGTGATCCAGCCCTGCCAGACATCCCACTGGAGAGCTATGGTGTCCTGGTTTGAAAGACAGGGATCTGCTAAGGAGGGGCAGGGCCTCCCTAGGAAATAGAGAATTCAAACCCCCTCCCTCCAAATTATTATAATTTAGAAATTTAAAGGGGCTTTCAGGCAGAGGTGTGGGGATAGGAATAACAGTTCTTTACTAGTCGGTATAACAAGGCAAACAAACAACAACTACAGCATTAATAATAAGCAGGACCAGGAACCTCGAGGGGCTTTGTTTCACAAAGCTCGGCGCAGTCTGATCTCTTGGGACTCTGACAGCACCAAGCTGGAAGGATGGAAAAATCCCGGGCTGGTGGATGGGATCAGAAGCTCCGCCGGTGGTGGCTGGAACGGCAGGGATGTCCTGGCAGGGCAGTGAGGGGCCAGAACAGCAAAAAGCCTCCAAGCAGGGCTGAAGAAACAGCGGTAGGACGGGGCTGGCCCAGCACCAGCAGGGCAGGAGGAGGCAGCTCAGAGTTCTGGGCACACGAGCAGATGATGGTGAATTCTCTCAGGACCGGACCCAGTGGGACAGCGAACTCCTCCCGCAGCGAGCAGCAGCCTGGCCGTGCTCTCTGCAATGCTGAGAGCAAGAGAGCAAAGCTGTCCCCACCCCCGTCCTTACCTGCCCCAAAACTCACCTTATCTCCCCCTCCCCACTTCTGGCCACCTCTTTGTTTGGCCAAGCACTCATAGGCACCCAGTAGTTAGTCTCCTGGCAACTTTATGGGGAAAAATTCTCTAAGTGAAAAGGGAATAAACCTAACCCCCAACATATGGAAAGCCTCCAAAGGTAAACCTAATGCTCCCTGGTTGTTTGTCAGCTGCATGAAGGCCTGGTCTCTCTGAATAATTTAGAGATGTTTTAAGTTACTCTCATTACAAATGGCCTTGAAAAGGAAAACAAGTAGTGATCTGGTGGGGCCCAAAAATATCCTGCCCGTGTCCTTTCCATGTCTCCATTCATTCCCTCTCTGTTAGCAGGGTAACAGAAGGCTCCCTATGCATATTCATGCTCAGCTTGTGTTAAGTAGCAGGCAGAGGTCTATTTCAGTACATCAGTGGAGACACACCCATGTCCAGAGAAGGATAGACTCTTGAGGCCATACTACACTCACTGTATTAACCCTGTTTCCTGCTGGAAAATCTGTTTGACAAAATGTGGCAGGTGAGGTCCCACATCATAGCTGTGCTTTGTGTTTGTTTTGCTCAGTATCACCTTTAGCCCTCCCATTTTCTGTTGTGCTACAATTATTCCTGTGGTGTTCATCCCTTTTTGGACATATAAGTTGAATCAAAATAATTAAAGACTAGATGTTAAGGGGTTTTGTGGCTGTGGAAAATGATGTGAGAAGTGTGCGGGAAGTGTTTCATAATGATAAATAATAACAAAATTGATATTATATAGCTGTTTTTTCAAAGTATAATTATGAGTTTATTGTGAATACCTTCAGCAGAGTCTCAATCAATTATATAAGTTGTGCCACAAACATAAAACCATTTTCTTATGTGAGTTTAGAGGATTTTTTTTAGATTTGTCTATGCAACTCGATATAAATGCTGTGCCAGTGCCAAATGGATGGTTGAACGTGTAGAGTGTGATTGAAGGAGACAGGCTGAGGTTTTGGGGATTGGTACTATCTAAAATGAAATTTTAATTCAATCATACATAGTACTTATAACATTTCATGTCAGTAGCTTCAAAATTAAACATACAACAAGAAAAGCTTTCCATTAATAGAAGTCCACCAATCAAAAAAGTTGGTTGTGCTGTATTTCTCATCACCTTAATCAGTTTTAAAAATGATTAAAGACCTAACCTGCTGATTTTTAAAAAGCCACCAGGATAGCAAACATATTTATTGCATGAGTGAATTGCCTGCAGCTTTTTGTGTTCTGCATGTTTGAAACAAATCAAGGCAGACTCTCTGTGTCAGGGTAAATTGATTTCCAGAGCATATATTTCAGCCATTAGTACCTAAAGATGACTGAAACAAGCTCCATGCATGTAGAGATTAGTGCAATAGAAGTCTCCAGAAAAAGGTATCTTTTCCAGGATAAACTGGGATATTGAAAACTAATACAGATTTTTAATACAAAATCAATACTGGAATATTATTTTAAGGCTTGTTTATTTCTTTCTCTCTGTAAAGCATTTACTAGAGATCTGGTAAGCCTGGGACATTTCTATCATTAATATTACCATCCACAATATGTTGTCACAGAGTACTGATGCCAGCACAGCAAAAGGGAAAACAGCAAAGAGCCCATGGCCTGTGCTGGAAAGCAGCCATCCATTAATGATTACACACACGTATATATTTACATATGTGTACATACCTTCAGTAACACTGGGAGAAGCAGCTCTGTTGGCTACCCAGGCAATGGGAGCTCAGGCACAAATGCATATGTAACACAGACAATGTAGATGTAAAGAAATAGGAAACTAAAAATCTCTCTCAGAAATTCTTTTATAGGGTAATCCATCAGTTTACTGGAGCCAGCATCTCTGCAGGATTTTCCCTCAACTGATTCTTTAGTAGCTTCATTGTTCCTGTATTTTTAGCACATAATTTGGATTAGAAAATATAGGGTAAGATCAAAAGGGGAAAAGTTGCAAGGAAAGAGAGGAATTTGCCTAAAAATCTTTTATCTTGTGCCTAAATGGTATGATGCAGCTTTGGAGGAACACATTGTCTAATTTTCTGGTTTGTGTTTCAGATTTCATGAACTGTATTGTGCTTGTAAGCAATGCATAATTGATAGGGTATAATACTGACCTGATAAATTCCTGGCACTGTTTGTATACAGTTGGTAAGTGAGATAAATTGTTTAACCAAGAGCTGGGAGGTGACAAGAGAATTGGTGCCTGCCCCAGTCACCCTGAGTCCCACAAAAGCTGGGAATTATATTTCCAAGTATTACTTCTGCATGTATGGGGGTGATTCAGTCACTCACTCTGGCCAGCACACTAATGGAAGAGATTTCTAAAGAGATCTGCACATGAACACATAAAACAATACTATCAGGTCAAGTGGAAGATCGATTTCTAATTCAATACAAAGCTTTTATCTTAAATAAATACTTTAATTGCAATGTTAGGTGGCCTGTGGGCATCACATTGACAAATATGTTCCCGGTGTTACAAAGTGGCTTAAATCTGGGACAGCGCTTGCAACAAGTTATGCGTGCAAAAGAAAGCTTTTTGTAATGAAGTAGGTGAAAGGAGGGTCAGATTGAGTTATGAATAACTACATGATAGGAGGGGAACAGAAATTATTCTTTTGGTTACTCAGTGCCCCTTAATTACAAGGACTTGTGGGGTAAAAGTTGCCCGGGCGTCACTTTTGTTTTAATAAAAAAAGCTGGACTTCAGATGTTTTCTGTGGGCACTGTAACGCAAATCCTTTACAAGAGACTTCAGCTTAAGTGAGGAGGGCCATATGTCTCCTGGAAGACAGAAGATAATGCTGTTCCTTCCGAGTTTGTCCTTTAATTGCAAGAACAGTTGCCTCCTGATTTGGTGGTGGCATTCTTTCCCACCTAAGCTGCATCTCTTGCCTGTGTTTTCAGGGTGCAGGAGCTCCTTTCTGAGTTATGAAAATGCTGTGCATAAAAATGTTACAGAAAATGTGAAGAGTGGGAAACAGAGAAATGAGCAGGAGCAGGGCTGGAAGTGGATGCCCAGGGGTTATAAGCAGAAGAAAGGTTGCACATGAAGGACAAGAAGTTGGGGGAAGGATATTTTTCGTGTCCCCAAAACAGTTTCAAGTGGCCATAGGGATAGGGACACCACTTCTGTCTGGGAGCTAGAAAAAGAGATTATTGAAAATGATTTTTGCTGTTGCTGGTGAACCGAATCTTAAAAGCATCAATTCAAGTGTTGCATAGCTTACTCGTGATGTATGGGTATGTTTCTAACATCATATTACAAACACTATTACCTTGTGTAGCAGAGTTAGCAATCAGAATCTCATTATGCATGACATTTTACAAATGCTTCATGTTTCTTGGGCTTGTAGCCTTCAAGCACATTACTGTTTTACTGGAAGTTTTCCATTAGGAAAATATTTACCCTGCTAATTCTAATATAATTAGGTGCTTTGGTTTGGAATTTTCATGGTCACTAATTAGGTTAATACTGATCATTATAACAAAAACATAATTAATTTCCCATAGTAGTAAAATTAATTACACATTTAAAGCTAAATTGAATCAGTCAACAGTGAGAATGAACAATGGCTGTGCTTCTGATTTCACTGTCTCAAGGTTTCTGAAATAAAACCTTTGCTTACATAACAGAGATAGACTCTGTGTGTTTCCATAGCCATCCAACAGCAATAAACTAATTAGAGGCTAAAGAAGAACAAGGGCTGACATTCCAGAAAATGTGAGGGAATCACTTAATCTTTTGGGGGTAAGAAGGGAGAGTTTGGGGTTACTTATATGCTTTTGTTTCTTTTTTGCTGAACAAAAGTAAGCAAGGGAGTCTGAAGAGCAAATCTGCCTGACCTGCACTCAGCAAGACAGATTCTCTGGGTTTGCTGGCTTCCTTGTACCATTTAGGAGTTTATGCTCCTTGAGGTGTCTTCTGCACATGTGGATGTGGTGTTGCCCTCTGTATTTTTCCAGAGAAAAGAGATAATATTTAGCTTTGCTGATGGTTTTTGGTGTGCCCTCTCCTGCAGCCTTGCTAATTGCCTTCATCCAGTTGCTATGGCAGAGTTTGGGCACTGGGTTTTTTATCAGATGTGTCAGGTGGATACATCCAGTAGGTTCTCAGGCCAAAAACCATCAGCAAAGCTAAATATTATTGCTTCAGGACAACTCCTGTCCTGATGCTTTTTGATTCTTCAGCTTTCTTTCTTTCAAGGGAAATAGGCAAGAACTCAGGAGCCAAATCTTCCTTACCCAGGTCTTCCCCACCAGGAGCTGGCGTGAGAAAACTTGAGAGTCTTTTCTTTGCATGTAAGCCTCACCACGTTGTTCTTTCCACTGGAGGTGGGGAAATCACTGCCTGGATTTAATAGGAAATGTAATAGGGTTAACCTTAATTTAAATAATTGTTAAGCTATTAAAATAGCTATTAGCATGCCCTATCATTTGCTATCAGAGAAATGCAAATATGTGTCACCGCATCAATTCACGAGAACACAGATTGGAAGCTGATAATTGTTACTGTAGTTCCCACCCCAGAGATCCAGGAGGGTTTTTGTTATTACATGACAAACCTCAGTACTTGCAGTAGCCTCTCTGTCAGCAGCAGTAAGCTGAGGTGGGTGTAGGCAGAAATATAAATGCATTTTCATCCTCCTGCATTTGCAAAACAGATTCACCTTCAGTGATGCAAAATGGAGTATGTCCAGAATCAAACCTCTGTACATTTTTACGTAGTTTTATAGCAATGATCCCACCTGTTTCTATTAAAGATTCAACATTTTAATGAGCAATGGATGAACAAGATCTTTTGGCCTGGGCCCTAGAAGTGCACTACTGTCTATAAAATATGTGTTGTTAAGAGCCACTGCAGTCAAACGGAGCATTATGTAATTCTTTGGCAAATGGGCTCCCTGTGTAAGTACTTGGAAGTTATAAGTTTGTTAACTTTGTCTTCCCAAGCTGTAAAAGGGTCCCATAATAGCAATTTCTCTTGGCTTGCCAGGCACAGAAATCAAGTCTAGAAAACTATGTAACAGAAGATGAAAAAGAAAGCAGTATCTAAAGATGCATTATCCTGTGATGTACATTATTTACCTCCAAAAGAACTGAGTATCAGGTAAATAAAAACCAGAATATTTTTTTTCCTTTTTACATGAAAATAATGTAAGTTGTAGTAGTTCTAAAGAATATTGATCTTAAGATAAAATTCAGGAGGTAGGTAGGTCTAATACATGACTATTTTTACATGAAGCAGTCCTTGTTTTTGAGAACACTGTCACCATGTATTGAGAACATGGTTTGATCTTTTAAAAAAATCATTTCTTTGAATGTAGATTAAATTTCTTTTCTTGGCGTTTATTCTTGTGCCACCAGTGTCAAAATAGAAATGGCAAGCATTGTGATAAAAGAAAAATTATTTCATTTCTCTGCAGCTTCTGTAATTGCCTTTGTGCCCTTTTTTGAACCGTTGTTCTGCACCTCCTCAGTCCCTTCCTTGAGCAGCAGCTCATTGTTCACAACTTCTATGCCTACTATGGCAACAGGGCCTTAAAACACAGTGGAAAAACTCAGCTATCTCCCAATCGTGTGGTAGAAAAGAAACTGATTATTTCTCCACTCATATTAATAGATTCAGTTCTCCGAGCTGAATTCTGATCACTGCCCCGAGCACAAATGAGAGCGTTCAGCAGAGTTATTCTGTGCCGGTGATGAAGCCACCCCCGATCTTTTCCCAGGTTGGGCAAAATTAGCATAAGTACTCAATGCACACAGCTGCAGGCTCCAGCATGCAGGAGCTTCTGCAACAGCTTCCCTTCCCCAGGAGGGGATTTTGCCAGTGGAATGGCATTGGCGTGGATTCACAAACCGTACGCCTCCTCCTGCTTCCTACGCACTCTTTTGTACTGTCACCACAGATCAGTGTAGAAGCACAGCTTCACAGGTCAAAGCCTGGTTAGACTCTGCTGAACATGCTTCCTGAGTGCTGTTCTCTCCCTGTCCCCAAAGAGCAGAATCTCTTTCTCTGGGCAAAATGTAAGCCAGATGGGATAATGCATCTGAAAGCTGGAAAGTCAGAGCCTTTGAATTTTTTTGCTTTATGATCTTAATTTATGCACATATGAAAGTGAAGCGTGGCTTTTTTTTTCTCTCTCTCCTTGTCTCTTTCGTATCCAAAACATTAAAAAAAAATCTTTTCCAATAACACTTAAAACATTGGTTTTAGAATTGAGAAAATTTGGAAAGATAACTCATGAAAATCTGTTCCAGCAAACAATTGTAAAACAAACCATGAACTTTAAGTTTCCCTTTTAGCTGCATAAGGAACACCTAAAAAAAGTGGTTTGCTATGTTTTCCAGGGGACCACAAAAGTGGGTTGGATTTAGACTTTGACTTGTTACAAATCCCAGTACTGACTCAAGGAAGTAATACAGCCAATAAACATCAGAAATGTAAGAATTAATAAGTAAACTTAATTGATCTTTTACCCTATGCATGCTCACATAAACAGCAGAAGTTTTGTCTAAATTTTCCAGGCTGACACTAAAAATGAAAATGTTGGGCAAATGTTTTAAATTTGACAACTGTATAGTCAATTGAAAACTAGATAAAATTTGGCAACTGAAATAGTGCCATGCTGAAAGGCTCAGCCCATTAGAGCTATTAGTAAAAAGGCTGTATGGTCACTCACAGGCAGCAATGGCAAATGTTTATTTCCTTTCCAGATGCACAAAGTTTTAGAGGGTTAGCAGCTAGCTTTGATGTTACAGCTCAATGTATTTTTTAATGCAATGAGGCATTTATCACTGGAGTCACTCAGGACTGTTCTCTGCCTACTGAACATCAGCATGTAATTGCATACTCTCTGTTCAATCACATATTGCTGCTCATTTGGGACACAGAGCAGTATATTATCTTTAAATATAAATGTCTGATCATTAACTTGGAAGACAAATGATATCCATTTTTCTGATCTGGCTCATCTGATACAGTTGTAATATACTGACCTGGAACAAATGCAGACTTTTAGAAGACCAGTACAGTTTGTGGCAAAGCCTGTGAGTGGGACATGTACAGCATGGATCTTAATTCTGCATAAAGCTGGTTTATCCCTACTCCTGTGGCCTTAATCGTATCATGTGGGCATATAATTCTGCTAAAATTCCCCAGTATAAATGCCTGCAGACAAGGTAGAATGCAGTTAAGGACTTTCAACTGTTGGAAGTGGAAACCTATGCTCAAAATTCTGGAACTTTTTCTATATGAACATGATGTTTTATTCATAGATCGTATTTGAAGCCTTTATTTAAGGTGTGCCTGCAGATAGCTAATTACCAGCTCAAAGAAACTGAGATAGAGACATCCAATATCTTGCTCATGGTCAGACAGCAGATTAGTGGCTGCAGTGGGAACACCAAGTCTTATGACTCCAACCTTGTTCTCAGTGCACTAGATCACAGTTGTCTTGTTTATATCACAGTGTTTTCTGAAAGGATTTTTTCTGAAAGGTTTGTTGTTTTTTTTCTTCTTCTAATCAGATGCTTGTAAATTAAGTTGCTGACTGTAATCAGAAATGTATTTATCACCGACTCTGGCTCACAACCAAGTACACTGTTATTTTTGAAACAGGACAGCATGTTCCTCTCATTCCAAGGAAAAGTTAATTATGAGTTGCAGGAGGCTATGTCGTGATTTTGTTGTGGCCATTTGTCCTCTATTGTGTCACTATTGCAAAAGACAATTCATTTCCTAATTCTCATTTGGTGCAACAGCATTGCCTCTAGTGAGCTGAAGTTTTAGTATGCTGACAAAATGAAGCAGGGTAATTTTATAAAGCTGGTGACAACCAGAGGAAATAATCCTAATGGGCAGGTTTTATAAGTGAGGGAAGAGGAGGAGACAAAAATCCCTCACTGCTTTTATGGTTCAATAATCATCAGGTACCCTAGCTACATACTATTCTTTTCATCAACCAAGAATGGTTTGTAGCTCACCACATTGTCAGAATGTAAGCTCCAAACTCTGTTGGCTGTTCTCTCATGGCAGCAAAAAACTTCCATGTAAATGCTGGCTGTCTAGCCTTGAGCAGGTTTGCCTCTCCTAAGAGAACTGTGCTCTGTGCCAAGGAAAAGGTCCAGTGGGAGTAGCCATTTGGATGGATTAAATGATGGCATTGGTCTGCTAGATCGAATATGCTGGATTTCTATTTGTCAGTGCCTGATAGCAACCTTAAGTTAGAGTTTGGTGGCACAGTGTTTCCATGCAACATCAGGATCCATATGCTGTTGCCTCTTACAGTCTGCATAGTAGTTCATTTAATGTAAGTCTATGAATTTGTGTAAGTTCATTAATTCAGTTTGTTTACTAATTCACAGTTCATGAATTGTGAATCTTATCAACTTTAACAGCTAAATGGGTAAGTACTTGCTTCAAACCATACTTTAGGCTAGAGACATGTAACAGAAATACCAGCACACTTTTCATTAAAAAATTACTAACCCAACATTGCTGAATATGACATCTGTTTGAAAATAAATTCCCTAATGGCTTATTGGAAGCAACTTTTCCACAGAGAGAATGAACAAAGGCAAATTGTTTTACAATGGTGTCATCTTCCATGTTCTGAATTTCCTGGTATCAGTATCATTGTGTTATCCATACCCTGAAATACAACTAACTGTGATGTGTAACTTTACATCATTTAGTTAGTATAAAAAAAATCTACTCCATTTGATATTCATGGCTGGGCAAGCTGACCTTAGTACACCTAGCCCACCCAGTATGCACAGGGCCCTGCTTCAGGGAATACTGACCCTTGGCCTCATAAAGTGCCTGTAAGACATTTGTCACACCAAAATTGCCACTGGGTGGTACAGCAAAACCTGTACCAAGTCCCTGTAATCTGTATAGTTCTCCAACACACTCCCAGCAGACTTGTCACCCTTAACTACCTCTTGTACCATCATAACCTGCCCAATGGCATGCAACACAGACCCATATATCAATAAATGCCAAGAATACACACTCTAGTGGACTGTATGTAGCTCTTACATTATTTGAGACATCTGAGAAGGAAAAAAAAAAAATCATGGTTACAGTGATGATGTCATAGGACCACAGAAGCACTTCATGAAACAAAAGAACCCAGGACCATGGACAGGGTGGAGACATCCAGGCTATGCCAAATGACCCCAGAGACATGGGAAGGTCCCTGGTCCTGTTTTATTGAACAATGTGATTACAGCTTTTATATCACTGTTATTTATCTCTAAAATAAGGGAAACTTCATTTGCTTACCTTGCAATAGTATTGTGTGGACTGATACCATGAAGATGTAACCAAAGGAACTTGACTTCTCTTTGACTAAAATGTTCTCTTATGCAACGAGTGATTAATCTCATTAAATAACTTAAAGAAGGGCCAGATCCTGTCCTAAACTATAGTTTAGATATAATTCCAGTGGAGTACTCTTCTCTTTTGGACAGTCACATAGGCTGCAGTTGAAAGAATATTGGGAGCAGGTTCAAATGAAACACAGAGCCAAAGAATGACCTACCAAGGGCAAAAATGCATGTAGAGGAGGGGGAAAGGAGCACACAGAGGATAACAAGACACAAGGACCAATGACTTTGGGAGAATTGGCAAAGAAAATGGTGGTAGAGCATACAGCTTTCACTTGGACTGAAAACATTTTTGGGATCCAACAAGAACTGCCAAGGCAAAGTAATTGTGTAGATTGGGATCAGCAGTGGAGGAGTTCCAGGCGCAGGTAACATGTAGCTGGAAAGAACAAAAAATAAGTTTAATGTTGGAAAGGGACGAAGAAGGCAGAAAGTTAGAAAGCACCATTCTAGACAGCTTTAAAAATATAACGATAAATCCAGCTCAGTAACTTGGGATTTAGGATAAATATTTTTTAAGTTTTGTGGTGGGTTTGTGAATATTTTTCACATATCCTTTGAATTTTCCATTACATTTTTTTCCCAAGGGTATCTGTGTATCTACCTCTCTTAGAAAAGAAATGAATACTAGATGGTCATTTAACACATCTGAAATGAAACACTTTTATTTTAATATGTCTGCATTGAGCTTTTTGAAAAGCAGAGAAGTTAAGATACATCTTTTCAGGAAAAACATTTAGACAGCTGAAGTAAGTTATATGACTAAGTCAAACTCACACCAAACAGAAATAGAGGTTTTAAAGCCATATGACTAATACCTTACTGCCCCTTCATATGGTTCCCTACTCTACAAACACAACTCATCTGTCCCCTACCAAACCAATCCTGTTCTAGTGCCATCATGCCCTTGAGGAATCGTGTTTACTCATCCACTCTTCTAGGATAGAAGATATTTCTCCATGGACAACCTCTTCATTTAAATGTAAGTTTTCGGTATTCAAACCCTATATTACCATGGGGTATCAGTAGGATAATTAAGGGAATTAAGGAGGTCAGGCTGGAATATATATCACTTTGTTTCTTCTAATGGAAGAAGCTGGGTCTTAGAGAAGGAGAAAGCAGGTTGATCAGCTTTTAAAACAATTTATTTTACATACTTGAGTGGCAAACTAACTTCAGTTTAGTTTGTTACCAGGTTCTCTTTTTACTTTCTAAACCATTTCTACCTCTGTGAAGTTCCCCATTTATAAGTATTTGTATTTCAGAGATGTTTTTGAAAGTTTCTGTTAAATTACAGCAGAATTCCAGACTAGAAGTTGGGCAAGTTTTGAAAGTGCATGCTTAAGCTAGCAAATATAAAATGGTTTTAATGAACTAATTCAGTAGCTTTTTATTAATTACCTTAAAAATGTAGATTAAGCCTGAATACTTCATATACATAATACTTAAATTTTGTGATTGTACAGCTCTTCTGAAGAATTCTTAATCTTGATGTAGTTGTATAAAAGAGCAACCTTTAAAAAAATCAGCACTGTACTTCCAGTTTACGAATAATTCGATTTTTTTTCATGGAAGGAAGCCTTTTAATAAGGCGATAGAAATGTAAATCAAAAAATGCATTTAAATAGGTTCCTGCATTTAACAGTGACTTTAACAATTCTGCAGGTCTCATACATTTTTAGTAAAAATTTTTCTTTAGATTCAGAAATGTCATTAATGAATCAATAGAATATTTGTGGTGCCGTCAGAATGAATGACATATTCTGGTAGTTATTTTAAATGTAAGAACAGAATGTATGTTCAGAAACAGCATTAAGAATGGCTCTGCTAAGTCCAAAAATCTGAGTAGATCATATGTTGCTGCATGCCTTTGAAATATTTTAAATAATTAAAAAGCAGACTAAAGCTTTTATCAGTAAAAAGAAACATGAAATTAGATGGATGCAGCCTTTTGAACCCTTATTTCTTTTAAAAATATTTTTACAATGCTGCTCCTGGGGACTAAGTTCAGTGGGAAAGGAAGTAACAAGTACTCCACAGGCTTGAGCTCTCAGCTGTGCAGGAACATATACAAAACAAGTTGCTGCAATTAGAGAGAAATGAAATGCAGATTATATCCTTAGCACAAGCCTCCCAGCAGGAACGGTTAAGGATACCATTTCGTTCCAGAGAGACCCTAAGAGGTCTGGCTGCAGCTACAGCCTTATCGTTGCTAAGGGGACAGTGTTTGTCAAGCACTTTCTTTTGTTGCTAGACACTGCCGCCCCCCTCTACGGAGATCAGGTTCGCCTCCTTTGCATGCAGAGCAGGTACACAAAAGTACTCAGCGCAACCCAGGAGCGGCGGCTTGAGCGAGCCTGGTTACAGGTGGGAGGGCAGAGAAGCAAAGCGTGGAAGCGCAGAGTGCACTCAAGGCAATCAGAGGGAGATGAAGAGTGAGAGTGAAGGGAGCTGTTTCATGGTGACAGGAGTGGCTTTGTCAAGGTTAGCCAAGAACTGTGGGTAGGTTTGGCCAGGGCCAGCCAACAAACCAGGACTGGCATCCATGCTGTGGGTAACTAACTCTGTAAACCACTTGTGAATCTCTTATCACTTCCCCTTCCTTGGGAGCGTGATTAACTCCCCGTGCTGACACCACCACCTATGCATGCACCACTTCTCCGAGCTGCCTGGGCCACAGGGAAGAGAATCTCTCCCACTCTCCGATTCGCAAGTGCCAGTTGGTGAGCAACCAGCTTTAAGAACACTCTGACAGGAAAACTTCTGTACTGCTCAAGCAATCTGAGATTTAAATATTTTAATAACCAACACTTGTGACAGCTTTAACTCTGCCTCTATGCATGCTGTGGTTTTACAGCTTGTTGCAGCTCAGTCTCTGTTCACACCATTCGCAGCCTCTCCTCTCTGTCAGAGGAGGTTGTGACAGCAAGGTCATTCGTTTTATGCTGGCGTGAACCAGGCCAATAGGCTGTTAGCATCCAGGACCTTGTTCTTTCTAAAAATAGCCCTTCAGGAGAACTGGATCATATCTTTCAATCTCCTTTTAATATTTTAAGTATGAATAACGGAGATTGAATTTGATTTTGTTCCATGGTATTACCTCTGATGGCTTTTTGATGAGGAAGATTTTTTCCATCAAAAAATCAGGTGTGGCTTTCTGAATGGCTGGCTGCTCATACTATGTATGTGCCTGTTTTCGTATCACTATTTTATATGATGCCTTCTCTAATTAGTTGTTCACATAGCTCTTCTGTAAGAAAGCACAGTAATCCCCATCCATTTGTGTGTTGGGATATTCGTATGCAATATCTGTCTTTGCAAGAACACAGGGGTTTCTTGTTGGAAATTTGCATTAAAGTGTATGCTTTGTTTTTTAAGTGTAGCTGAATAATTTATTTTTCATATTTTGCTGGAGTAGTGAAGGCCATTTGCTTTGGGATTTCTGATGTTATTTCCCAAGCTGATTAGGCTTATGTGAACATGTTCTCTTTGTCAAATGCTTCTACCTGGGAAAACTGAGGGAAGCCTCAGCTTAGGAACAGTTGGTCAAGTTCATCAAGATCCCAGAAATACTTAGCTTCCTTCCAGTTTCAGGGAAACTAACTTCTGTGTAGAGGAAAGAGAATGAAACTAGTAGCCTCATTGAAGAAAAGGTCAGGATAATTGAGCAATTATGACAATTCATCATTTGCACCTTTCATTTGACAGCTTCTCAACCATTCAAACAGCCTGTGCAAAGCTCTGGAATAATTGCAACATATCCTGTTAACACTGGGAATGTAGCAGAGGACAACATGGGGATAACCTAGAGATGTCCCACTGAGGAGGGATGGAGATAAGTGGTACAGCAGGACACTCACTCCATTAGTTCAGCTTCTCATGGAAAAGCTGGCATGTCTGAATGGATTGTGCATGAATTTGGCATGGGCACACTTCTTTGGAATTGCATTTAATAGCCCTAACTGTATCTTCACGAGGTTTTTGTTTTGGAGCAGTGCAAAGAAACACAGTGGAATAATATTGACTTTGGTTGCTTGAGCCAGTTAAGATTTTTAGGAGTGCACCAGTAAGAGTCATTATGTTATTCATCCAGCTCTGAAGTTTGCACGTGACTTATGGCTAACTGAGCATCCACTAGAAGGAATAGGCACTAAAAATCATTTTTGTTTATGTTTTCAATTTTTATTTCTGTAGCAAATGCATTACCAATGGATTAACAATGTGAATCTGAACAAAAATCTTTCCATTTTGATTCAGCTCATAGGACCTTTTCCAACTGTATCCCAGTTGGAAATCTGACCTTGTGGAGTCCCATCTTTGGCAGAAGGAAGGTGCTGCTGGAAACATGATTTTCCAATCATTTATTCTTGAATATGAAGTTACACATTATTATTTGGCCAAATAGTTTGCTTCAAGAGTCGGGTTTATGTTTCTTTTCCAAGAAATGGAGACTTGAGTGTATCTGGTATATCTCTTACCACATGTAGCTCTGCAATTCTAGAGGGCTCAGGTTGTCTTTCCTAGCTTTCAAAAACTATGAGAAGCTAAATAAGAGTCACAGGTTATCTACTTAGTGCCAAAAAAACTTGATAATGCAAACCTTAATATTGAAAGGTCAGGTATTTAATGTCCTAATAAAGAACACTGTGCATGTGAAACTAATCTGATTGCAAATCTGATTGGCAGTGTTCACAAAATTGCTGCCAAAAATCCTTACGGGAAGTTGTAAACTGATATCCCAAATCAATTAGGACACAGCACTGTATTATAATTCTTAGCCATCTTTTCAACTGCTGGAGTAATAATATCTTTGGAGATCTTTCTTGAAGATGTTTCAGAGGTCGTGTTTTAACTTCAATATTATGGGTTAGAGCTTTTGTCTATTTGTCTCTTCAACATTGCTGCACCAGGTTTTTTTACATTCCTATAAATAATCTTCAAGGAGACAACACGCTGGAGCTGCATATCATTGTGCTTCTTGCTGGGACTTTTTTAAGGCTCCTGGTCAAAAAAGCAGAATTTCAATTTTGTGGGAGTTTTGATCCCTTCTTTAAAAATCTGTTTTCTTTCCAGATTGAAATACAACCAGAGAGAAATACACAGGGAGCTGTGGCTGCATGCACACAGGTTTGGAACAACCCATTAAGTGAAATTTCAACAAAAGACTGAGTTTTCTAACTGAAAGGACTTATCTATATAAGATCAAGAGGCTTCATTTTAATGTCATTATTATGTTAAAATATAATATGAGGGAAAAAGTCTTGAGATTAAAAGCTTTTGTCTGAAATGAAAGATCTTGGATATTTTGTCCCCTTCCACAGTGGCATTTCAGTGAAATCACTGTGTTTCTGCAGAGTACCTACAGCTGAAAGAAATGGCAACATTCCACTGGAAAATTTGCATCCAGTTCTTGGAAATTTTCTTCCACTGTTTGTTCAGTCGTGAACTCACTTAGTTCATCATGACAATTATAGATACCTTATCTGTCTGGCATCTTAATTAGCAGATTACTAATCTAGGGCTTCAACCTTTCTGGTTACTGATAGTCTGTGTTTTCTAATACTTCAGTTAGCCTTTTCATTCACACATGCCATGGTTTACACATATGCTAAGTTTTCATGAAGCACAGACTTAAATTATATCTGGTTTAATACCAAAATTATGGCTAAAATAAAAAAGAAAATCCAAAAAGGTCTGGCAATGATCAGGCCTTAAATGGATCTTCAATATATTTCTCCTCCTAGGGACCAAATGCCAAAGTTTCCAGCAGCTTTTGGTTTTAATTGCCAAAGTAGCTTCACATCAGTGCAGTGGGAGAAGCTTCTCCTGTGTAGGTAGTTTATTGGAAAGTTTAGGGCTTATGGGATTAAATTTATCCAGTATCTGTCAGATAGTTGCATTGCTGTCAGCAAATCTGTTGTCAAAATTGGTTCTTCCCTTTGACAGGGAACTCTTGATAACCTGTAAGTTGTTTGTACATTAAGGATTTATCACCTTTACTTAAGGTCTGGAGTAGAGCTGTAGTCACGTTTGTGTGCAGCTGTGCTATTGTGCAAAAGGCACACTTGTGGGATCACATGTAAATGCTTCCAGCAGAATGAATTGCCGACTGGATTCAGTAGGAAATTTCTGAATTTAGAAAATTTCATCCAAACTGACCAGCTGTGCTCCTTTTGTGCAGGGAACGGATGAAGCCACGGCTTGCACAGTCCTAACTACACCATAGGAACAAAACTAAAATAGTTGAATTTTAGATGTTTGTTCAAGATTTTTCCTTCCTGGTAGCATTGAAAAAAAATGAGACTGCTATGGTGGTGGGCAGGAGTATCTGCTGTTTGAATAAAGCTTAGAAATTTTAAACATGTACTTGTGAAACTTAAGCACAAATAGAACAGATTTGATTCAGCATAGCTCCAAAAAGTCGTGTTTTGATTCCTTACACATACATTTCACACCATCTCTTTGTTGATGTGGATTCATGTTTATCCTGAGACTGTTTTTTTCCAAACTGAGCTTTCATTACTTTTGTGGAAATTATGTGTTTCTTTTATGTTTTGAAAACCAACCCCCTGGACCAAGAGTTACAATCATTAGTGTCACTAATTCACAAACATAGGTTCACTTCTCACCTTCAAGAAGAGTTTGTCCAATGACATGAACTTCTACATCCTATTATGGTAATTGCATACATGAATCATGGAATCGTGATGACATGTGAGGCTCTCCAAAAATTTTGGATGACTTTTTAAACATCTCAAAAACTAGATGCTAGATTCTGTATGGGTGGATATCTGTGCCCTGGAAAGATTTGATGACATCTGACTGGTAGTTCCTTCATACTGAGAAAGCTACCAAAAGCAGGGGGAAAAATAAAAAACTGAGTCAAGAAGAATAATAACTCTAACTATGTACTTGATCCCACAGGAATCTTCATCCCTGTACTCAATACAGTAATATCATCAGAAAGATGGTGTGATGATTTAAGGCCATCAACACAAATTTTACAGAAAGCTTTGGGGCTGGAACATTTCTAGGAGCAGGAGAGCTGTGGAAAAGGCATGGAAGGAAGAGGAAGAACAGCAAACCATTGGGGTATTTGAGGTAAATGTCAGTGCTGGTACAGAGAAATATATTTACCATTAAACTCTGCTGACATTTTCTCTTTGAAGACCTTTTTTACAGTTGGTTCTGGTCTGGACATATGTCTGTCATTTGGGACTTGTATTTTTCAAGACAGCCATTTTGCTCAGACTGACTGTGCTTTTGAATGCCTCACTTTTAAGTTTGTTTTATTTTTTTTTCTCCTGAGGTGAAGAACAAATTTGAGAAAACACATTGATTTTTCTATATGACAAAAGATTTCTGAAGGCTGGGAGGCTGAAGGGGATTAATGCTTCCAGCATTTGAACGGTGACTAAACACTTGGCAGAAAGATGATACTGGTACAAAAGGTATTCCTCCTTACCATCTTGTGAAAATTTTCCTATATTTGGCCAGTCTACCCATGTATGAAAAACCTGTTTGCATGTAGTAATGTGTTTCTTTATAGCTCCAAATGCTACCAGGACTTTCTGTCACAGTAACAGAATTTTATGTACATCCAACATCCTGTGAAAGATTACAATATAAAATCCATAAGACAAGCTATCTGCTCGGCTGTTTTCTCTCTTAGTTGCAGGAGCCATGAATATTTTGCCTCAGATATCCTTCTGGATCCTTGTGGTAAATGCTGCAGGGCCTTGCAAAACCCTCTCCTCTTTGCTCACTGTGATGATCCTTTTGCCGTGTCTGGGAGGTGAGGAAGAGAGTGTGAGAAGAAGGATGCCCTGACTGGGACAATAACTGCAGAACTCCAGGGAAAGAGAGACTGGTACAAGTACAAAAGAGCTGAGGAAAAGGCATGGAAGGGAGAGAAAGAACCCGTGGTGGGAGGGACAGAGGAAGGAGTAGCAACAGAAGATCCAACACCCCTTGACCTGCTCCGACAGGTCCACAATCTTCTTATGGTGGTGGCCCCAGGGCGGGATGTGGTACTCTAGGTGTGTTCTCATGAGAGTGGAATAGAGGGGGAGAATCCACTCCCTTTAAACTTACCCCAAAAGGCAGTTTCAGTATGGTATTTTAAAAGAAAGGGAAAAGAATCCTGGAAAAGACAATCTGTAGAGGCAGTACTAGTGCTGTCACAAGCAGTTTTGTGCAGTTATGGATGTGATTAGTTAATTTAATGAGCCAAGCTGGTTTTATCACAACCTGTGAATGTTTGAGGTCACTTGGTCTGCTCAGCCTGGAGGAGACTGAGGGGAGATCTCATTGCAGTTACGACTTCGTAGTGAGGGCAAGAGGAGGGGCAGGCTGATTGATCTCATCTCTGTGGTGCCCTGTGACAGGACTCGAGGGAATGGCCTGGAGCTGTGTCAGGGCAGGTTTAGGTCGGATATCAGGAAAAGGCTCTTCACCCAGAGGATGGTTGGACTCTGGCTCAGGTTTCCCAGGGAAGTGGTCACAGCACCAAGCCTGGCAGAACTCAGAAAGCTTTTGGACAATGCTCTCAGGCACATGGCATGACTCTTGGTGTATCTTGTGCAGAGCCAGGACTTGGACTCGATGATCCTTTTGGGTCGCTTCCAACTCAGGGTATTCCGTGATTCTGTGAAGCACGGCTTTGCGGACACTTAGTGCCCTCAGAGCCTTGAGTTTTATTTCAGCCTTGGGAAGGAAACCAAGGGAACAGCACCGCGGAAAGCTTCCCTCGGCGGGCAGCCTTGGCCCCGCGGGGCCGTGAGGGCCGAGGGCTGCCGGCGGCGGGCGGGGCGGGGCCGGGCGGGGCCGGGCGGCGGCGGGGGGAGTGACGCGCCCGGGCCCCGCCCCGCTCACCTCCCGCCCCGCCCCTCCCGCCGCTCCCGCCTGGCAGCCGCGGCGCCCGGCAGCGCCTCTCCTGCGTGCGCTCCCTCCGCTTGGTACGGCCCACCCCGCCGGGGATCATGGCGATTGATGGTAAGTAGGCCAATAACGGGCTCCTCTCTCTCGCCCCGAACCGCTCCCCTCCCCCAGCCCCCTCCTCTCCCTCTCCTCCCCCGGGCACGGGGAGAGGGGCGGCTCCGGGGGGAGGGAGGGCTCCCACCGCGGCGGGAGGTGGGGGCGCACCGAAGCCGAGCGGGACCCCAGCCGAGGAGGGCGGCGGGGGGACGCCTCCTCTGCTCCCCGTCCCCCTCGGCCCGGCTGCGGGGGCTGCGGGTCAAGGGCTCTTTGATGATGGGGGAGAGGTGAGTGTGGTGCTCCCTCCTCCCGTCTCCGTGCCCAGGAGCCGGGCGGGGTAAATAAATCCCCGACACGGTGGCCGGCATCCTTCCTTCTCCTCCTCCTCCTCCTCCTCCGCCGCCGCCTGCCCCGGGGATGCCGGGCGTGCGCCCGTGGGCGTCGCGGAGGGGACCCGAGGAGGACGGAGCCATCCATCCCCCCGTGCCGTGAGCCGCCCTTGCTCCGGCGGGGAGGCGGGGGCGGGCGGCGCAGCCCCCCGGGCCGGGCTCTGCCGCCCCTGCCCGCCGCCCGGTCCCGGACCGCCGGGCCCCCCCGCCCGGGCCGGGAAGGTCGGTGCCGGAGGTGCGCAGCCCCGTCCGCCCTCCCCGCAGGGACTTTGCCAACTGCTCTAAAAGTCGTTGTCACTCTCCTGGCCCCGGAGTCTCTGAAAACTGAGTCCCCAGGCGAGGGATGCTCCCTGCTCTCTGCCGGTTGCTGGGCGCTAACAGGCTGCACAGGAGCTGCTGTCCGCAGATCTTTCTAGTCATCACTTAGAAACAACAACAACAACAAAGGAGCGAGATGTACTAGACACTTGTTGGGTTTGTTTGGAGATGCTCATCTTCAAAGGCAGGGCTTCTGAGCTTTGCTTTGAAACCTCTCCTCTCGACTCTGAGAGTAATTTTGCACCTCGTTAAAAATCCTTTTTGAAAACCCCAAACAAACGGAACTTTATTTGTAGCCAGACGAGGACCTAAGGTATACAGCTTCCTCGGCCGAGGTGTTTCTTTCTGAAAGCATCTGTTGTTATAACTTAAAGGATTTAGGACCACAGTGTGTATGTGGGGGAAACAAACTGTTCTGGTTTGTTTCGCGTGTGGGATGCTTCTGTGCTGTCAGTTTCCCTGGATTAGTAATTCAGGCCTCTGTAAGGAGAAGTTGCACTGATCAAGCAAAGCTGCGTGTTCACCCTGTCTTGGAAGCTGTGCACACTAGGAGTCTGAGCTGGCCAGCTTTGTGTTGGCTGGGTTCTTTTCTGCTGAAAAGTCTTCTTAATATTATCAAGAAGATAGCAAAAAAATTCTGCTGGGTCTGGACATTTTACATAACTTGAGCTCGGAAAAAAAAAATTATCCTTCAAAATCTGTCTCTGTTTTCATTTTAGGCAGCATTATCCCAGAAATCTGTGAGATCTGTTAGATCTGAAAATATTCATGATACATGAAATTCACATGTTATATTTTCAGAGGATTTAGGGTATTATTTCTTTAAAGTTAAAGCAAATAGTCATGGATGAATACAGCAATCCAGCGTTTGAAAATAATGCAACACTTCTTATTATGGCCAGACTTCAGAAATAGCTCAACTGTCTTGTAGATGCTTATTTGAAATATCCAAAATGGGACTTAAGCTCTTGAGAAAATTGGGTGCATAGTTTACATTTTAATGTGAGGTGGGATTAAGAGACATTCCAGTCATGAAAGTGGTCTGTTAGGTTTTGATTTAGGACTCTTCCTGAAGACAGAATGTATTTTTTCTGCTGTAGCCTGTAGCAGGCATGCCTCCTCCTCCTTGTTTTCAGCTGATTGCTGTAGAGTTGTTGGTAGGTGTTACAATTTTTATTCCTTACCTTGATGATCTCTCCTTCCTGTTTGTGCAACAGTACCTTACCTTGACTGTACCTTTTACCAGAACTGTGCTCTGGCCAGCAGTGTTTAAAAATATGAGTTTGATTGGGTTGAGTATTAGGTCTTGAAGGCAGCATCAAACCATGGGATTTCTAGTCTAAACTGTCAAAATACAGAATTTGCATTGTGTCAAAGTAAATTCATTTAAGTAGACAGGGAAAATACTTTGCTCAGTTTTAAGGACACTGCATTTGGCCAGATTTTAAATTTTTTTTTTCTTTTTTTTTTTTTTTTTTTGGTAGAGGCAGAGAAAATAAGCAAGATTGAAAACTTCTCTTTGAAGGATAAATATAAAATAGTTCAAAACTCCTTCAAAGCAGGACATAGATGTGGAGAGTGCACAACACTAAAACAGCTCAAATTAATATACAATTTGTTAGCTGCTTTTGCCTGTACTTAAAAAATCTTTTTAAGTACCATTTCCAGTGTCACTTTTTCAGCATACCAGCTTCCAGTGGTTCTAACACTAAACCCCAAAGTTTTTGTAAAAGTGAGGAATTTTGTGTGAAGTGTTACAGAGAACCAGGGTGCCACTGGCCGTGGCCAGTGACCCTTTTGGTCAATGTCAGTGCTTTGTTAGGCTCACTGGCAGACGTTTAAAACACAAATATTCTTCATGTGACCAAGTTCAAAGCCCTAATCTAGTGATTGCAGGAACTGTTACATCTTTTTCTTTAGAAAGTTCATGTCATGTTAAAACATGTTCCATTTGTATGTGTTTATAAAGACATCCAGTTAGAGTTTGCATAGGTCAGGCAGTCTCAGGTTTGTGAGGAAACAACAGAAAGCAGCTCTGTTGGAAAAATTCTGGCTCAAATGAGTTTAAAGAATTGTATTTGCAGTTCTTATTTTCTGTATAGTTATCTTCCAAAACACAATTAGTATTTACTATGATCTGTGTTTTATCATGCAGTTATTTTGCAGGGTTATTGTTGCTTAATATTTCCACTTTTTCATAGAGCAGGATTAATGTGGAGAGTATCAGAACGGGGAGCTGCTAAATATGGTAGAGAGTAAGACCAAACTGAAAGCAGTTGTAAAACCAGACTGGGTGGGCAGTCTGAGATTAGAATCCTCCCATCTACTGCTGCCCAGGCCTGGGGTCTTCTGGCAGTTTGCTGGGCGTGAGGAAGAAAGTTGAGGAGTGACTTCTGAGAATCCTTCAGCACCACTGTGGTAATGTTCCTCATGGCAGCATTAACTTGGTTGCTCTGTGCTGCTTCTCCTCTTTTGGGCAATAGCAAAGCTTTGGTGCCTGCCTTAGGAGAAATCTGATGAATTGAGGTCTGGGTGAGGAGCCAGCAGTGGAAACCACATTGCATTCTGTGGAGAGAGAGGGGCAAAGAAAGTTAGAGGTCACAGGTGGAATGTTTTATAACGTAAGGCAGGACTGTGTGTCTTGTATATCCTCATGAATCTACTTTCACCAGATTTTTGGGCCACACTTGAACATGCTGTAATCCAGTGCAGGCTGTACAAGTTTACATTTCTCAAGGAGGGGAATACACCTGGAGATGAACCTTCTCAGACTGAGCTAAATCTTTTTGATTTTAAACTCTTCCATGTGGTTTCTGTTGTGAGGAGTTTAGTGCTAAGAAATGAGAAGTAGTATTAAAGAGAATAATGAGCTGTGCAGATAAAAGGAATCTAGAGGAGAAAGCATTACAGTGTGGTGTTGGTGCTGTCATCTAATCAGTTATTGATAGAGTAATGAGACTAATGAACGTGGCTTCCCCTATTTTCCCCCTGTGCTCCCATCAGTTTAACACTTCTCCTTCCTGATGCAGAGGTCAAGGTCTTTACCAAGTACATGCCTTTCTGATCATTTTGTTCCTGAGTGCCTGTGTCCTGATCTCTCTGAGATTCCTGAGAAGATTCTCTCCTTTTTCCCCATCTTCCAGCTGCTTGGTTTGGAGCAGGCAGCTGCACCTGTGTGTGCTGTGCAGGGGTTTATTAGCTGGTGGGCTGTCCTTGTGTTTGGTGGGGCTTGTGTTTTGTTGTATTTGACTGCTGATTTTTGTGAAACATTAAATTAGGTTCCTAAAACTTTCTGACAATTTTGTCTTAAATTACCCAGAGAATTTGTAAACAATATAAGGATGAGGCAGGAAGTGAACTGTTTAATTATATAACCCTCATTTCCTTGGGAAACAAAGACAAAAATTGTGGAATGAACCTACTTTTTGTTTATGGATACAAAAACAGAGTATTTAGAACACTGCTTCATTTAGGTCACATGAAAACTATGCCTAGTTGCAAATTTCCAGAATCTAGAAAAGGAAACAACAGAGCAATGAGCTGCTACCAGAGCTTAAGTAGGAGTATCATGTGTAGCTTGTAGGTTGAATCTGGCCTGGGGAACAGTTTTATCTCGACTTCCCAGTTACCTGGGCTATGCAGGTGTCACTGCAGGGTAGAAGGGTGTAAGGTGATGTGGAGATCCTCCAGTTAGTGCTGACCTGAAATGGCAGTAGTGCTTCTGAATCCAAGTTGGTGTGGCCAGGGCAGGGGTTGAGCAGCATCACCAGTATTTAATGAAGCCTAAATATAAATATAAGAAGACATATTTTATACTTAGGCCCACTTTTAAACACGTTTGTCAGCTGTGTGGTGGATCACATGCCAAGGTATCATATTGGATGGGCCACACAGAATTGGTTTAATGCTGCCTTATGATTATTCAGTGACTGTGGTGGAAACTATTCAGTGAGTGTGGCCTGGTATTGTCATTGTAAGGATGATTTCCTGCATTATTTGCTGATGACAGTGAAACCTTGTGCCACAGGCAAAATCACCAGTTTTCTGGTTGGATTGTCTTACACCATCATTGCTGTAGTATTGAATTTGTTGAAATAAAGAAAGCTGGTAGGTCTCTTATCTTTTAGATTACAAAGGGGGCAAGCTTTTTTTAAAAACCTCACCTAATCTCTAATATTTTACAGACTTCTTTTTGACACGTTCCCCGTGGGCTGAGATGAAGCTATCATACTTAATATAAGAACAGTTGATGTGTTCAGAGTGAATTTTTTTCTTGAATTCTCTTAATTTTTAATACCTAGCATTTCTGCAAATTGGAATTCTTGGCTTTCAAGATTGGCATGCAGGAAAGTAAACACACAGTCACTACCTGATTAAAAATGTTTGCCTATGTTGCCATCCAAATACAGGAAACCTCTTGGAAAGGAAAGAGTTTTGCTGTCTCCAGAGAACTTTCAACTGTTTTAACTGTTGGGCCTTATTTTCTCTTCAGCCTAATTCAGTTATACCTCTTTCTGCTTTTGTAGTGAATCATGCAAGGGATTCACAGCTGATACTCTCAGACTTTTTCCTGAATATTGTCAGGTTTTGAACTGCATAAGGCCAAGGGTCCATGTTGCATGTAAAAGTTGAAGTGGATTTCAGCAATTAATCACTGAACCTCCTAATTTTTGTGCATTTCACTCTTGGAGATGGGAGATGTTTCCTGATTTCTGTGTAAATCTCTTTGTAGAACAAGAAGGGTAAATTTTGGGAGGATTTTGAAAGTTAATTCTAAGACAGCAAGTGAGTGTTGAGTTTGTGAACTAATAAGTCCCATTCTGCAGAGGAGAATAATCTTTGATGTGAAAAGGGGTAAATTCAGTATGACTGACACATCTTACAGGTACTTTTGTTCTGTAGGCTAAAATAAGCAGTTTTCCTACCAAGTGGAATCTTTTGCAATACAAATTCTTTGTAGTAGTTTCCCTTTGTACCACAAACTTACTGCATTATCTGAAACTATTTCTGAGTATATTTTTCTCCATAGATCATAAAGTCATTTTAAAAGGAGAAATGTTTCTGAGTTTACTTTCTCTTGTGAAACTTTGCTCTAGAGTAATGATTAGTGGTGTTAATTAAAAACGTAGAAATTTGCTAAAAGGCGTACTAATTTTTCATCCTTGTTTTTGTTGTCAGCTTTTGTTGTTGATGTCTTCTTTTTTATTTCCTGAACATTTGATAGCATTGTACATTGCTTGGAAATGTATGTTTAATCTTTTTGTCATTTTCAGTGAAGTTGTTTTCTGGTTTTCTTTCTATTTTTAGTAAAAAAAAAAAAATTATGGGTTTTAGATCAAATTTGAACCATTTATGCTGTATATTTCTGTTGCTAGTTATATTTACTGTATTTCTTCACTTCCACCAGTAAGACTTACCTGAAGAAGTACTTGACTGAGAACAAGGTGAAACAAAGAACTTACTAATTTTTTTTTGTGCTAATTAGATGTCAATTGTCAGAAAGACAAGTTTGTGGTCATTCTGGACAGAAAGGAAGCAGAGATAATACTATTTTCATGATGAGGGGAGAAGGTCTCTCTACTTTATGACTTTGCTTAGCAAATCCATCTCTTTTTAGCTGCTTTCAGTCCGTATAGATACTTCAATTTATTTTTAGTGTGGGTAGGATTAGATGCAAAATTTATTTAAGAAACAGAAATGGCTATGGTGTTCTTGATCAATTGTCACCGAGTGCTAATTCATTGATCAGTGTAATTGGTTCTGTTGATTACAAATATAATTAAAAAGAAAGTATTTCCTATGAAAAAAAGTTTTGATTTTTGTCATTACTTTTATAGTTGGACAACAAAACCCAAAATATTCTTGGGACAGATAGATAACCTATCCTTAGGCTAAGAAATTACTAGAGAGGGGTTTTTTTAAATGGTAGCAAAGAAGCAAAGAAGACAGTGAGTTTGTATCAAAATCAGAATATAGATTTCTGACTTTTACTCTTCTGGTCTTGAACATGTCCACTGCTAATTTAGCCTGATAGTTTTTTCTCTTATTAGTGGGTTAGACAATGAATAATTGTTCTATATTCACCTGTTTATGTCCACCATCTGTTGTGGTTTCTTGGGGTGTTGTGGTTTTTTTTGTTTTGTTTTGTTTTGTTTGTGTTTGTTTGTTTGTTTGTTTGTTTGTTTGTTTTTTCAGGTCCAAGAGCCTTAGTCTATTAAGTCACTCCTCATATGGAAACCATCTGTGTTTTAACCATTTTTATTGACTTTTCTTTTGGTCTTTGTCTGTGTCTTCTGTGGTTCTATTTTATTCTTTGAGGTTGTGGGCCCAAGAGGAGACCCAATCTGCACAAAATGTAAACATATAAATAAGTATATAAAATAGCATTTTTTTATCTTGCTGTCTCATTCCTTATAAATTCAGATGTTGTTAGCTTTTTAGTTTGCTTTTTGACTAGTTCTCAGCATTCAACTTTAAGCATTTCAGTTTTTATGTATGCAGTATTATTTGTAGACTAGACTTGTGAAAAAGGACTCTAAAGGAATGCAGAGGTGATTTTACACCATGAGTGAGGATGGGCTAATGATTGTATGTAACCTTTTCAGGAAAAACACTGATGGCAGCTGTAGGGTTGCTGATGTGCAAAAGTCTTCAGCTTTGTTTATTTTCCATTACTATTTTCCATTCCATTTCCATTCTTTTCCATAGTTGGCTGTCTGTTCATCCAAGCCCAGATTCTTCCTTAAATTCAGTTTATGACGTGAGGCAGCTTTTCAAGTAGGTTTGTTGGTATATGGAACCCAGAAGTCTTTCATTATAGTTGTCTTTTAAAATAAATTTGTAGCATGTTGTATGAAACTTAACATAAGAATGGTTTTCCTGGGTCTCTTGTATTCCTAGCAGAAGCATTAGTGTTTCCAGGTGCTTGGACATGGTAACATTAATGTTGTGTTAGGCTTTATCACTTGTATCCTTTTTTGTGTTTCCACGCTGTAGCAACCCTGTTCCTGCTACTCAACCTGCTCAGTGTTGTTGTTCTGCGCTGGAATGTCGTGGGTTTGCCAAGGGAAGAAATAGTTGTCTATTGTTGAATAAAATGTTAAGTAAACGTTTGTTGAATGTGGTCCAAACTTATGAAAATGCTAATTAAAAAACAATTCTCAGCAGGAAAGTAATTTATCATGTAAAAAGTGCATCCGAAAAATTACACCTGCTGACAAAAGGCTTTTGTGATACAGTGTAATGTTCTGCTGCAGCTACAAACAGGGATTTTTTTGCTGAACTGAAGAAGAATGAATTTTATACACAGCAGCCTAAGTTGCACCACAGTTTTGGTGCTGGAACTGTGCACTGTGTTTATTGGTGGCATGGAATGTACCCTGGCTGAATTTACGGATGATGCCAGGGAAGGAATAGTTAATAAGCTGGAGGGCAGGGCTGCTACCTGGCAAGCGCTCAGCAAGCCCAGAGTGGGCTGAAGGATCCTCAGAAACTTCCACAAGGACAGGTGAAGTCCAAGCCCTGCACTCCCACCAGCTGCAGGCAGGCTGGCCGGGAGCACCTCTGAACACAAGACCCTGAGGATACTGGCAAACAGCAAGCTGAGCATGGAGCAGCCACGTGTCTGTGGCCTGTGTCCAGCTGTGTTAATCCAGCAGGAGAGGCTGACAAACTGGAGAGACCTCAGCAGAATGCCACTAAGCTGGGAGGGAACTTAGAGCACCAGGCACACGTGGAGAGGCTTAGGAAATACGTTTGTGTAGTCTGGGGAGATCTGACAGGCACTCCTACAGCCTTTCATTGTGCAGGGGGGTCTGAGGGGTGGAGATGGGTTCTTAAGCTGCCCACTGACAGCATGTGGGGTGGTGGGTGTGAGCTACATCAAGGGCAGGCCTGGCTGGCTGTAAGGGAGAGGTGTTTGCAGTGACAGGGTGACACCTTCCCCCTGAGAGCACTGGGACCCAGAGAGGTCTTGGAATTGTGGTCGTTGCAGAACGTGGTGGTTGAGGCTCAGAGGAACTTTCTGTAACGCTGGTCCTGGTCCTGCTCTGAAGTCTTTGAGCACACCAGATGTCATTCATCCCCAACCTAAATCACTCTATGGAAATGCCTGTGCTAAATTCCCTTGGGAATTATTATCAGCATCTAGTGGTGGAGTTCCAGCTGAACTCTGAACATAGTAGAGCTTCGAATTTTGAATTGTACTGATTTAGAAAGACATAAAATTTTCATTTAATACAAAATTCAGTATTCATCTTCTTTGATGTGCATCTTTTCATCTTGTTGCTGCCATAGTCATCTTGGCAAATAGAGACTTGGTATACAAAACCTTTGTCTTAAATGGAGAAAATTAAACTTCATCAGGTGTTTCAGCTGCCTCGGGAAAACATCTGGCCATTCTTTCTGTGTTATATGTTTGAATGATTTAGATTTTTAGGATCACTAGGTGGTTCTTCTTGCTCAAGCAAATGAAAATGTTTTGTTGATTGTGCAGTTCTAAAATTATTTGATCTTTTATCATTTTTCATTTTACTTCCAATTGTCTGACATTATGAAAAGCCCTATGTACCCCAGTGGGTTTGTTTCTGCTCTCAGATTACATTTTGGAGAGAGTTGTGTAGTTTTATATACAAACTCACTTAAAACCTTGAAATCTTAAATAGGGGATCATGTTCATAGTCAAGATGGAATGGAACTAATAATAATTTGTGTCTAAATCAAGCTTAAATTTTAATTAACCATAACGTTATGGTGAACTAACACTATACTATGATAAATTACCTAAAAATAGTATTTAAAGAATAAAATTTAAGTGTGTCATGCCATGGAACCTTTGGGATTTGTGGGCTAAGCAACACAAACCCACTATTTTCAGACTGAAATGCTAAATTAATGGTTGGCATCTTGCTGTCATGCAAAATGTTTCCATACTTTCAGTTTGATTTCTTTCAGTAACTAGTTTATTAAAAGCTGAGAGAATTCTTGGGAGCTGTAAAGATGGAAAAACTTGGGTTTATTTGTTAATCCATTAATAAAAGCAAGGTGTGAATAATGTATTAGTTCCACAGTTTTGAGGACCACAGGGGAAAAGAGGAATCTGTCCAGGTCAATTAAGGATAAAATTTCACGTCTTTAATACATTGGTTAATTTAAAATATAAAAGATGCTTTCTTTAACTTTTATATGACTTGATATATTTTTATTTAACAGTTGATTTCCATCCAACAGCAGTTTGAAAAAAAAAGTAATAAATGAACCACCTGTTAAAAAAAGAAATAACATTCTAGTATTTTCAAGGAAAATGAAAAAAAGGAATAAAATCCTGACTGTATGCCTCTTAAATGTATTTTGTAGCCTTGTGGTCTATAAAAAGTAACATGTTGGTTAATGTAAAGGCTTTATTTGGTGGAACAACATCTTATATTAGAAGTTAAATGAGTAAAGATCTCTTGCTTTATAAAACAATAGGTAGCAATGCAGAATCCAAATCTAGAATTAGTATTTTGTGATACGATTTCAAACTGGTTGATTTCACTGAGAGCAGTGAATATAATAAAAAAAATCTATTGCTGCTCTCTTCCCTCATTCAATTCTAGGTGAATCTTTATTTTTAACTGTCTGGCATCTGTGTAATGAAAAATCCTTTTGTTTTATGCCATAATTTTAATTTTTTCTTCACTACTGAATTTAAAACTAACAGGGAAAGAATTCTACGGAGAAGACTTTCAGTTACTCTTCTGGTTTATCTTTTGTACCCTGAAGATGATTGCAATGACTTTAAAGAAGATTGTAATCTTCTCCCTCTGTCTGGTTTTGGATTTTGTTTGTTTGCTCTTTAATGCCTTGTTATTATAAAAGCGGATTATATTTTTAATTTAGTTTTTCTTATGTTTTCCTTCCAAAATCCTTTCTGAATAAAAATGATGTTGCCTAGCTTCTAGAATGCAGTGAAAAGAGGAAATTATATTGCTATCACAACTGGCTTTTGTAAGAGTGATGACTCTATAAAACCCCTGGGATCCTCAGACTCACTGATACTTGATTTCCCATTCAAGAGTATATTTGAAGCTTATATTTCATATTTCTGAGTATGTTGACGTAAAATGAGGATTCTTTTTAATTTTATTTTAGAAGAGTTGTGTTTTATTACATTTATTTGATCCCTTATATCCTTTCTCACTCCAATATATGGATTTCCTACAGTTATTTCTTTAAAGTGTAAATTTAAGTAGAAATATGGGTGTTTTCTTAAAGATTTACAATACCATCTGCTAGTGTTACCAATTAAGTGTTTGAAGTATTGGTTGATATCATTATATGCTGCATTGTATGTCATAATTAATTTATTATGGAATGGAGGAGAGTAATAAGTGCTATATAATGTATTTCCGTATTTTTGAGATGGGGAGAATTTTGTTACCTAAAGCTTGTTTTGGTCTGTTTTGAGGTGTCTGGAGCCAGGGAGTGATTAATGCAAATGCAATAGGTGTTTTGGGAGGTTTTGGAACTCTGTTTTGTATTTTCATGAGATTGCAGAGAGCTGGGTATGAAAACCCAGGCAGTTCCCCTCAGTTCTGTATTCATATCCATGCACTCTTTTGTTGTCAGTGGAAAAAGGCTGAGCAGGTTAAGGTGTACTTAAGAGAAGCCATAGCTTGATGTAGTTTGGAATTTCAAGGTTTGATCATGGGGCATATCACTCCAAAATAGTTTGAGTTTAAATATTATGTGTTGGTGTTTGGTTTACGAGCTGTAATTCCAATTAAAATGGTTTTTATTAAAACATAAAAAAAAAATGTGTGGTATTTCTAGCAACAATTTTATTATTCTTGAATAAATGTCTCAAGTTCTCTACAGCTGGTTTTTCAATTTAAAAAATATCTAAAGGAGAAATTCTAGGCAAACCAAGTCTTTGATAATATGGTTGTTTTTTGGGGTTTTCTTTGGTTTTTTACCATGGAAGGTAATCATAATGTTACGTTGGCCTTCTATTATACGGGAAATTTTTTTTTATATTTTCCCAATTATTCCGTAGATGCCATTCTATAGGGTAATTCTCTCCAAACAAGAAATTATGTTTATACTTAGGAAGCATTAGTGTGGCTTCAGCTAAGGTGCTTGCTTTTGTAATTTTATCTGTATAAATTCAGTGTAAAGTTTTTCAAACCGTACCACCATTAACAATATTAAGCCAAAGATACATTTATTGTTTTCTCCAAAGGATTTAATGTATAATTTGAAAATTTGTTAAGTTGATCTTCGGCATTTTTATTAATTGACAGAGTTTTGGAACTTTCTTTTTCACCATTTATAAGCCTTATTAAGAAATAAAATACATTTTATTTGTTACTGTTTTCTAATGGTGTATTTCCACACAGGTGGAGAACGAACTTGTGGTGTACATGAACTGATCTGCATTAGAAAAGGTAAGCAATGATTTGTGAAAGTGAACTCCTTAGCTTGTGAATATTCCTGGTGAGAAATCTGCTGCCCAGTGTTATGGTCTGACTTTTTGTGGATCTAAGTGTTGCATCTTTGTGCTGCCGAATCTTTTGATGCTGACAATGTCAACAGGAAAAAATAGTGAAATTATAAAATAAAATCTGATTTTTCACAGGGGGGAAAAATGTGTTCCTCCCTAATTCGCCAAGTTACATGGAATTTGTTGTTTAGCTGTGATGGGTAACCATGAAAACTTTGACCTTTGCTTTATCCAGATATTTGTAGGATGATATGATTTTTAGTAGTAATAGAAAGTTGTGAGGATGTTTTAAAAAACTGATGCAATGAGCTGGCAATCTCTGCCTCTGATTTCAGGTGAGATCCTAATGACTCAAGCTTCTTTGAAAACAGCTGCAACACTAGTGAGACCAGCAAATGACAGAGCAGAGCTGTGCTCCAGGGAGGGCTGGTACAGCTTAAAGCTGAGCTACAGTGACTGAAGTTGGAGCTTGATAGATCAGCTCAGCTGGTGTAAAGGCTAGATAGTTCTGTTCTCTGTCCCTTTTGGCAGCCCTACCCTCCTTCCTGCAGCATTGCTGTTGGATTTCTGTCTTCTCATCTGAAAGCTAATCCAAGAAAATAAAAAAAGAAAAATAGTTTCTTCAAGGATTAATTCCTCGAATTGAATCTCGGTTAGGTCAGAAAAGTCTCAGTGCTTTCAAAAGGAAGGAGTAAGAAAACGTGGTGGGAGAGGAGTAAAGCTGCAAGATTTTTTTGACAACAACTTAGTGTTAGACTGGCTCAACAGTGTTGTCAAACCACATCATGCTGTGTGGGAAGAAATTGTGTTTGTCCTCTTAGTTTCCATTGCATTCACTGAGACGTTTTGGTAAAATTGTTTGGGTTTATTGAAACATTTATTTAACAATGCCTGACCTCAGAATTAAGTCTACCAGTTAAGGTCAAAATAGTTTTATGGTCACAAGGCATCTTTTCCAAATATCTGTTGAAAGAATTTTTGAGTGTGTATGTGTTACAGTACTGTAATTAAGAACATTTTTCTGCTTTTCTAAACTGTGAAGCATTTAGATCTTGCCTTTTTTAAAATTCTTTCTCATTTTGGAGGGGAGGTGAATTTTTTCTTTTTATTGCTGTCTCTGTTTTTCCATTGATGGATAAGTCGGTACACACAGTGCTCTGTATTCCTTCTGTAATAGGTCCTGTTTATCTTTCTGAATTGTGAAACTCATTGGAATTTCAGAAAGCCTTCTGATAAACTTTCAAGATCTGTTAATCTTGTTAATCCTTATTTATTTTAGGATGCTGTACTGATTTTAAGAAAAATTTTCTGCGTTCTTGGAGACTGTGCTGTACGGTTTTAATGTTAATTGCTGGGAAGTTAAATTGAAAAGATGTGTTGGTTTGGGTTTTTTTTAAGATGCTGTGTTATATTTGAGCATTGAATTCTAAGCTCTGTTAGACATTGATACAATAAATTAAATAACAATAGTACGGAACTTGTGTTTTAGCACTGGTGGTTATAAATTAGCCTAGGGGTAAGTGTGATTAAAGGAGAAATATCCTCTTAGTGCCGTTTATACTTGCATTATGTTGGGTTCTTTTTTAGTTCACATGAGTTTCCATGTACATTCTAACCCTCTGTGTCCCTATGTTACTGACAAATTTCTCCTCGTGGTGCATGGATTTGGTGCATTCTTGTCTCGACGTGTACCTTTAAAGCAGAAGGTGCTTGCCATTGTATTGCAAATCTTCCAGTCATGTGGAGTTTTGGTTGTTTTATGTAAGACTTTACATCTTCTGATGCACATTCAAGATGCTTTTATTGTCTGACCAAGGCCAGGCTCCTCAGGATTAATTTATTTGCCAGTTGTCCAGCTCTGCTTGCTTGCCAGGATAAGAGTGCAGACTCAAGATCTCTACTGATATCCTCAGAATAGGAAGGCATTTCCAAGCTGAGAATTCCTGGCTGCCAGCAGTCTCAGGCTGGTCAAATCAGACCTTCAAGCTCTGTCCTTAATGTCACTGAGTGCTCATGTCAAGCTTCTACAGGAGGGAGTTTCCCATCTCTTGGCTGTGCCCTGAAAGCCAAGCCGTTTTTCCGTCTGTGAGCTCAGAGCAGAAGTTGAATGGACAGATTAAGTGTTCACACTGACACATGGGTAATGCTCTGCAGTCTTGTCTGGCACTGGGTAAGGTTGCAGTGTGCCCTTCTCCTTTTCCTCTGATGTCTGTGTGACTGTGGCACCAGAAGAGTACATCCCAGCACGCCTGGCTGAATTCATCCACTCCCTCGTTTTCATCCAATACCGTCTGTGAGGCTTTGAGGGATGGTGGTGGTTGACAAAATGGTTCTCCATTTGCTATTTGCCTGAAAGCCTCCCATGCTTTCTGCCAGGGGATGGAGGGTAGCTGTGACTGCTGACTGCCCTGTGACTGGCGTTGGAATGCCCCTGTGGAACCTCTGAAAGAAACATCAGTAGTAAATAGTCTGCATTGAGTAACTGAAGTTCTTCCAGTCTACACTTGTGCTTTGCTTGCCTGTCCATCTTTCTTACAGTCCTTCCAAGTACTTGGTTGTTGAGAAGCAACTGATAGGATAAAGAGTGATGTTCCATCTTATTTTTCCTGCCCTGGGAATAGGGAAAAGTAAACATGCAAGCAAGCATGTGTCTTCTATGAATAATGCATGGGAAAACTTTCCGGTTTCAAGTGATGGAATGTAATTACAATTTATGTGGGGATTATATGACTTGAAGAGCACCTATTGCTGGTGGTTAATTTTTCTTTCTGGTCAGCAAAGTAACACATTCCTAAATTGTATTTTTCTTGCCTGCCCTTTCATTTTTTGCTAGGAAAATAGGAACCTTGGAGTACCAGATGATGAAATGTGGAAAGGGACCAGAAAGGTCTGCAAAGCTGTGTGTGACTACACCATTTAGCTCAAATAACATAATGAAAACTTCTTAGCTGTAGTTGAAGGCATAGCTGTAGAAGCAAAACCTATGCCTTAAAAAGGAAATGTCTGCTCTAAGATTATTCAGCTATAAAAATGAAAATAACTTGAAACCTCACTTTTCCTGTGTTTTAAGTTTTGTATTTCTCAGATTAGTTGAAATGATAGACTCAAAGGCTTGCAAGTACCAGTTATAATGGTCATTGAATATCTGAGATTATGTCAGTTCTAGTGTAAATATGATCCCTACATGGTATTGATACAGGACTCAGATTTGCTTCTCCAAGATGTAGCAATTGTGTGGCACAGGCCTCCTCCTGTGTCACATTAATGTTGTTATAGTTCTGTAGTTGCCCAAGAGAGACTGTGGTGGGTCCCCCTCTAGGCTGCACAAGAAGGATTGCAGTACTTTTATAGGGTTTTGTTACTTGGTTTCCTTTTAGCAGATTCATACATTTTTGAGAAGAATCTGCAAAGAGCTGATCAGGAGTAAGGAGACTAATAGGCTTTTCTGGAAAGCCTTAAAAACTAATTCTTATGTATTTTTAAAGAGGCTTCCTCTAAGTGCATAAATATGGGGAGTGTGTGTCCTGAAAATGGGAGTATTTTGTGGCTGTTATATAACATCTAATAGCTACAAAATACTGAACAAGTCACTTCCCAGCTTGTAAAAAGGACTTTAGAGATGTGTGATCAGCTATTAGGCAATCACTGAAATATGTGTCTCCTGTGTTTAACGTAGCTAAGTAGTTGAAGTTTTGGTGCACTTTTATATTGACATGTTGAAATCTGGAAACTGGAAAAAAGGAAAAGTAGATTCTTGCTCTTATTATAAATTAAGTTCTTGTTTACATTCTATTATTTAGTGCAAGTTTGTGTTCACACATTTGTTCAGTGTCTGACAACACAAATTGAAGACTTGGCTGGGGAAAGAAGAGTCCTGCTTAGTTTTTGACAACAGAAGGTGACAGGGTTTCTCTGAGACTACTCAGTTAACAGTTTGTCTTTTTGCTGGATATCTTCCTAGTATCCAGCTGTTTTTGAGACAGTCAGGATATTTATGTTGAGATGTTCCTTTGATTATTTGCTATGGACATAAAAGAATTCAGGGAACTTGGTATTAGACTTGAGAAAAATATATCTTTTTTAGCTGTACAGTGCAGCTGCAAGTCTAACTTGGAATTAGCTGTTGTTAGATTTAGTAATATTTTAATTAAGGCTGTTTCAGGTTCTGTTTGTATGAACAAGACAGATTTGTGATGAGTGTTTACAATATTGAGCTATAACTGAAGAAACTCTTTAATATATTCTGCTGTGTATTCACTGTGTGACATGGAAGTGACATTAAAGGAGAAAATATATGGCCATACTATTTTAGATTTCTTTCACTCAACATTTTTCACTTGTTTATTTTTGAAGTAGTGCAAAGTGATGCTTCTAACTCAGCAGTGTGTTTTGTATTTAATTAATGGAATTATAAATTGAGTATTCAAGTAAGGGCTGAGTTGCACAGAGGTTTAAAAATTATTTTTATGCCCTTTTTTTCTTTTGCAAGATGTTCTTTCCTTTCTATTGTTGTGGCAGTCTTGCAAACAAAGGAAATTATTCAGCAAACTGACTTTGTGACTAAGAATGGAACAGAAGTGCTCTCTTTAATATGCAAAAGAGAAGTTGCAAAAAGACAATGTCTTCGTCTGACAATGAAAAATGTCACTTGTAATAATAATTTTGAAAAGATAAGAAGGTGTGAATTTTTGCTTTGTCAGAAATATGTTTTAAGTAGAACTATTCCTCTTTAATGTTCTGGTCAACTATCCTTATTCATTCGCATGTGTCTGAATATTAAGCTTCCAACTACATTTAATCCAAATGGAAAAAAGTAACATTTATTCATTAGTTTAATTTTACAGTAGAAACATTATTATGTTGAAAGTCAACTGCATCTGATACTCAAGTTATCTTGCACTATTTGTGACAGTCTACACTAAGTAACTGCTTCTGAAAAAGGAATAAAATAACTTTTCCCCTTCCTGCTGTCATCCAGTTGGTAGAACTACTTGTTCTTCAAGAGAAGGGTGATGCCACAGATGATAGCAAATTTCTTTAAATTAGATAACCTCACATTAATGTAAAATGTAAATATATGTTGTTTCTATACTCATTTAGAGGTTCAGATTTGGACAGTAAAAAGTAAAGTGCACTTCCTCTTTTTACGAAGAGGAATAAAACCCCTTCATTTAGAAAGTATGAACAACTAAAGCTACTTCTATAATATATGAAGAAAATAGTAATTAATACATTTTTTTCAAGGCTTGAAAATATTTTTTATCTCATGGATACTAAACTTCATAGACTTGGGAGATATTTAAACATATTGCTACATGTTAAAAAAAAGTAATAATGTTAAAAGTAACACCATGAGAATATATATTATTCAAAGTAAATACTTTTCTTTGAGCTTACTGATGCCCATACAGGAGGCAGAATATTATTTCTGTGTGTTCTCCTGTGTTTGGAGTCCTCTGGAAAGCAGCAGCTACTGGGGTCACTTAATTCCAGCTATGTTTTGTGTGTAAGAACTTTGCTGTATCCAAACCCTGGCGTTTCTTCTCTCAAGTTCTCATGTTCATATAATCATTTTTACCATGCAGTGCTTTGCTGTGTATCCTGGTTAATTACTGTTGGATTACATGGATTGTCTCATGTCTTGTTGTTAATTGCAGTGTCTGATAGGCAAAAATGAGATTTTAATATATTTTTATTCCATAGATTATTTTTCTTTCCCCGTAGTGGGGAGCTACTTCGTGATGGGTATGAACTTTTAAACTGCAAGTCTCTAGACCCCTGTGGGTCTTTAATACTTTTGCTTTGGGAGGATTATTTGAGAATACCATTAAAAAATTATAATCACTGCTGTTCTTTTACCCGCTGCGTAGATAATAGTCATGTAATATGCTATGTAATTGCAACAGATTATTGGGATTTGGAGGTAATCAAGATGATTCCATGATCAGTGTCTATTCCAAGTGGCAAATGTGATGCCTCCTTTGCTGTTTCTTTTCAGAGATTTCTGTTGTGAGATACTATTTAATCAGAAATGAATTCCATGTAAGAGAGAAAAGGCATTGAGGGACTGGTGAATCAGCAGGGATGGCAGGCTGACAACTTTTTCGGCACATAAGGATTTAGGAATTAAAAGATTTCTGTCAAAAGTTTAAATCTCCATCTCAGAGTATTGCTTCAGCTATTCCTAAATTCTTTCTTAGATCAGTGGTATTTTGGAGCCAAGGGTCCTCTTTTTCCTGTAATTAAATTTATCTGCAAAAGCCAGTTTCAGCATGGTATTTTAGGGAAAAGAATCCTGGAAAAGACAATCCGTAGAGGCAGTACTAGAGCTGCCAGAAGGATTTTTGTGCAGTTATGGATGTGATTAATTAATGTAATGAACCAAGCTGGTTTTATCATAAGCTGTGGGTTAGAAGTGGCTGAGGTCACTTGGTCTGTTCAGCCTGGAGGAGACTGAGAGGAGACCTCACTGCAGTTACAACTTCATCGTGAGGGCAAGAGGAGGGGCAGGCACTGATCTCTTCTCTGTGGTGCCCAGTGACAGGACCTGAGGGAATGGCCTGGAGCTGTGTCAGGGCAGGTTTAGGTCGGATATCAGGAAAAGGCTCTTCACCCAGAGGGTGGTTGGACACTGGCTTAGGGTCCCCAGGGAAGTGGTCACAGCACCCAGCCTGGCAGAGTTCAAGGAGCATTTGGACAATGCACTTCTTTGGGATGTTGCTGTGAGGGGCTGAGAATTGGACTTCGATCCTTACGGATCCCTTCCAACTCAGGATATTCTATGTTTCTAGAATTGCATTTTATGAAGTAAATGAACTCTATTTGATGTAATTATTTAGTCAAGTAATTTAATTGATCATAATAAAATCAAACAAGCTGAATTTGTTAATTAAAATGCATTCTAAAATTTCTTCCTGTGTGTAAGAATTCCTGGAATCTAGATGTTAAAATGTATTTTTCCTATTAGTTCTTGTAATTAGATATTAAGGAAACAAAGGGAAAAAGAAGTTCTGCTTTGTCTCTGTAGCAGTGCATAATATCCCTCAGCTAGGGTGAAATGACATAAACTGAATGTTAAAAAAGTTATTATTATTTCTGATAAATTTCCACTGGAATAGGAGTGATAGTGGAGTTAGACCAGTGTAGCTTTCATGATACACTAATTCCACTAGATTTTTCATGTGAAGAAACTCATTTGTTTTTTGCTTAATATGACCTTTCTTGAAATTAACCCAAAAGTGGCATCATGTATCACTTCAGATAATGTAAGTTTTGTGTTCCTCAGTATTTATTTGAAAGGTCTAGTTAAAGGGCATTGTTATTCCAAATAGAACCACTTCCATCCCTGTTTCATTCTGTCAGTCTTAAAAAACTTCTGAGAGGTTCATGTTGCTTAAATTGTTAATAGTTTTTCTTATTTAGCGCTCTTTTCAGTTTTGCATTGGAACAGAATCAAGTTGTCATTTCAAGTTCATGCTCAATTGAAATTGCTGTCTCTCAGGGCTGTATCCTGGATGTCAAAGCTGAAGTACAGGTAGCCCATGTTGCAGGGGCTTGTAATTATGTACCAATTATGTAATTATGTACCAATTCACAGATTGCTGTGAAACGTTGTGCATTGAGCTTCCATTGTCAAAGAAAAGCTGTTTAGAAATCTTAGGTAGCCTTTGAGTTCAGTTACTTACTTTTAAAGAAGAGATAATCCTGTGTAATTAGTACAAAAAATTTACATGTAAATTGATGCATATGAAAGTACAGTCCCTATTCCTGTTGATTTATCAGACCAAAGTATTTCACTTGTGAGCAGACTCAGGTGTAGAGGGATTTGTTTGGTTTTTTCTGTTATGGCATGAGTTGTCTGTAAAAAATAAATATGTCCTGTTTGGAGATAAGTAATTCAAGCACAGAGAAAAGGCAATCGAGGCACAAATCTTCTTGTTTTATTCAGTAACCTGCTCAGCTTTCTAAAAATATGTTAATTTCTTGTGCAAGTGGCAAAGTTGGAAAGAAGTGACAAGCAGCAGTGAGTGGTGTTTGGATGAAAATGTTTTGAGATGGACAGCACAGATTATTTTCATGGAATTTCAAGGTATAATGGTGTAAAAAATGAATAACAGTAAATCATTCTTCTTGAGGACTAAATACAAAACAACAGTCCTGTATATTTAAAAGAATTTAAAGGGCTAAAATATCTTATATCAAGTTGCTAAAAAAAGCCAAAAACCCAAATAAAAACAAGCTTGCATATTAAATTTCAAATTTTTTTTTGTGTTGGGATTCTAAAAGTAATTGGCATTTTTCAGGTCATACCCCCTAGTTACTTAATTTGCATACAGAAGAGATATAATATTACATTTATAAATGAATAATTGAAACATCACTAAGATAACTGTGTGGCTTTGTACATTACTAGCTAAATGAGTGGTATGATGTAGAGTGTGAAAGCTCCAAAAATAATTGACTGGATATATTAAATAAAGTTTGGGGCTAGATACATATTAAAATATGAATTTTTTTAAATTTCATATAAAAATGTTTCATCTTTTTAAAATGTCTGAGGATTTTTTTTGTTTGTTTTGGTGGTAAATATTTGAAGATGTCATTATTTTCTGAAGAGTTTGAAACATCTTCTGGAAATGAAAAATTATGTCATAACAAGGAAGTTATATTTGAGAAAAAGGTGCTAATTTGATATTTAAGATGAAGAGATGGTAAGTTTCTGTGTTCTAATGCTTCTGATTCTAGTGATTATAACAACAAAATGGAATTAAAGTGATGTTAAGGTAATACTTCTGTAATGACTGTGACTTTCTATGCCAGTTCCATAGCCAGCAATTCAATTAGTTGTGGTAACTTCATAGAAAGATGTTTGTTCTTTTAGTATTTCTAAAACTGCCTTATGTTATAATGAATTTCAAACATAAATTCAGAATTTCATTGTTGTTTTTCTTAAGAACTGAAAATAGTTATGAAGTTTATACAAGTAGGACCTTTGAATTTAAAGGATGCCTTTGAGAAAATACTGCTTCTTCTACTGGTTTCTGATAGTAGAAGAAACCACTAGGAACCTCTGAGAGTTTTTCAAATGCTTTTCATGGTACAAGTAATTCCCAGACAACTCAGAATTTATTACAGTATGTTTTGAATCAAAATAATTCTGGTGGTGAATGCGGCATAGATGTATTTTTTATGTAAAAAAGAACTTTTAAATTTTTTTTCTGTCTATGAGGTATACCTGCTTGACACTCAACCTGTGAGAAACTAACTGAAGGATTAATGTGATGTATAAAACCTGTATTCATAGATGGGAATCTGTACACATTTCATGTGGAAAATTGAAGTACATTTTTCCCCCTGGCTTTGTAATGGTAATACTTTACAGGATTTCAGTTTGATAATTTACCTAATCTGTGAACAAGTATTCTAAGACTCTTTACATGAGTGCAAATGGATACAGAAATATAATTTTCAAGTCCTATGTTCACACTGAATGACATAAATAATTAATTAGTTTTGCTGCAGCTTAAGTTTCATTCTTTTTGTAATGTATCAGCCAATGTTTCTTTTTTCACTCCAGAAAAATGTCATCAGATACTGTGTTTCCATAGAGAACTATAAGGCTTTCAGACAGTGCCTTTTTTAACTACTTAGTATCCAGGAAGTACTGGAAAAATACACCCAAAAGTATTCAGCTTTCAGTACCTTTTAGGTCCGGGTCAACTTCCTTAAGCACATATTTTGATGCATCAAAGCAGTTTGATTGCTGAACAATATAAGCATAAGTCAAAATGTTAAAATTGCAATTTAAACCTACAGTTTTAAAAGCTCAAATGTGACATATGTGAGAGTGTTTCCCCCTGAAGATGTTGTACATTTACTATGTCCTTTTAAAAGGAGATATCACTGGCCTTTGTTGAGAATCATTCCATGACTGGAGTTCCGTTAAATCTCTGCCTCAGAGCAGTTTGGACACTGAATTCAGGCAGAGTTGGTTAGGACAGCCTGCTCCGAGAATAAAGCAATCATCCTCATAGTTCATTCAAAGGTCCCATGGTCTTTATCTGCCTTCTGATCTGTCTTCTTTTTTGCCTTCTCGTCGCTTTCTGACTTGTTCTGCGTATCCCAAATTGGTGTCACACCTTCCTCATATCCACACAGATTTCCTCCCTGAATACCATTAACCTGTGCCACCTTCCACTGGTCTTTCACTTCTGCTGGTCCCTGTGTTCTGGTGAATCACAGTTCCCTCTCACTGCCTTTTCTGCCACTGCCTCTGTGTGTGATAGGTGTTATGGCTGCAAGCTATTGAAGATGAAGAATTTCTGTTCTGGGCCCAGTCTCATTTGGGTCAGGATCAATAATTCAAAGAAAACTGTTGTTCCAATAGTCTCAGATATTCTCAGTTATCCATATGCAGTCTTGGAAGGGATAGGAGCATGCCTACTGCCAGTAGAACTTTGGGAGATCTCATCTGTTAAGCTTTGAAGTCAAAAATTAATATATATGAGCTGAGGCTTTTGTTAAATCTCAGAGTATTCCTGTATGTGGGGAGATTCCATGAAAATGGTAAATAGACATCTGGCAAACAATAAATGAATGCCTGATGCATGCCAAAATTCATGATAATTAAAATATTAATTTAAAAAAATTAGCTGCCTTTGCCTCTCTGTTCCAGAATAGAAATCTGCTTTTCTCACCTTGTTACCCCCCTTGATGCAGCAGGATGTCTTATTTGAAGTTGTTGGCAAGTTCCTTTTCATGGGAAAATTTTCAGGGGTGGTTTAATCAAAATGTTACATGAACTCTTCTGATCAGAGGTAGGAAGTGAAGCAAAAGCAATTGTCTTTTTTGATAGGTCTGGATGTCCAGCTCAAAACAGAAGTGAAAATCTGTCCAATTTGTTTTCCGTGGTGGAAGGCACATTTCTTTGGATCTTTCTTTCTTTGTCAGATTTAAAAGACACCTGTATAATAATTTAAGAACAGCACCACAGACACAAATGTTCCCTGTCATCCTGCAAAACGAGCTGAGGAGGCTGTGGAACTGCATGTGTTTCTCAGTCAGTACTTTTACATAGATATATGAGCCCAGATTTACAAAGGGCATATGTCGAATCAGAGAATGATTTCATTTGGAAGGCTCCTGGGAAAGTAATTTGCAGTTCAGTCCCCTGCTCAAAGCAGGGATAACATTGAAGTTGGATTCTATAACTGATCTAGGCAATCTGTTCCAGTGATAAACTCCTCTCATTCTGGATTTTTCCCGCCTCATCTCCAATTGGAACTTTTCTTGTAGTTATTTTGGACTCTTGTGTCTTGTCCTTTTGTGTTGCATCTCTGAGAATGCTGAGTTTGTTGCCAACTTTTCTTTTATCCCACTCCTTTTTAAATAGTGAAAGATGTTACCGTGCAGCATTATAGTCCTAAAGTGAAGTGCCAAGATCTTGGCAAACAGAATTTGTAAATCTGATAAAGCTTCATAAATCTTTATTAAATAGAAAAAAAAATCAACCCCCAAGAGCAGGATTTATGGAGTTGGGTGTAGAGTTTTGCAAAGTAAAGAGGAAGAAAAGGGATATGTGAAATCCCAGCTTTCATCCAGGTTGGTGCAGTTGTGCTCAGCTCTGAGAGATGTGTTGTCTGTGTGTTGTGGCCACAAAATCCACTCTGAGGTGTTACTCCTCCATTTAGAATGCAGGTTTGAGACATAACTGAACCTATAATGTTTCTTAATTATCAGTACTACTAATAAACCAGTTAACAGATTAATTAATCACTAGGAATCACAGTTCTGTAATGCTTTACACATTTGTTAATTGCATGTAGTTATTGAGTTCTATCACATTTTTGCCTATAAATTGCACGCAAATATTACTGAATTGCAGTTTTATAACTCTTCACTTTAACCTCCCACCCTACTTCATAATAGATTTGCAATCCTGTCACCATTTCAATTTCTCACTTCAAGTTTTTTGGATATAGACCTTGTAGGGAGTCCACAGGGTTTCCTCAGGGCCTTCCCTCTGACATCCTGGCAGCCTTTATTAATGAAGCAACTCAGCTTCATTATAGTCTGCAGGCATCTGCACTCCTTTCAAAAGATCTGCCCTCTCTTGGTCTTGAACTGCCTTTATAAGTTGTTACTTATTTCTCACATTTCTAGACTTTTGTTTTTGCTGCTCTTCTATATCCCTTTCTCTGCCCACTCTCCTTTCAAATAAACAAGCTGCCCTTTAAATACTCTTTCCACATTGCTTCAATTTGCCACATCCATCTGCAGATTTCTTGTTTCTAAAACCTGCTCCTTGATTATCTTAGTCTTAAATGATATCATTGATGTTAGGTACTGAGGGACTTCAAAGATTCTACACCTGCCCAAGATCCCCAACACTGCCTTTGGGTTATCTGCTGAATAGCAATTACGTATTTCATATTTTATATACTCTTGCTCTCTAAGACATGTCAGTCTACTTTGGCCTTTTTTCCCCCTCAACCTGGTTTTGGTTTTTGGCTTTGTCTCTATTCCACTTAACTGTTTCTTGGTTCATATGCAAGTGAATGTACATGGTTTTTCTCATTCTGTTTTTTGCCCATTAAGTGTCCTGCTTACCCAGGGAGGAGGGTGTGCCAGCTGGTCCGTGAGGGAAGAGGAGCCAGTGCTGAACATAGCAAGGTGGGCAGGGCAAGGGCTCAGTTTCTCCTTGGCAGCAGTGTCTCAGAGCTGGGCCTGAGCAGAGGTAACCAAGCCTCCAGAAGATGGGGTGCTCTTAGCTCCTTTCCAGTGCTGTCTCTCAGGTGTTCCATCAGAAATCATTTGTTTTGGCAGCTTCTGATAATTTCCCTGTTCTTCTGCAGAGACTATCCAGTCCTCCATCAGAACCTCTTGCTCTCAGATGAGGACCAGATGCTTTTTTGTTCTTTGAAAAGATGATTAAACATTAACTCAGATTTAAGTGGTGGAGTTTTAATTTTGTCTGGCATATATATTTGCATTTTTGAGGTATTTATTAATGATCAATTCTGATAATGTTACAACTTTGCAAACTTTTACAAGAGTTTTAAAAGTGTGTTTCTTTCTGTTTCTTTTAGTATCTCCTGAAGCAATTGGATTCCTGTCTGCAGTTGGGGTGTTCATTATTCTCATGTTGCTACTTTTCCTATATATTAACAAGAAGATGTGTATTGAAAATGTTAGTGGTTTCCCAGATCTCGATTCAGGATACACTACAAGAAAGAATTCACAAGATAAACTTTGTAAGTATCTGACATACAGTGTACTAAACTTAATTATAAGAATGCACATTTTTACAAGGATGTAGCAACACAACAATGTTGGCTTTTCCTGTGACTGCAGTACTTGAAAGGAGCAAACCTTTGTATCCACAAGCCACAGAAATTCAACAGCTATATAACAAAGAGTTTGCCTTTACTTATGGGGAGATACTTCTCTTGCAGTCTGAGAATACTCTTGAACTTACTTTAAACATTCCATGATTTTGTATAATTAAATCTTGTTAGGTAAATTTGTGAATGGGATTATTGGATTTTCACTCAGTCTGTTAAAATCCTTCACCATACTTTTGGAGAAGGTCTTGCTTTTATTCACCTGGAAAATAATTTTAAAGAATAATTTTAGTGATATCTTATATCTGACTAACACATTATTGTATATTTTTTAATACAACAAGGTCTTTAAGGATCATGTGTAATGAAAGAAGTTAGACCTTGAAGAAGATATTGTGGATTGGTAAAACAACCTCTTTCTACATTTGTACTGTGAAAATTGAACAGGCTTTGTTAGCTGACTTGAGAGAAAGAGTCAGGCACCAGAGAACAGAATGTGAAATCGAAGAGACCTTCTTCCCCTCTACCTCTCTAAAAGATGGAGCTAAATTTTTATTTTCAATTTTCCAGGAAACAAACAAAAAAAAAATTCTCCCCAGAAATTGTCTGTCATATTACCTTTTTTTTTTTTTTTGCTACAAAACAAGTCTTGGTATTCCAAAATATCTTATGTAAAAGACAACAAATATTTTGGGGTGAAGAAGTCTCCAGGATGTGTGTTGTGTTATGTTAAAAGCTTGTTTTAGTGTGACATTGATGAAAATTTAAATGTCTCACAACTTCTTCTTTGCAGGTTAGAATAAAAAATAAATTCCACCTCACACATTTGTCTTGTTTTTGAAAATAATGAATTTTATTATGGCTAGTTGATGCTGCAGTTGATGAAAGACTATGGTTTTGCTGGTTGATTGTGGCTTCATTTCAAGATATTTATTTAGCTGTTTTCAGTCATTATTGAATGAAAAGCTGCAACTTCCCCTGGTAAATGTATTGATTTTTGAGATAGCAAATGCAAGTAGCTCTGAAATTGAAGCTGGAGAAACAGAGACGATCACTTTGTGAAACAGAGACCTCTCAGTATTAAGAGCTGCTGCTGAATAAGCTGGACAAATGGCATTTTTTAGAAACCTTCATCAAAATCTGAGCCTTCCCTCTGTGTCTTCCCTGGTGGACACGCTCAGCAGCGCTGTGGATGACCTGGCCAGTGTTGTTGGTGAGGTTGGCTACTCTGTAGCTGACTCAGTGACAGAGCAGGTGACGAGCATGATCAATGGCCTGCGGACCGAAGATGAGAGCTCCAAAACGCAGAGTGATAAACCTGCGGAAGGCAGAGAGGAGCACTCTTCCGTCATTTACTCATTCTCAGGAAATTAATATGAAAATAAAGAGAGGTGCTGCAGAGCATAAAGAGACTCATGATTCTAATCCGTTAGATACTGTAAAAAAAGGTACAAGTCAAGTTGGAGTGTCTGACCATGTCTTGAACAAAAACCAGTGCCAGTTAAGAGGCACAGATCATAGTAACCCTCTCAGTGATACAGCAGTACCTCAGGGTTTGAGACTGTAGGGGACCTTTTAAAAGGGAAGTAGTAGGGGAAAATGAATGTTTTGTAAATGATAAGTTCTTGAAAGATAGTAACCTGAAAAGTAAAAAACTTACAGAGGAGCAGTCTATTGAGGAGCAAGATAATTGTGTATATGCAGAATCAGGTAATTCTAAGAATTGCGAGCATAAAAAAATCAAACTACAGTCACCTGGAGTTGATTTTAAAGATTCTCACAAAGTGCACAGTATGAATGTTCCCCAAGATTCAGAAACAAAACTTGTTGAAGTACAGAAGGAGAAATTATCAGACTCCAGCTTGAAGAAGATGCACAATGACCGTCCCAATTGCCTTAATAAAATAAAAGAGAAGAAATCTGAAGCCTTCTTTGATAGACAAAGAAAACCCATCTCAAAGGATGAAGACAATGAGTCAACTACAATTGTGAACGAGGGTAAAAGGAAAAACTCAAAGAAATTAGAAAGAGAGCTATGTAATAAGAAGACAGCAGAAAAGGTGAGGAGCCTGTCAGCAAACTGCATTCTTCAGCCTTTCCTGAAACTTAGATATTTCCTACTTTTTTCACCTAATTTACGCATTCAATAATAGTGTTTCCTGTGAGTGAAAGTAGGTTTGTTTCTGTGCTTCATTTTTTAATTATGTTGATATTTCTTGGAAGTTAATTGCTTTCCGAAGTGTTACTTAAAGGAACTGATTAATAAATGCCTTTGCTGTGTTCTAACTTTCCTCTTTCTCTATACAGTTTTTCTTGCCTTCTCTGCCTTGTGTGGTTTCTGCTGAAAACTATGAATTAATTAATACTGGAAATTAATAGTTGTTCTGTGAAAGTGATTTGTTATTTTGTTTCTTTTAAAAGCATTGCATAAGGTGTGCTATGACGATAAAAAGGAATAACTTCTTTTGCATTTACATTACAGTAGATCTTCAGAATATTTCTGGGATGTGTAAGATAATGATTTTGAGACAAAATGAGAAACTCAGTAAGAAATGGCAATTAAGGGATTTTAAGTATAGTAAGAAGTGAATGAGGCTTGTCTTAAAGTTGTAACCTTAAAAGAAAACCTGTGTGGTGTCGTTTTGGATACTTTGTGTGTTGTCTTCAACATCCAGTCTTAGTGTGATAAGGGTGTTGCAATATCAGTTTGTGGATAAGAAGTAAAACCTTGCAATTTTACATACTTTTGCAGGCTACATAGTAAATTTTTAGAAAGCAACTCATGCTTTTCCAGAGGTGCTGATTCTGTAAAGAAATGAATGATTTCCTAATAGAAACCCATTTTTTTTCTTCAGTTGTGTGTGTTTTCCTCATCTGAAAATTTCAGTTAAATGCTTTGTTGAGTTTTGGTTTGGTTTTGTTTGGTTTGGTTTTGTTTGTTTGTTTTTTAGTTTGAATTAGGAGTGTTTTCCATGTTTGTATGATAAACTATGATCTTATCTGTTTCTTTACATAGTAATATATTTGTAAGGTATATTCTCTCAAAAATGGCATTTAGGTTCCATAATAAGCAAATTAATAGCTTTCAATAGGTTAATGATTGCTCATGACCCATGTCAGCCAAATAAAGAAAGTTTTGCTAAGAACATAAATTCTCTTAGGCAAGTTTCCAAATAAGGTATAAAAATCAAATGAGAAGTGGCAAGCAAAGGCATAAAACTCTGAGATTTTTTTTTTTTTAATGTACAGGAGCCTATTTTTTCCAAGAAACTGAAAACTATCTGCTTTTTAATTTTTAAAAAAAATTGCATAGATAGTTTATGTTTAAACTTTGAGGTGGTTTTTAAGTCCTCTGAAGAGGTCTTGCTTCATGACTTATAATAATGGTATACATTCTCATTCTTCTATGATAGGAAGTGGAGAAAAAATAAAAAACTGCTATCACTGAGAACTTCTAGATGCTTACAAAAGTCAGTGTATTATTAGAGACATAACTTTCAAGTCTTATTTCCAACATGTTGCTCTCACGTTTCATACTACTACATTCTTTATGCAGGCTGATTAATGAGCCTGATTTCATATTTGTGAATACATTTTTTGTAATGTTAAAGGGTGCACCTAATACTGATGTCTAGCACTGTACTTTAGGCCTGGTATGCTCTGCTTTAATTATAGTTGTGGAAATCTGTAGACGTTTTTGTGGCAGGTTTCAACCCCTGGAGGGCCGTATGAGATACAAAATTTTACTCTGTATTGCAGCAAAGGAGATTCCTTTTTCCGGGCAGCCTCTTGCAGTGAATGTGTTAGGCAGAATATATCCTGCTTGGTATGATATTTTCAGTAAATGATCACTGAAATTGAACATGCTTTACAGCCATCCATAAATGGGTAGAACCGTATCTGCTAGATTTGAATTAATGATCTACAGCTGAAAGATCTAGTTGCTCCTTAGAAGTCTTTTAGGGCACCATTTTTCCTGTAAATAGTAAATCAAGTTGATGTACACATTGTGTGTAGAGCTGGTAGCCCCACATCCAGTTAAGGTTTTCTGACAATTTCCATTTCAAGACCTTATTATGAGTTTCCTAAATTGTGTGCCAGATTTGAAAGAATTGTGAAGAAATTAGGCATTCTTTCTGTCTGAGATCCTATTGTTTGGGGTTTTTTTTTCCTAAGTTATATTTTAAAATCTTTTAACTGTTTCCAAAAATAGGTTATGGGAAAAACATGCTGGGTATCTGTGCAGAAAAAAAAAAAAAAAAAAAAGTAGATTTCACCTCATCTTTACAAAGATGCTGTGGCACCTTTGTGTATTAGAATATGTGCTTGAAATGTGGGAGAGCACTTCTCCCATGTCAGAGTTGCCCATGTTCTTCTATGAAAAAAACACCTAAGTTTGACAAAGTTGTAAATTTTTGGAGAGTTTGCTTTTGGAAAAGACATGGTAAACACTTCTTATACTTTGCTTATTAAATTCACTGATCATCCCATTTGCACTCATATGCTTCATTGTAGGGATTGAAGAACAGAGCAGGTCTTGCCCTGCGTTTGATACTTATGGTTACTGGTGGACACTGGGAATTTGAACAGAAGAACTGAGAATAAACATATTCTATGTGAGGACAGAAACTTCCTGGCAAATAGGATCTGATGCACATGGTAGATTGGGATTTGATCTAAGAAGGGTGACAGCTATGGAGAGAACTGATAGCTTCATATAAAGGTGGAGAGACTAAAGAACAAAGAGGTTACATGAGTAGTTAGGTGGTTAGGTGCAAGTAAAGAGAATTTGGGATTGAATAGCTAAAGAGAATAGAGGAAATCACCATAAGAAACCAAAAGTGGGTGCTTGGAGCAAGAACTTGGAGTATGGGGCTGGGAGGAAGGAACTTGGCATAGGATTCTACTTAGATAAATGTAGCTTTCCAAAAGATTTCTTACCTAAACTTGCAGCAGAGGTTTTTCTGTATGAGTACCAGGGAGAAGAAGACATCTTTGGGAAGTGATTCCTAAAAGTAGGAAGGATGGGCCTCTGTAGTACTAAGAGGCAAACACTTGACTGTAAAAGAGGCTTAGATGGCTGGCATACATTGAGCTAGTTTAATTTTAACTGGCAGAATTCTGAATAAGCTGAATCTGTCTTTTAGCAGGAATACCCAGCCAGAGGAGTGAGACTGACTGGGCATGAAGACAGACGCTGATGGGAGTGGAAATGCAGATCTGGAGCTGAGGGCACCAAAGCAGGGAGGGGAGAAGCAGTTGAGCCTGGCTGGATAGCATGTTAGACAACATTCCCTCAGAATCAGGGGCTGAGAAAAAGCATTATGGGCATCTCAAAGCTCTGCTGGTAATGGAAATCCATTGGCAAATCATATACCATAGGTTTGCTCTCAGAGTAGAGGTAATGCTGACTTCTGAGTTTCCATGAACTCTTAATGCCCATTTGAGTCTGATTCTACAGAACCTCTGCAAGACACGTTGAATTTGGGCCGAATCCATTTGAATTTTGGAAAAAGGGAGGAGGAAATTATCCCTTTATAGAAATAAAAATACAGCTGATCTTTGATTTGTGGGAGGAAATCATGCTTGAGATGTAGTTGGAAAACGTTGGCCACTGGAGTGGGCACTACAGAACTGCTGTAAAAGAATTAACTAGATAGATCTTTTTTCCCATGTAATTTTTGCTGTTGCCAGATGTCTGCAGTAAAAAAATCTGCATTAATTTCAGTTATTGAACAAAGAGCTGTTTATTGTAAGTTAAATAAAATCGTGCATGCAAACATCTTTCACTAGCATTTTCCCATTTGTTACTTTGAGTTTAAGCACTACTGGCATAATTATCCTAAAGATGATTTCGTTGTAGGCTTCTTTTTGTAAATCAGTTTCATTTCTATGCTATGCTACATGCTCAGAGCAAAAATCAGCTGGGAATGTAGGATCAGGAGCTGCTTGCTTGATATGTTAGATATCCAAATGTAATATTGCAACAGTTACTTTACATAAATTATTTTAAGCATTTTCCTACTTCATGAAGGGTTTCAAGAATGTCTGTGTGCCGCCTTACATGAATTGATCTGTGTTCTGTTGAATAAGGGTTAGTATGGTTTTTTGGGGGCTTAATGATCTTTCAGGTCTTCTAGAAAATGAGAACAGCTCTCAGCAATTAAAAAAATCACAATGCTTGTAATTACAAGAAGATATTTTTAAATATTACAGAAATTTTAATTGAAATGGCTTAAATATCTTCAATGATAACCTCTTATGGTTATTTTCTTGTATTCTATTTTGAGCTGTAGTCGATTTGCTTTATTTTATTCAAACAGACAATTCTTATATGAGTAAAGACCAGCATGGTTCATCATCTGAGAGTGAAGATGAAGCACTGGGTAAATATCATGAGGCCTTGTCTAGAACCCAGAGTTCCAGGTTGCCAGTGGTGGATGGCAGACAGCAAAAAAACTATGTATGGGAAACCAGACAAAAATATAGTCCCCTGTCTGCAGAATATGATGGATACAGTAGTGAAGCATCAATAGATGAAGGTAAGAGTGATTTAAAAGCCTTCCTTTTATTCCAAATTTCAGAATTGTGTTCTGGATAAGTAAGTCCTAGACGAGAGCAGCTTGGCTAGCAAATAGTCAATGTCTGCAAGAAATATCCAGACACCTTTTATATTAGTGCATGCTCAAAAAAAAAAAAAAAAAAAAAAAAGAAAAGCACACTCTTGTATACATTCTTCCAGAAATACTACAAATTATACAATATCTTGTTATATTAAGTTTCATTTAATTTTATCATTATTCATTTCGTTTTGGAGGCAATTTAAGCTGTTTTAATTTAGGAAGGAAACATGGCAACTCTTGTTGAATTTGTGATTTTATAAATACAAAGAAGACATCTTATTCCTGTATCAATAAGCTGTTCTAACAGTGAAGTAAATTGAATTGGTTATTGGCTACAGTGCTTATGGTCATTGCAGTGTGCATTGCTGGAATGTTTTGTATCTTTTCTTCTCTTGAAATGACAGAAAGAATTACTACACAGATTAGATTGATGTATTTTTTCATGGTGCTGTAAGTTGGATTTCAACAGTGGATGTATTCTTACATGCTGTATATTTCTCGATTTTAAGTTGGGGTGACAACTTGATATAGAGGCTGAGAATTCTGCTGTCAATATTTTGTCAATATGCTTTTTGTATTTGAAAGTAGTTGTGTGGGAACTGTGTCTACAGCCAGTTTCAAGCATAAAAAGTGAACTTTCCTGGGAATTAGGTAAAAGTCAGATTCTGATACAGGTGCTGTATTATAGTAAGGTATTTTTAGTCTTCCTTTTGTGTGTTAAAATGCAAAAGCCTTTTAGTGTTTGATGTTTTCTACTAAAAAGTAAATACATGTCATTAAAAGATATTTCACCTTAAATGTTCTATACAGTCAAGAAGGGCTTGAAAAGAATTACAATTTCTACAATTTGATGTAATTAAATTATATAAAAGTCTGTTTGCTGTTGAAATTTGAAATTAGTACATGGTCATTCATGATTCCAAGCTAAGACTTGAAGGACATGAAAGCTGTAGCTCACGTAAATTGCAGAGTAAAAGGATTCTCTTTTGATCATCAGAAAATTAATTTATTTCCTTTGCCGTTATATTGTATGAAGGCAGGTAGTCTGAGTTCCAGCAAATAATGAGGGAGATGCAGAGGTGAGGTCAGGTGGTAAAAACTGATCCTTGAACACTGTGATGGAGAAGGAATAGGGATAGTAAATGTTTGGATTTGATATCTACTGAGATCTCTCAACAGTGTTGGTGGGGGGAATATGAAAGATAAGATACTCAGGTTTTTTTATGGCTTCTCTCACTGTTGGGAAAGAATGATGATGTATATTAACAGAAATTGGAAAAATTATTAGCAAATAATACCAGATATGAATTTTACAAGAATTTTTTATATTTATATATATATACACACACACGCACACACACACACACATACAGGAAGACTCAGATATCTGGAATAAGATATTTCTCTCTCTGCAGAGTACTGAGGCTAGTTATTGAAATAGCCAGAGTTATATGACATTCCCCTTTTTATTTTGTAACTGCTCAGATTTTTTTATCCAATCTACAGTTCATTTTCTCAGTGAAAAGTCCTGAGTTCATCTGAGCTTTTTACTTTGGCCCTATAGGATTTAAGCTTCAAGGCATTGTGCTAGCCTGTATCCATTTTTTAAAATTTTTATGATTCTGTTTTTTATCATCCTTCTAATTCATCAGAATTTATAGTTACTGATTGTTATTCTGGGGAGTCATAGTCTCCAGTCTGGAAATCTGCATCAGGATTACAATCTAAGACAAAAGAACCTTTTTGGCAAGTCCAAGTATTGCATCCAGAAAGTTACAGTTGTTACCCCCTCCTCATTTTTTGTTCTTCTGTTGCTAAATACATCTATCACCAGGTGCTATTCCTTTTCAATACTCTCTCCATTCTGGAAGCAGACTGGATATAAACGCCATTTTAAAATTTATTGTAATGAGAGAACATTCAGGGTTTGGAAGCAAAGAAAAGCTTCTAAAACAAAAGCTATCAATACATTCAAAATTAAAAACTTAAATTTTTTTACTGCATACTTCTACTTGCATAAACACTTTAATAATGTCAGTATTTTGCTTTTGCTGCTGCTTATGAGAACATGCTCTTGCCACATTTTACCAGGAATGCAGAATAAAAAGTGTTATTTTTTTGACAGCCTGCAATCATTCTACACCGTATGTTCGGCAAAATGCTTGGAAATTAGAGTGGGGAGTTTGTCTCATTTTATTAATCCATTATTCTCAACAAAATTATGTTCAATACTATTAAAAAAAAAGAGTTTTGGACATGGTAGCAGATTAAGAACCTAACATTTTTCATTTCTCATTGGCCTGAAGGTGTCATGCCGGAATAATTAGTACTTTTGTGTTCTTTCTAAATTACTTCAAAGAATCTTTGTACAATGATAAAAATGTTTTAGAATAGAGGAAGAGACGGTGTATGCCTTATGTGATGATCATTACAGAGGGAAAGCTGCCCAACATAGAACTTTGATGAAAAGAGGTGGAAACCTCATGAAGAAGGCCTGCAATCAGAAATAACGGAGAAATTATTGCTACCAAGCTGTTCATGTGTGTTCAGAGAAGCAGTTCACTTAACAGACGATGTTAAAAATCTCTGACTCCAAGGAGGAAGCATCAGCATTCCAGATATTTCAGTGTGATTTTTAAAAACGCAAAGCTTTACTGTTCCTTAAACTTGGAAAAAAATCTGTAGAAAACTTGATGCCATAGGAATGCTGAATTTTTTTTTTAAATACTTGGCTTTTATGGGTATTGAATTATTTTTATAAAAAGTGTTAAGACAGATGATAGAACAATTCCTTGACTCTTTTGTCGACCAACCAGTGTGTTCCTATGTACCTTGTTTAATATGAGAAAAAATTGTCAGTGCATTTGACTTTGTGTGCTTCTGTTTTCTCATATGTGCTTTATCATTTCTACTTCTAGGTCTTTAACATTTCAGCTGTGCTTCCGTTGTCAGGCACTGATCAGTCCATATGTTGAGCATGTAACACTTGTTAGTGTTAAAGGGAAGTGATGAGAGGACAGAATTAATTTTTGTCTCACCCCTGTTTTCTTCCCGCTCATTGCCAGTAAAGCAGCCCCTGATCATTAAGGACAAGGGGGGAGTGGTTTTAAGGAGATCTGGAAGATCTACTGAAAGAGAGTAGGTTTAGATTAGCTCTTAGGAAAAAAATTTCTTTTCTCTGAGGGTAGCAAGGTACTGGAACAGATTGCCCAGAGCAGCTGTGGATGCCACATCTCTAGCAGTGTTCCAGGTCAGGCTGGATGGATTTCTGAGCAACCTGGTCTAGTGAAAGATGCCATGTCCAGGGCAGAGAGGCTGGAATGAGGTAGTCTGTAAGGCCCCTTCCAACACAGACCATTCCATGATTCCATGACTCTATGAATTCCATCAAAGATAGAGTAGTATGAGTAATGAAAATATTTGATTTTCAGGAAATTTTGCATTTCTCTGCTGAATTTACTCTTCACTAATCTAATCTCCTAGCTAATCTCTCTCACATGTTCTATTTTGCAATAGTGAGCTGTGTGTTTTCAAAGGAGTCAATAAACAGTTTTACCAATAACTGTTTACTCTGAACTTGTTTTTTTAAATTCATTTGGTTAGATGTGCGTGTACTTAACTCTGCATACACAAAATCTAACAAAGAGACAAAAATATGATCTTTTCTTTCTTAATACATCCTGTATAGTTTGCTTGCCGTGCTAAAAACGTGTGTAATACTAATATGTTTGCATCATTCAGATCACCAAAATGTCTGAACATATCATTTTAAGGTTTGCTTATTATCAGTTCTGTACTTGGTTTATTACATCCACTTTCTGGCTACATGCCTCTAAAAGCATCGTATTCTGAAGCCTGAAAATTTGTGTTGTATGTTTTCATAGCATTCTTTTCTCCTCTAGATGGCCATATTAATCTTTCTTTTCAGCATATTTGTATAGAACTCACATGGCATTTTGTATAATGTTTATAATACCGAAATGAAGAAAGCTATATGCTCTGCAGGCTTTGTTGGTGTATTTTCATGCTGGAATGTTCTAGCAGCACTTTTGGTTATTCTGTGCAATTCAGAGGTTTAAATTGTCCTTCACAAATACTTGCTTATGGCCAATGTCTGACCTACTTTATATATTTGTATTGCATATTTGATGCATTTAGATTTTTACATGTTTAACATATAGATACACAAAATGAAAAATAAATTACTTCTGTGCTTGGATGCAAGTATTTCTACAGACTGTAAGCCATTGTAAATATAAAATTTTGCAGTGAATTCCTCATGGACAGGCTTAATTACAGAGTATCAATAAAGGAAAACCTAATTCAATAGAAAATCAAGTTGATGACAAATGTCAACATTAAAAGTAAAATGGTACAGAGGTTTACACCATAATTTTTCAACTCTTGCACCAAAGATCAAAAGTTTTTAATCTAAAAAAAGAGAAACCTGTGTAACTACAGGATGTGTGGCTCCATCTCTGTGTTTAGGTCCAGAGTTCCAGGGTGAGCCTGAAATTTGAATTCTTAATTTTGCCAATAATATTATTTTTGTTCTTTCTAATATTATCCAGTAAAGTATGGATATTTACTGAAGTGACCTCTTTTTCCTGTTTTCCTGACAAAACTTCCTTTTAGGTTTTTATAATGTTTATCCTACTTCTTACATTATTTCCTACCATTTCAGTGTTGAACGTAGTATTGTCTTTATGTGCTCCAACTATTTATAATATTTTGGAAGAGAGGATTAATATAGACTGTAGTATTACACATTTCAGAAAGTAAAGAATAAAATATAAGGGGGGGGGAAGCAAGCAATATCAGTGCCATAAGATATTTCTGCTAACAAAGAGTTTATGAATTGAAATAGGGATCTAAATAAGGAAGTGTAAAAATTTTATATTTAAAATTGGCATGAACATTAAAATTGGCAATCTTTGTATTTCATAATAGAAATATTTTTTAGTGTCTATATTTGGATCTTAAATGGACCATGCCTTTTTAATAACTTGAATTTCAAAAAAACATACAGTATTATATTGAATTGCCCTCTGTCTCCAATAGTGGCTGCTTCCTCAACTTTGACAAGCCAAGCATTATACTGACAAATTGTTGTGTTTTTAGTATCTCCATAAGCTTCATAGGCAATGTATTTTCTCTAAGGGAATGGTCCCCTAAATTCCTAAAAATTGAAGTTTTTAAACTTAGAAATGTTAGGATAAATATATTGAAATTACAGTTTTGCAGGCGGATGTCAAAAACTATGGATGGTTCTTTGCTTCTGAAATCAAGATCCTCTGAATCCCCTGAGATGAGAAAAGTGGAAGAGGAGAAGAAAACAGTTTGGGTTTTTTCATAGTTAATTTGTGATATGCTTAAAGCATTACCTCTTTAACAGCTGTGCAAAATTCCTGATTAGGAGCAGGCAAGGAGAATTGATCCCATTTTGAGGCAAAATAAGTCACATCATGAAGGAAAAAGGAGTTAGCTCACTTGCTTATTTTGCATATTTTGGTGTATTTTATTTAGCTATAGTTTACCAGTTCAGTACAACCACAGGCTCCATCTCCAGCCTGTTTTAAAATCTTTTTCTAACTTCTCAATTGGTAAAGCCCCCTGGCTGAAGACATGTTATTTCTGAGATTGGCCCAAGTGCCTTACATTTCACAAGGTTTTTTTGAAACATATGGAAGCACTAAAAGACTGCAGCGAGAAAACATAAGTTCTCTTAAATGAGAATCTGCTGCTCGAGCAGGCATATGCTACTGGATTTTATCCATCTTTTCCATATTGTGAAGGTAGAATATGGTTATTTTTGTAGTTTATCTTCTCCCCTTCTATTCTTCTCTAGGCTTTTGGCACTTTATGTTGATGTGTCTGTGGACATATGTTTGCCTTGTTCCTCAGTGTCAGTCTTTGCACGTGAAGGCGACTGTTCTTCTGGAATCTCTTGGATCTAATTCTTTATGCAGCTTTTTGCCTTTTCTTTCTCTCTTGTTGGTTTTCACGTCTCAGGAAAAGTCTCCTCACTGAATTGCTTAAAGTATATATAGAGATTTCCTCTCAGTATCTTTCCAATGTAAACACGAAAAGCTCTTTCACAAGCGTCTCAGAACTGGTATAGAGGTGAATCTCCCCAGTCTGTTTAAGCAACCTGGTGAGTTTTCATTAGTAAATACATTCTGTGAAGCAGGATCCTACTTCTTCACTCAGTAGGATTTAGTTTAGTTTAGTAGGATGCAGTAGGATTTAGATTTAGTTTACTAGGATGCAGTGTAGTTTCCATCATTATTCCTTGCATGTACGTAGATCTATTTTCAAGCCAAGTGTGAATAAAAACTTACTGTTTTGAAATTAGAGAGTGAGGGCCTCTGTATGGCTGTATTGTGTTCAGCAAAATCAGGCCACAAAGTTCTCTCAAAATTGATCTCTCTGTAAATTTCAGAGACTAAAAATTACAGACAAAAAAGATGTCTGACATGGAAAAGAACTGTGTACTGGTATTCACACTGGAGGACTGAAAGCTCAGTTGAATACTCAATCATAAATAGTTATTTCTCTTCTTTTTCCTCTAATGGGCTTAAAAGAAATAAATAAATTCTATGAAAAGAGGATTTAGGAAGAAGGTGGCCACCCATTTTTTCTGTTGTGTCTTTATCAGATTACCTGTGAGATTTCTCTGGTGTAACACCTTGGAAGTAAATACTCGTTTTGTCTTGCAACTTTGGATAGGCTTAGTGCTTCAAATAGTACATGCAAGGTACTTTGAAAGGAACTTTAGTGAAGAGATTTAAGATAAGTCTTAGGACTCCTTCAGAGCAGTATTTCTAAATGCTTCAGAGTGTATTTTGAAGGCTGAGTCATGTTGCAGCTGTGAATACTCCAGATATTCATACTTGTGTATCTTATCTGATAGTACTTGTGTACCATCAATTGATGTTATTGATGTACTTTTTGGAGATTTTGGGGGATTTTTATAGTTACAATATTTCTTTAATTGGTCCAGCTTCCTTATTCTTGTTTTTCTATTATGTGTGCACCTACCCCTGACATTTTTTATTCTATTAGTAATTAAAAATCTTCCTGTAGTACAGGAGAGTGCAATGATGCAATACTAATGATACAAAATTCTGATTCCTGATCATGTGTGTCTGCCTCCTCTGGTTAATTGAAATGAGTCTTCATTGGCTCCAAGCCCTTAAAAATCAGAGAATGATGGTACCTTGTGATTTTGAAGCTTCTGGGGGGTGTGGCTGTTGAATCCACTGCTATATCAAGGGAATACTTAAGGACAGTTTTGTAAAAAAAATACTTTTGTAATTCAAGGACCTGCAGAGTAGTGTCTAGAACTAACCTGATTTGCAATGCTTTCTACTTAGTGTCTGTGATGCTGTGGGTTTGGGTTTTCTTGTGGCTTTTCTTTAGTCAGGTTTTTACTTGGTGTTTAGTGGGATTTTTTTGAGTTCCAAAGTATCTTCCTAGTGCATTATGACAGACCTCTATTGTTCTTCTGTAATAGTGAAAGACAGTTCTCTTAAGTGCTTGAAATTATGATGCATGTTTCCACAAAATACACTCAACTGAGTGTTGCAGAGACTAAGGTGATTTAAAGATTAACTCTTGCTCTGTCTTTTCAGTTTTACAGAATTCATATCTTTTTTTCCTTCCCAAGAAAGTATTTTCCTTCCTCCCCTTGTCTTGTGAGAAGTTCCTGATAGAACTTTTCTTGTAAGCAATTGGGCTGTGATCATGTTGAGGTTAGCTTCTTTATGTGTATGAATAGCAGACGTGCATAATGTTTACAAATTGTTGAGTCCTGGAATAGGCTGAATTCACAGATGGGGGTAGAAAATGCATGTGCAATTCAGTATGACTCCTGTAATTTTCTTGAGGAATATTATGGAGGAGGCAAGACATAAACAGGGGATTTAAATGCAAAGGAGATCCATGTCTGAGTTGAAACACAGTTTGGAAGAGAATGGATTTACATTGAGGACTTGTGAGTTTAAAAGCCAGATCGATGGTATCAAAGTTGTACACAGTCTTTTCAACCAAAGGAAGCACATTAAAGTGCTTGATAGAATGAATTTGTGTAATTCTGAAATCATGGGTTTACCCTGTGATGAGCAGCAGAGATGCTGGGGAAAAAAAGATCCTGTTTAAGTATGTGTATCTACTGCTGAGAGAAGAAACCTAGTAAGAAAACTCGGAGTTAGGGATGATGACAAGATTTTCCACAGAAAAATTCCTTTTCCAGCTAGACCAACTCCAAAAAGGGGGAAAAACTGTCTTCCAATGGGAAAGGGCTTTTTTTCATGATGTGCACAAGTGAGCAAAGCAATCTCTCAAATTAGGTTCCTCCTGCCAGCATTTTGAAGTCTTTGAAGAAATACCCTTTGCATTGATGTGAAGGCTTTGAAGAAAGTCACCCTTAGCAATGTGATATCTCTGAAGTGATGTACATTAATCATACATTAATGATAACAGGAAAGTTTTCATTTTATTGTAAACTTATTCTTTTAATAGCACTCTTATCTATTTAAATCTAGAATTTATGTGAAGATCATTAACTTGGAAAAGTTCACAGACTGAAATAGTAACTGAAATAGTTCTTATTTAAAATAGATGTTCTGCATTCATAAAATGTAGAACTGTTTTGTGATATAAACACAAGAGATAGTACTATATCAGCAATAAAGATCATTTCCTGGATGAACCAAGTGCTTTTGGTGATTCTGGGGGTTCATGGCTCTATCATGGAAGGACTGACTAAGAAACAAGATTGAACAGCAGACTGGAAATCTCTGTGTAGACATTATTAGGTACATTGGAAAAAGGAGTTTTACCCAGTAATCTCCTTACCTCCAGAGAAGAGTCATGGTGCTTGATTACCGCAGTGGAGCAGATTAGGTAAATATGAGAATTAAAAGCTCAAACAGCTTTCATAGGATGGAATCATAGAATGTTTTGGGTTGGAAGGCACCTTAAAGATCATCTAGTTCCAAACCCCTGCCGTGGGCAGGAATTCCACCCACTGGATCAGGTTGCCCAAGGCCCCATCCAATCTCATCTTGAACTTTACATAAGAATATTGCAAAAGAATGACTTACCAGTTCTTCCTCCATAGCAGCCGTGGATACATGGAGCATTTTTCTTACCTTTAAAGGTTAAAACCAAGGGATTTTTAAATCTGGTCTGATTTAAACTAAAGTTTGCCTCCCAGCTGTGCCTTTTCCCTGTAGGTTAAGGAGAGGTTACCATCAGGACTGTTTGTTTATATTCTGAGCAAATTACCTTTTAACCTTCTCTTTGGTAAAAGAAGAACATTAGGGGTTTTTCGTAACTCAACTCTTTTTCTGTTTTGTTACCTAATGTAGATTATTTCCCTTATGCATATGTTTCAGTTTCATAGATATGCTGTAACTGTCTTGTAAGTATTCTCTTGGAATGGTTTAATGAATATTTTGTTGAACAATGTTGCCATTTTAATCTGATAACAGTATTTTATTGTTAGGATTACTATTTTCATAGATACTTGGCGCATATTTTTGGGATTATATTTTATATTGTATCTGGGTAAACAATATAAAATTGTGTCTGTAGCTTCTGTGGAGGCAAAGATCTGTGATTTGTTTTCTTGCAAAATGAGTTCTTATTTGCTATTTGGAACACTTTTATCTTATAAAGTTAGCCTAAATTTTAGGAATTATTGGAGTATTTTCCTTGGGGAAAAGGAATGTTATACAACTTGAAGTATTTTTTTTGGTTTGTGTCCTTCTGGTTTGGCGCGAGCTTTTAGTTTTGGTTTTTTGGGGAGGGGGGTTGGTTTTTTGCAATTGTCTTCCCTCCACTGTATTTACAAGCTGGAAATAGATCCTTAGCTAATGTCATTGCCATGCTTCTGGTCATTTTGGTGCAGCTGAAGATTATCTGCTATGACGGAACCATGGTCTCATGAAAGCACATAGGAAAACTTAAAGGGAAAACTATTTTATTCTGGAAATTCTGATTCTGGTCCTTTGTGAGAAGCTAGCTGACATGCTTAACTGGGTATAAGATTTTTTGTGTGGTCACCTGTGCCCAATTCAATTAAAGCTTGATCTTTAAATTTGTAAATATGAAATCTTGCTGCATTCACCTTCTCTCACCACTTAGTAGTTCAGCAGCATGTGTTTTTGTGTATATATCTGTACAATTTGCTTGGAAAAAAAATACTAATGACCCACCTCTCCATTTTGACCTTTGGTTTCAGTCTTGTTCAACCATTCTAAATTTTGTCTTTAAATGTACTTTGTAAAAGATTTTCAATTATCATGATTTCCTAATTGTTTTAATTTTTAAAGAAGTTTTATTACATTCCTTTGCAAATATATCAATTTGTCAGATAAAGGTTAAAAATTAGATACATTTTATTCATGTTAAAGTCACACCCAGCTTATTTAAAGGCAGCTTTGACTTAGAGTTGCAAGCCTGAGGATATTGATTTGAATTATGCATGACTGTCTGGTATGCAGTTCCATTAGCCTGCTGGATGGATAATGTAAACATGTTCAGAATTTTAAGTATCCTATATGAGCGGCAGGTTAAAAATAGAGCTGATAAGAGCATGTGTATCTGAAAAATCCAAATCTTGGAGAACGAAACTACAAAAGGTTCATGTCTTCAAGAGGCTGACTTCAGGTGTGCATTTCTTTCCTTTGAAACTGCTCAGCCCGAACAAATACAGCTGATGTGTGTGATTTGAACAGGTGACATGATTGCTGTTGGCTGCTGCAAAGCATTGACATCTGTACCAGAAAGCACACTCACAACCAAAAGGCCAGGACCAACTCTGCAACTTTTGGCGAAAAAAGAAGGGGTTGTATATGTTGTTGGTTAAACTGGTCAAGATTTACTCCAGGGATGAAGCTAATTTCTTCATATCTTCAAGGAAGATATGATTTGTAGAGGTGTTTGATTTTGCCCGAACTTCCTGTGGCTTTCTGTTCATGGCTATATCTGATCAGTTGTTTGGTTATCCCTGTGTTTTGCTCAGTCAGTAGTTTGGTAGTAGAAATAATGACTTCTGAAACTTTGATTGTAAATCCTCAGCACTGTGGTAGTAAGAGTTAAAACCAATATCTTTTTAGAATTTTGCCCAAGTTCCTGTGAATTTTAATAGAAAAAACCCCACTACTCTGGAGTTAAAAGTACAATGTCATCTATGTTACATTTTATAAAGATTTATTATATTTCCAAGTGTTTCAGTTGCATCTGTTGCATTTGTGAAAGTTTGATGAGTTAAATGAAAATCAAAAAAATCCTATTGCTCTTACTTTCAACATCTGATGTATACAAACCAGAAAACTAGTCTAATTTTTCATTAGTTTTTACCCACCTTCTCATAACTATTTTGCTTGGAATCCTTTGCATTTGGCTTTTTTAAATGCTATACATAATGCCAGAATGGAACTATTTTTAGATTATAAGAATGAGAGAGAATAATGATGTCTTTTCCTTGGACTTTACAATTTTCATTTACTTACATCTTAATAGAGCAATAATCCCGTGAAAATTTGCAAGTATACATAAGACTTAAAAGCTGCTCTTGATGATGAAGTTGATTATACTAAAGGTATGCATTTTTTTCTTTTCCTTTCAATTCTTGGTTTATGAATTGTATATCCACACAAAAATTTGGCCAGCAGATAATTCTTGAGTAGGACTGGTAAAATTGGAAAAGGTGCTTTGTGTCGATGATCATTTTCCCTCTTAGGAATAGTTAATCTGTTAAGCGATGAGCATCTAATGCTCTCCTTCAGAGAAGCTCATCATCCTGCTAGTTGATAATAGCTGTTCTCTTGACTGTTTCCAGAGAGAAACTCCTTTCACTGGCAATAAGAAGCACTGCTCTCAGTCATCTGCTTGTCCTGGTGCCATTTCTTTCCTGTTAAGAGAAGGCACTTTAGAAGAACAAAATCTTTTGAAATAGCAACAAGTTGTTGTTATAAGTGTTAAAGGCAATCTGTTGGCCACAGAAGTCTAGGGAACTGCAGTGGCAATTTCCAGAGAACTTCAATATTTTGAAAAGGAAGAACTTTAGGGGAATGGTAACAATGGTAGTTATTTCTTTAAAAAAGACTGCTTTGTGCTTTAACTCTTCTCAGAGAGGACTGAGGGAATCTCTTGTGTGTTTTTGTGCCCAGTGAAGATAACCCAGGAGAATATTATATGGAGGAGAAATAATAGTGTGTGTAACAGTGAATGTAATGGCCTGAGTACTGAGCCATTCTGTAAATATCTCCACTGTTCCAGATGCTCTTTTTTTTTGTAAGTGGTTCTGACATAAAACTGCAGAACTGCAATATTTTGGTAGCACAGACGACTTAGCATAAATGCCACAATGTAGCAGTCAATTTTGAGTTCCTTTTCCCTGTTCTCTAGCTTTCAGTTACTTTTAGAAGAAATTTTCAGGGGACAAAAAAAGAAGTGAGATTTAATTCTAGTTGAAAGTTCACAGTAAAAACATTATGTGGATTTTTTTGTCCTCAAAAGGAAGTTTTAGACAGAAGTTAAATTTAAAAGCTAAAAGCCAGGTAAATATAAGTCTAGTCTACATTGACACTGTTTGAAAAATGAAAACATTTAATATTTCTTTACTTCATAAAGTAAAGAATTTATGGAAAACTTGTGAAAAACTTGCAGAATGACACAGTTATTTCGTAATACAAGCAAGGGTAAGGGTCTGGGGTTTATGCATCAGTGTCTCTGGCTCAGATATTATATTTCAAATTCTCTGTATTTTAGAGCAGGGTTGAGCCTGTGGATGTGAAGAAGCCAAGTATGGTTTTTTGTTGAGTGTTCTGTTGTAATACTTAGAGAAGTTTGGATAACTGAGGAAAAGAGGCAAGAGTGGAATTTGTCTACTCAATCTTCACTGTCTTTCTTGCTCTTAGTTGCCATCATGACACTCATTTATGTAGTTGATGTCTTTCCAATGATTTAATGCATTGAAAGTTGGGAGACACTTCTGAGCCTCTTTCAAGTTCATATTACAATAATTTGTTTTTCCTTCTGGTTATTCCCCTTTACTTTTCACACATAAATTCAGATTATGCTATCAGCACTTGGTTTTTGAATACTGTGTAAATTTTGCTGTCTCAGTGAGAGTCTTTTATTTTTAAGAAGAGGTCAGAATACAAAAAGCATAATGGGAAAAATCTGTTTAACTGCCCTCTTCTACACTGAATAAGTACAAATTATTCCCAGCTTGTTGGAGAGCAATCTGCATTTAAAAATGTCCATAAGAAATTGGTATAAAGAGGGAATTTAGGGGAGTTCTATTTACTCTAGTTTATGCATAATCTCAGAGTTGCATGCAATGTTTCCGTGACTCCTTTCAGAAATGCTCATCGAGATTTGCTGTGTTTTACATCTTCTGTGGATATATTGATGTAGAAACACTTAAACCCTGTCAATTCAAAATAAGCAGCAAACTCAGAATGATTGTGTACTCCCATTTTCATTTCAACACTGTTTCAGTGTTGGTCAGATTAAATTAATTTATGTCTGTACCTTTTTTTCCTTTTGTTTTCTCTGAGCAAAAGTCCTGGATTTCAAATAGGAAAGAACCTGCTTGTTTATTCCATTACAAATGGTAGTATATGGCATACTTGAATTTGGTTTTTTTTTTTTTTGGAGGGGGGAAGAGGAAGACAAACACTTGAAGGGGTTAGATATTCATCCTGTATAGATGGCTTAGATTCCTACTGTGCCAGTTTTCTGGTGTTCGATAAGGCACACAAAGCAGTTGTGGGAGAAAGCATATCACTTGTATCCATGGTAACTCGAAAGATACTTTGGAACTCAAAAGGATGGAATAAGCCAGAGTAATAGGTCTCATTATAAGGGCAAAATGCATAAAAGGTTCAGGCATATGCTTTTAATTAGTTGCCAAAAATAGCTGGAATCAGGGATGATGCAATGAAACAATAATTCTTGGTGTTAGAAGTGAGCAACACTTGAAATCTAAAAGATGTACTCAGATGAAAGGTTTTATCTTACCATCTTATGGATTTTCAGTCCATGAATACTAATAGGTTTGCAATGGTTTCTTAATCATGCTTAGGACATGAGAGCACACACTGATAAAAGCTCCTGCAAGTCTCATATGACTGTAAGTTTCTGAAGTTCCATAGTGATGTTAATTCTCAGGGCTGTGATGCATCTTCTTATGAATATTATGTGCAAAGCATTCTCTCCTGTCTCAAAAGGGCACTGCCAGAAAAATAATTGTAATGTGTGCTTCTATGTAGGGTTAGCAAACAAGTCATTGAAAATGAAGATTAATTTGAGGTTAAAGATCCAGTATTTTTCAGACTAAGTCACTTTAATTAATTTTAAAATAGGAAGGTAAGCGATGGGGAAAGGTATGAAAACTTGAATAGATGGACTAAATTGAATACCAGAGAACAAAAACAGTGCCATATATGAAGTACAAGATATAGGATATTTGAATAACCATTTCAATAAAAATATTTTAGTACAGTGAATAATTTTGAAGTTTTCTATTTGAACATCAGTGTTTGTAAGGAATCCATCTTGTATTGCAGTGCAATTCTCCACATTATTTCCTCTGTTGCTATAGAAACTAATTCTAGTGCAGCTGTGATCGCTTATCAAAATTCTAATGTTTCAATAACCATTTCTTATTTTGAGTTATTTAAATAGCCTTGTCTTACTTTGAATCAAACTGCACATTTCATCACTGCTGAATTGTTGACTGGTCAAAATGTTAATGCAAAGTGATGGCAAATGCTGTGGGGTTGTGGTTTGGGTTTTTTTTCTTTTTGCTATCTAAGCGATCATACTTATTGTTAAAGTTTGAATTACAAGCAAATTAAGGCTCTTTTCACTGGTTAAATTTTAAAGGTCAATATTTGCTGTCTACCATCAGCATTTTTAATGCACATTACTTCCTCACTGTAATCTTAATTATATTTAATATTTCATAAAACTTAAATGGTTCCTGTTACTGGTACGTGGCCATGGGAGCATGTGTTTGTATGTATATGTATTTACATATATGTGTGTGTAAAGTATTTTTAGGAAGCTTTTAACCTAAAAGTATATGTCTTGACGTTTTCTTTTTGTTTAAATAAAATTTTCAATGAGACTACAGTAGAATGCCACCAGTTAGCAAAGTATTCTGGATCTCTTTTGCTCCTTGTATTACTTGTTTCTTTGGGCTTGGGTTTGGGGTTGTTTTTTTAGTGTTGGTAGTGGAAGGCTTTGGGGGGTTTTTTGTGGGTTTTTTTGGCTGGTTGGTGGTTTTGTTTGTCTGTTTCTAACAATGGTGGTGCTATGCTGGTAGGTCATATGTGTTTAATGCAGGATGTAGAAACGTTCTGATTGTGATGTTAAACATCATTCTGCTGCATATGTTTTCAACTGTGAGGTTAAGATCTAAACACTTCACTGACACCAAATTATGAGGAAGGGTGTGATAGTAATTGGCCTGGAGACGTGTTGTATACTTGCTGCTGCTGTGGCACAGCTACTGAAATGTTCCTGTAGTCCTTTTCAGGATAATCACCGACTTTCTAATGAGTGTACACTAATTTCATGTAGAGTGAAATAAATAATTTTCAATTTTGAAATTATCATACAAGCATTTTGCAGCTGTATCTGTCAGACTTTGATTACTAATTAGCTGCTGTGCACCACCTTTAAGTCTCTTATTCGGCAAGCAGCATCAAATAGTAATTTCAAATTAGGGATATAAATTTTTTCTAGGTATAAGAAAGGTCTATCAGAAAAAAAAAAAAAAGATGGATAGGCATATGTCCTCCCAAATTTGCCCTAAACCACTACAGCATATTTTCAGTCTTTGCCAATGGCTAGTAGGTTTATTATTGTGAGTATAAGAGCATGACAACAGGATTTTCCGGGTAGTGTTTTGGGAAGTTCAGTGTGTTGAGAACGACTGCTCCTCGATTGTTCAGTGCTGTTGTTTGTTTGGGTGGGTGACATGGAACAGCAGTTCCTGTCCTGCTGTTTGCTGTGGGCTGAAGCATCATGCTCTAGGTCTTAGGAGCCCTTCTGCAGCTTGGCCACTGTTTTCTTATCCTCATAAGCTCTCTCTTAGCTCTTACAGCTGGTGCTGTGGCTGAATGAAAGATCTTTACCAGCCAGACTCATACTCATTTAGTCTTATCAAAATGCAGAAAATTACCTATTTTGTGAATTGTATGACAACTATGGAAACATAGCAACACCTACATCATACATTACATGTAAGCCTAGTAAAGCAGCTCATCTGTGACAGTGGGAGGTCTCAGAAGCGCCGCAAAGAAGTGCAAGAAATTTAGTTTTGAATAATTGTGTTTCTTTATGCCTGGAGAAACTTGTTTGAGGCCTTGCTGGAGTGAGCAGAAGAGACTGACATGCTCCCTGCTGCTTAATCTGTGCCTTTTCTGTGAATTCTTAGCCCTCTTACCGGGTGTGTGAAGGAAAGAGACCTTGGTTTCGAAGCAAATCCATTTCCTGTGATTTCACAGTGTCTATTTTGCCTTTCTTTTTCTGGAGAGTTGACTCTGTAAAGGATACCAGAACCATTCCTAAGTGTGCTTTCTACAGACACTAATATCTAAAAGGTTTTAGAGGAGTTCTTGACCATACATAGACAATTTTCTACTATTGTTGACCTGTTAGCTGCTCTTGCAAACTGAGATCATGGTAGATTTTTTTTTTTCCGGGTTCTAACTGCTTTTTATTTGGTAAAGTTATGAGAGCTGTTTCAAAACAAAGAAAAAAAAAATCTGATTTTTCTAGAAGGCTTTTTCCAGAAATAGTTTAATATACTGCAGGGAAGGCAGTCTGTTTTACTAGAGCAAGTCACTGAGACAGTGTGTCAGGGAGAGAAGGAGAGGAAGTGCCTGAATAGATCAGAGAAATCAAGGTGCTTTGGAATTGTAGGATCTGAATAAATAATTACCATTGTCTTCTCACCTAAAGGAAAAATAATAATAAATATCAAATATAATATAAATGCAAAAGTAAATGTTTATCGTGGGAAGCATCTTGCCTCTCCTGGAATGTAACTAGCTGTGTTCTCTACATTGTGCAGGCTTTTACCTACAAATATGGATGTTCCCACCCATCAGACATCACTGATTTCTCTTTTATCTCTTTGCTCTGTTGACATTGCTTTTTTCTCAGAGCTGAACTACTTTTTTGCATGTCATATGTTGTTTTATTTTCCCATTCCTCCACCTTTCTTCCTCTGTCATTTTTGCTTTGTTATTTTACCTGTTTGTAATTTTTCATTCCTGCTTGCATCTTGTCTGTTCTTTATTTCTCTCTTTGCACTTTTTCTCATTTTCTATACAGATCTACTAAACTTCCCTCCCTTTATTTCTTTTCTTTGTTCATTTGACAACAAACCACTTTTTATTTCTGAATCATTGCACTACTTTCTCCTTTTGCCTTTTTTTCATTTTTCCTTGTACTTTTTTCCCCCCTTGCATAATTTATTTTTTATTTTCTGTTCCTTCTCTTCCACTGCAAAGCTGATGATATTGGAAAATTCTGCAGGGGTATATATATGGGAGTTTTTCATGTTGATGGTGTTATATTTATGGGAGTTTTTTGTTGTGGTGGTATTAATTTCAAGTGAATTTTAGATTAATAAAAATTTAAAAGCCTGAAGTATGAATAAATGAAAATTTAACAACAAACAAACAAAACCAAACCCTCAAAAACCAATAGAAGAAATGGCTAGAGTAGTAGTTGTAAAATACTTGGTTTCTGTGTTTCTGTTCCACAGTTCTCTGCAAGCTTTCTGTGATGAGGAGCACTTCTGAGCCAGATTCACAGCAATTTTTATTATCTCGTTTTCACCCTGTACTTCAGTTCTCCATCCATAAAATGCCAAACATGTTAACTTCTGCTGTTATAATACTGCCATTATCCACCATAATATATATTTCACTTATATATATATTAACAGCTGTGAGATAGCCAAATTGTGATCATACAGCTAGCTGAGGTAGATGGGCAGAAAATTTAACTCATGCCCTCCTGAACTGGTAATCCTTGCAGTGCTGCTTTGTTAGTGACTCACTCCAACACAGCATCCTTTGCAGTCAGAATTGCTGTAAAAATGAGGCAAAAGAATCAAGCTTTGTGTTCCTATTCTGTAAGCAATTCTTGATGGAAAGTGTCTTTTATGGTTCATTTTCACCTGTTAGGGTTAAGTAATAAGTAGAAAGCTTAAATGCTCTTTTAAAAGGTCTTTTTTTTTTTTTTAATTGCAAAATACAACTACCAGGGTAAAGGTATTTTTAAGAAACCATGAAGTAACTGCATTTTAAGTTGCAGAAGGAGTTCTCAATAAGAGAGTAGTTTTATTTTACTTAAAAGTATAGAAAAAAGGATGATGGAATTCTGATAGTTAAGTACTGTGAGTAGTGTATATACTGCTGAATGGATCTTGTTTATATCAGTAAATGAATTAAGGTCTTGAAAGGGGAGTTTTGTATTGCTTAGAAAACTTGATTTTTTTTTTATTTTTGTCAAATATAAAACCAAGTGTGCCTGAAATGAGCTGCAAAAACATTAAAATGCTCAAGAAAGTTATCCACACAACACATTAATCTTGCTTTCTAATCATGCTTTGTTTCCTCATTGGAGACTGAACAGAGAGCAGGAACATTACAGGAATATAAGCTGTGTGTTACAATACTTCACTGGGAACTGATTTTAGACCTGTGTGGGATTTTTTCACCTTTTCAGCACTTCATTGCTGCTCAGCTCCTGTGCTTAATACCACAGCTGTAGTAGAATTGAACTGGACTGGAGTTTGAGCTTTAATTTAAGGTGATGACTGTGCTCAAAAGAAGTATAGCAATGGCAGGAAAAGATTTCCTAAGCCCACATCCTGCTGCTGCTGTTTAGAGGTATGAGGGAGATGCTGCTGTGCACAAGCTGGTGAGAAATGGGAGTTCTCAGGGGCCTGGGATGCTTTGCAGTGGGGGGAGTTTTCAAAGCTTTTAGCTCTTAAGCTCTGAATTTCCTTCCCTTAAGCATCCATAAACGTTGGAGAGAGCCAAATTTGGGAGAATTTTCGCAGAGATGATAAAAAGCATTTCCTTGTCACCAAGATACTCCTAAGATTTCAAAGCTGGTTGTCAATCACCCTCAGCAAGCAGGACTTCTAGCATATTTTAAAAGAGTGAAGGATAAATAAAAAGAAGATTCTATGAATTCATTTAACTTACTACCTTTTTGGAAGTGATATTTTTCTAACAATTTTGATAACTTGGAAAAAACTAACAGGGAGCAGAGGTGCCTAGGAATATCTGTTCATTTATTAAGTTAGCCAACACAGTGATCTGAAAGGCAGAATAAAGGAAAGTTGTCTGCTTATAAAAATAGTAAAAGTGTAACCAGCATCTAAATGGAACAGAAAATATATTTTTCTACCTGAATGAGCATACTTGGTACATATGCTTTACCTAAGGAAATACAATTACGGAAGGAAAAGCAAACTATTACACTTGTTAAAGATTACAGCTTTCAAAAAGCTTTAGAGTTGGATGGGGTCTCAGAAAACAAGAGGTTTTAAAAATGAAAAAAAAAAAAGGAAAAAAGTGTTCTGGAGCCTGATATATTAATATTCACATCAATAAATTATTAAAATTATTGAACCATTAGATTTAAGTATATTTAGATGTATTCTGGACATCTAGAGAACCAGGTAGCAGAACTCCTTCCTATTCCAATTAATATCAGTGCTGTATAAGGAACCAGAGAATGATACTTAAATTGAAAACAAATTAATTCAATAGATGGTAATGTATAATTTTCATTGAAAGAACACCAAAATATTTGGGAAGGAAACAAAAGAATGTCTTTGACAGCTAGTTCACTATAATGCTTTTAATAATGTATTTGTAGTTAAAATGTTATAAATGGGGCTAATTTTGGGAAGAGATTTTTTTTCAGTAGTGCTGGGCTTTTCAGTATTGCTCTGTAAAACAGACCATAAATTCTTACAAGTAAGAAATTCTCTCTACAGAGAGCAAATAGCAAAAGACCAAATTTCTTTTTCAGGGAAACAAAACTGAGCTGTAATTCTGCAGGCTTTGAGATGTAAACAGGCACAGTAAAAAAAATTCTGTGTGTGTTTCAGCTCTTTCAGTTGGTCTTAGACCTTTCATGAGGAAGAAAATTGAAGTTTTAAGGACTAGACATAAAGATAATTCTATCATTTCGAATTACTTTTATTTAAAAAGCAAATTTTTATTCGCTTTTTATTACATGAATGACCAGTGGCATTAGCTTGAGAGAGTAAGGAAAATGCAGTGCTAAAAGCATCACGTGACATCAGGTGTAAATGACAGCAATGCTGTTTTGATTTCCATAGGTCTGGGATTAAGCTCACAGTGTATGGAATTTTATCTATTATTGGAAAAAAAAAAAACCTCCAGTCAAATAGATATGATACTTTTTCTTGTTTACAGTGAACTGCCTAATGTAGAAGATAGTTCAACTGTGAATAGAAATTTAAAATGTGGCAAATGCAAGAAGAAAGCAAATGCAAAAAGAATATTTTTTCTGTTGTCCATAATGACCCCGTAGCACTCCCATATTCCCTTTTCTTTCATTTAGCATGACTCATGTCATAATTCTTTTGAAAAAGAAATAGAATTATGCCAAGATAATTTGTTGTTCTGTGAAATAATTTGGGCTTTATCCTCACAAAAAATGCATGTAAGCTTTTAATTTTAAAGGAAGGAGAGGCCTGAGGTTTCATTCAATATTTAATGTTTATATTTTATACTCCCTGTAATGTGGGGTAATTCAGTCAACATAACATTTTTGGATGGTAGAAAAGTTCAAACATGAAAATTCCATTTGGACTGTCTGTGCTGCCTATCAGAAATCTCTAAGGGTATTTAATCATTCAGAATAAGAAAGGTTTCTTTAATTTTTAAACATGTATTTCATTTTATGTTTTATTTAAATTGTCTTAACATTTACATAGAACCCCTTGAAGGCTTGAAAACTTGAAATTTACGTTTGATTAAAAAAATAAATAATTATGTAGCAGAGTATGAGCAGACATATATTAGAGAAAGGAGAGGTACCATTTGAGTATGAAGATATTCTGACAATTACAAAATATGACTTGCAAAAATCACTGATTTATGAAGTGATTATTTATTTTAAAGGAACTGGAAGCTAGATTCCAATAGGGTTGCTGTGGTACTGTTGCCTCCCACAACAGTGTGAATTTTTAAAGAAGCACTGTGCATGAGAAACTCGAAGCTGCAGAAGTGTACTTAATGTTGGCTTATGAGACAGGGGAGCTAAAGGCACAAGGATAGTTTCTTTTTCCATGGTAAGATGTGGGTGTTCTTGGAATTACTCAGGAAATATGGGCTAAGGGAGGCTGGGTTGGTGCTGCTGCTGTGAACCTCTGGGAAAAATAATTACTATAGGAGTGTCCAAACAGTGTGAACATGGGAAAAGGACATCACCAGCTGCATGGTGAAATGTGCAGCCTGGCATGGTCCATGAGAGACCAGAACAGAGAGGAGAAATGAGCAGCACTGAAAGAAGCAATTTCAAGCAGTAATTGAAAACCTAAAGCATTTCTTATGATAAACTTCTGCATCTTTAAACTTTGATTCCCCCCAGCAAAATGACTGAAAACTTTCTGGATTTTCTCATAGTTATCAATTGTATGTTCCAGGAATGCTCAGTTTGGGCTAGGTTGCTGTGTCAGATTTAACTTGCCAGTCTCTTGAGGTTGATGGCAAGGTATGTATCATCCCCCTTTGACTTGCAGTCTGTCCTAAGGGGGCTTATGAAAACAGATGAACCCTCACTGTTTAACAAGCAGTACTAAAAAGAAGATATTTATTTACTTCTGACTCAAATGTGCTAATGACAGTTTACCTGCTGTAACTTCTGAGTGTACCAGCAAAATGCTAATCTGCTTAGGTTTGTCAGGTATTTCATTTATGGTTCTGGTTTCTTCAGCTATTAAGCAAGTTGCTTACTGTCACCACTGAGTGTTTTCCCAGCCAACTAAGGGAGGATGAAAACTTTTATTAAAGCAGTTACCCCTTTAAAAAGCATTTTTTCAGATCTTCCTATTGACACCAATACACTGTATTCTCAATTTAGAATTTAACAAATACTCATTACTAAACAAATTTATTTTCACTCATATCACGAGAATGCCAAGTATTTTCACATACTTTGGGTGGAGAACTGAATGTGAGATCTTTCTATTTGTCTTTTCTCCGTTGTGCCATTTTCTGGCTGGTAGGAACCTCAGACTAAACCTGAATTGATTTCTCTGTGATTGGAATTCTCTCTCCACTTTTAGGACATATGTTGGCTTGTTTTACACCCTGTCTATCTAGTCCAAGGTGATGTGGTCATTTAATATATTTAATATGATTAATTTCATTTACAAATGAATTTATAAAAAGTATTTTCTGTGTGATTTGAAACTTGCATAGAAGCAATGCAATGATTAATTTCAGTGTAACCATTTGCTTGTACACCTTTAGCAGATGTTAGCTATGTTCAGTCTTTGGGAGGTATTCTTTGGCTTTGTCACAGTACAGAAGTATACATAGCTGTATACTATGTATACAACCTTAAATAAAAGGTACAAGGTATGTAACAGACGGGTTTCATGTGTAAATATGCACACACTTCAGATCATCTTGCCTTTCAGCTCCAAATGTTTTTCTCCAATACAATTAGTGATAAACCAGCAAGCACTAGCAGTGGTTTTGTATTTTGAACTTTGATACATATCCACAATTTTGTTAGATTGTCAAAGCTAGTCACTACTTCTGAGTAATTTTTAAGGAAAATAGGCGGATCAGATATTTAGTATTGCTGTGTTCACTACTGTCTGTGATATCATTTGGCTTTGATATCATCAGTCACTAGAATGTCTCAATGGAATTCAAATCTTCGTGATTTTCAAAGAACCATAACAAAAAAAAATCATTTTATTGCATCATTTGCTGAGGGGAGGGGAAAATTAAAATCAGACATTTTCACCTTGAGAATTAATTTGAAGGTGTAGATATCTTTTTATGTAGAGAAAACTGTTGTTCAAAACCGGTTTATACCTCTCTAGACAGAGGTATCCCTAGATTTTTAATCCCAGAAATTTATTTTTAGAATTTAAATGCTGTTTTACATGCAATTTGAAAAGTATTTAGTTGAAACCTGCCCCGGTGCTTTAGCTTTTTCTGAGATTTTTGAATCACGGCTGGTTAATAAAAAATTTGTCCTTACTTCTTCCACGCCTACATTAAAAGCACCTTTTCTGTCACACAGCCTGTGCAGTTTTCCCATAGGGACATATAATGGAGTTCATCAAAGTGAAAAAAGTGAGTCACACAGTCATTTATTTACTCATGTAAGACAATAATGGTCTTGATAGTTACCTGGACACACTTTCATTTCATTAGACTATGGAAAAGCTGGGCATTTAAAATTCTTAGCAGACTTCATGACAAGTGAACAGAAAGAAACTCAGGGTTGCCAGGTGGTTACTGTCTCATTTAATGCCATTTGTTGTCTTTTGGCAACAGTGAGCAGATATGCTGCTTTTCTGAATATTCTAGAATATTTAATTATATAGATTATGACAAGGAAGTCCAGTTTGCATGGTATAGAGAGTCAAATGATGCATAGTATTATTTTATTATTATTAAAGTATCAGTTTAGATTCTAAAATCACGTCTATCTAGTTTCATGGGTGCAAGCTGTCTAATATTCATAGGTAAGGTTTTATGTTTATCTCCTAGACAGATGATTACAATTCAAGAATATGATTCCCTGCTGTCTGGTTTTTTTTCCAGCCCTGTGGGACTGGACTTCCAAGAGTTAGTAGCACTGGCTCTCTAACAGCAGAAGACCTTTTACAGGAGTGCTAGAACAGTATTTTTGAATCACTCTGAATGGCAGGCTGGCTCTGCCATTATCAGAGATGAGAGGGTTTCTGACAGTGGTTTCATCTTGAGTGTTTTAATTATTTGTTTGCCATGGTTCTTTTAGAAGCTGTTGAAATAGAGAAGAGCCTTGCATTCCCCAGTTAATACTTTCTCTAACTTGCTTGCTTGGTAGGTTTTTTCTGTGAGTGAATGGTATGTTTGACACCAAAAAGCATTTTTGCTTTGAAATTTTTATATATAGGGTAATTCTTTATGTCAGGGGCATTGAAATCTTCATTGAAACTTCTACAGAAAATGTAAATGAAATATGAGACAGTTCTTTACCTGTCCTTGATATTCCTTTCATTTCAGCTGCTGCACACCTTGCTGTCTTTTCCCAATTCTGTTCAACTGTGCAATGCTGCATAGTATGAGATAAAAAATTGAAATGTAATTATTTTGAATTAACTTTCTGTGTCTGTAGCCATGTATCAGGTTTAATTTCCGAGGAGATGTATAACCACATTTGTATCTATCTATCTATCTAGTGTGAAAAGCAAAGATGGTCAGCATCAAGTATTCATCCCAAGCACAAGATTGCTCATGATCCTTTTTCCACTGTCTTTAGTGACTAGAGGTAGTGTGTAACTTCCAGACACTGGATACATACCCTTTAGCTGTCCTTAACAAGTAATAAAGAATATGAGACACTGCTTCACTTTTTAAATTCGCTGGTGAGCAGAGTTCACTTGTGTGAAAAGTTGCCTTTATTAGTACCTTACTTGTCTTCAGAGTTTAATTTAGTATCTCCCTGGTGGGCAACTGCATGGGAGGTAATCAGCCTGATATCATGGCTTTAGGGAGTGCATTTTGTTTCCATAATTGGCCTACATTCCATCTGCACGGAATCTGACTTAAGATATCCAAGGGTTTTTGCAAGGTAAGCATCCCTGAAATTCAAGCCTAGAATTTTTGTCATGTCATATCCGTGCTATATTTATTTACGTGTAGTTTGCACAATCCATTCTGGCTATACACTTAAAACTTTCCTTTTATCTAAATTTCTTTCATCTGAGAGATCACTCATTTCCATTTTTAGCAAATTTTTTTTCAGTAGTATTTTTTATCTGATTTGAAATGTAAAGTTAAAAAAAAAAAAAAAAGAGACATACATAGATTTTTAAATTCTCTGTCCAGGCATTTAGATTCACATTTTGCACAGAACTGTTTGAGCAGTGAATAATCAGAGTGTAAGTAAAGCATTTTCACTTATTCTCAGCAAACTGCATTCAGAGGATGAGAAGAACACCTCCGCTGGATGAGCTGCAGCCGCCTCCGTACCAGGATGACAGCGGTTCTCCTCACCTGTCCTGTACCCCCTCCGAGGTTGGAGACAGCAAATGTGAATATTCCCAGTGCAGCAACAGCCCAAGGTGTTCATATAAGTGCCCAAGTGAGGGGAGCACGGGACACGAAATAGAAAGCTTTCATAACAAAGGGTACGAAGAGGATGTTCCCAGTGATAGCACAGCGGTTCTTAGTCCAGAGGTAAATGAAAAGAGTTGAGTGTGGTGAAGCACTTTTGTCATCTAAAGATCAATATACAGTTATATGGGAACTGATACTGCAGCTCAATTCAATTAAAAAAAAAATAGTTTGTCAGAAAAGATGATAATATGCTCTCAGATTGTTCAGATTGCTGTAGTTAGCTTTATGGCACCTTAACTTTCAAACCAGCTCCCAGAAAGAGTGAATTCATTTTTAAACCATTTTAAACCAGTCAGAAAATTTCATCACGCTGTAAGGACTGTTGTCAAAATTCTTCCACGTGATTTTTCAGGCAACTGAAATAAAAGTTCTGTTAATGCTTTTTCGAACTGAACACCCCATAATGTAAAACAAGTTTTATGGGGAAAAAAATTTACAAAGGTTTTTTTGTCAATTGTTGATGTGGTATAGTGATTTGGGCCACTTAATGTTCTTATTTTTCCGCTATAAATTGTAATGCTATATATGTATTTTTTTCTGTGAAGAAATCATCTTTTCTGACACATATTTCATTGGAATGCCTTTAACAACCAGTTACTGCACTGACATCTATGGGTAAGTCTAATTAGTGATGCCATGTGCAGAAGAAGCTCTTTTGGTACAAATTTGTCTTTTGTTGCTATCAGAAGTTTTGAAGTGTGTGTTAGAGCTCAGTCCTGATGTTTCTGTCTAAGAAGCCCTCTTGGTAAGTTGATGTTGTGTACCTGGGGTGTTGGTGCAAGGTCTGGAAGGCCCAGCTGCAAGGCCTTCCCATTTTGTGTCACTCCAGTCATTAATGTAAGCATATTCAATAAGAACTGAGAATGCTGCCAACTTTTTTTATAGCCACTCAAAGCTTCAGGAGTGAAGCCTTTAGAGGAATGCATTCCCACAGCTGTATGGCAGCCAGGTTAAAATAAGAACATTTCTTAGCCCAGAATTCTTTGTTTTGGCATCTATTTGTTCATGTGAACAAGCTTATCTTTGATAATATGAAGACACACTTGAAATACCTTTGGTTTGCATACTTGGATACAGGTTGACCTGTACTTGTAAATATTTTCTGTTTCAGTATCCCTATCAAGCTGGCTGTTGTAACATTATAGAGGATCAGTATGTTATTTGAAACTTGAAGTGACAATAAACCATCTGAATTTTCAGTTTAAAATGCAATTTTAGGACTAATGTAGTTTATACACAGTTCAGAAGATGAGTTCAAAACAGATACATCTTCTACAGTTACAGTTAAATTACATGAATAAAGCCACAATAGTGACATCCTTGGCCATAGCAGAGGGGTTGGAACTAAAAGATCCTTAAGGTTCCTTCCAACCCCAAATCTTCTGTGATTCTATGTTTCTACAATAAATTTTGGCATACTTATATAACTCTTGTGGACTGCAACAGGAGCTGTGTGTGCAAGTAGGTTTGTAATTCCTGTATTTGTGCTGGCATCTCACTGTGCTCTCAATCATTAGCTGTCTCTTCAAGCAATATAATAGGTTAACTTTAAAATATGTGTGTAAAATATGTGAAATGAGGAGGTTTTATCTTGTAAAAAATGTATATATACTTTTTAACATGTGGGGCACACAAGAAGAGATCATTACAGCTTAATTCAATCTGAGTTCAGACTGACTGGCTTCTGGCTTTTGCTGGTATTGGCCAGGTAAAGTCTTGATTTCATCTTGACTGCCAGTCAGCCATCTCTTTGGGCTTTCAGTGCTTAATAGCCTTGTTTATGAAATGAACAAAAAGATCATTGTGCCTTCGTATTGTCTAGAGTAAACCATATATTTCCATGCTAGGTTTAATAATAGAATACAATAAATAAATAAATAAATAGGCTTTTTTTTTTTCTCTTCTTCTTCAGGATATGTCAGCTCGAGGATCATCTTCACAGCTTCCTAAACCTTTTGATCCTGAGCCAGTAGCTAAATACGGCACGCTGGATGTGACTTTTGACTATGACTCACAGGAACAGAAGCTTTTGGTGACAGTGACAGCTGTCACAGACATTCCAACATACAGCAGGACAGGTGGGAGCTCGTGGCAAGTACACCTAGTTCTTCTCCCCATAAAGAAGCAGAGAGCAAAAACCAGCATCCAGCGGGGCCCGTGCCCTGTCTTCACGGAGACATTCAAATTCAATCACGTCGAGTCGGAGATGATCGGGAATTACGCCGTGCGCTTCCGACTGTACAGCGTGCGGCGCATGAAAAAGGAGAGGGTTGTGGGAGAAAAGATTTTTTACTTGACAAAACTGAATCTTCAAGGGAAGATGTCGGTGCCAGTGATACTGGAACCTTCTTACAGTCTGCCTGTGAGTATGAAATGAGGCAGAATAAGAATGCAGTGAGATACAGTGTCCTGAATTCTGAATAAGAATGGTGTATGTATTTATAGAGTCATCACATCCACTCAGTTTTTTGAACAGTCATAGCACTGCATTAGCACAATGAAAATTTTCTTAGAGCTTGTTCCTTTAGAGAGTGTATGTAGATACATTCCCTTTCCACCTGCAAAAGCTGTCCATATTTTTCCTTTTAATTGCTTAGAAATTTCCAGTCCATAAATAGGAATATAGTGGTGAATGTATGTATCCATGCATATAGATATGTATATGTATGTAATAGTATTATCTTTACCACCTGCAGCACTTCAGTTTAAAGAGAAAAACATACCAGAGTGGAAGAAAAAAGAAGCTATACTAGCAAATGTCCTCCATCTGTTGCAATTAAGTCTTGGTTGCAAATAGGTATTTTCCTTGAAAGAAAGAAATATAGGAAAGAGGAATTTTGTGAGTATAAAGCCATTTTTAATAACTTCACATTAGAACCTTGGAAATAATTGATTTCTGGTTCAGTCTGAAGTGAAAAGTAGTTGAAACTGAAAAGGATTTTTTCTGAAAGAAAAACAACTATCTATCTGATGAATGAAGTTATTTGTCCTCCAAATAATATTTTTAATAAAGAAAAGCAGCAGTAATTAAGGATAAACAGAGGTATCATTAGTAATAAACACAGAAGATCGCTAAACTGGCAGTGATTACCATCTTCTTTTTTTATTTTTGTAAGAATTTAAGTATGCTTTTGTCCAGAAAGAGAATGTTTGTCATGTTGTGGTCTGGGCATCCTAGACTAGGAGTACTTGAGTGTTCCTTGCTTAAGAGTTGCATGTGTTCTACGTTACAGATATATTTTTTGGGAAGAAAAAAAAAGATGATTATCAAGGAGATCCATATTTGGTCATTGTATGTATTTTGTGGGGTTTTTTTTGAACAACGAAAGAAAAAGAAGAGGAGAAGGGAAAGAAAGGAAAATATTTTTTTAGGTGAAGCAAAGCAATTAATTTGTTCTGCACTTTGAAAAAAGGTTTGGATTGATCAAAATGGCATTTCTGGTGAGCATGAGTATTGCCAAAGACTCAAAATAAAAGGCTGTTGTATTTAATGACTGAATATATATATTTATTAGTAAAAGTTGAGGTTAAATCATGGATCTGGTGGAGGATCAACTGACAATAGAGCAGATTTCTCATGGTTCCTTAAGAAGCACAAATCAGTCTAATCTAAGGATGAAATGATTCACCTCTCTAGAGCAAAATTTCTTTGTGAAAAGTTTGCTAGTTTCACAGCCTGGAAAAAAGCACCCCATGACCCAGAACACTGAATATTCTAAAGGTACTTGCTTAATTTGTATGTTTTCAATAGGTTTGTGTATAAAATTTACTAAAGTCAGTGAAAAAGGGCAGTGAATGGCCCAGGCTTGTGATTGATTGGTGTATCCCATATGTGCACTGGTTATTCTTCAGTATTACTTTCTTGAGGTTTTGTGGTAGGCAGAATAAAACCAAGTTCCATAAGGCAGGAAAGATGATGAGGTTGTTCCTTATTTTCTGTTATGGTATAGCATGGTGTGTCCGCGTTTTTCACTCCTCAGTTTTTGGGAGTTGGAACAACAATAAGGAATATTGGTAGAAAGTGAAGGGATCTTCCAGAGTTTGATGTTGTAACACGATTTAAGCAGCTCTACGTGTTGCTGGAAAGGATCCTTCAGAGTCGTGAGAGCTTGAATGAGGATCCATGGTCTTTTGGAACTACGCAAATCAGTTTTTAAACCTTTGGGAATTCACTCACTTCTGAGTTTATAGGTATTTTTATCTTATCATTTACAGCCACTATAATATATTTCCAGTGAGCAGATTTTTTGCAGGATTTAACACCTATTTGTTTTGCAAGAATGTTAAAATTCGTTGTGTTTTTAGTATGTATGACTGGAAGTGAGGGGCATCCTTGGGCTCTTGAGCTCAAGCCCAGGTTACTCAAAACAGCCAGGTCATCCTGATCACAAAATTGTGAATTTTCATCTGACAACATCAGATTGTTTTGTTTGCAACCTGAATTTCTCCATGGCCAAGTTATTACCATTTGCTCTTCTGCCAACATTGGCCTTGAGCTTAATTAGTTCCTACCCTGCTCAGGTGTTTGCCTCTGGGTGTATTTATACACATTGATTGTATTCCTTTTTAACTGTCCTTTTGCTAGAATAAACCAACAGTCTTTATGTACAACTAATCATGAATGTCAGGCAGGATTTATTTAACGGGAAAAGGTAAGTGCTGTTTGAATTTGGAGATATGCAGTTGCTCAAGGATATTAGTAATTATAAGATCCACGATGAAGCACATTGTATATTCAGAATTAAATTTGCCTTGTTCAGTTGCAGAGGGTTTTGTTGCTGACAAGTGTTTATGTGTGACAGCTTTTTTATGAAGATATTTCTTGGACACATGACAGTTGTCCTATTTTTTCAACTGCTTCTCATTATATGGATTTTATATATTAAATATACCTTCTGTCACTGAAACTTCCTAATCCATTGAAATATCTATGCTAATCTCTTCTGCAGAAATGTATTTTATTTCCCTCTGTCTGTTCCTGATATTGTATGAATGTATTTTATTAGCTAATCATATGCCTTCTGATTGTGTAAGAACAGTTTGTATCCTGCGAAGTTCAGTATTTTTTCAGTGATACCTTAAAGCTGTACACAAGGGAATCTGGCTAAAGGTGGATCAGCAAGTTCAGTGCCTTTCAAACATAGTGACATGTTGATGTGAGTGGGGCCTGCAAGTCCCTGGTAATTGTTAAATAGTGAACAAGTGCATGTTGTGCTGAGGACATGATACTAGTATGTTCCTTAAATAGGTTTCAAAGCTACGTGTGGCTTCAAATTTACAAATACATTCACAAAATATCATTTTCACCCAAGATTTCACCCCGTTTCTCTGCTTCCCACATTGTGTATAATCTCTTGCATTAGCAGCTATTATCCCCAGTCCCGTTGCCATTTGTCTTTTACAGCCCTGTGTTGCTGCAGTTCTCCCACGTAACAGGGAATTCCTCCTCAGCCCCCTTATTTATCACACGTTTTCCTCACAAGTTCAGTCCCTGTTTGAGTGAGGAGGAAGCAGTGAAACCAATATGAGTTGGGCAGAATGCAATTGTCACTGTTCTCTGAGACAGTGTTCCTTTCAGATTTAATAGAAATTGTCCTTTGCATCAAATGTTTAATAGCAGGGGTGTACATTGTGGTTTTGTCAGAGTATAGTTTGTGTAGGAAGATATTTGTTGATGCTTTCAGAGAAATTTTCCCTTCAGTACAGCAGAAGAGAAATTTTTCTTCACCCATCTTGGAGTTTAGAAAAGCTGTTTATTTCTCCTCAGGAAATCCCTGTGGACCTGTTTTTAGTTACTCTTCGTTCTCACCCAGAGAAATTTTCCTGACAGTGAAAAACAGCCTCTAGTATGATGTGATTATAAAAACATATAAGCAGTTTATTGAGTGAAATCTGTTTGGAAAAGATCAAAGAAACATGCGTAATCCCCTTCACCATCCCATAGGTTGCTTTTTGGTCTATAATAACAACAATCAATCGTGGTTTTTATTTTGTGATTGATTTGGGAAATACTGTTTGGGTGACCCAAACATCCCTCTTGCTGCTAAGCAAATCTAGTAATCGTTCATTATGTATCATCAAATTACTAGGTGTTTACTGGGAAGAATTCCATTTATTTTTCTTTCTTTCTGTAGCATTCTCCATTTCTAGCATCTTGAACTCCCAGTGTGATCCCCATAACAAAGGACCGACGGTGAAGGCAATCATAGGTGTTTTTTAAGATTATTTTGTACATCTTTACTATAAAGATCCAGAGGATCTGGATAATTATTTTAATTAGGTTTTCTGAGTGAAGGCATTTATGCATGCAGTGTATAAAGATGCTCAGTCTTGCACACACGCGCGCACACACACACACACACACACACACACACTCTCTCCACTATGAGGACAATGGTTAATCATTTAGGGTACACTGGTTTATGCACTGTGCTTAAGGCCTCTATTTCATGTTGCCCTTTATGTGTGGTGTGTCTTCAGTAATCCTTGTAAAGTTTATCAGCTCATAAACTTTGCCGGAATAAAGGCTTTCAGAGTGGCATTTTTTTGGGGGGAATTCTTGTCCATTATAGAGTCAAGCTGTCAGGTTTTGTGCAAAGTAGAAGAGTAACTACTAGTGACTTTACTACTATGTTCTTAACGGTGTGATCTATCCAGGATTGTATTTGGAAGGCTAAATACTAAAATTCCTATGTATAAACAGAGCTTTAGTAAATTCCAGTATGGTACTTTAAGCTGCTAATAAGAAAAATGACTAAGACTTGTCTAGAGAAGAAACAAAAAGACAAAATATTATGTTCTTAGTATTTTAGCTGGAATTCTACCTAAAATGAAGACTTTCTCTGTGATGATATGTAAATGCTCTTGGTTAGCTTGTATAAATTGTGTCCATCAAAGTAAGGGTCAATTATGTTTAAGCCCTGAGCACATTTTATGTCAGGAATAACTTACTCAATTCATCTGAGTTAGCGGTGGTAGTACACAGAAAATCAGAATTGATCCTTTGATACAGTAAGAAAGATGACTCCTGCTGATTTCTTTGAAGGAAGTTATCAGGTGAGTGGAAGGTGGTGGTAATGAGGCAGGAGTGAGGGTGCAGGAGAACTTGGCAGTACTTGGCAAACAAAGCATTCTCCCTGTGGTTGGCAGCTCATGTAACATTTCCTGTCAGTATTGACAGCCAGCACCTATTGTCTTCTTGGTGTTGTGGCTGGGGGTAAAAAAATTGACTTTCAACCTCCTTGCCAAGATGCAGATGGGAAGTGAGTTCCTACATGGGTAGCCAGATCTATTACTGGAACCCTGAATGTAGGGTACTGAGAGAATTTTTTGAAGTTAGCAATGCAAAGAGTTTCATCTAGTGGTCAAAATCATCATTTGGCCACACAGAGTAAAATAACAATTTAGCAACAGGCATGCTTTGCCTTCAGTTAATGAGTGGCTTCAAAGAAGTTGCTTACTCAACTTGGTCCCTACAATCTTTGATATCTACAAATAATGGAAGCTATGTTTCAGACATAGTATTACTTTTGAGTGTACAATGATGCTTTTCAGTCTCTAAAGTTCCTTCAGTCAAATGACAGGCTCTGAATGACTGTTCTAGATTAACTCAAAATAATCCTGTTGAGCACTACTCTTAGTCAGAAAAGCCAGTCCGTCAGTGGCAAACATGTTGTCTTGTTTTGATCATCTTTAAAAAAATAAAATAGAAGGACCTTATCAATACATAGAGCTAAAAAAGTGAGGTAACTGTGAGATTCTATCATTCTCTGTAGCAGAGGTGTGGTCTCCCAACCTGGACTGTGATTTCTAAGAGCAGTAAGAAAAAGAATCATACTGTAAATTTCCCAGAAGTGACTTTTTAGAAGTTGAAAGTTAAGATTATCAACGTTGTCCCTCGTATGAAATTTCCACTTCTGAAGACTATGAGCTGCTGCTTAAACCTTCCTCAAGCAACTCTTTCAGTGGAGGTACATTATTTAATTTATCAATCCAAGTGAAATTTCTGGTTCCCTGAGAGATCCTGATTTTCCCAAATATTTTATTTTCTTATAATTTTGACTCTCCTTGTTTGCATATATATGTGCACACAAATATCTTCTCACGCTTGTTACTGTCTTTCAAAAAAACTAGGAAAGGACAAACTACAGAGTTAGTTCTATTTGCAGTTTTGAGCACCCTTCAGCAAAAGTGTGTGCACCATTTTTCTTTGATTTATTTCCACTGAAGGAAGTCCTAATCAGAGATTTTGCACAAATAGATGGAGTCACCTAGTCTGCAAATTCATAACCTATGTGGTTATGGAACTTTTGAATTAGTTTTTGATTTATTTACCGGATGATTCTTCATATTACTCTGGTGGGCTTTGCAGTATAACATAAATCTTCTTCATTAGCATTCTTCATTTCAGACTTGAAGATCTTCAGGTAATCGCTTCTTTTGTATATTCCAGCAGCCTGTATTTGGTATCAGATAAGCATTTCTGTTCATAGGGTGCCTTTAGCAAGGCATCGTTTTAGTCGTAGTGTGTCAGCCTCTTGTCAGGTTTGCCCTTTGTATCATTTGACCTTGAGCTGAATCTTTCGCAGCTCCTGTCTTTCTGTTGGGCTTAATCAGATGTCAGCTGGCCCCAGGAGAATCCAGTTTGTCTTTTTCCTTTCTTTTTTGTGTGTAAGATAGCTCTAAGGACTGAAGCAGATCCCTTCTGACTGGAAACACCTGGTGGTCCTCTGATCATGAGATTAAAGGTGACCTGAGCAAATCAAAAGGGCACCACTTGCAATTGTTAATCACAAAGAGTTTACCTGACAAATACATTCTAAATGTACAGTTACCGTTATGGGTTTGTTCATTGTGAAAAATAATTGCATGTATGTTTATGAACTGAAATACCAATCCATAGATTGACTACTCATAAATCGTGCTTACTGTTTGATTGCTGAATTGGTCTCTTTTCCCAGACTGAAAGGGTGTAATCAAGAGAAAAATGAAATTATTTGCCATTGATCTCCCCAATGAGCACAGACTCAATGCAGCTGGACAGAACATTGTCATTTAAAGAAGTCTGTGGTCTTGGAAGCTGTCCCACAGTAATATCTCCATGCTCTTACATATTTGACAGGGAGTAAAGAGAGGGGGAGGTATGAGTGGATCTGGGTGGGAGCTGTTAGTGTAGCTTCATCAGGAATGCAGGTAAAATGTCTGCATTTTGTGTCAGATGTTTTTGCCTAAATTGCTAACACAAATATCTAACAGCTTTTAGTGCTTGAATGTTCCTTTATGTAGCTGTCTTATCACAGAAAACAGAATTGGATAATAAAAGCCCTCTTGCCTCTTTTCCTCCCCTGGCCCATGGCTGTGTAAAAAGCTGCTAGACTTCTGCAGTGCAAAAACAGTACTTTTGCAAATGCTGTAAATTCCACTGTAGGTTCATTTCCAACTGCTGCTTGGGTTTGCTCTGAAGATTTCAAGCCCGTTATGTCTGTGGAACAACCAGGTGACCTTTTGTCATCTTAAAATGTTTCCCTTTCAGTAGAAAATTCATGTTTTGTTCTGCAGAGCTGATAATTTAAAAAAAATTAAACACAAAGTACTAATAGCAAATTCTCATGAAACAGGAAAAACAACACAGAAATCTTTCTGTGAACTTGTTCAAAATCTTTCAGAAAAGTGAGTGCTGATTTGCCATTAGTAAGAATATGTAAATTGTATTTTGTTGTTTTAATATTACTGCTAATTGTAGTATCTTAAATTTGAAATCAAGCATTTGCTTATCAATATAGTATTCTTATTAGAAATCTCACAAAGATTTAATTTTTTAGACTAATTGTTTTAAATTATTTTGAAATGGAAATTTGTGTATTATAATATATCTTAGGAAGTTTGTTGTAGTATTTGTGGTAAATTAAAGCTCTGTATAGAATTTTTAAAGTTTTAATCCTTTGAATCTAGTGAATCAAAGAATTTTAATTTGAGCTCAATTTCTCAGTGTTCCATCTGTGTGAAAACAATGTGTTTTTTAGGATCCTGCATCCAGAAATTTTTCTCTCTTGAGAGTAAAAAATAGGGTAGAGCAGAAGCTTTTGATGAGAAATGGGAATATTATCATTTCACATAATCTGATTTTCAACTACATTAATATTATTTAATAATCAAAACAATCCATATTTGATGTGAATACCATCGATGTTGAGTGGATTTATTTGCTAAAACTGGAATTTTTGACTAGGAAGTCCTGGTAATATTTAAAGCATGCCATTTTACCCAAAATGAATGGGGTTTTTTTTCCCCTAAGATCAAGTTGCATAATGGAAAGAATATTAGACTATTTAGCTTCATGTTTGTGATTTAAGTTGACTTAGTAATGCTGTAAAGTGTTAAGTACATGAATAAAAATGCACTTTATACTTAATTGGAACATGCTTCAAGGAAGCTATTAAGCAAAAAACCCAAATAATTACCTGTCATAGATAATGATACTTTCCTAAACTTGAATCTTTGTGAGATGCTTAAAGCTATATGTTTCAATGTTTGCAAGTTCAGGGTATAAATTTAAAGCAAAATACTGATAACTATGTCTTCTCCTAATTTTACAGGACAGCTGGCTTTTAACTTTGACATTCCTAATTATTTTACATCCCTCCGTTTTCAGGGCTAAGTTCATCAGGTGGTTTAAGTTCTCTTTCCCAGGAATGATCTCGATATTTTTTCAAGAGCATTTTAGCTTTGAAATGTGTTTTTACAAAGTGTCTGGTGCTGAAGGCCATAATGAAGGGTGTGGAGCCCCTAGATTTGGTTTCCAACTCTTGAGAGCTGCTCTGGAGCCCATTTGGGGCTTGGGTGCTCTCCTCACCTCAGCAAGCTCAGCAGGGAATGGGAGCTTCAGGGTTCAGCCCTGGGGTGGTGATTGAGAGAGATGAATGCTTTCATCTGAAAACTCCTGGAGACCTGGACCGAGGGCTCTCCTTTGCCTGCTGGGATTCACGTTTCCTTCCCTAACCTCTCACTTGTATTGATCTAGGAGTAGAAAAAGTAACGTGCAAAAGAAGTTCTTTAAGAGATTAGTGGTATAACATTAACATTTAAAATTGGAGAGAGACATTTTGACAAGTAACATGCTGTGAATCAGATTTTTGTTGCTGAAGGACTGTCAGCAAGGTTTCATCTTTTCCGTGTATATTTTGAAAAGCCAAAAGAATCAGATGCTCTCGTTTCCTAAGCCTACAGAGACGTGATTTTAACCTGTGCATTGAGGAAAATGAACTTTTAACTGCCTTCAGAGCATGGCCACATTATTCCCTGTCATTAACTCCAGTTGGCTTAAGAGCAGAATTTATAAGCAGAACTTCAGGATATAGAAAAATAACAGTAGGAGATGAATATGTAAGCAACAAATACTGTGTTTCCATGGAACTGTGGGGAAGGAAGACAAATAAACACATTTTACATATATTACCGTGGATGCAAATAGATGATTGTCTATGTTGTAAGAGGGGAGAGAAAAACACTATTGAAGTTGCTTCTCAGGGGTTGAAGTCTGATGTCAGACATTCTGTGTGTTCATGTCCATTGGTATGAGGGGGAAAGAGGAGTGTTCTTTTTTTGATTGCCAACTTTGGTACAAAGGGAACGTATGAAATACAAAGCCTGCGTAATGGGAATGTTTTTATTATATCTTTATTAAGAAGTAATGTCTCTTCCCCAGATAATATATGCAAAGAACTCATCAAGGACAATAGTTTGGAGAATTAGTAATTAAGTTTTTGTAGAATATGACACATACTACTTTTACAATCCAGTGGAAAGAAGCAATTCTTGTACGTGTTGATCAAATAAAATCAGACTAACTTTATTACAAAGTACTGTCCTGTGGTGTATATGGGAAGGTTTATGTTCTTTGCACACAGATTTATGTTAGACAATTCAAAAGCTCAAACACTTTTTATTTACTACAGTAAGACAGATATATGAACCAAATATTTGGAATACACTTCACCTTTTTTTTTTTTTTTTTTTGCAGTGCTTACTGTTAATAATGTATTTATGGCTTAATTGACAAAAAAGGGTTCAGGATTTAGTATTAATATCCTAGACAACCTCAAGAGACAGTTTCTTGCACTGTGGGCAGATCAGCAACACTTTGACAGTTCATCTAAGTTTCTGAAAATCCACATACAAGGTTTTGTGAGAGTTCTCACTAGGCTTCTAGCTTCTCTTCTGGTGCTTCACTGACCTTGAAAAGCCTTTGTTCTTACAGAACCTTAGTCCTTTTCCTTGCTTGTTAAACTACACACAGTGTTTATAGAGGATGAGAGGGAAGGGTTATGAAAATAAACTTACATAGACATTAATTCAAACAAATAGTAACTTTTGGTCTGAATCTTAAGTTTCCCACAGGGAAGCCACAATATCAAAGTGGGCTAGGGATGGCTTTACAGACAGATTGAGTGCAGACCTGCGTGGAGATGAAAAGCATCTGGTTGCACCATAATGTTGTCATTGGAGCTCCATCTATATTCATATTGTACCAATGAGCAATTTCAGTGTTAATATGTGACAATTTGGCACTTGATTTTGAAGGTTGTATTTTGAGCAGGTAAAAGCATAACTTCTTGTCTGGCTTTTTCCTTGATGAGTTAGTGTTCTTCCAGAATTCTGACTTGTGTAAACAGAAAAAAACCCTCTAAAGAGAAACTTTATTAAAGCTGTTATTTCCAGTTCTAGTGCAGCATATGACTTAGCACAAAGTCAGGTTATTTACCCACAGATGTCATTATCATGGAATATCTTCCTTAAAACAATGAATGGATCTCCACAATAGACTCTGAACAATAAACTGTGCTGGAGAAAATACTTTTGTGAAGATACCTAATAATATTCAATATCTCTGCTTTTAACTTTGCCCTGCAATGGAAAGTCTTTCTTTAGTTGTTGATCTGAGCCCAGATGATCTCAGCTGTCTCTTATGATCCCTGATTCTGGTTTCTTCCTCATAAAATTTTTGTTTTCTTGTAAAAGAAAACTGACAAAATGCAACCTTGCTCTCCCCCTTTCCTCAGGTCTTTTACATACTTGTCCCTAAATCCTCTGTTTTCTTCCTTGCTATACCACAGAAAGTATACTTTAGTTTATGTTGTTTAATCTTTTGTTACCCAGTAACATCATTCTGTCTTCTAATCTGCTTAATTTTCCTTCTTAATGTTTCACTTTCTCTTATATTAGGATTTTCCAGTTCATAACTAAAAAGCAGAGCATTTTTTAATCCATTTGGGTCAGCATGAAACAGAATGAATTGAAGTTGAGGTTCTTTTAGAGTGAAAGGGAAAACAAAGTACTATTTAGATTTTTCCCTCAGTGCATTTGATGCTTTATTTTAATGTCTTGTCTATAGACGTCCCCACAGTTTTGTAGGAAGGAGATCCATAAGTTTATTATAAAGTAAGGATTAAACAACATCCATTTGTTTTTCTCAAACCTGCAAAAATATTTTGGTTTAGAAAATATCGTAGCAGAATATTTAAGTTAGATGCTCTCTCCAGATTTTCATTTAGCTTACATCTCCCAGTTCTTTCTGTGCAATACTTCTAAGGTACAGCCATTAGCTGCATTTCCATCCACTTAGAGTTCTGAAGCATCACCTTGGTCTTCTCAACCCACCATTCAGTTGGTGAGATCCCTTTGCCTGGCCTTGAGAAAGGCAGTCTTGTCCTTCTCCTATCCACTTGGGATTCTGCTGTAAGGGAATGGTATTTCTATTCCATGCTTATGCAACTTTGTAGTACCACACATTGAATTTTTCTGTTGTTTTCCTCCTTCTCTATGGTACCACACAGAAACTACTTGTCTTCTCTTTCCTGGAACTTCAGAAGTCATTTACACTCAGTAGTCACTCATTTGCTATTCACTACTTCTAACAGGCTAAACCTCACTCTGATATCCCTTGTAGTGTGTTTGACTCTGTCATAAACTGGTTTCTCAGTTCCTCTTAGGACATCAGTAAACTGTACAAATAATTCCCAATTAGAAAAAGGTACTACCACCACCTTCTCTCAGCATATCAAAGCCCTTTGAGGGGTTGGGGACAATGTTACTCAGCTGCCTGCTTTATGTTGCATTGTTTTTTTGTGGGCTTGCAGCATGATCTCAATCAAATTTGAGACCTAAGCTTTGAACAGTGTCAGGTGGGCTGTGCTAAGGATTCCTGGCTCAAGAAAATAACAAGGTGAATAAGCACCATGGGGATAATGTGTTACAATTTTAAAAGACCAGAAAGCTTAAGTAATAGCTGCAGTTGTGACAGGGTGAGGTTTTCAAGTATGCAGTGTATACTGTGACTGCTGAATCAAGTCATCTTTCTTATAAACTTTCCATTTTGTGCCTTCTGTTGAAGTTAGGAATCAAAAGTTTCCTGTTCTATGAATGACAAGAATCAGAGAATGAATGTATACTTGTAATTAATTTTCGGCAATTAACAATTTGCAAGCAGTTTGAAATTTATTCTTGGCATTGAATAAAGAGCTTTTGGAGAAATAACCAAAGATTTAAAATTCTGAATTTGCAGCTTGGGAGAGGGAAGTCAGAGAAATTTGTTGAGGTTCTTCTTCAGTAGTAAGAATACATTTGCTAACAACAGTGAATGTTTATTAATGAGGAACTGTATTGCTATTTGAAACTTCTGCTAGACTCTTGGGAAATGTTCTGTTGAAAAGAATTAGTTAAAATGTCAATAAGAGGGATACCATTGTAGGTATCATATCTTCTATAATCTGAGATTTTGTAATGCTTATGGGCTCTATATGTCAGCTGAAGTTACTTGCTTATAAAGTTAACATTTGTGCTATTTAGGTTTGAGGTCTGATCTTGTGCCCGTGTCAGCTGTTGCTGGAAATATAGAGACATTTGGAACCTGGAAGAATCAGCTTCACAATATCATCATGACTCCTTGAAAGAGTGATGCCAGGTTCCCAAATGAGTCAAGCCATATTTGAAAAATCTGTGGACCCAGTTTACATTTTTTCTGAGACAATCATGAAGGGATGTGCTGATAATTCAAAAGTCTCTCCTCAGCTACATTGCCATTCCATTGGCTGCTTGCCATCCAGTTTTTTGGTTTCTGTGGTACCACTCTTATGTGCCAGTGCAAACGAGAACAGGAACAACCATGGTGTAATTAGCATGGCAGTGTAAAGAAAGTGTATTTTTTTCTTTTTTTAAGGCCAATTATGAGGAGTTAAAATGATAAAAAATAGTATTAGGAACTCCCATTAAAGGTGTGATGTAGTGAGAATGTATGAAAGATCTAAATTTTTTGGAAGCTTTCAGGGTGGAAATTAAAGCATTGTTTCCTGAGCTTTGGATGGCATTCTTCCTTTCCCACCCAAGACAAAGGGACTATTGCAGTTCTGTATCCCTGGATCAGTTAAATTCTTTGAAAGCTAATTTATACTAGACAGAGCTCATTTTTCTAATTGCATGTGTTCTGTTGTTTTGCTACTTATAAATTCTCAGTCTAGAGAATAACCTTTACAAAGTATGAATAAGGATTTTCTGCATTTTTTTATCTTCAAGGTTCCTCTGGTGTTTTCCATTTTTTGGAAGGTAAAATATCCAAGATTTAATGTTTTCCAGGATGCTGACAAATCATGTTACAGGTCTTACCTTAGAAATTGAAGTAAATAGGGACCATAAAGGCTGTTCTTCATCTCCTGCTGTTATTTCTCCTTAATCATGAAGCAGTGGAAGCACCTAAGAATTGTTTTAATTTCAGACCACTTTATTTTTACCTCTAGCATGTGCAAATTAAGTATATATTAAGAATGTGCATTTCTTATTGGGTGATTGAATGGAACTTGTTATTACCACTAAGTTGCTTTCAGAATTTTCTATGCATTATTCTAAAAATCTGCTTCCCAGTAACATTGTTCCATAAGACACACAGAACTTTTTATCTGTTTTATAGGGTTGTGACTCTCAAATGAGCATGTCAGAAGTGTCCTGCAGTGAAAGTACCTCCTCTTGTCAGTCCCTGGTACATGGCTCAGCTCCAGAAATCCTCATTGGCCTCCTTTATAATGCTACAACTGGAAGATTATCAGCAGAAGTGATAAAAGGCAGCCACTTCAAAAACTTGGCAGCGAACAGACCACCCAGTGAGTGAAAATCTTTTTTCATCCTAATGCTTCTGTACTGGTGGGGCTCTTGGTAGCAAGGACTTCAATCCTATCACTTAGTCTTACCCAATCAAAATGAAATAGAGCAATCATCAACTAATCTGTTTCATGTTTTATATTTCTAGTCAGTTGGGAAATAGCAAAAATCTAAAATTCAAAATATTAATTGTAAGTTGACAAGCCTGTTTTAATTTTTCATGATGACTGACTAATAAATTACCTTTATCATAACGATTAATTGCTAAATTACTAATGCCTCACATCACAGGCCAAAAATAAAAAAGGCAGTGTTTAAAGAGAAAGTACATGCCAGTTAATATTAATATAAACATTCTGAACAGTTATTACTGTTCCTAGAGGGGTTGATACTGCAGTCTTTAATTGCTTATGTGCCTCTATTATATGTGGTAATATATGTAATTTGGTAATGTCAGTGAAGACAAGGAGCATCCACTTGAGACCTTTGGCATATTTACTGTACAGGAGGAATGTTCTCCATCAGAAAGGACTTGAATTGTGTCTTGGAGCATTTGTTCAAAAATACATGTCTAAAATATCTGTGAACTTTATGTACTTCTTAAGTGGAGCCAGATGGAATGTACCAGGGAGAGAATGTTATTACTGTCTCTAGCTCTTTGACATAGCTTGAGAAAGTTCAGTAACAAACTTCTTAAAAAGATATTTTTTATTGTTTTTTAAGATGGTGTGTCTGATTAACGTAAGTGTTAATAAGAAATATCTACCTATTCCTTTTGATTTTTGTCTGGAGGCTCAGGTTTTAGCTACTTTTTCTGTCTTTTAAGCCCCAGCTTAGTATGGCACTAGCAGATTATCTGCTACTGGATTATGTATTAGGCTGCCAACATTTTGTAAGTGGTTTGCACATCTCACTTTGTCTTCAGAGTTTAGGAAGTAAGCCGGAATTGATACTGGTGCTCTCTCCTATTTCTCATTTTCTTGACCCATGTTTATTCTCTTCATAACTGGCTCACCTTACTCTGCTTTGCTTTCTTTATACTTTTCACACTGACAGAGCCAGACTTTGTTAACATGGCCAGAGAAGGAAGGTGATAGATGAATCTCTAATACTTTTATATAATTAGGTAGCTGCCCCAGAGTCACCTGTTTGGAGACAAAGTGTAGGAAGAGATGGGGAAAGCCAAAGAGGTCCAAGGACACTGGGGTGTGGGAAGAAATGAAAGGGAGAGAAGAGACCATGTGTTCCCTAAAAGCAAAACCAGATGCTTATCTTTCTGGAATCTCAGAGATGGCCAGTTTTTATTTAACATTTAGAATATGCAAGTTAGGAGGGGTTCAGTGCTTCTTTTGAAAACAGAGATGTTCATTCCCTAGTATGTTAATTCCCAAAATGTGGTCAGTGAGCCCATGCTGTATAGCTAACAGTTGTGAGTGTCGAAAACCTGTTTCAGGTGGCAAGAAAGGAGCAATAGAACATGGCACATAGCCCTGTAAAACCATGTTCTGTCTAACCTTTTTGAAGGGAAGAGCTTCCATGCTACCCTTGGTCCCTGTGGAGGATAGGGGGAAGATTGATATTTGTAATAACAGCAGTCCAGTTCTGTTCAGACAGATGTGAGTTTGGAGTTCTGTTGTTTCTAGAAAGCCAGAAACTAATGAACTTTCTGGGTCTGGTAAAACCATGCCCAGAATATTGTGAAATCCAGATTTCCCCTTTGGGCTGTTTTGTGACATCCCCTTCCCCTCCCCTCAGCAGTGGTGGCACCTTTTAAACTCCTGGACCCATGTCCATGCCACTGCCATCCCCTAACTCCCTGTTGAATACATCATGGACATCTGCCAGCCTCAATCTGTACCATCATTTCCACAAGATCAAAACTAAGTCCCAAAGGGATGGTGATGATGATGATGATGATGTCCTGGTCACATTTGTTGTTTGGGTTATCAGTGGTCCAAAATCCTGAGAAGTGCTGCAAAGTGTGTGAGCAGTTCAGTTTTCATTCATGTATTGAGGAACTGTGATAGAAATGGAAGCAATTACTGTACCCCACATTTCTGTAGTCTAGGGCTTGTGAACTTACGGGTTTTTGTGAATATTCATTTCTACTTCTTGCTAGTACATGCTCCTCTGCTGCATATTTATAAGTTACATAGTAACTCATTCAGCAATTGAGTGCAGGCAAATAGGCCAAATCCAGCAGGCAGTAACAGTGGATGTGTCTTTTTTTTTGTTTGTTTCTCTGTGTGACAGTTAATATTTTGTCAGAGAAAAAGATGCTTATCAGTTTTCCTTAGAGTTTAATTGAAACAGGGTATGAGCTTCTGCATATTAAATGCATGTGTGAGTATGCATGCACACACACATTAAATCCATAAATATGTGGATTTTAATAAGCAAGATCTTTACATCCTAAATAGAAACCCATTGCTGAATTTAAGATATAAGTATCCCTCAGCTCTTTTTAGAGATTACATCAGAGTAATTCTTGTGCCCAAGTTCACCACTACTTAAGAACTGAAGTATTACAATCAAATATCAATAACTAGAAAAGCTAAGGGCAAAACCAGCTTGGTTTTCAGTTCAATGATTTTTCATTTTTTTGCTTTTAATATATGAAATTTAATCACTTTAATGTGCAGTTTTTCCAAATATGCTGGAGTTTGCATGAAAAAGCATAAGGTTTCATAAGGATATAGTGATTTTTACCCAATCTGCTATAACTTAATCATTTGCATGATTCTTGCTATGGTAAGTGTAACTTAGAACCCAATGTCTATTAGTTCTAAGATAACCCATTATGTAAGCAATGTAATTTGTTGTTGAAGATTGCACAAAAACTGCACAAAATTTTCATTTCATTGAATTTTACCTAACAATCCTTTTGTTCAGTCCTTTTTCTGATCTATGCTGCTAAGTTTTCATGTTCTTCCACTCCAGTGAATAGTGTTTCCTCTTAAACTTTAACCTTTGATCCTCTCTCACCCAACTATTGACATCTGGTCATTATTTCTTTTACTGCTTTCCACCCCCTGTTGTCAGACGGACTGTTCTGTTGTCTAAAACACTTGATAGGTGGACAGGTTTATATAATCCGAGGTGAGTTCCTGTAGAAACTAATTGGATGTTGTCTTTTTCATGCAAAAGAAACCTGCCAGCAGTAAAATATCCACAGCTGCCTACCATACCAGTTTATAAAAGTATATGTTTATTTTTTGTGGCACTCTCTAATGCAAAAGTTGCATTTATCTCTGATTATGGATGTTGGGGTTTCAGTGTACCTGCAAAGTGAAAATACTCAATGTGGTTTTTTTTTAATGTAAACTCTAATCTTTAATAATTACTATTATCCATCAATATGAAAAGACAGGAATAAAAATTAAATACAAGATTGTTTTATGCAATTTTATATTTCCTATAATCAGTTAACTTTTTGAAATGTGCATCCTTCTGCAGGAGCATGGTTTGGTGCTTTTTGGTCCAATGAAAATAGACATTTAAAAATAAGGGTTTGTACCCAAATGCTAACACATAATGTGTGCTAACTACATTGCTTGCATCAGCTTCTTAAGTGTATGCTTAAAAGCACCATGCAAGCTACTTTTTTTGAACAATCATCTTGAATTATGCAAAAAACCTGCTTTTCTTTAGGCATGCAGTAAATTTATTCCTTCATGAATCTAGGAAATAATAGGGGTTTTTTTGTATTGTGTAAACTGCCATCTTTGAATGCACTTTGCTACGTTTTGGTTTTCAAAATAAATAAAACTGAAAAGCCCAAAATGAGAACCACATCCATGCAGAGATTATTCTTAAGCATTTTATCCTGGCTGTTTTGATACCATCGCTGCATATCGACATCTTTTTTTTTTACCCTTCATTAATTGCCTTTATTCCACTTCATTTATCCACATTCTTTGAAATTTCAGTGGTATGCTTTACAGTGTTGTGGCTAGTTGGAGCTTGCTAAGTGTTAATGCAATTTAAGTTTTTCTAGACTAAACAAGGGGGTCAGTGGGAGGAGGATTATGAGGTATACCTTGAACTTAACCCATGTCCATAGTACTGGAGCTAGTTAACTCGTTAGTGTGTTTGCAATCTTTTGTTTACTCGTCACCTCTCCATGTGTCTGAACTAAGCTGTGTTCAGCCATCCTGGTATACACCATATCCTTGTTCCTTGTAAGCACCTCATTCTCCAAACCTCTCATCCCGAAAGATCTGACGTTCCTCAACGTGGCTTCTCTTGTAGACACCTACGTGAAGCTAACGCTGCTGAACTCCATGGGGCAGGAGATGTCCAAGTGCAAGACTTCCATCCGCCGAGGGCAGCCCAACCCCGTGTACAAGGAAACCTTCGTTTTCCAGGTGGCCCTGTTCCAGCTCTCGGACGTGACGCTCATCCTCTCCGTCTATAACAAGCGCAGCATGAAGCGGAAAGAGATGATAGGCTGGATCTCCTTAGGCCTCAACAGCTCAGGGGAGGACGAGCTCAATCACTGGACTGAAATGAAGGAATCTAAAGGACAGCAAGTCTGTAGGTGGCACACTTTGCTGGAATCGTAATGGATGGTGGAAAGTGCAGCTGTGGTTCTAGGAGAGCTTGTTCTCCGGGGAAGACGATCATCCCCGGTCCCGATCAGCGGATTTGTTGTGGGAGTGAAAAGTGGAAACTGAGGTCAACATTCCATCATAAAGGATGCACAACCTGCAAAATGGTGGGATTTGATATAGAACCTTCACTTGGTGTCATGAACTTCCTTGGTGTCAGTGGAGCCTTGCTGTACACAGATAGGATAGCAGTCCCTTCCCCATCCACCTGATGCTGTATTTGTTTGGGTTTGTTTCGTGGTTTTCAATTCAGAAATGTTTTGTGCGAGGTTCTCCAAATTAGTGTAAGCTCCTCCTTGTGTACCTTTTTTATTGCGTTAATACTGTAGCTTCTGACCTGCCTGCATTCAGATTAAAGGTCAATAGTTTGCACTTTGAGAAAAAGTTAATGGTCTGTAAGGCAAAAGCAAAAAAAAAAGAAAAACCACTGGTGAAAGAACACTTAATAATATAGCAAATAGAAATATACTGTTGCTTTGCACTGAGTTTCTTTCCAGGAGCTTAGTAAAGTAAGTTTTCATTTTTTGATATGCAGTTGGTTTGAAAAATACTAGCTTTTGGGCATCAGGTGAACTTTGACATCAAACTAATGTTTCTTCAATCTGTGACAGGAACGAGCTCTATAAATGGCAAAAATTGGGTTTTTCCCTCTTGCCTGTACTTCTGCCTAATCCAAAGAGACCAGATCATTAGTTTGGTCCCTTCCAAAACTCCTTAGACAGGTTGTACTGTAAAACTATGTAACTTTCTGTTGAAAGCACTTCCTGTATTCATGTATTCCAATGTAGGAAGCTCATAGAGCACGACTTTACTAAAATATATTTTCATTAAGCAAATTGATACAGGTTTCTTTAAAATGTCAGCAGTTGGAAGTTAGTTTGAAAGACTGTGAAAGAAGTGGCAGCAGTTGGATGACTCTGAATGAATGCAAAATACTATGGCTTTGCTTGAAACAGGTATCCATTCAGGTCTTTTGTGAGCTGTTTTAGGAATTATCATATGCTGTTTGTTGGAAGTAGAGAGCAGACCAGGAGTTTTTACCTTTCTTCTTGAAGAAGAGAACATCAGTACGTTATTTTTCTAGTGATTTGCCAGCAGTTGAATGAACGTTCACACACAAACCAGAAGTTTGCTTTGCTTTTGTTCAGGTTGGAAAACACAGCTTTCTAATGATGCAGTTGAGAAGCTGCAGTATCACCAGATAAACACTCGTGGCATCCACCAAAATTGGGAAAATATCAGTGCTTCTGAGGTTCCTATTCGTCCCAAAGCCTTTAGATGGACTCACACTAATTTAGTGACTGCTGAATCCAATTCATATTACTAAAATTATGCATCACTGAGTAAACGTACTTTTAAAAAGCTTCCCAATTTAAATATTCTTTTTGCCTGTTACTACAAGTTTTGTTTATTTTGAATTGTTCCTGTAAAGAAAGCAAGCAATTCCTTTTTTCTTATAAATGATGGTGATGTCTTACTAATATGAGACCTCACTGGCTGTTGTAGCACTTGGTGGGTAGAGGAGTAAAGTGTTGGATTTTGTTGAGACAATTTGTGTTAATCTGAAGTGTTCTCATTAGGACAGATGTGTTCCTCTTGAATTCCTTTATAACACCTTTGAACAATCCTGGCTTTGAGGTATACAGACAGTCAAGTACAGTGAGACTGGTGAGGGTGCATATGCTGTAATAAAAATCTTTCACATGGTTCTCAAATTCTCACACTATTTAAAAATTTCATGAAGTCCATTTTAAAGGATTTTGTAATTTCATGTCTTGGTTTATTTGGTGTCTTTTGAGGGATTTATTTGCAGAGCCAGGCTTTCAGTTGCTGTTGATTTAAAGATTTAAACATTTTTACAGGCCTTTGGGTTTTGTTGTTTTTTTCCTCCTGATATTGCGCTGCTGCTTCATTTACAGAAGCTTTATTTACTAAATACAAATAATGCAAAAACTTTCTTTAGACAGGAATGGTCTTGCAGTAATACAATGCAGGTTGTCTCTCTCAGTCATTTTTGTTAGTCCAGTTTGAGAAATGTAATGTTGAGTGTAGAATTTAAGCATTAATTTTATATGCATAAGGAAAATGCTCAGATTTTCAAAATCTTTTCAACTTTCAATATAGCAGAAGCAATGACGTCGAAGCTGTTGTAAAGCAGATTTTCGTTGGATGTGGAAGTGATTTTATCTATTCTGTTTGTGGATATTTAGATGCTCTTTCCTAAAACTGAAAATTGTCTCGTGATGGTTGTCTCTTTGTACAGGTTTTGCTATTTAAAATAATGTACAATATTGAACAGCAAGAACTGGGTCGGGTAATTCCAGTGGAGAACATACTTAACCTCATCACTGAACAAATGAAGAAGTCAGTTTGGAAGGTGCAGCGAATAACCTCTTACAGAACCAAACTAAACCAAACTGTGTCATGATTTGGGTTTCTGTTTGTAGGTTACATTGCTTCAGCTTTGCATTTCAGCATTTAGATTTCTAAGGCACTGAAATCTTAATTTAGACACAAGAGAGATTTATGGTACTCTGTGTTGGGCTCATTTGGGAAGAGGAATCTCTCTCTAGGACTTTTCCTAAAGCATCTGGGACCAGTCTGTGCTTCACATAAGAAGGATTGGATTCATACATGGATTTATACTATACAAAGGCTGGGAACTGAATGTATAAAGAATGGAAATGAATATTTAATTTTGACGCAGTAGAATATAGATTTGCCGTGCAAAACCAGTCACACCAATAATTGCATTCACCTTGGGATTTTTGTGAGTTAATTTTAGTACCAATAGCTGTCAAGTTGTTTTTTTCTTCCTAGAACCTATTCTTATTATTTGGTTTGTTTGTAATTTTGTTTTTCATTGCTTATGCAAACCTACACCTTTGTATTTGAAATCTGCCTTCAGCTATTGTGGGTTTTTTAAACCCTACATAAGGGCTTGCACACACAGTGTGGTTTTGTGCTTTCAGTTAGGTCTTAGGCATGGAACAGAATTGCTGAAGAACAAAGTATCAGTAACAAATTAGAGGCACTTGTATTTTCCCCAGAGTTGGCTGTGTTTATTTCATAGGTTTTTGTTGTTTGCCTTTGTTCAAAAGTACAGTAAGTACTTGAAAAAATGTATCAAATTAATTACTTTTCTGTGTGCCAGCAAACCATGAAGAAATTGCAGATCTTGAATTGAATCTGTTTCCTGTCAGTGTAGCCTTAAATAATTGTAGAACAGTGACGTTTCCACAGATTCTATTCTTGGAAGTATTGCACCCTTTCTGTATCTGATCTGTTTGGTTTAGTGCTTAGAACATTTCACACAGGTCGTCCTAAAGCATTATAAATGTGAAAAAGTTGGTCAGTTCCTTTCTGTTGAGGGCAAGGTTGTGAAGGGCAGGACAGCCGAGCATGCAATCCCTGCACTGAGGAGGAGAGGTTGTGCATCCTGCAGGATGTGGCTGTCTCCCACATCCATGGAGGCAGGAAGGCAGCAGAGCCATCCTGCTGCTCCCATTCAGCCAGGGGGCACAGGGGGCAAGGGGAGCACTGGGAAGATGAAAAGCTTGGTCCCTGTGCTGCTGCCTCATGCTCAGGATGTGAGATGTCCACGGTGTAGCTACACTGTGAGGTCTCACTGCAAAGGCAGAAGCAAGGCAAGGTGTAAGCTCTACTATGGGAGAAATGTAACACAATTTCTAAATGAAATGAAAGTCCACTAAACTCATTAGATTTGGAAATTTGGGGAGCCCTTCCAATAAACATATGTGCTTTTGTGGGAGCACAAACAATGATACACATTGTTATCAATTTAGAAAATACTTGAGCTGAAAACAAGATTTTATGGCATTTACTGTTGGAAATATTTTTACCTGTGAATTTTTGCAATGACTTTTGATGGCAGATGCAGTGTCAGCATCAGTACCTTCCCATTTTCACACCTTTGGAGCAATTCTTTTGTTGTCTAAAATTTGTGTTTGTGTTCTTGTTTTATTCTCTTTTCTCCCCAGTGGCTCACTCCTGCAAACTCCCCATGGCCCTGAAAAGCTGCCTGTGGCAGTCACTGGACCTTAGAGGTCAGGGATGCTCTGTACTTTAAGGTACTGGTGCAAAATTTCTGTGACCTCTCCAACTCCCAAAGATTTCTGAAATTCAAAACCCTAATATAGCAAACCAGAAGAAGAAAACTTTGAGGGATTAATTTTCGTGTAGGAATTGAGTACAGATCACTCTTACACATCCCAATTCTAACAAAAAATCTGGGATAAGATCAGGGAGTGAGGTTTGAGGGGAGGCCTTTTGGCCTGAGCTGTTCCAGCCTGAAACTAACAACAGAACGCCCTTTCACTGAACTCAGAGTTGTATTGAGCCCTCTAGTTATGACAATTTTTTGGAGGAAAAAGAGCTGTCCTCTTTATAGCAGTCTTTAAAATCCTGGCTTGTCACTTGTTTGTAAGGCAGACTGACTTCCTTCTGAAGCTGAATTCGCCATAACAGTTAAACATCCTTTTAATTTTCCCACTGATGTGCATTCCTGCTTGCCATTAATGTTAGTGGGAGGAGCTTCAAGAGGAGAGCAGACCTCACCCTGAAGGTGTGAAGAAAAATAGGATTGGTAGGTTAGAGGGATGGTACAGCCTGACACCTGCAACACAGTCAAATATGATTTCAATTATGAATGGAGGCAAAAAACCAAACATTCAGATACTGTCACAAAATCGGTTTTTTAATCATTATCTCTTATTTTTGTTTCTTCTTTCCCTCGGCTTTTGAAAAAAATTTTAAAACTCATTATTAAAAATGTTAAAGCAGTCCCTAAACATCTTGATGATTTTAACTGAAACATTCAGCAGTGTTTATTGTTAGAAGGAGCCATCAAGAATGTTCTGGTTTTTTGGTCTCTAACTCAACTGCCAGATTTTGTAGTACATCACAGCTGGATTTCAGACTACTTTGTTTTGATGGAAGTTCTTGAGAGAAAAGTCACAGGAGCATTTCCTTATCAGTGAATCACCAACACCCATTGAAGAGATGTCATCTGAGAGCAAGAGCATTAAGATAAGAGATGGCTTCTTACAGTAGCAGCAACAGTGACTCATCTTTCTCTCTTGGAACCTTGTGGCCCTTGGAGGGCCCTGCTCAGACAAACTGTGACTTGAGAGTTGTGGAGTTCATGCATTCAGAACAGTGCTGGTCTCTGTGGACATTGTGTGGCTTCTAAACCAGAGGATAGATGGTTTTTTATTTGCCTTGGCTGAGTAGGGCAAGTGCCAATTGGCCTACAGTGACGTGGATTAGTTTAGCCTTAAGAATTTATCACTGCCCCTCCTTAAATTCAAGCAGGGTTTCTTCCTTTCTGCAGACTATGCAGAAATCTTATGCACCAATATCTGCTTATATTATGTCTACCTGAATATGGCACAATTATTAGTGCTGGCAAGCTCAGTTCTTAGGTGGTGTGGCTGAAGTAATGGGCCTGGCACGTGCTGGATCAGGTTTTGCTGGATCAAGTTTTGCTGTTCAGGCTTATGCTGGATCAATATAGAAACATGGTCCTTATGCAGAGGAATGTGCCAGGAGTCAGGAAAGTGGGTGGTACTGCTCCTCTAGGAATGACGATCACGAGACAGCTCTGCCCAGAAGAAGGGCAAGAAAGCTGTCTTACAGCAAGAAGGATTAATTAATTTCCTTGGAAACATCTGCTGGTTGAGCTGGCCTCAAGGCCCTACTCAGGAGAGCAGAAGCAGTAATACCATACCACTGAAGGAATACCTCATGGACATTCAGGGATGTAATTAATGTCATCCTTTTCTCTCTTGTATCCGAGGACAAGAGTCTTGCCCATTGTATCAATATAATTTTTTTCTGTGTTTTGCAAACCCCATGGACACTGACTGCATGCTGAGGGTCTAAAGTGGATTGCTTTTTAACTTTTGGTTCATTTCCAGAGCATGAATTTGAAGGAATTTGCAGAATTAACTAGAAGCACTATCATAGCTTTGAGATGTAATCTCCAGGCCATAGTACAAGCAAGGAGCAGGGCTTTGAACCAGTTTTGGGTGTCAATTTTGCAAATGGCTTATTATGACATTTTAAGAAAATTTCTAAGCAGTTGAATGTATTAGGGAATATTTACAAAAAAGGAGACAGAGCAATGATCTTTTTTTACTATACAGCTAGTTTGCTGTCCTTTCCAGTAAACCACAAGGTTCATTAGTGCTCAGTACTGTTTCGTTTACGATAAATGTTTTTAATGTGATTTTCATGACAAAGTGTAATTAGTGAAACCTTTTATTCAATTTTTCCCTTTATTTGCTTTTTTTAAGGAGAGATTTCTCCTTATATAGTATATATACTTTCTTACAGAGCTTTCTTACCTATTTTTATATAAGATGATTTAACAATGTAAAATTAAATGCTCTATGAGCAAGCTATATCACTGTTAACGCAATCAAAAGTGCTAATATAATGACTAAGGGCCTGAACCTTCTGCCTTTTACTCAGGTCCTGGTTTAACCAGATGTCTTTCATGCTGTGTAGGACCTTTCCCTGTAAGCACTTCCATCTATTCCTGGGGATGTCTCAGAGAAAGGCACTATGAACATGAATAACAGTGGTAAAACTGAGCCTCCTCTCCATTCTTAGTGGGACATCTGTCATGAGTAAAGGCTGCTGGCTCTGTCCCAAAGTATAGTTTTAGATTATAGTTCCCTTGATCTTCAGTGATTTTGAACTTGTTTTTCTGGTGACTATAAGCTAATAACTGATCTTAGTGAACACAAATACTGAATTGTGCTGTTACCAGCAAGATTACTAAAATGTGTTTCACATTTTAATTCATTCTTTCATTGGGATATAAGGAGTTGGATTTGTGAAGCATTATACTGCACAGAGATAGCACACATTCACCACATTTCTAAAAGGTATGAAATATACAGTATGTAGCATTTTCTTGCATACTTTTATACTGCCTGTACGTCACCGATGCTCTCGGTGCCTTCCTTCTTTTGTATAAAACTTAATATGTAGAGAAACTGAAGTTATGGTCTGTAAACAATGTCACTGCAACTGAAGAGATGTCTTAAACTGATTATTCCTAGTCCGGGAGGTTTGAAAGGGCAGCTCAGTTTAACACAATGCATTTCTTTGAATTTGAAGTTTTTCCCCTTCTTTCCTCACCCCCACCCCACCCCCCATCCAAAAAACTTCCTCATATGGCTGTTTGTTCTTAATTGATTCCTGTGTCTGATGTAAGTCACATGGTGTTAACCAAAGAACCAAGCCTGTTTCTAATTATTTGGAAAAATAATGTTTGGACTTGCAATTACTTAAAGACAAAAATGATATGATGGATCTCTGTTAACAAATATAAAATAGGCTTCTGTAAATATGACTCCCAGCTGAGAATTCCAAATACCTCTTTTTCTGAATGGATGTGCATTGTTGTATCAGTAGCAAAGTGTTTGGGTTGTGTTTCTTGGTGCATTTTAATCAAAATCCTATCACAAACAAAAATATCAGTCAGTAAGTGCTGTGGGATTAGCTTGGTTTACCATGTTATACCTGTATCTGAGGTGTGCTACTTTGAGAACAGATTTGGCTTTCCTGTGTCTGAAGTCCTGATGTTGTACAATAATTATCTGGTGTATGCTGGTCTCACAGGAACAGACTGATGCTGCATCATATGTTTGCTTCCTACCAGTGTCCCTTCATTGTACAACCTCTGTAATATAACACAGTTTTCAACTACTGTTTCAACCTGAAATTCCTTAAATTTCAATGCATGTATAGCCTTAAACATGTTAAGACACCAAGCACAGTTTTAACGGGAATAGGTTATATTTGCAAGTCCTGTTTGTCTCAGAAGTCATAGAGTTATTTTTATATATCAAAGATTGTAGAAAATGAGTACGTTGCAGTTGTGTTATCAACCATGCTCCTTACTTCTAATTATATGCACTAAAAAAAAAGACATTTTTGCTAAATGTTTTAGAGGTGAAGTATCAGTGCTATTTCCTCTCTTGAATTTGTTTTTGTTTTCATACTTTCGTTTCTATACAGAACCTTGATGCCCTTAACTTATACCTGTGACTGAATTCACACAGATTTTCAGTATTCCTTGAGCTGCTTTTCTTTTTTGTTCCTTTTTAAAATTGAATAAGCAGTAATTAAAATTCCCCTAAATTTTTTTTTTTTTTTTACATTTTGACAGTAACATAATTAGAGCAAATGACTGTTTGCAGCTGTTTATGCAGCTTATTAAAGCCTGAGAACTTTGTTTGAAACTGTCATTGTAATCCAGATGAAGACATACGTTTCATGGCATTTCAGTCCACATCAGGTGAAAGCAGGAGCTCTGGTGATGAATGTGCAGATCTGCACGTGGTGTGTCAGACTCTGAATCCCCAGAGGGATTTATAATTAAGTGTCACATTATATCTCCAGTATCTCCAGTTGTGTGTTGTCAGATACTTGTTTTGTTTTCTTTCTTATTACCTAGCAAAAACCCCCTACTTTTATCATTTTTGTGCTACTGTATATTAATCTTGAGGGTTTCCAGTGTGCAAGATCAGTTTAATGTTGTCAGTTCTCTTTCTGTAAAAAAAAAAAAGAACAACCCTGGACTTTCAGCATACACATCCCATTCCTGTTCTGGGGAGAGCCAGAATGCCACCAGCTGGTTTTAGTTATATTTACCTGTACAGCACAGGTAACTCCAATGCCATGTCAGTTTGATTGAAACATGCTATAGTATATTTTCAGACCTTGGATCTGTCACAACATTAAAATAGTCATTTTCCATATCTGAAACTTTGCAGCTGTAGATTTGTATTTTGTTTACTCTATCTCTGTGAAATGTATTTTTGTCAGTTTGATGACTTTGGATATTTCAAAGTATTTTCTGTATGTGAAATCAGCTTTTTGCATGTGAATTTAATTGCTGGAAAGTATTTGAAAAAAAAAAAGGAAAAAATCACTTTTAAAACCTGTCGTTGTCACTTCCCTTTGGAATTCATTACCTTGTAAACAAAACCAGACTTCACTGTTCAGAAGATAGTAATGCTTGGTCAACCATTGGAACTGCTGTCTGCATTAAAGGAAAAATCTTTTTTAATTTTGGCAAGGTAATCCTAGCCCTTACACACATTTTGTCTCAGTTTACAAATTTCCTAAGTTTCTCTGATTCCCTTTCTGTTCCCCACAGTCTTTGTTGATGTCATGAACCTTCTGCTTAGAGAACTTTAAATTAACCAGTGTGACAATGTTCTAACAAATCTGATGTGTATACTGGCAAATAAAGACACACTCAGGTGATCATTCTGTTTGACTCTACAGTTTCCTTCTGGGGTCATCTGTGGTTCTTTGCTTCTTTGTCCCACATGCATTTCTCAGAAAAGATTTCATCTAACATATTTATGCTTAACTTTTTCTTACTAAAGAATAAGTAGGATGAAATAATTGAGGTTTGATGAAAGAACACTTGCCATAAGTAACAATGATAATTTTACTATGACCCGACTTAGATGTTCTGTACTATCCTCTGATGATTTTTGTGATACCTATTAGAAAAAAAAGCTTTCTGGGCTTTCATGGCAGCTCAGCTTTAGGAGGTGTCTGAATATATGTATGTTTTGTACCTACTAGCATGCATGAAAAAAGAATTGTTAGAACAATGTTTTCCTGTCCTAAACATGGGAACGTTTAGTATAAACTATTTTTAGTATAAAACATTTTTAGTATAAAAAGCTTTTATTGTTTCTTCCCATCTCTGCAGATGAAAGGAGCATAGCCCAGTGACTTTTACCAGATGAAAATGGAGAGAGGGGTGCATTTCTCTGCCATATGATCCTGACTTTCTGGACCATCACCATCTGTGCAAATGCTAGAACTCCTGCAAATAAGATAAAATGGCACTTGCTGCTGTTAAGGCCAACATTTTCCAAAGGCTGTGCAGCTAAAAGTGATGTGGCATTCCATATGCAGACAGCTACATATTTGTTGTTTGAGAAACTTTAAACAGACCCCCTGTGACCATATTCTCTAGAAGATGTCACAGGACCTTTGGTATCCTTGTCTGTCAGAAAAAAATAGCAACCCAGGAGTGTTTTCCTCTAGATTATATAAGATCTGTTAACAGGTGAATATGAAAAATATTCACTTTAAAAAGAGGATTTGCGAAGTTATGAAAACATGGCAGAATAAGTGAAATAGAGTCTGTTGATTGATAGTTGGTCACCAAATATGAACAGCCATTTTCTACTGAAAGATCACAGAAAAAAGAGTTACTACACAGCTTCAGCTGCATGTGTGGTACCTTGCAGTCACCCATGTTTCGTACAAGTAACTGAACAGAATTACGTGTAATGCTCATAGTTGGTAATTAGTTTGTTATGAAACAGCACTTGCTTCAGACAGGTAGAGCCAAGTTACATCACTTTTAGGCATATACTGCTTTACCTGTTAAAGGTTTGCTCTGAGTAATTGTGTTCGTGTGGCAAATTCCACATTAGGCAGTATTTAACATCCTTTGGAAGTCACTACTTACTTGATTCTGAAGGTTCCTGTGGACAAGGGCTATTTAGCATTTTTCCAGATGAAATTTGTAATTTTTTTTCTCTAGTATTTTTGTTTTTACAGTCCAACAGTGTAGTTCTAATTTAGTGTTTATTCGTATTAGATATATCATTTTACTTGGAAATTAGCCCTCCCAAATGAATGAGATACAAGTGAAGGCATTTTGTTACCTGATGATTGTATTGAGTAGCTGCATTTCAGCACAGGGATTCAAAACCCAAACTTAGTGTGGTTTTGGAATAAGAATAGTAAGGATAGAAGGAAGAAAAATTGCAGAAATTAAATAAACCCTTATCAAGTAACATCATGCAACAAATCAGCTGGGCTTTAGATAAATGATTTATTATTAAATTTAAAGCCTAATAGATTTGTGTGTTCTGAGTGTAGTTTACACTGGTTTGTTTTCTGCTTAATTAGAAGCCTTACATTTCATCTTATTAATAATGAAAATCCTCTTGTCAAATTGTGTAAGATCATGTTGAACTAATATGTATGTTCTAGCGGCAGAATAAAATTTCCCCTCGTAGCTTTTCAAATTATTTCATTGCATTATGCAAAAATTATATTCTGTTTTCAATTTGGCTAGTGTGAAGTAAGGAAACTTTATTTTCTGTTCTTGTCTGAGAAAGTCCTGGCTTCAAGAACTGTGATGAAGAGAGTCCAATCACTGTGGCCCACTGTTTACAATTAAAGATTAACCGCAAACAGAAATTCAGAACACCAGGCCAGCTGAGCTTTACAAATGTAATGAATGTGCATATAAGGGACAATAGTAATCAAATCTAAAGTTATATCCTGTGATATCAGTTCTTCTTGCAGTGGTTCAGCAGTTCAGATAAGGAACAGGCTTAAACACGCCAAAGGAGACCAGAGTTGTACTCCATTTGCTGTTAGAGTTAAATACACATTTCCCACGATACCACAGCATTTTCATCTGCAGAGACCTAAAGTACTAACGGACTAAAACAGTCAGTCACACAAACCTTTGTTAATTAATGCCTTCACTGAAAATGTCTGGCATTCTTAGGAAATCAGGGAGATACAGATTGCAGAATTCATTTATATTTATATTTTAAAAAAATAGGCAGAAAAAGGAAAAGCCACATAATCAGCTGTTTGATAAAGCTCCAAATCAGTCAGCTAGGCTAAAGGTCATGAATATGTAGCTAGATCTTAGTAAGCCTCAGTGGCAAATCATCACACACGCTTGCTACAGTTTCCTGAGACTGTATAAAACACTTGGGAGCACAGGCCAGGCCAGTAGGCTGAGAAATGACATTAACCATTCAGCCTTCACCATCTGTCACCGTGCAGCCAAGCAGACACTTCTGATGGAGTCGTTCTGTGCCTCCTCATCTGGGTTTGTAGCTGAACTTCTTCACATGGGTCTAGCCAGCGAATACAAAGTACTGTCACCCACAACACCCTTATTCTCATTGCTAAAATTCCACTTTTCTTCCACAGTAATTGACATATCCAGTCAGTAAATGACCTGTCCTACTATTGAATTAATCAGTGAAACTGATGCACTTCTTTGAAATATAGTGTGAAATACTTTGTAAAGCATTACTATATAGAAATTGCAGCCCATGGCATTATATCCAGAAGAATGCTTTTCTGCTTATGCTTAAACCTGCCAAATAGGTTTGCTGAATACTTCAGTTCTGCAGCCTTTCAGTTATGCTTACTATCAGCAAGAGTCACTGGAGGATCAGGATAAAACCTCAAAAGCTGTTTTTAGTTTTCAGTGAGATCAGTTCCCCCGTGTGACTGAATGGGAACCCAAATGAGTGCCAGCACAGGGAGGGGGGTGGAAGTGCACAGCTGGAGCTGAGCTGTCCTTGCCCAGCAATCCGTGCGTGTCTCAGCTAAACACGACATGGAAATCACTACCTGAGGAGGCTCTTCTGAGCATGGAGGCATTTTACACTGCTGACTATTGCCTGTTGAAGTATAAACAAACACTTCTCGTCTTATTTTGGAAAAAAATCTTGTAAAAGCTGTTAAAAGTTAAATCCATAGGTGCAAGCAGAAAAGGATCTAAATACTTTTAGAGTCATTTTGATGGGACAGAAATCACTACTTGTTTCTAGTATAATAATTCATCCTTAAAAAAACCAATTAGCAGTGTCGTATTTTAAAGTTCTGTCCTTTTAATACAGTTGATGTTATTTTGGGGGTTCTCCTGAACCTCCAACAACTTTCCCTCTTTTTTTTCCTCATCTTCCACCCCCAGAATACGTGTCCCACAGCAGGACCCCCTTCAAGGTCATAGGTTGCCCTTGCCATCTGATACTAGGAGCAGTAGAAGGATTGCTGCTGGTGGTGTTTGGACCCTGGTGATGCCTTAAGTTTTAGGGTTCATATTTTCCAGATTCTGTACTGCCTTAGTATGTGACTCTGAACTTCCTATAGTGTTAGCAAGTTCTCTTCACAGTTTAGTTAGACAAAACAATCCTTTTCCAGCCTGAGAACCAAGGACACCAGTTGCAGCTTCAGGCCCAAAAAAGTGTAAAACAGCAGCAAACTGAGGAGAGCAATCTGGGAGGATGGGACTTCATAACCTCAAGCTGTCATTGGACAATTAACCCCAACATGTAAAGGCACCAAAACTTATAAAAGTGTGAAAATTTGTGAACCATCTTGGTTCCATCTTGGGTGTAGCCTGGGACAGGCTCTTGTACTGCCCAGGGTGTATCCTTTGAAGGCCTTTTAATAAACACTTTATTCCTTTAACTCTGTCCAGGCTCTGTTCCAGATCAGCCTCTCTAGGCATCACCAGGGAGCCTTTTGAGAGGTTGTGTGTGACCACGTGGGAGCATCAGCACCACTAGGAAGCTGAGAGAGGGCAATTACTGAAGGTAAATCAGAAGCAGGTGTTTCCAGACAACCTGTAAAGATCAAGGATGCTGTACCCAAACCACTGCACATCTCACAGACCTGCTGCTCTGCTCCCTTCTTGGCTTTTCCATGGCACGTGGTGATCCACCCTTAGGCAAACCTTTCATTGCCAGAAATACTTCAAGGAATTGTTCTCTGAGTGCATATCCCACCCTCTCTAATTATGCAGCACATTTCACTGAAAGCTTTCTCAGTAGGCAGACAGGCAGCCTAAGATCCACTGCATTAAGAGCCAGAAATACAGAATGCACTTCAACTGTTCATTGTTGATCTGGACAAACCACATTAAGCATCCCCAGCAAATGCTGCCATCAAAGAACAAAAGCTGTAAAGTGATTCAATGAGTTTATAGTCCATGTAACTGCTGGATGACAAATATTTCTGCCTTGTACCAAGACTAGGAATGTTGTTGTTTATGCCAGGAGTGGATCTGAAACAATGTTAACACGGCCTGGTGGTGCTGCAGTTGGATTTTCAGTCTTCACTTGTATCCACTAAATCCATTTGCCAGTGGATTTCTCAGCAAGTTTATTGCATGTGATCTTTTCTGGTTTGTTTTCTTGATACAGTGTGGAGTTGTGCTTTTCACATTAATGAATTAATGAATAATGTCCTTTTGATACATTAACAAGTGGTAATTATGGTATGTATTCCTGGGTCAGGTGAGTGTATTGATGTTCCTAACCTAACCCTGAAATCAGCCCCTTTGAAGATGAAGCCTAGAAAGGTCTTTGCAGTTCAAGCCACAGCTGCTCACCAGTTTAAGGGAGGACACAAACCCATCAATCCTAATTTAATGGGAGAATTTTCAGGTAGACAGTAATTGAGTTGGAATTTGGCCAAAGCCTTGGGGTTAAAGAACCTACTGCTATAAAATGTGTTAGAGGATCTTTAATGAATGCAAACAATTGAGATCAGGGTTTCTTCTCTTCTGCAAGGGGCAGCAGAAAATGCTGGTTTGCCTCCAGATATTTGGTGCCTGTAATCAGGCTGGGGCATTGAAAAAAACAAAATGCCACCCTCTGAAACACCAGAACCGTTTTCTTACCAGTGAAGATCTCAGTAGGGTGACCTGTAGGAGGAGTAGCTGGCCCATGTAATTTAGGCATAACCCTCACATCAGTACTGGGAAATAACCACTAAGCAAGTAAAGAAATCCTTAACTAACTTGAATTGACTTACATTAGATTCAACTAAGTTGGGGATTTTTCCCCTGTTTTTTAGTCTCAAAAAATCTGCTGGTCTGCAGAACAATTTATTATTAAAAATATTATTATTATTATCCAAATTCAAACAAATTTGTTAAGCCCTTCAGTTAGGCTGGATGAGAAGAAGGTCTCCAGCCTTGCTGTTTTGTATAGATAGGCATATCCATATCCATAAGATCTTTTGGATTTCTTACACATATTTATTTCTAAATATAGCTGATGGTTGGAAAAAGGGGCATGACTGAAGAAGTCCTTGGCAGCCTAAACATGAGGGAAAATTGATGCCTTACAGATACCAGAATTGTTTGCCTTTGAAGATCTCTGGGAGAAAAGGATTGTGTCAGCCAGCTGAAGCCCAAATGTAAGTTACTGTGTGCACAGAGGGGGTTGCATTTTGTTATTTTAAACCACATTTTGTGTGGGATACTTTATCAGCTGAATCAGGGAAGTCCCTTTAAAAGCAACAGCCTTTAAAATGCCTGTGAAGGTATTCACTTCAGAGATTAAAAAAATATGCGAGTCAAACTTTCTATGGGTGCTAAAATTTTTCAATATGGGACTTGAAATGCTGGATGCATTGTGCTGCCCTGCATCAGGACAGCCCCCTGGAGCAGCAGTGACTTTGTAATGCTACCTCTTAAAGATAAATTCTTGCTAAACTAGCAGAGATAATGGTTTATTTGTACCTTCTTTCAGTATGGATTTACTTTTCATTTAAAGCTCATAGTGTGTGTGTAGCTCCCAGCACACTGACAGAGAAGAACCTGTACCAAGTGTCTCCAAGAGCTCTGGAATTGTCACAGGCTGTAACATTTACACCTCTGTGTGTGTAATGGCTCAAGTGCTGCTGGGTGAATCACACTTAGGCCAACCAGTGCCCTGCTACAGAGTATAGTGGGCCTGAGAGTGAACCTCAATTCCAAAATCTGCATTAAAATGTATTTATTTAACTTTGAGCTTCTATTAAAGAGAGCACTTCCTTTGTACAAGCATACTTTGAAACACAGTATGTGTTCTGTATTACTGGGATTAGATTTTGGAAAGTAAAGTCAACTTTATTTAAAAACATGCACAGTATGTAAACTAAGTAAGTAACTCAATTTTAGTGCCCTGTCTGAGATTCCCTGCATTCCCCTAATGCTTTCCTCTCCAGTCTGAGTCTTTAGAAACAAATAGACAGCAAAACCTGGAAAGTGGTTAATTCCTTCAAGATGACATGGACTTGGAATCCAATGAAATATTATTCTTCCTTTTATATTTGATTTTTGGTTTGGATTATTCCAGGATATTTATCCTTCTCTCTTGGAATAATTTTGCTTTTGGAATAATTTCAGACAACAAACATAGTACACAGTTTAATTTACTGCAACCCACTGGCTCCCAGAATAACTTCTACCAACTTATTTCTCAACTGTTGACTATGCTCTGATGGTTTTTAACTCCTTTTGTGGCCCTCAGATCTGGAATTGCTGCTGAGATATTTTTCTTGAGGACCTTTTATTTCTGATTTACTGTGTGCTTCTCTAAGCAAAGGAATTACCCTCATGGCTGTAAAGTAGTAGGAAGTTGCTGATGCTTTTTGAGAGCAGAACCACACACAGGAGACCCATATAATTTGCTTTGTAATTGAATGGTACATTTCTCAGCATCCAGATTTTTAGCTGTTGGGATTTCTCTTTTAAGATGATAAATTCTTCAGATGTTGAGATGCATTCCTATTAAAGACAACCAGGATGCATTTCCCAAGCTCCTAATAATAAGTTACCCGAGCACAGAGTTGCCAGAGAATCTCCCTTAGAGTTTTGTGTAATCCTCCCTTGGAGTAATCCTCCAGGAACTTGTGCAAACTTCTTCTGGGATGTAACAGAAACTTGGCACCTTCTTCTGGCTGTCCCCAAGTTGGGCTGGTGCCTGTCGGAGCTGTGCCCTGCACCGTTGCTGCGAGCTTGTTTTTGTCTTTGGGCTGATTGGATCTTTCTCCTGGAGGCCAGGTTGTGCCAGCCTTCTTCACTCGTCCCACTGTGCTCAGTGAAACTATTCATGGAGCCAGGGGAGCTTGAGGAACTGCTCAATGGGAGCTGGGCTGGCACTGTCTGCCCCTTGGAAGCACAGAGAGGAAAGTCTTTTCCTCCTTTGTGAAAAGCAGAGAGCGTGTGTAACTGAGAGGGATGGTGAGCAGGAATGTGTCAAGAAGTAGACACGGGAAGGAAATGAATCTTTGATTCATTATCATGGAAGAACAGCTAAGCTGGAGCCAAAAAATACTTGAAAGATTTAACATGAGATCTAAATTTTATTTTAGAGTTCATACTGCAATTTCATTGCAACGGCAAAAATGATTCAACTGGATAATTGAACTGAAGCTGATCATTATTCAGTTTTTCTTGGTGGTTTGATGGATGAACTGATATTGAAATTTAAAATTCTCTCTCTCCTTTTAGCAAAAAAAAAAAGAGTCACTGTTCTGCTCCAGAGTGCATGCTTGAGAAGGACTGGGTTTACAGTGTCTTTGCTGCAGATGTAGGTGAACATGGATATGGACACTGGAGTGAGTATCAACATACTGTACAAACCTTGAAAACATAAAGGAACACACAACTGGTTCTCCATATCTTCTTTTTTCTTTGGTTTGTTTTTTTTTTTTTGTTAAATCTGGGGAGTAGTGCATTTCATTGAAACCAAGAGTATTGCCTCACAGGTTTGCTTAAACCAAAGCAATTGCCTGTCCCTAGCCATTACTCATAGCAGTGAGAAAACTTCACAGGACTTAGCTTAGGCATCTCCCAGTCCCTGGAGCTTAGATACAGTCCAGGACACAGCCTGTGGATATACAAGAGGGTTGACACAGCTGTGCAGGAGCTGTGAGGAGGTTTTGGAGCAGGCAAGCAGGAACAGCTTTGGGTAATTGCCATTGCAGCAGATCCTGCTCCAAAAATGCTGTCCCTCCCACACAGAACACTCTCTTCCTTTCTGGACATTGGAGACTCCCCGGGTCTGGGACAGAGGGAGGTAAATTCTCATCATCAGTGAGGGGCCCAGCACTTGGTTTCCTGCACCCCTTTCACCCATGCAGAGCAGGGGGAATATCCTGCAGGGAGCTGGGTTGCTCCAGCTGCAGCACACCCATATGTTCCCCTTCTCCACACACACCTGGATGTGCACTTCCTGCCCAGAGCATGCACTGCAGACTCTGCCAGGACACCTGGTCCTTCCTGGTCCCTGGGAGCATCATCCACATAGGACTGCACTGTCCTTATAAACAGACCCTGCTCATGGCAGCAAAAGTACTCCTAAAAAATGAAGTGGTAACAAAAACCAACTGTGAGTGCTGGAGGAAGAACCTCTGGTGTGGATCAGAGAGCTGTGATTCCCAGCCTCCGTGAGGACACATGCCTCAAAACAGTTTTCTGATTGAAAATTAATTCTCAGAACAACTTCAAGATTTTTTAAGCTACTGCTCAAGTAAAAGGAATAACCACTTTCTGTAGCACCAGCTAAATAATTGAATGCAGATCTTAGCAGAGTATTATCTGTCCAAGGACAGTGGTTGCATAATTATTTCATATGATAGAAATATTTAGAGATTACTTTTCCCTTAGCAATTAAAGCAATAGATTGGACTTAAAATCAAAACTGAATTTAAAATGCTTGATTAAAAAAAAAACCCAAAAACTTAGTATTTTGAGTCTGCAGTGTAAATTGAAACATTAAAAAAATCCTGCTATATTTTGATTAAATTGATTTTTTTCTGTTTGCTCTTATAGGTTGTAAAAGTTGAAGTCTGAAAACAGGGAAGCTGGCAAGGAGATTGAGAAATGAATAGGCAAAGTCATGTAAGTAGGAATTGACCCAAATGCTGAAATTCTAAAAAAAACAAATTCAGTCAAATATGAAGTTCCACATCAAAATGTTATATGTTCTCTTAGCACCATAGCTTGTGAGGCTACCCCAGAAAGCCTTTCTCTGGGGAGATGTCACCAGAGCACAGGGATGAATGACTAATCCATCCCTGCCAAAAGCATCTCCTGCTGATTACAGGTCATGTGTGCTGCCTGCTTGCCTCATGAGCCATACTGTGCATAAAAAATGGATACTCAGCAGCACCGGCATCATAATTTTATAATCTCTTCACTACTTAGACATTTCTCTTTTTTAAGGTGTTTTTTGGGCATTGCAAGTGTTTATTATGGAATGAAAACATTTTAAAACATGCTTTTAAACCAACCCCCTATGTCCCAAAGCAAGGTGGGCTCTCCATTGTCTTTCCTTTCCAGCTGCTCACTGCAGCTGTGACACGTTGTCGTGGCTGGGAGATTTTTATCCTGTAACTAAACTTACTGTGCCTAAGCTTTGCAAAACATGTGAGAGTCATTCCTGGAAGGTGCTCCCTGCAGATGCCTCAGCCCAGGCAGACATCAGGGCTGTTTTTCCTTGTCCAGAGAAAAACAGAACACAGAGGGGTAGAAGCAGTGGTGCCTGAGCAGGATTGGATCCTGGCCGGCCTCCTGTGGCTGTGACTGCTCTGGCTGCCTCAGGAGGATTCTGGAAAGTGGAAAAAGCTGAGCACAACAAAAGGCTGAGAAAGGGGGTAGCCAAAGTGATTACAGTGATTTTTGACTTGTGGGTCTCTAAATGTTTTCTATCATGTGCTTGGCTTTATCCCTCTGCATTGCCTTCCCTGCAGCAGCCGCCACTTCCCAGCTGATCCCTCCTTTCTGTCACTAAAATGAGCAGTTTTGCAATGATGAATATTAAAATTCACCCACTAACTCTGCAGTGAGGTGGGGTCCAAGCAGCTCCTACCTCCCAGCCTGCTGTGCCACCCTGCCAGCAGATTCGGGAAGGCGACACCACACTGGTTTATCCTGGTTTCCTTCCCAGCCCTGACAGCTGGTTGTAACTGGTTGAGCGATGGCTGGAGTTCAGCACAATTCAAATGTCTCAGACAGTCTACATAAACATCGTTCCTTACTTAGAGGTCCTGTTGGAAGCTGTTTCTGTTGGACACTTAGTGAATTGCAGGCTTTAGAAACTACCTGGCAATGCCTTGAACCAGACGCAAAACTTCCACTAATGCAACCTTTAGAGTCTTAAGTAGGTACTTGGCTGCCGGTTGCTTTCAGGCACGCTGTAAAGGGACTTTCTAAAAAAAAAAAAAAAAAATCTGACTCTGGACCAGCATCACAGTTTGTTTCATCTCGATTTGGAGTGGTTAAATAGGAATTTGCAAAAGAAATGAATGAGGAGACCAGCTTCTTTCATTTAATAGGCTTGTCTAAGTAGAACCAAGCAACAAAGGAATTCTGTGTAAGGTTTGCAATTTCTGTTGCTCTTGTCTAACCAGATTTAAATCGTCAAAAACAAAACAAACAAACAAACCCCCCAAACCAACATGAGTGAGTGCGAGCGATTTAGACTGCATGCATTACAAGTGATACAGAATATGCATTTATGATTCAAAATTTTAAACAGCTGAGAAATAAATATGCAAAGTAGATTGTTCTGTTTGCAGATGGTAATCCTGCCGCACTGATTTTGCTCAGCTGTCTGATTTTTCAGTGTCTGCATCCCTGGTTCCTGGGATTCCTGATTAAGAAGTAAAATATGAGTCACAGTGCATGGTTACCTTCTGCACATCTGAAAGGCTAACTCGGTGACTGAAAACAAATTATTAGATGCTGATCTTGCCCTGCTGAATTCGATTCAATGTCAGGGGACTGGAAAAAAAAAATCCCCTCTCTGCTGTGCCCTTCATTTTTACAGCTGTAGGATAAATGTTCCTGCCAGTTCTTGTAGATCGGCTTGTAGAAGATCGTCTGCCCAACCCTCTCTGCCGGGGGTCTCTGGGTGGGGACGGCCGGCGGGCAGCCTGCTGCTCGGCAAGGTGAGGCACATCCCTTCCCTCCCTCTCCCGAGGATGACTCAGTCGGTTATTAAAGATTTCCAGCTTCCAGCTAAAAATGGCATCAGCAGCCGTGCCCCAGAGGGAAGAAGGGGAGACGCGAGAAATGGGTTCTGCTCCTGCCTGAGAGTGCTAACACACACACACAGACACACACACACACACACACACACACTCTCTCTCACACACACACACACACACACTCGCAGAGCTGATGTGGAGCTCATCTGGGAAAAGTTTATTTTGCAATAAGAGGGTTTAGTATTCTGCTAAAGGCTTTTGCGAAGACTGGATCCAATTTTCAGAGCCTGTTGCCAATATTTGTGAGTCATTTCCTTGGAATCCTACCTTTGGTGTTTATTTCCCTTAGAAGGAAACTTGTAAAAGAATAACAATAGCTCTCATTCTTCGTGGAAAGTAGCACACAGCAAAGTGGGAGACAACTCGCTCTTTGTTCCAAAAACACTTTTGTGTTTGTTTTGTTTACTTTCTTCAGCAGACAAAAAGTGAAGAATGCAATATAATTAACTCCATAAACCATCTCATTTACGGTGCCAGTGACATGCATGTGCTGTGCACCGGAGTGAAAGTTAAGTGGGGAAGCGGTTTTAATTGGTACCTCTCTTCCAGAACGAGTGATGAGAACTGCCTGGTGATTTGGGAAATGTCCCAATGTAACAGCAGGGCTTTGCTTTCTTCTCAGCCCCGCCTGACTACCGGGACTCCTTTTTTCTCTCTGACTTCAGTCGCAATAATAACACTGGGAGCACCTATTCAGTGTTAAAACCCCTCACAAAGGTTAACTAATCAGAAACGCTCTCGGTTACAGTTTGCAGCGAGAGGAGCACCTCTTGCCCTCAGGATACTGAAGCGTTTGGAAAACCAAACCCCCGCTGAGCTAAGTGGATCCTGGACAGCTTTTTATGTCGAGCGAGGCCACGCAGCCACCAGCGGGGTGGAGGCAGAGAGCATATGAGACATATTGGCTAAGAACGCTGGAAAAAATATTTATGCTTGCTGAAATGAATACCATGGGGCTTTATTGTTCTCCCAGGCCAGGCAGGCAAAGCAGCCTTAGGGAGATGGCTGCAGTAAATGTGATGGCACCTTTTCTCATATCTGCCAGAGCCCTGTGGCAAAATAAATTGCAATTTTGCTTGCATTTTCATATATTTGCATAAATTCTGGGGAAAACTTTAACTGTTAGAACCAGCATTTAAGATTCATTGCATATTGGCTACCAAGAGTTATGACATATACCTACAAAGAAATAAGAGAGGAAACATCTTTTCTGTCAGAATAGAAACTTTCTCTTGTTCTGCCTCATAGAAAACAACAGCAGGAGAAAGCACAAGTGTTAAGAATCCAAAAGGACATTTTCTTTTAATTTTTTTTTTTCACTGAAACCCAGGGGACTCTGGCATACTGGTCCAGAGCAATTCCATAAAGTCTTTCTGGGAACAATTCAACAGAAAAGTATGTAAAGGAAAAAAATAGTATGTGGGAATTAGAAAAGTTAGAGAAATATTTGCTTTGAATGCTGTCTGGTGAAAGAGACACTTAAGCATCTGGAGTTGTATAATCTAAATTAGGGTAGAAGTTAAGTGAAGATACCTTTGAAAAACTTCCATGAAAGGGTTGTATCTTGACACCAAAATCAAGTTCTGATTTCAAGTTAATTCCTTTTCCACCAAACAGTAAGTCCAGCTCCAGAAAAAGAAAAGGAGGGGCGAAAAAAAGAAAGCAAAAGAAAAAAAACCTCAGTAGATTCCTTGAAATTCCCTGAAGTAAGGGCCAAGAAATACAGGGAGAAACACTAGACTTGGCAGGTCTATAGTTTATCTATACCTCCAAAGGATGAAAAGCTGAATTGACCCTGTTGGCACACAGACCTGTTGTTCTACCAGTCTAGTTATTTCAGCCAACCTTAACCCTTTCATTTCACCCTTGGATCCTGATTCTGTTAGATGCTGTTCTATACATTTCTGGTAGAAGGTACAGCTGAAGAAACAGAAAATCATCATTGCCCCAGGCCCAAGCGTCTCACTGCACCTGTCCTCATTCTCCTCTTCCCCCTGCTGCTGCCTCTCTGATGACTCTGGCTTGATGACTCTCCCTCACCACAGACCAGGGACTGCTCTGCACTGGCATGATGCAGTTCTCCTCAGCTATCTTACATCAGTAAGAGAAGGAAGAAGCTTCCCTGTCTGCTCCCAACCACAGGCTGTCTCTTGGAAGTCCAGTTTTCAATTTAAATCCATCATGACCAATTCTAGAGGCCTTTCCACTTCTTGCAGCCTTGCAGCTCAGCTTGCCTCCAAAGCCCTGAGTGCAGGGATTGTCTTTGATCCTTTGCTTTCATTTCCTGTGACTGGGCTGCCCCAGCGTGCTGCCCCAGTGTGCTGCGATTAGGTGTCCCCTGCGTTTTCACTGCTTCATTCATAACATCACTACAACTCCATACATATCTATCCAAACAATAAACATTTTTAATCAAGGCCCTCGTTATCTCCCTTCTCTTTTTGTAACTTCCTCCTCCTTGAACCTGTGACATATCAGCCAGTTTGATCTATTCAAACACAAGCTCCCAACATCCTCTTCCCTGTCCGCTGCTGTGGTCAGAGCCAAGCCACCTCCTGCCTGTCCTCCTTATTTGCCTCCATCCAGTCTCTTATGTTTCCCGTGTGAGGTTGTCACAGTTCTGCCATAGCTGTCATCACTCCACCATTGTCTCTACAGCATGGCTCTGCTCTCTTTGCCCGTGATGCTGGCGTCCTCATGCCTTTATCTGCTGCTCCCAGGGGAGCCTTTATGCCCTTTTCCATGACGCTCTCGTCCACAGGATGCCCTGCCTCCCTCAGCTAAGTTGGCAACACCAAACTGTTGCATCAACTATAAGGAGCAGATAGTTTCCAATGAGGTTAGCCTGGGCTAGTTTACGGGTGCTACAGTCGTTTTTGGGTTTTTTTTAAGGGAGGTACATCAGTCTGGGTGTGTGTTTGTGCCTTTCCCTTCCTCTTGCCAGCTGTCATTGCTTCCTTAGACAGTGGCTCTGCACTGCCTGTGTGCAGTGGGATTCCTTATTGCTTCTGCATTGTAAATTTTCTGAAACGCCAGAAAGGTAACAGCTACCAAAACGATGGCAATTTTGTTTTCTAAGCACTGCAATCCAGATGTTAACAGCTAAGAAACGCTATTCTCTCCTCAAGCCATGTGGTTATGCAATGGAAACGCTTTGCACTGTGTGATAAAGACTGAACCTGCAGCAGTACTTGGGTACAAACCCAGGGCTAAACAAGGAATAGCCATCTTAAGTCTATTCCCTTGTTTTTATTGGTCTCAGTGAGACTTGCTGCTTTATAGTCATGGGCATTTTATATTTAAGTTTGGGTTTTTGGAGGCATTCTGGAACTGTATAAAAAGCCCCTTTCTCTGACATCGCATCAGGCTTTTTGTAATGTGAATGGCATCATTACAGTTCTCTCATTAACATCATAATGGCTCTGGAGGAATAGGGAGTGAAAACCCCAGCAAATGGAGTAGCGTGGCAATGTATAGTAATCTTACTGTGTGAAACTGAACACGGAAAAAGTTTGACATTTTAACCTTCAGGCTGCTGTAGATGCCTCGGGGTGTCCTCACACTGAATGCATTTGGCTGACAAAATGGAAAAATTGTGGTAGCCTAAGGATGGAGGGCTGGGTTCAATAAAAAACTCTGCCTGGCTTCCATGCCACTGAAGCCCACACAAGGCTCCCAAATGGATTTTTCAAAATTGAATCCAGCCCTAAGTGTCAACCTTTTGCTGTAATTTTGTATAGTAAATGCATTGTATGCTCAAATGTACATCTTTCATCCTTTATTTCCAGAGGCGCTAATGGAAATGTAACAATGTGTGTGCTGTTCTGCAAAGTCTCACTGAAACCAACGGGATTTTGGATGCAATCCCTCCATTGCATAAGATAATGCAATATAAATGGGTTGGGCTCACGGCTGGAGGACGACGAGATCTGGTTCTATTTCTGGCGCTGACACTGATTTGCTGTGTGACTTCTGGCAAGACACTCGGGGGTGGATTTTGCCACCCTAATGGGGAGGAACAGCAGGCTGGCTCTTCAGGAGCAGTGCCAGAGGTCCTGTTTGCAGAGCTGGGTCCGGTGGCGCTTCCTCATCAAACACGGGCTCACAGCTCTGCCGTGTCCAGCTCCACCTTCAGGAGGCTGACTTTTGCCGTGTGCTGGGTGCTTGCAGCTCTCTTCCCACTCATTTGCAGCAGCTGGAAATCGGTGCTTCTGAGGATCCAAGGGGAACAAATAGCTCACCCAGAGTCACGAGCCCTTTTCAAAGCCTGGTTCTCAGCTTCTGTATGCTGAAGCAATTCCTCTGCCACAAAACAGGACTTATTTTGTAGCTGAGAGCCACCTCAAATCTCTGTAACAAGCTTTGTTTGGGGCTTTGGTTTTCTGGTGATTGGGTTTGGGGTTTTTTTCTGCCAGGAAAACTGTACTATTTATGCCTTGTTTTTATACAGTTTGGAAACTTGGAGAATGTGCACGGGCAGTAGCTGTTTATGGAAGTGAACTGGCCTGCCTCTATTAATTTTGCATGTTGTAAATAGCAGAAGCAGTTCATTTACTTTCGTGGCTGTCCAGAGAACTCAGTTTTTCAAGATAAATTAGCAGCACTGTGCAGAAGGCATCCCAATGCTTCCTTCCTTCCTTCCTGCATGTTTCTGCTTGAGCTTAGAAAGACCTGTTTGTGATGAAATGTGGTAAGAAAAAGATGCAGACTTGAAATCTCTGATTCTCATTAAAAAAAAAAAAATCACAAAGAGATGCTGAATTCATTATGAGCAAAGGAATCCTGACTTCCAGAAGCAGCAGTGAGTTTCTTCCAACCTTTATTCTCTCAGGACAAACACTGAGTGTTGACATCTTGCCAATGTGAGAAGATTGATGTGCCCCTGTGAATGATTCCTCCATCTGGATTAATGAGAACAGTCCATTGCTGCTTTCTAATGATGGTGTAATCTTTTCAGACATAAAATATATGACTTTTTAGCTGGTTCTTCGGTCACCTCTTGGCCCTGCTGTTAGGTCAGCAGACTGACTCGTTTTGACCACTCCTTCCATGTGTTGGTATGCAGATGGTAAGGAAAGCTGTGGGGAATAAATAATATATATTGTCCATGTCAGGGAAAACTTTCAATGGACCAGTCCAGTGGCTTGCCATTTCTGTGCTGTTTCCTGGTCCACGAAAAGCAAGATGGCAAGGAAGACGACCGAGGGCTATATGCAGTGCATTAGCAGTAAATTGGCTCTGAGGAAGGGGTTTAGACACCTGTCAATCCAACTGCAGGGAGGCTGGTGGCTTTTCCTGAGGCAAACTGCTTGGGGACCTCGGCTGCCTGTGCCTTCAGCTCCCGTTTTTGCCCCGGTGAGCAGGCAAGGCAGATCCATGCACGCAGGCGTCCAAGACACAAACAGCGCAGGCTGGAAGCCGTTTCTTAATAAAGTAGCAGCCTTGTGCTAGGATTTAAGAAAACAACTGGCAGATGTGAACGATTTATTTTTCCTCCCTCTTCTGCTGCGGTTTATTTTTTCCTCTTGTTCGAGAGCGCTCAGCTGCTAACACAAACAATTGCTGAAATTCCACCTGCCCACCTGCAGCCCCTCCTTCCCGCCGCCTGCTCGGGCCGTCGTCTTCCTCCGGGAGGGCTGCGCCGAGGGGAAACTACATCCCGCTTTCTTAGAGAGAGGAGGAGGAAGGAGAGGGAGGGGCCGGGCCGTGTCTGGGCGCATTGTTCCGCGCTCCTCTGCCAAGAAGTAGGTGACTATGAACTCATCCCTCGCCCCTCGCAGAAAGTTTGCCGCCTCCCCCCCCTGCTCCCCTCCCCTCCCGCCCGCTGGCGCGGCAGGAGGCAGCTCGCAGCCCGGCGCTGGCCCCGGAGTCCCCGCTCCTGCTTAATATTCCGCCCGCTCCGCCGATGTTGTGCTTGGCTCCGGTGGGACCGCAACTCACGGCGTGAAACCGGAGCCAATTTTCTGTCTTAGTCTCGCAGTGTTTTGACTGGAGGCAGATCCAGTTCAGTCCGATCGGGGCTAGTGGAAACAACTACCTAAGTCTTCGCTGTCTGTGTCGTTTGGGTGGGAAGAAAGAAGAAAGGAACGCGATCCCGGACTGCTGGGCGCTCTCTCTCTCTCTCTCTCTCACACACACACACACACACACGCACCGCAGACACACGCACCCAGACAGGCAGACTCGCATCCCGCCGGTGCCGAGCGCGCCGTGCCACCGCCGCCGGGAGGAAATGGGAAGCCAGTGAGCGGATCCGTGCCGGTGTGTGAGCGCCGCCGGGGCCGGGAAGGGGCGGCGGGGAGAGCGGGAGCGCGGCCGGGGGGCGGCGGGAGCGGGGCCGGGGGCGGCCTGGGGCAGCGCGCAGCAACTCCCGGCGCCGGGGACCCCGCGCCCTTTGTGGGAGAGGGCTCCGCTCTTTCTCCTGCCGTAAGAAGGAGCGGGGGGCGGGGGGGGGAACCCCAAACGTGGTCTGTGTGCGATGGATACGCGTATGTTTCTAATATCCGTGTGCGCAGAGGTCTGGCTGCTGGGGGCCGCGGGGGGGCGGAAGGCGGCGGGGCGGGGGGGCAGGTGAGGGCGGCGGGCGCTCACCGCGCTGCTTCGCTTCCAGGTGCCGGCGCCCGCGATGACCCTGGTGCTGCCCATGCAGCGGCTGGGCCGCCCCATCGCCGCCGAGGGAGCCGCCGACCTCGCCGCCTACCGCGCCCTCTGGGAGCCGCCCTGCTGCGGCCGCCCCGGCCCCGCCGCCCCGCCGGCCCGGCCCCGGCCCCGACCCCGCCGGCCGCCGGGCCCCCCGCCGCAGGTAGGCACCGCACCGCTCCGCTCCGCTCCGCCGCGGGGGGAGCGGGCGGCCTCCGCGGGGAGCAGGGGCTGCCCGCGGAGCGAGGCGGGCGGAGGGCGGGCGTCTCCAGCGGGGCCGCAGGTGCGCGGGGCCCGGCGGGCGCGGCGGCGCTCGGCTCCGGCCGGGGGGAGAAGTTGTCCGGCGGCCGAGCGCCCTGCGGCGGGCACGGCTCCCCGCGCCGCCGCTCGCCCCGGCCCCCGGCTCGGGCGCTAGGGAGGAGAGGGTTCATTTCTGATCGCCGCGAATAGATGCGAAAATATGCGGCGGCGTCCTCCTGTAGCGCGAAGGGAAATGAAAAGTATTTTGTTTGGAGAACCTCCGGCAAACCGCATGTCATTTGTCATATCTGATTTATTACCCACAGGATCGCATTACAGGGGAATTTCAAATCCTGTAACAACATCCAAGATCACATACTTTAAAAGGAAATATGTGGAAGAAGAGGATTTTCATCCGCCACTCAGCAGCTGTACACATAAAGTATGTTTTCTGATAGTCATTATTTTTACTCTGAGTTTCAGATGCTTAGTAACACTCGATTGACCCATTTCCAGAAGGCTGAAATACTCTGCTGAAATTAGGAGAATGATCCAGCTGTTTGCTCAGAAACAAACAGTTGTCACTTCTTCACATTTATTGTTGTATTGTCATCAGTTGCAAAAGAAGCAAAGGCATTTCTGCATTTATAACAACTGCAAATGGAAATGCTGAGAATAACTTTTTTTTCAGATTATTTTGTTCTTAGCTAGTTCATGTCATGCCTACAGAACAACAGAAGGGAAGAACATAAGTAAAAGATTTCCCACTCATATAAAAGTTTTATACCAGGGGGGAAAACAGTAAGAGGTTCCATATACCCTACACAGGTTACAGATCCTCTAAAAAACCGGAAGGACTTGGAAAGTGAGTACAAGTTCCTTCAGTATTTAATCATGTTTATTAAAAAGCTAGTAACTCCCAAAGAACAGATTAGTAAATAAAAGAATATTTTTTTTAGTGAAAGTTGTCAGGGGAGAGATTAGAGCAAACGTTTCCCTGGCCAGTGAATGCATAAATTGAAATCTGATTTATTTTTTGCAAGATTTTATGCTCCTCTTCATTAAGGGCTGGGTTCTGTATGGAACTGAATGCCTGGGGTGAAGTGCATGAGGACAGCTCATGCCTTGAGACACCGTCCTTACCTTGCTGAATCCTACCTGGCCCATGGAGGTCCAGTGCTACCCATGTTCTCTTGGCAATGGGGGAGGGATTTCTGTGGAGGAGAACCAAGCATTAATGCCATGCTCAGTTCCCAAGGACCTTAGAGTAGCTGAAGGAATTTTTGGCTACAAAGAGAGTTGTCTGGAAATAAGTACCTGGACCAGGAAGGTGAAAAATTGTCCCGCTGTTAATTTCAGAAGATGTCTAGTCTGCTGCCAGAGCAGTGAATAAGCAGCACCAAGGGTGTTGAAAAATGTGCTCTGGTTAGTTAGTGTCTCACACATGTCACATCACTCTCCCAATTTTCAGCCAGGTTTGTTTTTTGTTTTGTTTTGTTTTTTACTAGATTGTTGGATTTTTGTATCAGTGATTAATTTCCTTACAAAGAGGGGAAGGAGGAAGAGTTATTTAGTCTTTTCTAACAGCAGTAAAAAGCAGTTGTAGAGGTATTGGTAAGCTAGACCCAGCCACTGGTTTGTGCTGTTGTTTGTAGAGGTGTAACATGGCAGAAACCCTGGGTCACCAGTTTCTTCTGTTGAGCCCAAACACATTTCCTACTTTGCAGCACTGGCAGAGGGAGGATGCCCAACAGGTTTCCTTGAATTTCTTACATGTTTATACCTCTGCCACCCAGTAAAGAGTTATATTCTGAGATTACTTGTCCCATAGAGGGTATGATGGTAGAGCCTGGAGCCTCTCTCCAGAGGGCTGCTGGCAAACATGTAGAAGAAAGCCTTTGACAACTTGTTCCTACTGGTGTCCCTCTGGTACATACCTCCAGGAGGATCCCAGTTCAAGGCTTACTGGTTTGCTCCAGGCTTTATGGCTTCACTGACTGTTGCTGCAGTAGGTACAAAGGACGCAAATGAACCTATAGGCTTAATATAATTTAAAGTGAGTCATTTATTAGAGAAAATTACTCTCTCTAACAAAGAGCTTCAGCTGTGAACTCCTATGAAATTATGGCCAATTTTTGTTTTTATGAGGCACTGTGCTGCTTCTAAGCCTTGCAGACATGACCAGGCTGTGGAAAGAGCTAGAGGGCTGAGGAGAGCTGAATGGATGTGAAAAGCAGCTGTGCTTTAAGCTCTTTCTGTCCTCATAGCTACGACTTCCACTCTGCAAAAATGCTGTAACCATGTGGGAAAGGGAAGAATGATCAAGCCACAGATGGGGGGATTTAGAGCAGTCTCTCTTTGTGCTGTGCTGCTCTCCTCCTACGCAAACCAAATTCTTACTAAAAATGAAAACTAGTTAATAGTGCTTACAGTAGTAGCAGCATGCATTGCCCCCTCTCTTAGTTTGATTCCCAGGGTAGCGATTACAGTGCAGAATCTGGGGCCTCCCAGGGGCAGTAACCTGCTCACGCTGCCAGTGCTGAGAAAGGGAGTCCTGGAAGGACCATGGAAGGGAGAACAAATCTGTGGGCGTAGAGCCAGGATTTCTGCAAATCCCTATCCTCTCTTCGTTTCCTGACCTTATCCCTGCCTATCTGTGTTCCCACCGGTCCTGTCGAGCACAGGGCGTAGTATGCAGGCCAACAGCTGCTCTCCAGATGCTGGGATGCTTTGAGATGGGCTTCTCCCTGCCTCCCTCCCTGCATGCATTTCTGTGCACAAGAGCAGTGCAAGAGCCTGGCACACGGAGCCTTCCTCGCTGGAGGGCCTCTTCCACTGGCAGCAGATGAAATGCTCCAACACTTGCTGTGTGAGGCGATGGCTGCTGGCTGCCTCTTGCAAACCTTGGCACTGCAGGAAGGACCCTTGCTTGGTTTCAGAGCTTTGCAGAAGCCCCACAGGGGATGATGGAATTGGGTCCTTTTGCAACAAAAGGCCCCCTCTAGCCATCAGTGGAGCAAGACTGCACAACAATTTTATGTTCTAATCCCAAATGTAATTAAAGGGCCAGATGTGTGCATCTGGATTTCACTCTCCTACCTTGGATTTATGCCCTGAAATTGCCTCTGTGGTGTAATGCTCAGCTACTTACCTCCTAAGCTTAGCTGCTTACCCCCTAAACAGGGGGGAATGCTGTGGCCAAGAAAAAGCAGGTCCCCAGCTACACGGATGTGCAAAATGAAAAAAAAAAAAGTCAGTTTTAGATGCCTCCGAAAAAGAACAGAAAAGTAGTGACACAGAGGGAATACTTTGCTTCATTTCCTTTTTCCTTGTCTGGAACAAAACTGATTGCCTTCGGTTCCACATCTTGTGTTTTTTGCCTTTTCAGACAATCTCCGTGTTTGAGGAGCGGGCCCACATTCTTTACATGTCTTTGGAAAAGCTGAAATTCATTGATGATCCTGAAGTCTACCTGCGGAGATCCGTCCTCATCAACAACCTCATGAAGAGAATCCACGGAGAGATCATCATGCAGAACAACTGGTGCTTCTCCACCTGCTCCTTCAGTGGCACCTCCCCACAAGAGTGGTTTGTGCCTCAGGACTGTCCGTACAGAAAACGCCTTCGGATGGCAAAGGAGGAGTACGAGAAGCTCCACATGTGCTGCTTCTATCAAGAGTGTGGCAGTCACTATTTAAATCTACCCTACTCTGTTAATGCTAGCACAGAAAGTAATTCCTCTTCTTCCTCCTCCTCCTCTTCCTCCTCCTCCTCCTCCCCTCCCATCTCTTTGCCAAGCTGTTCCCAGCAGGTGGAATATGAAGTTGGCAGTGCACCTTCTTACAGAAGCGATGACCAGATACCCGCTAATGAAATATTCATCACTAATGGCAGGTCTCACGGAAATCAGGAAAAGGCAAAATTTAACGATGAGAAAGGAGGGAATGAACCTGAGAGAGAGAGCATCACCCTAAACTGTGAACCTGTAAGAGGCACCCATGCTCTTGAATGTAAAGGCAAATTTTATGACTATTTTGAGACTGGATGTAATGACAAGAGCAACGTAAGTGAATCTTGGAAAAAATCCTTAAGGAAAAAGGAGTCTTTACCAAGTAATAAAATCTGCTGCAACAAAGGAAGTAAAATATGAGGCATCTTTCTTGCTCTATTGAAGCATGCACAGCATGTTCCTCTCTATCAGATTTTTATTTTGAACGGATTTTTTTCTAGTTTTCTACGACTGGTACAATCATGCCACAAAGGTGACGTGTAGAGCGGAGGGCAGACTGCGTAAAGCGTCTCTGCCATCCGCCATCAGCGGCTGGTTAGAAATGAGGAGACTTCAGAAAGAGCACAGTTGCGTTACTGCTGAGCACTGTAGGCTTTGCAGCCATGGTGGAGCTTTCGTCGCTGAAAATGCCAATCAGCCAGATGGGGAAAACATATCGTTTTACATATCCCCGCCCCCAAGAAGTCTGCCATTCATTAAGAAGAACCTCCATTATGTTTACCAAGGAATTAAAAGTCTGGTAAACAAATTGATGCTACCAGCAAGGATGATGTGCTCCTTGTAACTCAGTATTTGTTCCGACAAAGGACCGTCTTCGTGGATTGGGAATAAACCATCCTTACCTTTTGTAGTGATACTCTTGAATTCCTGTATTCAGCGTCTTGTTCAACTGACAAAATAGGACATAGCATAAAGAAATAACCTGTTTATGGAATGTTAATCAGAATCAAACATGCAGCTCAAGTACTTGCATGTTTTCACCTCAGCTGTAATAACTAATGAGGTTTGTTGTTACACAGGGCAGGTTTTTTTTTTGGTGCCTTACTTTTTGTCTTAATTTTTGCCAGTGTGAAAATTAAGTATGAATCTGATACAGCAGGGATTTAACCTAAACAGAGATTAAAAAAGAAACCCACAGGGTGGATCAATATTATTAGAAACCTTTAACCTTTGAAGTACTGAGTTCAACTTCCTATTCAAACATCTCTGTTCTTCCTTTTTGATGCTCAATTGCTTTTTGATTTGCCATCCTTAGGAAGGGATTTAAGAAACAATAGAGAGATGTCTCTTGTAAACAAGCATTCGATGCTTGAGTGTTTCTATGGCAACTGTCTGTTGCTGGGGCTCTTTTTTTTTCTTCTTCGTATAATGAAGTTCATGACCCAGTGGCATGTTTTATACTTTATTCTGTTTCACATAATTTCTCTCTTTTAGATTGCAAAAGCATGCGGGAGTTTTCTATGACTTTTGCCGTTGATTTAAAAAAAGACAAGAAGGCAAAAAGCACAATGTTAATTAATAATGTGGCGATAAACACAGTTTTATCTGAATGAATGTAAGGGGTTTAATGTTAAAAAAGAACATTTTGGAGATTTCAGTGGCTGAGGACAACATTTAGTCATCCCTAGGTAGATTGATTGCAAAAATGTGCTGTGTAAAATGCCCAGAAGACATTAGTTGGGGTTGGACCAAGAGCGAGTCTTAGATCCACCAAATTAATTAGTTCCCACAGTCCCCATAACAACTGGCAGGATGTGCTCAGCGCAATAGCCACATCCAGGCCACAGCTGACTCATAAATAGCTGCCTGTTCCCACAGCATCTTGCACTCAAGTGACATCTCCACTTGCTTCTTGCCCAAAGGGTGAAAATCACCTCTGTGCTGGGGGAGCAGCCAGCTCGGTGCAGGGCGTGAGTGTCCCCAAGGGGACACAGCCCCAGGCTTGGCACTGGAGTCAGACAGGTCTCTGTGTCTGAGACCTCCTGCTTTGGGTTTCATGGGTTCAGCTGGAGGAGTCCTGGGCCATAGTTATTTTGGGTAGCAAAATGCATTTGCAAACTGTGATGGTCTTTCTCAGAAAGCCCATAAGTCACAGGAAAAACCTCCCCCCCCCAGCCAAGGTGACCACAAACACAGCAGGATATTAATCAATGATGACCTTTATGAGGTCAGGTGAGCTTAAACTGATAAGTTTGTAAGGGTTATCATTGTGGAAAAATGACAAATAAGGAAAGTACAAGTCCCACCTGATTTCTCCAAGACAGAAGCTTTTTTATTAATAATAATAATATTAAATATAGATCTCATTCATACAGTGTATGAGTAGGATCATCATTTAGACATTTGTCCACAAGGACCAATTTTTTAAAAAAACCTGATTTTTCTTGTGTTATATCCAGATAGTCTAGTAATGTCTGCTCTTTTCCAATATTTGATAAACGCTTGATGTTTTAAGCTTAAATATTAGATGCTTGTATACTAATGTGTTGTTGTAGTAAAGTGAAATTTCCTTGATATATATTTATTAAAATGACCAAAATTCATTTTAATTTTACATCTCCAATGGCTACTGGGTCCTTTCCCCCATGTTCCCCTCCCTCACCAAAGAAATCGCCGTTTCATCAAACTGCTCCCTGCTTAAGAGATTACACAGCAGCTGACTGTGCACCTCAGGCTGGGGGTGTGAGAGAGCTCAGCCTTGCCAGGGTTTCAGGAGCATTTAGGACAGTCTGAAGGTGCACTGAGAAGCAACAGATTCTCTGTAGACTTGCACCTACAGCCAAGGAAAACACCTGGCCAAATGCTGCCCAAACCACAAATCAGCTAACACTTTTGGGGGGGCTGAAAGCTTTTTGACCCTAAAGGGCTCCTTGGTCTTCCAGAACAAGCCTGCACACATAACCTATTGCAGAGGCTTCTCAGTTGAATTTACACAAGCTGAAGTGATGGATCAGCAGATCTTTCTTTGTCTATTCTGGCCTCTCTAATGGTTTCTTTGGTTCCAGAGACATCTGGAAATTAACCCGTTACAGCTCTGGACAGTCTTATTGTCATCAGGGTCTGTAAGGGAGGAAATGCCATCTAACTAAAGTTGGCCTATGACTAAGTGGGGATTTTATGCCTTTCTCTGGACCTTGCCTCACAAAATAATAGCAAATACTGAAAGTAGATGTATGGGATCAGGAGTCCACTGAGTTATCCTGCTGGCCTCACAAGAGACCAGAGGTATTCCAATGTTAGAAAAGGGAGGGGGAAACACCCTTGTCCCATTCCCAGAAATGCAATAGACCTTGATAGGATTTCCATCCTGGGCTAGACTGAATGAATGGACTTCCTAGTTTAAATTCAATGTGATTTATGGCATGTGAAGACTGTAAGCCTGATAGTGCTTTTTTCCCCACTGCACACTCCAGTGCTAAGGACATTTTGCTAGTATCAAAACTTTTCAAAAAGTAGTTCTTTTACAAGAAAATATGAATGCCTTTCATCCATGTGTCCCCCACATAACTGCTAAATGAATGCTCCTGAACTTGATTCTGGCCTGCCAGGAAGAACTGGACAGAAGTGCTTCTCTCTAGGAAGATTGTTTTTCTCTCTAGCGTAAGACCCTTTGCTCCTAGAGTCTAAGACTGTAAAGTACTGTGCCTTTCAGCACATGCCAAACAGCAACAGAAAAAGATGTTTCTGTTGTCACATCGATTTTGCTGTCACTAGGAGCAGAAGTGTCATTTTATCTTCAGGATCCAGGTAATACATTTCCCTTTGAAATGCACAGTTCATTTGAGTTTTAAAAATCATAATTCTTTGTCAAAGCACATGGCATAATATCACTGTGCTTCATATATACTCACTACTTTTGGTAAAATTTTACTATTTTTACTGTGTTAGCTAATCTGTTGAAACAGCTTAACATGGGTACTTAGGCATCCTCAGCACTCAGACAGCCTCAGCTGGCAGTGATGTGCAGTGCCAGCAGAGCAGCTGGTTCTGCAGGGAAAACAGACACAGCCTGAGCCACAGAAAGGAAGTGCTTCTTTCAGTCCTGAAGGTGTTACGCCCCTAAGCAAAGTTGTGGCAGAGACTTTTTTCACATTTCATCTTCCTGCACGGCCTCCATCCTCCTTTTACACCCCTCATCCACCATCTGTCCTTTGTGTCCTACCATCATGATGACCATGACATGCTGCCAGGGTGCTAAGGCGTGTGCCACCACCCTTTGGATTTGTGCAGGGGAAGCAGGGAGCTGCTTCAGAGCATGAGCTAAAGGAGTATTTACACAAAGTAACCTGGTGGCTGCTCTGTCCCTCTGGAGCCTTGTGCCAGTTGTGACCCCCCACACCTAAACCACTTTCCCAGCTGCCTGTAGCTCAGTTTGCCACTACGGAGTGATCTGGTGAGCAGAGATTTATGGCTGAAGCAAAGAGGTTGAGGTGATTTCTAGCCTGCATTTGACTTGTGTCCTTTCATTGCCTTCTTGAGCTAAAGGCGTAGTGAGAGGTGTACTTACACCTGCCAGGAACCTTGACAAAAGAAGTTTCTTAAGTTTTATCACAAAAAAAAACCCCAAACCAAACCAGTCAGTCACACCAGGGAAAGGTTTAAAGTGCTGTTAGGTAAAGGATTTCATCTGGTGTTGTACTCAGTGAATGTAACTTTCACATGGAGGCCTCCCAAGGGGGCCTGACCTTTTACCTTGCCCATCCCTTGCTTTGCAACCTCTAAGACAGGGGCTGCTGCCCTTGCTTTCTGGAGGTCACCGTTTGGGCTCCTCAGTACTGGTATGAGCTTTTCCACAGCTGCACGAAGAGCCCCAGAGGCTTTTCCTGGCAGGGTGTGCAGAGCTTGCTAAAATATCGTAGCCAGGGAAGTGTTTCAAAGGATCCTGCTGGAAATGTTAGGAGATGCGAATCTTCCACAAGGCATCCCATGTAACAGCCAAGCCGCTCAGTCACGACTACTTGGAATACACAGTAATTTCCTGTGTTTTTTCAATCTCACTTAAACTTCTCTGACAGATGGGGAAAGATGACTAAACCAAGGGAGTTTACAAAAGTTCGTCTTGTGGTGTTTGCAAACTGTCTCTGTGAGGTCCATTTTCTCTAATGTAAACACAGCCGTGGCTGGGTGCCGAGTGCCTTTGCAGCAGCTAATCCTGCTCAGTTTAAGGTTGCTAAAACGAGGAGTACCCAGCCAGCCCGTCCACTCTGGGGGCTGAACATGAACCAGCCCTGGGGCTGAGGGGTGTTAGGGGGAGACCTTCACTCTCTGGGCTATAAACAGCATGAAGCAAAGCAGCTGTGGCTCTAAGACCAGACCAAATTTACTATGCTGGGTCAGAGGCTTTCCAAGGGGCCTTGGATCAGGTGTGGAAGGTTAGATAAAACTCCAGGGCAGTAATCATGTGAAAGCAATTGCCTTTGGGGCTGTAGTTGGCCTACTGTTGCTCTCCATAGTCTTTAAATCACTGCCAGGAAGGGAATGCACTTTGGGGAAAGTGGAATTTCAGTTCCTTGTCTTTGCAAAAGTGGTGCAGAGTACACAAAGCTTTTTTCACCAGCTCCAGCTGAAAGGCCAGGTAGGCAAATGTTTTAACTTCTTTTATTGCTCAAGTTCCCCTTGCTGAGGAATGCAGGGAGTGTGAGGAGGAGCCAAACATGGGTGGTCTGTGTACCAGAAGTACACAGAAGTATGCAGGAGCAGAGAACCAACAACACCAACAAAAACCCCCGAGGCAAAGAGATACTGAATTTGAAAAGTAACTTACCTGCTATGGCTAGTAATTCTTCTCAATTAATCCAGCATCATTCTCCAGTTAATGTGGAGAGCATTTATTCTGTCATACTGGGATTGCTGCAGGACAATAAATGGTCTGTCAGTTCAAGGTCAGTCCATTTACAGCTACCTCCTGAAGCAGTGCTTTCCCTGTGGAACACCCCACTAGCTCATCCTTCTGTGGTCTATGTCTGCCTCCTGAAACAGCCAGAGGCTCAGGTCCTTGCAGAGGAGGATGATGGACCGTCAGTAGCTGGTGGTCTTCTCTCTTCCATGATATTGGCCTGTAAGCTGCCACAGGTACACTCAGCAAGCTCAGAGGGACCCCACAACACCCTTCTACCATCCCCTCACTGCTTTATATTTCTAATACAGTATTTTCCCTCGTGATCTGTGACTGGTGTTAATGGCCTCTAGCAGTTGGGTCTCTCTCTGGCTATGTCAGAGATTTTTGCAGTTGGGTGATGGGTAATGAGACCCTTAGCTGGCATGAGATGATGCTGTGCTATTGATTTTTGGAGAAATTGTGCCTGGTCCTATAAGCTGACCACCCACACCTTTGGTTATTGTCGGTTTTGTCGTCTCCCCTGTTCTCATTTTCTTAATCAGAATAAGTTTTGAAAGACAATCCCTCTCTTCTACCCCACATTTTGTGGGACTGGCTAGTCTGTACTTACCTCTGTCAGGAAAAACTTCTGCTAAGTGGGAGTTGAAGTTGTGCAGCAGATTGTTTTCAAATCCAGTTTTATTCTTAAACTCCGAAATGGTTTTTGTCTCTCAGTGTATGTGTAAAATCTGTGCTCTATTCCTTCATAAATGCTAAAAGCCCTTGTAATCATTTTTTCCACTCACCTGTTGCTTTTTCAGGGTAAAATCCTTGTGCTTCGGTCTATGAGTAGGTCCCACTAACCAGACTCATCATCCTCTTAGTGATATGGCTGCCATGGGGCCATTTATTTCCTTGAGTATGGTACTGTGGCATTGGCTCAAAATGCAGTTGTCCTTTATCTTTCTTACAAACCATCAGACAGTGAACATAAACCTTAGTGTTGCTCCATTCTAAGTATAATGTACTTTTAGTGTTGTTTTCTTCAAACTTATCTTTTGTGCGTCTCAACAAGTATGGCTAAAACCACCTGCATTTCCCAATTTCTATTAATATTGTAATTAGCATTATCCTGAAAATAAAATTTGACTAATTGTTAAATCTTGAGCAGCCTATGTTTTACCTGTGGAGGCTGAATATGTATTATTCCTTCTGTGACCCCTTCCTCTGTGTAACAGATTGGTTTCTGGTTTAGCAGCAGACTAACTGGCATGATGACAAATCTCATTTTGTCTTTGCTGTAAGAAGTAAGGCACGTAGTGTTAATGCAATCCTGTATCTCCATTGAAAGATTGCTCCAATACTGGAACTTTAATATAACCTGTATAGGCATCACAGGCATGAAGAAAATCTTAAAATACAAGTAGGGCATAAGCTACTGTCAGATCACTTTCCTTACTCTGCATGCAGGCTGAGACAAGGATTTTCATTGTATGAATTTATCCACCCTTTGGAAGTGCCTGTTTCCTAATACTGAGGCTTAAAGATGACAGTGCAGTGTCAGCTTTTGAGGTATTTCACTGGTGACCATTGTAAATAAGGCATTCAGCTAACAAGCTTGCCCTCCATTCCCAGTGATCCTCTGAGCCTCTCAAGCTGCTGGTGGACCCCAGTAGTAGCCTTCCAGCTGCCAAAGCTCCTTTTCCCCCTTTGAATATTTCCATATGCTATCAGTAAGATATATTTTTAGGCCCTAGAAACATAGGGACATAACAAACTGTCTTTGAATATCATCATAAATAATGGAAAGGCAACCAGGCTGATAATTTTATTCTTTTAATTGTGAATGTAGGAAACGTTTTATTAAAAAAATACTATTATTTGGGAACTTAATTTTAATTTATATAATGCAACCCCAGTATTTTCTGGCTGTCATGAATCTGTCACGCATGCACTAAAAATCCTTCATGATCACTCAGCCCTACCCTGGTGGGTGCCAAAATCAGGACCTCGGCAGAGCCTCTGAGCTTTGACTGGATGTTTTCCCACACTGCCTCATTTTTCCCCTTTGCACAGAAGTGCTGAGAAGATGCATGTGGAGGGGGATGGTACCTGAGAGAAAAATGTAAATCATAGCAACCTGACTGTCAAGAGGGTATCACTTTTTATTTCCTAGCTCATGTTCCCAGCAACAGCAGAGCTGCAGTATTAAATTGTTTTATTTTACCTCTCGGCTTGGTTTACTGGTGCCAGAATAGTTGCAGCCCCTCGAGCACAGAGGTAAGGGGACCTTGCAACTGAAAGCTTGCCTGGAGGTTTTGTTCCCCTTTGATAGGTCGGGCTGGCTCTCATTGCAGGAGCAGCTGGGAAGGAATAATTAGCATAACAAAGAGCTATATTACAGTATTGCATTGTGCATTTGGAGCCTTCACATACCTTCACACGTTCGGTTACATGCCACATAAATCTGAATTCCGGGTAGAAATGGCAAAACACAACCCGAAAAGGAACTCAACCTTTAAAGTGGAAATGCTTTGAATACTCTTACTGCAAACGTAGAACCCCTGTGTTTAGTGCAAGTGCCAGTGGCTGTCCGTGTGGCTGTCTGGAATGCGTGGTCAAGGAGAGCCGTTCCCCCCGGCTGCTGGGGGAGGAAGGTTCTGAGAGGGATGCAGGGCCAGTTCTTCCTGGCGTTCAGGAGCTGATGGAGCGAGGTGCTGATGACCCAGGCAGCCTAGCAGCTGCTTTCTGCCCCTCCCAGCCCAGAGGTGGTGGGTTACCAAGAGGAAGGCTGGGGGTGCAAGTACTTCGTGTATTGCTCTGTTTTCATTGTTGGCAAACAGCAACGCTGTGCTGTGGGAGCGTTGGCCATCTGTGCGGATTTAGTTGCACAAGAGGTTACAAACCCTGCAGAAAGCTCCTTCACCTGTCCAGGTGCCTCCCTTGGGAGCTCCCAGGTGTTGTGCCCTCTCCTTCTGTCTTGCTCACAGCAAATCTGTCCCAGGTGTCTATTAGTGCCCCACAGCAGAGGCTGGATGGAGCCTACCATGGGCTGTGGCATTTGCAAAACCCGTGGTTCCTTCCCTGGCTCATTGTGAAATAAACTTCCACACCCCATGCCTGCCCAGCT